>CM035845.1:305309387-307709387 GCA_020510985.1 Pholidichthys leucotaenia
TGCGCCCTACCATAGCGTACGGTGGGGAGAAGGAAGAATGAGGATTTAACGCTAGAGTTCACCACACACACATTTATTGACTGCCAGTGTACAGATACAGAACAAGTGAATTGCGATATAATATGGCTGCACTCGGGAGAGCAGGGAAGGCAGCGGGTAGCTCAACAAAGTTGGGGGGAATGTAAACTGGGCACAGCTAAGCATAGCAATCGTGCTGTGGAGGAAACCGCTGCCAGAAGCGAAGCGGAATAAGAGGGGAAGAAACGCTTCTGGTTCAGCGTAGCGGCAACCACAAAGAAACGCTAACAATTTACTCACAAGTTGGAGCAGTCCCAAAAAGTCAGTTCTCCAGGCGAGCGCAAACAATAGTCCTTCCTGACGTGACGATCACCCCGTGAAGAGCAGGAGTGACTCGTTCAGTGACCCAATGGCGTTTGTCTAGCACAGAGTTGCTTAAGTCCAAACGCCGCTGGTCACACAAATTGGGAACACCTGAGGCTGGGAAAGATAATTACCGGGGCTGGGACAGCTGGTGGAATTATGGAGAGCGAGGGGGTATGGTAGGACCGACAGACTGTCAGGAGCATGGGAAAAAGATCGGAAGCTGACTAACAGCTGCCGGTCAGGCAGTGGCTAAAATGATGGAAAGAAAACACAAGATGCACATAAACAGTAAAGCCAAAACCCACAAAGAGATCAGGGCAGAGCCAGGGAAAACCAAGCGGCTCGGCTCATGACACCTCCAGGCATGGCAGAGACATCCTGCCTTTGTCTTTAGAGAGCTGTAAAGTTTTAAGCTGTATCCTGGGGGTTTTTTTTACCCTGCCATATGAATTGAGTAATCATTCTTTTCCAATCATTAAATTGTTTACGCAAAATTTCAATAGGTAGAAAATGAAAAAGAAATAACAGGCAGGGCAGAATATTCATTTTAACTATCTCTATTCTACCATGCAGGCCCAATGTCAGGGATGCCCATCTTCTGAAGTCTTCTTTAATATTTTGCGTGGTGGAACCATAGTTTAGGTTGTGAATGTTTTTAAGGTCTTTTGGTATTTTGACACCAAGATAAGTCATTTTCCATTTTTTTTTTTTAAGGCAAATGTTCTCTTGGCATGTAATTATAAGTTAGGATTTGAGTTTTATCTATATTAATTTTGTATCCTGAATATAAGCCAAATTGTTTAAGATGGCACATAAGTTCGGAGAGGCTTGAATCTGGGTTTGATAACGTTAGAAGCACGTCGTCCACATATAAGCATATTTTGTATTCCTTATTTTGTATTCCTTTTTTCACTAAAATACCTTTGATTTCTTCATCTTCTCTAATCATTTGAGCCATGGGTTCTATAAAGAGGGCAAATAAAGTAGGACTTAGGGGACACCCCTGACAGTGTCCTCGTTCTAAAGTAATGGTCTGAGAAAGATTGCCATTAATTTTAATCTGGGCAGTTAGTAAGTGATATAGTGATTTCAAGCAGTTTATTATCTCATCATTGAATCCAAATCATTTTAACGCCAAAAAAGAAACTCCCAGTGGACTGAATCATAAGCTTTTTCTGCATCTATACTAATAGCAGTTGTTTTGACTCATAATATTCATTAAATGTAGTGTTCTTCTTATGTTATCTTGTGTTTGTCGGTTTTTAATCAATCCCGTCTGGTCGAGATCGATCAAATCAGGAATAATATTTTCTAGTCTTGTTGTTATGATTGAAGCAATTATTCTGTAATCTATATTTAAGACTGACATACATCTGTATGAGCCACATTCTCATCTGTCCTTGCCTTCTTTTGGGATAACAGATATTATTGCTCTTTTCCAAGATGGTGGAGTTTCTCCTCCTTTTAATATATAATTAAAGCATTTTAATAACGTTGGTGTTAGGAGATCCTGATATAACTTAAACCATTCTGCAGGATAATATCCTCTCCTGGTACTTTATTAGTTTTCAACTTTGATATGGCTTTTTCAACCTCTACTTTGGTAATTTTGCATTACTAATTTATTCTGTTTTTCACCTATAGATTGTAGATCTAAGGAGTCCAAGTATTGTTTCACTTCAGGAGGTTCAATTGTTTTTGGGGGGCATACAACTCTTTATGTGTTTCAAAGGATTCCTTTATATATTCTGGTATAACAGATTTTTTTGGTGACAGGATGTTTAATTTTAGTAATTGTTCTGTCAGCTTGTTGCTTACGCAATTTCCATGCTAGTATTTTTTTGTCTCTTGGCCCATTTTCATAATTCTGTTTAATATATTTAAGTTTCATTTCTATTTGTCTATCCAAAATATTATTCAGCTCTGACTTTGTAATTTCAATTTGTTTACAGATTTTAGGGTCATTTGAGTTCATGTGAATTTGCTCCAGTGATTTTAATTTATTTGTCAGGTCATCTGCTGTTTCTCCCTCTCCTTTTTCCTACTTGATGACCACATTATAAGTTTTCCTCTGAGTTCTGCCTTCGCAGTATCCCACAGGACACTTGGAGATATTTCTTCTTTATCATTAAATTCCAGAAATTCCTTGGTTTCTTTTTTAATGAATTCTTCACTTTTGCTGTCGTTTTGTAGGCTTGTGTTAAGCCTCCATACAGTATTTTTAGGCTCAATATCCAATTGTATCTTTAGATACACTCCTGAGTGATTAGAAATGTCTCTAATCCCAATTTTGCTATCTATTATCCTATGTCTTTCTGATTTAAACATAAAGAAAGAATTGATTCTTGAATATAAGCGTGGGGGTGGGAGAAGAATGTGTTTGCTTTTGCGGAGGGATGAGTTCTCTCCATACATCAATCAGACCAACCTTGTTTAGTATTTTTCTAACACATAAAGATGCTGGAGTCATCTTTTTTGTTGGGTTAGTGGAGTCGAAAGTAGGGTGAAGTTGTATGCTCCAATCTCCACCACAGTTCAAAACACCAGAACTTTCTATAGTAATTAAATCAAAAATATATTTGATGAAAGATTTGTCTTGTCCTGGGGGCCTATAGACATTAAGTAATGTCACCTCCTTAGAGTCTATGGTTCCTTTTACCAAGTTAAAGCGCCCTTCCTTATCTGTTAGTTGTGAGGAGAACTGAAAGGGACATTGTTTGAGATTAATATCGCAACTCCTCTAGCAGGACCTTTTGCATCTGAGAAGTAAAATCTGTTTTTAAAACCCAAGTTTTTCAACTTTGCGTGTTCCTTTTTATTCAGGTGAGTTTCCTGCCAGAAGATTATATGACAATTTTCTTTCTTCATTTTAGTAATAAGTTCACCCCTTTTTATTGGGCTTCGTAGCCCATTAACATTAAGTGTCACAATACTACAGTGCTGTAAGAGCCTGATTCATCTGGATCATTATTTTTACCTCATATGCTCTGGGTGACCTGAACAATAACATAACATGAAAAAAAATTCAAACTTTAAAAAACAAAAACAAATAAGAAAACTGTGCTTCCATTACAAGTCAAATTTTCCCACCAATCTTTTGGAGAGGAAAGCTCTCAGCTAACAAGAGGCCCCTTCTGTGTAAAGTCTCTCTCTAAGGAAGTCATTGATATGCGTCTAATTAGTACAGAGAAATTGAGTTCCCAGAATTATGGCCTTGTGGCCGACACACATTGTGGGCTCACGCTGCCACAGAGACAGAACTGAATGTGTATTGTGGAGTGTCATGTCTGCAAGGACTGAGGACTCAAATCTACAGGAGGTAACAAGGAAGTGTGAGATTTGTCTCTTTGTCCCACAGAAGACGCCCCGGAGGGTATTCCGGTTCATCAAGAAATGAGAGACAATGGTGAAGCTTCAAAGGGATGCTTTGTAACTGTATGTTGACTGAAGACACCATGTGACTTGAATTCTGATGCTGGAAATGTATAAAAGGGGGTTGAAGTATGATTCTTTTTCTTTCCTGCTTTGAGAATGCTAGGAGCTTGTGTTCTGTCAAATAAAGCTGGTTTTATGACTGAAACTCAGCCTCGTTATTTGAGCATGCTCCACTGGTGACCTACGACGGAGAATGAGCAATGAGAATTCTTCCGAACCGGGCTCGGTGGAAGCCAGCCTGATGGCCGCCTCCACGCTCCGGCTGCCCGATTTCTGGCAGCACAGCCCGCGCTCATGGTTTAGCGCAATCGAGGCGCAGTTCAACCTCCGGAGAATCTCCAACGACGACACAAGATTCTACCACGTGGTAGCGAAACTGGACAGCGACACGGTCCAGAGAGTGGAGGATTTGGTTAATCATCCACCAGACAGCGACAAGTACAGCGCATTGAAAGACGCGCTGATCAGCCATTTCTCCCCCTCAGTCCAACAAAGAGCAGAGGGGCTCCTGGCGCTGACGGAGGCAGAAAACGATAGACCTTGTGGACTGATGGTGAAGATGCTGCAGCTCAAAGCCTCCGAGGATGGCGAATTTCATTTTCGCCCTCCGATTCCCTTCGAACCCTGCCACCAGCAGTGAGAGTGGCCCTGGCAGAGTCACCCCCGATTGGCCAAGCGAGACTACCATGGGTTGAGCAAGGAGGCGCAGAAGTTGGTCGACGCCCACAAGCAGAACGCGGTTTCGGCCGCGGCGGCTAGTTCGGGAACGGCGTCCGGAGACAGCCTTGGGTCCAGCGGCACCAGACGCACCAACAACGGCGGCGACGGAGCCAGACGACCGCGGAGCGGAGATCGGCTCGTGCTTCTACCACCGCCGTTTTGCAGAGAGAGCGCACAGGTGCGTCCCACCGTGCAATTTTAACGCCAGGACCGAGGGCCGGTAGCAGCCGCGACTCTCGGCAATGAGAACAGGCTGCTTTACCTGACGGATGCACGCTCGGGGAAACAGTTCCTCGTGGACACGGGCTCGCAGCTGAGCTTCGTCACGCCCACCTACGCGGAACGGCTGTCGCCTTCTAAGCCCCCTGGGTGTCAGTGTCAGCAGCGAACGGCTCCACAATTAAAACGTTTGGTGAGAGGACCATGCTTCTGTCCTTACAAGGCCGTTCATTTGAGTGGACATTTATTGTAGCAGCAGTCTGTTTCAACATGTAGGGGCTGATTTTTTGTGCTCAATGGTTTATTGGTTGATCTTGCTAATAGACGTCTGATTAATGCACTGTCTTTTTCATTCTATTCCCTGCACAGCTCGGGTGGCCCCGCCAACTGCACATGCCAGCGTCTCAGCCGCGGGTGGTAAGTTTCACACTCTTGCTTGCTCAGTTTCCAGCACTCACAGTCCCCACTTTTTCAGCAACGGTGGCCAAACATGGGGTAGAACATTCATAACAACCACAGGCCTCCCGTTTTTGCAAAGGCTCGGCGTTTGGACCCAGCTAAACTGGCCATCGCGCGCGAGGAGTTCACTAATCTGGAAAAACTAGCATCGTTAGACGCTCCAAGAGCGCTTGGGCTTCGCCGTTACACATGGTCCCAAAGGCTGACGGCTCGTGGCGGCCTTGCGGCGATTTCCGCAGGTTGAACAACGTTTCAGCTCATGACCGCTACCCGATTCCGCACATTCAGGATTTTTCTGTTCATTTGGCGGGGGGCGCGCATTTTTTCTAAAATAGACTTGGTGCGCGGCTATCACCAGTTCCAGTGCGCGCGCAGGGATGTACCCAAAACAGCGTTCATAACTCCTTTCGGCCTTTTTGAGTTCTTGCGCATGCCTTTTGGGCCTCAAGGGGCCGCGCAGACTTTCCAACGCATGATGGATGCAGTTTTACTCGACCTGCCTTTCGTGTTCGTTTATTTGGACGATATTTGGTAGCCAGCACGTCCGAAGGCGAACAGGAAAAACACCTCACAGCAGTTTTCCAGAGGTTGGCAGAGCACGGGTTAATAGTGAACCCAGCGAAATGCCAGTTTGGGGTGGCGCAGATTGATTTTTTGGGACATCGCGTTCGGCAGAGGGAGCAGTTCCCCTTCCAAATAAAGTGCGTGCCATAACAGATTTTCCGCAACCTCAAACGGTTAAGGCGCTTCAGGAGTTTCTAGGGATGGTTAATTTTTACAACCGTTTCCTCCCAAGCGCAGCACGACTCATGCACCCTTGTACACCGCGTTATAAAAAACAAAAGCCCGCAAATAAAGTCGAATGGTCTCCGGGAGCGGAGCGCGCTTTTGCCCAGGTCAAATCAGCCCCTGGCAAATGCAGTTTTGTTAGCGCACCCAGTTCCAACGGGCCCGCATGGCGCTCACCACTGACGCTTCCGATGTAGCGGTGGGGGCGGTAGTTGGAACAGTTTGTGGCAGGTACCTGGCAACCCCTCGCGTTTTTCAGCAGGACCTTGCGCGATAGTGAACGGAAATACAGCAGCATTTGACAGGGAGCTTTTGGCCCTACACTTGGCCATCCGTCATTTTCAGTTCTGGTTAGAGGGGCGACGTTTCACCGCTTTTGTGGGATCATAAACCGCTAACGTTTGCGATGGCCAAAATTTCAGAACCCTGGTCAGGCCGGCAACAAAGGCAACTAGCCGCAATATCGGAGTTTACTACTGATATTCAGCATGTCGCGGGTAAACACAATGTTGTAGCAGACTGCCTCTCGCGTGCAATAGCACCGCCAAGCCCTATAGGGGCAGACTCTGTAGCCATGGCCGCAGGGCCCGGGCAGCGACGCGGGAGCGCGCAGCAGCCCCGGTCTGTGTTGGGTTAGATTATGCAGCCATGGCTGCGGAGCAGGTTAACGACGCGGACGTGCGCGCGCTCCAGTCTGGGACCAACAGGGGTTAAGGCTGGAGCACAGGGTGCAACAAAACGGTATGCCCCCGCTAATCTGCGATGTCTCCACGGGACGGCCCCGCCCTGTGGTGCCAACCGCGTGGCGTCGCCGTGTTTTTGACTTGGTCCATTCTCTCGCGCACCCGGGGGTGCGCGCATCGATCAAATTGGTGGGGAGAAATTTGTTTGGCCCGGGTTGCGCAAACAGGTCAAGGAATGGGCAGCAGCCTGCGTAGCGTGTCAGCGAGCTAAAATACACAGGACACACTAAGGCCCCGTTAGAACCTTTCCACATCCCCGCTAAGCGTTTTGATCACGTGCATGTTGACCTGGTCGGCCCGCTTCCGTTATCACACGGGCACACACATCTTTTGACAATGGTTAGACCGCACCACGCGCTGGCCAGAGGCGATTCCTCTGACATCAACCACAGCGGAAGAAGTTGCGCGAGCATTTTTAACAGCATGGGTTGCGCGTTTTGGTGTACCGTCGGACATAACGTCCGACAGGGGTCCCCAATTTATTTCCGAGCTATGGTCATCGATGGCCCGCAGCTTGGGGGTGAAGATTCATCGCACCACCGCGTATAACCCCCAGGCCAATGGTTTATGCGAACGCTTTCACAGGTCATTGAAAGCAGCCCTCAGAGCGTCGCTAACGGATACAAATTGGGTAGACAAACTTCCATGGGTGTTATTAGGGTTGCGTTCTGCACCTAAGGAAGATTGCATGCTTCCCCGGCTGAATTAGTTTTCGCTCAGCCGCTCCGTTTGCCCGGGGAATTTCTTCCTGATAATCCCGCACCTAATGGCCCCCCCCGCTCAGCCGTGGCAGAGCGGCTCAGGAACAAACACGCTTCCTGGCCCGGTCCATCACAGTTTCCCCACACGTTTTGGTGCCCAAGGCTTTTAAAAAATGCAGAGTTTGTTTTTGTTAAACATGACGCCCAGCGTCCAAGTTTGCGGCCGTTTTACGACGGACCGTTTCGAGTGCTGGAGACCGGGCAGAAGCATTTTCTGCTAGATTTAGGGGGCAGAAGGGAGCTGATTTGCATTAACAGGCTCAAACCCGCTTTTGTTCTGGCTGACGAGGAGGTGCAGCTCGCGAGGCCCCCCCGCCGGGGCAGGCCGCCGAGAAGACATTCTCCAAAGTCTTCACAGAGAGGTGCTAACAGCTTTAATCCACAGGTGCAGAGAGATGTTGCAGAGGCAGCCAAGCCAAGTTGCAGCAGATTCGGCAGAAGATTAAAACCCAGGCAGTTGGTGGATTGATTAGCGATGTATGGAGTGCTTTGTGTTTCTCTTTTTGTTATGCCATGCAGATTTTGCCTTACTCGACGTTTGGGGGGGGGTAGTGTGGCCGACACACATTGTGGGCTCACGCTGCCACAGAGACAGACTGAATGTGTATTGTGGAGTGTCACGTCTGCAAGGACTGAGGACTCAAATCTACAGGAGGTAACAAGGAAGTGTGAGATTTGTCTCTTTGTCCCACAGAAGACGCCCCGGAGGGTATTCCGGTTCATCAAGAAATGAGAGACAATGGTGAAGCTTCAAAGGGATGCTTTGTAACTGTATGTTGACTGAAGACACCATGTGACTTGAATTCTGATGCTGATTTGTATAAAAGGGGGGTGAAGTATGATTCTTTTCTTTCCTGCTTTTGAGAATGCTATGAGCTTGTGTTCTGTCAAATAAAGCTGGTTTATGACTGAAACTCAGCCTCTTATTTGAGCATGCTCCTACAGCCTTATATTTTCAATGTTGTAAGGCAGATTAGTTCACTCCCAGAGTATGTGTGTAATTTTAAAATTTGGAAAAATGTAAATATTTTGGGTTAAGATATTTTTCTTCATAGTCACTTTATTTCAAATTGAATTCACCGTCGGTAAACTCGGGCTGTGTCTGACATGTTTGGACAAACCCAGATGCAGACGCAGACTCAGAATAAACACAGTTATCTTTATTGATGCATGTGTACGTGTGTGTGCGTGTGTGGAAGTGTGAGTGTGGATAAGTGCAGAGGAGCGAGCAGAGCACGGACCAGTCTTGCAACCCTACGAGAGAGGAGGGACAAGAGTAAGAGCTCTCTGTGAATGGATTGCATAAAACGAGTGGTAAACAGTCCTTACGGGTCAGGTGAGGAGATGTGGCGCTGATCGAACATCCCAGCTGCCCCGTTCGCTGGCCTCGGTCCGTCGCGTGTCTGTGCTGATGGTAATGGTGCAGGTGTGGCAATGCCGAAAAGTTCATACAATGGAACAGTGAATTCACAGTGTGTAGGTGGGAGGTCCCGGTCCACCGCCAGAGGAGGAAATCCGCCCAGGGGAATCCACCCTGTGCACAGGGGAGAAGATGGAAGGAGCGAAGAGGAATAATTTCTTGAAAAGCTTACTTGCGTTGGGGAGATGAAATTCCCAGATGCCTGGCATAGCAGGAAAGATGAGGGAGGCGAAACGCCCTGGTAGGAGGAGTAGATGACTCTTAGCACAGAGTTCTTACATCCAGGTGGAGCGTTGACGTCTCCGTACAGAATGAGGAGGCAGTGCTCCTTAAGAAGGCGCCTAATGAGGGAGAGCAGGTGTGCAACAACAGCTGTGGAGACAATGAAGGCAGCAGGCACACAGAGCATATCACCACAGTGTCCCCGTAAGTTGTGACTAATCCCTTGGAGCGTTTTCCTGGCTCGTTCTTCAGGTGGTCGTTCCGCAGGTTGTGTGTCGCCATCGCCACTCTACCAGCGCAATATTTTCAGCCTCTCATGTGCTGTTGCTGTCGTTGTGGTCTGCGTCTCCAGCTTCTTTGTGGTTCAAGCACCTTCTTCTTCTCATGATCCTCCATTGCCTCTGCTGCACTGTTATATCTAACTGGGGACCGTCTATTGAGAAGACACCGGAGCGTCGCTGGTGGGGATGTCTGGAAACGGATCCTTTTTTCTTTCAGGAGTCTTCTGATGGGAGTTATGCTTTTCTTTTTTTTCTGAAGTCCCGGTGGTGTAGTCCTGGTCGAAATACACTCTCCCCCATTCAGATAAACCTCTCTCTTTTTCCAAGCAGACCTGGAGTACTAGGTCTTTGATTCTGTGCTCCAGGAAACAAATTACCACTGATCGAGGGTTAGCGTTTTGCGGTGGTTTTGGACCCAAGGGCTCTGTGACAGCGTTGTATCCTTAGTTCACTATAGCTTAGGGATAGTTCCGATTTAATAAATTGTTCCAAAAACTCACGTAGGGTGTTTCCCTTGGTGTCTTTGGGGATTCTGTATATACGGATATTATTTCTTCATGACCACGCTTCCAGGTCAGTCATTTGAGTTTGAATATTTTCCTGAACTTGTAAAGTTTGGAGAAGAGCTTGGTTAGCTGCGGTGGCCCATTCCTCCATCTCCACTACCCTTTTTTCGGCTTCGTCCATTCTACTCACTGTGTCGTTCAAGTCTTTCATAATTTCGTTAAACTTGCTGTTAATATCTTTCCTGAGTGTGTTAAGTTCAGTGAAGAAGCCCTCTTTAAAGCTGCTGAGGTCTGTTTTTCAGGTCTGATCTTGTGGCTTTTAGCTCATCATGAATGGCGCAGATGCTACCTTCTAGCTATCACTAGCCTCCATGTCCTCGCTGTCATCTTCGATGTCTTTTTCTGGCATTTGTTTTCCATCTTTTCCAAGTTTCATTGGTGTCTTACCTCTTTTATTTTGGTGTTTGTCCCCCTCCATGCTAAAGATAGTTTCTAAATTAACTGTGCAGTATTTATTTGGGGGTTATTATCGGTCAGTCTGGTAGCTCTGTCTACAGGTCCACTCAGTCTACCATCACACCCGGATGCCGCACATTGAGTTTTTTATCTACTTTGAGATATGCCTGAGTAAGATGTGACCAAAATGGCTATTTACAGAATTTTTTCATTCTTTTAATTGTTGTTCAAGAGGAAAAATATTTCTACCACTTCAAGTTTTGCTCAACCCCAGCACTGTTACTGTGTTTTTATGCAATTTTGATGTGCCTTTGTCATGTGCCAAATGCACATTTAAAACCAAGACAGTGAATAAAAAGTGCATATTTTTCATCATGTTGTGCTGTGTTGGTTTGAAATTTGTCATTCAACAGGTCACTGAACATGTGCGGCCCAGTTACATGTCTTGATTTGAAATTGTGGCCCAATTGATTTTGTAATTGAATAGCCTTGCTGTAGACCGTTCACACTGGAGTCTGATGGGGGTCACATTAAATTATAATGTGAACGCCCACACAAAAAAATCAAGTCTTAGCAAAAATCAGAATTAAGCATTAAGACCCTGCAGTGGGACCGTAGCCTATGAGTTGCTGACAAGTAAAGTATGTGATCAAACGCATAACTTCCCTACAAACTTTGCTTTGCAAATGCAGGACATATCAACCATACACTAGATACGTCGGAATATTTTCAACATGCTGAAAATTTTCAGAGGAGCTCGGCAAACTACACCGTATACCAGCATGCTCCAGGGTACTTCAGCATTCTTCAGCGTGCTCTTAACTTAGACAAAACTTAGCCATAACTGATTCGACGTATGCTAGCGTATTCTCCAAATTTTTCACACGTTTTGCAAATGCTGCCTAAATCGTCTAGATGTGACTGGGCCTAAACACAGGACACAGAAACACCCAAATAATGAAATAAATCATTTTTAGTTAAATATTTAATGACAAATGAGCAACACTGATATAACGGTTGCCGTCAGACAGGTCCTTCTGTGTATGATAATGCTGGGTGTTTTGTAGTTAATTTGGTTGATTACCGTTTTAAAAAACCTTTTAATAACAAAATATAAAATATAAATTGATGCCCTACAGTGGGTCGCAAATATTTGTAAACGTGTCCTGTTATAGTACTGCTGTCATAAATTCCCTTGTCAGGGCTGAATAAAGGCACCAAACGCCAGCTGTGAGATTGCAAATTTAATTGAGAAAAAACACAAAGGCACAAACAAGACCAAACCAAAAATCAGTAGGAGCAGAAGACAGCAGGATAAGCCAAAAATAGCAAACGCCAAGGCAAGAGGAATCGCCGGCTAACCTGGGGAAACTAGCCGTGGAGCACACGCTAGGGTAAACACAGAAAGGCAATTAAAGAGACACTTATGTTTGTAAGACGAGAGTAGGGTGCCGCGCTCAACAATGGTGCACAGCCCCTTAAGGCTACAAACAAAATGAAATAAGTAGCAACAGCTGTGGGTAATCTGAGTGGGCATGAGAAAACAAAGATACAATTGGGACCAGCTGGGAATAATCCTGACAGAGTCCCGCCTTTAAGAGGTGGATTGTAGACACCCCAAGTAACATCACAAAACCAAAAACTGCCCCCCCCCCCATCAATAACAGAAAAATCTGCTTTATAGGGAGGGCGGTGGGGGAACAAGGCCAGGTGAGGCAAAAAACAAGTCTCTCACCCTGCAGAGACCAACAAAAACAAAATGGGTCAGGTGGCCTACCAGAGTCCCTGAGCCACCCAACCAGGGAGCATAACATGTTGGGTGGTCTTCCAGCATTCCAGAACCACCAAACCAAAGAACATGAGATGCCGGGTGGCCTCCCAGAGTCCTTGAGCCACCAAACCATGAAGCATGATACGTCAGGTGGCCTCCCAGAGTCCCTGAGCCACCAGACCATGAAGCATGATAACGTCAGGTGGCCTCCCAGTGTCCCTGAGGCCACAAAACCATAAGGCATGATGTGTTGGGTGGCCTCCCAGCATCCCTGAACCACCAGACCAAAGAACAGAATAGATCGGGCAGCCTTCTCCCACCCATGACCCTCCAGGTGGTCTACCACTGTCTTTGAGCCATCAAACCATAGGGCCAGGTGGAACAACGGCTGGAGACCCCCCGGCCTCAGTGATGATGGCAGGTGGAGACCCCAGCCTTGGGCATGACAGCAGGTGGAGACCCCCCAGCCTCGGGCGAAGATTGGTGACCCTTGGTGACTTCAGGTGAAGATTGATGATCATCGGCGATCTCAGACAAAGGTTGATGACCATCAGTGGAACCAGACGAGGATTCCGACAGAGAAGAAGAAACAAATGCCGGGTCAGTATCACCAGCAGCAGTGGAGCCTGGCAAGGAAAACTCAGGAGCAGCTGGCAGCTGCAACTGGTTCTCCCCACCAAGAGCAAAGCAAAATTTCTCTAATACTGTCATTGTGAAGACAAAAAAGAGAACTTGCCTGAACTCGAGCTCCACGGCCATCCAGGACTCTGCCGACTCAAGGTGGGGCGTCACAAATCCACTCGCCTGGGAATCCATCCCCGACATGGCCACCTCAGACGGGGAGGAAGAGAAAAGCACCGGAACACAGTTACTGGCAGCAGTGGAGCCCTGCGAGAACTTAGGGGCAGAGGGCATCTGCAGCTGATTCTCCCCACCACAAGCAAGACAAGATTTCTCTAGAACTGATGGTGAAGAAACAGAACAGAGTACTTGCCTAAACTTGAGCTAATGAGTTTAGGCAAACTTACTCATTACGCTTACTTGTAATGAGTAAACCATTACAAGTTGGTTCCCTCCCAGGATAGGCAGACACTCAGAAAAAACAGAGGGGGAAACAGGAGATGTGGGTGAGGATGAATGGATGGATGCAGCAGCAGGTGGAGAGAGCTCAGCCAAAGTGGATGGCTGTTGCTGAGCCCTCCCATCAGGAATAAGGCAAGACATTTCATCTACTGATGTTAAAGAATGAAAAAGTACCTGCCTTAATTCCTGTGCTGCTGTGGTTGGTGCTGCTGTAAGCCCAGACAAATCCCTCTCGGGGGCTGCAGAGACCGTCTAGCGAGGAGGTGTGGATGCAGGAGCTGGAACGGAGCACCGAGAGGAACGGCGTTTCCCGAAGCCTCCCTTCCAGTCAGGTACGCCCAGAGCCAACCGTGATCTTGAAAAACACTCTTGCTCAGTGGCGGACATCCTCCACGGAGCCCATAGTGGTGTGGGCCACTGCTTGGGAGGAGGAGGCGGGGCTGGTGCTGGTGAATGGCAAAGAGCTGGAGTTGCCAAAGCCAGGGAACGCTTCCTCGTCAGCACAGACTTTGGCTTAATCTGTGAACTCCTCACCATCTTTTGGTGCATACGCTGGAGGCTGGAAACAGAAATTAACAGCCCGACCAGTTCAGCATAGTTCTGCAGGCTGGAGTTTGCCGTTACCTCAGCTGCGGGGTCCAGGAAATTCAGGGCTGCCTCTGGCGAATGAGAGATGTGGGCGTCTGCGACAAGGCACTCGACGTTTTGAGCAGCCCACACCTCATCTGCATTGAGTCCAAAAGCCCAATAATCCATACCTGCCGAGTCCGTTTTGCTGGTGTTATTCTGCCCGGTTCTACCTCTGGTAGAATCAGCGACTCACGGTGCAGGCTGGGCTTTTGGGTGCAAACAGAGTCTGCTGGGTCCAAACAGGTGGCGATGTTTTGTCATGTTTAGTGCTCCTTCTGGAGCACAAACTGGATTAAATAGACCCAATTGCTGGAGCTGTGGTTTGCAGGGGTTTATTTTTAACTAAAAATAAACCAAACGTGACATAACATAACTTGCATGACTTGACGTGACAAACTGAACAGTAGATCGCCGCGCTAAAGCCAAGTGTGGCGTGTCTTATAAAGACCTGAAAATCAGAATCACCCGTGAACAATCAGCAATCAGGAAATCATAAACAGTTGTGAATAATTAACAGAGAAAATCTCATAACATAAAGCTGGAAGTAAACAAAAGACTGTCAGAACAACAACCCAAACTCAAAGCATGGCAGGAATAAACATGATAACATAACTACGAAAATACAAATCATCAAAATCAAGCATAACTGTGACAATAACCAAGGCAAAACCAAAAACACGATAATACACAGAAAGTCCAAGCATGAGCTAAAAGCAAGGCCTGGGCCTGATTCCAGACAGGCATGAATAAACACAAACGTGGCCATGAAAACATAATAAACAGGACAATAAAGACTAAACTAAGATAAGACAAAACTTAGAAGATAAACATAAAACAGAAACTCAAGAAATATAATTACAGACAAAAACCATAATCAAATTCAATAACCAAACTGAGGCAGGGAAAAGCACAAAATAACCAGAAACAAACTTAAAGCGTGAGCATGGTTCCCCACCCATGTCAGCATCCTGACAGTCTCTGGCCAGGTGTAAAACTCGCTCTACCCCTAAGTGACCCATCTCACAGTGAAGGTATTTGAAGAGTTTGTTTGCAAAAACCGATAAACGCCACTTCCAAGAAAATTTCCCTCTGTACAACAAACAACTGTTCACATTACCTACTTAGAGAAGTTCAAATTGTTTTTTCTAAAAATACGTTTTTCCCGTTGTTATTTACACTATGAAGTTCATGTTTTGTTTTGTTTTTCAAAAGCCAATAAATGCCGGAACCCTGTTTTTACAAAAGCAGATAACTTCACACATGGCAAATCAGCACTGGGTATTTGGGTGACATCACTCAATGGTGCAGCGAGGATCAGCCAATCACATGTCTAGATGTTGAGACCAGCCAATCGTGTCTATCTGCTGCAGCAACGTTCTGCAGAGACCCCTACTTGGGTCTGCTTGCTTTGTGTGATTTCCCTGTCAGTTTTTTTTTTGTTTTTTTTTTAACAATTTTGTTGCATTTTATGTCAAATATGGATCATTTTGATGAAGCAGATGAACCAATGATGCGTTCACAAGACAAACTCGCATGGTTTTCGGGACATGTCTGTTTTTGCAAAAGTATGTGTTATGGACTTACCTGTTTTTGCGGTCATAAATTGCTAAAAAATAATGAGTTGAAGTTCAAATTTTAGCTTTATTATGTCTGAGATACTCATATTTCAAGTGACCATGTCTTAGAAGCTGAATTGAAAATACTAACCAGGGATGAGAATCCTCCTCGGATCCGCGGAATTCCTCGGATTTGATCATGTCTAGGGTCATTCTCGTGAATCGTCTAAATTCGAGGAGAAAATTTTAGGGGGGGGGGTGGAGGTCTGTTATGAGCGGCGAGTCGTATTTTCGATTGGCTGCTAAAATCCACCGTGCAGAACGCGCTACCCAGCGAGATCAATAATGTAATGTAACAAGGACACTGATTGGCTGATACTTATTGAAGCAACCAATCGGCGATTTTGTTATTCCTTTGTCATATCCAACAGGCGGAGCGAAATGCAAATGGCGGACAGTTCAATCAACTGAGTTTTCCCGATTTCGTGAAAATGGTGAACCTAAAACTCACGAAAGACAACAAAGCAAGAATTTTAGAAATCGACAAAGGGATAAGGAACAAGTTTCGTTGGGAATGGCTCGAAAAAACCGTGTCAATGACTGTAAAGATCGGTAAAAATACCGAAGTTGTGGTTTGAAAAAATGGCCGACTTCATAGCGAAATGTGAAGTACCAGGGAAAGCCCAGTGTGTTTATTGTAACGATTTCTTGAGTTATGGATCTCGTGGTTGTGTTGCCTTAGTTGAACACTGTTCAAAACAGAAACATCTCAAAATTGTGGCTACAAGAGATCGAACTACTCGCTCATGCTGCATTCAAAACGATCGATGGACACGGTCAAATTCAGATGCCAGTCAATCAAAGTTCATCACAATCGGCCCCGATTACAGCAATTAGTGATCGGAAGACACATTCCGAGGTAAGATTTTTTTTCTCGTTATAAGTAATGTACTTGAGAATTTTCGCGTAATGAATTTGTTATGAAATAGCATGTGTAAGTTGTGATGTCATGCCTGTTTTGAAACACTAATTGCATTTGAATGCTGATTATCGATTGTTAATAGATAAATGTTGTTATTACCTCCACCAAGGAGGTTATGTTTTCATCGGCGTTGGTTTGTCTGTCTGTCTGTCTGTCTGCTTGTTTGTTTGTTAGCAAGATAACTCAAAAAGTTATGGACGGATTTTCATGAAATTTTCAGAGATTGTCAGAAATGGGGTATCCTACAGATGATTAGATTTTGGTGGTGATCCGGATCACCGTCCACAAGAAAACCGCCATTACGCAAAATGTGATTTTCGTGAATAACTACTGAACCACTAATCCTATCATTGTGAATCCAATTGCTAGTCATATGTTTTCATGGTCAAGGAATCTGAAAACATACACACAAACACTGTATGGGGGGAACTGTGGCGCTTGGCGGAGGTCTGCGCTCTCCGAGTGCTTTTCTAGTTACATATTTTCTCACTATTTGAAATGCAATCTAAGAATTTTGAATATAATTTATCATTTTTTGTTTCACTAGGACGAGTTACATAATGCATATGTAAGTTTTTTTTGTCATGGGTGGTGATGGGTTGCCTTTCCTAAGATATCTTTGCTTTTATTAGTAAACATAATTTCTTCATGGTCATTGCATAAAAATATTAAACATCTTTTAGGTTTTACTTACTTTCTTAGATTATCTTTCAAATATTAAAATATACTAATATGCAACTTTTTTTATATTCCTAGTAACACTAACAAATGCACACATTGATAAATCAAAATGTTTGCAGAATGTCAGTATATTTTAATAAATGGGGGATGGACTTGGTGATGGAATTTTGTTAATATTTATAATTTATTTTACTTGGTTAAATTATTTTGTCTGTTCTAGAACTATGTAAATGTAATTCTGTGTCAGTTCTAAACATATTAAATAGTAGTAAAATATAATTTAGTATTATTACATCAACATACCATTCAGATATCATAAATTTACACGTGATGCAGCAGCAGATTAAAAAGGTAAACTATAAATGCATTTGTACTTAATTATAACTTTAAATATGAGACCACATTTGAGCATTCTAAAACACCAGATTTCGACCCCCCACCAAGGCTCCGCCTTGGATCCGGCTTGGGGGCCTGTGTCCCCCAAGACCCCCGGCTTAGTTTCCTCTTTTTTTCCCAAACCCCATTCTCATCCCTGACTAACACATATAAACCAACAGATGAAAAAGTGTCATGAATTCCTGCCTTTCAGAGGCAGGAGAGAATGAAACCCAAATGCAGGATGTTGTGTGTGTTTATTGAACAAAAAACGTAATTACAGTCCAAACAAACGAGCAACTCCGGGCATACAGGAATGACTACCTGTTGCTGTTTGAGGACTGCTCTGACGTCCTCCACATGCTGTGTAAATGTTTTACTGTAGACCAACACATCGTCTAAGTATGGAATGCAGATTTTGTCCCTAAGACCCTCCAAGCTCTCTTCCTTACTGCACTGAAAAGCAGAAGGTGCATTTGTGAAACCAAATGGATTTCTGTGCCATTCATACAGCCCCCACAGAGTTGTAAAAGCTGTACATTTCTTAGAGTCCTCACTGATGCTACCTTGATGGTCAGCTTTGCCTTGGTCTAGCACACTAAACCACATGTTTCCCCCAAGCCCATCAAGAATCTCCTGAATGCATGGGATGGGGTGCCTTTCTGGGATTGTCTCTTTATTAAGACCCCTCTAATCAAAACATAGTCTTAAACTTTCATCTTTTTTTTCCTCACGCAAACCACTGCTGAAGCATAAGAGGTGGATTTGCGTATGAAGCCCTTATTCAGTAGATCTTGAATGTGGTTCTTTACCTCATCACACTGTGGTTGGGGTCTGGCATCATATGTTTTGGCTACAGGGACATCATCACTAAAGTTAATGTCCATTTTTAAATTTTTGATGTAGCCCACTTCATCTTTATGCCTGGCAAATGCACCCGACTTACCCTGGATCATCTGTTTAACCACTACTTGTTGCTCACTGGTTAAATGACCAGGGTTAACAGATGGATCCCAAAGCTTCTCTCTACAGTCAATCTGGGAACTGTCTGCAGTGGAGCCACGTTGTGTCATGAATCTTTGTTTGATCACAGGATCAAACCCACACTTTATGTTTATATGATTGTGTTTCTATGATTTTGTATGATTATTATTTTGTATCACTTACCCTCTGTGTTTCCCTGAGCCCCTTGTCTCTGTCTTCTGTGTCATCCCCTGTTTGGTCTTGAGTCTGTGTGTGTGTCTGTCCACCTATTGTTGTCCTGTGTGTTCATTGTCTTGTTTCATGTGCACTTCCTGTCTGTGTTGTCTGCACAGCTCCGCCTGTGCTGTCTGTTTGCCCTTGATGATGCTCACCTGTTCTGTGTTGTCCTGATTGCCCTCCTGTCTATTTATGCATTATTCAGTCTGTGCTTTTTGTGGTGTCCTTGTGAATGTTGGCATCTAGAACACGCTTCTGTTGTCCTTGTGAGTATCCTGTTGTGTTTAAAGCCTGCCTGTTTTGTATTTCAGTTCTGCCCTCGCACAGCTTTTATTTTCTTTTTGTAAATAAACCATGGTCTGTCAGATTCATCTAGCTCTTGGGTCCTCCTTTCATTCCTTGCCCCAAAGGGGCAATAACTATGACAGAAGGACACCACCAGAAATGGACCCAGCAGGCAAATCTGTCAGGAGGAGGAGAAAGTAGAGTCAGGACAAGATGGAGGTGGTGGCCATGATTGAAGACATGGTGACCGACTCTCGGAGCTGCTCATCCCGAGAGGATGAGATGTTTTGCTTGGGTGGAATAGCTAATCTGCTGGAGGCCAGACCTAGCGTGCGCTCCCACCCTTGGGTGCTGAATCTCTCCCTTCCTCTGCTTCCACCGCTGCCATCTGCCTCCTTCTCGCTGGAGCCAGCCTCCCAGCCATCAGTTCTCTCTCCAGCAGAACGGAGAGAGCTCTGTTGCAGCAAGTTGGCATTCAGGGGCCCTGGGTGGAAAGAAAGCTCCGGGAGACGCCATTCCACCTTGGGGGTTTCAACCTCAACTGAGCCAATTTGCTGTTCCTCCACCTGCACTGGGTAACAGTCTATTATCCTCTGTAGGTTTCCTATAAGGGCCCAAGCTGGCACCATGACGTCATGAAGTGCAGTATTCCTCACCCCAGTGTTCACTTTACATGAGGAGGGGGAGACACTGACTAACTGATAAGTTATTTTAAGCCCCTCCGCCAATGTCAGATTCTCTTTGGGTTCGAAGATCATTTCAGTTTTCAATCTAAGATTGGTTCTAACATGACAGTTAATGCACTGCATTTCCCCCCAAAAAACTACAACAGGTGCATGACCAGTCCTAACGGGGTAAATGATGTCATCACTTGCAGGTTTCTGCATTAGATTTAGCAATGCCACTGCCTTCCCTGACCCCAATTGTAGTGAGTTTCTAAGCAAAGCCAATCTCTCACCAGGCCAATTCCCACTTTCTTTCTTCATCCCCTCAATAGCGTTAAACCCTATTATTGATCTCTGTACCACATCCCTGCTCACCAATACGTGAACGGACATCTCACTAGACCCGGTTGTTTTAGCTTTTGGATCATACAAACTAATGTTTATGTCAACCCAGCCCTCAAACTGGATCTCTGAACCGTTAGCAGCTCATTCTTGCTTAGTAGCTCACTGATGGAATGAACTTTTAAATCTGGCAAGTTTTGAAACTTCCATGCCTCACTTAGTATGATTGATACCTGTGCACCTGTGTCCCACAGAGCTTGTGTTTTAACATTATTCATTTTGCACCAAACTAAGCATTTTTTCCCACCAACTGTGCAACCTTCCTGTGTTTAGCGCTAGAGGTGTATACATCAGACTGCCTGTCTTTACATTTCTCACTTGACCCCACTGGTGTTGAAGAGGCGGGTTGCTCCCTTGTACCCTGCTTTTTAAGTGGACTCATTGGTTTTACTGGTGACAAGGGTTTTCTTTTAGGGCTCATCTGGGACTTTGGTTTAAAGTCCCCCAGTCATGGCCTCTCCCAGTTTCCCGACGGCTTTGGTGGGACTAGCACTCTGCACCCTTTCGCCCAGTGTGTATGACTACCACACTTGAAACAATGGTTACAGTCACTATTATGCTGCTGGCATGCTACACACCGCCTCTTTGGTTTCTTTGGAACCTTAGCATCAACTCTATTTAGGCTACTGCTTTCAATTTTTCTCTCACTCTGGACAGTTTGCAAAAATGATGCAGGGTTTCCTCTGGTAACATTTCTCGGTGGCGACCTGCCCCACAGGAAATTTTGCTGCCACGCCAAGGAGATATGAATTTATTAAGAAAAATAAATGAAGCAATGACTTTCCGCAAGCGCGCACACGAACAATGTGCGTGGCCGTCATCTGCGCGGAGTTTAGAAGCACCCCGCCCACACAAGTTTTCCAGTCAGTCATCAGGCAGTATCTCGCTAAGCGTGACTGTCCGACAGAAACATGAGTTTGTTAAAGTACTTTAAACGCGGAAAAACATCAGAAGTGGTATATAAGCACTGGAGGCATTTATCATGGTTTTAACCCACTGGAAACGGGAGCAATACTGGAAGAGTCGCTTAGCTAAGAGACATGGCTAGAATTCATATGCAGCCGGCTTCATATGAAGGGAAAGGCAAGAGGGACTGATGAATTACTGAGTACATATTTTACCAGCCACTACAATATTAAGTTATGTTCCCTATTATGTACCTGACAAGTTAAGATGACCGAAATTCACGACGTCAATGACTTTAATCCATCAGCAGCCTTAAGGCTAATTAACGTGCCAACATTTGCATTTCAAAATAAGGGTCTTGCTGTCTTGGCGGTGAGGAGATTTCTAAAAAACAAACTATAAATATATAGAAATATTATAACAGAAATAACGGCATCTTTGGTTATTTAAGTTAATTTAAATCATTAAATACAGTTTTATTAATATTTTTTTCTTTGTAATCAGAGTTAAATTATTGTTCTGACTGCAAAGTTATGGTCAAAAATATAAATTGTTATAAGGAAAAAGTTTAAAAAAAACCAAACAAAAAAACCCCACCACAGTCTGTTTCAAATTTATTTAAAAAACAGACAAAAATAAGCCATAAAATAATCCACAAATTTATAATAAAGTGTCAAATGTACAAGAAAAGTCTATTTTACAAGAGGAAATTATAAATTTGAGGAAAATGGCTGCAAATTTAGATAAATTTACAGAGAAAAGCAGAAAACCATAAGAAAATTGTTATAAATTTTGGAGAAAAAACTCAAACCTTCAAGACTGAAGTCATTACTCAGGTTTTAAGTGGGTGCTCTTTGTATCCTTAACTAGAAATTTTTGGTTGTCTCCTTTAATTTACATGGCACTTGATATTTTCTAACCTGTTTGTATACCACCATAGACGGAGAGAGAACCTGAATTAGACAGAGATCAGAGAGGGCAAGATGAGACAGAAGAGAGGAGCCAAGGAGAGGAAAGTGTTCAGGCAGAGGGTCCAGGAGAGGTGAGAGCAGAGGAAGGAGAGAAGGATGACACCAGTAAAAAGTCCAAATACAGCATGTCTGGGTGGGACCCCAAATGGCCCAATATTCCAACATTCAAGCCTTGGTTGTACAATACTTCAAATGGTAAGTTCCATATGCACGGCAGTGGCTCAGGAGGTAGAGCGGGTCATCCAATAACTGGATGGTTGGCGGTTCGAATCCTGCTCTCCCCAGACATTCTGTCGTTGTATCCCTGGGCAAGTCACTTTTCCCACCTTGCCTCCAGTGTCCATAACACTGGGTGTGAATGTGTATCAATGTTCAGTGGTGGCCGGAGAGGCCACTGGCCTGGATTGGCAGCCACGTTTCTGTCAGCCTGCCCCAGGACAGCTGTGGCTACAGTAGTAGCTTGCCACGACCATTGTCTGTCTGGAGTGAATGAATAATGTACCTGTAAAAAGCATCTGTGAGTGTCTATGATAAAGCGCTATATAAATCTGATGCATTATTATTATATCCAAGTTACTGTGCAAAATTAAAAAAAGAAATAAATAGTATAAAATTAACATGTTCATACATATGTGTTTTCTGCCCCCACCCCCGGAAAAATATGTTGCCACCGCGCCAAGGTCTTTAAGCCAGAGGAAACACTGCCACTTGACCTGTAAGCTCTCTGATTGTGCTGAGGCTCTCTATTTTTGAAAATAGGGAGTTCTCTTTGTGTGGTTTGCTGGGCTTAACTGGGAAGGATCTGTTTTACAGTCTATCTCATCTTCAGCCTGTTCGATAACACCCAGACTTGCTCTATAGGGTGTCTTATTTGTGGCTTTAATCTTTTGGGCCCTCTTACTTTTGTTTTGCTGAGCAATTTGCATTTTTTGTAACAGCAACTCATCACTACTCCTTTCGTCCAGTAGGTACATCCTCATCTCTGCTCTGATGTTATGAATTGACAAGCCAGTCATGAAGGAATGGAAGCACTGGCTCTGCACAAGTTCCTTATTGTATTTCAACCCAGACTGTGCACGCTCCGAAGCAAACAAGACCTTCTGACGCAGATCAAGCACTCTAATGAGAAAATCAAGCGCTGTTTCATGTGATTGCTGCAGCGCTTGTGTCAGTTGTTGATATACTGTAACACCGTTGCATCTTTTTCTGCATAATGGGCTCTTAATATTTGTCTAAGCATGGCCAAAGTGAGGTCAGTTTTCCCCTCCAAATAGCTTCTTAGCTTCAATGCAGGGTTTACAACAGTTATTACTGCGTTATGGGGAACCCATGCTGGGATATTCATCTCCGACTGGAAGGAAAGGAGAGGCAGTAAATTCCTCTGCCGGAAGAGCATGGGGGATTAAGCAACTGGGGACAATAGGAATTGTGATGGGAGAATGTATTGTGATGCAAGACCCCAGGCAGCAGGAATAAGCAGCTGTGGGGACAATAGGAATTCTGAGGCTGGGGAAAATTCGCCACCGCGCACACCTTGTCCGGCAAGGGTATCGCTCCCTCCAGTGAGATGCGGTGCCCCAAAAAATCGACCCCCGTCACGCCGGACTGGCATTTCGCCGGGTTGATTATTAACCCGTGCTCCTCTAACCTCCGGAAAACCGTCCTGAGGTGGGTTACGTGTTCGTCCTCGGACGCGCTGGCCACCAAGATTTCATCCAGGTAGACGAACACAAACAGCAGATCACGCAACACCGCATCCATCATGCGTTGGAATGTCTGTGCCGCGCCTTTTAATCCGAAGGGCATGCGTAAAAACTCAAACGGGGTTATTACCGCCGTTCTGGGTATGTCCTCCGCGCGCACCGGGACTGTGTAGGGGCCGCATGGCGGTCACTTCTTAACAGCACCTTTTTCAGTTAGAAGGGCACCTTAATCATATTTTCTCTGCCTGAAGAACATTTATTAAGCCATATCATGAGATTTTTATTTTAGAGGGCACGCCATCATAATACTGTATATTGATCAAAGCACCAAGCTTTTTCCACACTTTGTCAGGAAGTAACTGTCCCTTCTGAGTCCACCTGTGGGTGTAACAGTGATCTCATTCTATCCATGCAGGTCTAGCATCTGTCGTAAATACTCCACAGAGTGTGCTGGCAAAAGTTGGAGACAAAGCCTTCCTGAATTGTCAGCTCCTGCAGTCTAAAAATGTCCTTCAGGTCACCTGGCAAAAGATCCTACCTGAAGGAGAAAAAAATCTAGCTACCTACAACAGATACTTTGGTCAATGGATGAATCCTGACTTCAGAGGAAAGATGGAGTTCATGGATTGTGGACTGCAGAACTGCTCCATAATGATAAGGGAGGTTAAAGATCAGGATGAAGGCTGCTATCACTGTCTGTTTAACACCTACCCTGATGGAGCATTGACAGGGAGAACCTGCCTCCAGATCTACGGTAAGAAAGAACATCATATCCACCCAAGGTCCTCTGCTCCTTATTTTTACTTTTAGCTCCTCTATAGTAGCATTACATGTCTTCATTTAATCCTATGAATCACTTCGTGGGTCTTGCTGAACTGGGAAAGTAGAGCAAAAGTATTGAGGGAAATGGGTAAAAAGGTGTATTGTGTATCCTGGAGAGAGGAAAGGAAGACAAGGACACGGTTGTAGAATGGAAAGTATTCAAAGGAAGAAACTTGCAAGAAAAAGGGGGATAGTCAGCGAGATGAAGAAAGTAAACAAGAGTACTTGGAGTCTAGGTGTAGTATGTCAAAAAAAGAGGTAGCAAAGGAAAAGGCATTTAGTGAGTTGTATATGAGGCTGGACACTAAGGAAGGAGAAAAAGACTTGTTTCGATTGACTAGATTGAGATTGAGCTGGAAAGGATGTGCAGCAGGTTAAGTTGATTAAGAAAAGAGATAACAAATTGAATTTATATAGTGTTGTGTGGGGATTTGGCCCTTGGGGCTTGTTGTAGCCGATACCGTGCAGTCGATGTGGTGATGTCAGGTGGGCTACAGCCAGTGTGTATATTGTGCCTGTTTTCCTTAATAAAGTTTAGTTTGTTGCTCAGTTCAACACGGCTCCGGTCTCCTGTTATTGACACATAATATTTTTTTGACGAGGATAAACCATGGGAGCTTGCATTAAACCGCCACCTCCATTTTTACAGTCTCCGGTTATGCCAACTACACCATGGTGCTGCTGGCGGGAGGCGTTCGTGGTGTATGTTACCACAGCTGGCCTGGGCGGCGCCAGCTAGAAGAGACGGAGGAGACTACTCGTTCATTGCCTCAGTGAGGAGGGCCAACGGATATTTTTCATGATGGGTGGCAAGGGCTCATTGAAGGAGTGCCTGGAAGTAATGGATCATTTCTTTATGGACCATTCCAACATCACGGCACAAAGATATAAATTCTTCAACTGCCGACAACAAGCTGATGAGTCTACCCCTCGCCGTGTGGCGCCACACGGCGTCAGCACCGTGTGGGTCACTCTCTCTCCAGACGGACTCCAGCAGGCAGTTAGTGGTGGAAGCATTTGGACTCCTTGTTAAATACAGCTGTGACAGTGAGCACTGAAAGGGCACAAAGCATTATTTCCTTCTAAGCAGAGCAGAGTGTTTATGATCCTGACAACTGAGCTCAGACAGCGAAACAGCTACTGCATAGTGCATTGCTTGTTTGAACGTGATTTTTTTGGACAGCGGCAACAATCCAAAAATCACGGAGACAAGAGCCACGCAGGGTCCTGTATGGAGACTGTCCTGTTTAAATAAGCTGAATGTCGCTGCAGTCTCCAGTCCACACACATCGTAGTTGAAATACTGGAGTTCCCGCCACTGCTTTATGAAAATGATCATTTGTTTGTTGTTTTTTTTTTGTTTTTTTTAACAGAATCAGCAGTTCATGCCTAATAAGACCGGAGCTCCGCACAATTGTCACACATGCACATGAAGTTGAGGTGGAGCTGCAGCGAGTTTCTCACAGCTTCCATTGTTTACCACACAAGTTATGAACCCTGTTTAAATTACGAGACCACAGGGTCCTAAAAACATCTGCAGTAATACCGCATGCCGCGGTGTTGAGCTGTTCACTGTCACCACAGGGGAAATTCCTCTACCGCGACAGCCCTACTCCACAGACAATGATAGTGGTGAGTTACCTTTGTAGCCACAGCTGCCCTGGGGCAGACTGATGGAAACATGGCTGCCAATCCACGCCAACGCCTCTCCAACCACCACCGAAAATCTATTCACATTCATACACTAGGTACATCAGGGATAGGCTCTGAGCCAATTCTTGTTTGCTATGGTGAGGAACAGACCGACAGACGAGGTCAGGCAGGAGTCTCCGTGGACTATGATGTTATATTGTGATCTATTGTAAGAGTAGGAAGCATGTGGAAGAGAATCTGGAGAGGTGGTGATATGTACTGGATAGGAGAGGAATAAAAAGGACAACAACAGAATACATGTGTGAATAAGAGAGAGAAGCAGGTGAGTTTAAATACCTGGGGTTAACCATCCACAGCAATGGATAGTGTACAAGAGAAGTGAAGAAGAGAGTCCAGGCAGGGTGGAATGGTTGTAGATGATTGTTGGAGGGATTTGTGATTTAAGGATAGCAAGAATAGTAATGGGGAAGGTTTAAAAGATGGTAGTGAGACCTGCTATGATGTAAGGTTTGGAGACGGTGGCACTGACAAAAAAACAGGAGGCGGAGTTGGAGGTAGCAGAGTTGAAGATGCTAAGATTCTCACTGGTTGTGACTGGGAGGGACAGGATTAGAAATGAAAGGGATAATTCAGGTTGAGTGGTTTGGAGACAAAGTCAGGGAAGCAAGGCTGAGGTGGATTGGACATGTGCAGAGGAGGGATAGTGGATACACTGGACAAAGGATGTTGAAGATGGAGCTGCCAGGCAGGAGGAAAAGAGGAAAACCACAGAGAAGATTCATGGATGTCGTGAAGGAGGACATGGAGAGGGTTGGTGTGACAGAAGAGGGTGCATATATTAGGCTTACTCTACTCATCCAAGGAGACTTAAAATGTATGGTTGTGGTTTGCTAATTGTGCCTGAAGATTTAATGACTGAAACAGCAGAGTGTGTGAACACATTGCAGCACAGAGTAGATGTAAAAGAGAAGTTAATACCACAGAAGTGGGCAGCTCTATTGTGGATTGTTTGCATGCTGTTAAAAATTTATTTCATGTTCAGCAGCTTGTTTCGTCACTGGGATTGTCACTTCCTTGTGGTAACGTACCGTCACTTCCTGTTTTGCTGTCTGCCTGTGTGGTTTGCTCTCCAGCCACTAGCTATGGCTACTAGCTCTCTTTCCTCTCCTCCTCTGGTGTGCTCTCTCTGTCAGATGTTTAGCTACACCTCTGCCTCTTTTAGTGATAACGGTAAATGTAATAAATGTTGTCTTTTTGAGGCGCTCGAGGCGAGGTTGTCTGATTTGGAATCCCGGCTCCGCTGCATTGAAACACCGTCTGCGCCAGTTACTCTTGACGGACACCCCTTAGCTGCAGCGAAGCTAGCTAGCTTAGGCCCCCCTGTCAGCGGTTCCCCGGCTCTCCTCAGCAGCGAGGAGACTGGGTGGGTGACGGTGAGAAGGAAGCCTAGTCGCAAAGCCCCGGTACACCACCAACCTGTTCACGTTTCTAATCGTTTTTCCCCGCTCAGCGACACACCCGCTGAGGAAAAAACTCTGATCATTGGCGACTCTGTAGTCAGAAACGTGAACCTAGAGACTCCAGCGGCCATAGTCACATGCATTCCTGGGGCCAGAGCAGGCGACATCGAGTCAAATTTTAAAATGCTGGCTAAAAGTAACTGTAAATATTCCACAATTGTTATTCATGCCGGCATTAATGACATCCGTCTCCGGCAGTCGGAAGTCACAAAACTTAATGTAGAATCGGTGTGTGAGTTTGCAAAAACGATGTCTGCCACTGTAGTATTCTCTGGGCCCCTCCCCAATCTGACCAGTGATGACATGTTTAGCCGCTCGTCATCCTTGAGCCGCTGGCTGTCTGTGTGGTGTCCTAAAAATGACGTGGGCTACATTGACAATTGGAGCTCTTTTTGGGGAAAACCTGGTCTTATGAGACAAGACAGCATTCATCCCACTTTGGATGGTGCTTCTCATTTATCTAACAATCTGGCATCTTTTTTATCCATATTTCCAAAACCCTGACTACTCAGAGTTGGGATCAGGAAGCAGAGTCGCAGTCTTACACGCCTCTCTGCAGCTCTTCTTCGTCCGCCACCCCTCAGCTTAGCCCCTGACTTCCCCATCAGAGAATCGTTGTCTGCTCCCTCCAAAGTAAATAAAAATATAATGCATAAGCATCCCAAAGTGATAAAGCAAAATATTGGTAAAACTCAAATTAAACATAAAGTCTCTAAATTGAATGAATTGGCCTCTGTTCCTCCTCATAATTTAAAAATTAAATGTGGTTTATTAAATATTAGGTCTCTAACTCCCAAGTCTCTGTTAGTCCATGATCTGTTAATTGATCATCAGATTGATTTAATTTCCCTTACAGAGACTTGGTTAGGGCAAGAGGATTATGTTGGTTTAAATGAATCAACTTCCTCTGGTTATTTAAACTGTCAAAATCCCAGAAGTTCTGGTCGTGGAGGAGGAGTAGCAACAATTTACCATTCCAAATTACTAGTTAATGTAAAGCAAAAAACATGTTATAATTCCTTTGAGGGCCTGGTCCTCAGTATTGGGCACTTTAGCAATTTTAGGTTAAACCCAATTTTATTTGCCATAGTTTATCGTCCCCCATCAACCTACTCAGAATTTTTATCCGAATTTGCTGATTTCTTAGCTGATTTAGTGCTGAAATCTGATAGAATAATTATAGTAGGGGACTTTAATATACATGTGGATGTAGATAGTGACTGCCTTAATGTGGCATTTAATTCAATATTAGACAAGATTGGGTTTTCTCAGAAAGTAGGAAATTCTACTCATTACCTCCACCATACATTGGACCTTGTTCTGACATATGGCATAGAAATAGAAAATCTTGTAGTGTCTCCTCATAACCCTGTACTGTCAGACCATTGTCTGTTAACCTTTGATTTTACTATTTCTGACTATTTGGCTCCTAAAGAAAAATATTATTACAGTAGATGCCTCTCAGATGATGCTGTTACCAAATTTATGCAGATTGTTTCCTCTATGCCATGTGTCAACACAACGGAAATAAGCTATAGACAGCTTGCTCCTTCTGTAATTGATAACATGGTGGATAGTGTTTCAGCTTCTCTGCATCAGACTCTAGACTTGGTGGCCCCCTTAAAAAAGAAAAAGTCTAATCAGAGATTTCTAACTCCTTGGTTCAACACAGAAACTCGTAGCTTAAAACAGAAGACTCGTCAATTAGACTGAAAATGGCGCTCCACTAATTTAGATGAAATCTATTTAGCTTGGAGAAATCATCTTTTAATTTATAAAAAATCTCTTAGAAAAGCTAGAACGAGTTATTACTCTGCATTAATAGAAGAGAACAAGAATAATCCCAGGTTTCTTTTCAGTACTGTAGCCAGGTTGACAAAGAGTCAGGACTCTGTCAATCCTAGCATTCCCTTAGAGCTTACTAGTCAGGACTTTATGAACTTTTTCAATAATAAAATTTCATCCATCAGAGATAAAATCAATCAGATTCTTCCCACAGTTAAGTTAAATACTGTAACTACTACAACTCCTTCTATTGATGTCTGTCTTGATGAGTTTACTCCAATCGACCTTTGTGAGTTAGACAAAATAGTTTCCTCATCCAAACCTTCAACTTGTCTTTTAGACCCTATTCCTACCAGGTTATTTAAAGAAGTCTTCCCACTTATTGGTAGCCTTATTCTTCATATAATCAATTCTTCATTAACTTTAGGCCATGTACCGCAGGCTTTTAAAATGGCTGTAATTAAACCCTTACTCAAAAAGCCAACGCTAGATCCAGGAGCTTTAGCTAACTATAGACCAATCTCTAATCTCCCTTTCATTTCAAAAATCTTAGAAAGAGTTGTTGCTACGCAATTATTTGACCACCTACAGGGAAATGGTTTACTTGAAGAGTTTCAGTCTGGGTTTAGAATCCATCATAGTACTGAAACAGCCTTAGCGAAGGTCACTAACGACCTCCTCATTGCATCTGATAATGGACTAGTTTCTGTACTTGTCCTTTTAGACCTTAGTGCAGCTTTTGATACTATCGATCATAATATTCTACTTGATAGATTAGAACACTATGTTGGACTTAATGGAACTTCGTTGCAGTGGTTTAGATCTTATTTATCTGATAGGTTCCAGTTTGTTCATGTAAATAATGAGTTTTCTTTCAACTCAAAGCTCAGTCATGGAGTTCCACAGGGATCTGTGCTAGGCCCTACTCTTTTTAGTTTATATATGCTTCCGTTAGACAACATTATTAGAAAGCACTGTATACATTTTCATTGTTATGCTGATGACACACAATTATACCTGTCAGTGAAGCCAGATGATAGTAATCAATTAGCCATGTTAGAAGCCTGTCTTTAGGAAATCAAAGCTTGGATGACTTGTAATTTCCTGCTATTAAATTCAGATAAGACTGAAGTCATTCTTGTTGGTCCAAAAAGCCTTAGAAATTCCTTTCCAAATCAAACTTTCATTTTGGATGCGGTTACTCTTTCTCTTAATAGCTCTGTGAGGAACCTTGGAGTTATTTTTGATCAGGATTTGTCCTTCAATTCACATATTAAATTTGTTTTTAAGACTGCCTTCTATCATTTGCGTAATATTGCCAAGATTAGGAGCATCTTGTCTCCGAGTGATGCTGAGAAACTGATCCACGCTTTTGTTAGCTCGAGATTAGATTATTGTAATTCTTTATTATCAGGCTGTCCTAAAACATCTTTAAAAAGTCTTCAGCTGATCCAAAATGCTGCAGCAAGAGTTTTAACAGGTACTAGAAAGAGAGATCATATCTCTCCGGTTCTGGCCTCCCTTCATTGGCTTCCCATAGAGTTTAGAATTAAGTTTAAAATCCTTCTTCTTACTTACAAAGCTCTAAACAATCAGGCTCCTTTTTATTTAAAAGATCTGATACTACCGTATTATCCTAACAGAGCACTACGCTCCCAAAATGCAGGATTACTTGTAATACCTAGAATCTCCAAAAGTACAATGGGAGGCAGAGCCTTCAGTTATCAAGCTACTCTCCTGTGGAATCAGCTGCCAATCTGGATTCGGGAGTCAGACTCGATCTCTGTTTTTAAGAATAGGGCTAAAACCTACCTTTTTGATATAGCCTACAACTAGGGAGGGATCATGTGTTTCTGAACCCTCCCTTAGTTATGCTGCTAATAGGTTTAGTCAGCCGGGGGACCTCCAGTAATGCACTGGGCCTCACTCCTTTTCTCACTCTCAATGAAATATTTTTTTTGCTGGTCATTAATATTTGTTTGTTCTCTCCCATAGATTGAGTCCCCATCATGCTGTTTGCTCTCTACATGTCTGTTCTTTTCTTCTTCTCTATCCCCTCACCCCCCAGCCAGTCGCAGCAGATGACTGCCCCTCCCTGAGCCTGGTTCTGCTGGAGGTTTCTTCCTGTTAAAAGGGAGTTTTTCCTCTCCACCGTCGCCAAGTGCTTGCTCACAGGGGATCGCCTGATTGCTGGAGTCTTTCTGCAACTGTGGGGGTTCCCCCTACAGTTGATAGTGCTATGAGATGACTGTTGTTGTGAAATGGCGCTATATAAATAAAGTTGAATTGAATTGTTACAAATTAGACTATTTTGGTCCTGGAATCATAATTCCAGAGCTGGCCCGGAGAGCGAAAGGGGCCAGCAGATGTGCAAAATCTCACCCGCCCTGGGGGCCCAGATGCCAACCCCAGGCCAGCCCAGCTCAAATGGGTTTAAAATGTTCATAATTTAAATTTGTACTGGTTTTGACTTTCCAGTACAGAATAAATGATGAATGAGTTACCCTACTTTTATCTAACAGCATTACAAATAATAACAGACATCTACTGAAAAAATAAGGGCCCCTTTACACATCACAGAGATCGCTGAGAGACTTGGACAGTTTTTGATATTTGGGATCATCTGGGAGATTCTTGTCTGTTTCGGACGGAGTCAAAACTTTGAGGAGACCATGGCAACTGTGGAGATCACTACAGATCATTGATACATCAAAACTGGCCACATCTCTCAATGATCTCCCCTGGGTAAAGGGGGTATAACGCTGCACTGTCATTATTAGGTATAAATGTCACATGTGATTAGTTTTAATTCTTTGATGTAATTTTTCTATGAAAAGGGGAAAATGATGATTAACAACTGATGCCTAACAGAAATGATCTCAACTTGGTGGGCCTTATAAATATTAGTTTCAATTTCAATATGTAAGTCCATCCAAATTTATTTTCAAAAGTATTAGATATGTACTATTTATATCTGTAGATAAATCTAATTATTATTATTGAAAGTTTGTAATAAATATAATCATAACATTTACTGTCTCTTTCACAAATGTTTTGAGTTGTAAAACAAACCAGATATGAATATTGTTTCCTTGCAGAGCTCCATGATCCTGTTCTCTACATCAGAGAGTCAAAGTCCTCTGAGGAGTCGTCCGTTTCCTGTTCAGCCTCTGGTCGACCTGCTCCCACCGTAACACTGACGGTCACACAACAAGACGTCTACTTCTCCCACTATAACACAGTCAGCGTGTCCAACAGCAGTGGTACAGTCACTGTCACCACTACAGCTGTGCTCTCAGGTTCACCCAGGAACCACACACAGGTGGGATGTGCAGTGAGAGTGCTGTCTGGTCCTCAGAAGTTGGTGTTTGAGACCATTCCTGACAGCAAAGACATGGACCCTGTTGAAGAGGATGATAATGGTGAGGACCTCTTTCACAGTCAGCAGTTTTGATTTTTAATGTTTGGATCTCATCTTTAAGGTTCTGAAGTATGATTTTAATTTGTGTATTCCAATCCAGTTTTAATGTCACTTTCTCTTCTTTTCTGACAGACGTCCTCTTCAGCGTTGTATTACCTGTGGTGACGGTTTTGGTGGCTTTGTTGATGGTTTTGGTGACTCTAGCGGTGGTGAGAGCAGTCCAGAACCGTGATTGGACCCATGTAGGCTGTCTGAAACAACCAAGGAACACTAGGTAATTTTTACATCTTGCTGTGTAATCCACTGTAATATCACTGTCTTGGTATTAATGTAATAAACTTTGAGAAAATTGACTGCAGCACTGACCAAGACCCAGAGGCGATCAAGACACCACAGAGACAAAACAAAGACAATGATGGGTAAGAATATTTTATTTTAATTAGGGATGCACCACCAAAAAATTTTTTGAAAATTATAAGTTGGCTGATAGCTGTTTTGTTTTTCATCTGTTCCATCTTTATTGTCAGGAAGACAAAGAAATATGCATTACAAAAGAAATAACTGCACTGAAATACTTTAAGATAGTTCAGTCCTGGGTGTTTTCTACTGTTGTCTGTTTCAGGGCACAATCAATGCTACACAACTGGGACAACCAGAAAAATATGAGTTACTGCCCATATCTTCTTCACTGATAGCCACCATCAGTGAATAAAGTGAATATTGGCTCATATCCATATGTGTGCATCCCTGAGTTTAATTCCTGTGTTTCCTGCCTTACTGTTGTAGTCTAAACATTATTTACCTGCTCTGATAGTTGGACTCGTCACCATTTTCAGTCAACACAACTCACAACATTTGTCTGTTATCTCTGGTGTTATTACTCATTAATATTGTGTTTTCCTCAATATACCAAAACTAGTTGAGTGATAGCTACAAATCAGACATAATATAATATTGTGTTAGCATACACGTCATATTTGAAAATACACAGTGCTTCAAAACAATGTAATGAACTACCCAAAAACTTAACAGGGTATTTTTGGAATGGGGACGTTTTGTACGAAAACTGTAATAAACCATAGTTAAGAGGAAATAAGGTGAAATAAGCCTGTTTGTTTAATCATTCGGGTAGCCCTACAACAGAGAATGTCAACTGGCGGCCCACGGGCCGCATCCAGCCCACCAGAGCTTTTCATCCAGCTGCCAGAATATTACTGATTTCAGGAATAGTTTAGTTCAGACTTTGTTTCATTATTTAATTTATATTTATGAAAAATTCCAATATAGTCAGAGTGTAAGTGAATGCAGTGTCAGATTACGCTCCCCACCCTTCCCAGACAGCGGGAGAGAGTGAGGACGAGACAGGCCGGCTTCTACAGGTGAACTAGACTTTTAATTCACATTATGATGCCACCCATGGCTTTATTATTATTTTGCAAAATGTTGAATAATGTTTCTAACACATCTATTCTGAGAGTGTACAATAGTCCTAAATTTACAGCAACAAAAACAAAAATGAGGAAAAAAGTTCAGAAGTGGCAGATTTTTCAAATTTACAACAGAAAAAGTCCTTAATTTACAAGAAAACTGTTATAAATCTGTGAGAAACTCCCTCAAACTGTGAAGACTAAAATCACATCTCAAATAAGTTTTCAGGTACTCGCTTTCTTGTTCTTACTCATGCTCATCTAAAAAATAACATACATTTGGAAGGAAAGTTAATATCTCAAATAATAATATAGGATACAAAACTGATTTTATTTTATCCTACAAGAGCATCTGTCCTTACAGTGTCTGCTGAGGAAAACTCTGGCCCTTGGACAATGTAGTTGATGTCCCTGTTGTGTTGTTATTGGGACATATTATTGTGTGACACGGATAATGGCTCCACTTTTCCGGTTCCGCCACCATCCGGGGTATAAGAAGGATGTGAGGAAGAGGGGCGGTCTCTTTGACCTCCTGTCTGCCTGACGGGAGCGCCTGTGCTGTGATAGTGAGTCAACAATAAAGTCGTGTTCAGTTCAACGTCCAGTCTCGTCCTTGGTTCTCATTTACCAACATAACAGTCCCCTGCCCTACAATTTCTGAATGTGTATGAATTCTTGATGTGTACTTTTTATATAGTATGTTCAGTAATGTAGCTGTAATGTGTTTGGTATAAGGTAATATTGTGACTATGAAAAAACTAATGTCTTCTTTTTATCTGAAGGGTCAAAACACCTTCCACCGAAGAGAATGATCAGCACAGGAGGTGGACAACACCAGAGACCTGCTCTAAATGCAATGTCCAACATCAGCAAGATCCACTACTGAAAAAAAAATTGTTTCCAACATGAAACAAAACTATGTCTTACTGGACCGAATGGCATCACAGCACCAGTCAGTTAAATAACAATGACGGAATAAATAGTTCCAGTATTAAAAGAGTCACATGAACAGTACTTGATTTTTTTCACTATTATCTGTGGTGGCTGCAGTCCATTACAAAACTTTTCTGTTTTTTTTTTTTTTACTGACAATTATAATCTTTTCTAGGGCTGGTTCAACAGGCCAGAATTCACTCCTGTCCATTTTTCCCTCCAGGTGAAAATTGGCCTGGGCTAGATTTCCCCCTGGGGGGGGGGGGGGGGGGTGTTAGACTAGGCTGTTTTGCACCCTGCTAGACCAAACTTCACCCCTAAAATAAATTATGATTTAAGCAAAGATTAATAGATTATTGACTTTGACTTCTTTTGAAGGTGTGAGGAGTCAGTTTGGACGTGTTATTTCAAATAAAGTTTGGTAGTTGATAATTGTTTAATATTTTGTTGTAAATATTGTTGAAAAGATCAGAAGATGAAAGAGGTTTTGAATTTGTCTGAGTTAGTTTGGGGCGCTGCTGGAGGGGTATAAATTTGTTGTTTGATGTTTCCTTGTGGATTTCTTTTAAACTCTGTTACGGCCCCACTTCTTCTGGACTGGGTCCTGGGTTTTTTCCTCTTTTCTTGTGTTGTAGATGGAGCTGTGGAGGACCACCCATAGCCAAGGTGTTTGCCTATAGAAGCACCTAGACCTGTATAAGATTGAAAGGGCCTTATGCCTTTTTTGAGAAGGAATGAGAGTTCCCTGGTATTGTGTGGGTGGGATACACTAACCTCGCCTAGGGTGTGTCATGGATTTTTCCTCAATGAACAAATGTCCTATGTGGTAAATAAATAAAGTGCTGAGTCAAATTGCCTTTTTGTATATTAATTTACATTTTGGCCAAGAAGGGAAAGTGTCGTATGCACCGCATGCAAGCGAGTGCTATGGTAAAATCAAAGTGACAGAACAGATCATAGAGTTTTAATACGTTAGTCTAAACCAGCATTGTTTTGAGAACGCTGAGTGAGCAGTGTGTTACAGTGCATCCAGAAAGTATTCACAGCACTTCACTTTTTCCACATTTTATGTTACAGGGGCAGCGCAGTGGCGGAGTGGTTAGCCCTGTGGCAGCACAGCAACTCACCCTTGGCCGGGGGATCCTGGGTTCAATCCCAGCCCCCGACCAACAGTGATCTGTGTGGAGTTTGCATGTTCTCCCCGTGTCTGCGTGGGTTCATTCCAGGAGTTCTCCGGTTTTCTCCCACATGCCAAAACCATGCAAGTTAAGTTAATTGGCATCAAACTGGGGATTCTAAATTGTCCTTAGGTATGACTGTGAGAGTGAATGGTTGTCTGTCTCTCTGTGTTGGCCCTACGATGGACTGGTGATCTGTCCAGGGTGTACCCTGTCTCTCACCCAAAAAGATGCTGGGATAGGCTCCAGCCCCCCCCCCCGCCCCCCCCCCCGTGATCCGAAAATGATTAAACGGAAGAAGATGGATGGATGGTTATGTTACAGCTTTTTTCCAAAAAATTCTACACACAACACCCCATAATGACAACATGAAAAAAGTTTTTTTTTGAGATTTTTGCAAATTTATTAAAAATAAAAAGCTAAAAAACTACATGGACATAAGTATTCACAGCCTTTGCCATGAAGCTCAAAATTGAGCTCAGGTGCTTCCTGTTTCCACTGATCATCCTTGAGATGTTTCTACAGCTTAATTGAAGTCCACCTGTGGTAAATTCAGTTGATTAAACATGATTTGGAAAGGCGCACACCTGTCTATATAAGGTCCCACAGCTGACAGTGCATGTCAGAACACAAACCAAACATAAAGTCAAAAGAATTGTCTGTAGACCTCCGAGACAGGATTGTCTTGAGGCACAAATCTGGGGAAGGATACAGAAAAATTTCTGCTGCTTTGAAGGTCCCAGTGAGCACAGTGGCCTCCATCATCCATAAATGAAAGAAGTTCAGAACCATCAGGACTCTTCCTAGAGCTGGCCGGCCGTCTAAACTGACTGATCGGGGAGAAGGGCCTTAGTCACAGAGGTGACCATGAACCCGATGGTCACTCTGTCAGAGCTCCAGTGTTCCTCTGTGAAGAGAGGAGAACCTTCCAGGATGACAACTATCTCTGCAGCAATCCACCAATCAGGCCTGTATGGTAGAGTGGGCAGATGGAAGCCACTCCTTAGTAAAAGGCACATGGCAGCCCGCCTGGAGTTTGTCAAAAGGCACCTGAAGGACTCTCAGACCATGAGAAACAAAATTCTCTGGTCTGATGAGACAAAGATTGAACTCTTTGGCGTGAATACCAGGTGTCATGTTTGGAGGAAACCAGGCATCGCTCATCACCATGCCAATGGTGGTGGCAGCATCATGCTGTGGGGATGTTTTTCAGCGGCAGGAACCTGGAGACTAGTCAGGATAGAGGGAAAGATGAATGCAGCAATGTACAGAGACATCCTGGATGAAAACCTGCTCCAGAGCGCTCTTGACCTCAGACTGGGGCGAAGGTTCATCTTTCAGCAGGACAACGACCCTAAGCACACAGCCAAGATATCAAAGGAGTGGCTTCAGGACAACTCTGTGAATGTCCTTGAGTGGCCCAGCCAGAGCCCAGACTTGAATCCAATTGAACATCTCTGGAGAGATCTGAAAATGGCTGTGCACTGACCCTTCCCATCCAACCTGATGGAGCTTGAAAGGTGCTGCAAAGAGGAATGGGCGAAACTGCCCAAAGATAGGTGTGCCAAGCTTGTGGCATCATATTCAATAAGACTTGAGGCTGTAATTGCTGCCAAAGGTGTATCAACAACGTATTGAGCAAAGGCTGTGAATACTGATGTACATGTGATTTCTTAGTTTTTTATTTTTAATAAATTTGCAAAAATTAAAAAAAAAAACATTTTTCACATTATCATGATGGGGTATTGTGTGTAGAATTTTGAGGAAAAAAATGAATTTAATCCCTTTTGGAATAAGGCTGTAACATAGCAAATTGTGGAAAAAATGAAGTGCTGTGAATACTTTCCGGATGCACTGTATATAGTGTTTTTGGCACATTATTGTGAAGAGCAGTGTAGTGATGTGCACTTCCCATCTCGTCACTGCACCGCCCTATTTAAGGCAGAGGGCATCCATATTCTCTTCTCTTTTGCCGGATGCCCATGCTGGTGCCTGCCGTGTATCTGCTGTCCTGTGAATAGTTCAATAAAGTTGTGTTCGCCAAGTACATCTTGCCTCATCCTTCACCCAGGTATTTCCATACATAACACAGTCCTCAAAGCTGTGCTGGATCCTCAATGTCTCATCTAATGATATGGGAAAAGTACTGAGAGTGAAACTCTGGGGACAGAATGAACAAAGTGTAATGATAAAAAATTACCATAGCAGTTGCCAAAATGGCTACTGCCAGCCCTGTATGTGTGATTTATTATATGCTTATAAATGCAATGTAAGGGCACACAGCACCTTTTGTTGGGAGTTTATAGTGTCTTAACTCAGTCTTAAGAGGCTATATATTACCTTGAGCACCAATTCTATGCCATTGTATGTACTTTATTTTATTTGAGCTAATTTGTTTTACACTTATGTGAGTGAATAATGTACTGCTGTAGGGGCTTGGGTGAGTCGGCAGACAGCGTCCCAGTCAGGATGCAGAGAATAAAGAGAGGTGGACAATAGCAAGGAGATCAGGGGGAGTTTGGCAGGAAGAAGGAGCTGTGGGGGGGTCAAGGGTGAATGTATTGTGATGTGAAATGTCATGCTTTGTGATGTGAAGTGTCGTGGAGATGTGAGACGAGCTGTGGATATAAAAGGAGAAGCTGTGCTTAGCTGTTTATGCTTTTTGTGTATGACTGATGGGAGAGTGTAATAAACTTCATCTGCTCGTAACCTTGCCTCCTCATTTCACACTCTCCACACTGGTGACCCTGGACTTATGATGGAACACGAGGCAGGAACTCTGGAGTCGGCCCGGACGGGAACCCCCAGCAACGCGTGCGCTGTTTCAGTCAAGTTACCGGACTTTTGGCAGCACAACCCACGCTCTTGGTTCCACCACACCGAGGCTCAGTTTGCCCTCCGGGGAATAACGGCAGATGAAACCAAGTTTTACTATGTGGTTGCAGCGCTGGACACTCGCACAGCCCAACAGGTAGCAAGCCTGCTCGACCAGCCCCCAGCCCACAATAGATATGAAGCTCTCAAGACGGCGCTGACCCGACACTACACGCTCTCGGACTGCGAGAGAGCAGAGAGGCTCCTGAGGCGTTCCGAGTTGGGAGATGGTTCGGCTGTCGATCTGATGGGGAAGATGTTGGCGTTAATGGGCACGGATGACGGGCATTTTCTGTTTGCCCACCTTTTCCTCTGGAATCTCCCAACAGAGGTGAGAGCGGTTCTGGCTAATTCGCCGTCGCTGGCCGTGCGTGACTACCGTGCGCTAGCCCAGGAGGCAGACCGGATCATCCTCACTACCAGAGCCCTCACAGTCAACGCGGCCGCGTCGGACCCCAGCGAGACGACCAGAGGAGGCGAGGAGCCACCGACGGTAGCGGCAGCGGGGGCCAAGGGGCGCCAGAGAGACATGCTCTGTTTCTACCACCGCCGCTTCGGAGAGAACGCACGCAGATGTGCGACACTGTGCCAATACAAGCCCTCGGGAAATGCCAAGGTCGGCAGTCGGTAGCAGCTGCAACCGCAGGTGAAGAGAACAAGCTGCTCTACATGACAGACACGCGCTCAGGGAGGTGTTTCCTCATGGACACCGGAGCCCAGAAGAGCATCATCCTGCCGACCTATGCGACCAGCTGGCAGGACCTAGAGGCCCCGGGCTGTTGGCAGCAAACGGCTCGGAAATTAAGACCTTTGGGGAGAGAACACTGATCTTATCTCTACACGGCCGTACATACGAGTGGACTTTTGTCATAGCAACACTGAATTACCATATCCTAGGGGCTGATTTTCTGTGTGCACATGGTTTACTGGTTGACGTTGCTAACAGGCGCCTGGTTAATGCACTGTCTTTTGACTCTCTCCCCTGTACAGCTCGAGGGGCCGGGCCAGTAACACAAGCCAACGTCACAGCTCCAGGCGGTAAGTTCCACAAACTGCTCACTCAGTTTCCAGCACTCACGGTCCCGACGTTTTCGGCGGCCATCGCTAAACACGGGGTGGAGCACTTTATAACCACCACTGGGCCGCCCATTTTCGCACGATCTCAGCACTTGGACTTAGCTAAACTGGCCATAGCGTGCGAGGAGTTTGCCAACCTGGAAAGGTTGGGCATCATCAGGCATTCGAACAGCCCATGGGCATCCCCGCTACACATGGTCCCTAAGGCTGAGGGGTCGTGGCAACCGTGCAGGGATTTCCACAGGTTGAATAACGCCACAGCACACAACCGCTACCCGATTCCCCACATTCAGGATTTTTCCATTCACCTCGCCGGATCTCGCATTTTTCTAAAATAGAGCTGGTCTGCGGTTACCACCAGGTCCCAGTGCACGCGGAGGACGTACCCAAAACAGCGGTAATAACTCCGTTCAGCTTGTTTGAGTTCCTGGGTATGCCATTCGTATTAAAAGGAGTGGCACAGACGTTCCAGCGCATGATGGACGCGGTGCTGCGCGATCTCCCGTTTGTGTTTGTCTACCTGGATGAAATCCTGGTAGCCACTGCATCTGAGGACGAACACGTAACCCACCTCAGGACGGTTTTCCAGAGGTTAGAGGAGCACGGGTTAATAATCAACCCGGCGAAGTGCCAGTTCGGCGTGACGCAGATGGATTTTCTGGGGCACCGCGTCTCACTGGAGGGAGCGATACCCTTGCCCGATAAGGTGCGCGCTGTAGCGAATTTTCCCCGGCCTCAGACGGTCAGGGCGCTGCAAGAATTTTTGGGGATGGTTAACTTTTATAACTGTTTCCTTCCCCACGCAGCTCAACTCATGCAGCCATTGTTCGCCGTGCTCAAGAGACGGAAACCCGCAGATGGAGTTGAATGGACTCCGGAGCGAGAGCAGGCATGCTCTGAGGTTAAAGCAGCCCTGGCAAACACCGCACTGTTGGCGCACCCAGACCCGGCGGCCCGGATAGCGCTCACCACCGATGCCTTGGACGTGGCCATAGAGGCCGTCGTGGAGCAACATGTCGCCGGTTCTTGGCAGCCACTCGCTTTTTTCAGCAGGGCTTTGCGCGACAGTGAGCGTAAATACAGCGCGTTCGACAGAGAGTCACTGGCTCTCCACCAGGCCATACGCCACTTCCAGTTCTGGCTGGAAGGGCGCAACTTCACCGCGTTTGTGGTCCACAAGCCGCTGACGTTTGCGATGGCCAAGGTTTCGGAACCATGGTCGGGCTGGCAGCAGAGACAGCTGGCCGCGATCTTGGAGTTTACGACCGATATTCAACATGTGTCGGGTAAACTGAATGTGGTGGCGGACTGCCTCTCGCACGCAGTAGTGGCCCCGCCTGGTCTGCGTGGGGACAGATTATACAGCCATGGCCGCAGAGCAGGTTGGCGATACAGATGTGCGCGCGCTCCAGTATGGACCAACAGGGTTAAGGCTGGAGAGCAGAGTACTGCAAGACGGCAGCCCTAATCTGCAACGTCTCCTCGGGACGCCCACGCCCGGTGGTCCCGGTCGCGTGGCGCCGCCGCGCGTTCGAGTCAGTTCACACTCTGGCACATCCAGGAGTGCGCGCGTCAGTCAGAATGGTGGGAGTGAAATTCGTGTGGCCAGGCCTGCGCAAACAAGTGAAAGAGTGGACTGCAGCCTGTGTAGCGTGCCAACGAGCCAAAGTACACAGACACACGAAGGCTCCTTTGGAGCCGTTTAGTATACCGGCTAAAAGATTCGACCACGTTCACGTGGACCTCGTGGGCCCCCTCCCGCCGTCGCAGGGGTGCACGCACCTCCTGACAGTGGTGGACCGCACCACACGCTGGCCAGAAGCAGTCCCGCTGGTGGCAACCACGTCCGCGGATGTGGCGCGCGCTTTTTTGACAACATGGGTGGCGCGCTTTGGAATCCCGTCGGACATCATGTCCGATAGGGGCCCTCAGTTTGTTTCCGACCTGTGGTCCGCGATGGCCCGCAGCCTGAGTGTTGCAATTCATCGCACAACCACGTACAACCCACAGGCCAATGGGTTATGCGAGCGTTTTCATATGTCACTGAAAGCGGTGCTCAGGGCTTCGCTTATGGATGCAATTGGGTAGACCGGTTGCCGTGGGTTTTACTGGGGTTGCGTTCCGCACCAAAAGAGGATTTGGAGGCTTCCCCGGCATTGCTTGTTTTTTCTCAGCCACTGCGCCTGCCCGGGGAATTTTTGCCAGATAATCCCACGCCAGACAACTGCCCATCTCGGTGTTTACAGGCACGCTGCCCAGCCTGGCCCATCACTGTTTTCCACGCGTTTTCGTGCCGAAAACTTTGAAGAACGCGGGGTTCGTGTTCGTCAGGCATGATGCCCATCGGTCTCCATTGCGCCCACCCTATGATGGCCCGTTCAGAGTGCTGGAAACAGGGGACAAGCATTTTCTGTTAGATTTTGGGGGGCATCGGGAGAAAATATGCATAGACAGACTTAAGCCCACCTTTGTGGTGGTGGACGAGCAAGTGCTGCTGGCTCGGGCCCCTCGGCGTGGAAGACCCCCATGGAGAGCTCCCCGGGCAAACAATTCACCAGGACAGCCACACAGGCAAAGCGGAGTTTCCCCCCCCCTCGCCTTGGCCCACCCGCAGTCAGACACACCTCCAGCAGCCCCCCGCCGGCACAGAAACCCCGGTTACAGCAGATATGGGAGGAGACTGAAGCCCAAAAGGCATGTGGACTGAAACTCTGTCGGGGGGGGGGGGGCGGGGCTTGGGTGAGTCGGCAGACAATGTCCCAGTCAGGATGCAGAGAATAAAGAGAGGTGGACAATAGCAAGGAGATCATGGGGAGTTTGGCAGGAGAGAAGGAGCTGTGGGGGGTCAAGGGTGAATGTATTGTGATGTGAAATGTCATGCTTTGTGATGTGAAGCGTCGTGGAGATGTGAGACGAGCTGTGGATATAAAAGGAGAAGCTGTGCTTAGCTGTTTATGCTTTTTGTGTATGACTGATGAGAGAGTGTAATAAACTTTGTCTGCTCATAACCTTGCCTCCTCATTTCACACTCTCCACACTATGAGGGTTTTTCAGCTTTTGTTTTAATGTTATTTGAGTTTAACCTGGAGTGGTTCTCAGATCAGAGCTTTTGGGGTGCTGAGCACTCAATGAGCTTCACCACACACACATACACGCATTATTTTGTTAGAGTTATCATCTTTCATACATCTCCTCCCTGGCTTCTAGTTAGTGAACATGGTACCTAATCATACATAAAAACAGTGACCGCTTGGATTTAATTTTTTGCTTATACCAAAACAACAACAGCTTCTTTCTCTCAAATTCAAACAGTGCACAGTGGTTGATTGACAATGCAACCATTAAAGGAAAATGTCTTCTACTAGCTGTCTTAGCCAAGGCTGGACTGAGACAAAAAAAAATTCAGCCCTGGCATTTTTGGTCCAATTTGTTAAGTAGCAACATTCAACCATCACACTTAATGGTCACAGAGGTCAGAATTATCCAGCTTTTGCCCTTAACAAGTTGTTTGAGTACCCCACAACATGACCCCAATCACTGCAGAAGGGCTGAAAGTGGTCGGCCTTCCCAATCACACCGATATACCCCCTATGGAAAGAGAATGGGCAATTCTGCTGCTGATCATAACAGGCTTCAAAGATCCACTCAGGGTAACCAGCAAAATGAGAGGAATTACCAGAAGGCCCAGAATCCAGCAATCAGAAAAGATGGGAACAGCAGTAGACAACATTGGTGAAACATATAGAGACTGAATGTAAAAGCCATATTAAATGCATATGCTATTGGAATGTGTTCTCTGTAATCAGTAAAACAAAAAGTATACTCATTGAGTAAGAAATACATCTAATGTAATCACCTGAAGAGTGTAATCAAACTGTATGATTGTATGTATCTTTTAACTGCACAAAAGAAGGTTTTATGTGAAACAGATTGTGAAATGTTGGAAAGAACCCTGTTTACTGGAAATGTATTAGAAATGAGGAAATGGGCATTGTATGTCCAGTAAACTGGGGTATTTTGGTAATGGAAAATGCTGAGAGGCTAGCGGAAAGGTCCCGAGATGAGCCATGAGTCATGAGCGCCTGATCAGTCACATGGTTTACAAGAATTGACTAGCCCGAACATGTGCAGAATGAAGTAATGGTTATATAAAATGTAACTTTAAGCCAATCATAAGAGGCCAAGAAGCCTAGGATGAGTTTGGGACCAATCAGAGAACTCGGGCGAAGGTTATATAGACCAAGCCCTTTATCCCCCAAATGTTCATTTTTCGGCAGATCTTCTGAGAGGCAACACCTCACCGGAGCAGCGGGCTGAAGTCGAGGAACGCCAGAAGAAAAGTGAACCAGTTTTTGCCTCAATTCTTCAGCCTTTAACAACTTTTACATCTGCTGCCCTTAAGTGCTAAAATAGCACTTTCAAGAGGAAGAAGTTGGGGAACTGAAGATTACAGCAGCTGGCCTCGCTCTCAGCAAGGAGGCTGTGAGTCATCATCGCCGCGGAGCAACAGCGAGGGAAAGCAGAAGCAGTGGAGTCACCCCGGGCTGAAGACACCGCTTCGGGGACACGACTCATCGCTCTTCCCCAGCCAAGACGGCTACCGCCCAGCCTGAAGAGGAACATCGGGTCACAGCTGCTTGTCCCCTCCTTGCCTCTTCTCCTCTCCCCCCGAAGAGGAGCCTCAACAGGGAAGATCAGCTATCATGCACATCCTTTTTCCCCAAATATCACCATTTAGGCTTTCTTAGACAATATCCACAAATTAATTAGATATTTTTTATCAGGTTTTATTCAAAAGGGTTTGTCCTATTTTGAATATACTCAAGTTTTTATCATTTTGATTTTTAAACTGTTTGATGATTTTTGAACATCATTGGGTTTTGAAACTTTTGATTTTTAATCTTTTTGATCAAATGACTGATTTTACAACTTTTGACTTTTGAATCAAGGTTTTACAATCAGGGTTTTGGGTTTGATTTTGATTTTTATTCTTTTGATTTTTAATTTTTATCCTTTTGATTTTATTGACTGTTCAATGCAAATTTATCCTGTTTGGCTGAGCTTTGCTGATTTTTAATAAATACCACAGCATATTAAAAGACAGTATGGGACTCTGTGGGCTCATTGATTCAGCGTCCATTTTTCTGGGGTGATTTTTGAAAGGTATTTTTCTACAAGAGGTGTCACATTTTTGAGTTTTTTTAAAAGGTCACTCTTATTCAATGGTGTTTAAAACAGATCCCCTATAAACCAATTTTCCTGGTTTTAAACATTTACCCAGATTACCAAGAGCAATATAAGACCATGAGAGGCTGTCGTTAATATTGGAGGTGTATTCCAGGTGTTTGACTGGACAAGTCACTCAGTCGGAGGTCTGGTATACAGGAAGTGGGGATCCTCCAATATATGGAGACAGTGCAGCTGGGTTAACTCTCACAGTCACCAAGAACACCTACACAGGTAACAGAATTTCCTATGAGGAAAATTCCTCTAGGAACTGCAAGCTGGTGAACCTAAACCTCAATCTTGAGGTTCAAGGTCAAGGGTCTTCGACATGGTGGCGTCCCTGGGTGGGCCCCGAAGGAGCACCGGGGTCCTCAAACTGTTGGGTTCGAGACGCCTGAGCAGCTAAGAAGAGTCCAGCAGTCAAGAGCGGCTGCTGTGCTGTTCAAGAGATCCTGATCTGAGGCGCGGGCAGGCGGCGTCCTGCCTGGGTCTTGCTACAGTGGTAGCCTACGAGGGAGCACCACAGCAGGTAACAACCTATCAAGAAATTGGTAGGCAACGTGGGTGCTTCAGGCTGCAGAGTTCTGTCAAAGAAGCTGACAGAGCTAGGAGCATCAACTCAGCCGGGCCTGACAAGGTCCGGGAGGAGGTGCAGTGACCTGGGTCTCTCCCCTCATCCCTGTGCCCTGATGCGCTAAGGGGAGGCTTTGAAGGGAAGACACAAGGCGACCTACAAGGAAGATGGTAGAAGGGTTCAGCGCGACAGAGGCCGGGGGAAACCCTGACCTCAACACACAGCAAGACAATGCTCCTGGGAGCTCTGAGCCAGCAGAGCTCTACAGGGGGTTTGGAGGCGAAGAAGTTTCTGAAGCAAGTCAAGGGCCACCACCCCAAAGGGGCACATTAGAGGTAAGTGAAGAATCGGCTGAGAGAAGAAGAAGTGGAGTTCCAAAAGTCCACTTCAAAGTGGGGGTTATGCTTCATACGGGTGACCCCTCACCTGGAGCAGCAAAGTCCTGCAAGAAATGAGTCAAGAATACAAGCAACACGGCATCATCTGCACCCCTGAGGTTTTAGGGGAACGCCTCAGTGCTGAGGTAACAAGTAAAGGTCAGAGTCTCCTGCTAACAAATTATCGCAACATCCCGCTGCTGGTGATGAAGTGCCCTCCAGCTACTGCCCACAAAAAGGAAGTTGGGCTGTGGCTGGAGTGGTGGGTGCAGCGGCTAAGGCAGCTGGAGGAAGAACAGTATGAAGTGGTGAAGCTCTACAGCTCCAATCAAGATCTCGACCCCCTGGTCAAAATGGTGGCCAAGGAAATGCAAGTCTCTTCAAGTCGCATCAAGGATGAAACTCCAGCGGCAAAAAGGTATGATGACTACGCTGACAATCTGCAAGAACTCCAACAATATGGTACAGCTTCTTCAGAGAGCTGAAGACAGCGACAGTGACAGTACTCAATATACAAGTTCGGCCAGACTAGATTCGAACTACTTCACAAAGCAACAAGAAGAGCGAGGTGTGCAGTTAGAACATCGACCTCCTCCCTCAGACAGCGACGAAGAGATGCAAATAGGGTCTAGAGCAGCCTCTGAGGAAGAAGAGGACGTGGTAGATACGTTGGAAAGAACAACAGACCAGCTGGCTACCTTGCTGGAGGAACTGCGGAGGCATCTGACTCCAGGGCGTAGCCAGATGAACAAAGAAGAAGAAAGACAACACAGCACAGGAGCAGCCTGGCAGGGGGATCGAGACCCCCCAGGTACAACAGTGAAGAAAAGACCGGCAGTACACCCCGTGCTGCTAGAGAGACTCAGGGTGATCGTGAAGGACAGAGAAGAGCAGCGCCGCCATCCTGTAAGTCCAGTGAGGTATCCAGCAGAGACACCTAGTACACCAGCAACAGTGGTGAGAGGTAAGGAAAGTGCACAAGCACAAGGTGGGGGTCAGTCATCAAGATTCTACGACAGGCCTCACCCCCTTCAAGATCAAAATCCTCTCCCCTACAACAGAGCAGTAAGGGGGTGTGAGAGAAATCCCCATACAGCAGTTGCCCCTATCTTTGAAGATGAGAAGAAATCACTCTCCCCTCTCCCCGAAAAAGCCCAATTGTTCCTGTCAGCAGGGAAGATCAGGGCTTTCCGGTTAGTGGCAAGACCCTGGCTGCTGGAGGCAGATGGGTTGGTGGTGTTCACTGACCATGAATTGAAGATAAGAAATGCCTCCTTCAGAAAAGAGCTGCATGGAAGATTAGTAGAAAGTATCAAGAAGAGAGCCAAGTCGTCAGGAAATACCGGCATGATCAAAGAAAAAAAGAGTCAACAATAGGGGTGGTAAGTGGAGGTGATCTCCCTTACTATATGATCCTGCTGGTGCCTATGCAAGAATACAAGAAAGGAGGTGCAGTTGGGCTTCATCGATCGCTCATAGGCTCAAACATACTTAAAGCCCTCTACCGAGCTGCAGATTTTCAGCTAAGAAGAGTAGTGCTGCCACTACGTGGGTTGATCTCCGGCACTCATCATTGGAGTGAAGTAGAAAAGGCAGTGAGAGCAGCAATGGACAAGTACATGGAGTGGCTGGGAGACCGGCACTTGCTGAGCAAAATAGTCATGGTGGTTTCACCAGAACAAGACACAGAACAGCGACTCAGAGAAGAAGCCGCTAAAAAGTCAAAGGAAGAAAAGAGTTTTGGCAGCAAAAAGGTACAACAAACTCAGACCCCTAAAGGTGAAGGTATGGGAACTGAGTGGCAAGGCAGGGCAGAAAATCAACAAAGAAGCTCATCACATCAAAAAGCTGCCACTAGCACACAGCAAGAAAAGCCATCAACTTGAAGAGGTAGAGAGCGGCAAAGGACAACAGACAGACCACATCGACAGAACAAAGTTGGGGTATGGGTAGAGCACTATCCAGAGAGTGACTCTGAAGAATCTCAAGCCAGTCCCAACAGGTATTATGTAGGTGCGGCATGCAGAAGGGGCTGGAGGCAGAAATATGAAGATTCAGAAGAAGAACCTGACTCCCTGGAAAGGGAGCAAGAACAGACTGAGCAACATCGCCCTAAAAGTGACACAGAGAGTGCTCTATCCGAAGAGATACCCCTGCGACAAATGCAACACCTAAGAATTGGTAGCCGCAGGTGTGACAAGAAAGAAGATCCAAGAGTAGACATTGAAAAAGTCTCAAAGAGCTTAGCCTGTGACTCCAACGTAGACCCCATAGCAACAAAACACCAGCGCAAGACATACATGCCCGAAGTCGACCAAGCTGATTTTGAAATTCAAGAAAGTTGGAGTCCGAATCAGAACACCTTCAAAACCCTGCCAGTAACAGCTACATATGGTGAGTGGGCTAATCTGTTAATGATGCCATCATCTGCTAAAATAGACAAAGTGAAAGCCCTCACCAAGCCATTTAAAAAGGCCTTCTTTGAAATAACACATGAAGTCATGTTAAGAAGAATGAAGAAAGCTGCAAGAAAACACTCAAAAGAAGTGCTGGCAGAAGAAGAAATCTCTGCAGATGATGAGGAGGCCGAGTCCCCTCAAAGGCAAAAAAGACAGGTAAAACAAAAGTTGCAAAGCACAAATCCTACTGTTAAGACAGTATCCCATCTGCAAGATGGGGCCTACAAAGATATCAAGATTTTAAACACAATAGTCCCCCCGCCAAAAACCAATCAAGCAGTGGTAGACTACCTTAAAGGTGTTTGGGAGATGGTGGAAGGTAGTACCACAAATGAATTGGCCAAAAAACTCTGGTTAAGCCGTGTCACCAACAGTAGGGTGCCCTTAGATGACTCAGAACCAGCCAAAACTTATTATTTGAGAATGGTGCTGGAAGATGATAAAGATGAAGACATCATGATGGTGAAGATGCGGCAACAGCTAGACTCAGGTAGCACCCTCTCACTTGTCTGGCACCTGATCAAGAAAGATATACCACCGACGAGATGGATAAATGTTTTGAGGAAGCTCACCGAAGGCAAGAGAGGAGAGGTAACATTCCACAAACTCCTGCCCTCCGCTGTCACAGAGAAACAACTTGATGAGAAGGTGTCACAATGGGACTTGGAAAGCAAGTTCTATGAGAAGAAAAGAAAACATGGTGAACAACAGCAAAAACCCAAAAATAAACCACCTGAAAGAACTCCCCCGCCGCAACAATCCCCCGGGCCAAAGCCCAAGCCGCTGTCTGCAACTGCACAAACCCCCTCAGCTACGAGTTCTAAAGGTGAAGTAAAGAAGAAAAGTAATTATTTGCCACCAGAAGAGTATCAAAAACTGACTCCAGAACAGAAAAGGGCCCACCGAGAGGAACATCAGAAGAGCCTCTCAGGGGCTAAAAAGTAATAGCAGCTAGGGGGCAGGTCATTTTAAATGATGTCTACCAAGATGAAGAAATGTTTTACACCAACATCAATGGGGTCCGCTACTTGGTAGATACAGGAGTAGAGGTGTCAATGACCTGCCAACCCCTACAAATAGAGGGACACCTAACAGTGATACTCGCAGATGGGCGGACTACAAAAATGCCATATGGGGTATGGAATGACATTGTGTTTCTGAGAGGGCCCCATAACTTGATTTCCTACAGAGACCTAAAGGATCTGCAAGATCCTAAGGGTCGGAAGAAAAGACTCAGAGCGAGAATACAGCACCTGCAGTCCATCAAGGTAAAAATAGACTTCAGTAATTCAGTAATTTGAGTAATCTGACAGACAAAAAGTGGTACAAGCCAGTAAATGTGCCTGTAGTGGAAAAACAAAAAGTGGAGGAGAGTGACCTCTCCCCGCAAGGTAAAGAAGAGCTAAAGCAAATTCTTCAAACTGCAAATGTGGCCTATTTCAAAAATGATTGTGGGGACATGGGTGCAAAATATACCCACACAATAAAAGGGGGGATTCATCCTGCAGTAAAACAATATCCCTTGAACCCTGCAGCTGTTGAAGAAATGGACAAAATAGTGAGGGAATTAAATGCTTTAGGCATAATCAGAAAAGAGTCAAATCCCCCAACCAACAGTCCCATTCAAGCAGTAAGAATGCCAGAGTCAGCTGGAGGAGGTTAGCGGCCAGTGACCAACTTCAAAGCCCTTAACAGAAGAACAATAGCCAATAAAGCAAGTTTGATAAACCCACAAGGCACTCTGAAAACTCTACAGGTGAGAAAATACAAATCCTGCATCGATCTGGCGAATGGGTTTTTCTCACTGAGATTGGCTAAAGAGTCACAAGGTAAAACAGCATTCACCCACAAAGGCCAATCTTATGTATGGCAACGCCTCCCCCAGGGGTACAAGAATTCACCAAATGTGTTTCAAGCAGCAGTAATGAATATACTGCAAGGTTTAGAGGCTACAATCTACATTGACGATGTGTTCATTGCAGATGACACAGAAGAAGAACACCTGAAAAAACTACAAACAGTCATTGACAGACTCACAACAGCAGGGTTAAAACTTAACCTTCCAAAATGTCAGTTTGCCCGCTTCCAAGTAGACTACCTAGGGTTCCAAATCTCATCTGAACTGGGGCTCTCGGGTGGTTACAGAGAGAAGTTGGAAAAAATCAGACCCCCACAACAGAGAACGAGCTGCAGAAGATTTTGGGGCTTTGTAATTACGTTAGAGATCATGTTCCTGGCTATCAGAAATATGCTAGACCTCCCTATGCAAAGCTCAGGAAGACTGACAAATCTCCAAATGCAAAGAAAAAATGGGAATGGTCGGTATCAGATCAACAGCATCTGGAAGGTTTGAAGAAAGCCATTCAAAATGCAGTTACCCTAGAGCCCCGAAGCCTCACCCCTCACTTAGTGGCCGAAGTAAGTTGTGATGAAGATGATGTGATTGTCACTGTGGCTAATGAAAATGGTGGGCTAGTGGCCCTTTGGACCTACACTCTGTCATCTATGGAAAAGAAATATCCCCTAGAAGAGAAAGAGTTGGCTGTAGTAGCTAAATACTGGAGTCATCTTAAAGAGTTAGCTCAAGGGCAAGGTATCAAGGTAATCACACAAAGTCAGGTGCACAGGTATCTGACAAAAGCCACAGTGGAAAGCACAAAGGCCACAAATGCAAGATGGGGCCGATGGGAAGATCTGCTACAAGACCCTGACCTAGAAATAGGTCCTGCTAGACCAGTCCCTAAGAAAACAGCAAAATCTGACAAAGACAAAGAGCATCTACCAAAATGGACACTCTACACAGATGGGTCTAGAAAAGGGCCAGATGGCAAAGCATACTGGGGCTTTATCCTAAAAGAGGGAGAGAAAGAGAGGTGGAGGGAAAAGGGTAAAGTGCCTGGTACAGCACAAACTGGAGAAGTCACAGCAGTCCTGGAAGGACTGTTAGAGTTGGAGAAGAGAAAGGTAAAAAAAGGCAACAATAATCACAGACAGTGACTACTGTGCACGAGCATTGCAGGAAGATTTAACCATTTGGCAAGAAAATGGTTTTGAAGCAGGAAAAGGAAAGCCGGTGGCACATCAAGACTTGTGGAAGAAGATTGCAGAAATCAGATTAAATATGGAGCTGGAGGTAGTGCACCAGAAAGCTCACAAGAAGACAGGTCCTCACTGGCAAGGTAACGATGAGGTCAATCGTTATGTGCAGATGAGGAGAATCATCCTAGTAGGTCAGGAGAACTGGGAAGATACACCCAAAGGAAGGGTGGTCCCAGAAGGTTCCGTGCAGGGAGTAGTGGCTGCAGTGCATGAGTCACTGGGTCACGCAGGTACTGGCCCTACATGAAGAGAGTTGGTGAAATTGCAGCTCTGGGTCCCTACACATCGCATCCGTCAAGTCCTCAAGAACTGTGAAGTATGTGGGAAATGCAACGCAGGTAGGAGAGGGCAGAGGGTGGATGGGTTGACAATAAAGAGCACTGTGCCATGGGGTTCAGTATGCATGGATGTAGCTGGACCAATGGGGGTAAACGGCAAGAAGGGTGAAAAGTACATCCTAGTCTTAGTCGACTCCATGTCTGGTTACATGATTGCAAAAGCAGTGCGAAAAGCAAATGGCAACAGTGTGGTGACAAAGTTAGAAGAAACCTGTAAATGCTTGGGGGTGCCAAAAGAACTGAGAACAGACAATGGCACTCACTTTCGCAATGCACAGGTAGATCAGTGGTGTCAGCGGTTCGGGGTAATAATGGTTTATTCCCCCCCATACACTCCACAGGCAAATGGGGTGGTGGAAAGAACAATAGGGCTGGTGAAGAGTTGGATTGGAAAGAATGAAAACTCCAGAGAATGGAGCACAAAGTTGTTAGAAATGGCTCAACAACTGAATGACAGACACCGCACAGGTAGGCCCTCCCCCTCTCAAGAGGTAAACCAACGCCCCTTCACATCTCAGGAAGTGGGGCGGAGCCCTGAAGATAAAAAGGAGCCACAGCAACCTAAGGTGCCTTTTCAGGTGGGTCAACGAGTGTGGATCAGAGCACATCAGCCTACAACCGCTGCAGTCAAGCCAAAGTATGACCGAGCTGACGTAGTCAAGCAAGTTTTGGACAGTAATACTGTCCTTTTGGAAGAAAACGGGATCCAAGGAGTGGAGCAGTTGAAGCCAATCTCTATTTAAGAGAAAACCAGAAGCTGAAAATGGCTGACAACACCTCTACAATACCTCCCTTCATCGAACTGGCAGCGGTGAAGGGCTTGATCATCATGAGAAGAGCTTCATATAGCTTTTTGGATGGCCAGAGCCTTAGATTTATTGAATTATGCTAAAAAAGGTTATTTATCCCCAGCAAAAGAAACCCTAACCTGGACCCAAGGAAGAAATGTGTGTGTGTGATATGCCGACACCCTTCTCAGTCTGAAGTATTATGGGAAGGCCATGCTTACAGAAGACCAAAGAAGATTTCCGCCAGTAAAGATGAGCTTTTTCAAATGGAATGGAAGCCAGTTCAGATCCTAGGTTGCCACGTTTGTGGCCAATGCCGCCTGGGAACCTTACCCAGGGTGGTGGTCATGATGCAATGGGATTATCGAGACGGCGCCGGAGCATCACCTCATGGGTGCACTTGTCAGTGGGATGGACAATATCTCCATTCCTGCAATATTTGTGAGTGCCTTAGGGCGAGGGTATCTATTTGTGGCAGGAAAAGCAGAAGGTTGGCAAATTAGGAGGATGATAAGTCCGTTGCTAGAGTTTTCACCGACCCAGGGGCAGGTGTATGAAGAACCAAGGATGACGGAATGGGAAGATTTAAGTCAAGCAGGCGCATCCAGTTCATCTATAACACCATCTACACCTTGCAGTTCCCTCTTTCCCTCAGCTCCGCCGCCCCCAGGGTTCAATCCAGCCAGTACGGGAGTCTTTAGGGTCAATCTTGCTGTGGGTCTATCGCACCTGGACACAGCATTGTGCCTCGGGTGGCCCTACAATCCTTATGCTCCACCAGAGATGATGCTACCCTTGGGTACTTTTCAATATTCTCAAGTGCTCAGGGTGTATCATGACCCGAACCACCCTGACTATACACCGCTTCCAGGGTACCTTTCTGAAGCACAGCAGGAGGAAGCACCTAACCATGGCTTTGTAGGGCCATGGCACCTCACCACATGGGCTACATTGATTAGGGAAGTTATTGGAAACCCCTATCTCCCCATTCAAGAGCTTGGCCCAGTCCCTAAAGAGCAGGACCTCCGGACGATGTTTCTTTATTCCTGGATAACATCGATTGAAGTTGTAAAGCCTACAGGGGTCAGGACACAAGCCAAAACTGCCACATTCATAGTGACACCTGAAGATTGGGTGAGGGAGGGTCGGGCATAGATACCGGGCACTGTGGTTAGCCGAGCTCCAGAGGCGATTCGGCCAGAAGAAACTCGCAAGATAGCTTTAACTGTGTCCATGGTGACTGTGCCCTTGAGGGGTATCTACTCAGTGGGTGCTGAGATCTAGGTCCTCGACGGGCCCGAATGGCAGAAAAGCTCTAAAACCACTGATGGTAAGGGCCGGCTCGGAAAACTTCTGGCGAGAGCTAAAGAATGGCCCTTATTCCAGAAAAGAAGTTGGGACTCGTCATCCCCACCCCCTGAGTAGGCTCCACATTTCATGCTGCTAATACAAAATCTACCTCAAAACACACACACAACATAACCACAAATGCATCACATTACATATACATTACATAACTTACACAAACATGCACTTTTTCACGTCTTACATGCAACATACACTCATTGAAGCATCATACATACCTACACATAAACACATACATTTTCTTTTTATTATTTTTCTTTATTTTTGTTTTATTGGGGCTGCACTGTTCAAGCCAACCGAGGGGTGGCCACACCCCCTCGGGGAAGAAAAGCAGAAATGATGACGTCACTAGTGCAGCATAAAAGTCTCGTCTGTCTCCATGGGTGTTCACTTAGTCAAGGAACGCCACTGAATACAACCGCAAAGTCCACTACCTCAGAGATGGGTCGGAGAAGGAAGAAAGCAACAGAATACGAATTAGAATATGAGCTCCCTAAGAAGAAACCCAAGAAAGGGGAGCCTCAACAAATGAGTGCAAAGAAGCTTTGTTTTATTCTTTGGCTCAAGTTTATGACCATAACCCTTGGTATGGTAGCAATGATCGCTATACTATACTGGTTGGGTTATGAACCATGGACCCTCACCCATACAAGGGCTCAGTTTGTTACCACCAAGAGATTTCAACAAACCTGCTGGGCAGCAGAAAGAAGAAGAATTTACATCGCACCGCTCAGCAATGACACTCAGTTCAATTTAACCGACATGCAACAGCAGATAACCAACCTCAGCTTTGAAGATTGGAGAAAACAAATGAACAACACTTTATGGTTTGAAGACCAACTTAACATCACAGGTGCCCAACCTGGAAAATGGGCAATTGAAGAATTGCAAGACCTCTCAGAAGGAGGGGGCCTATTAAGGCTACTCGTCCTCACGAAGAAACAAACAATCAAAGTCCGATGCAACTGGATAAAGCCAGAAATATATTCTTCAGCATGGTACTGCACCTGGAGTTGCAGACCCGTACCAATTATGAATAAAACAGGGTACTGGGAGTCTGAAGTGATTATTGCACCAGCCCATTATCGCAACGAGACCTGCGAGGGAATCTTTCCAAATTATGGGCCCTTCTGGGGTAATTATGACCTCGAATGTCCAGGTACAGACCCACCTAAGAAAAGAACAAAGAGGGACATCGCATCAGCTAACAAGACACCTCCAACACCTTCACCTCAAGTCGCCATAACTCCAACCCCAAGAAAGCCCCGTTCCAGTAACATAACTGCAAAACCACCTTTGCCAGAAACAATCTTAAAATTTACAGAAGAAATTGTGAACAACTTCAAGCCTGTTACTAAGAAAGGCCAAACAGACTACGACCGGAAGCTGATCACCTATTGCATACAAGAAAAAAGAAGCAAATTAGCCCCATGTTTCTGGAACATCAATGGCAAATGCCCCAGTGGTAAGCATTATATGGTTATCACTAGGGTGTACAAACCTTTCACCTGGTTAATTCCTGGCACATCCCTCAAAACAACACCTCAGGCATATCGTGAAGACTGGCTAAACGATACCTTGCCTTGGCTGTGGATGTTCAACTTAAACTACTTCCAAGCTACATTTGCACCTAGTATGCCTGTTAGGCCACATGGCCTTGGTGAAGTTCACAAATTCTTGTTCTATGTGCAAAGGTTACCAACTCCAGATGACCTGTTCAATGTTCCAAAAGAAGATTTCAAAAAGATTGATGAATGTGTGGTAAACAAGATATTCGACACACTCAATGACACTGAATGGGTATATGACAAAAAATCACCCAGATGCCCCTTGTGGCAAGTATGGGACCACGTCTGGAGTTCATGGGTGTATGATTGCACGTCTCTGAAGGAGAACAAAACAGTCAAAGGTATCCTGCAATCCTGGCATGAACAATGGAAACGAGAAGAATGGAGAACATGGTGGGGAATGGAGGAAGAAGAAGTGAAGAAATGGGTCCTGCCGAGTCTCTCTCAATCCTTAAATTATTGGGTAAAATATCTGTTTCTGGCAACAGTGTACTCTAAACATCGAAGTATTTTGCCCTGGTCGTTCTACACCATCAATTACATTAGCCCAACACCATGGAAGATGATCTGCGACAAAAAGAATACCACCTGCACAATCAGTTTATCAAGGGGGCATTGTGGGGAAGTCCTCTTTTGGGAAAAGGAGTGTGAAGACTATTATGAGGAAGAATAGGAGACTTATGGGTTGCAAACAGTCTGGAAGAAGGTTAATGGCAAGTGGAGCAGAATACCCCCTGAAAATGTGGGGTGTACTAAAGCAATTATGGGGCATAACATGCACAAGAGGAAGCAGATTCTAGGCCTAATTATCCCTCAAGTTGTAGATGATCCACAGTTCTATGTTACAGAGAGCCATGCCTTCAGGAAAAGCATCTGTGAAGGTAAAGAAATAGTGGGTTATGAATGGCTGGGCAAGAATGGCATCTACAACAACGGCACCTGTCATTCTCCTGCTGAGCATTGGCTTCATTGTGGCACAGGGAAAAATGAACATGAGTGTACTTTCCTAGAAATGGCAAGAAAGACAATTAAAGGGACTGTAACTACAGTTCTACAAGGAGCAGCTGAAGTAGTTGAAGAAGGGCTACAAGTCATCGCTTCCTGGCTGGGAACACTGCTCAGCTGGGTATGGCCCTATCTTTTGCTGGGATTAGGCCTGCTGATTGCAGGAATAATCCTACTGGTAGTCATCAAAGGTGGCGCCCGAGCTGCTGTATCATCCATCTTTCGTCGAAAGAAGGCGCCGAAGAGAGGAGGGGTGGGAGAACTCCGCCCATTGAAAGAGGAAGTATAGATAAAACTTCCGCACCACCCAGTTGCAGACTTCATTTGGACTTCGGCTGGCAACCCTTCAACAACCAACTACCCCCCACTCCTCAGTCTTATCAGAATCAACTGGCACAGCACAGCCTACTGCAAGCATGTCTACAGGAGCAACCACAGTGGATGATCTCTACACTTCAGTGAGCGCCCCATACAGAGTGAGTACAGCATCTTCACCTGCTTGGATCACTGAAATGACAAAGGCCAAGCTACAGTTTTGGGTACTGCAAGCCATCTGGGCATGCTTCTGTTTCAACGGAGCCTGGTCTAAGCAGCATGTCCTGAGAATAGTGACAACCTTGGCAGCAGTTGTCCGCATCGTCTTGGTCAACATCATATTTGGCAAATACGATTACACTTTGACTCTGTTCGTCACTTACATGCTGGGTCATATTACACCACAATGTGATTCCGAAGGTCTTGCCCATGCAGTGGTGATCCTCTTTTGGTTTGCAATCGACATGCTTGCCATCTTCTATGAGGCCGTTGACATAGTGAATGTGATATGGGTAGGATTAATGGCAGCTACATTATTGGGTCGTCAAGTATGGCTAGTATTGAAGCTGAAAAAGAGCGGCCGCAAAATCTGGGTCAGTAGGCTGGCAGCTGTTGCCTTTTGGGGAGTGATTTGGGGGGTCTTAACAGCAATGTGGTGGATGAAACTCATCTGTGGCTCTGCTATGATAGCATGGATGATGACCTATGCAGTATTCTTCCCCAAGAAGGTGGAGGGCTACATAAAAGACATTGCCAAGCTCAACACAAAGCCGAAGCCTGAGCAGTCTGTAACTGAAGTTAAGATCGATGATTCAACTTAAAAGGGGAGAGTAAAACCTCCCGAAGATTTGCTTACAGCTAACCAGCAAGCCTGCTAATTTGCCTAACAGACTTTCCAATTACAAGATGTACTCTGTGTTTCACCTGTGTGTTGCAGGATGGGAAAGTCGCCTGCCTGTTCTGTCACGCTTCGCTGGCTGACGTCAAGTATCTATGGGACGTTAGTGAAGCTCTGTGGTGCCCTAACTGCTGTTCGGGCCCCACAACAATCCCACCTGTGGTCCTGGCTGGTATCTTTAGTCAAGAAGAATGTATTGCCACACCCCTGATCACACCTGAAGTAAGGGGGTCCATACAGACGACAGGAAAATTGCTTCACGACGCATTAAGTCGGGGCCTTAAACCACAGTGGAGGCCTATTAGGTACAACAATGGCTTCTACTACCAACTGTATCAGAAAATATGGGAGCTTCCTGATGGCTCTGTGGCATTTTCTACCCATTTCACGCACAACGACGCCTGGGTGGCTTACATCCAAGCTGCACCAGCACAACCTCAAGCAAGTAACAACCTGTACAATGATGCTATGGATGCTCTTTCCCAGCTGACGCAGGCACTAGGTGAGGAGCCAGTGCTGCCACAATCCTTGGGGTCCCGATCATCTTTGACCCAGGTTTCAACAAAGACAATGACCTCCGCTCCGGGGGTTGTGGGTCTTCCAGTTGCACCCCCACAGGTTGATCAGCCAACTTCTACGCAGCTTACTTCACCGAATGTTCTACCGCCAACACCAGGAGACCCAGGAGACGACCTTCTTATAATAGATGAAGCTGTGGATGAGCCTCCTGAAGGAACACCTCTACAGGGAGCAAATACAGCCTCGTCTCATAGGCGTCACACCTCGCCAGCAGCAGCACATCACAGTTCAACTCCACGTGAGGATGTCCTTTCTCTCACAACAGAAGATGAAGAAACTCTTATGGAGACCACTCCACAGGTACATAAAGGTGAAAATCAGCAGAATCGCCCAACGGAGGGGTGTTTGAGTACCCCACGACATGACCCCAATCACCGCAGAAGGGCTGAAAGTGGTCGGCCTTCCCAATCACACCGATATACCCCCTATGGAAAGAGAATGGGCAATTCTGCTGCTGATCATAACAGGCTTCAAAGATCCACTCAGGGTAACCAGCAAAATGAGAGGAATTACCAGAAGGCCCAGAATCCAGCAATCAGAAAAGATGGGAACAGCAGTAGACAACATTGGTGAAACATATAGAGACTGAATGTAAAAGCCATATTAAATGCATATGCTATTAGAATGTGTTCTCTGTAATCAGTAAAACAAAAAGTATACTCATTGAGTAAGAAATACATCTAATGTAATCACCTGAAGAGTGTAATCAAACTGTATGATTGTATGTATCTTTTAACTGCACAAAAGAAGGTTTTATGTGAAACAGATTGTGAAAGGTTGAAAAGAACCCCGTTTACTGGAAATGTATTAGAAATGAGGAAATGGGCATTGTATGTCCAGTAAACTGGGGTATTTTGGTAATGGAAAATGCTGAGAGGCTAGCGGGAAGGTCCCGAGATGAGCCATGAGTCATGAGCGCCTGATCAGTCACATGGTTTACAAGAATTGACTAGCCCGAACATGTGCAGAATGAAGTAATGGTTATATAAAATGTAACTTTAAGCCAATCATAAGAGGCCAAGAAGCCTAGGGTGAGTTTGGGACCAATCAGAGAACTCGGGCGAAGGTTATATAAACCAAGCCCTTTTTCCCCCAGATGTTCATTTTTCGGCGGATCTTCTGAGAGGCAACACCTCACCGGAGCAGCGGGCTGAAGTCGAGGAACGCCAGAAGAAAAGTGAACCAGTTTTCGCCTCAATTCTTCAGCCTTTAACAACTTTTACATCTGCTGCCCTTAAGTGCTAAAATAGCACTTTCAAGAGGAAGAAGTTGGGGAACTGAAGATTACAGCAGCTGGCCTTGCTCTCAGCCAGGAGGCTGTGAGTCATCATCGCCGCGGAGCAACAGCGAGGGAAAGCAGAAGCAGTGGAGTCACTCCGGGCTGAAGACACCGCTTCGGGGACACGACTCATCGCTCTTCCCCAGCCAAGACGGCTACTGCCCAGCCTGAAGAGGAATATCGGTTCACAGCTGCTTGTCCCCTCCTTGCCTCTTCTCCTCTCCTCCCGAAGAGGAGCCTCAACAGGGAAGATCAGCTATCATGCACATCCTTTTTCCCCAAATATCACCATTTAGGCTTTCTTAGACAGATATCCACAAATTAATTAGATATTTTTTTATCAGGTTTTATTCAAAAGGGTTTGTCCTATTTTGAATATACTCAAGTTTTTATCATTTTGATTTTTAAACTGTTTGATGATTTTTGAACATCATTGGGTTTTGAAACTTTTGATTTTTAATCTTTTTGATCAAATGACTGATTTTACAACTTTTGACTTTTGAATCAAGGTTTTGCAATCAGGGTTTTGGGTTTGATTTTGATTTTTATTCTTTTGATTTTTAATTTTTATCCTTTTGATTTTATTGACTGTTCAATGCAAATTTATCCTGTTTGGCTAAGCTTTGCTGATTTTTAATAAATACCACAGTGTAGTGGAGCTGAAATAACGAGGCGGTTTTGTATTAAAAACAGGGTTTTTAATGAATAGCTCCTCTATCAAATCTCATCAGGTGTAGAGCTTGGCAGAAGGCAAGAGAGAGAACTCTGCTTCGCTCGCTGGTTAAATACAAGCACGCATAGCACCACTCATTGAAACAGTTGACGTCAGAGCCACTCATTGAAAAAGGTAACATCTCCCCATTATCTTAATCCCCATTGTCCTGCCATCCCCTCTCCCTGTCTTGGGAGGTGATGGGAACTCCCCCTCTCGCTTTAGGGGGTAAAGGTGTCGAGTCCGTCTCCACTGCCGCATCTTGGGAGGTCCATTGTCTTTACCCCGGCGCGGGGGATGCTCTGTCCTTACTAGGTGTGAAGCTCTTTACATATGCTGTCACAAAACATTTCCACTTGTTCTAACATATGTAGATATGGGATATAAGAGTCATATATACCACAACAGCATATTAAAAGACACTATGGGACTCTGTGGGCTCATTGAGTCAGAGTCCATTTTTCTGGGGTGATTTTTGAAAGGTATTTTTTTACAAGAGGTGTCACATTTTTGAGTTTTTTAAAAAGGTCACTCTTATTCAATGGTGTTTAAAACAGATCCCCTATAAACCAATTTTCCTGGTTTTAAACATTTACCCAGATTACCAAGAGCAATGTAAGACCATGAGAGGCTGTCGTTAATATTGGAGGTGTATTCCAGGTGTCTGACTGGACAGGTCACTCAGTTGGAGGTCTGGTATACAGGAAGTGGGGATCCTCCAATATATGGAGACAGTGCAGCTGGGTTAACTCTCACAGTCATCAAGCACACCTACACAGGTAACAGAATTTCCTATGAGGAAAATTCCTCTAGGAACTGCAAGCTGGTGAACCTAAACCTCAATCTTGAGGTTCAAGGTCAAGGGTCTTCGACAAAGTAAATCCCTGTGGTTTTGAAGAAAGAAAGAAAGAAACTTTATCTATTTTGCATAAATATTTTTTTAAATAATTTTAAAGTCTCAAAATTTTCCAAAGGTGTAAAACTTTGAGAAAAAAACTACACAATTACAATGAAAATAAAACATGACAAACATATATACAATTAAAGTGTCAAATTCACTAGAATAATCAAACAAACTTACAGGAATAAATGCCCATTTTTTTTAAAAATATGTACTAAAGTCATGAGAGAAAAAATGCAAAATTACAAGAAAAACAACCTTGAATTTAATGGTAAATGGTTAACGGCATTCACTTATATAGCGCTTTTATTCTCATCTCTTGATGACCAAAGCGCTTTACAGATCCTGCTATCCACCCATTCACACACACATTCACTCACTGATGGCGGCATGCTACCCAACATGGCTCTGCCAGACCCACCAGGAGCATTTGGGGTGAAGTGTCTTGCCCAGGGACACAACGGCAGGATACCAGGGTAGAGCGGGATTTGAACCGTCAACCATGTGGTTATTGGACAACCTGCTCTACCTCCTGAGCCACTGCCGCCCCACCTTGAGTTTAAAGGATAAAAATTACAAATTTGTGGCAAAAGTTACAAATTTATGAGGAAAAAATTCACATATGTACAATTACAGTCATTGAGAATGTAAACAGAAAGTTTTTTAAAAGACTTAATAAATTCATTAAGAAAAAGAAAATTAATAAAAATTAATAAAGCTATCAATCTGTCAATCCTTTCCATGTCCGAGCCGGGTGAGGTTTCCCATGTTGGGTCAAATTAAGCCGCAGGCTCCACTCCTGGTGGTGCCCTTCTGTCAATTCCTTTAAGTTTCAGCTTTGCAACCATACCTCCCCCGGAACCAAAAGATTTTGGTTTCCCGGATGCTGCACCTGAGCTCGCCTCGCCGGGCTCCGCTGCTGCTGGCGACCCTGACCTCTCCTCTCCTTGCTCTCTGTCTGTCTTCTTCCAGGGTCGCCAGAGAGGGTCCACCTCCGCCGGACGTGCCCGAGGACCAAGCTCGCAGCTGGAGATCACTGTGGGTCCAACCATCCCTGCTGAGCTCGTCGTGGGTCCAGCCTCCCCAGTGGACGCCAACATGGGTGCAGCACCTCCTGGGCCTACAGAGCCATTTCATCCTGGATCGACGGCGTCCTGGACGGCAGTGGAGCTCGAGTCCAGGCAAGTGCTCTTGTTTATTTCTCTTTCCCCTGTTGTTGAGCATCCTTGCCTGGCCATTGGTGAGGAGGGCTGGGTGCAGCCGCCTGGTGCACCTGAGCTTGCCTCGCTGGGCTCCGTCGCTGCTGGCGACCCTGACCCCTCTCCTTTTTCTGCTATCTCTGAACTTACTCCCAGGGTTGTCAGAGAGGAGTCAGCATTGCCAGAGGTCACCAGAGATCTAGATCTGCCACCAGAGGTTCCAGTTACCCCTGCTGTCAGCAGTTCCACCACAGGTGCAGTGGAGCTCCAGCCGGAGTCCACCATGGGTGCAGCCAAGCTCCAGCCGGAGTCCACCACAAGGGCAGCGGAGCTCCAGCCGGAGTCCACCGCCTATGCAGCGGAGCTCCAGCCGGAGTCCACCGCGGGTGCAGCGGAGTTTCAACTGGAGTCTACCATGGGTGCAGCTGAGCTCCAGCTGGAATCCACCATGGGTGCAGCTGAGCTCCGGCCCGAAGCCACCAAGGGTGCGGCCTTGTCCTGAACCAGGACCACCGTGGGTGCAACTGTCCACCAGCTCGGGGCCATGGGGGGCGGGGGGGGCTCCCTCCTCGCCACTGTTTAATGACGTTGGGGCTCCCCTTTCCCAGTCAGCCCTGTCTGAGTTGTTTTTTCCTGTGGGGAGACCGCCTCCTGGGCCGCCGCTCCTGAGCTGGTGGCTCAAAGACCCAGTTCGTCCAGCCAATGACCTGTGTCATGGGGTTAGGTGGCCCAGTTTCCCTGGCCAGCCACCTGATCCGCTCTTCCAGGCGGTCCGACTGGTCATGGACCTGGACAGACCACCCGATTGGCCTCCTCTCATCACCCCTGTGGCCTGGGACTCTGGTCGGCCCCCTGAACTTTTGGGCTCCTGGGTTGGGGGGTATTGTCCTAGGTTTGGGTTGGGAGGAGGTTCACCTCATTTTTCATATGTATTGCTCTGGTGTTATTTTTTTGTGTGTTGGTTCCCTCCTAACCTGCTTCCCACCACCACCTGCCCTGGTGTGTTTGTTTGTTCCTTTTTTTGGTGGGGGGGGGTCTCTTTCTGATGTTACGAGGGGTGTCTGGGTACCACCCCTTGAGGGGGAGGCTCTGTCATGAACTGGGCTTGATGTTCAGGCCCAGTTCTGTTCTGTTCTGTTCTCTCTTTTGTGTATTTTGTCTTATTTTCCATCAGGCACTCTCAGGGAGCCTCTGGAGTCCGCTTGGCTCCCTGACAGCTCGGCCACACCTCCCTCTCCTGCCAGTTTGAACAGCTGTAATTCATTATCACTGTCACTCCCTTGTTCACACACACACACACACACACACACACACACACACACACACACACACACACACACACACACACACACTTTCTCCCATGCACACTCTTACAAACATACACACACCCACTCATCCTCAACCACATGCCTACTGATGTCCTTTACACAGCTGTTTCCACTCAGTCCTGCCCACTTACTCTACTCACTCACTCTCATTTCACACACCGGCAATCTCTTTCCTCATAAGGCTTGGCATTATTTAGCCCTGTCTCTGCTGGAAGAGATTTCCGGATCATTGTTCTACACTGGGTTAGTTCTTCCCTGTGTTAGCACTCCGTCACTTATGTCTAGATGTCCTGCTTGTTCCTCGGTACCACATCACACTGGGTGGCGTGATTATCTGTAACTGGTTGGTTTTGTTTCTCCTGGATTTGCACTTGGATCTACTCGGACTGTTCCAGCCTGTGTGAGTACAAACTGTTCCGCCCCTGCCATCCAGTCTTGCCTGGCAGTTCTCATCCCGGGCTTCTTATCTGTTCCTCCGCAGCAGTCCTGTCTGCGTATGCCATAGAACATATTTCCTTTTGTATGCTCACCAGTGTTTGTAGAGCATCCAACAACGTCCAAGCAACAACGTCCTTGTTTATCCTGTTCATACCCATCTGCTATTCTGAACTGTTTATTCATCAACTGTTAATAAAACGCAAACGTACTCCTGCGAGTGGGTTTTCTCCTTTCCTCTGTGCGCTGTGTAAAAGCGCGCAGGGACATCATGACACTTATTTGCATTAATTAAAAAACATTAAGGAAAAAATTCAATGGAAAGATGACAAAAGACAGAAAAAAAAGAGATGCCAGTTTATGATGCAAAATTCACACATTCAAGAAAAAAATGTCAATCCATGAGCAAAAATTTTTCACAAAGTTTCAAATTTTATGAAGTTTCTTAAAAAGTTTACAATTAAAAAAATAATAATCGTAAGAAAAAGTAGGTAATTTATAAGAACTCTCCAAATTCACGTTAAACTATCCACGTTTTTAATTAAAACTAATGAGGTGGTAGAGTTGCCTGAAACTGTACACAAATAAACGTAGGTTTATTTTAAATTTATTACTTTTTCCTTGTACAAAGGAAAAAGTGTTTAGCGCTCATTTAGGGCTTTTTTTTCTTGTACATTTGAAACTTTACTCTCATAAATTTGTGAGGTTTTCCTCATAACTTAAAAATCAAAAATAAAATGAGCAAAGATGCAGTATTTTCTGTTATATTATAGGCTATTTATAGCCTATGTATAGACTCTTTTCCAACCCCCAGCCCAGGTGAAAACCTCATGTACTTTAAAACCTAAATGTTTGCAGGTATGCATCATACTCTTGCCAAATAAATTCAGACAGGCCCAAAAACACAATTTTTGTTGACTTGCCTCTCGTATTTGTTTGCTATTTAGTTTTCATGCTGCTGGCAGAGAAAGCAATAAATGAGATGGCACCCGTCAGAGACTCTGCAGCTATTTCTTTAGATGCCAAGGGCTGCTACAGGCACCTTTCCTGTCATGCTGCAGCTATGTGTCCGTATCTTCGGCATTTGTAGCACCTAAGAGGAGGAGGGATATAGGGCCTGACTGGAAACCTCATGCATTCCATTTGAACTCTATCTGGGAGAACAGACTCTTGAAACTCTATTAGTATAGGCATGCTGTCAGCTCTCACCATTAAATGTTTTTAATAGTGTTTTAACTTGGCTCACCTCCACTCCATAGATACTTTGAGCTTCTCCAGATTCACACACTGGAATTCCCGTGATCATGCCTCTCTCTCCAATGACTCTTCTCTCTCTCACAGTCTTTTTGCAGATATTATATTATATTACAGATATTCTCAATATTGTTGTTCTGCTCTTCTGTTTTTCCAGCCATTAACAAGTTTCCATCCAGAAGAATTTAAGCAAAGAACCTGTCCTGTCTTCTTTTTCAGTTCCCTCGACAAGGCTATTGGGATTAACTGTATGCTCTCATCTTTCCTAAATTTTAATGTTATTTTGAATACATCTCTTACAATTCTTTTCCAACCTACAGTTTCTTCCTTATCAGAGCTGTCTTCCTCCCAAGTTCACGTAGCCTAATATTCTGTAAACTTTCATCTTTCCTATTTCTTACCCTTCCTCAGCTGCTTCCATCAGAAACTGGAGTCCAATCATTCATATCCATATTGCCGTCGTCCTCTGCCTGAGTCACCATTTCACTCCAATCACACACCAGTTTATGCCACTCGCTGTGATATTATACATATCTTTTTGTTGTAAAGTTTTTGTTGTTGTTGTTGTTGTTGTTGTTGTTGTGGATCAAACTTAAGCACTCCTTTTTATTCAAAAGATTGACACTGATTTTTTCCCCCAAGAAAATAAAGTCCAAAAATTGCCAGTGTAGTTAAAGTGTGGGAGCAGACTGCCATGGTCTCTACCTTCAACTGCCACCTGATCCACACAGATCCGGAGGCCCATGATCCCTCCTGCAGGTGGTGTGACCATGTGGCTCGTTCATTCTGAGTGTTCTGAGGCGCTTGCTGTCGAACCCCTCCCCTAGGCCTGGATCCAGGGTGGGCCCCGTAACCCCATACTAGGTGCAGTACACTGAATCCTTGATCTTTTCACGAGCATGGGAATCTGTTGGGGAGGAGCCAGTTGAGGTGGTTTGGATGTCTAATCAGGATTCCATTGGACGTCTCCCATATGAGGTACTTCAGGCATGTCCCACTGGGAGGAGACCCTGGGGCAAACCTAGGACAAGCTGGAGAGACTGTCTCCCAACTAGGCTGGGAATGCCTTGGTATCTTCCCTGAAGAGCTCAAAGAGGTGGCTGGGGAGAGGGAAGTCTAGTCTTCTTATTTAGACTGCTGTCTCCATGACCCAGACCCCCAGATAAGAGGTGGATGGATGAAAATCAATTACATGCACAGATATTTTGGGGGACAGATGCACCACTAAAAAAGGAGCAATCTTAAATACTGAAAAAAGTCAAGTTACTGTACATGCAGTAGCACAAATGTATGAATGAATCTTTATTTCGGATAGATTAGATGTAAAGATTAAAAGAAAGGAACAGAATAATATAACAAAGGGAAAAAAAATCTAACAAGATCAAATTAAACAATAACTCCTCGGATTAAACAGTTCAACATAAGTTATCCAAAATGGGTGATGGCTGAAGCCGCAGCTTATATTGCCCACCCATATTCCATCTAAGAATTCAAGAATAAAATAAGAGTGATTACAAATCAATGTTATGGTACTTACTTGCTATTTTTATTTTAATACCTATGGAGATGCTTGATACCCCATAGATTTCTACAAAATTATCAACTCACACAGTGACCATGGTCTTCATTTTCAACTTGTTGACTGCCTAGTGCCCAGGATAGAATTTTTGGGGTTTTTGTAGTCTCTGCTTTATTGGCATCTTGCTGCCTTTAGTAAATGAGTAATATCAATTTTGTGCATGATAACTGAGGGTTATTCTCCCAAATCTATTTTTGACTCTTTCAGGGTTTTTCCTCTACATCAAGAAATGGGAAATATCATTAAAAGGTAAATGTCACTAGCTTTGATACCTGCCCACTGCTCTGTTACTGGCCCGACTAGCTGTCTGTCATGTTGATGGAAGGGGAGCTGAAGGTATCCGTCCCTGAGCTAACACTGGTAAGTAGGTGGCTCGAACCAAGCGTGGCTTATATTGTTATTTTCTTCAGATCTTAGTAACCCTAGTAGCCATCCTTGATACTGCCTGGTTCACTCATCCACAGTCGATATCTCATGTCATTCTGGCTTATTTTTTAATAATTTCACCATGATTAGGGAGATAAAGGCACCAAGACTGCCACCCGTCCGTTTTGCATTCGTTTGACACGGCTTGGTGAAGGGATTTTCAGTGGTGACACAAAGCCCCCTGGGTGCTCCATCCCATCCCTGCCAGGGAAGATGAAGGAGGAGACATTAAACTCCCACTCCCTCTGGAGGAGGGAGGTGAACTGGGTAACCGGGGGGCGCGTGGCGCAACGACCCAGGGCAAGGCCGTGTGTGCCACGCTGAGGTTGTGGTTCCACGGTGTTGAACGGGCGCACCGGACTGCTGGCCTCCAGTGAGTTGCCCAGTGGGCATCTGTCAGCCCCCAGGTGGGACTGCTGAGAGCCAGCTTGCTTTGGCCAGGGTCGGCGGCGTGTACATGTACAGCTGAATCACTCTGATGTTTTGATTCGCCATTGTTGTTTAGCAAGGCAGTCTTTGGTGTTCTCAGGTCAGCGGACAGTAGAGGGCTGGCCTTGCAGCATCTGCTACTGGTGGGAGGGAGTATGGGTGGAGCACCTATTCTCGAATAGGTGCTAGAATATTCAGGATCGAATAGGTGCTGGAATATTCATATATCCTCACATACTAAAGTAGATGGAAGATGTAAAACCTCTTTCCAAGCAATTCTAAGGTGATGATTTTTTGTGTGTGGGAATAAAAAGCCACAATATACTATTTTGGGCAATACACATTTGTTTTTGAGGTGGTTATAGAGCCGCTGGAGTGAGTCTTTAAAATCAGAATGTTTCAAGAAAGGCAGGGAAAACACAAAAATCTGTTGCAATAATTAAATAATTAAAGCAAATGTGAACAAAATATGTCAAAAACATTTCATTAAGACATCTGTGAGCTTTCGAAATGTGGGGAAAAGTGTAATCAATGGTCCCTTTAAAGTAAAAATATTTAAGAAATTGAAGTGTAAAGTAACATGTAAAGAGTTCAACTCATGAACTAATAGTTCAACTGGTGAACTATTTAAATGTTTCCTGTTTGTGTATGAGACAAAAAAATGAACCACATTCACAGAAAAAAGCCACTTTTCCTTGATCCACCTTCAAAGAATAGCCCTGCAGGAGATTCTATGGCAGTTATATAGTTTAACCACTAGATGTCAACTTTTTGTATCATTTGCCTACCGTCAGCTGTGTAAAGATCAGCCTGTCAGCAGGATCTCTGACTGGGTCACAATTTAACTGGAATCTCAGGGTTATGCACTTCCAGTTTGTCCTTACCTGCAGCACAGAGAGCAGCTCAGATCCACACAGGAATCACATTCTTCATCACCAATATCTGACAGAGGGTAAGTTAAATTGTTTTATAATGTTGGAAGATAACTTGCAAATGTATGTTTTCAAACATAAACATTGTTTAACGGGGCCAAATCAACTATTTGTTGTCGTCCTTTTGATTGATTAATTGATTTACTTGTGCTTAACTTTAATTGTGTATAATCAGTGGGTATCCAGACACTATAGGATACTCGAGAGAAAAGTAGTGTTGCATGATCATACCCAAATACCAGAATCCTACCCCAAAAAAGACAGATAAAGTTAACTTGAGTAGTGAGTAACTTTATGAAGAGATGTATTCTTCCTTAGCAATAAAATATATAGTGTTTGTTTGAGGATACAGCTGAAATCTTACAAACAGTAGAGTAAATTAAATATAATACAAATCACATCATATAAACAGTTTTATATTAAATGTTTCCCATAAAGTCACTAAAACAACTGAAGATACAGTTATTTCTTGAGTTACTACAATATAAACAAGCACATTTCTAATGACTTTTCAAATAAGTGAAATCAAAATTCAGAGTACAACCAAATGTACCTGAGTAAAAGTAGTTTTTGCTCCTTAAATGTACTCAAGTACGTGTAAAAAGTAGATCAATAAATCTATTCACTGAAGTGCAATTTCATGAAAAAGTTATTTGAGTAAATGTTCCTGGTTACTATCCACCTCTGTGTGTAACTGTGTCACAAAATGTTTTCCAGAAAAGGAGCTGCTTTTCACTGTGAAGATGTTTTTATTCTATTGTTGTTTTAATCTGAAATAACTGATTGGTTATGTGAAAAACAGAGAAAATAATTATAATTTGTAAATCTGGAAAACATTATTGGTTTCTTTTTAAACCATTAGTGAGCTCAAGAAATGCTCTTTTTCTCCAGGGACTGATCCAGCTGTGGTAATCTTTGGTGAACATCTGGACGTTTGTCAGGCTTTGGGCTGACAGTCTGGTTTCACTTTACCTGCTGATGCATCAATAGTCTTTGGGGCACTTCCTGTATTACCTCTTTAGTTAATGGCTTCCTATTTACCTTGGACTGACTCATTTGTCTGCCAAAGAAGCCGCAGAATGGCTTAAATGTAAAAAATTTCACATTCATAGCTTTCAGTTATAATCTGAGTTGGGCATGACAGCCACACTGTCAGACAGGAGGAGCGTTTTTGTGGTGGAAAAGTCATTTGAGCGTTGCCCAACAGGAGCAGGCTTCATGCTCCAAACCAGATGGCTGGCACAGTTAAAAGAGAAAATAACGCTCGTAAAGCTCTGAGGTCTGGACCTGCTCTGTTTTGTGGTTTAGGCGGGTTTCTCTTTCCCTGAGAGTCCACTTCGCTCCACTCACAGCTGAGTGTGATCAAAGGTCATTTTATGTCTGTGTCCACCTTTTTGTCTCGGATGTGGAGAGAGGATCAGCTTTTTATCGTCCCTCCTAAACATTGTGTGCCACTATTGCACACATTTTGCACATAAACTCACACGTGCTGGGATTCCATTAGTGACTAATGTCTTCTCATCTCATCATCCAACCACTGTAATTTCTCAAGAGGCTTTAGATATGGCTTTTGAAATCTCCTTGTGTGTTGCCGTCTAGACATGAGAGCTTGTTGTGCTGTTGGATAATTATGGGTTTGGATCATGAGGCCAAGTGCATGCTGTGGATTCATGTATAAAATACCCCTGAGACCCCAGGTGATGCTTCCTGATGTTGGTCTTGTTCTTGTTCACTCGTTGCCATTGTGCACTTGGATGCACAAATGTCCTCTCAAAAACAATTTATTTTTTCTAAACCACTAAGCTAAAGGACCAACCTGTCAGTGCTGTCACTGATAATGACGTTGTCTGGCCTGCCCATTACACAGCACTGTGCCAGTAAGATGCAGCCTCTACAGTGGTGACCAGCAGCAATGCACTGACGTCCAACACTGGACAGCTGATCGGGGTATGAATTCACATGTTAAAGATGCCAAATGTTGAGGTTTTTCTGTCAGATTTTGGTGTCAACTTTGAATTAGATTGTGTGTTCATATTTGCAGGTGCAGCCTGGATGTGATACTGGGTTAATGTTAGTATTCCTGCTTTGGTGTGCGATGTGTGGACCCTCCGTCCCTCTGAGTCTGCTGCTCTGGATCTTAGGAGCAGCTGTCTGTGCTACGCAAGGTGAGTTCTGTAGCCACTTAAAAAAATACTGACAGGACTGTGGTTTGTTTTCTGAAACAATCCTGTGAAATGTAAAGTCAGAGTTTTACAGTGCCAAACTCTTCAAGACACGGCAAAGATTGGTAGAGAACAAGAGAAGCAAATCATTTTTAGCTCATTCCGACAAAGCCAAAAGGAGCTAATGCAATGAGGTGGCCTCTGTTGTCCATCCGTCTGTCCGTCTGTCCACATTTCATCCCTACTCCTCTCAGGCGTTTTGCCCCGATGCTCGATAAACTCACTCACATTAATCCTCAAGTAGGTCTGCATCCAAGTTGCCATTGGCCTTGACTTTAATTACATCCTAGATGAGTCTGTATCTCAGCTGTACTTAAGGCTAAGGTCAACAGCCAGGAGATCTGAGCACTCCCGGGGTGATTTTGTCAGGCCGGAATAAGCTACTGCATCATTGATGGTCTGGTTTTATATTTTTACCCATCATCATCAACCCCATTTACCTTTAAATTAAAAGTAAACATAAAACACAAAATGAAATGGGATTCAAGCAGTCACAAACATTAAAAAGAGACTCCTTGTCACCTTGAAGTTGATATTCAGTTCTGTGATTTATTTTCAACATTAAAGTGATGCCATTCTGACTTCAAGTACCAGGAATGATAAAGAATGATTACATGAAATAAAAGAATCTTAGTATTTATAGTTTAAGACATTAGTCAAACTTGTAAAATTTTTATCTAAAAAATACAAAGCAGCCATCTGCAGCTGATTTGTTATTTGTGTGTGTGTGTGTGTGTGTGTGTGTGTGTGTGTGTGTGTGTGTGTGTGTGTTACAATAGCTCAGGTTGTAGCTCCTTCCAGTCTGACAGCAGAGGCAGGTCGGCCCCTCAAGCTCGGCTGCAACATCACCACGGACCCGGGTGACACCATCCGTCAAGTGCGCTGGACCAACAGACACAATCAGGTCCTGTTAGCTTATGAGCAAAGTGTGCCTGTCCAAATCAGCCACCAGGACCCAAATGTGCAGCTGACGGCCTCCCACAGTGACGCTAGCTACATCACCTTTAAGAGAGTGCGACCAGATGATCGCGGCTGCTACCACTGCATTTTTGATGTTTTTCCCAAAGGCCAGCAATATGCAACAACATGCATCAGTGTCACTGGTGAGTAATTAATGTTACCTAAAGGCTGTTTACTCCTTTAGTGTGTTTCTAGCTAGCTCAAACGTGAAGGGGAATTGCCAGGAACTGCAGTTTTATGAATGACCATTTGAGGCTGTATTAAAAAAAGGGAGCCAGTCGGCATATACTTACTTGATAAAATATATGCATTAATCACAAACCAGAAACAGATTTATACCCTGGTATAAGTTTTGCTCAGAGTTTAAAAAATTTCTTATTATTCATGATAGTATAAAGCATAAGTGACAGTTGTCACCCTGTAAACAGCTTGTTGTGTGTATGGGAATGTGTGCGTATGTGATGCCGTGCCCACTCTGTATGTGAACCCAAGTTCACATAATAAAGATCACTTGTTGGTTGCATGAAGAAGACTCCTGTCCGCTCCTTATTTAAAGACATCACATTTGGCGACGAGGAAAAATGGGCGCGTGCTGGCTACCGTGACAGTTACTGCCGTTTCTGAAGAAACCCGGGGAGCCGGTTATCCTGTGGCCAGAATGGAGACAGAAGTTCGAGGAATATATCAAAGAGCTGAGTCTCCTTTGGGTTAATGGGAAACAGCGCCGGGCACTGCTGGCCTACAACCTTGGTACAGAGGGCCGGATGATCCTAGACTTGCTGGGCATGGAAGAGTGCTACGAGGATGCCATTGCGTGAATGACGGCGCACTTTGTGGAGCAGACGAGGGCCAGGGAGCTGCGGGTGAGGGAGCTTTTGGCGCCAGGACCGACGGGGCCAGTTAGCTTAAGGAAGCTAACGGCTCAATCTGCATCAATGGACAGGCTAGCTGACAGGCTAGTTTCGCGCTGAAACAAGGCTGCGGGTGCCAAGCTGGACCTCGAGGCAGAACCGGGGCCACATGTGGAGGATTCCCTGACCACTGATGACAGCGGAGACGGTGTGAACATCGCGTGCCCCGAAGGTTGGTCAGGACCGCAAAGGGTAGTGAAGATGGACAGCGTGAGGGTGCCCATGTTGATAGCCAAAGCCACCACGCGGTCCGTCGTGAGTGAGGCCTGGGTTCGGAGGCTCACCCCCCACCCCACCCCGGTGCCCGGATGCAGTGGAACTGCCAGACGATGGGAACTCTGGTACTGGCAAGAGCATGACATTGGCAGTGCAGTATGGCAAGAAAATACTTCCAGCATTCCTCTTCCAGATGGCCTGCCGGGGTGAAAATGTCATGGGGTGGGACTTGTTCGGTGAGCTGGGATTCGCCCTTGAATTCGGCGGACAGACGGTCAGCTGCCCAGAACCAGTTTGCACGGGCTTTGTGGACAGTGAGAATGAATACGGCTCTGACAGGGAGAGCAAATATGATACTGACACTGAGAGTGACACTGAGAGCGAAGGGGACCCGGAGAGCGACGACAAGATAGAGGGAGAACAAGGACCGACCGGTATGGGCCCCACCCCTCGAACAGACGGAACCGGAGCAGGTGTAGAGAGGGGCTGAGCTGGATGAGACTAACATCGGCGAGGCTTTTAGGGAAAGCACAGACACCGGAGCACCTGCTCCGTGCTTTCAGGAAGAGCGCTGCCAGGAAGAGGGGCCGGGACATAGAGTGGAAAAGTCCCCAGTCGCTGAGGAGAACGAGCCAGCTGTGGAGCCCAGTCTGGTGTGGGACCACAGCGCTGACAGGTCGGACGTCGTGGTGTGCGAAGATGGCAGAGAGGAGCTGCAGCAGGAGTCAGCCCCACTGTTGGAAACTAAACAGCGGGAGAGCGGGACCATGCAGGCCGAGGGCTCCGGGGAAGGTCAGCAGCTGCATGACGCAGAGGCGACGCAGTGGGACACCTGGAGTGAGAGTGCCAAGAATAGTGTTGAGGTGCCCGGGTTGGACAGTGGAGCCGACGGGAATGACGCTGAATGCCCAGAAAAGGAACAGCCACAGCAGGACGCGGTGACGGCGCAGTGGAGCACCAAGACCATGAGTGCTGGATGCAGCGGCAAGGTGCCTGGGTGGTAGAAGGACATTGGCGAGGGCGTCATGGTGAACATCGAGAGTGAGCAGCAGCAGCCGTGCGCCATGGAGGTCGAGCAGTGCCTCAGTGCCAGAGCTCCGTGCGCCTTGGACGAGGGCGCTGGGCGGTACGGCGAGGCACCCGAGGCGGTGGACGCCACCGCTGAGCAGGTTTCAGTTCTTCCCAAAGTGCAGCCACTGGGGGCCGGAGTGTCGGGAGCCATGACAGCGGTGCGTAAGGCAGTTGGGAGCGGCTCGTCAGGCTCGGAGAGGCAGCGCGCCAAACTGCAGCACAGCGGGCCCAGAGGGAAGAAGCACCAACTGATGGGTAGAGACATTTTTGCCAGGGAGGGGGGCTTCGACCCTGGAGGTAGACAGCGGCCAGGGGCACATATGCCGTGGGGCTGCCCAGGTCCTCTGTGGCAGATTAGAAGATGGTGGGTGCCCAGAGACATTGGGGTTACCCAATTATTTTTTTTTTCTGGTGTAAATATCTGTGTATATATGTGTATTTTGTGTATATTGTTTGCTGGTGTGCATGTGAGTGACTGTGAATAATATGGGATTATTTTATGCATTTTAAAAAGACGTGGTCCATTTTAGTTGTTCTTTGTGTGAATGTGATGTTTTAGTACAACATATTATTCCCCATGTTCTTAGTGCGTGATTCAGGTTTTAAATTTGGGAGGTTTTCAATGGTGTGTGTGGCTTTGCATTTTTCTAAAGGGGGGGAGAATGTTGTGTATGGGAATCTGTGTATGTGATGCCGTGCCCACCCACAGGGTAACGTCAGGCGGGCACGGCCCACTCTGTATATAAACCCAGGTTCACATAATAAAGTTCACTTGTTGGTTGCATGAAGAAGACTCCTGTCCACTCCTTATTACCTCCGCCAGGCCGAAAAGGCCAGGAGGAGGTAATGTTTTTGCCGGGGTTTGTCTGTGTGTTTGTCTGTTTGTCTGTCTGTCTGTCTGTCTGTCTGTTTGTCTGTTGGTTAGCAAGATAACTCAAAAAGTCTTGGACGGATTTCCATGAAACTTTCAGGCGTTGTTGGAAATGGTACAAGGAAGAACTGATTAAATTTTGGGGGTGATCCGGTTCACCGTCTGGATACAGAAATTTTTTAAAGCATTTTTCAACACTGTGACATACGGCCATTTTCAACATGTGCGCAGGCACAATGGAGGGCGCTGGTTGTCGTGTCTGCAACATAAACTCCGCGTTCTTCAACGTTTTAGGCACAAAAGCACGCGGAAAACACTGCTGGCCTGGGCCCGCCAGCGTGCCTGTGTTTGCGCGCAACTGCAAAACCTCACATGGCCAGCTGTCCGCTGACGGATTCTTTGGCAGAAATTCCCCGGCCAGCCATAGGCGCTGCGCAAAAACGAGCTCTCTGCCGGCGAAGCTTCTAAATTCTCGTTTGCCGCGGAGCGCAACCCCAAAATAATATAATATAACACCCACGGCAACCTGTCTACCCAATTTGCATCCGTCAGTGGAGGAGATGGACACAACAGCAACACTTCAGTTTATTACCTCTGCCAAGGAGGCAATGCTTTTACTACTGAACCACTAATCCTATCACTATCAGATTGATTGTCATTGATTAATTGTGTGTTTATTGCACTGTCCCTGTCAAATAAACAAACTAGAAAAGCACTCGGAGAGCGCAAACCTCCGCCAAGCGCCACAGTTCCCCCCATACAGTGTTTGTGTGTATGTTGTCAGATTCGTTGACCATGAAAACATCTGAGTAGCAATTGGATTCACAATGATAGGATTAGTGGTTCAGTAGTAAAAGCATTACCTCTTTGGCAGAGGTAATAAACTGAAGTGTTGGTGTTGTGTCCATGTCCTGCATCTGCAAACTCCCAGGCTGGGGGCGTTGCAATTGAATGAATGAATGAATTAATCTTTATTTTGAATAGATTAAGAGTACAGGTTAAAAGAAAGTGAATAATATAACAAAGGGGGTAATAAAATCCAACAAGGTCAAATTAGACAATAGCTCCTTTGATTATACAATTCAACATAAGTTATCCGAAATATGTGATGGCTGAATCCGCAGCTTATATTGGCCACCCATGTTCCATCCAAGAATTCAAAAGAAAAAACAAAAGAAGTCATGACACAACTGCGTACAACCCACAGGCCAATGGGTTATGCGAGCGTTTTAGATCACTGAAAGCAGCACTGAGGGCTTCACTGACGGATGCCAATTAGGTAGACGGGTTGGCGTGGGTTTTATTCAAAATTCAAACATTTATTTCAAACTCAGGGTTCATATTAAATGCAGAACTAAAAGGAGTAGAAAATAAATAAATAAATAAATAAATAAAAGTATATACAGATCAGCAGACAGTCGGCGGTCTTGTAACAACAATAACATACAATATTGGACTCAGTATAAAATGGAACGCCACCACTTCCAAATGCTGGAGTGAAGTGTGAGTGACGAGTTGACAATTGCTGATATAAGATGATCGTTACATGGCAGCAACCTTCTCATCAAATTGTAAACATTGTTATGTATCAACTCGCCAAAAGACGGAATGTTCACAGACACAAACATCTTGCTTGCACTCGACCTTCGTGGTACATCTAATCTTTATCTTTATTGGGGTTGCGCTCCGCGGCCAAAGATGATTTGGAAACTTCCCCGGCAGAGAGCTTCTTTTTGCGGAGCTACTATGGCTGGCCGGGGAATTTCTGCCAAATAATCCGGCAGCGGACAGCTGCCCGTCTCAGCTTTTGCAGCGTCGCGCAAACACAGGCACGGTGGCGGGCCCAGCCCACCAGTGTTTTCCGCGTGCTTTTGTGCCTAAAACGTTGAAGAACGCGGAGTTTATGTTGGTCAGACACGATGACCAGCGCCCTCCATTGCGCCTGCGCACATGTTGAAAATAGCCGTATGTCACAGTGTTAAAGAATGCTTTAAAAAATTCCTGTATCCAGACGGTGATCCGGATCATCCCCAAAATTTAATCAGTTCTTCCTTGTACCATTTCCAACAACGCCTGAAAGTTTCATGGAAATCCGTCCAAGACTTTTTGAGTTATCTTGCTAACCAACAGACAAACAGACAGACAGACAGACAGACAAACAGACAAACACACAGACAAACCCCGGCAAAAACATTACCTCCTCCTGGCCTTTTCGGCCTGGGGGAGGTAATAATCATTGTGAATCCAATTGCTAGTCATATGTTTACATGCTCAAGGAATCTGACAACGTACACACAAACACTGTATGGGGGGAATTGTGGCGCTTGGCGGAGGTCTGCGCTCTCCGAGTGCTTTTCTAGTTTATAGATATAACACAGCTGAAGCTACAATTTTTTGCTGAGAGTTCAGTCACCTTGTAAGATTTGAAGCTACTGTATGAAACATCCAAGAAATCTGTTAAACTTTTTTCTAAGAAGAGATGATTGAACGTTTCTGCTGAACAATGGAGCTGAATTTTATTAGGTTTAACACTGTGCACACGGATGCAGCACGCAGACATGAATGGATTTGAAACTTCAGGAAAAGAAGACAATCTGCTGAATAATTTAGTATTTATTTATTTAGCGAATGCAAAGTCTTTAAGCCAAGCAGTTGCCTCCTGGTTTGCTGTATGGAGGGTGTGTAATCCTCCTTCCAGTCTTTGGAGCGGGCAAGCCTCTATGATGTGTTCCATTGTTTGCTCCTCTCCACATGCGCACAGAGGGCTAGGGCTACTGCCCCATCTGTAAAGGCTGGCCAAGCAGGGGCCATGTCCAGTCCTGAAGCGATTGAGTGTAGACCACTGTCTCCTTGGGAGGTTGGTGCCCGGGACCTGTTGGTTGGGGTTTATCACCAGCTGTTTGTTTGGGACCTCCTTGGTCTCCCATTCCTCTTGCCAAGCTGTCTGGATGGTAAAGTCAACTGGGGGAGGGTTTTTCCAAATCGGCCGTCTGGATGAAAGTCGGGCAGTGGGTGGAGTGTAGATATCTGCATGGATTGGTAAGTGAGGAGAATCTTTAACTTTTTGGAGCATCCTTTGAGTTAATGCTGCTCGCCGGATGTGTGGAGGGGCTATGTTTGACAGTACAGAGAGCCAGGGGAGTGGTGTTGAGCGGATTGTTCCAGTTATAGTTCTCATGGTTGTGTTGAGCTGGGTGTCTACATGGTGTGTGTAAGATGACCTGGACCAGACAGGGGCACAATATTCTGCTACAGAGTATGAAAGGGCCAGTGCTGAGGTGCGCAGGGTGGAGACTGCCGCCCCCCATTTTGCACCAGCGAGCTTGCAGAGCAGGTTGTTTCATACCTTCACCTTAGCAGCCGTCCCCTTTAGATGTTCCTTGAAGGATAAGGTCCTATCAAGGGTCACTCCAAGATAAGTTGGATTTGGGGCATGCTTAAGCTTGAGTCCGCTCAGGTGGATGTTTAGTTCTCTGGCAGCTTTTGCATTGTGGAGATGGAATACACTGGAGACGGTTTTTGCTGGGCTTGGTTTTAGACGCCAGATTTTGCAGAACTGGTCCAGTTTGGCAAGATCTTCCGTGAGCACCCGTTCCAGTGGTTCAAAGTCTGGTGCTTGGAATGCCAAACAGATGTCGTCTGCATAGGTGAATTTGCGGGATTTTGTAGTAGGCAGGTCGTTTATGTAGAGGTTGAACAGAGTTGGAGCTAGAACTGAGCCTTGTGGGAGTCCGTTTTTCTGCATTCTCCATGCACTTGTCTTCTGACTGAGGTGGACTCTGAACCTTCGGTTGGTCAGCAGGGTTTTTATAATTGCTGTTGCCCAAGCAGGGATCGCCTTTATAAGTTTCAGGAGGAGGCCTTTGTGCCAGACCGTATCATAGGCGGCTGTAAGGTCGAGAAACACAGCCCCTGTCTTCAGTCTGCTCTCGAAGCCATTTTCGATGAAGGTGGTTAGGGCCAGTACTTGTTCTCCTGTACTGCGGTCCTTGCGGAAACCTGCTTGATCCACACTTAGAATATCCTCTACCTCTGGGGAAATGCGTTGCAGAATTAGGCGCTCCATGATTTTGTAAGGAACGCTGAGTAGGGAGATTGGGCGGTAGCTTGCTGGTAATTTGTGGTCTTTGCCAGGTTTTGGGATGGCAATGACCTTTGCTGTCCGCCATTTCTTTGGGATCGAGTTTGTTTGTGTGATCCTTGTGTAGAATTGTGTCAACCAGGTTAGGGCTCGGGGGCCAAGATTTTTCATGAATTCTGGGAAGATGTTATCGTATCCTGCTGCCTTTCCACATTTCAGGCTCTGTAGGACTTTCTCCAGTTCAGCAGCCTCGAAGGGTTCAGGGTTCGTTTCCTCTACTGGCATTTTTTGGTGTTTTTTTAGCTCAGTTGTAACTGCTCTTTTGGTGTCTTTGTCTTGGGGTGCTTTGGCGATAGTCAGTAGGTGGGATGCAACTTGGTTGGGTGTGACGGATGCTCGGCTTTGGCTAGGGGGCTTCTGTGCAGCTCCTAGGCGACGGATGAGGCTCCAACATTTCCTGCTAGAGTGGGTAAAGCTCCGGTCAGCAACTGTCTCCTCCCATTTCTTTCGCCGAGCTGTATTTAGCGATTCAATGAGATGGTCTGCTATCTCTGGGTCCCCTGATGTTTGATAGGATTGTAGGAGGGCAGCACTTTCTCCGTCCAAACATGGGACATAGAGGGGTCGGTAGCCTCGTGGGATTGCAGTATGGGCAGCCTTGAAGATTGCGCTGCAGAAGCGGTTGTATGCTTCATCTACAGTGATGGTGTGGAGTGGGATGGTAACAACGCTCCGGTCCAGAGTTTCACTGAATTTCTTCCAGTTGGCTTTGCGGAAGTTCCAGCGCATCTTCCTTGGGCTGTATATGACTGGAAGTTGTAGGCCAATGTGTACAAGCAGGGGCCGGTGTTGGCTTTGTGGAAAATCATCAAGAATGAGGATCTGTGTAGGATATGGCTCCCCATTCAAAGAGCTGACCCAACACAGGTCAGGAGAATAGTCCTTCTTCCACCTAGCAGAGTGGAAGGTTCCTCTTTGTTTGGGGTCGTATATCAAAGCGAGGTCATTTCTGGATGCCCAGTCTGAAAGTGCCTTCCCATCACTGTCCACTGCTGGGTACCCCCAGTCAGGGTGATGGCTGTTAAAGTCCCCCACATAGATGGCAGGGTGGGGTAGGGTGGGTAAGACCTGCAGATCCCAGTTGGCATTAGGGGGCTTGTACACATTGACAATATGGAAGCCACCAATGATTATGGTGTCTGAGAAATGTGTTGTTATCAGGTGATTTGCTTCAACTATGTCAGAACGCACATAGGTGGCACGTCCATGTTTAGCATGTAGAACATAGCACAGGAGGTCAAAGCCTTTGATGGTGAAGCGGCCAGCTTCCTCTGTGCCAATATGAGTCTCTTGGAGGCAGATTACGTCAATCGAATGTTGGAAGGCGAGGACTTCGATAAGGCTTCGCTTGGCTGCAGATAGGCCTTCAACGTTTAGTTGTAATATGCGAAGGGCCGATCCTACCACAAAGTGCTCTTGGGGCTGTTTGCTTTCGGCTTTAGGACTGTGACTAGGATTCTTCTTTGACTTGGCACAGAGGCGTCGTCTCTTCGAATTTAGTCTGCTGGTAGGATCATTAGCTTCCCCAGGCGAGCCCGGGTACTGGCGGAGGGCGCGACGAGAACGCTGATCCATTGCCCCCCCATTGCCCCCCCCCAATAATTTAGTAAATCAACACATTGCTTTTTTTTCTCTGTGCAGTGAGGAAATCTGTCTGCTGTCTTTAATTAGTTTGTATTTAACTGCTCTCATATTAACACATGTAACAGAAAACAACACCTGAATGTGTGTTTTTTTCATTTACCGGAACAGGACATGTGCATGTGCAAACAGGCACAAGATATGATATGATGTGATATGATGACAGACACAATAGATTAGTATGTGGCCAGAATACTTTGTCACAGAAGAGACGTTTATAGTTTAAAATCATCAGGCTGACGCACTTGCCACACCAGGCATGCAAATGGCTCCAACAGGTCTGTCACTCCCGGTTCATTCATTCATTCATTCATTCATTCATTCATTCACTCCCCTAAAAATGAATGAGTTAATTAATGCCTGATCTATAGGTTATATTCCTCTTGTAAGTTCCTGACTAGCATAAAAAACTATTAAGTGTATCATCATATTATAATTAAAATGATGGGTGATTAGATTATAACCGTTACAACTCTCCATTAAAATAACTGAAAATCCCGGTGCATGCTGTATTTCTTCATATGCTGCTGTCAGAAGGAGCTGGGCAATTTCAAAACACGCCACTGAAATAGCATTAACAATGCACTTTTGATGACAGACTTGTCATAAGCTCTCCGTGCGCTGTGGAAAAGCGCACGGAGAAAGAGAAAAAGGACGAATGGATTTAAGTGCTGAGTTACACCAAACACACATTTATTAACACAAAAGTGAATAGACAAGACAGCTTGGGTACACTTAAGAGTCCTTCAGGACACCCAACACACACACCGAAGGATTCACTGGGCAATCAGCCAAAGTGTAGCGTCTGTGCTGCACAGGGGGAAACGCTGCAGAAAGCGTAGCAGCACAGCGGCAAACAGAAACACTACAGCAGGGGTGTCCAACCATGTGCCATGGAGAGCCAAGACCCTGCAGGTTTTCTCTTCTACCCAGTCTCTTCAGCAGGTGTTTTCACTTATCAGCAATCAGTGGGAAGAAGTTCACTGAAATCTGCTGTTGAAGACACTGGTTGGAGGTAAAACCTGCAGGGTCTTGGCTCTCCATGGCACATGGTTGGACACCCCTGCACTACAGTTACTCACAGTGAGGGGGCAGTCCGAGTAGTCACGACGTCCCAGCGAGCACACACGGAAAACAGTCCTTTTGGAGACGTGATGGTTAGACGGCGGAGAACTACCATCTAACGCACATAATGGTCCAGCGGTGTTTGTCTAGCAAAGAGCTGCTTATGAACAAACACCACTGGCGTGGCAAATTGGTAACACCTGAGTGAGGTGCGGGAAAGATGATTACCGGGGCGAACAGCTGACTGTCAGAGAAAGAGGGGCGTGGCCGGACAGGCCAGAGCGACAGTTACAGGCAGGAACAGAAACAGTACACAGACACGAAAACAACGTGAAATCAAAAACACAACACCACATAATAAACCCACTGCCTGAGCCACCAGGAACGATCAGAACCGAGCCCACAGGAAACACGGGCTCGGTTCATGACAAGACTTCCTTTTTCCTGATCAAAAGTCCATTACAAAACACCAGTGCGCTGTTAAATGAGTCTCCTCCTTGCAGCAGAAACATAAAAAATAGGCAAATGCACTGGCATAAACTGACAAATTCACCAGCACAGAATGGGAAGCATGCCGCAAATGTGTGCTGTTGATCGCTGTAATAGCACCCCGAGTGTCTGCTTCATCTCTGAAATAGCTCCACCAACACCCTCCATTTCCATGGTGTCACCTCGTAGCAGAATATTCATAGTAGAATCTGCATCACAAAAGAGCCACATCCCTGACAAGTGACAAGAACTTCTTGGATTTAAATGTCACTAAAACAAAACAGATGATTAGTGATTTTCGGAAAGACAGAGGAGAGCCTAAACCTAGTATTATACATGGGGAGGAAGTTCAACTAGTGGAGACTTACAAATACCTGGGAACAGTGTTTGATTCTCAGCTGAAGTTCACGGCTAACACAGAGTCAGTTGTTAAGGGTGGACAACAAAGAATCTACTCGTTGCGGAAATTGAACTCTTTTAATGTTCCTTGGATAATTTTATGTAATTTTTATTGTTCTTTTGTTGAGACTCTTTTAACTTTTTCTTTTATCTGTTGGTATAATGGGCTCGCTGTGAAGGACAAGAACAGCCTTAATACAGTCATAAAGGTCTGCTCCAAAATCACTGGAGTCCAGTTGGATAATTTAAGCTCACTGTGGAGTAGACATGTGTTACAGAAGGCTAGAGCTATCATTAGCCAGTCTGACCATGTTTTAATTTGCTTTAATGCTCTCAGGCCGACACTACCTTGCACCCCGGAGGAGGCCTGACTACTACTCAATCTCTTTTATTCCTTCAACTATTAGGCTGTTGAATGCTCAGTGTTAAAGGAGGTCATGTTGTTTCCCCACCTTCTGACTTGCTTGGGACCGTACGCTGAGCTGTTTCTCACTGAATACGGAATGTTGGGTATGAGTTTGAATGCAGATGTTATTGTTATGGTTTGTGTCTTTATGGCTGGGACTATAAACTGAATTGCCCAACAAGGGACAATAAAGTTATCTGAATCTGAATCTGAATCTGGATAGACATTAAACCTCCGTTTCCATGTCAGTCTGCACAAATCTACATCTATGGAACACATTGTTGGCATTGCTACTGTAAAAATGTGAGTATTTCAGCTTGTATTATGAATAGTTTGCATTTTGTTTAACAAACCGTAGCAAACTCGCTCACTAATTAATATGTTTTTAGTAGATATTTTCTTAACTGCTCATACTTGAGTAAGTAATATCATATTTTAATGCTACTTTTACTTGAGTCCTTGAGTGACGTGTGTCCTTTATACTTCACACAGTCTGTTTTTACACTTTTCTAGGAATCTGTTTACAATGCACGAGTACTATCTTATAAATTTATTGTATAGTGTTATTGTGTTCATAAAGAAGGCTTTTTTATTTCTCTGCCTCTGTTCTTTTAAATAAGACTCGTCTTCAGAAAATATGTGCTGGTGCTGCAGTTCAGTATGACATTTGAACTTTTGTTCATTTTAGTTAAAGAGAAACCCTATTTATTTGTGTAAGTTGCATAGTCTTTGTACGGTGTCCCAATTAGACTGTTACTGAAAGCAAGCCAGAATGTCTTGAAACAGGAAGTGGCAGGGTAAGACCTAAACTCCCAGATCAGCAGGAGAGAAAGCCCACCCACCCGGCTAACCTTCACACTTCCTGTTGTTATTGTAAATTGTGCACATGCATGTGTTTTTTTGTTGTTTTTTTTTTACTCCCAGGCACAAGCCAGTCCTGTCAAGGTCTCACTTTCAACAGAAAACAAACAACAGCTGCATACAGTAGTCCCATAACTTATGTTTTTTTTAAAAATATAAATTTAGTATTATCAGCACTAGAATTTCCTCCCACCATGCAGGTAAAGTGCACCAAGAAGGCAACAAGACAGCTGTCAGTGGGAAGCCGGTGACACTCTCCTGCTGGTACAGTCTCCAAGAGGGGGTTCAACAGGTGCTATGGAGGAAGACGGCCGAGCAGGGTGACACAACCACTGTGGCCTCCTACAGCAAACGTGGACACTACAACACATGGGAGCCGTTCGGGGGTCGGGTGAGCCTGAGCAGAACCTTGGGAGACACCCAGCTCACAATCCACCCAGTCCAGACGGAGGATGAGGCCTGCTACACCTGCGAGTTCCACACATTCCCAGATGGGACCAAGAGCGCCATGACCTGCCTGTCTGTTTATGGTGAGCTTTTTTCTGTAGTTGTTTATTTTAAAATGTTCACTTGCAAGGGGATGTGCGGCCAACCACAAACCATTCATGTAGTAATTATATAATTTTTTAGAATGCAAAAAAAAAAAAAACTCTTCCAGAACATTTCACAGTCTGGGTAGGATCCCTTCAAATTTGTCATTTCAGTAGTTCAGGCTGCTCATAAAGTTAGGCCAAGCTGCAGTCCTGACTTGGACTGCAGCTTGGCCTGGATACGCCTTGTACTTCATGTACAAGCTACTTTGATCCCCAACACCTCCCTAGCTGTTCAATCTTATGTTGTTATTCAAAATAATAAAGGTTATTACTAATGTTGTTTTTCAAATTTAAAAAGGTTATTACTAATGCCCAATAGTTTTGTATTCAGGCTTTCATTATACTGCTCTTCCCAAATGATCATTTTCACATGTATGCTTCAAAAGGTGGGAAGTGCACAGAGCAGAGCCATTCTCCTAATTTAATAAATTTGGAGGAGAAAATTATATGACTATAGTGGTTCAGACTGCAGTAGACGTTCTATGAAAAAATGCTCAAGGCCTCTATTACCTTCTTTTGATTTTTTTAATACTCCTGTTTCTAAAGATGGGACGTATTGTGGTACGATGATGTCCGTCTGTCCTGATGGAGAAGTACAGAGAAGTATAGAAGTATAGAGGAGGTCAGAAGGAGTTGCACTGGGTCTTTGTGGATCTAGAGAAAGCATATGATAGGGTGCCAAGAAAGGAAGTGTGGTACTGTATGAGAATGTCAGGAGTGGTAGAGAAGTATGTGAGGGTGGTGGAGGACATGTATGAGGACAGCGAGATGGTGGTGAAGTGCACTATAGGAGTGACGGATGGATTCAAGGTGGGGGTGGGATTACATCAGGGAACGACTCTGAGACCGTTCTTGTTTGTCATGGTGATGGACAGGCTGACAGACGAGATCAGGCAGGAGTCTCCATGGTCCATGATGTTTGCAGACGACATTGTGATCTGCAGTGAGAGTGGGGAGCAGGTGGAAGAGAACCTGGAGAGGTGGAGGTATGCTCTGGAGAGAAGAGTCATTAAAAATACCTGGGGTCAACCATCCAAAGCAAGGGAAAATGCCCAAGAGAGGTGAAGAAGAGAGTGCTGGCTGGGTGGAGTGGGTGGAGACGAGTGTCAGGGGAGATTTGTGACAGAAAGGTAGCAGCAAGAGTGAAAGGGAAGATTTACAAGATGGTAGTGAGACCTGCTATGATGTATGGTTTGGAGATGGTGGTGCTGACAAAAAGACAGGAGGTGGAGCTGGAGGTTGCAGAGTTGAAGATGTTAAGATTTTCATTGGGAGTGACTAAGAGGGACAAGATTAGAAATGAGTATATCAGAGGGACAGCTCAGGTTGAGCGGTTTGGAGACAAAGTAAGAGAGGCAAGGCTGAGGTGGTTTGGACATGTGCAGAGGAGGGATAGTGGATATACTGGACAAAGGATGTTGAAGATGGAGCTGCCAGGCAGGAGGAAAAGGAGAAAACCACAGAGAAGATTCATGGATGTAGTGAGGGAGGACATGGAGAGTGCTGGTGTTACAGAGGAAGATGCAAGGGATAGGGTGAGATGGAGGCAGATGATGTGACTCCTAAACGGAGCAGCTGAAAGAAGAAGATATCTGTCCGTCCATCTGTCCACTGGTACAACTTGTCCACCGAACTTCTCCTATAGTTTTCAAGCTAGGACTTTTTCATTTCACATAGTGTTACATGTATTGAAGATGTGCATATTGTCGGGGGTTAAATATTTTTCAGATATTTTTTCTCAGTTTGTTCCACTTTGAATTGTAGATTGTTTGCTTTGCTTAAAGTTCTTGCAATTACATTGTTATTAATTTTATTAAAGCTCTACACTGTATTGAATCAGGAATTTGTAATTGATTTTCGGGTTGTTGGTATGCTGCTTATGCATTTATTGATAATGGCTATGAACGGACGTATAATGTGTTGTGTGCAGTGCTCTTGTTCTTAGCCTCACACATTTAGGTGAGGCTAACAAAAATCATGTTTGAGTAATTAGTTTTGAGGAAATTACTATGTCGTGTATTGGTTGTCAGATGTTTGCAGAAAAGCCCGTTGTCTGTGTGAGTTTGGCAGAGAAGAATGTTGAAGCTGTGTTACGATCCATTTTGCTAAACTTTATCAGTTATTACTGTTATTTATGAAGAAAAAAATTATTGAATCAGCTGCAGAAAAGGCTGTAAACTGATTCTGAGCACTGATTTTGTTAGGAGTAGCTTGCAGTGCATCTGGAAAGTATTCCCAGCGCTTCACTCTTTCCACATTTTATGTTACTGCCTTATTCCAAAATAGATTAAATTCATTTTTCCCCTAAAGATTCTACTCACAATTTCCCATAATTACAAAAGGATGTTTTTTGCAACTGTATTAAAAATAAATGAAATGAAAATGAAAACATGACATATACATAAGCATTCACAGCCTTTGCTCAATACTTTGTTGAAGCACCTTTGGCAGCAACCACAGCCTCAAGTCTTTTTGAGTGTGACGCTACGAGCGTGGCACACCCATCTTTGGGCACTTTCTCCCAGTCTTCATTTGCAGCACCTCTCGAGTTTCATCAGGTCGGATGGGAGGCCTCGGTGCGCAGCCGTTTTCAGATCTCTCCAAAAGTAAAATGAAAAGGCCGAAAATATTTCCTTTTACTTGGAAGGAATACAAAATGCATGAAAGTTTGCTTTTGGAATTATAGCCAATGGAAATTTTCACGATATTCAAATTTTTTTAGTATGTGTTGGACAAGATGACCATGTCAGCAGATAGTTTACCTACTTATGTGGGAAGCATGCAGCACATTGCAAGTCTCGGCTATATCTCAGCTGCTCAGTTGTGTCTTTAATTTTGGTCAGGACGCTTCAGAGCAGCGGAGGCATACTGAAAGTTGACAGGAAACGTGTGTGTGTGTGTGTGTGTGTGTGTGTATCCCAGATATAAGCTCAGGAAAGGGAAGACCATTGTACAAACAAACCACAGGCAGACCCGAGGTGAAAGGTGCTGGAGTGGGTCATTAACTACCGTCCTGAGCTCCTTCACGTCCCTCGTCATCAGCACTTAACTCTGCTATCTTTTTCCACTCCGCTTCTGTGCCTGGGAGGTGTTACGGCAGCTCCTTGAGGCTTAAGAACTGCAAGCAAACCCTGCAGAAGTTGTTGGTCTTCCCCTGTGTGTGTTTTCGTTGTGATAATGAGGGCGGAGTGTCACTGAGGAGAAAGCGGTGATTAATTTTGGGATGAAGCCCGGGAAATAAGTGGCTCACTGTTTCCCCAGACACAAGCCTTCAGTGTGTGTGAGACCGTGTGTGCTCTTTCTGCTCTGCTAAACAGGCTTTGCTTTTGTCTGAACTGATGGAACCCAAAGGTCTAGACACACACATTAATGCAAACGGTCAGTAAAAGCTGGTCGGCCTCTATTCTCTGTCTGGCTTTTGTGTCGGGGACAGCTTGTGTCAGTGTCCTCAGGGCAGAGAGGGAAATCTGTCCATCTCTATTTAGTAAGGCAGTTGACCAATCATTGGTTTCTATTGTAATTTTTTTAAACAGCTCCAATTATGCTCTTTTTCCACAGGTTGACACAAATTCCACAAGTTTTAGGAAACGTCTGTGACATGCCTTCTTAAGAACAACCCGTGATTTTAATTATTGCAGAACCATTTTCCTGATGGGAAAGGAACTCTCCTCAAAAGTGGCTGTTTTAATGGAATATTGCTATAAATGCTAATGAGCCCCAGTTCACCCCACCCTCCTTCATTTGTAATTTCTCTGAGATTTTTGTTTCGCTGAATGTTAGCTTCTAGCTTTGGTTGTCGGGCTAAGGAACATACAGCGTTAGAGTTTAAAGGCCCAAATAAAGCATTATCAGAGCGCGGGTGTCTGGTTTGAGTGGTCGATAATGTGACCAATCCTCGGGGTGAAATAAGCACAGAAACAACTCTGAATGAATAGCAAACTCTGCTAATGACAGCAAATCACCGCTAATGAAGGTACTGTTCAGTTGATAGTATAATTAGCAGAATAAGTTTGACCTCATCACGTTTCAAGCTGGTAGTCATCATTTAAAAGCTTACAATTTTTGTCTGTTTGGTTATTAAAACAGATTTGAGATATAGTGCAGCAGAAGTAAAGAGAGCATCAAACCGGTTAGCACAACAAAGTAGCGTAGCCGCTACATAATCGCAACATAGTAGCAGCTCACCAATAAAGCATCTTTGAATTCTCAAAATTAATAAGAATCAGATAAATCCAGTCCTGTTTGATTGCCACAGGTCCAATAAGATCAATTTCTGTAAGATTTATTGTCCATCTACACTATTTCGTAGAGAAAAATCTGTAAATCTCTGCTTTGCGTGATACCAGCCAGGTGTCTATTATTTCATTCTCTGTTTAGGTACTAGTCTTCAAAAGCAAAGAAGTGCACTTACCATCAAAGCACAAGTCCCACTTCTGAGTGTACGAAACCAGCCACTTGCAACCAAGTCTGTTTTTGACTGAAGCATCAAGCAGAAGATGAAATTCTTAACCGGGTGAGTCATGCGTATGCCCTCCAACGCGCGTTCCCAAGAAGCGATTTTAAAGGGACCGATTTAAATCCACACAATTTTTAACAGTGCTGCGTTGTTCACATTTTTTGGGAGAAAATGGCCACATTTAATCCAAAAAAATCCCTCCAAGAAGCATTCAAAAGTTATAGATGTTTTTATATACTGTTGACATTTTTCCAAATTTTAAATGTTTTAGCTTGGTATGTGCCAAACAGTTTAAAAATGTCTGGTTGGACCCCAAGAAAAAAACTGTCTGGTATATTCATTTTTGTGGTGTTGCAAAATTTAAACCTGGACTTGATAACATTCCTACATTCATACATTATATTCCTAATGTGTCTTCCAGCTAATATGTCTCAGCTGTATGTTATCTGAATGCTTCTTCTTCTTCTTCTTCTTCTTTCGGCTGCTCCCTTCAGGGGTCGCCACCGCGGATCATCTGCCTCCATCTCACCCTATCCCTTGCATCTTCCTCTGTAACACCAACCCTCTCCATGTCTTCCTTCACTACCTCCATGAATCTTCTCTGCGGTCTTCCTCTTTTCCTCCTGCCTGGCAGCTCCATCTTCAACATCCTTTGTCCAGTATATCCACTATCCCTCCTCTGCGTATGTCCAAACCATCTCAGCCTTTCCTCTCTTACTTTGTCTCCAAACCGCTCAACCCAGGTTGTACCTCTATTATACTATTTCTAATCTTGTCCCGCCTAGTCACTCCCAATGAGAATCTTAGCATCTTCAGTTCTGCCACCTCCAACTCTGCCTCCTGTCTTTCTGTCAGTGCCACCAAACCATACATCATAGCAAGTCTCACTACCATCTTGTAAATCTTCCCTTTCACTCTAGCTGTTATCCTTCTGTCACAAATCACCCCTGACACTCGTCTCCACACACTCCACCCTGCCTGCACTCTCTTCTTCACCTCCCTTTTGCATTTTCCATTGCTTTGGATGGTTGACCCCAGGTATTTAAACTCATCTACCTTCAATACCTCTACTCTTTGCATCTTCACTGTTACAGCTGCTTCCATCTCATTCTGTCTTGCTTCTACTGACTTTCATTCCTCTTCTCTCCAGAGCATAACTCCACCTCTCCAGGTTCTCTTCCACCTGCTCCCTACTCTCACTACAGATCATAATGTCGCCTGAAAACATCAGCTTGTCCATCACCATGGCAAACCATGGTGATGCAAAACATGCAGGTTAGGTTAATTGGAGACTCTAAGGTGGCCCTAGGTGTGAGTGTGTGTGTGAATGGTAAAGGGATAGTGCCGTACCGTGGCTGCTTCACCCATCCAGGTGGATGCCCTCAATTTCCCCTCTGGGGATCAATAAGTATACAAAATCAAAAAACCACAAGGGGCTCAGAGCTGATCCCTGATGTAATCCCACCCCCACCTTAAATCCATTTGTCACTTCTACAGCACACCTCACCGCCGTCTCGCTGTCCTCATACATGTCCTGCACCACCCTAACATACTTTTCTGCCACTCCTGACTTTCTCGTACAGTACCACACTTCCTCTCTTGGCACTCTATCATATGATTTCTCTGGATCCACAAAGACACAGTGCAACTCCTTCTGACCTTCTTTATGCTTCTCCATCAACAGTCTTAGAGCAAACATTGCATCTGTAGTACTCTTTCTTGGCATGAAACTGTACTGCTGATCACTGATTATCACCTCTCTTCTTAACCTGGCTTCAACAACTCTTTCCCATATCTTTATAGTGTTATTTGAACACAAATGTATTTTTTTTAAAAAGCTCAGGCTAACTTTATTTTCTTCAAATTCATTATGTTCATACCACTGTTAATCAGAAGCAGAAGAACTGTAATTCTGAATGTTTTACCAAAATACTCAGTGTTTTCTTTTGAAAGAGACCCCTCCCCATGAATATACTGCAAATGGTTCGGGAACAGCTTTTGATTTACTTGGGGTATCTTATGTTTTCGGTGTTTTTCAGGAAATTGGCTGAATTGCTAAGTTTTTTTAAAATAACATCATGAATGAGATATATGGTCAAGGGCTTGTAAATCATCTAGATGTGAAAACGGGTGTCTAATGGGGATGAACAGAATACATTTAAAAATAGACAAAAACAGATGTCTAGTGTCTAGCAGCAGACAACTCTTGTTTGACCTGACAGGTCAACATCGAAGTCAGTCAGAAATCCTGTCGGTGGTGACTAAGACCAGCAAATGTTAGCTGCCAATAGTTGCTGGTTATTATGGCCATCATATAACAAAATAAGTCAGAATAGAATAGAATAGAATAGAATCTTTATTGTCATTGTACATAAAATACAACAAAACTCTGTTCAGCAGTCTCTTAGCAGCTTAAAATACAATCATCTTAGTAATAAATAATAATAAATAGATAAAATACTAATGCATTCTACATATATGTGACTGTGTGCATACCTGCTTAAAGGATTATGAGTGCAACAGTCAGTCTATTGCTCTAGGAAAAAAGCTCTCTTTCATTCTGCTGGTCCAGGTTTTGATGACTCTGAGCCTACCTGAGGGAAGGGTGGAAAACAGGTAATGTCCTGGGTGTGTTGGGTCATTCTTGATGTTTTTAGCTCTTCTAAGGAGGCGTGTGGAGTAAATGTCCTCCATGCTCGGGAGCAGGGAGCCCACAATCCACTGGGCTGTCTTTATGACCCATTGCAGTGCCTTCTTTTCTGCCTCTGTACAGCTGGAGTACCAGACAGTGCAGTCATACATCAGAACACTCTCTACTGTGCAGCGATAGAAGTTCTTAAGCAGAGCTGGAGGAAGTTTGTTGCGCTTCAGGGTTCTGAGGAAAAAGAGTCATTGCTGGGCTTTCTTGATGTTATTAGTTGTGTTCACACTCCAGCTTAGATCTGTGGATATATACACACCCAAGAATTTGAAGTCAGCAACCTGCTCCACCTCCTCCCCTTCAGTGCTCAATCCTGCATGCTGTGCTTTTGATTTCCTGAAATCTATAATTATTTCTTTAGTCTTCTTTGTGTTTAAGATAAGATAAGATAAGATAAGATAAGATAAGATAAGATAAGATAAGATAAGCCTTTATTAGTCCCACAACGAAATTCCAGGATTGCAACAGCACAGGGATAGCAACACTCAGAGCAACAATCAGAAGGCAAGAAAAAAAAAAAAAAAAAAAAAAAAAAAAAAAAAAAAAACAAGCAAGCAAGAGCAGCTAATATACATATGTACGTATTACTATAAAATATATATATATACACACACACACAGACACACAGTGCAGAGCATTGTAGCTGGATGGAATAAATATATGAATATATGAACACACAGTGCAGAGCATTGTAGCTAGATGGAATAAATATGTAAATATATAAACACCCACAGTACGGAGCATTGCAGCTAGGTGGAATAAATATGCAAGTATATAAACACACACAGGTTATTGTCTTTGCACCTTGCCAACAATGTCTGAATCTCCTCCCTGTAGGCTGATTCATCATTGTTTGCCACTAAACCCACTATGGTCATATCATCTGCAAACTTAATTATTGCATTAGAACTGTGGGCGGGGGTGCAGTCATGAGTATACAGGAAGTACAAGATTGGACTGAGAACACTGCCCTGGGGTACACCAGTACTGAGAGTGACATTGGAGGAGGTAAGACTACCCAGCTTAATATGTTGGGGTCGGTTTGTGACAAAATCTTTAATCCATTGACAAAGAGATGTTCCCAGCTGTAGTGATTGCAGTTTGCTGACCAGTCTGTTGGGACTGATGGAATTAAAGGCAGAGCTGAAGTCAATAAACAGCATCTGAACATAGGTGTTTGGATTTTCAAGATGGACAAGAGCTGTGTGTAGTGCTATTGAGATAGCATCATCTGTTGATCTGTTTGGCCTGTAAGCAAATTGATGTTGATCCAGGTCCAAGGGAATGCAAGACTGGCATGAGAGATGAGAATGGCATGAGATATATAACTGTATATGGATTAATGAAGGAACTGGTCAAGTACGGTGACTACAATAAAGAAGAGCCATAAAACCCTTGGATGCACTGATTTGTGTCACTAACCCACCTTTGCTAATGATCCTGGTACCCATGCCATGCTGGGAAACCTCAAAAGCATAGTAAGGGCTCCTTAAAGTAGTGTAAACAAAGTGAAACCAAATTTTTGCAGCTTTATTACTTTATATTTTGCTTTTGTCCAGTTTTACCCAAACCAGAGGTGACCCAGGTGACCACGTCCTCGGGGGTCACAGAGGCCAACTGCACCGCCACATCCCGACCTGCGGCAGAGATTACATGGGACATCGACAGTGACAACCGAACACTAGGACCCCCTATTTCATCCGTCTATGATCAGGGAGACGGCACAACGATAGTAACGAGTACGCTGCTCTTCCAGTCAGGACTGCTCAGTGATGTGGCTATCAAATGCGTCGTGCACCACCCGGGACTGGAGAAACCGCTGACACTGTCCCTCAACACAAACGGTGAGAACCCATAAGTAAAGAATTTTTATGAATGGTGAAGGTCTTTCATGATTCATCAAAGAATTTATTCTGTATACACAATGCAGGTGTCTGCAACCTGTGGCTCTAGAGGCAAATCTGGCTCTTTTGCATGTAGTGTAACTTACAAGAATACAAGTCTCAAATTTACATGTTAAAGTACAAATTTATGAATATTCAAGTAAATGCAACAAATTAAAGAAAAGAAACCATACATTTTTGAGAAAAAGTTGCAAAATTCTGAGAAAATTTAGTAAAATAACAAAAAACCCTAAATTTTCACAGAATGTTGCAAATCTACAGGAAACACACATTTATAAGAGAATTCACAAATTTGTAAGTGAATAGCTGCATATTTAGAGGGGAAAAAATTCCTATTGTTACTGTTTTCAAATCAGTAAGGCTCATATGATTTGTAGTCTTTTTTTCCCCTAAAAATTGTCAAAATGTTTTTTTCACAGAAGAGATTCCCAAGCTCTGACATAGTGTAAAAACTAGTTCTTCCCTTTTTTTTAGAATAGTGTAAGAGAAACCTTTGTAGACATGTTCGTGTGCTCTTTGCTATTTCGGTCCTGCGTAATTACGGCTGTTTTGATGGCACCTCGAGTCTCATAATACCACAGAGTATTTTTGTATAAGAGAGCTTTATTCTTGTGTCACATCCAGATGTTGCCCATTGTACACATGTAATAGAAATAGTGTTTGGCTGGAAATGTCAGTTTGTGTTTTGTGTGCCGCAGTGACTCCAGCCATGGTTGTACTCCTCTCAGTGTGTGGTGTGGCAGCCGTCCTCCTCCTGTGTCTGTGTGTGTGTCTCTGCAAATGCTTCATCTGCACCGACGGTGAGCCTAAACTTGCCTTACTTTTCTGTGATGAATTCAGACGTGTTCTTTAGTACTGGTAGAAACATATGAATGAAGTAATCATGTTTTGTAGTTCTCCTAAGCTGTTTGAGGCATGTGTGTAGTGGTAATTTAGAGCCTGTCTTTAGAACTACACCAAGTCCTATTTTAACATCATGTGAAGGTGGAGTCTACCTTATACTGGTCCAGTTTCAGTCTCAGTAGCTCAGGAACATCCATCCATCCATCCCTCCCTCCATCCATCCATCCATCATCTAGCGTTTATCTGGGGATTCGGGTCATGAAGGCAGCAGTCCAAGCAGAGAAGCCCAGATGTCTCTCTCCCCAGCCACTTGTTCCAGTTCTTCCGGAAGGATATCAAGGCATTCCCAGGCCAGATGGGAGGCACAGTCTCTACAGCATGCCCTGGCTCTGCCCCAGAGTCTCCTTCCACTAGGATGTGTCCAAAACACCTCACATGGGAGGCATCCAGGAGGACCTGATCAGATGCAAAATCACCTCAACTGGCTCCTTTTAATGTGAAAGGAGCAGCGACTCTACTCTGAGCCTCTCCCGGATGACTGAGCTCCTCACCCTGTCTCTAAGGGTGAGTCCATCCACCCTACGGAGAAAGCTCATTTCAGCTGCTTGTATCCATGACCTCATTCTTTCAGCCATTACCTAAAGTTCGTGACCGTAGGTGAAGATAGAAACATACATTGACCAGTAAATTGACAGCTTTGCTTTGGAGCTCAGCTCCCTCTTTTCCACAGCCAGCAGGTACAATGTCCGCATAGTTATAGTTATAGTTTATTAGTTTATTTGTCAGTGACTATGTACAGAAAAACATTAAACACAGGGTAAAAATGCTGTGTACCAGATTATAGCGTTCTCACTAATTTCCATCTGTAGTCCCTGCGGCAGGCAAGAAGATTTTAAAAGAAAAACAGCACATACAGTTAGGCCCAGAAATATTTGGACAGTGACACAATCTTCATGATTTGGGCTCTGCATGCCGCCACATTGGATCTGAAATGAAACAACTACAACAGAATTGAAGTGCAGACTTTAAGGTTTAATTCAAGGAGTTGAACAAAAATATATGATTAAACATGTAGGAATTGTAGCTATTTTTATACAAACGCTCCTCATTTCAGGGGCTCAAAAGTAATTGGACAAATAAACATAACCCTATGTAAAATGTTACTTTTCAATATTTTGTTGAGAATCCTTTGCAGGCAATGACTGCCTGAAGTCTGGAACCCATGGACATCACCAAACGCTGGGTTTCCTCCTCTGTGATGCTTTGCCAGGCCTTTACTGCAGCTGTCTTCAGTTGTTGCTTGTTTGTGGGTCTTTCTGCCTTGAGTTTTGTCTTGAGCAAGTGAAATGCATGCTCGATTGGGTTGAGATCTTGTGACTGACTCGGCCATTGCAGAATATTTCGCTTCTTTGCTTTAAAAAAACTCCTGGGTTGCTTTTGCAGTATGTTTTGGATCATTGTCCATCTGTACTGTGAAGCGCCGTCCAATCAACTTTGCTGCATTTGGCTGAATCTGAGCAGGAAGTATATCCCTATACACTTCAGAATTCATCCGGCTGCTTCTGTCTTTTGTCACATCATCAATAAACACAAGTGACCCAATGCCATTGGAAGCCATGCATGCCCATGCCATCACACTGCCTCCACCATGTTTTACAGAAGATGTGGTGTGCTTTGGATCATGAGCTGTTCCAATTCTTCTCCAAACTTTCTTCTTCCCATCATTCTGGTACAGGTTGATCTTAGTCTCAGCTGTCCAAAGAATGCTGTTCCAGAACTGGGCTGGCTTCTTCAGGTGTTTTTTTGGCAAAGTCAATTCTGGCCTTTCTATTTTTGAGGCTGATTCATGGTTTGCACCTTGTGGTTAATCCTCTGTATTAACTCTCATGAAGTCTTCTCTTTATGGTAGACTTCTGGAGAGTGTTCTTCACTTGAGTGGATATTGTGAAGGGGTTGTTCTTCACCATGGAAAGGATTCTGTGATCATCCACCACTGTTGTCTTCCGTGGACGTCCAGGCCTTTTTGAGTTCCCAAGCTCACCAGTGCACTCTTTTTTTCTCAGAATGTACCAAGCTGTTGATTTGGCCACTCCTAACATTTCTGCTATCTCTCTGATGGATTTCTTCTTTTTTTTCAGCCTCAGGATGGTCTGTTTCACCTCCATTGAGAGCTCCTTTGACCGCATGTTGTGTGTTCACAGCAACAGCTTCCAAATGCAAATGCCACACCTGGAATCAACTCCAGACCTTTTTGTTTAAAATTTATTTTTAATTTAAGTTTTTGTATAGGGTATACAGGTCATTACAGCATTGCATTGTTTACATTTTCATCACATGTTCCCTTATTTTTTGCTATTTGACAACATTGGTAGGATAGTTATTACAACACCCCCCTTTTTTTTGAAAGTGAAAGAAAAAGTGAAATTAAAGAGAATTAAATTTAAAAAAAAAAACGAATAAACAAACAGAACAGCAAAAAACAAACAAACAGAAAATTAAGTAATTAAAAGTAAAAGAGCATCTGAGTAGCATTGGAACAAAGAGCGGGACCATTATTGAAATGGTATTTGTCAAAGATTAGATCTAATGGAAGACACATATGCGATCCAGGATTGCCAAAAGTTCATGAACCCATCCATGTCCTGTCTCAGTGCGAATGTCAACTTTTCCATCGAGTAAATGTCTTGAATCACGTTAATCCAATCTTCAGGTGTAGGACAGTCCTTCAGCATCCATTTTTTAGTTAGGGCTTTTTTACTTGCCATTATTAAAACATTGAATAAGTATTTATCTCCTCGTCTTTCCAGTGAGTCCGGTAGTAAACCCAAATACAAAGTTACAAAAGAAAAGGGAACTGTTATTTTGAATATTTTCCCCAATATTGTCTGTACATTGGTCCAATATTGGTGGATAACTGGGCATGACCAAAACACATGAAAATGATTTGCAGTCTTTTCACCACACAAGCGCCAACAGTTCAACCCCTTATGGGTAAATTTGTTTTGTGCAGGTGTTCTGAAAAATCTTACCAAGTTTTTCCATCCAAATTCTCTCCACTGCAGGGATGAGGTACTTTTCCATTGCTGTTTATTTAGCTTTTCCCATATTTCCAATTGTAAAGTGAAATTCCCCTCTTTTTCCCATCTCTCTTTTATATATGATGTGTTGTCTCCTTTTAAGTCTTGAAGACCTTGGTATATTTTAGAAATGTATCTGATCCCTGGGATCCCTTTATATGCCATTAAGAAGACCTTCAGAACACCTGACTGGGCCCTTTCCAAATCCTCCTTTTTAAGTATATTGTTTATGTGGTGTCTAAGCTGAAAGAACCTGTAAAGATCTTGATTTATTAGACCTTGCTTTTTCAAATCTTCAAAACTTCTTAAAGTTTGCCCCTTAAAAAAATCGTAATATTTTATCAGCCCTTTCTCTTTCCACTCTTTAAATCTAGTGTCTGTTTTATTGGGGGTAAAGTCTTGATCATGGGCAATCCATTGCAGAAGTCGATAGGGCTCTTTAGCTTGATTCTCTCTGACTATCTTAAACCAAATTTTTAGCGGGGTCTCTATCCACGGGTTAGTGTTATTCAAGAGTTTAGGTAAGGCATTGTTCCCTATTATCGCCTGTAGGGGGATGTCACTTGTTATTTGGCATTCCATCTCCTTCCATTGTGCAGTGTAGACTGGGTTACATATCTCTACTAAAGTTTTAATTTGTGCAGCTATAAAATAGTCCCTGATATTTGGCAGCGCGAGCCCACCTTTGTCTTTGTTTAGCTGTAGGGTTCTATATCTGATTCTAGGTCTCTCGCCCTGCCATATGAATCTTGAGATCCTTCTGTCCAGCTCCTGCCATGTTTTTTTGGGAGGTTCTACCGGTATTGTTTGGAAAAGGTATAGAAGACGTGGAAGTATATTCATTTTGACTGCTTCAATTCTTTGTGCAGTACCTAAGAATGGTATCATATTCCATCTTGCTAGGTCAGATTTTATTTTTGTCACCAGTGGATCATAGTTTAGTGTTATAATTTTGTCGAGTTGTTTTGGGATATTGACCCCCAGATATTTCATAGATTCCAACTCCCAGTTAGTTTTGAGTTCACTTAGTGAATAATAATTTGGGTCATAGTTGAATGTTAAAACTTGGGTTTTATGCATGTTTAATTTGTACCCCGATAAATCTCCATAGTCTGAAAAAACTGAGATTAGTTCTGGTAAAGAAGTGTCTGGCTGCCCTAGGTATATTAAAATGTCATCAGCAAAGAGTGCTATTTTATGTTCCTTCTGATCAAATGTAATACCTTGAATTTCTTGATTTTGTCTTATCCATTGGCTCAGAGGTTCTATGAAGATTGCAAAGAGCAGTGGAGACAGGGGGCAGCCTTGACGACATCCTCTTTCCAGCTCAAAAGATGATGATAAATTACTGTTATCCTTATTTTAGCTTTTGGTTTTTTATATAATGCCTGTATAGTTCTAATGAAGTTGTTATGAAAATTGAAACTGGATAAGATTCTATATAGGAAAGACCAGTCAACCGAATCGAATGCTTTTTCAGCATCTAATCCCAATATGTCTGCATTTAAGTTATATTTTTTTATATGATGAATTATGTGTAAAGTGTGTCGAATGTTGTCTTGTGTCTGTCTTTGTCTTATAAAACCTGTTTGGTCTAAGTGAATTAAGTCTGTCAGTATGTTTTCTAACCTTTTGGCAAGGATAATGGTAAAAAGCTTATAGTCCTGATTTAATACACTGATTGGTCTGTAGTTGGAGCATTCTAGTTTATCCTTTTCAGGTTTAGGTATAACTGCAATGACCCCTTCTCTCCAGGAGGGGGGGATTTCCCCTGTGTGGAGGATATAGTTAAATGTTTTCAGGAGGAGAGGAGATAGTTGCTGTTTAAAGGTTTTGTACCATTCTGCTGTATAGCCATCTGCTCCTGGGGATTTGTTAGCTTTAAGTTTCATAATTGCTTTTTCCAATTCTTTAGGTTGTATTTCTGACAGTAGTGTTTTATTTTGTGATTCTGTAAGTTGGGGAAGGTTTAATGTGTTTAGGAATGTCTCGGATGCGTTTTTATGTTTTTTGTGGGAGTATAAGTTCTTGTAGTAATTCTCGAAGCTTTTAAGAATATCCTGAATTCTGAATTTTATTTCCTTTGATACTGGGTCTCTGATTTTGTAGACTGCTCTTTCTGTTTGTTGTTTCCTCAATTTATAGGCTAGTAATTTTGCCGATTTACTGCCTGCTTCATAGTGTTTTTGTTTCAGAAATGTAAGTTTCTTCTGGATTTCTATTGTGTAGATCTCATTTATTTGATTTTTAATTTCTTTAATCTTGAGCGAGCCATTAGAATGAATGTTGTCTTTGTGTTCTTTTTCTAGGTTCTTGAGTTCTGACTCTAGTGTGATTAGTTTTTCTTGTCTCAGTTTCTTTTGGGTTGCCAGTTTTGCAATAATTTTTCCCCTTATTACAGCTTTGCACGCATCCCACAGTATTAAAGGGGATACTTCTCCATTATCGTTTTCTTCCAAATATCTGAGAATATCTGATTCCAATTCATCTTTCAGTGGTCCTTTCAGGACATTTGAATTCAACCTCCAGGAAAATGTATTATTTGTGTATTTTTGGATGTTTAAGTCCATATAGATCGGACTGTGGTCAGAGAGATCCATCAGTCCTATTTTACATGTTTTTACTCTTCCAATGTCTCTATTAAACATAAAAAAGTAATCAATCCTTGAGTAAGATGAATGTGGCGTTGAATAAAAAGTATAATCTTTTACATTGGGGTTGAATTCCCTCCATACGTCACAGATTCCCATTTCTTTTAGTAGCATCCGAGTTTTCCTATTTTGAGTGTTATTTTGATGTGAAGAATTACCTGTTGCATCCCAGTATGGATTCAGTCTTAGATTGAAGTCTCCACCACATATCACTAAACCTTGGGCTTTAGTTATCATTAGGTTGAATACATTTTTATAAAATTTCCATTTAGCCCCTGGTGGTGTATATACATTCAGCAGGGTGATATCTTCTCCCTCTAGCCGCCCAATTACTAAACTGTACCTCCCTTCTTTATCTTTGTGTTCTGATTTTTTTTCAAATGTAATTTTGGTTGATATCAATGTCGCTACTCCCCTCCTCCTCCCTGATTTATATGAAGATGAAGAGATCATTTTAAACCCTTGTCTATTGAGTTTAGTGTGTTCCACATCTGTTAGGTGGGTTTCTTGTAAAAATATTATTTCTGCTTTGTCTTTTTTCATTTTGTGTAGAATCTTGGATCTTTTAACTGGATTCAGGATCCCTTTTACATTATATGAGGCTATTTTGGTTACACCCTGTTTCTCCATTGTATTTTCTTATTTAGTATAACAGTGTGGTGGCCCTCTTTTTTGCTACTCAGAAACTGAAAGAACATTAAGAACATAAAAAACATTAAGAACATAGTGTACGAAACTTTAAAACAAAAAACTGTCAAAAAAACTTCCTGAGCTGGGGTCTCTTTAAAGACCCTGTAAGAGCCCTGATGGAGTGTAGGCTCTGAGGGAAATTCCTCAAACTCTGTTACATGTTGAGGGCCCTCTCTTACCCCTGTAAGTTGTCCCATGTTTTTAACGTGAATTTCAGATCCCAATCCAAATTTGTAATGGTTTTCTTTTTTTTTTTTTTTTTTATGCCTATACCCTACGAGATTGTGTGCACCCCCCACCCCCATCACAGCAAACATTCACTCTAATATAGTATTTGTTAGTGTGGAGAGAACATGTGGGTCATTGTTGCATTTCTATTTTAACATGATTTTTTTTCCCCTTTAAATAAGAAGACATTTGTTTCTAATGCTATAACTGCTCCATGAAAGGTTTTACCACATGCTGATTCTGCATCTCCTTTAATGTTTGTTACCTTGTAGGAGGGGGGATGGAAGTGCAGAATGACTGAAAAGAAAAAAAAAAACCAAAAAGGTCGCTATTCCTTCCTGGAACTGGAAAGCTTATCTTTGTAGCTCTGGGGCTGGGTTTCTCGCTGCTGGCCCGTGGATTTTGAAGGTCTCTGAGTGGACCCCGTTTGAGCTCTGATCTTCTCGCTCAGATTCGCTGCGGGTTTAAGCACCGTTACCGGGAGCCCTCTTCTTGCCATGTCAATTGTTGCTTCTTCCGCTGAATTATAGAGACATGACTCTTCACCGTAAAAGACCCTTAACTTCGCCGGAAATGGCGTCTGAAAGCGTAGATTCTGTTCCCGTAGAACCTTTTTGGCGTTGTTATATTCCCGTCGCTTTTTAAGAACCTCAGGGGCGTAATCGTGCTCCACGAAGACTTTTCTCTCTTGATGCGTAAATCCTTTTTTCTGCCAAGCCCGTCTTACAACCTCTTGTTTTATTTTGAAATCGGAGAATCTTACCACCACTGAACGCGGGGGCGCTTCTGCCGCTGGCTTTGCGGCAAATGTACGATGGGCCTTTTCTATCTTCAAATCGGTGGTTTGTGGAATATCCAACTTCTCTCTCAATAAGGATTCCACGCATTCCGCCACTGTGTTGAAACTATCTTCAGCTCCTTCTTTCAGACCGTGAATTCTGATGTTATCTCGTCTCTGTCTTCCTTCTTGGTCGGTTAGCTTAGCCTCCAGCCTTGACTGTTTTCTGTGTAAATCCAGCATAGAATCTTCAAGCACTTTTACTCTTTCTTCAGCTTCCAAGATTCGGTTTTCGGCCTGGTCCATTCTGCTGTTCGTCCTTTTTAGTTCCTCTCTGAATTCGTGAAATTCGGCCCGAAATCGTCATAATTCATCAAATAGCAATTTCAAGCTAATCTTTTTGTTAGCTAGGTCCAGCTCCTCGTCTCCTGAACGGAGGTCCTCCGGTTCAGATTCTGCGGCCGCTACGCGTCCTGACCTGGGGAATGTCAGTTTCTTCTGTTTTTGGTTAGGCATGGTGTTTTTGTCTTTTGATTTCTATTCTTCCAAAAATCCGTTAAGTCTGATTTTGAAGATGTTTTCCTTGGATTGGGTCTGGGAGGTTCAGCGTTCAGTTGCTATCACCATGGTGTCCAGACCGGAAGTCCAACTCCAGACCTTTTAACTGCTTAATTGATGACAGGTTAACGAGGGAAGAGCCCATGCAGCCTTGTTATTTTTTTATTTTTTTTTTGCAGCCTTCTGAGTCAATTGTCCAATTACTTTTGGTCCCTTGAAAAAGAGGCGGCTACATATTAAAGAGCTGTAATTCCTAAACCCTTGCTCCAATTTGGATGTGAATACTCTCAAATTACAGCTGAGAGTCTGCACTTTAAGCCCATATTGATTATATACAGTGGTACCTCTACTTACGAATTTAATTCGTTCCGGAAGAATTCTCGTAACGTGAAAAATTCGTAAGTAGAGGCGCGTTTTACATGTAAATGCCGTAATCCGTTCCAAGCCCCCAAAATTCGGGCATAAATTTTTTATAAATCGTAAAAACGCATCAAAACATGTAACAAATACATGTTACAATTAGATTACTGCACAATAAACATAAAATGAGAGTTTAAAATGAGAGAAAGAATAATAAAAGCGAAAGAATAATACCTTCATTTACCTTTTAACTGCGATCGTCGGCGTCGGCGTCGGCGTCACCTTTTGCCTTCTTTGGTTCATGTTCTGTCTCATCAGTGGTTTTTGCCTGACGTTTTGTGATGAAACGATCCAAGGACGTTTGCTTTTATCGGCTTGTAAGGGCTTCCTTTTGTTTTAATACCGTGCTGATCGTTGATGTTGTTTTTTTTTCTTTTCCCAAAACTTTATTAAGAACAAGGTGAAAGTACAGAGTTTTTTTTTTTTTTGTTTTGTTTTTGTTACTTATTTGTACCCGTAGGTAGATTTGGTTTGCAGCCTGGTGACAAGCCACCGGCTGCCGGTCGCTGCGTGCGCGAGTGCCCTAAACCTACATGTTTTTTTTGGTATGCGGGAGGAAACCGGAGAAATCCCGGAGTAAACCCACGCAACACGGGGAGAACATGCAAACTCCACACAGCTCACTGTTGGTCGGGGGCTGGGATCGAACCCACGATCTCATGATCCCCGCGATCCCCCGGCCGAGGGTAAAACTGTGCTGCCACAGTGCTAAACCACTGCGCCACCGTGCAGCCCAGAGTTATAACATAGATGGTGATAAACATGGCAGTTAACAATTTTTTTGAAGGATAAAATAAAGTAGTAAGAATAGTAAATAATAATAAGATAAAGCGAGATCAACCAAACGCATCCATTCGTGGCCAGTGGGATACCAGGAAGATGCTAGGCGATAGCCAATGGTATGTTTACGTTCGGTAAAATACGGGAGCTGCGAGGAGCGCGTACTTTTTTTGCCTTTCGTATCCTGAAATTTTGTTCGTAACTAGAGGCAATATTTTCCCGTTGAGGCGTCTCGTAACCTGAAAATTTCGTATGTAGAGACGTTCGTAAGTAGAGGTACCACTGTAATTGTATCCTGAATATGTTTTCGTAAACAGCTAAAATAGCAAAACTTGTGTCACTGTCCAAATATTTTTGGGCCTAACTGTAGCAAAGAATCACATTTTATAGTCAACAATCAAACTTTTGAGAACTTTCTGACTATTTTGTGTATGTCTGTTTAGGCATGAGATCTTGGGCTTAAGAGGGCTATCCAGCTGTACTTCTTAGAAATGCAGAGTGAATAGGGCTGCAAGTCATTTAGCAAGCAGAAGGTGCCGCTAAAACCAGACTTTCTAAATGTTACATACAATACTTTGAAGTTTTACATCTATTTTTGCTGTGGTTACTTTTACCAGCCATAAGTAACTTTGCACACTGCCTGACTAGTTAAATTTGTGGTGTACAACAAAAAGTTAAAAACAGTCTTAACTTAATGAAAATTCTAAATACTTAAGAAGCAGATATTTCCTTCATGTCATGGATGGTACTAAAAACAGAGCTTGAAAGAGACTGCTGAGCTTAAGGGGGCTTTCACACCTAATGTGTTTGGTCTGGACTTTTGGACTTTTCAGTCTAGTCTGAACCAAAATTTTAGAACCACAGTCCAGACCAAAGAGTGGAAATTTGGTCTGACAAAAAGAGGCGGTCTTGGTCTGGATCAAACTCAAGGTTGGTCAGGTTCGTTTAGTATGAAAGCAATTTTCAGAAAGGTTCTGACATGGTTGTAGACCCAGTGAACAGACTAGGACACCGAAATAGATACAATTATTTTTATTAACAATAATGTGTGGATGTGAGTGTGTGGATGTGTGATCTTGCAGCAGCTGGGGGAGAGCAGAACGTTGTACGACCTGGCAACCCTATGGACAAACAGAGGCAGGACAGTTAGTGGCAATACAGGTGGAGATGTGTAGTTTAATCCTGGGCTTACTGTTTGCAGAGATGTGGTGACGCTCAGGTTCAGCTTGGCGGCTACAGCCAGGAGGACAGCATCCACTGATCCAGTTGCTGCTTGTAGCGGGTGAATATGTGTCAAGTGGAGTTGTGTGGCTCGGTCCGCCGTCAGGGAGGAGAGAGGTCCGCCACCACGGAGCTCCGCCTGTGCACAGGGACTGAGAGTGGATTAGGGAGAATGAGCGATGGCTTACTTGGGTAATGGAGGTTTCCTTCCTGACGCCGGCTGGCAGAGGGTTGAAAGCGAGGAAGAAGGCAGGCTGAGGCTAGGAATTCTGGAACAACGAAGAAGGCGTGAGTGGGTCTCATGAAGGTTGACAGACAATTCCCCATGGATCACAGGGCAACGTGGTTTAAATAGCCCAGGCCGGGATGAGGAACAGGTGTGTGCGCAGCTGAGGGGAATGAGCAGCCAGAGCAGACCATTACAGGTTCAGACTTTCCGACCAAACACAGGGCGTCAAAGCAGCCTATAAGAGGAAAAATGAGCCATGGTATGACATGAAGAATCGAGAGACCCAGGTTTTAATTTAGATATGCTCTGTTAGTGGCATAAATAGTCAATTAAAATAAAATAAAAATGCAGAAACCTATCAGATATGTCTCAGGGGATGTGTGGGAGAGTAATGAAAGACTTGAGGAGCAGTGAAAGCTGAAAATCATCACAGCTCTTGAGAATACTTAATAAAGACCTGGATAATATTGCAGCCTCACTAAAGTAGCTCACCAACTAATATGACAGAATCTGAACCAGTTTCCACTTAAAGTGTGGTTACAGATGTGTCCAGAGCTGCAGAGAACACCTCAGATGGTGAGTAGCATGTTTGCTAACTGCAGTGTCTGTACTAACTACATAAACGTCGCCATGACAACAATATGTCAGTGCATTACGTGAAGTTGTTTGGTCTGCTTGGATAAAGAGTGTTGTGAAGCCAAACCTAACCGGACCAAACATTTATAATGTAACAAAAACTTTAGTCTGGACTTTGGTGCAGACTTTCAGGTGTGAAAACGCCCTAAGTGGACTACTGCTTCTTAACCCCTGTATGTATAAATATTGTTTACTGAAAAAGATTAAAAACTGTGACAATTCAAAATTAAAAAGGTAAGACAGCTACCAGTTTATAGTAGTCTGTATTGAAGGAAAAAGGATTTACTACTTTAGATTGCATATTAACTTCGGAGATTAGGCCAAAATGGAAATGCAACAATGCCTGAAAATTCCTTCGTCAGTTTAGGCGTGTCTTTGTGTAGTTAGTTTTTTTTTATCATAGTGAAGTATGTAATTTCCTAAGCTGACTAGCACTATCATTAGCTGACGTCTTCCCAGGCCCTCAGATAACTGCTTTAAAAATGCTTAAACTTGAGACTTCAGAATATAGTAATCAAAGTAATGGATTAACCATTGGTTTTGTCCACCTTTTATATATACTTGTTGGTCTGAAATCAAAAGCAAAATCTAATAATCAGTACCTCCGGGAAATTTTGGCTGTTTTGACTGTTTAGTGTAACATGGAACCATAAAATTACTGGAAAACATCCTCCAAAGGTCATCTCACAGCTTCTTTTCACGCTGAGGTGGCTGGGAGGACTCTACTCATCAACACCCCTTTGACTCGTGGTAACACCTTTCCCACAATAATCTCTCTGGGTGGAGTGGCAGTGTAATGTGGCATGTGGACCGCTGCCCATTTCCCCTTTATCATAGATCTTGTGCACGCCAAAGGGAGGTGCGGAAAACCAAATGTAGGTGGCAAAGACAGAAACCTGGCTGAAGCTGGTGCTTCCACTGGCCAAACAAAAGTTGTAAATGAAGAAAAACAAAAGTGGAGCTGATGTGTCAAGGTTGGGATAACAAAAGCACTGGAATGGTGGTTCATGTTCAGGAGATTTTAAAGACGGCAACAGAGACAAAGACTTCATGGCAGCTCAAAAGCTAACCTTCCCCCAACATATGTTGCACCCACCATAGGACTCGGTCATACTGCTGTTTGTGTTTTTGTCAGGGACAGCATTTATTACTGTGTTCACATGACAGACTGTGTCATGTCGCACCAGAGTTCAACACAGGCCATGCTGGAGTGATTGCAGCTGGGTCGCTGCTAAAATAGATTTTTCCCAGGAAATAAGGCTACTTTTCATGCTGCTTGAAAGCCCAAGTTTTCCAACTCCGTGGATCCTGAGCAGAATAACAAGTGGTTGTAGTGATTGTCTGGAGTTACCAGCCAGAAGAAAAGACCCCCTTTTTCAGTCTAATCCCTTGGACTAAGAAGGAAGACAGACATAAAGGGGCCTAGATGAGGGAACAGTGACAGGCCCAAAGCTGAAAGGCTGCCCAGCTGATAACAACGTCCCCTCTCACACTGGACTGGACAGACATAGAGACTCTGCCACGAATACAGGCATTTACTGTGATGTGATTCAGATAGCAGAAAGAGGGAAGGGAGCGCCAATCAAGCCGTGATGCAGAGTATCCCAAGGCTGATGTCTTATTTGGAGTTGAACCTTATTAAGTCCCTTTGGCATATACATAATTAATGGGATAGGATGTTTATGATTAACAAATACAATCATTAAAGTTATTGCAGTTGGCAAAGATTCACAATGTGATGAAAAGATCATCAAACTCAGGTGAAAGGATGTTTTCAGAAACGATGCACCAACGACTCTATGAAATCCATCATTTTCAAATATTACATTCTGCAAACAAAATAATCCAGATGAACACCGGGCCACTGATTTCTCTGACAGCTGTCATCTCAGCTGAAATGAGTCTCCCAATTAGACCTCTTACCTTTCTATTTGATGTTGTTCTTTATAGAGCATTTTAAATCAAAACATCAGTTTAAAAGTTTCAAGTATGCATGTTCGCACTTTACTCAAACAGCTTAAATGGCTAACGGCGATAAAATAAGGTACAAATGTATAAATATATAAATTAAATATAATAATTGTGCAAAAATATGATAAAAATTAATTTACAATTAAAAATGTCACAATACTTATGAGAAAAAACACATTTCCAAGATTTAAAAAAATCATAAATTCACAAGAGTAAAGTCACAAACTTCCAAGAAAGAAATTTGCGAATTTTTCAAGTACAGAAGCTGCAGATTGTTTTTTGTTTTTTTTTAAATTTCATATTTTCCTTTCAATTTGTAAGATTTTTCTTATAAATTGTCCTGGAAATTCACAACTCTTTCCTGGAAAATTTATGACTCTTCTAACACATTTTGTACTTCTTTCCTATCAGCTTGACACTTTGTGTGAGAATTGTTTTGTACAGACAAATTTACCTTTATATACATAAATTTAAAACAATTTGAAATTAAATTTGCAGCTTTTTCCCCTCATATATCTTCAGTGTTTTTTATGCATTTGAAACTATCCTCTCACCAATTTGTGCCCTTTTCCTTTTAGAAGAGCTTGAGGAAAATCATGCAAAATCCACACAACTCAGGAAAGTGCAATTTTGTGAAAAAGCTACTTGAGTACATGTAGTAAATGTAATTTGTTACTATGCTATCCTTGCACTCTTCATGGGGATGGGGGTGTGGGACGGCAGCTTAACAACGGCGATGGTTTTGGGTCATTTTACTAATTGCCTACTGGTGGTTACAAACCTGTTGCTATTTCTAAATTGAAACATCCTAAATTTGATAAAGTTTCCTTACAAAGGTCTTAAAGAGCCTTAGATTTAACTTCCATATAGCTACACATATATTTGTTTTAGCATTAGCTGACTGAGCAGCCATATTAAAGTGTATGCTTCAGCATGGGGCTTTACAAACCAGTTGACGTTCAAGTGTCTACGTCCACCTTTATCTATACACAGCTAATGTAGTGTTGAACCAGCTTCATCAGAGATGTTTGGTTATAACAAAGAGCATTAAGTTTGCTAACTGTTGTTGATTGGTACATTAAGAAGAGGAACCCAGAAAAAAACCCAAATACTGAAAAACAAAATTCCTAAAGCAGTAACAGCTCTATTTTTGGCTTTGGAAGATTTAGCTGACTATAGTGAGATGGAAAGACCAAAGAGCTTTTAATCTAATTTTGTGTTAACTAGTGCATGCCCGTAGAAAGCAAGTATTCCTGTCTGAAACAGGTAGCTCAATCAGCCTTTACAGGCCCAAATGTAGGCTGTGTTTGAAAGTGGAATACAAAGGTGTAGCCTGTATGTAGGCAATCACACGTGTTAGCCTTTGACAAATATGAAAGGGACTGAACTGAGATTTACTTGATTGTGTGAATATTAATTACAGAATAATAGAAAATGAATGGAACATCCAATATTAGCCACTGTTTAAGAACCACTAGTTATTTTTTTGTCAGATCACTTATTTGTCTGATCTTTTATGACTTACAGTATATTCATAATAGTGTATCTTGCACTTTGGGGAATGGAAGTTGTTCAGTCATCATTATAATTTAGTTTATATATGTAGTTTATAGTCTATCATCAGTAAACTCATGCAGTACTATAACAGGACACATTTACAAATATTTAAGACCCACTGTAGTGCATCCTTTTATATTTTAGCAATATTAAAAGTACAAAACACCAAACATTATTATTATTATTTTTTGTATTTGTATCTTGTATACTTTATCAATCCCCAGAGGGAAATTCAGGGCATCCACATACGGCAGCCAATCCCTGGCTGCAACTGTTGCATCAGTGTTGCCCATTTATCTGTAAATATTTAAATAAAAATTATTTATTTTGTTATTTAGGCATTTTTGCATCTTGTTGTCGTTTAGTCAATGTGTGTATGTGTCCGCATATGATATGCAGTTGATCTGGCCATTCCGCTCCACAATGAAGCAGCAGTACAGACTGCCGTCTACCACTGACCAGGCAGGCTGAGTGTGCCTCCCTGTGAACGATTGTGGAGCACCCGGTCGGACACCAGTGTTGGAGAAGCAGCAGCTGAACCAGCGGATTGCAGTCCTTTGCAGGGAGCCAAGCCCAGCCTGCCCAGTTAACGGGGGTCTCAGCTGCTGCTTTACCCGTGTGCCAGTGATGTCCTTTGCAGCACCACTGGTCCCCGCCACCATGCCCCCCCCCCCCTCGCCGCACCTCATGTTCTCCATGCCGAATTATCCATTAGACCCACACAATCACAGCAACTTTATGGTATATATTTTGACTGAGCGACTCCATACTTGGGGATAGCACTTATAAAATCTTTGTTTGCAAAGCGCTGTGGTGACTGACAGGTTGTGATGGTGTGTTATCCAATCAGCATGGTTGTGATGCTGCGTATTGTCCAATCAGCATAGCCGTGATGCCACATATTATCCAATCAGCACGGAGTCAATCCAAAACCCCGCCCACACTTCTTGAAGCCAGGGCATGAAGAGACACAGAGCAGTGGCTAAACTTTAATTGATAAAAATTACATATTTTGACTGAGTGACTCCATATTCGGGGACGCACACCCTTGTAACCTCAGCAAAGCATGTTTAAAATCTTAGGCTAGTCTGATGAACGGTTTGAGTGATATCTAAGGAACACACACACACACACACACTCACATACACACAGAGATACGCTGCATTTATAGATAGATGAAACAAAAAAGGAAAAAAATGACATGAATTTATGCTGGTACTGGACTTGTAGAATTTTGGGTTGCCTAACTTCAGTACTGCTGGAACCATCTTGGTATTTTTGCTTAAGGACAACATAGTGTAGTACTTTCTAAATTTAAGTTAAGTTAATCCCTTTCACACCATGTGGTGTATGGGGCAGCGTCTGTCTCCGTCTCACTGGCCCTAGGCGACACAGCTACTGTGAGTAATGAAAGCTACAGTGGGGGGTCAGTCCTCTTGTAGCTTTGTGCATCAACTTTCCTTTCCCTGTTCCATTATGCTGAGCACCAAGCTAGAAGGTGGAAAGTACCATTTTTTTTTTTTTTTATATGGTCTTTGGTATGACCCGGCCGGGATTTGAACCCACGACCTCCCGGTTGTGGGGTAGATGCTGCACCAACTGGGCCACCACTCCGGTCTTTCTAAATTTACAGCAGGGAAAATAAGTATTGAACACGTCAACATTTTTCTCATTATTAAATATAACTTGTTTTGTGAACCTAGTTGCCTTGATTTCTTTGTATGTATGGATTACTTGGGTTGTTACTGATATCTGGTGAAAATCTCAGATCACTGGATCATTTAGAAATATGTTTAATGAGAAAAATGTTGACATGTTCAATACTTATTTTCCCCGCTGTATACTGCTTGTTTCACTGAACAGTGGTGAGTTTACCAAAAATGATTTCCTCAAAAAAGCAGACAACACTTCTTGTCTGAATTAGAGGTTTAAATTTCTCTAGTAAACAGAAGCACTTCTGAAAAAAATTCTCAACATTGGTATAAGAATGAGACGTTCAGCCCAGGAGAAACCCTCTGCGGACCAGCTCAAGAGCTGTGATGTCTGCGGCCGGAGTCAAACCACAAGTATGACCTCTGTGATTCCTCTGGAATTAGTGGGTGTAATTCTCAGCCTCTGTCCGCATTGACCATGGGTGGGAAGAAGGAGCCAAGGCAGGAGGTTCTTCCAGTAAAATCCTGCTGGTTTATTTGTGGCTGTGTTTCCATCATCTTTGGTGTGGCTGGACACGTATGGACTATAAGGTACGTTTGGTGACTCAGAACAAAAGGAAGCTGGTTGCTGGCAAGAGTGGCATGCATGGCATCTTTCAGTGTTGTAGCTGCACAGGAAGTTAGGTGCAGGTACCACACCCGGTCTGACACACAGACAGGGTCAGCCTTTAAATCACAATGGCAAAACTGACGGATGGTTCCTCAGAGATTAGAGGGAGCAGGAAAGAACTAAGAAGCACTTCCTACCATGATAAAGCTGGCATCTGATAGACTCCACTGTGCAAAAACAATCAGTTTTACTATAAAAAAAAAAGACATGGTTTCTGATTGTTTGTCAGTTTCGTTACAATATTACCAACCCTCCAAGGAGCCCCCGCTAAATCATATTGTTGTCACAAGCAGATTGAGGCATGCCAGGAGGCTATTTATGACTAAGTTCTCCAGGGTTTCATTGTTTTGTGCATGCGGTCTTGGATAGGAGGGGGCGTTTCAGAGCGCTCTGTGTGTGTGTGTGTGTGTGTGTGTGTGTGTGTGTGTGTGTGTGTGTGTGTGTGTGTGTGTGAACTCATCCACATTTCTTTTTGTGTACCATTATGGGATGTATAATAAGTGGCTACAACCTCTGCCCATGACGTGACATTGGCTGAATTGTGAAACTCATCTGTGGGGGCTCCTGACACACCCCCAGAGATGAGATGCATTTTAATGACTGTAATTTACATGTTTTTAGTCATTTTTGACATTTAGATATAATTTTTTTTGAAAGAATGAAAAACATTACCATATCTGTGTCACTTTCAGCCATGAACACTCTTTAATTCACCATATTATCACTAAAGACATTTTTCTACAGCAATCAAGAATCTGGCTGCAAAAATGTTAGCATTTTAGTCTCTTTTAGTGAAACATCTAACAATGGCATCACTCTGAGAAAGGGACAGAGAGTGACCCACTGTCTAACAAAAGCTTTTAATTATTCAGGATATTCACTTTTAATTACAAGCAATTAAAAAAGCAGTTATCAACACATGGCAGGCCTGTTGCTGTTATGTACGTCCCTCCGGGGCAAAAACAAACCCAGACGTTTGACTGCAGTGAGACATTTATTAAAAGAAAGAACAGAAGTCCAAAAATAACGGTGTAGACAAATACAAAAACATGCTATAAGAGTAACTTACACAGTGTAGATTTCTCCAGAGCTGAGCACACTCTGGAGGGAAAGGAGGGGGAGACGGACCGTAGGGAGAGTGGTCCAATCTGAACACTCTTGTGACTGCTGCAAGGACATAGAGGAAGGGCAGTGTTTAAATACATGAAATACAATGAGCAGCAGGTGCGAGAGCTGAGCCGGTAGGACTAATTACATAACTGCTCCCAGCTGATGGGAGGGCAGACTGAGAGCAGTGAGAGGTAAAATAGCAGGTGTCCTAAAGTACAATCACTCACAGCTGATGGACTGAAACAGACAGTGAGTGAAAAGTGGGTGTGTCTGGGAACGGAGGAAAGAGGCTCGTGTCACACAAACATCATATCAACTGAACAAGAAAATAATAACAGACAGAAAAACACTTAAAACAACAAGAGGAGTCTGAGCACTCGCTCAGACTCATGACAGTTGCTGGCATTATCACAGATTAGGGCTGGGCGATATACCGAAAATTCTTTGTATCAGTGCATTTGGCCACCTGGAATACATAAAATGGTTGCATTGTGGAGAAAGAATGCAGGTGAGACAACGAGCTGAACGACACAAGATCTTTATTCTTTCTCCAACATACAGTATAGCAAAAGAGAATCCCGGGTCTCTGTGCATTCCTCTTTTATAGCTTTATTTCCATGCACTGAGACCCGGAACTTCCGACCATAATACATTGTTGTTTGAACAAAGGATTGTGTGGCACATTAACATGACATAACGCAGGCGCCGCTCCAACACCCTTCTTCTCTTAGCAGCTCTGGCATCTCTTACTCTCCCTGGGGCCGCATAGACCCAACAGTCCTGTCTGATACCCCCCGGTGACACCTCCTCCTTCGGTCCATTGTTCTCCCCTTCCCCCTCTCTCTTATGGGTGGACAAACCCACACACCATGCCCCCACACAGCCCCCCCCCGAACACCCAGAAGGGGCACTAACCCCCCCATCCTTGGGTCTTGAGCTGGCACCCATAGCGGCTGTAGCGGGGGTTGCTGATCCAGTTGAACTGCTCTGCTGGTGAGGAGTACCGAAGGGCACGTCAGTCTGTGGAGGGAAAAAGGGAGGGGGGGGAAACACATTAACTTTGCGAGCGCAGGTCCCTGCCGAGGGATCACCACTTTACGGAGACACTAATGGTGGGCGTCCGTGCCGGGGAGCTTGGGCCAACACCACCTGCTTGTCTGCCAACACAAAAGCGGGCTTCAGCCTGTCAATGCAGACGGTCTCCCTATGCCCCCCCCAAGTCTAACACAAAGTGTTTCTCCCCAGGTTCCAACACCCTTAACGGTCCGTCGTACAGTGGGCACAGTGGGGTTTGGTGCGCATCGTGCCTGACAAAAACAAAACTGGCATTCTGCAAGCTTTTTGGGATGAATGTGCGGGGAAAACAATGGTGGGCCGGGCCCAGTACGCTCACAGCCTCCGTACTGTGTAAAAATTGTGTGGGCGGATCAGCCTCTGGCACGGGGTTTTCCGGTAAAAACTCTCCGGGGATCTGCAGCATCTGAGAAAAAACGAGTACTGCCAGGGAAGCTGCCAAATCCTCCTTAGGTGCGGAGCGCAACCCTAAAAGAACCCAGGGCAGGCGGTCGGCCCAATTTGTGTCCGTGAGCGAAGTTCTGAGCGCTTCTTTAAGCAACCTATGAAAACGCTCGCATAACACGTTAGCCTGGGGGTTGTAAGCGGTAGTGCGGTGAATTTTGACCCCCAGGCTCTGAGCCATCGCGGACCAGAGTTCTGAAACGAATTGTGGAACACTGTCGGACATGATGTCCGATGGAGAACCAAAACGTGCAACCCAAGCTGACAAAAAAGCACGAGCCACTTCCATGGACGTGGTAGAAGCTAACTGGACCGCTTCAGGCCAGCGTGTGGTGTGGTCCAAGAGTGTCAAAAGATGCGTGAAACCTTGCGATGGCGGGAGGGGTCCCACCAAATCCACATGGACATGGTCGAACCTCCTAGCCGGGATTTGGAACGACTTGAGCTGCAGCCCACTCTTACATGTCCTTGCACAAGTGTGGCCAGACAAATTTTGCCCCCACTAGCTTCACCGAAGCATGCACTCCCGGATGCGAAAGGGAATGGACTGACTCAAAAACGCGACGGCGCCAAGAGCTCGGAACCACAGGGCGTGGGCAGCCGGTGAAGACGTCGCAGAGCAAGGGAGGGCACCCTGCTTGCACCACCACCACCACACGCAGACTGGAGCGCGCAAATGTCCGAGTCCCCAGCTTGTTCCACGGCCATGGCAGGGAAATCAATTCTGAAACTGGAAATGGTGCGTCGCCAGATGGAGAGCCACCAATTCTCTATCGAACGTGCTGTATTTGTGTCATTGTCACGCAAGGTTCGGCTAAAAATGCTAGCAGCTGCCACGAACCTGAGACACATTGCTCCACTACTGCCCCTATGGCAACATAAGACGCATCGGTGGTGAGTGCTATCCATCCAGACAGATCCAGGTGGGCTAGCAACGCGGCATCTCCAGCACTGTTTTGGCGTTTGCAAAAGCCTGGTCTCACTCAGGAGTCCAGTTGATGGTTTCTGCAGGCTTCTTTTTTTTAAGCACGGCATACAATGGCTGCATCAGCTGGGCTGCTTGGGGAAGGAAATACAGTAGTTATAAAAATTAACCATTCCCAAAAACTCCTGAAGTGCTCTCACGGTCTCCGGATGCAGAAGATCCAACACTGCACACATCTTATCTGGTAACGGGATCGCCCCCTCCGGTGAAATGCGGTGGCCCAAAAAATCAACCACTGGCACACCGAACTGGCACTTCGCCGGGTTAACTATAAGCCTGTGTGCTTCCAACCTCTAGAAAACTGTCCTGAGATGGGTGATATGCTCCTCCTCGGACACGCTGGCTACCAGAATGTCGTCTAAGTAGATGAAAATGAAGGATAAGTCGCACAGCACTGCATCCATCATCCTCTGGAAGGTCTGCACCAAGCCTTTTAATCCGAACAGCATACATAAAAACTCGAAAAGGCCGAAAGGAGTTATTACTGCCATTTTTGGAACGTCTTCTGCACGCACTGGGACCTGGTGGTAACTGCGGACCAGATCCACTTTGGAAAAAACATGCGCCCCGGCCAGGTGCACGGAAAAATCCTGGATGTGTGGAATAGGATAGCGATCATGTTCCATGGCATTGTTCAAGTGCTGGAAATCGCTGCATGGTCACCATGACCCGTCGGCTTTAGGCACCATGTATAGCGGGGATGCTCACAGGCTGTTGGAGCGCCTGACAATGCCCAACTGCTCTAAGTTGGCGAACTCCTCACGCACGCTGGCCAGTTTAGCTGTGTCCAGGCACCGAGGTCATGCGAATATTGGCAGCCCTTTTGTAGTTATGAAATGTTCGACCCCATGTTTCATTATCGTAGCTGAAAAGGTCGGGATCGTAAGTGCTGGGAACTGTGCAAGTAACTGTTGGTACTTACCCCCTGGAGCTATAACATTAGCCAGTGTTGTCGACCCAAATCCCTGAGCTGTACAGGGCAGAGAGGCAAAAGAGACAGCATCTACTAATCTCCTGTTTGCAGCATCAACTAATAACCAATAAGCACATAAAAAAATTTGCGCCTAAAATGGGGGTGGAACATGCAGCTACCACAAAGTTAAAACTGTTTCATGAGTTCGTTTTTTAAAATAATTCTGTTGAACCACAATTCAAAAGCATTGTCTGATTTTCATTGGTTAATTTTCATAGAATTTTTATTTATTACCACTTTTGTCAGATTCAAGTTATTTCTGTGACCATTGTGGGTTTTTCTTTCATTAACAGAGGGGTACCAACAATTTTGTCCACGTCTGTAAATGTTTTAGATCATCAAACAAATTTAAATATTGGACAAAGACAACACAAGTAAACACAAAATGCAGTTTTTAAAAGAAGGTGTTTATTATTAAGGGGGAAAAAAATCCAAACCTCCATGGCCCTGTGTGAAAAAGTGATTGCCACCTGAAACTAGTAACTGGTTGGGCCACCCTTAGCAGCAACAACTGCAATCAAGCGTTTGCGATAACTGGCAATGAGTCTTTTTCAGGGCTGTGGAGGAATTTTGGCCCACTCATCTTTGCAGAATTGTTGTAATTCAGCCACATTGGAGGGTTTTCAGCATGAACTGCCTTTTTAAGGTCATGCCACAGCATCTCAATCAAATTCAGGTCTGGACTTTGACTAGGCCACTCCAAAGTCTTCATTTTGTTTTCCTTAAGCCATTCAGAGGTTGACTTGCTGCTGTGTTTTGGATCATCGTTCTGCTGCAGAACCCAAGTGCACTTCAGCTTGAGGTCATGAACAGATGGCCAGACATTCTCCTTCAGGATTTTATGGTAGACAGCAGAATTCATGGTTCCATTTACCACAGCAATTCTTCCAGGTCCTGAAGCAGCAAAACAGCCCCAAACCATCACACTACCACCAACATATTTTACTCTTGGTATGATGTTCCTTTTCTGAAATGCTGTGTTCCTTTTATGCCAGATGTAATGGGACACACACCTTCCAAAAAGTTGAGCTTTTGTCTCGTCAGTCCACAGAGTATTTTCCCAAAGGTCTTGGAGATTGTTAAGATATTTTCTGGCAAAACTGAGACAAGCCTTTATGTTATTTTTGCTCAGTAGTGGTTTTCATCTTGGAACTCTGCCATGCAGGCCATTTTTGCCTCATCGCTTTCTTATGGTGGAGTCATGAACACTGACCTTAACCGAGGCAAGTGAGGCCTGCAGTTCTTTGGATGTTGTGGGGTCTTTTGTGACCTCTTGGATGAGTTGTCGCTGCACTCTTGGGGTAATTTTGGTTGGCCGGCCACTCCTGGGAAGGTTCACCACTGTTCCATGTTTTCACCATTTGAGGATAATGGCTCTCACTGTAGTTGTTTGGAGTCCCAAAGCTTTAGAAATGGCTTTATAACCTTTTCCAGACTGATAGATCTCAATTAAGATAAGATAAGATAAGATAAGATAAGCCTTTATTAGTCCCACAATGGGGAAATTCCAGGATTGCAACAGCACAAGGATAGCAACACTCAGAGCAACAATCAGAAGGCAAGAAAAAAAACAAAAAACAAGAGCAGCTAATATACATATGTACATATTACTATATATATATATATATATATATATATATATATATATATATATATATATATATATATATATACAGTATATATATATATATATACACACAGACACACAGTGCAGAGCACTGTAGCTGGATGGAATAAATATGTAAGTATATAAACACACAGTGCGGAGCACTGTGTGTATATCTCATTACTTTGTTTCTCATTTGTTTCTGAATTTCTTTGAATCGCAGCATGATGTCTAACTTTTGAGGATCTTTTGGTCTACTTCAGTTTGTCAGGCAGGTCCTATTTAAGTGATTTCTTGACTGACAACAGGTGTGGCAATAATCAGGCCTGGATATGGCTAGAGAAATTGAACTCAGCTTTCCAAAGATGTGATAAACCACAGTTAATTTATGTTTTAACAGGGGGACAATCACTTTTTTACACAGGGCCATGTAGGTTTGGCTTTTTTTCCCCTTAATAATTCAGTTCAATTCAACTTTATTTATATAGTGCCATTTCACAACAACAGTAATCTCATAGCACTTTCAATTGTAGGGGAAACCCTCACAAGTTGCAGAAAAACCCCAGCAATCAGGCGATCCCCTGTGAGCAAGCGCTTGGTGACGGTGGAGAGGAAAAACTCCCTTTTAACAGGAAGAAACCTCCAGCAGAACCAGACTCAGGGAGGGGCAGTCATCTGCTGCGACTGGCTGGGGGGTGAGGGGATAGAGAAGATGAAAAGAACACACATGTAGAGGGCAAACAGCACGATGGGGACTCAATCCCCACAATAAGACTTCCACAATAAGACATATAGGTTCATTATATAATCAAACCCTAAAAATCTTGGACAAAAAGCCCATTAGGTGGCATCACTGTAATGTTTTAAAAAAATACAACCTATTGAGTTTTGAGAGCTTCATTGACCTCTGTCTTCTGAAATTAACGTTCAAATGTTTCCATAAATCAGCACCCGAGCCACTTGCTGGTTTCGTCCAAAGACAGGACAGCAGCAGAGCCACCAGGAGTTCTGTTAACAATCCATCCATCCATCCATCTTCTACCGCTTTTCCGGAGGTCCGGGTTGCGGAGGCAGCAGTTCAAGCAGAGAAGCCCAGACTTCCCTCTCCCCAGCCACCTGCTCCAGCTCTTCAGAGGGGATACCAAGGCGTTCCCAGACCAGCTGGGAGACATAGTCTCTCCACCGAGTCCTGGGTCTGCCCCGGGGTCTCCTCCCAGTGGGACGTGCCTGAAACACCTCAAGTGGGAGGCGTCCAGGAGGCATCCTAATCAGATGCCCATACCACCTCAACTGACTCCTTTCAATGTGGAGGAGCAGCGGTTCTACTCTGAGCCTCTCCCGGATGACTGAGCTCCTCACCCTATCTCTGAGGGTGAGTCCAGCAATCCTACGGAGAAAGCTCATTTCAGCCGCTTGTATCCGCGATCTCGTTCTTTCGGTCATTACCCAAAGCTCGTGACCATAGGTGAGAGTAGGAACGTAGATTGACTGGTAAATCGACAGCTTTGCCTTAGAACTAAGCTCCCTCTTCACCACAACAGACCGGTACAACGTCCGCATTACTGCAGATGCTGCTCCAATCCGTCTGTCGATCTCTCGCTCCATTTTCCCCTCACTCGTGAACAAGACCCCAAGATACTTAAACTCCTCCACTTGGGGCAGGAGCCTGTCCCCAACCCGGAGAGGACAATCCACCTTTTTCCGGCTGAGGACCATGGACTCGGACTTGGAGGTGCTGGTTCTCATCCCAGCCGCTTCACACTCAGCGGCAAACCGTCCCAGCAAGAGCTGTAGGTCATTGCTGGATGAAGCCAACAGGACAACATCATCTGCAAACAACAGAGATGAGATCCTGTGGTCACCAAGCATGACACCCTCCATTCCCTGGCTGCGCCTAGAAATCCTGTCCATAAAAATTATGAACAGGACCGGTGACAAAGGGCAGCCCTGGCGGAGTCCAACTCTCACTGGGAATGACTCCGACCGAGTGTTGGCAATACGAACTAAACTCTCACAACGGTTGTACAGAGACCGAATAGCTCGTAACAACAAGCCCGATACCCCATACTCCCGAAGAACCCCCCACAAAAATCCACGAGGGACGCGGTCAAATGCCTTCTCCAAGTCCACAAAACACATGTAAACTGGTTGGGCAAACTCCCACGAACCCTCAAGAATTCTCGAGAGGGTAAAGAGCTGGTCCGATGTGCCACGGCCAGGACGAAAACCACATTGCTCCTCCTGAATCCGAGGTTCGACCAACGGCCGGACTCTCCTCTCCAGTACCTTGGCATAAACCTTCCCAGGAAGGCTGAGGAGTGTGATCCCTCTAAAGTTGGAGCACACCCTCCGGTCCCCTTTTTTGAAGAGAGGAACCACCACCCCGGTTTGCCATGCCAAAGGCACTGCCCCCGACCTCCACGCAATGTTGCAGAGGCGTGTCAACCATGACAACCCAACAACATCCAGGGCCTTGAGGTACTCGGGGCGAATCTCGTCCACCCCCGGGGCCCGGCCACCAAGGAGATTTTTAACCACCTTGGCGACCTCAGCCCCTGTGATAGGCGAGTCATCCCCCTCGTCCCCAAACCCTGCTTCCTCTGTGGAAGGCGTGTCAGTGGGATTGAGGAGATCCTCGAAGTATTCCTTCCACCGCCCGACAATATCCCCAGTTGAAGTCAACAGTGTCCCATCCGCACCATACACAGTGTGGACAGGGAGCTGCTTTCCCCTCCTGAGCCGCCGAACAGTTTGCCAGAATCTCTTTGAAGCCGACTGAAAGTCTTGTTCCATGGCCTCACCGAACTCCTCCCATACCCGGGTTTTTGCTTCAGCAACCACCCGAGCTGCACTCCGCTTGGCCTGCCGGTACACCTCAGCTGCTTCGGGAGTCCCACAAGCCAACCAAGCTTGATAGGACTCCTTCTTCAGCTTAATGGCCCCCCTCACCACTGGTGTCCACCACTTGGTTCGGGGGTTGCCACCACGAGATGCACCGACCACCTTGCGGCCGCAGCTCTGAGCCGCCGCTTCAACAACAGAGGTGGAGAACATGGCCCATTCAGACTCCATGTCTCCAGACTCCCTCGGAATGTGGTTGAAGTTCTTCCGGAGGTGGGAATTGAAGACCTCCCGGACAGGGGCCTCAGCCAGACGCTCCCAGCACACCCTCACTATACGTTTGGGTCTACCAGGTCTGAATGGCTTCCTCCCCTGCCATCGGATCCAACTCACCACCAGGTGGTGATCAGTTGACAGCTCTGCACCTCTCTTTACTCGGGTGTCCAAGACATACGGTCGCAGGTCTGATGATACGATAACAAAATCGATCATCGACCTGCGGCCTAGGGTGTCCTGGTGCCAGGTGCACATATGGACACCCTTATGCTTGAACATGGTGTTCGTTATGGACAGACTGTGGTTAGCACAGAAGTCCAATAACTGAACACCACTCGGGTTCAGATCGGGCAGGCCGTTCCTCCCAATCACCCCCCTCCAGGTTTCACTGTCGTTGCCCACGTGCGCATTGAAGTCCCCCAGTAGGACAATGGAGTCTCCAGGAGGAGCACCCTCCAGCACCCCAGTCACAGACTCCAAAAAGGGTGGGTACTCTGAAACATCATTTGGTGCATAGGCACAAATGATGGTCAGGACCCGTTTCCCAACCCGAAGGCGCAGGGAAGCAACCCTTTCGTCCACCGGGGAAAACTCCAATATAGAGGCAGCAAGGTGGGGCGATACAAGAATACCTACCCCTGCTCGTCGCCTCTCGCCCGGGGCAACTCCAGAAAAGGCCAAGCTCCAGCCCCTCTCCAGGAGACTGGTTCCAGAACCGGAGCTGTGTGTTGAGGTGAGGCCGACTATATCTAGCCGGTATCGCTCAATCTCGTACACCAGCTCAGGCTCCTTCCCCGCCAGAGAGGTGACATTCCACGTACCAAAAGCCAGTTTAGAAAGCTTGGGATCAGTCCGCCAAGGTCTCCGCCTTTGACTGCCACCTAATCCACATAGCACCGGACCTCCATGATCCCTCCTGCAGGTGGTGAACCTACTGGAGGGCGGACCCATGTAACTCCTTCGGGCTGAGCCCGGCCGGGTCCCATGGGTGGAAACCCGGCCACCAGACGCTAGCCTTCGAGCCCCTCCCCCAGGCCTGGCTCCAGGGTGGGGCCCCGGTAACCCCATACCGGGCGGGGTACACTGAATCCTTGATATACAATTTATCATGAGAGTCTGTTGGATCGTTCTTAGTCTGGCCCTTCACCCAGGACCAGTTTGTCTTGGGAGACCCTATCAGAGGCAAATTGCCCCGGACAACATAGCTCCTGGGATCACTGGGGCACGCAAACCCCCCCACCACGATAAGGTGACGATCCATGAGGGGGTCTGTTAACAATAACTGTAAAATATTCCACCGCAGAACCACATTTGGACAAACAGCTTTCTCTATAAAGGGCAGTCACATCTGGAACACAATGCCAAATGAAATTAAAATAATAACGGACTTTAAAACATTCACTAAAAATGTTAAAAACTGGCTGAAAAATAAACAAGAATGTACTCATGTATGAATTATTTGTCTGCAAAGTGAGAGTGAATGAAGGGAAGGAATAAATGTGTTTGTTTATAGTGAGTGACGGAGGGAGGAAGGCCTGAAATAGGCAAATGTGAGTTATGTTATATGTGTTAAATGTGAGTCAGGCTGTTTTATTTGTGTATTTATAATATTTATGTTAAAGGTGAGTCAGGCTGTTATATTTGTGTATTTATAATATTTATAATATTTATAATTGTGTATTTATAATTTTTCTGCATTGATGTATGTGGTTATTGTGTATATTTTTATCTTGATTCTTTTTTCTAAAGCCCATCCAGGGACAAGAGTTGCAAATTAGCTAATAGCTATACACTCTATGTGCAACACATCAGATTGATTGTCTTTGATTAATTGTCTATGTTTATTGCACTGTCCCTGTCAAATAAACTAATCTACTACTATCTATGGGAGAGAACAAACAGATGTTAATGACCAGCAAAGAAAAATATTTCATTGAGAGTGAAGAAAGGAGTGAGGCCCAGTGCATTATTGGAGGTCCCCCAGCTGTCTAAACCTACTAGCAGCATAACTAAGGGAGGGTTCAGAGACACATGATCCCTCCCTAATTGTAGGCTATATGAAAAAGGAAGCTTTTAACCCTATTCTTAAAAACAGAGATCGAGTCTGACTCCCGAATCCAGATTGGCAGCTGGTTCCACAGCAGAGGAGCTTGATAACTGAAGGCTCTGCCTCCCATTGTACTTTTGGAGATTCAAGGTATTACAAGTAATCCTGCATTTTGGGAGCGTAGTGCTCTGTTAGGATAATACGGTAGTATCAGATCTTTTAAATAAAAAGGGTCCTGATTGTTTAGAGCTTTGTAAGTGAGAAGAAGGATTTTAAACTTAATTCTAAACTCTATGGGAAGCCAATGAAGGGAGGCCAGAACCGGAGAGATATGATCTCTCTTTCTAGTACCCGTTAACCCCTTGCACTCTGGTCAATTTCCCTAAAAACGCCAAAAAATAACGTACCCAAAGTAAATCAAAAGCTGTTCTTCAACCCTTTGCAGCATCTTCATGGGGTTGGTCTCATTTAAAAGAAAACACTTTGAATTTTTTGGCAAAATAGTCATAATCTCTCTAAGTGCTCCGGCCACTGAGTAACAGTCATCTAAACATACTGAACTTGAAGAAAATAAATTTCGCCTGGGTGTTTTTTTGGATACAAATGCTTGCAAATAACACACAGCTGTCAGATCCGGGCTGGAAAATGCAACAGAAATGTAGAACCAAGTGTTATCCAGCTGAGGTCAAAATTTTGTAACAATACCACAAAAAATGAATATATTACACAGCTTTCTTCACAGGTTGTTCCCAGGCGTTTTTGAACTGTGCCAAATTGTGCCAAATGGCACAGTTTGGAAAAACGTCTGTAACTTTTGAATGATTCAATATAGAAGCTTGATGTTGGGCTCTAATGAAAGGTGACACTCAGGGCTGTGTGTGTGTGTGGGGGGGGTTGTTTATTCATTCATGAATGAATGAATGAACAAACAAGCCCCCACACACAAAGAAGCATGCCACGTAAAAAAATGTGTGGCTTTTTTTACAAGAAAAAAATAACCTACAGTGCACTAAAAATTATACTAAAATATCTGTAATGTAGAAGATAACAACTCCCACCCCCCCACCCCCCCGCTACAGAGGAGTGACATCGCCCGGTGTGCCGCGGTCACGGTGCGCCGCGGTCTACTATGCACAGTTGTAATTTACCGATCGGTCAAAAGTCATTTTTGATTACAATTTTCAGGGATAAAGAATAATTTAGCTTATAACACTTACCTGTCCACAACAGCAGTGTCGCTGGCGAACTTCTCTTCCTCATTGTCAGACGAACATGACGCTGGTCCGCTTGTTACGGACTCGTGGTTCTGGTCACGCGACCCGGTCACACCATAATTCCATTATTGTGGTTTTGCACTTCCATGAGTGCGGTTTTGGCGAACGATTTTTCAAAACAAATAAGAACAGTAGTAAGAAAAAAAGACTGGCGAACGCATGTGTGTCACCCACTGGCTAAAACAAAACAGATTTTGCAAGGGAGGCACGCTTTCGAACTACTGTGCTTCAATTGGCTCGCTGTATTCGCAGCCATTGGAAGGCGGGTCCTTCTTACTAGGCTTTCAGTCATTGGTTCTTCAAGGTTTCAGAAACCCAATTCAAGGCTCATATTAGTCGAATGAGAGGTCAATCACATCTAAACCAATCAAAGCACTCCTTTGGCTTTCTGTTCGCGGCTGTGTCTGTAGTGGAAGAACGGAAATGCAGGTTTTTTTTTTTCTTCAGTGCGCCCTAGGACGCACAGTGTGTGTACTAGGGCGCCCTCGTGCGCTCTAGGTCGCAGAGACGTGTCCACCCGCGGTACACTGAAGTGCAAGAGGTTAAAACTCTTGCTGCAGCATTTTGGATCAGCTGAAGACTTTTTAAAGATGTTTTAGGACAACCTGATAATAAAGAGTTACAATAATCTAATCTAGAGCTAACAAAAGCGTGGATCAGTTTCTCAGCATCACTCAGAGACAAGATACTCCTAATCTTGGCAATATTACGCAAATGATAGAAGGCAGTCTTAGAAACAAATTTAATATGTGAATTGAAAGACAGATCTTGATCAAACACCTTCATTTGAAAACTGCATTTTGTGTTAACTTGTGTTATCTTTGTCTAATATTTCAATTTGTTTGATGATCTGAAACATTTCAGTGTGACAAACATACAAAAAAAAAGAGAAATCAGGAAGGGGGCAAACACTTTTTCACACCACTCTGTGTGTGTGTGTGTGTGTGTGTGTCTGTGTGTGTGTGATTTCTAATAAAAATGTAAAACCAAATTTTAAAGGACGCTCAGTACACACAATACATATTGCAATATGTATTGTGTATTGCAATATAGAGAAATTATATCACAATACTTTTTTTTAGCTATATCATGCAGCCATTCCACAAAATATGATTTCTTTTTTCCTCTCATGAGGTTTTGGTGACCCAGTTTTGGGGAGTTGCACACTGTAATCGACCACCTATGCCAACTGATTGGTGAATTGCCATGGAGTTCTGTAGGTTTTGCTTTCATCTGAGTGCAGCACGAGACATTGAATGTAGGCCAGGCAGCTATAAATCATTTTGTCTGTGCCATTTTTGCCCCTCAGTCATTTATTGTCATGAAGGTCAGAGGTCAGTTTTTCCCTAATTCTTGTAAACATGATAACTTCTTCTTTTGGCTGCTCCCTTTAGGGGTCACTACAGCGGATCATCTGCCTCCATCTCACCCTATCCCTTGCATCTTTCTCTGTGACACCAACCCTCTCCATGTCCTCCTTCACTACATCCATGAACCTTCTGTGGTCTTCCTCTTTTCCTCCTGCCTGACAGCTCTATCTTCAACATCCTTTGTTCAATATATCCACTATCCCTCCTCTGCACATGTTCAAACCACCTCAGCCTTGCCTCTCTTACTTTGTCTCCAAACCGCTCAACCTGAGCTGTCCCTCTGATATACTCATTTCTAATCCTGTTCCATCTAGTCACTCCTAATGAGAATCTTGGCATCTTCAACACAGCCACCTCCAGCTCCACCTCTTGTCTTTTTGTCAGTGCTACCGTCTCCAAACCATACATCATAGCAAGTCTCACTACCGTCTTGTAAATCTACACGTCGGACATTAGAAGTATCACACCCACAGTTACTATATTCATTGATACCATACTCTCTCTGGTGTAATATTGCTTAAGTTTGGGTAGAGCTAATCAGTAATTGCATGTCTGTGTAAAAACCAGAGAGGTGACTTTTTTTTTTTTTAAATTTAGCCTAAATTTATGGCTCCATATCAACACAGTGACAGATGTTGGACAATGTAAGTAAATGTAGCTAAGCATCAGCTTTCGTCTCATCGTTGCAATAGCTGAAATGCAGCTCTACACCAGTATTTCCTAAGGCTTTCATTTTTAACAATCAAATAAAGAGAAGGAAGTAAAAAATCTTACTTAAAAAGATAGATTTAGGACATTATAAGTTGCACTGCTATGGCTGGAATCCTCTGGGGAAAAAAATAGGACTTTAGTTTGATTAACTGCTTTTAATGTCAGAAAGAATAAATTGCAGATTGACAAAATGAAACAGTTTCTTCACTTTTAAGTGTCTACGTGGATCTGAAGAGCTCTTCTACAACAGTCAGTTTGACATAAAACAAGACATAATTACAGGTGTTATTTATAATATAGCAGAAGCCTTTTTATCATTAATAATGTCTGCAATTGGACTTCCGGTTATGGCTGCCACGTAGGACGGACGTGTCTCGCTCTGCTCTGCTCCTGGAGAAAAAAAATCGGCAAATAACTCTCTCATTTGGGACAGAACGTATCCCAGCGTTTGGGCGAGGATATGTCGGCGAAGCCTAAGGCTGGCAAACCAGGAAAAGGAAAAAGCGACCCGCCGAAACAGTCCAAATTAACGGACTTTCAGGTCTGTGACGCAGCAAACAAAACTCCATATATGGCGGAGGAAGCTGGCGGCGGTGCGATGTTTGCGGGGAATGGCGCAGATGCGCTGATGGCTGCCATGAGTTCAATGAGAGCGGACTTTTCCTCTAGATTTGATGGGATTATGACAGCGTTGGAAGGAATAAGAAAGGAATTGGGTGACTGTGTAGAACGAACGGCGCAGATGGAGCTCCGTCTCGCTAGTGCTGAAGATGACGTCACCCGTCTTCAATTAAAGGTGCGCACTTTGGAAAAAAAAAATAAATCTCTGGAAGATAATATTTTGGATTTGGAATCTCGGTTGAGACAGAATAATTTGAGGCTGGTGGGTCTTCCAGAGGAATCAGAAGGTCGGGACGTATGTTCCTTTCTGGAAAAGTGGATTCCGGAGGTGCTGGGCAGCGAGGAGTTGCAATCAGCAGTGGTTCTGGAAAAAGCACATCGTATTGGCCCACGGAGAGATAAGGGACCGCCGAGGACCTTAATTATGAAGTTTCTTAGCAACAGAGACAGGATGAAGATCTTCAACGCTGCACGTGCTAAAGGAGAGATTAAACACCAGGACCAGCAGGTGCGGTTCTACCCAGATTTGGCCACAGGAATCCAGCAATTGAGGAAGCAGTTTGATCCCGTACGTAAGGAGCTGTGCAACCTTGGGATTCGTCATGGTGTAATCTATCCTGCGAGACTGCTGACCACGTATGAGGGCAGAACCCACATCTTCAAGACCCCAGAGGAGGCGCAGGAGTTCATCAAGAAGATCAAAGAAGAAGAAGAGACTGGTGGGAGCTAAGCATGAACAAAATATAAGGTAGAATAATTAAGCATTTGCACAGGCATCTGACTGACTTGAAGTAAATAGTAAGTTTACAAAATATAGATTGTATTATATATTAAAAAAACAAAACAAAAACAAAACAAACAAAAAAAAAACTATGATGTACAAAGTTGTTAAAAATTTTGGAGTTAAGTTGGAAAACTACAGAGGAGAGTTAATGTTACGTCATTAAAAGCAGTAGAGTTAGGGTGATTGGGAGGATGAAGAAGGAGTGGCTTAGGCTGTTCCCCGTGGGTGTGGAACGGTCGATGGCTATATCGGGAGACAGAATTTTTCTTTTGATTTTGGGGGGTTTGCCACAAGTGTGGGAAGGGGAAATTTGTTTGTGTGTAGTTTGTAGGATGAATGTTCAACCACTCATGTTTTTGCTTCTCTGTATGAGCATGTTTACACTGCAAGGTAATCCCAAACTCTCTATTGATCATGGACCAAAGTGTTAATCTTAATTTAACTTCATGGAATTGCAGAGGTCTACAAAATTTAAAAAAACTTAAACAAGTTATGAATAAAATAAAGGACATGGGTTCAAGAATTGTGTTTTTACAAGAAACTCATCTGATAGAGGAGGATGTTAAAAGAATTAGGAGTAGATGGCAGGGAAGTGTATTCACCTCTTCATTTTCATCCCGAGCCAGGGGAGTTATGACTCTCATACATAAATCAGTTCCTTTTCAAGTGAAAAATGTAATTGGAGACAAATTTGGAAGATATGTAATCATTCAAGGTTCTTTGCTATTAGAAAATATAAATCTTGTGAACTTATATGGTCCCAATATAGATGATCAGAAGTTCTTTGCTAATTTATTTCTCATCTTATCATCACTTACAGGGCAACATATAATAGCAGGGGATTTTAATTGTACATTGAATCCAGGTGTGGATAGATCAACAGGACTGGATTGTACGCACATTGGATGTAGGATGACTATTAATCATTTTATGAAAGAATTGAGATTGTTAGATATATGGAGAGAAATGAAACCACAAGTTAAAGCCTATTCTTGTTATTCCAGTACCTACAAGACATTCTCACGTATTGATTATTTTTTGATTTCCACAGAATTAAGGTCCAAGATTCAAAACTGCTTTTATGATAACATCGTGATTTCTGATCATGCACCCTGTTGTCTAATATATGTAGATAAAAAATTGACAAAGGAATCAGGTAGATGGCAATTTCAGCATAAATGGCTTCAGGATGAGGAATTTGTCAAGTATATAGAAAAACAGATAGACGAGTTCTTTGACATCAATACTACACAAACATCAGCATGTGTAAAGTGGGAGGCTTTCAAAGCTTTTATTAGGGGACATATTATTAGTTATACAGGATCAAAATCTAAGAAGACTCGAGAGGAGAGAGCTAAATTGGAACATAAAATAAAAAGTCTTCAGGAAAAAGTGTATGCAGGAAGTGACCCAAGGTTGGAGAATGAATTACTGATTTTGAGAGCTGAATACGACAAAAAATCAGCGAATAGAGCTGCCTCGAGTCTTCTAAGATTGAAACAATCTTTTTATGAACAAGGTGAAAAATCAGGAAAATTATTAGCATGGCAGATTAAACAATTGGAAATTAAAACACCAATTACCAGTATTATAAGTAACGGACAGGTAGTTATAGATCCTTTAGAAATTAATAGAGCCTTTAGAGATTACTATGAAAAATTATATGATACCAAAAATGAACCTGATTTAACAAAACTAAATGGGTTTTTGAACGAACTATCTATACCGTGTATTCCAAATGAAAACAGGGAGATATTGGAGTCTAAAATTAGTCAAGAAGAAGTTGGGCTAGCCATTGATAATATGAAATCAGGAAAAAGTGCAGGACCAGATGGTCTTCCAGTTGACCTTTATAAAAAATTTAAGAATAAATTAATAAAACCTTTTTTGGAAATGGTTTTAGAAGCATTTCAAAATAATAATTTACCATCATACATAAATAATGCCTTAATTATACTGTTGCCAAAACCAGGTAAGCCCTCTAATAAATGTGAAAATATGAGACCAATAAGCCTATTAAACGCCGACCTTAAGATAATCTGTAAAATTTTAGCAAGATGAATACAAGAAATTTTACCAAATATTATTAATCGAGATCAGAATGGCTTTATAAAGGGTAGACAAGGCTTCCATAATGTAAGAAGACTATTTAATATTATTTATTTTAATAAAGAAGCACCGGATACAGCTCTCCTATCATTGGACGCCGAAAAGGCCTTTGATAGAGTTGAATGGCCCTTTCTTTTTGAAGTCCTACAAAGGTTTGGACTTGGAAATAATTTCATAAAATGGGTTCAAATAATATACAATAATGCTACAGCAGAAATCCTAACAAATAACAATATTTCAAAACCAATAAAAATCAATAGAGGATGTCGACAAGGCTGTCCACTTTCACCTTTACTGTTTACTATGGCAATTGAACCTTTAGCGATAGCGATACGTTTACATTCACAAATATATGGAATTAAAGTTGGACCAACAGAACATAAAATCTCCCTGTACGCCGATGATATAATTTTGTTTATGTCGAATCTAAAAAAATCAATTCCAACCTTGTTGAATTTAATAAAGAATTTGGGGGAAATATCAGGATATAAAATAAATAAAACTAAATCTTCAATATTAATGCTAAATGAGACCCAGAGAAATTACCCAGCCCCTGAGGTAAATCAATTCAATGTTGTAAATCAGTTTAAATATTTAGGAATCCAAATTATGCCTAAGCTAGAATCAGTCGCCAGTGTCAACTATGAAGCCTTAATGTCAGATATCAATGAGTTAACTCAGAGATGGATGTCACTACCAATGTCGATGATCGGGAGAATCAATATACTTAAAAGTAATATTTTACCTAAAATACTTTATTTATTTCAATACATTCCCTTATCACCACCTTTAGATCTATTCTCAAGAATAAAAAAAAAGTTAGTGGAATTTATATGGAACAACAGGAGGGCTAGATTACGTTTGTCTTTATTATATTTACCATTTGATCGTGGAGGTCTGAAATGTCCAAATTTTATGTTGTATTATTGGTCGGCACAACTGAGGTCTATGACATATTATTTTTCATCAAATGATCTCCCTCACTGGACTGAAATGGAATCATACAATTTACCTTTACCTCTTCCCATATTCATATACTCAGATTCGGCAAAAAAATTACAAAAACAAGTTAAAAATCCATTTGTAAAGCATATGATCAAAATATGGTGTGAAGCTAAAAACTATTTAAAAGAACCACAGTTATTGTCACAATTTAGTCCAATATGGGGTAATCAATATTTTAAACCAGGGAGAGCGGACGCTGTATTTAAAGTATGGAATTTAAAAGGGATACAAAAGATTCAGGATTTATATTTGCCATGTGCAGACAACATAATGTCTTTTGAAGAGCTGAGGATCAAATTTAATCTCAATAGAACACATTTTTTTAAATATCTTCAACTTAGAAACTTTATTCGATCAAATCAAAATAAAGCTCTCACTCGACCTATTTATTCATCCTTGGAAAAAATGATGATGAAAGATAGTAAAAGAAAGGGTATTATTTCAGAGTTTTATAACTCATTGACACTATCTTCAAGTGAAAATTCACTGAAAAGATTAAACTACTGGAAAGAAGATCTGCAAATTGAAATTTCAGAGGAACAATGGGAATTGGCTTGTACAGAAGCTCAAACCAAATCAATAAATGCACGCCTTAAATTGATACATTTCAAATGGTTAATGCGGATGTATGTTACACCGGAGGAGTTAAATAGATATAACAAAAATATACCAGATACATGCACAAAATGCATGGAAAGTAAAGGAACCCTATTTCATTGTTTATGGGAATGTAGATTAATAAGAATGTTTTGGGAGGAGGTGAGGGTAACAATTGAAAAAATAATCTCAAAACAAATCATATTGAATCCTAAACTGTTTTTGTTGGGTCTGTACCCAGAAAAGCATAATTTCAATAAAAGTGAAAGAACATTCATAGACCTCAGTTTGCTTAATGCCAAAAAATGTATTGCACTATTATGGAAAAAGACTCATAGACCAGATGTGACTCAGTGGTTAAGACAGATGTTAACAAACCTTCCATTAGAAAGAATAACATATATACTGAAATCAAAGGAAATTGTGTTTGAGAATATATGGAGACCTTTTATTGATTATGTAAAAAATTTAAACATAACTCTTGAAGAAGAAGGTGAATGATGTGTGTGGACCTTGTAAATTCCAAACTGGTGAACATAATATGTATACTAATGTATTGGATTGTCTAGACTAAACAGAGGAGCATTGTTGAAGACTTGATTTTGTTGGTGGTTGTTGGTGTTTTTAGGGTTTTTTTTTTTTTTTGTAGTACTTTAGTGTTAGTGTTTGATTGTTTGTATCATGTTTGTTAAAAAAAAAAAAAAAAGGTTCAATAAAGATATTGTGGAAAAAAAATAATGTCTGCAATTCAAATTAACTGCAGTGCTATGTGCCTATGGATAAATAATTCTGAATACTAATAGGGCAACATCATAACGTCCTCCTGTTAAACCCTGAATGACCTTTTATTGATTCAAATCTCACAGACGCCCAAGCAGGAAAAGGGTGTCACAGCCCAACAGGACACACGGGCTGCTGACGAAGAATTATGTGATTGATGTAAAATAGGAAATGAAACACTGGAAAGCTTGCTGTGTTCTTCGGACAAATGTTACAGGCTGACTGGCTCTCCCTTATTTTTCTGTGCAGACTGATTTGGAGATTGGCATGACCGCTGCTTTGATGAAGGTCCAACAGAGCTCCAAGCCTGACCTAGCTGCTCAGCGCCATGCTCGCCAACCTCAGTGCGCAGAGGAAGAGAGCAGACTGAGCCAACAGCGGGCCGGGCTGTTGAGTAACAGCTAGTCTGCAAACAAAAGCTCCACAAACAGAACTAAAATCACAATATTTAATACTAAATGTTACACTTACTGTAGAAAAGATTGTTGAGGTTGTGTTATGTGTGTATCAATTGTTTTTTTTTATTATTATTTGTCTGATGCCCAGCAATATCATATATTTCTTTATTCATTTGATGTAGGCTTGAATATGGTGTAATTTATTATGAATAACTAAAATTTGGTATTAAAGAGGTCATTGATTACACTTTTTTTATCACATTTTAACAGTTCCCATGTTTTAATGAAATGTTTGTGACATAATTTGTTCAAATTTTCTTTATATTATTATTGCAGCAAAAAAAAAAAAAAAAAATCCAGCCTTTCTGAAAATGGCTGGTTTCAGGACTTGGCACTTTAACATCTTTGAGACCCTCTTCAACTCCGCAGCTCCTTCCGATGTCAGTACCGTAAACATTAGCCAGCACCATTAAATATGGCTGTCTGTCCTGCCCGGAGCTAACTCATGTAAATAAGTCTCAAATGAACGAATGAAATAATGCATCACTGGTGGTCAGGGGAGTATGGTTTCATTGGTCCATAGGATATGACCGGTCCCAAGAGTACAATAAGCACAGGAACATACGTGAATGAGTGGCTAAACTGCTAGCTTCAGCTAGCCAGCTAAACTGCAAGGCGGCTGAGAAAATAAAACTTCAGCTAAGCTAAAATAATGTGTAGAAAGAAATATGCGGTCAAGTTTTATTAGATGAACTAGGATTCCAGTGGGGGGGGGGGGGGGGGGCGCAACAGAATTTATATAAAATAGCCATCAAAACTAGCCGGATCCAGGCGGTCTGTCCATCACCCCGTCTCCACCGAAGCAAGCTGGGTTTCCGTTACTGTGATCGAATCGCATGTTAGCATGCTAGTGCTAACAGTCGAGTGTAAAATTGTGGTGAAAATATAACAAAATAAGCCAGAATGATGCTTCTCACCCATGTATCTGACGGACACTTAGGCTGGCCAATAGCAGAGCAGCAGACAGGTGATGTTTACCTTTTAGCGACATTTCCCATTTCTTGACGTGCAAGAAAATCTCCGGAAGAATCAAAACGGCTTCTTGGAGAGAAAAACAAGATAAAGGCTGTGTGGTTTTTCTAAGAGAAGTGAGTGTTTTGATGGGTTTTTTTTTCAGTAGGCTGATTTCAGTAGGTTAAAACCTACAAAACACCATTTTTCAGTCAATGACCCTTTTAAATCCCATTCTTCCCATGGGCTTTTATCTTCAGCGGCTGAACAAGCAAGACAAAGCTGATCAGGAAAACGCTGCCACTCATTAACAAATTACTGCTATTGTCACAGTTTAAACTAAAATGATGCTCAGCTGTGACTGATTCAAAACTATACTCGGTAAGATGCAGAAGACGACCTCAAACATGAACACAGACATATAAACTGAAAAAAGCCCAAACTGGTCCAGCATTGGCAGGAAATACATTCTGGGCTCCTTTTTAGTGTGACTGAGCATTTACAGCCACATCAGTCATTCTTTGCTGCTGCCGCCTGATTGCTGTGGGACGCTAACATGGCCACCACAGCTGTGTTACATCACATAAAACCCCATGCGTTTGTGGTTGTCGCATAGTGAAGAATGGCGGTTTAAAGGGTCACTTGGAACGTGCAGTTATGGCAAGACAAAAATAAGTATGAAGCAGCCCAGCCCGAGCCACCTTGAGAAGGAGGTTTGAGTGGGAAAGGTTTGGTATTTATAGTCGCTGCTTACAGGGCGTAGAAGAGTGGCAGGCGTGCAACCTTCATGTCATCTGTGGTTTACACCACCCTGACGATTTCTGTGCAAGTGAATGTTACGAACGTGAGATGACTGAAGGGGTTTGTGTTGTTTCTTTTTTACGCCTGTGTGAGTGACTTGGATGTGAGAGTAAGTTTAAGAGCACCTCTACGTGTGTTTGATTTTACCTTTACAGATGTGGGTGTGTGAGCGCCAGTGTTAGCGTTCATTCTGGGAAAGCATAGATATAGTTGAGCTGGGTACAGTATTATAACATAGTTTTTAATGGAATATAATTTTATTGTCAGTTCAGTTATGTGTATATATAAACTCAGTTATAAGTTTTGAATTCTGACAAATGCTGTGATTGTCACCTAACTTACTGTATTATTTTTTTAATTTTCAAAGAAAACCTTTTTCACTTTTTAAGTATCTGTACAGCTGAGGTTAAACTGGAGTGGCACTGTCAAAGAGATTTTATGTCGTTTTCTTGCTTTTTTCATTTTATTGTCAGTTATGCGACAATGTTATACAGTATTGTAACAATTAAAAAAAATACAACCTGAAATTTTGTAACTCAGCTTTCCAGTGTAGAGTGGGTTCTTTTACTCTGTTGTGCAATAATGTGTGTAGACTGTGGGTGGTAGAGCTGTAGAAACTCATTTCCTCTGCAGCCCACCTCAGTGACTTCACTTTTACATCCAGATGATACCAGTTTCACAAAAGCATTTTAAAAGTCTTTTTTCATTTCTTGATTATGTGACTAACCAGTGCAAACACATGCTGACAAATGAACCATGTGCACTTGTAGGTGGGATTCAGGTGCTATTTAAGTGAGTCAGTCATGAGTCAAGTTTCATGAAAAGCAATACATCTGTTATGATCCTCCTTTGAAAAACACAGTTAAATTGCATGCATTTATGTTTCTTTCACTAAGTGGGTCACTAATACCAATGACCATGATTTCAATGTTAAAAAAAACTAAGCAAATAAAAGGTAGATTTATTGTTTTTAAAATAAATGTAATGTATATATGAGTTTAAGGGCATTTTCACACCTGAAAGTCTGCACAAAGATGTGGACAAAAGTAGTTAGGTGTGAAAGCGCCCTAAAGCAAACTGGACTTGATATATAACAAATGCAGTATTGTGCAGAAGTTTTAGGCAACCGCTCATTGCTTTATACAGTATTTTCTAGGAAAATGGAAAGTAGGCATAGTAATTTATTGAAACATGTAAACACAAATAGAAATAGAGTATACGTACTTGGCAAAACAGAGTTTCTACAATTCTTGTCTTAGTCCCTTAACCCTTGCTAGGGTCGTTGGGGCACTGCAGTGACAAGCCTTGCACCAGTTTCCTCCACCTCTCGTGGTCATGGGCGATTGCTTGGGTTGTGGCAAAGTCTTTCCCTGTCCATTCAGCTATGTTGTCTGACCACCATTTCTTCTGTATACCCCACATTCTCTTCCCCTGTACTGTTCCTTGGAGGATCGTCTTGGAGAGTCTGTCTGATCTTGTCTCATGTCCGTACCATCTCAGCTTCCTTTTCTTGAATGTGGTAAGAAGATCTTCAAAGTGACTCACGTGCTGGGTGACTGTCTTGTGGACTTCTTCATGTGTGACGTGCTTTGTGTACGAGATGCCACAGATTTTTCTGAAGCATCTCATTTCCATTGCTTAAACCTTCTTTTGCAGTTGAGCATTCAGGGTCCAAGCCTTGCATGCATACAGGAAGATGAAAAGAACTAACTCATGCAGGAGTTTCAGTTTGCATTTGAAAGTGATGTTCTTGTCTCTCCAGAGTGGTTTGAGTTTTGCAAGTGCCATGGTTGTTTGTGCACTCCTTGCAAGGACCACTGGCTTTGACTCTTCTTGGCTGATGATGGTGCCAAGGTACTTGAACTGTGTCATGGTCTCCAGCTCTTCACCACTAACAGTGATCTCTTTCTGTATTGCCTTTGAGGTGTTTGTCATCAGTTTGTTTTTTTCTGTACTGATCTGCATGCCGTACATGGACGCTGTTGCGTCCAGGCGGTTCGCCAGGTTGACGAGTTCTTCTTCACTTCCAGCCAGCGGATCGATGTCATCGGCGAACCTGAGGTTTGTGATGATTTGTCATCCAATGCTGACTATGCCAGAGTGGTCTTCAAGCATGTCAGTCATGATTCTCTCAAGGAAGATGTTAAATAGTGTTGGTCGGAGAGAGGAGACAGCCCTGTTGGACACCAATGCCGTGTAGAACCAATCACCCACGGTGCCTTAGACAAGTACCACACTTGTGGCCTTTGCCTATAGCTGTTGAATGGTGTATATGATCTTCTGGCCCATGTTGTACTTTTCATGGTTGCCCACAGCACATCATGTCACACCCTATCCAAGGCTTTTTTGAAGTCAATGAACACTTGGTAGATGTCTTGCTGGTGTTGGTTGTACTTTTTACACAGAATTCTAAGGTTGAAAATTTGTTCTGTGGTGCTCCTTCCACTGCGGAAACCAACTTGTTCTTCTGAGATGACTTCTTCTGCTTGTGGTCTCAGCTTGTTCAAGATGACTTTCAGCATCACTTTGCTTGCATAACTGATAAGGCTGATGGTTCTATAGTTTTGGCATTGTTGTAGATTGCTTTTCTTGGGAAAGCATGATAATAAGTGACTGTCCAAGGTGTTGTCCATTCTCCAGTCTGCCAGATCTTATTGCAGATTCTGGTGAAGACAACAGTTACTGCTTCTCCTTGTTTTATCAGTTCAGCTGGAATGTTGTCTGTACCAGCTGCTTTTCCAGTTTTCAATGATTTTCCAGTCCTGCGTGAAGAGGTGGAGACAGCAATAAAATCAATTAAAATCTAAAGTTCTAACAAGCTTGAAAGTCAATATTTGGTCTCACCATCTTTATTCTTTAATACAGCCTGAATTTTCTCACATGAACTTTCTTATGATTCCTTTAAAGTAGTTTTCAGGAAAAGCTCTTCAGGCTTCTTGAAACTTTTTCTTTAGATGGTGGCTTTTGTTCCATTATCTGTCAAGATAATCCTACATTTTAAATTTTAATTCATCACTCCATAAAACCTGTTTCCACTGATTTTCAGTCCAGTTCTTGTATAATTTGGCATACCCCAGCCTGTTCTCCCATTTCCTTCCTAAGAAAATAACTTCTTGGCAGCTACCCTTCCATTGAGACCATTCTGATGAGGCTTCGGTCAGTGGCAGATAGATCAGCTGAAGGGCCAGGTGCACCTTATAGGTCCAGTATTTGCTGGATTTTCCTATTTTTAAAGGGCACAAATTTCAGATGTTCATCAGGTGTAGATGGTTTCTGGCCTGACAGTTCTTCTTTTGTCCTACATTTGTTCAATTTCATCCCAAAAATAAATAAATAAAGGAATTGTGGAAACTGGACAGTGTTCAGGTACAAGGACCAGACTAAAAATTAGTGCAAAAGCAGTCAGTGTCCATGGACAAAATTGTTGGTACCCCTCTGTTAATAAAAGAAAAGCCCACAATGGTCACAGAAATAACTTGAATCTGGCAAAAGTGGTAATAAATAAAAATTCTATGAAAATTAACCAATGAAAATCAGACAATGCTTTTGAATTGTGTTTCAACAGAATTACTTTAAAAAACAAACTCATGAAACAGGCCTGGACAAAAGTGATGGTACCCCTAGAAAAGATTGAAAATAATATGACCATAGGGACATGTTCAGCCAAGATGTGTCCTCTAATTAACATCACAGGTGTCTACAAACTTGTAATCAGTCAGTCGGCCTATTTAAAGGGTGACAAGTAGTCACTGTGCTGTTTGGTGACATGGTGTGTACCACACTAAACATGGACCAGAGGAAGCAAAGGAGAGAGTTGTCTCAGGAGATTAGAAAGAAAATTATAGACAAGCATGTTAAAGGTAAAGGCTATAAGACTATCTCCAAGCAGCTTGATGTTCCTGTGACTACAGTTGCACATATTATTCAGAAATTTAAGCTCCACGGGACTGTAGCCAACCTCCCTGGATGTGGCCGCAGGAGGACACGGATAATACAAATGGTAACAAAAGAGCCCAGAACAACCTTTAAACACATTCATGGTGAACTCCAAGATCAAGGTACATCAGTGTCAGCTCGCACCATCCGTCATTGTTTGAGCCAAAGTGGACTTCATGGGAGACGACCAAGGAGGACACTACTGTTGAAAACAAATCATAAAAAAGCCAGACTGGAATTTGCCAAACTGCATGTTGACACACTCCTTCTGGGAGAATGTCCTATTGACAGACGAGACAAAACTGCAACTTTTTGGCAAGGCACATCAGCTCTATGTTCACAGACACAAAAATGAAGCATACCAAGAAAAAAATACTGTCCCTACTGTGAAACATGGAGGAGATTCTGTTATGTTCTGGGGCTGCTTTGCTGCATCTGGCACAGGGTGTTTTGAATCTGTGCAGGGTACAATGAAATCTCAAGATTATCAAGGTATTCTAGAGAGAAATGTGCTGCCCAGTGTCAGACAGCTTGGTCTCAGTCGCAGGTCATGGGTCTTGCAACAGGATAATGACCCAAAACACAGCTAAAAACACCCAAGAATGGCTAAGAGAGAAACACTGGACTATTCTAAAGTGGCCTTCTATGAGCCCTGATCTAAATCCTATTGAACATCTGTGGAAGGAGCTGAAACATGCCGTCTGGAGAAGGCGCCCTTCAAACGTGAGACAACTGGAGCAGTTTGCTCATGAGGAGTGGGCCAAAATACCTGCTGAGAGGTGTAGAAGTCTCATTGACAGTTACAGAAATCGTTTGATTGCAGTGATTGCCTCAAAAGGTTGTGCAACAAAATATTAAGTTAAGGGTACCATTATTTTTGTCCAGGCCTGTTTCATGAGTTTGTTTTTTTAAATAATTCTGTTGAACCACAATTCAAAAGCATTGTCTGATTTTCATTGGTTACTTTTCATAGAATTTTTATTTATTACCACTTTTGTCAGATTCAAGTTATTTCTGTGACCATTGTGGGTTTTTCTTTCATTAACAGAGGGGTACCAACAATTTTGTCCACTGCTGTATACTTTGTAAGACCTCCAGAACACCTGCTTCTGTTCAAGATCATTTTAGAAATTAACTAAATTTCTAAAATTTTTGCTTCCATGGCTCCGTGGAAGCAAAATGTAAAGAAATAACGGCATTGGCATGCCTAAAATTTTTGTACAGAACTGTACTATTAATCTGTTATTATGAGTTTTAATTGACTTAAATTTTTAAATGGGATGGCACCGGGGTGGTCAGTGGTGCACCCCCCCTCAGTGTTGCCAACTTGGTGACTTTCTCAGAATCAGAATCAGAATCAGAATCAGGTTTATTGCCATTGTTCATGTAGTACACAAACTAGGAATTTGTCTCGGTACAATGCTGCAACATTAAACATGATAGGATAAGAGAAATAAACTATACATGTAATAAAGTGTAGGATAAGATTAAGTGATACTGGTCAACAGTTAAAATATATATTAGCCAGCAGCAGATACTGTGGAGAACTATATAGTGCAGTCGGTAATGCAGGAAGAAAAACAGTGATGATTGACATGAGTCTGGTTGAGCTGCTGTACATGGTGCACGAGAGTCAATAAGTCACTTAGTGTTCAGCAGTCTAATGGCAGAGGGGAAGAAGCTGTTCATGTGACGGGAGGTTTTAGTCTGGATGGACCGAAGTCTTCTACCAGAGGGGAGGGGGGCAAACAGTACGTGACCAGGGTGTGAGGGATCGGCTATGATCCGGCCAGCACGCCTCCGGGTCCTGGAGATGTACAGATCCTGGAGAGATGGGAGCTTGCAGCCGATCACCTTCTCAGCAGTGCGCACGACGCGCTGCAGCCTTAGTCTGTCCCTGGCAGTGGCTCCTGCGTACCACACGGTTATGGAGGTGGTGAGGATGGACTCGATGATGGCTGTGTAGAACTGCACTAACATCTTGGTGGGTAGCTTGAGCTTCCTCAGCTGCCGCAGGAAGAACATCCTCTGCTGGGCTTTTTTGATGAGTGAGCTGATGGTCAGCTCCCATTTGAGGTCCCTGGTGATGGTAGTGCCTAGGAAGCGGAAGGAATCAGCAGTGGTGATGGGAGAGCCTGAGAGGGTGAGGGGGGGCAGAGGAGTAGTGACTTTCCTGAAGTCTACAATCATCTCCACTGTCTTCAGAGCGTTCAGCTGCAGGTTGTTATTGCTGCACCAGGACGCCAGCTGGGCCACCTCTCTCCTGTAGGCGGACTCGTCGCCGTTGGAGATGAGCCCGATGAGGGTGGTGTCGTCCGCAAACTTGATCAACTTGACAGACTGGTGGCTGGAGGTGCAGGAGTTGGTGTAAAGGGAGAAGAGTAGGGGGGAAAGTACACAGCCCTGGGGTGATCCGGTGCTGATGCTAGTATAGTCTGAGACAGTCTTTCCCAGCCGCACATGCTGCCTCCGGTCCGTCAGGAAGTCGATGATCCACCTGCAGAGGGAGTCAGGCACGTTGAGCAGGGACAGCTTGTCCCGGAGCAGAGCGGGGCGGATGGTGTTGAATGCGGAGCTGAAGTCCACAAACAGGATCCTGGCATAGGTTCCCGGGGAGTCCAGGTGCTGCAGGATGGAGTGGAGGGCCAGGTTGACTGCATCGTCTACAGACCTGTTGGCTCGGTAGGCAAACTGCAGCGGGTCCAGGAGAGGGGTGGTGATGGACTTGAGGTGGGACAGGACCAGGCGCTCAAAGGACTTCATGACTACAGAGGTGAGCGCTACAGGTCTGTAGTCATTAAGTCCAGTGATCCGTGGCTTCTTGGGGACAGGGATGATGGTGGAGGATTTGAGGCAGGACGGCACGTGGCATAACTTAAGGGAGGTGTTAAAAATGTCTGTGAATACAGGAGCCAGCTGTTTCGCACAGAGTCTCAGGGTGGAGGGAGACACGCCGTCTGGGCCGGGGGCCTTGCGCGGGTTCAGTCTGGAGAACTGTTTGAGCACATCCTGCTCACTGATGATAAGGGGAGGGAGGGAGGAGGGGGGGGGTGCCTTAAATGAAGTAGGGAATGTGGAGGCTGTGGAGCTGGAGGGAGGGGGGGAGTTGGACACAGATGACGAGGTGTCAAAACGGGCATAGTGTTGGGACAGTCTTTGACAAAGGGCTTTGTCATCCTGACCTTTAGGAGCCTTAGGTCGATAGTTGGTGATTTGCCTCAGTCCTCTCCACACGGAAGCCGAATCATTAGCAGTGAACTGCTGCTGGAGTCTCTCTGAGTATAGAGATTTAGCCCTCTTCAGCTCTCTGTTAAACCGGTATTTAACCTCCCTGTAGCAGTCCCTGTCTCCACTTTTCAGCGCTGCTTCCTTCTCCTTCCTGATCTGTCTGAGCTTAGCTGTGAACCAGGGTTTGTCATTAGAGTAACTCACCCTGGTGCGTGATGGAAGAATGTTCTCTCATCATGTTCTCACTAAATCTGGCGACTTTTCAAATCCTCTTGGTGACTTTTTTTTGTCAAAAGTGACTAGCAACAAATCTAGTGACTTTTTCTGATGTTATCGGAGACTTTTCTGGTGTTTTGGAGATTCTGACATAAAAGTACTATTGTTCTGCAGTTACTGTCCTCAACAAACAATGGGTGCTACCGTGAGCCTCTCCCCATCCCAAAGCACTCATAGGTGGTCAGTCTCACAGCAGCCTCGTACAGCAGTTAGTTGTGGTCAGAGAGGAGACCCGCTCCACTCGCGTCCAGACTGCAAATGAATTGTGCATGCACAACCCCCACCACCACCACCACCAATCCCACCCTGTTTACAGAGTGGAATGTAAATGTTTCTTCCCTGTCAGTGTCACACTAATAAATCACTGCATTTGTCTTTCAGCTTCAGTCACATACTCACCTTGTCCACTGTGTCTGTGTGTGTGTCTCTCTCTGTGACATAAACTAAACATCTAGCTAGGTAGTTCATCAAGTCGCAGTCTAAACTGTATGCTCAAAAATACAGAAAGGCATGGGAATCAAACTTTGAAATCAAAAGCTGGTTGAAGCTGTTTATTGGAGATGATACTCGGGCATACTGCCTGTGCTGTCCAAAGCCTGGATAAAGGAGGAGAGTTGGACGTAGAGCAAGCAATTCCACCCCACATAGCAATCTTTTGATTAAAATTAATATTCTAACACAGAGGTGTCAAACTCATTCCATGGAGGGCCAAGACCCTGCATGTTTTACTTCCCCCCCAGTATCTTCAGCAGATGTTTTCACTGATCAGCAATCAGTGGGAAGACATTCAGTGAAATCACCTGTTGAAGGCACTGGGTGGAGGTAAAACCTGCAGGGTCTTGGCCCTCCATGGAATGAGTTTGACACCCCTGTTCTAACATTTAACAATGCAGGACAAAATTGATTTATGTAATGTGGGTCTAGACAAAGCATTAAAGTCATGGTTATTTTGAGAAGTGATGACCTATTTAAATAGCAAAATTAAAACAAACCAAGAATCAGCAGAAGAAAGTTAATTTGCAGTTCTAAACATTTAGGGTGGTTTTTTACTCACTTTTTGTCTCTCCTACGACATTATTCTTCTCTCCTACTGTCATAGCCGGAGCTCTATTATTGTCCGCGCTCAGGCCACACACCATTCCTGTCAGGCTTTGACAACAGTGTTGTCATTCTGGCTCCCCGGGCTCTGATTGAACAAACGCTCGGGGGAGTTTCCTGCTGTCAAGGTCTGAACAGCTGCGCTGCATTTGCGGTCGTTAGCGGCCGGCTTTAAAAGCTGGCGCCAGCGGCTGCATCTCGCAGCAGTCTCGTCAAACGTTCATCTAACGATCATCCGTGATTCCTTCTCATGTGTAAGTGTGTTTATCGATTGTAGTTATTGTTGGTATTCCGTTGCCCTTGTCCTTGTCAGACGCTGAGCAAGTGTTCCTCGTCTCAGCTGTCAATGGATTGTTCGATATGTTAACAAGTAGTCTTGCTGCTCAGCCCACACGGCTGGTTATCTTGTCCTTCCCTCTCCCTAATTGTTAATAAACACCTGTGCAACTTCACTGGACTGTGGCGTCTTATGCTGGCTCGTGAGGGCCAGTCCTGACAGTAGACTGCCGCCAGAAGGAGACGCCGTTCTCGGTGAAGTTGCATTCAGGAGAACTTTGCTCTTTCCTGTCTGGGTACGGTGTACTGGAAGTATGCCGTCGCGGAGGGGCCGCACTCGGGGTCCCAGCCACAAGCTGACCGAGGTGCTGGACGAAGTTGATGAAATCCTCATCGCCTCCTCCCTCCTCGACTTTCATCCCAACGTACGCTGGTACCTGGACTGCGCTGAGGATGTGCTCAACCATCTTTCCCCCCGCTACAACGACCACCCAGAAGCTGACGCGAGGAGACTTGACATCGCCGCCCAAAGCGAGATACTCCGGATGTACGAGGAAGAAGACGACCTGAGGCGGAGGAGACGGCATCCCCGCTGCCTGCTTTGGGATCCCGATCCCTTCCTCGATCCAGGCCAGGAGTTCGCACCACCTGAGGCCCGTCGAAGATGTCGGCGCCACGGCCAGAGACATCCTCAGCAAGAACCCCGTCCGAATCCGGCTCCGGGTCGCTGGAATGACTCCATTAACCAGACAGCTGTCTCTTCAGCGTCTCAGCAGGAGGGAACTCCCGCAGCCTCTCTCCCCGGGCCGTCTTCCCCCGCTGTCCCGTCAGCACGTCATGCCCGGCCCCTCTCGGCTGTCGCCCCCTCCTCTCCGACGCCTTCTCCAGCTGCTGGGTGTATGAGGAGTTCTGCTCCAGCGAGCCTCACGCCGATTCCACCACGTGCAGCTCCCCCTCGTCCTTCCAGGGAGCCCTCTGCCACCACCCGACGGGAAGAAGAAGGAGCAACGTTTCCTACAGCAGGCACCATCCTCCCTCCGGGAGACAGGCGAGTACAAGTTCACTCTTTTCCTCCTAATAGTGATTTGTCTTATCTGACTCCTGGGGGTGAGGTTCGGGGTTCGCAGCCCCCCGAGCCTCCACCACCTGCTGAGGTAATTACTAAACCCGCTGCCTCTGTGTCTCCCTCCGCGGTGCGTTCCTCGACGTCAGTCAAGCGTCATCGGATGAGGAGGGGGCCTGCGGCCCTGGAGCAGAAGATTCCAGCCCCGGAGCCACATCAAGGACGGAGGAGGGGAGCGGACTACTGTATGGAGACTGCGCCGACGACGGAGCGTCCCCGGGTCTCCACGGATGAACAGTCCGACCCAGCAGGCCAGGGGCCCCCTGCCACCACGCCGTACGGGTTGCCAGCGTGGATGATGGCGCCAGAGGGTCCTCAGGCTGCAGAAGCCATTTTGCCAGATGTGGAGTCCGACGCGGCTGAATGGGAGCCAGAAGATGACCTCCTGCCATCTGAGCCCGGTTCGTCGAAGTCCTGGACGGCATCCGAACTTGAGATCAGGCAAGTGCTCAGTGTTGTCTTTGTCTTTTCTATTATTGAGCATTTTTGCCTGTCTCTTGGGGAGGCGAGCCGGGTGCAGCCGCCCACTTCATCCGAGCTTGTCTCGCCGGGTTCTGGCGCTGCCGGTGTCACTGATCCCAGTTCTTCTTCTTCTTCTGAGCCTTCTCCCAAGGTCGCCGGTGCAGATCAAACGCCAATCGATGTACCGGAGGTCCCGGGTTCGGAGTTGGAGGTCGGTGCTGGACCTGCCCTGATCCTTTCGGGGTCCGACGCGGGGGTAGGGTTGGCTCAGTCAGAGTTCGCCACCAAATTGGTTCTGACCCAATCGGGGTCCGATGCGGGTGCAGCCGTGATCCAAATGGGGTCCATCGCGGGTGCAGCGTCGGCTCAGTCAGAGTTCGTCACCAGAGTGGTTCAAACCCAATCGGGGTCTGACGCGGGTGCAGCGTCGGGTCAGTCTGAGTTCATCACCGGAGTGGTTCTGACCCAGTCGGGGTCCGACGAGGTTGCAGCCATGGCCCAATCAGGGTCCATCGCGGGTGCAGTGTCGGCCCAGTCCGAGTTCATCCCCGGAGGGGTTCTGGCCCAATCTGGGCCCACTGTGGGTGCAGCGTCGGTCCAGTCGGGATTCTCTACCGGATTGGTTCCGGCCCAATCAGTGCCTGTTTGTGTGGGATCCGGAGATGGTGCCGCAGACCCGCCGCTGAATAACGCCAAACTGATTCCTTATCCTCGTCACATTCCTCCTTCCCCCGCACCTGGAACCGTGGGGATTAACCATAGTTGGCCCGGTTCTTTCTGGCTTCTCCTCGCCGTTGGGAGACCGTCACAGAGCTCTCTCCAGTGGTCTTGTTGGCAGGTTGATGCGGGTCGACCACCTGGAAGCCTGCTCTTCCCATTTGGCATCCGGGGACGGCCTCCTGATAAACAGAACTGTATATTTGGCACCCTGGTCCGGCCGCCGGAGGCATGGTCATCCCCGGCCCGGGATTCAGGGGGGCCGCCAGAACACGTCCCGCTACCTCTGCTAGCGGCTTGGATGCTGGGTGCGGGGAGGCCCCCTGAAGTGTATATTATGCCTGTCATCCCGATGTGTGACTTGGCCGCTTGTTTTTTTTTCCCCATTAAGTCTTGTTTATATACCGAGTTGTTTTTTTGTTTTTTTTGACCTTTTGGCTTAGAAGACAGAAAGCCAAGTTAAATCTAATTTTGTTAGCATTTTTCCTCAACATTAGGATCTATTATGGTTATATTGAACATCATTTATATTACTTCAATTTTGTGTTTAATGGATATATGTACCCTTTTCATGGGAATTCACATGTCTTTGAGCTACTGTTTGGTAAAATGTTGTCTGACTACTGCATTTCTGATCAAAGAATCCTCAGAGCAGACCACCCTCTCCTTTTCTTCATCAGACATAATGCCACCATGATTATTTTTCTTGCTGGCCGTTGCCAAACACGGGCTGAAATATCTACAGTAGATCTTTATTCTGCCAAATAGGGTCTAGTTGGTCTGGTTCAAATGCCAAGAAAATGAACTTGTTCAGCTTCTGCGTTCAGAAGTTTGGCCATGTTTTTCTAATCAGTCTTAAAATTAGAATTTGAAGTGCAGCCTTTGAAGTCTCAGCTGCTAAATTTCTTGTGGAACCTTTGCACTCTGACTGTTTAAAGGTGATGGTCACTTCAGGCAACTGCTTATTTGAATGGTTAAGTACTAACTGGGACGTCTAAACTCTCCTGAACTATTTTTGATATTTCTTCCACGCGTATAAGCTCAAAACAGAGTCATTTGCATAATGAACTGGCCTTCAGAAGTGAAAGCTAACCGACTGGGACTCTAGAAGAAACCTTGTGATTGGTGCATAACTTCAAACTTAAGATCTAACATTTTTGTATCGGAGGTGAAATACTTTATGGGTCTTTGGCTTATAGTTTTTTCCATTATTGCTCATGTGCACTGAAGGCCACTGATCAGCCACGTCAGTGGTAGGTTCATAACTGTGGAGGTTTTTTTTGGTTTGCTGTCAATTCATGAGAGATTTGAGTTTTTTTTCTCTGAAATGGACTGGTAATCCAGCTTTGTGACAATATTTGTACATTGTAAAGCTGTTTTTCTTTGTGTTTTTTTTTTTCCTCTTTCCTGTTGGAGGGAAGAGACTGTTACCCTGTGGTATGTGTTCCTGTGTTGTATAGTGTGGTTTTTTCTCTCCCGGTGAATGTATGCCCTGGTTGTTTTCTGCCCCTGCCCTGTCTTTATTGTGATTTGTGTGGTAGGATATTGTGCTGGTGTAGAGGCACATGGGGAAAACATAATGTGTAACATCTTAGATAAGAACAAAGAGCAGAGTTTTCCTTGAAGATAACAGGAAGTTGTGAAGGATGCATGCAGAGTGATCTTTTGTGTATCAGAGACTGCTAGGAGGATGTTAAAGGATTAAGGAAGTGAATGCAATGTGACCTTTGATGTATAGAAGCTGCTGAAGGAAGGCCTGAGTATTTAAGAGAAGAGTCTTGTCTGAGATGCTCTCTTTTTTTGACTATGCTTATGTGTGAGAATGTGTAATAAACTGTCTGAGTCAAATCCGCCTCGTCATTTACACACTCCACACTGTTTTCATTTTCTGTGAGGTTGTTCCCCCCTTGCCTGCTTCCCCATCCACCCACACTGGGGTGGGGTGGGGGAATGTGGGTGTTAACAGGCGTCCGGGAGTCCGCCCTTGAGGGGGAGATCCTGTCATAACCCGAGCGCTATTATTGTCCGCGCTCGGGCCACGCACCATTCCTGTCAGGCTTTGACAGCGGTGTTGTCATTCTGGCTCCCCGGGCTCTGATTGGACAAACACTCGGGGGAATTTCCTTCTGTCAAGGTCTGAACAGCTGCGCTGCATTTGCGGTCGTTAGCGGCCGGCTTTAAAAGCCAGCGCCAGCAGCTGCATCTCGCGGTAGTCTCGTCAAACGTTCATCTAACGATCATCAGTGATTCCTTCTCATGTGTAAGTGTGTTTATCGATTGTAGTTATTGTTGGTACTCCGTTGCCCTTGTCCTTGTCAGACGCTGAGCAAGCATTCTTCGTCTCAGCTGTCAATGGATTGTTCGATATGTTAACAAGTAGTCTTGCTGCTCAGCCCACACGGCCAGTTATCTTGTACTTCCCTCTCCCTAATTGTTAATAAACACCTGTGCAACTTCACTGGACTGTGGCGTCTTATGCTGGCTCGTGAGGGCCAGTCCTGGCACCTACAGCATCTATTACAATTACATGCAAAGAACCAATTATGCAAATTAGGCAAGGACGTCATTTAGCCACTTCTAGCTACTTTTAGGACAGCCAATAGCTACTTTCCTGACTGAGAAGTTGGCAACACTGCTCCCCTGACAATGCTACCACCTGGCCCTGTGTATAGAGAGGCAGACTAAGAGGTTGAGCCGACACTGTTTTTGGGAAAGAGTGTGAACACAACCGAGTGTGCGACCGTACCAAGCTCCGAGCCTGTCATGGAGATGATAGGAAGGCAGGGTGAGTGGGTTTTGTCTTTTCGGCTGGGGTCGGTCAAAATTGTGAGCTAACGTTTAGCTGCTAAAATTAGCTCCGTGAAACTTAATCGGAAAATTGTTTTGCATTGTTGCTGTGGGTTAAATAAACATATCAGCAATTTTTAAAACCATTTGTTATAACTAATTAACAAAACAGTTGTGACTTTGGTTGGTATTTGACTTGAAACATGGAAAAGTATGGTTAGTCCACTGTAAGTGAAAACAAAGAAAGCTTTCTAACTTTTCGATACTAGCCCAATGGAGTATGTGCATTTATATAAATGTGTAACTCATTCTGTTTAGTTGGTAATAATTGCAGGTAATCAATAAAAGACACTTTGTCCCTCCCACCAGTGTTTGTACAACCAGTGATAGCACAATAGTTCACCATATTTACATCATTTTCTGCTGAATGCAACTGTGCTTCCCCTTCAATATGGCCACCAATCAGTGTTGCCAGATGGGAAATGAAGAAATATCGTAGTGTCACTTTAAAATTATCATATTTTGACCCAAATTATTGTATGTATGAAAATAACTTGAAAAATCACAGGCTACGACAGTACATTAAAAACTAGAAAAGCACTTGGAGAGCGCAGACCTCCGCCAAGCGCCACAGTTCCCCCCATACAGTGTTTGTGTGTACGTTTTCAGATTCCTTGACCATGAAAACATATGACAAGCAATTGGATTGACAATGATAGGATTAGTGGTTCAGTAGTTATTCACGAAAATGGCATTTTGCGTAATGGCGGTTTTCTTGTGGACGGTGATCCGGATCACCACCAAAATCTAATCATTTGTAGGATACCCCATTTCTGACAATCTGTGAAAATTTCATGAAAATCCATCCATAACTTTTTGAGTTATCTTGCTAACAAACAAACAGACAGACAGACACAAACCAACGCCGATGAAAACATAACCTCCTTGGCGGAGGTAACAAAGCCATTCTATATGCATGGAACCTGCAGTAACCTAAGAAATAAACAGAGAGGCTCCGTCATTTGCATGAAACAACTGTTGCATGCATTGTCACACCCACACAGTGAACTACACCTCTTTGCACAACCACTATTTCAGTCCTTAAACGTAGGGTCTAACTCCCAGGCAGGGTAATAAAGCTGCTGTGCCCAGTGGAGGTGCTTTGTTTTCTTACGGGTGCCCATGACTGTGCTGCCAGTCTCTTTTCTTTTAGTACTTTTTTCCTCTGAGTCCGAACTCGTGTTCACTGATTTTTATTTTTTTTTTATTTATTGTGATGCCATGCAGCTGCCCAAAGAAATGTGATCTAAGCACTGCTGATGTGATTGGCATATTTGGCAGTGAGGAGGAGCCAGCCAGGTATGAGCTGATCAGCTATGAGCAGGCATCAATTTCTGGTGATGTGTGGGTGTTCACGTAAATAAAAATGAAGTTTTTTGGGGGTGCACAGAAATGCCAAAATTATCGTATATTTGGCCTTTTTAAAAACTATTCATTGTATATGGTATAGGCCCTAAAACTATTGCATAAATACAATAATTATTATATATCTGGCAACACTGCCGCCAATATGCTACCATAAGGTGTGTGGCATCACACAAAATCTATCGATACCACTTCACCACCCGCTTGAAGTAAAAAACAAACCACGCATGTCATGATCAGGCGAGCGTGCCTCCCCCCTCCCTTCCTGTCTCTAGTTTCTCGGCTCCGGAGCTCATCAAGCGCACCTGCGTGATTACACACCTGTCCCCTGATTCACCAGCGTATTTAGAGGTCAGTGTGTGAAGAGCTTTCCGCTAGATCGCTGGGTTTGTGCCGCCTCTCAACTGATGATCTTGCTGCTAAGCAAAATCATTATGTCTTCTAGTTGTCTTACCTTTTTGCCCTCCTCTTCTCTCAGGTTTGCTGCCGCCTCCAGCAGTGCATCTCCGGAGCTGTGTTTGCTTGCTCGCCTGAATCATCTCCCTTCTGGACAACGGCTTCTCCACCCAGGTCCTCCAGTCAGTCCTCCTCCTTCATTGCCGTCATCAATCCATCATCTCTTCCCCCATGCTGAAGTCACTGCCAGGCTCTCTGCCAGTACCGTAAGATCCACATCCTCAGCAGTTATTTTCCATCCATCTATCCAGCCATCTTCTTCCGCTTAATCCGTTTCGGGTCGCGGGGGGGGGGGGCGGGGCTGGAGCCTATCCCAGCATCTTTGGGCGAAAGGCAGGGTACACCCTGGACAGATCGCCAGTCCATCGCAGGGCCAACACAGAGAGACAGACAACCATTCACTCTCACAGTCATACCTAAGGATAATTTAGAATCCCCAGTTTGATGCCAATTAACCTAACTTGCATGTTTTTGGCATGTGGGAGGAAACCGGAGAAATCCCGGAGTAAACCCACACAGACATGGGGAGAACATGCAAATTCCACACAGATCACTGTTGGTCGGGGGCTGGGATCGAACCCGGGATCCCCCGGCCAAGGGTGAGTTGCTGTGCTGCCGCAGTGCTAACCACTCCCCCACCGCGCTGCCCAGTTATTTTCCAGTGCATCATATTCAGTATTAACCCTTCCTCTCTTCCCTTTCCCTTCTAGATCGTGGCTCCAGTGTGCAATTATTTTCCAGGATATAGTTTGGCTTCTTGGTTGCGGGTTTCATTAATTGTGGTGTGTGTTTATGTTCATTAAGTTAGCATGCTTTTGTATAGGGTTTGGGTTTTTATTAAAGTGGTGTAAACTTTTCATCTGCGCCTGTGTGTTCTTCTGAAGTGGTTGCCTTGCACTTAAGCCTCCTCAAAATCCTAAAATCTTGACAACGCAGAACAATTTCCAATGGAGATTGTGATGTTATATTTTTGAGGCCTTTATTGTGAATTGCGGTGTAATGGCGGCCACTTCCTCTTCTGCCACTGCACTGCCCTATAAATACCAACGGGCATCTCTATTCTGCCACTTTGTGGATGCCCCTGCCTGGTGGCTGTGTTGTGTGTCCAACGACAATAAAGCTGAGTTCGACTATTCACTTAGTCTCATCATTGTACTAAGGTATTTATGGACATAACAGAGATGCCTGGACAATCTCTGACTTTAGACAGGGAGGAAAGATAACCCAAATGCAGACAATTCCAGTTCACACAGCGTTATCAATAAATTAAAATAAAACACAATACAAAAATCACACTTCCTGAGCTCCAAGGGAAAATAAACGATGAGGAATGGAAAACCAGAGAACCAGGAGCACAGGAGAATGATACCATAACATAGGTTATGTCGCCATGAGGCACTGAAGGACAGAGCTGACTTTATAGGGAAACTGAAATCAAACAATGAATCACAGGTGAGCACACATGACAGCCACTCCCACTAGCCACTTTGGCAGGTTGTAGTTTTCTCAAACAACATCTAAAATAATAAACAAAAATAATAATAATAATAATAATAAAGCAATGTGAGACTACGAAACTACAACTCCCATAAGCACTACCTGCACACAGGATGTGCTCATTGGTCCACTGTCACCATAGACGGAGTCTGGAGAAGCCGCGGACAGTCTACTCCTTGGGTTATTCTCCCATCCTGCCCTTGTTCAACCTGGTGGGAAGAAATGCGTGGTGGGTGGCAGCTTCTCCTGTACTGAATACAGATTGGAGCCAGACTCTGCTGACGCGAGTTCACTTTGCAACCAGTCTGAAGAAAAATTGAGGAATAGACAGCAGGCAGCAGAACACACCTGTCCCCGCTCTCAGCGATCAGATTACCAGGAAAACTGCCCCTGACTGTCATGGCCTGCAGTGAGCGAGCACACACACATCATCATCACACTAATTAGCCACTTTTCCACTAGCACCTACTCATCTCAACTCGCCTCAACTCTACTTGGCCTGACACGGTTTAGGTCATTTTCCATCACAGCTGAGTATCACCCCAAGGTGGGTGGGTTCATTACAGGAAGGCAGTCTGTTATCCCGTCATGCTGTTGATATGCTGACAATTTACTGTCAGAAGCAAATACTTCTTGCAGAAAGCGCAAAATACAAGCAAAGCATGAAGTTATCGTTGATGGCTACCTAGCTCATTGTCTGCATACAGGAGACAACAGCAATATCCGAGCGCTGCAACACCGATGGAAGAAGTGTGAGGACCGAAGGGGAGATTGTTGAAAAATAAACCACATTTGGTCAAATTTGACCACTATATGAACTTTTCAGCCTATGAACCTTTCAGTCCCATAGCTCCCTCTGGATTTTCACATCAGTCACCAAGCACAGAAGAGTCCGCACCTTGTCGTTGGACCACTTGGTTGATTTGTGTGTAGCCATTTATCTCGTTGATTATCACAGAAACAATAAAAACTCACAACTGATTTACAAATGGCAGTTTTGAATCTTGTGAAGACATCACTCTCATCCACTGATGTTATGCCGTGGCCAATCAGTAGCCTGCAGTCTGCTGACATTACCTTTTCAGCTGGACTCAGCATGGTTGGAACCTCACTGTAATAGGTACCAAAATAGTACCTAGTACCAGGTACTGTATTAGGTACTAATGAAAAATCCTACAAACCAAGTAGAGTCAAGGTGAGTTGGGCTGAGTAGGTGCTAGTGGAAAAGGGCCAATTGTCTCCTATTTGCTTCAGCTGCACAGTGGCTGGGCTCCACCCTACTTAAGGGGTGAACTGGCATTATTTCACTGTAGGATTGTCTCGACACCATAGCCTTTGCTGCCACGAGCTCACCTGCTGTTTTTGCGTTCCTCGCTACACCTTGTGTGTTCTCCAGCTTGCTCGCAGCCCAGCCCCAGCCCTGACCTTCAGAGTAACTGGAATCGCGTAAGCCCGTTTATGTTCCCACCTTGTTGTCTCTCTGACCTCTTTGCCCTTTCTCCTCAGCCTTGCCTCTGGACCTCTGCCTGCTTGCCCCCCGACCCCAGTTATCCTGTGGAGATTGGACGCTCACCCTCCTGGATTGGCTTCAGCCTGTAAGTCAAGCAAAAATATCCAATTAACCCTCACCCTGCTCTCCCCCTGTAAGGGTACAAATGACAATTGGGATGGAGCCCAAATCTACCTGTACTTCACTCTGACATTACAAATTTCTATAGTTTTACAGTATATACTGCTGTTCTTGTTCTGTCCCCATCTAGGGGAAGAAAAACCCTGGTTTCAAACCTCCGCTGCCTTGCGGCATACCTGGTCATGGGAAAGGCTTCGGGAGTCAACCCTGAGGAAAAATCCAGAGTCGGAGTCCCTAAGGCAGTCCGCTGCTCTATTCAGCATTGTTCTTGCAACTCCTGCAACACTGCTGGTTCCAAACTGTATTGGCTTTGCCGTTCCTTTGGATCCACCACCAGTGTGGAGAGGGGGGACCTACTACCTGGGCAACAGTTGGTTCTCCACATTACCCTGCCCTGACTTGTGCCCTTGAGAGGACACTCCAGCTTCACCTCACAGCGTCAAAATAACACAGGAAGCAGCAGTCTACTGGTAATAAGCCATAGTGCTCGATTGGCGTAGAGTATGGCGCCAGGGGTTGCTTCCGATGGTGGGAGGGATTTTCGGATCTCATTGGACAGTCACTGCCCACCTTAAGCTGGGCAGCCCCCAGCCAGACAGGTACTGTCCCATCACAGTCTGCCTTCCTCATTGGGTGCATGGGGATTAGGATAAAACCAACAAGCAGGCTGCAACTATCGCACCAGGCAAGAAAGAAAAGAAAACATCCAAATACACAAGACCAGCTCTTAAACTTGGAACCTGGAACGTCCACACTATGACACCAGGACTCGCTGTGAACCCTCAGGACATCAACGATGCCAGAAAGACAGCAGTCATCAACAATGAGCTACTGAGATTATATATAGACATCGCTCCTCTGCAGGAAACGCGCCTAGCTGGATCAGGCACACTCAAGGAGAAAGACTACTCATTCTACTGGCAAGGAAAATGTGCAGAGGAGCACAGAGAACGTGGAGTTGGATTCACTGTCAGGAACTCCTTGCTGAAAATAGTTGAACCAGGTGACAAAAAGTACGAACGTCTGTTGACACTCTGACTCCACACCTCTGATGGCCCAGTCATCTTTGTCAGTGCATACGCTCCTACATCGACATCCACATCTGAGAAAAAGGATGAGTTTTACACCAAGCTTAGCAACATCATCAAGACCATCCCTAGCAATGAACACTTTGTCCTCCTTGGTGACTTCAATGCCAGGGTGGGCGCCAACCATGATTCTTGGCCTTCCTGTCTGGGACATTTTGGGGTTGGCAAGATAAATGAGAACGGGCAGCGCCTGTTAGAGCTTTGCTCTTGTCATGGCCTCTGTGTGACCAACTCCTACTTCCAGACGAAGCCACAACACAGAGTGTCATGATGACCCCTTGCTCAAAACACTGGCACCAGCTGGATATGGTCATTGTCAGACGCACAAACTTGAAGTTCATGCTCCTTACTTGCACATACCATATTGCAGACTGCAACACTGACCACTCACTAGTGTGCAGCAAGATCAGGATTCTCCCAAAGAAGAGCCATCACAACAAGAAAGACGGGAAGCCATGCATCAACACTACCAAGATGCAGTATCCAGAGAAAATTGAGAAATTTGTCAAGTCCTTTGAGGACACCCTGTCCACAGACCACCCGCACAGCTCTGCCTCTGCAAATTGGGACCACCTCCGGGAGACCATTCAGAAAACAGTTTTCACAACCTTTGGGAGGAAGACTTCTAAGAACTGCAACTGGTTTGAAGCCAAGTTGAATGAGATGACTCCCGTTATTAAAGCAAAACACGCTGCTCTTACTGAATACAAGTGCTCACTGAGCAAGAAATCCCTTTAAGCACTCAGAGCAGCCACAAGTAAAGTACAGCAGACAGCAAGATGTGTCAGTGAGTATTGGCAGCAGCTCAGCAATGACATCCAGACTGCAGCTGTAACTGGTAACATCAGAGGGATGTACGAGGGGATCAAGAAAGCTCTCGGTCCAACTTGGAGCAAGACGGCCCCCCTCAAATCATCCAGCGGAGAAGTGATTACCAATAAAGGTAAGCAGATGGAGAGATGGGTCGAACACTACTCAGAGCTGTATTCCAGAGGAAACGTCATGGCATCTTCAGCTTTAGATGCCATTGAACCTCTGCCCATCATGGAGGAGTTAGATGTCAAGCCAACATTGGAGGAGCGTACCAAGGCTATTGATAGCTTAGCCTGTGGCAAGGCACCTGGCATGGATGGCATCCCGCTGGACCTGATTAAACGCTGCAAAACCACCCTCTTGCAGCCATTACACGGTGTTCTCTGTCAGTGCTGGAGTGAAAGAGCTGTACTGCAAGACATCCGTGACGCTAAGATTGTCACCCTGTACAAGAACAAGGGTGGGAGAAGTGACTGCAATAACTACAAGGGCATCTACCTCCTGAGCATTGTAGGCAAACTCTATGCCTGTGTCATGCTCATGCAGCTCCAGAAGCTGGCTGAGCGGGTTTATCCAGAGTTCCAGTATGGCTTCTGAGCAGAATGTTCAACAGTAGACATGATCTTCTCCTTACGCCAATCAGGAGAAGTACAGAGAGCAGCAGAAGCCCCTCTACATTGCCTTTATCGACCTTCCTAAGGCATTCGACCTGGTCAGCAGGAATGGGCTTTTCAACATCCTCCTGAAAATAGGATGCCCCCAAAATTACACAGCATGATTAGATCCTTCCACGACAACAGGAAGGCAGTCATCCAGTATGAGAGCAGCATGTCTAAGCCATTTGACATCAAGAGTGGTGTGAAACAAGGCTACGTCCTTGCGCTCACCCTCTTCAGCATCTTCTTTCCTCTGCTCCTGAAGCATACCTTTGCGACCTTGACAGAAGGAGTGTACCTACACACCAGATCAGATGGACAACTCTTTAACCTTGCTAGACCAAGAGCAAAGACCAAGGTGTGCAAGGCCAGCATCAGAGACATGCTCTTCGCTGATGACACTGCAGTCATTTCACACACTGAGCAACAACTCCAGTGCCTCATGGATAGATTCTCCCAAGCATGCAAAGACTAGGGCTCACCATCAGTCTGAAAAAGACCAACGTGTTGGGCCAAGATGTGGAAACACCACCTGTAATCACCATCGACAGCTATGAACTAGTTGTTGTCCACTAGTTTACATATCTCAGGTCTACCATCAGTGACAACTTGTTCCTTGATGTGGAAATCAACCAGCGCATCGGAAAGGCCACAACAACTATAGGCTGACTTACAACCCGCATATGGGAGAATCCCAAATTGACAGTGTCAACCAAAATGGAAGTGTACAATGCCTGCATCATCAGCACACTGCTGTATGGCAGTGAGGCATGGACAATATATGCCAAGCAAGAGAAGAAGCTGAACAGCTTCCACCTGCGCAGCCTACATCGCATCCTTGGCATCACATGGCGCAACAAAGTGGCAAATGCCCAGGTCCTCGCACTGGTCTCCCCACTATGTATATGCTGCTCAGGCAACATAGGCTGCACTGGCTATGTGTACCGTATGGAAGATGGCCATGTGCACCATATGGAAGACAGATGCATACCTAAGGACGTTCTGTATGGCGAGCTTGCCTCTGGCAAGAGATCTGTTGGCTGTCCCCAGCTGTGCTACAAGGATGTCTGTAAGCGTGACATGAAAGCCCGGCGCAGCACTCTCCAGAAACAACTCAAGGCACGAGAGGAAAACTCCAGACCTTGGCTGAAGAAAAGAGAGCCAGACGGAAGGTGCATGCCTGTGAAGTAAATACTGTGAACACCCACACCTGCACCAGATGTGGTAGAGACTGCCATTCCCGTATTGGACTGATCAGCTACAGCCGACACTGTACTAGCTGAGACAGCTCCACAATGGCAAACCAAGAGGGCGCATCATCTATGGTCAACATTGACCGACAGAGGCCATCCATCTTAAATAATTAAACAGTATTTCTCTTGCTATTTTTATGTATGTATAAAGGTAAATTTTATCATGCCATAGTCCAATTTGATTTTATTAAACATAATTTTCCAACTACAAAATTGTGGCTAGTGAAAAGGCTGAGTGGCTAGTAACTTTAGAAAATTACTAGCCACAGTGGCTGTGACAAAAAAGTTAAGGTCATGTCCTGCCCTTCATTGTAAAACAGGGAATACAGTTACATGAGACTCAATAAAACCAAAAAAGGAAGTGCTTTCAAAGTAATCCTAAAACCCAGAACACAGGAAAACATTCAAACATACCTAAGGGAAATTACTAGAAAACTTGATCTAGCATGACTAGGAAAAAAAAACCATAAATGCAACTAAGGAGATATCATTAAACCAGAGAGTAAAAAACAGCCAAGGGAAATTAGCAGACTTTAACCCTGAAGGTAAACTGTGAATCAGAAACCATCCATCCATCCATCCATCTTCTTCTGCTTAATCCTTTTTGGGTCACGGGGGGCTGGAGCCTATCCCAGCATCTTTGGGCGAGAGGCAGGGTACACCCTGGACAGATCGCCAGTCCATTGCAGGGCCAACACAGAGAGACAGACAACCATTCACTCTCACAGTCATACCTAAGGACAATTTAGAATCCCCAGTTTGATGCCAATTAACAAACCATCTGCAACTAAACCAGAATAAATTATAACAAAAAGTCCAAAATAACACCATAACTGAAAGGGTGGGGTATGATCACAAATCCTAATTTTTATGTAACTTTGAGGCTTTATTCTTGTATTTGCGTTGTATAATAGTAAATCTGGAACTTTTTAATTGTAAATTTGTGACTTTTCTGACTCTTGAAGAAATTTGCTCCTTTTTTTTGTAAATTGGAGTTTTTTCCATAAATTTTGAATTTTTATATGTGACTTTGGAACATTTTCATAATTTTTTTTGTCATATTTGAAATTATGTTCTTTTTTTTTCTTGGAATTAAAGTTTTTCCATAAAATTTTGAGACTTCTTTCACTCATGAATTTACTTTTTTTCTTGAATTTGCAACTTTTGTGTCATGAATTCATATCTGTTTTTCTTCCAAGTTTGTTATACATTTACAATATAGTGACTGTTGTTACACATGGGACTCTTTTTCTCATAAATCTGCAACTTTTCTTGTGAATTTGTGACCTTTGTCTTATAAAGTCACATTTTTTTCATGCAATTTTGCCCTTGTTTCAGGTTAGAACAACAGCCCCTCAAAATGTCTGTGCACATCCCTGCTGTCTACTTTCCTTTAATACAAAACATTTAATACAAAAAACAGACAAATGTAAAATAATAATGATGGATTGCATTTATATAGCGCCTTTCAAGATACCCAAAGCGCTTTATAATGAGCCCATTATTCATTCACTCCACAGACAGACAAAGGTAGTAGTAAGCTACTTCTGTAGCCACAGCTGCCCTGGGACAGACTGACGGAAACGTGGCTGTCAATCTTTGCCAATGACCTCTCTGACCACTACCCAACATTTATACATATTCATACCCAGTGTCATGGACACTGGAGGCAAGGTGGGTAAAGTGTCTTGCCCACGGACACAACCGCAGGATGGCTGGGATTCGAACCACCAACCCTCTGATTATTGGACGACCTTCTCTACCTCCTGAGCCACTGCCACCGCCAAATATATACTTTCTAAAGTGCATAAACTCAGTTTTTCCAAAGTGTTCTATAGTGTGGAGAAAGGAAGCAGGCGAGGCAACAAGCTAGATGACACATAAGCTTTATTCTTTCTCCAACATAGAGTACAGCAAAAAATCTCTCGGGTCTCTGTGCATTCCTCTTTTATATCTTTAATACCATGCATTGAGACCCGGAACTTCCAACCATAATACATTGTTATTTCGAACAAAGATCTGTGTGGTACGTAAACATCATAACACCGGTGCCGCTCTCACACCCTTCTCTCTTCCAGGGGCTCCGGCGGTTCCTCCTCTCCACGGGGGCTGCACAGTTCATACTGTCCCGTTTAAGACCCCCTGGTGGTACTTCCTCCTCCGGTCCATTATTCCCCCTTATCCCAGCTGCTTTCTCTGGGTGGAGAATCCCCACACCATGCTTCCACAATAGCAATATTTTCCTGCACTGAACTACAGTGGCTGTTGTATTTTCTTTAGAGCTTCCACAAGAAACAAAGGCAGGAAGGTATAGGAAGTTCTTTAGTCATTTGGGTGCTATTCATTGGAGTCATTTTGACCATTATCAGTGACTAATAAAATTAAAGCAAATAATTTCACTCCTAAAGAAAACAACAGAGGGCTATCTGTCGGAAACGTTGTGCTTTTATTGTGGCAGTTTGGTGTAAACTAAGGTCACTGCTCTTAAATGAAGATTACAGTTTTTATTTTAAAATTTGCCAGCTGTCTATGTAAAAGGCCACGATAGACTACAGCATATTGCCAGATTCACAGCCTTTAATGGTGGTCCTTCTCTGTCACAATCTTATACCCGCTTTACAAAGGGATGGAGATCATCGAGAGATTGTTGAGAGATCTGGCCAATTTTTGATCTACCAATGATCTTCAGTGATCTCCACAGTCACCATGGTCTCCTCAAAGTTGTGACTCACTCCAAAACACACAAGGGTCTTGCAAATGATCCCAAACATAATAAATAAATAAATAAATAGGCAGTTAGTGGTTATAAAAATGCATTCAGATTTAGAAAACTGAAGTTGCATTCACCTCAAAATAGGACACACTAATCATCATTCACACTAAACCAACATCAAAGTGGAACAAGTTGCATGTGCAATCAAAAAATATTGTTATTGATATCAATATTGAAGCCATTGGCATACTATTTATTTATCATATTGCAAATGTGCACTATTGCAAAGCATTAGTAGTTGCCTTAGGGTAGTATCTCACTGGGCTGAGACAACTTGAGACTAGTTGGAGAATTACATTCTCGAGAGAGAGTTTGCAAAATGTCTCCAGACATTCTCGCTGGTTTGTATTTTCCCCTCCTGGGTCACAGGGTCTCGCACTCATCTCACAGGAATTTTGAACATGTTCAAAAAATTTGTGCAACAGCTTTCTCTCAAAACAGTCTCAGAGTCATTGCAGGTGTCTCAAACCCATCTTAAGTGTTAGGCAGCCATTGCGGGACTGCCATGAGTGGAAAAAAAAAACCCTAAAGTTAGTCTTGCGCATGTTACAAGAATGTTCTGCAACACTTGCATGACATGTATGCAAACAACCTTTACCAAAAAACTTGCTGGGAGTTTGTGAGGTGTACAGTGTGATTTCAAGTGGAAATTGTTGCAAATTCTCATTTTTTTTTAATCTCTAACTAGTTGTAAACTGTCTCAGCTCAGTGAGAGACTGTTATGTCCCAAATAATGAGGAGGCGAGGTGATGTTTATAATGTTTATTAGATAAGAACTATAACACATATAGGGAGACCCTACCGCGAGTATGGGAGTGTGCCTCAGGCTTTTATAGTACAGGTGGCGCCGCCTCCTATTGGCAGGGCTTCACCCCTCCCAGCCTAGGGCACCGCCATACTAATACATTATATAATATTCCTATCCTACAAGACTACCCTTAGAAGAGCAGAATGCTGAGCTTTCATCTTATACCACTAGGTGGCAGCCTTGTTTATTCATTCATTCATCTTCTTCCGCTTAATCCTTTTCGGGTTGCGGGGGGGGCTATCCCCTCAGAACTCCCCCCAACCTCAACTCAATCCAGCGTCAAAATATGTTTTGTGCAAAATTCCCCCAACTCCACTATTAGAATAATAACATGATAAACCTGTCTGATTACTCAGACAGACCCTGGTTTATTACAGTGAGCTCCTTTACCCGTATGTGTTGGTGGTTGGTGGGGGCTGCAGTATGTATGGTGGGATGATTGTGAAACATCATTCTGTGCCAGATTGTGCAGCAAATGCAGAACATTGCAGATCAACTTTTAGCACTTTCTAAACCACAGAGGCAACACATCCCACAGAATGTGATGCTGTATTCAGCCCCTCACCATACCGCCCAGGTCCCATCATGGCTTCCCATAGTTTGAAGCCTGAAACTATTTAACACATTTGACTGACAGTTGTATTCATTTCTATGAGACTATTTGCAGTGTTGATTGTAACTTTGTTCTTGTGTATACAGTACTGTATATACTGCATATTATTGTTTCATTTGCCAATAAAGTCAATTTCTTTAAAGGAGTCATTGACTGAAAAATGGTGTGCTTGTAGGTTTTAGCTGCCTCAAATGTGTCAACTGGTCATGTAATTAGCCAAAAAAAACTTTCCAAACAGTCAATAATCTGAAAAAACCACATTGCCTTTATTTCATTTTTCTCTCAGAGAAACTCCCAAAGACATTTTTTGACTCTTCCGGGTAGTTCTTCTAAGTCAAGTGTTGAAAAAGCCCACCCACTGCCATCCTTGAGACCTGCCCAGTGCTCTGTTATTGGCCCGCCTAGCTCTCTGTCATGTAGATGGAAGGGGTGCTAAAGGTAGCCTATTAGCCCTTGAGCTATTATCCCTAAGCTAATACCAGGAAGCTTGAACCAAGCGCAGCTTATATTGTTATTTTCTTCCGATCTTAGTCACTCTAACAACCATCCCTGTTACCACCTGGTTCACTAGCCCACAATATACCACGTGTCACTACGGCCCATCCCCCAGTGGTTTTGCTGTGATTACCGGTGTGCCCATCGTGGCAACTGCCTACGGCACAACCAAAGACTGCTCCCCCGAGCTCCCCCACCATCCTCCGAGGCTTTGCGTGAGTCTGCTCTACTCTCGCAGGCAACGTTGGGGAGCCGCTTTGTGACGGCGCATCCCCCAGCTGGTTGTGGGAGAGGAGTGGAGTCCCGCGGAGCAAGACACTGCACTTTGAGATCCCGTGGCTCGGCAGCTTGGCTCGGCCAATGGCCTCAAGTTGTGGTGTTTGGTGAGTCACCTGGCACGCAGTACTGGTGATTTGTTGTGGCCCAGCCACAACCCAGCCTTGATACCTCCCACTGCTTTATTGTTGGCATGCCTAATTATTACAATCCAGCCCCGTTTCTTATGTCGAGGAGATGTTGCACTCAAGGGTGAGGCAATAGAGAGATCCTCACACCATCTCCCAAAGGATACACCTCTAAGAGAACAGTGGCAAAAAATTCAGTGAATGGACATTCTGGCAGATTTTTGCCCAAACTAACTGCACTGTTCTGGTGATTTCACTGTGGATTAATTCCAAAACCTTGGAAAATATACAGTAACTCAGGTTTCATCAAAAAGCTTATTCTTAGGGATACCTCAGCAAAATGGGCAAGGCACAGGACCGGCAGCCCACACCATTGACTAGCTGGGAGTCTCCTGGCAATCCATTTCGCTGTGCTCATGTGGCCTCCCAAGGCTTGAGCTGCATGGCAACATATGTGAAAATTTATTGCTCAGACCCTTCACAATCAGGGTAGCGTTATGTCTGGAAACCCGGAATGACCAACAGAAAGTGATGCTGATTCGGAACATGAACTTTAGTACAACATACTGTTAATAGTACAGTGCAGGCAGGTTATGGTTAGGCGCTATGTCGCTGAGGGCCAAGAGCCGACAGAGGCCGAAAATGGCCGACCCTCTCCTTTTAACCGTCCAGAGTGATGACGTCACCCTGATGGCTGCGTCACCATGCCGGCACTCGTTAACCCATGTAGTGCCACACTACATTCATTCCCCACCCCCCCCCGAAAAAAGCACAGAACATTATGCATAGTCAAATCAACCCTCCCCGATTTGGTATTTGGTACATAAAACACAAAGCTAGCTAGGGCTAGCGGGTAGATCACCGCATAGCCCAGCGCGGCTGAGTGGTTTATTCTGCCACTATCAGTTGACAGCCGTGCCCCTAGCTAAACAGTCCCTTTTTTTCTTCCATGGGGAAGGCAGTCCTGTTGGAGGGGCCTTGTAGCAAGCCCATGGTGAATGCACCCCTGTGGATGCGGAGGCCCACGGACCGGGATCGTCTCTGCACGGTGGCGCAGTGGTTAGCACTGCGGCAGCACAGTTTACCCTTGGCCGGGGGATTGTGGGGATCGTGGGATCGTGGGTTCGATCCCAGCCCCCGACCAACAGTGATCTGTGTGGAGTTTGCATGTTCTCCCCGTGTTGCGTGGGTTTACTCCGGGATTTCTCCGGTTTCCTCCCACATGCCAAAGACATGCATGTTAGGTTAATTGGCTGTTCTAAATTGTCCCTAGATATCTGTTTCCTATAGGCCCTTAGAATAGAGGGTTAGTATTAATGAAAGCGCTTTGAGTGGTCTTTGTGACTAGAAAAGCGCTATATAAGTGCAGGTTAGTTAGTTAGTTAGTTAGTTAGTCTCTCATGAAACCCCAATTTGGGTGCCACACTTTACGAGTCGCCTCCCACAAAGCCCTGTCATCCAGGGTTGCTGCTCGAACCCGACAGAGACGGGTGGCATGCCACACCAAACCATCTGCCAGTTTGAAGGTCGCTGGGCCCAGTTGCGCGCTGATTCTGATGGGTGTCAGTGGTGGCGGAGGCTGTGCTGGGGCTGACTGTGGGTCCAGTCATTCGATTCTGCTGACCCAAACCCAGTCCATCACTGCGAGCAGCATCCTGTTCAGCTGCACATGGTATTGTGGTTGTGGTGGTGCAGTTCTTACTTCTGTTGCGGGACGTCCACCAGGTTGTGGTGGTTCTGCTATGTCCTGTTGGGTCATGGACTCTTCATCCTGCATCTCAGCGGCGGTTCCTGGAGGCTTGTGCCGGTCGTGGATTTGGAAGACGTCCGGTGACTCTGCTGTGTCTTGTATAATCGCGGACTCTTCATCCAGCGGCTTAGCTGTGGCTCCTGTAGACTGGTGCTGTGCGTGGATTCAGAAGCAGTCTGGTCCCTTCTCTCCCTCACCTAGGAAGTCTGGTCCTGGCAGTGCATCACTATCATCGTTGTTAGGGTCTACGCCGGGTATTCCAGGATACTCGGTAAGCGCGGGCTCCCTCTCCTGCAGCTCCACAGTGGCTCCCGTGGGCCCATGCTGGGCGAGGATCTGAGGCAAGTCCGGTCACTGCACCCTCTCCGCGCAGTGTTCCTCCTGTGAACACGAGATGGCTGTACTCTCGTCATCGTCATCCTGGTGTGTTGCGTCCCACTCATCGATATCAGTCAAACGGAGCTCGTTACTGTCACAGATGGAGAAGCCCATTTGATAAAACAAGTCACATCCTAATATGTTGTCTCCATGCATGACCACTTGGAAAAACAAAGTCAGTAATTACTCTTGACGCATAGCAGACCGTTAGTGTGATGGTCCCTGCATTGGTAACTCGGAAGCCACCATACCCGTACAACACCACTAGATTCTTGCCAGTTGAGTGGCTGGGGAAAAACTTCTTCACTGTGGCCCAATTCAACATTGACCACACTGCAGCAGTGTCGAGCAGGAGCGGCAAGTTAACGTCGTCCAGCTTCACCATGCAGAATGCATACGCTGCACTTCCGGACCTCACCGTGTGGATGGTCGTCGTGGGTGAGTGATTTTGTTTGGCCAGTAGGCTCAGCGGTGGTGCTGACTGGCAAATTTTGGTGAAGTGGCTGAATTTTCCGCATCTCTTAGATTGTAGCCCCCATGCTGGGCAGAAACATGCTCTCTCTCGGTGTGTCGGGGAGCAGGTGCCACATGAGAAGTGCCCCAGGGTGTCCTTCTGAGTCGTAATGCTTACCTCAGCATCTTCTGCCTCGTTACTGGGTTCTTCTGTGCTTACTGTGTATGCAAGCGGTGTGTAGCTCGGCTGTCGTTGTTGTTGCTGCACACCTAGCTTTGATGCTAACCTGTCGGCAGACTCCAGCTGGAATGCTAGCTCGATGGTGTTAGCTAGCGTCATGTCATTTAGTGCCATGAGCATTTTTGTCCAAAGCCGCGGGTTGCTAGTATGCTCGGCCAACTGCTCCCGCACAATTTCATCCAAACCAAACCTGCACATGCTAGCTAGATGGCCAAGGTCCATGACAAATTGTTGTGTTGTCTCTCCAGCCTTCTGTCACTTTTGGTGGAACCTAATACGCCGTGCCAACACGTTGTCTGGTGTGGCAAAGTAGCTAGCTAGCAGCTCGAATGAATCAGCGAATGAGTCCGTTGGTCCTAGTGTGCAGAAAATACGTTGGCTTTCTATGACCAAATAGTGAATTAACAGAGCTCACTTCCGTACCTTGTCTAGCTCGTCCAGGCCCAATGCTGATATGTAGGTGGCGAAAGCATAGAACCAGTGTGGCCACGGTACAGGCCACTCACCAGGGTTTTCCAAAAATAGCTGTGGTGGCCTCACGCACGCCTCCATGGTTTAACTCTCGTCATCAAATGTTATGTCTGGAAACCAAGAATGACCAAGAGAAAGTGACGCTGATTCGGAGCATGAACAGACTGTTAATCGTACAGTGCAGGCAGGTTATGGTTAGGCGCTATGTCACCAAGGGCAAAGAGCTGAGAGAGGCCTAAGATGGCCGACCCTCTCCTTTTAACTGTCCGGCATGATGACATCACCCTGATGGCTGCATCACCATGCCGGAGCTCGTTAATCCCTGTAGTGCCACACTACAGGTAGCATCTAGATTTTATAGCATTAAATAGACCCTCCAGGATTTCATGATGTTGCAATTCTACCAATTCCCGCAACTTCAGCAGGTCCTGCATAATTTGAATTTTGTCCAATCACCACAACTTTACTGCAATTTTGGCCAATTGTTGTCAACTTCCGCCAATTTTGCCAATCAAATTTGTCTCTCAGTAGCGCACAGATGTGTACATCATCACTCTGACCAATCAATTGCGGCATTGCACCGCATACTCACTTCTGTGTTTACACTGAGTATATACCGAACACATCAGCAAAAAACAGTGTGTGATCAAAAAAACACTCACCTACGAGTTTTTCCACATCATTCCTTCCTCCGTCTCCCCCGACCCACCAGTGAACGTCTCCAGTTTCCGTAATGACTGTGTGTATGAAGTGCCGGGTTAATACAGTAGCATACAATTGTTACAGAAACAAAACTATCTACTATTCATTAAACAATTTTAACCTAGTATTTATTTAATAATTTTAGATTTTTTAAGGGATGGGCTTTAGTGTTTAGTACCTTGAAATAATGAATGTGAAATATGCTGTACACAAAACTGATTCAACTATATTCAATAACTGGATTTTGACAGGCCTTTGTTTTCATTTTAATTCACAACTAGTGCATTGCCCGTAGAAAGCAAGAATTCCTGTCTGAAACAGGTAGCCCAATCAGGCTTTACAGGCCCAAATGTAGGCTGTATTTGAAAGTGGAATACAGAGATGTAGCCTATATGTAGGCAATAACACATGTAAGACTTTGATGAATATGAAAGAGACTGAACTGAGATTTATTTGATTGTTTGAATATTAATTACAGAGTAATTGAAAATGAATGGGACATCCAATATTAGCCACTGTTTAAGAACCACTTGTTTATTTTTTTGTCAGATCACTTATTTGTGTGATCTTTTATGACTTACATTCATAATAGTGTATCTTGCACTTTGGGGAATGAGAGTTGTTCAGTCACCTTTATATTTTAGTTTATATGTGTAGTTTATAGTCATCAAGATAACATACAGTAAGCCTTTATCAGTCCCACAATGGGGAAATTCCAGGATTGCAACAGCACAGGGATAGCAACACTCAGAGCAATAATTCAAAAGATAAGATAATAAGAGCAGTGAATATACATACATATGTACACAGAAATATACACAGTGTAGAGCATTGTAGCTAGGTGGAATAAACAGCAAAACTCTATTCAGTTACCCCACATAGTATGAATATGTACTCATACAGTATATTTCATATTTGAATCAGCCTAGTTGTCACCCTCTGTAGTGATTGATATTGAAATTGTCCTAGTTGTATAATGGAGGAGACAATTATTGTGCAGGTTTGTTATGTTTTGTGCATTCAATACAACCTCTACGAGCAGCCCTGGTTGGGTTATAAAGTCTGACAGCCGTAGGTAGGAAGGACCTGCAAAACCTCTCGGTTACACACATAGGATGCTACAGCCTACTGCTAAATGAGCTCCTCAGTACATTCAGTGTGTCCTGCATGGGGTGGGACTCGGATTCCAGCAGAGATGACAGCTTAGCCACCATCCTTCTCTCTCCTATCTCCTCCACTGGGTCGAGGCACCGCCCCAGGACAGAGCTAGCTTCCTTGATCAGTCTATTCAGTCTCTTCCTGTCGGCTGCCATGATGCCGTTGCCCCAGCAGACGACTCCAAATGTGATGGCTGATGCCACCACCGAATCATAGAAGGTCTTCAAGAGCACCCCTTGTACGCCAAAAGACCTGAGTCTCCTCAGGAGGAACAGCCTGCGCTGTCCCTTCTTGTAGAGCGCATCGGTATTGTGTGACCAGTCCAGTTCATTGTTCAGATGAACACCCAAGTACTTGTAGGATGTCACCATCTCAATGTCTGTTCCCTGGATGTTTACTGGTGCTGTGAGGGGTTGTCCTTGCCTGCAGCAGTCCAGCACAAGTTCCTTAGTTTTCCTCGTGTTGATCTGGAGGCAGTTCCGATGACACCCGTCCATGAAGTCCTGGTTAAGTCCTCTGTACTAGTGCATCATCTCCATCAGAGATGAGGCCGACGATCGCAGAGTCGTCAGAGAACTTCTGTAGATGGCAGTGTGGTGTGTTGTGTGAAAAGTCCACAGTATAAAGGGTGAGCAGGAAGGGAGCCAGAACTGTTCCCTGGGGGGCCCCCGTACTGCAGATGATAGTGTCGGGCACACAATCCTGGGTTCTCACAAACTGTGGCCGGTTTGTGAGGTAGTCCAGGATCCAAGATGACAGATGCTGGTCCACCCCTGCGCACAGTAGCTTGTCCTTCAGGATCACCGGTTGGATGGTGTTGAAAGCACTGAAGAAATCAAAGAACATGATCCTCACCATGTTCCCAGGCTTCTCCAGGTGGGACAGGGAATGGTGTAGGAGGAAGATCACTGCATCCTCCACCCCGATGCCATGCTGGTAGGTGAACTGGAGTGGATCCATCGCTGGTTCCACCAGGGGGCGAAGGTGGGCAAGGAGCATCCTCTCCATGGTCTTCATCAGGTGTAATGTAAGGGCCACTGGTCTGTAGCTGTTCAGGTCTTTGGGGTGGGAGGTCTTTGGTATGGGTACCACACAGGATGTTTTCCACAGCTGTGGTACCCTTCCCAGCTTCAGGCTCAGGTTGAAGATGTGCTCCACAATCCCACACAGCTGTCTTCTTCTTCCTGAAGCTATTCTTGCCTTCTCTGATCTTCCTCCTTAGCTCCCTCTGTATGAACTTCAGCTTCTCCCTGTTGCCTGACCTGAATATCCTTTTCTTTTCTCTCAGTAGGGACTTTATCTCAGGGTTGATCCAGAGTTTGTTGTTTGAGCAACACTGTATGATCTTGGTGGGTACGGTGTTGTCCAAACAGAAGTTGATGTAGTCTGTGATGGTGTGTGTGAGGCTGTCGATATCCTCACCATGTGGATTGCAGAGCTGCTCCCATGCAGTGGTTTCAAAACAGTCCTTTAGAGCGTCCATCGCCTCCTCAGGCCATACTTTCAATGTGCGGATAACTGGAGGTTATCTGTGTACTAGGGGATTGTTCACAGGCAAGAGGTGAACCAAGTTGTGATCGGATCTCCCAAGCGGGGGGAATGGCGATGAGGTGTATGCCTCCGTAGCATTTGCATAAAATAAGTCTAGTGTTTTATTGTCTCTGGTGTGGCACGTGACATACTGGGTGAACGTTGGCAGAATGGAGGACAGTGAAGTATGAAATTAAAATTACCCTAGATGAGGAGGAGAGCATTTGGGTGTTGTGTTAGCAGCCTGCTAGTGACTGAGTGGATGATGTCACATGCTGCCCCAGCGGTCACAGATGGATTTGAATAAATAACAATGCAGATCATGTGTGAGTATTCCCTAGGGAGGTAAACAGACCGCATGCTAGCAGCTAGCAATTCAATGTCTTTGCTGCAGTGTTGTTCTTTAACCGTGATTTGCCCAGGGTTACACCATCTGTTGTTCACATACATTATCACCCCTCCACCCCTTGTCTTTCCACTGTCTGGTGTCTGGTGTCCGGTCTGCCCGTATTGTGTGGAAACCCTCCACTTCAATGTTAGCCTCTGTTGCTAGCTCTGTTAGCCACGTCTCAGTAAACAACATCATGCTAATCTCTCTGAAGACGCTCTCATAATGGGACAAGGGCGCTAGCTCATCTGTCTTATTAAGTAGTGATCACACATTCCCCATGATAACGGATGGAAGGACAGGTCTGTACCTTGTATTCCTCGCTCGTCGCCTTACTCCAGCCCAACATCCGCATCGTTTTCGCCTGATTTCTCCTGGTATGTCGAGTTTTTGTGTTAGCACCATGGGGCGTTTAAGTGCTAACAGCTGATTCCTGCTGTACAGTCTCCTGCTGTAAACAATGGGTTCGTCCACTGGCTCGGGAGACATTTGCAATATGAGCCAAATATCAGACTGATATCAGCAACAGTGCAGCGATCTGTGTGTCCGTGATGGATAAGGTGTCGCAGGATCAGAAAGTTTGATCAGAAAAAGACAGATAGTAAATAAAAAACAAGAAGAAAAACTCAGAATTGAGCCACTGTTGCAAAAAGGCAGCCAACTCATGTAGCGCCAGAAGTAGAAGAAAAAAAAAGTCAGTAATAATATAATAATAATAATAGTCAATAAACACATGCAGTTCTATAACAGGACACATTTACAAATATTTGAGACCCACTGTAGTGCATCCTTTTATATTTTAGCGATACTATAAGTACAAAACACCAAACATTGTTATTATTATTATTTTATTTTTTTTTTGTATTTGTATCTTGTATACTTTATTGATCCCCAGAGGGAAATTCAAGGCATCCACATACGGTGCCAATCCCTTCACCATTCTCACACACACACACACACACACACAGAGGAGAATGAGCCGTTTGGCTGCAACTGTTGCATCAGTGTTGCCCATTTGTCTGTAAATATTTAAATAAAAATTGTTTATTTCGTTATTTGGCCATTTTTGCATCTTGTTGTCGTTTAGTCAAAGCATGCAGTTGTGGTTGCATGCAATATGCAGTTTATCTGGTCATTCCGCTCCACAATGAAGCAGCAGTCGGGACTGTCATATACCACTGACCGGGCAGGCTGAGCCAAACTTCCCACAAACGATCGTGGAGCGCCCGGTCGGACACTGGTGTTGCCCGATTAACGGGCGTCTTGGCTGCTGCTTTACCCGTGTGCCAGTGATGTGCTTTGCGGCACCATGTGTCACCACCAGCACGCCCCACCCCGTGCCCCCGCCCCCGCACCTTAACCGGCGGATCACAGTCCTTCCCAGGGAGCCAAGCCCAGCCTGCCTAGTTAACGGGAGTCTTGGCTACTGCTTTACCTGTTTGCCAGTGATGTCCTTTGCAGCACCACAGGTCCCCACCAGCCCCCCCACACACACACACACACACCTCGTGTTCTCCATGCCGAATTATCCGTTAGACCTACACATTCAGAGCAATTTTATGGTATACATATATTTTGACTGAGCGACTCCATACTCGGGGATAACACTTATAAAATCTGTGTTTGTGAAGCGCTGTGTTGACTGACAAGTTGTGATGCTGTGTGTTATCCAATCAGCATGGCCGTGATGAGGCGTATTATCCAATGAGCAACTCAATCCAAAACCCCGGCCACACTTCTTGAAGCCAGGACATGAAGACACAGAGCGGTCACAGAGTGGTGGCTAAACTTTTATTGCTAAAAATTGCATATTTTGACTGAGTGACTCCATATTCGGGGATGCACACCCTCATAACCCCAGGAAAGCATATTTAAAATGTTGGGCCAGTCTGACGAACAGACACACACACAGAGGAGAATGAGCCCTTTAGCATTATTTGGTTATTTGGGCATTTTTACATCTTTTTGTCGTTAAGTCAAAACATGCATATGTGTCCGCATGTAATATGCAGTTGATCTGGCCATTCTGCTCCACAATGAAGCAGCAGTTGGGACTGTGGTCTACCACTGACAGAGCAGGATGAGCGTGCCTCCCTGTGAACGATCGTGGAGCACCCGGTCGGACAACGGTGTTGGAGAAGCAGCAGTTGAACCGGCGGATCGCAGTCCTTCACAGGGAGCCAAGCCCAGCCTGCCTGGTTGTCAACTTTCATCTACTCCGAGAGCAATCATCTCCACCTGCGTGATGGGACACACCTGCTCCTTTGACTCGCCAGCGCTTAAATAGATCTTCTCTTCAATGCTTGGGCGCTGGCTCGTTGGGTAAACTATCTGCTGCAGCAGTAAGCTTTGTTTCTTCACTTATTTGGAAAAACCTTGTAACATTCTGCTTACCTCTTACAGGTTGCTACCTCCTCTGTGGTGTGTCTCTCGGGGTAGTTGCACACTCACCACCATCATCATCACTATCATCATCACCATCACTTCAGCGACCGTCTTCACCCGGTTAGACTCCTCACCCAGCTCTACTCCTGCCATCCTGCTTCACCACAGGTTTGCCATAAGTGCTGGGTTCTTCTACTGGGTTCTCTTTTCTCTCCCACGTGAGTGTAGTCTCATTGTCCCATTATTTTGTCTCCCTCCTAATCCTCTGCTCTCGTCTCATTCTGAGGATGTGTTTTCACCTGGCGAGTGGCGTTTTTCCTTCGTGGGGGCGTTCTTTTGCATTAATAAAATTAATTCAGATTTGCTCTCTGTGTCACTGTGTGTTCCTCTGTTGCTATTCCCTGCACATGAGCTGTCGATCAATTCCAATCATGACACTGGTTAACGGGAGTCTCGGTTACTGATTGAGCGACTTCATATGCGGGGATAGCACCTATAAAATCTTTGTTTGCGAAGTACTGTGGTGACTGACAGGTCGTGATGCTGTGTGTTATCCAATCAGCATGGCCGTGATGCGGCGTATTATCCAATGAGCATGGAGTCAATCCAAAACCCCGCCCACACTTCTTGAAGCCAGGGCATGAAGACAGAGTGGTCACAGTGTGGTGGCTAAACTTTTATTGATAAAAATTACATATTTTGACTGAGTGACTCCATATTCATGGATGCACACCCTCGTAACATCAGGAAAGCATGTTTAAAATCTTAAGCCAGTCTGATAAATAGCAGCCTCCCAGGAAGACAAGACAGATGTGGAGGAGTATGCTGAAACGGTCACCAGCTACATCGCGAAGTGCACAGAGGATATCACTACAGTGAAGACCATCACTATGCGGGGTAACCATAAGCCCTGAATGACCACAGAGGTGCGCTCGCTGCTTACAGCCAGGGATGCAGCCTTCAGAGCGAAGGACAGGATCGCCCTCCGCTCAGCCAGGTCTCCGCTCTCAAAGGGAATTAAGGTGGCGAAGCGCACCTATGCGGAGAAAATCCAGGGACACCTCTGTGACACTAGGAACACCAAGCAGATGTGGCAGGGAGTTCGGACACTGACGGGCTATAAGTCTAGGCAGGGGGTCGATGATGACGACGCTTCGCTTCCAGACAGGCTCAATGACTTCTTTGCACGTTTTGAAGCATCAAACCCGACAACCAGAGGGAGGGCTGGCCCACCCCCACCATCGGTCGGACCAGCTTTAACCATCAACACAGCAGACACACGGAGGACCCTAACCAGAGTCAACCCACGTAAAGCTGCAGGTCCGGACAACATCCCGGGACGTGTGCTCTGAGACTGCGCGAGCGAGTCGGCGGATGTCATTTATAACATCTCCTTGAGTCAGGCCATCGTTCCCAGATGCTTCAAGACCTCTATCATTGTACCGGTGGCAAAGATACCAGTTGTGTCCTGTTTGAATGACTATCGTCCTGTTGCACTGACACCAATTGTGATGAAGTGTTTTGAATGGCTTGTCAAACCACACATTACAGCCTGCCTCCCTGCATCACACGACCAGCTCTAGTTTGCATATCATTCAAACCGCTCCACGGAGGATGCTATAGTCACCACCCTACACTCTGTCATCACCCACCTGGACCAGAAAGACACCTACTCCAGACTCCTGTACATTGATTTCAGTTCAGCATTCAACACCATTATTCCCCAGAGACTGATGGAGAAATTACTCCTTCTTGGTCTGAACACCGCCACATGTCTCTGGATCCTGGATTTCCTGACTGAGAGACCTCAGTCTGTCCGGGTTGGAAACAACATCTCCAACTCTGTCACGCTGAGCACCGGATCCCCTCGAGGTTGCGTACTCAGTCCACTGTTGTTTACACTTCTAACACATGACTGTGTATCCAGACACGAGGGGAACCGGATTATTAAGTTTGCAGACGACACCACGGTGGTGGGACTTATTCAGAGGGATGAGGAATCAATATACAGGGAAGAAGTGAGAGACCTGGAGGGCTGGTGCAGGGAGAACAATCTGGTGCTCAACGTGGACAAAACGAAGGAGATGATTATCGACTTCCAGCAGTCACAGCCTGAGCACATCCCCCTCAGCATCGGCGGCCGTTTAGTGGAGAGAGTGGAGAACATCAAGTTCCTCGGAGTGCAGATCTCGCAGGACCTGACCTGGAGCAAGAATTCCTTGGGGATCAGGAAACGGGCTCAGCAGACTGCACTTCTTGAGGAAACTCAAACAGGCCTCTCTCCCCATCTGCATCCTCAGGACCTTCTACAGAGGTGTGGTGGAGAGTGTTCTGACGTACTGCATTGCTACATGGTACTCCAGCTGCAGTATGTCAGACAAAAAGCCCTGCAGAGGATAGTCAAGGGAGCTGAGAGGGTAATTGGAGTCTCCCTCCCCTCTGTCCAAGAACTTTTTCAGAACCGTTGTAGGAGCAGGGCACTGAACATTGTCAAGGACCGTTCTCACCCTCTGCATAAACACTTTGAACTTCTTCCATCTGGTAAACGATTCCGGAGCATCAGAGGCAGAACCACCAGACTGATCAACAGCTTCCTTCCACAAGCTGTCAGGATGCTGAACAGTTGACCCGGAATCTCTCATACACACTACTGCACCTACGGACATTTTGTATATTATTTGTATATTATAGTTAGTTAGTTTTTTTTTCTTCCCCCAAGTATGTCTCAGGGATGTGTAAATGGATGGGGGGGTGGGGGTGGAGGGGTGAAGCTATGCGTGAGTGTGTCTTAAATCATGCTGCTTCTATTTATATGGATGCCGAGAGAAACGCAATTTCATCTTGCCTGCACTACAGTTGTATGTACAGCAATATGACAATAAAGTTTGATTTGATTTGATTTGATTTGATAACGGTTTGAGAGATATGTGAGGAACACACACACAGACACACACTGTCACGACTCGCCGCTCATCAGCGGCTTCAGCTGCGCGCACACCTGCGCCTCGTCAGCAGCAGGCTATTTAACCCACTCGGCCCAGTGCTGCGGTCTGGAGCTGTCTGTTCTCGTCGGTACCTCCAAAGCTCGTGATTCTACCTCAGATCACCAGCAAGATTCAACGACACGTAAGCATCCCTTACCTGGTCTTCCAAGCTCTTCACCCCTGTGCACAGGTGGACTCCCCGGCGGCGTATTTCCCCCGTCATCGCCGACTCATCTCCACCATCCGCGCAGGCCCTGCAGGACGCTGTCTCCCGGGCTCGTCACCTGCCGACGCCAGCCACCTGTTCCCTGCAAGTAAGCAACACTTTGACTGATTATCCCTGTCTCGGTGTGGTGCCCGTTACCCTTGTCCTCTGCTCTTTCCCCATAGGGTTGTCCAGCTGAACGGCACGCTGCTCTGCTGCCTGCGCATCGGCGTTCACCCCAGCACATCCACATACCGCATACATCCATTCAAACACACCTGCTTGTTGAATAAAGCTGTTAAATCTATCCTGAGCCTGCGTGCGTGTTTCCTGGGCCAGACATTATGTCACACACACAAACAGAGATTTCTTGCATTTATAGATAGTAGATAGATGTCAACACTAATTAACATCTGGGTTTCCTATAGGCCAGTACATCTATCGTGACCTGTAGATTTCATTAATACACAGTGACCAAGGAATAGCATACAGTGGTGTGAAAAAGTGTTTGCCCCATCCTGATTTCTAACTTTTTTTGTATGTTTGACACACTTAAATGTTTCAGATCATCAAACAAATTTAAATATTAGACAAAGATAACACAAGTAAACACAAAATGCAGTTTTTAAATGAAGGTGTTTATTATTAAGGGTAAAAAAAAAATCCAAACCGACATGGCCCTGTGTGAAAAAGTGATTGCCCCCCACCTATTAAAACATAAATTAACTGTGGTTTATCACATCTTTAGAAAGCTGAGATCAATTTCTCTAGCCACACCCAGGCCTGATTACTGTCACACATGTTCTCAATCAAGAAATCACTTAAATAGGACCTGCCTGACAAAGTGAAGTAGACCAAAAGATCCTCAAAAGCTCAACATCATGGACTTCCGGTCTGGACACCATGGTGATAGCAGCTTAACGCTGAAGCTCCCAGACCCAATCCAGGAAAATACCTTGAAAATCAGATTTAACGGATTTTTGGAAGAGTGAAAATCAAAAGACAAAGTCATCATGCCTAAAGGAAAACAGAAGAAATCGACATTTACCAGGCCAGGACACGCATCGGCCGAAGAATCTGATCCGGAGAATTTCCATTCAGAAGACGAGGAGCTGAATGAAGCTAGCAAAAAGGTTAGCTTAAAAATGGTACTTAAAGAATTAAGACGATTTCGCCGAGAGTGTTGGGCCGAATTTCGTGAAATCAAAGAAGAATTAAAAAGGACAAACAGCAGAGTGGACCAGGCCGAGGACCGAATCTTGGAAGCAGAGGAAAGAATAAAAGGGCTGGAAGATACCGTGCTGGATCTACACAAAAGACAGTCAAGACTGGAGGCTAAGCTAACCGACCAAGAAGGAAGACTGAGAAGAGACAACATAAGAATTCATGGTCTGAAAGAAGGAGTCGAGGATGGTTTCACCACAATGGCGGCATGTGTGGAATCCTTACTGAGAGTGAAGTTGGATATTCCCCAAACCACCGACTTGAAGATAGAAAGGGCGCACCGTATATTAGCCCCTAGGCCGGCGGCGGAAGCGCCTCCACGATCGGTGGTGGTGAAGTTTTCCAACTCCAAAATAAAAGAAGCGGTTGTAAGACTGGCTTGGCAAAAAAAAGGATTTATGCACCAAGAGAGAAAAGTTTTCGTGGAACACAATTACGCCCCGGAGGTCCTTAAAAAGCATCGGGAATACAACGACGCTAAAAAGGTATTACGAGAGAAAAAACTGCGCTTCCAGACACCATTTCCGGCGAAGCTGCGGGTCTTCTACGGCCATGAGACGTGTCTCTACAACTCGGCGGAAGAAGCAACCGCGGATATGGTGAGAAGAGGGCTCCCGGTAACGGTGTTTAAACCCACAGCAGACCCGATCGAAAGAATCAAGGCTCAAACGTGGTCCACACAGAGACCCTCAAAATCCATGGGCCAGCAGCAGGAAACCCAGCGCCAGAGCTACAAGGAAAAACTGGCCGTTTACAGGAGGGAATAACGATATTTTTAGTCAATCTGCACATCCAACCCTCCTCCTACAAGGTAACAAACATTAAAGGAGATGCAGAATCAGCAAGTGGTAAAACATTTCATGGAACAGTCATAATATTAGAAACAAATAAGTCTTTAAAAAAAAAAAAAAACTTGTTAAAATAGAAATGTGACAATGAACCACATGATCTCTCCACACTAACAAATACTGTATTAATGTGAATGTTTGCTGTGATGGTGGTGGGAGGGTGCACACAATTTCATAGGGTATAGGCATAAAAAAAAAAAAAAATCATTACAAGTTCGGATTGGGATCTGAAATTCACGTTAAAAACATGGGACAACTGACAGGGGTAAGAGAGGGCCCTCAGCACGTAACGGAATCTGAGGAATTTCCCTCAGAGCCAATACGCCAACATGGCTCTTCTAAGGTCACTAAAAAGACCTCAGCTCAGGAAGTTCTTTTGTCAGTTTCTTGTTTTAAAGTTTTATATACTATGTTCTTAATGTTTTTTGTGTTCTTAATGTTCTTTCAGTTTCTGAGTAGCACAAAAGAGGGCCACCACACAGTTATACTAAATAAGACAACACAATGGAGAAACAGGGTGTAACCAAAATAATCTCATATAATGTAAAAGGGATCCTGAATCCAGTTAAAAGATCCAAGATTCTAGGCAAAATGAAAAAAGACAAAGCAGGAATAATATTTTTACAAGAAACCCACCTAACAGACATGGAGCACACTAAACTCAATAGACAAGGGTTTAAAATGATCTCTTCATCTTCATATAAGTCAGGGAGGAGGAGGGGGGTAGCAACATTGATCTCAACCAAAATTATATTTGAAAAAAAATCAGAACACAAAGATAAAGAAGGGAGATACAGTTTGGTCCTTGGGTGGCTAGAGGGAGAAGATATCACCCTGCTGAATGTATATGCACCTCCAGGGGCTAACTGGAAATTTTATAAAAATGTATTTGACCTAATGATAACTAAAGCCCAAGGTTTAGTGATATGTGGTGGAGACTTCAGTCTAAGACTTAATCCATACTGGGATGCATCAGGTAATTCTCCACATCAAAATAACACTCAAAGTAGGAAAACTCGGATGCTACTAAAAGAAATGGGAATCTGTGATGTGTGGAGGGAATTCAACCCCAGTGTGTAAAAGATTATACATTTTACTCAGCACCACATTCATCATACTCAAGGATTGACTATTTTTTTATGTTTAATAGAGACATTGGAAGAGTAAAAACATGTAAATTAGGACTGATGGATCTCTCTGACCACAGTCTGATCTATATGGACTTAAGTATCCAAAAACACACAAATAATACATTTTCTTGGAGGTTAAATTCAAATGTCCTGAAAGGACCACTGAAAGATGAATTGGAATCAGATATTCTTAGATATTTGGAAGAAAATGATAATGGAGAAGTATCCCCTTTAATACTGTGGGACGCATGCAAAGCTGTAATAAGGGGAAAGATTATTGCAAAACTGGCATTCCAAAAGAAACTGAGACAAGAAAAACTAACCACATTAGAGTCAGAACTTAAGAACCTAGAAAAAGAGCACAAAGACAACACTCATTCTAATGACTCGCTCAAAATTAAGGAAATTAAAAAACAAATAAATGGGATCTACACAATAGAAATCCAGAAGAAACTTACATTTCTGAAACAAAAATGCTATGAAGCAGGCAGAAAATCGGCAAAATTACTAGCCTATAAATTGAGGAAACAACAAACGGAGAGAGCAATCTACAAAATCAGAGACCCAGTATCAAAGGAAATAAAATTTAGAATTCAGGATATTCTTAAAAGCTTTGAGAACTACTACAAGAACTTGTACTCCCTCAAAAAACATAAAAACGCATCCGAAACATTCCTAAACACATTAAACCTTCCCCAACTTACTGAGTCACAAAATAAAACACTACTGTCAGAAATACAACCTAAAGAATTAGAAAAAGCAATTATGAAACTTAAAGCTAACAAATCTCCAGGAGCAGATGGCTATACAGCAGAGTGGTACAAAACCTTTAAACAGCAACTATCTCCTCTCCTCCTGAAAACATTTAACTATGTCCTCCACACAGGGGAAATCCCCCCCTCCTGGAGAGAAGGGGTCATTGCAGTCATACCTAAACCTGAAAAGGATAAACTAGACTGCTACAACTACAGACCAATCAGTGTGTTAAATCAGGACTATAAGCTTTTTACCACTATCCTTGCCAAAAGGTTAGAAAATATACTGACAGACTTAATTCATTTAGACCAAACAAGTTTTATAAGACAAAGACAGACACAAGACAGCATTAGACGCACTTTACACATAATTCATCATATAAAAAAATATAACTTAAATGCAGCCATATTGGGATTAGATGCTGAAAAAGCATTTGATTCGGTTGACTGGTCTTTCCTATATAGAATCTTATCCAGTTTCAATTTTCATAACAACTTCATTAGAACTACCCACGCATTATATAAAAAACTAACAGCTAAAATAAGGATTAAAGGTAAATTATCATCATCTTTTGAGCTGGAAAGAGGATGTCGTCAGGGCTGCCCCTTGTCTCCACTGCTCTTTGCAATCTTCATAGAACCTCTGAGCCAATGGATAAGACAGAATCAAAAAATTCAAGGTATTACACTTGGTCAGAAGGAACATAAAATAGCACTCTTTGCTGATGACATTTTAATATACCTGGGGCAGCCGGACACCTTTTTTCCAGAACTAATCTCAGTTTTTTCAGAGTATGGAGATTTATCGGGGTACGAATTAAACATGCATAAAACCCAAGTTTTAACATTCATCTATGATCCAAATCAATATTTACTAAGCAAACTCAAAACTAACTGGGAGATGGAATCTATGAAATAACAATAATAATAACAATAATAATAATAATAATAATAATAATAATAATAATAATAATAATAACAACTCAACAAAATTATAACACTAAACTATGATCCACTGGTGGCAAAAGTAAAATCTGATCTAGCAAGATGGAATATGATACCATTCTTGGGTACTGCACAAAGAATTGAAGCAGTCAAAATGAATATACTTCCACGTCTTCTATATCTTTTCCAAACAATACCGGTAGAACCTCCCAAAAAAACATGGCAAGAACTGGACAGAAGGATCTCAAGATTCATATGGCAGGGCAAGAGACCTAGAATCAGATATAGAACCCTACAGCTAAACAAAGACAAAGGTGGGCTCACGCTGCCAAATATCAGGGACTATTTTAAAGCCGCACAAATTAAAACTTTAATAGAGATATGTAACCCAGTCTACACTGCACAATGGAAGGAGATGGAATGCCAAATAACAAGTGACATCCCACTACAGGCGATAATAGGGAACAATGCCTTACCTAAACTTTTGAATAACACTAACCCGTAGATAGAGACCCCGCTAAAAATTTGGTTTAAGATAGTCAGAGAGAATCAAACTAAAGAACCCTATCGATTTCTGCAATGGATTGCCTATGATCAAGACTTTATGCCTAATAAAACAGACACTAGATTTAAAAAGTGGAAAGAGAACGGACTGGTAAAATAATACGATTTTTTTAAAGGGCAAATTTTAAGAAGTTTTGAAGATTTGAAAAAACAAGGTCTAATAAATCAAGACCTTTACAGGTTCTTTCAGCTTAGACACCACATAAACAATATACTTAAAAAGGAGGATTTGGAAAGGGCCCAGTCAGGTGTTCTGAAGGTCTTCTTAATGGCATATAAAGGGATCCCAGGGATCAGATACATTTCTAAAATATACCAAGGTCTTCAAGACTTAAAAGGAGACAACACATCATATATAAAAGAGAGATGGGAAAAAGAGGGGAATTTCACTTTACAACTGGAAATATGGGAAAAGCTAAATAAACAACAATGGAAAAGTACCTCATCCCTGCAATGGAGAGAATTTGGATGGAAAAATTTGGTAAGATTTTTCCGAACACCTGCACAAAACAAATTTACTTGTAAGGGGTTGAATTGTTGGCGCTTGTGTGGTGAAGAGACTGCAAATCATTTCCATGTGTTTTGGTCATGCCCAGTTATCCACCAATATTGGACCAATGTACAGACAATATTGGGGAAAATATTCAAAATAACAGTCCCCTTTTCTTTTGTAACTTTGTATTTGGGTTTACTACCGGAATCACTGGAAAGACGAGGAGGAAAATACTTATTCACTGTTTTAATATTGGCAAGTAAAAAAGCCCTAACTAAAAAATAGATGTTGAAGGACTGTCCTACACCTGAAGATTGGATTAACGTGATCCAAGACATTTACTCGATGGAAAAGTTGACATTCGCACTGAGACAGGACATGGATGGGTTCTTGAACTTTTGGCAACCCTGGATCGCATATGTGTCTTCCATTAGATCTAATCTTTGACAAATACCATTTCAATATTGGCACCGCTCTTTGTTCCAACGCTACTCAGATGCTCTTTTATTTTTATTTATTTATTTTTATTTTATTTTTTTTTGTTGTTGTTTTTTGCTCTTTTATTTTGCTTTTGTTCTTTTTTGTATTTTCTTGTTTTGTTTTTTTGTTTGTTTTTTTTTTGTTTTTTTTGTTCTTTCTTTAATTTCTCTTTTTCTTTCACTTAAAAAAGGGGTGTTGTAATAATTATTCTTCCAATGTTGTCAAAAAACAAAAAAAGGGAACGTGATGAAAATGTAAACAATGCAATGCTGTAATGGCGTGTATACCCTTTACAAAAACTTAAAAAGCGTACCTGTGGTGGTCGTGAAGACGCACTTAACTTGAAAACATTAGGAAAAGGTATTTGTTATTTGGGTAAATAATTGTTGCCAGCCATATACCACCTGAGATATATTGAAATAGGACCGCGGGCATGGCCAGCCAATGAAAACTATGGGCGCCGCCATGACATATGCGGAAGTGACGTCATACCGTTGCTACTGAAAAGACAATACTCCCATCTGTATGAGAGACTAGGGTGCTGTTGTGAGTGTTTTTGTTCTATTATGGCTGAATTGTCGGACTCTGAGGAAGAATTTGTCCAACATGGCTACAGGTCTGAGCCAGAAAGGTCTTCTGAGGGTTAAAGTGACGAAGTGGTCCTCACACACAATGCAATTTCGTCTGACAGGATTCGTCTGTGCCCTGTTCCGAGATTGCGCAATCACTTTTCCGCTATGATCTTCTGACAAGGTGAGCTGGGTTTGGGTACACAAAAGAAGTGTTTATCTTTGTTTTTTCGCTTATTATTGAGACATCCAAAGGCTTTACATTCCGCCATGTTGCGATATCCATATCGCATTGTATGTTTTTGTTTTAACAAGAGCGCCGAGTGTCTGCCGCTGTGTATAGCGGCGAGGGAGGAGCCGAATCATCTGCCGTGTTGTGGCCGTTATAAGCTCAGATCAGACAAGACGACCCGCTGAATTTAAGCATTTATTTATTTATTTTCTAATTGTTTTAGTTCTGCATTTAATATGAACCCTGAGTTTGAAATAAACGTTTGAATTTGAATTTGAATATCCCGAAAACCACTGCTCATCCGGGCACTCCAGGCTCAGCCAATATTGATCCAGATCGCGGTGCCCACTTTATTACGTCACAGGAAGCGTCCTGGAAGGCCATGTAGCCGCTAGTATGGCTGCACCCATGTTTTGCTGACATAGCTGAACAAGCACATCAGCAATGGATTTATATCAAATTGCTTTGAACATGAATTTCAACTTAAACTTGAACTAGAACATGAGACAGGGGCTCAATATAATATCTTTTTTTTCACGACCACCACAGGTACCCATAAAAAAAAAAAAAAAGCTCAACATCATGCTGCGATCCAAAGAAACTCAGGAACAAATGAGAAACAAAGTAATTGAGATCTAGCAGTCTGGAAAAGGTTATAAAGCCATTTCTGAAGCTTTGGGATTCCAGTGAACCACAGTGAGAGCCATTATCCTCAAATGGCGAAAACATGGAACAGTGGTGAACCTTCCCAGGAGCGGCTGGCCGACCAAAATTACCCCAAGAGCGCAGCGACAACGCATCCAAGAGGTCACAAAAGACCCAACAACAATATCCAAAGAACTGCAGGCCTCACTTGCCTCAGTTAAGGTCAGTGTTCATGACTCCACCATAAGAAAGAGACTGGACAAAAATGGCCTACATGCCACAGTTCCAAAACGAAAACCACTGCTGAGCAAAAAGAACATCAAGGCTCGTCTCAATTTTGCCAGAAAACTGTCAAGATTAGTGAGGCATTAGTCTGGCTAACTAATCATGACAGAACGGTCCAGCCAGGACTGAAGCTCAGCGGGCGCTTCACCGGGGAAACACTCAGCTCTTTCCCGGTTAGACACCATGGAGCGCCAAGTAGCTGTTCTTACCGAACAGCTGCAAACACTTACCTTACAATTGGCTGCCGTAACTGACCACCTGTGTCGTCTGTCTCGTTCAGCTCCTCCTCCTTCTCCTGCTGCACCGGCAGTCTCTACTATCCGCTGGAATATTTCCATCTCTTCTCCTGCCCCGTATGCGGGGGAGGTGGGGGGATGTAAAGGGTTCCTGCTTCACTGCAGCAGGTGATGGGGAAGTACCCGGACGATACCTCTAAAATACATTTTATGACCCTGCTGTTCAAAGACCAGGTACTTCGTTGGGCCCAGTCTAAAATGAGCAGCCCGGAAGGGCCCCGTTACACTGTCGACCGTTTTGTTCAGGAGTTCTCTCAGGCTTTTGACCGTTCAGAGAGTGAGGGGAATATTGCTAGCCAACTAATGGTGCTCCAGCAGGGAAATTGGTTGGGCACTGATTTCTCTGTTGAGTTCCATATCGTTGCAGCGGACTCCGAATGGAATGATGTTGCTCTACGCAGCGCCTTCCTCCAGAGCCTCAATTTCAACCTCCGCAATGACCTGGCAATCTGCGCCAACCCCTCCTCTCTGGATGAGCTGATTAAGCAGGCCATTGGCCTGGATAATCAGTACCACGAGCACGCAAGGGTGCAGAAGGCCTCTGCCTCTTCATCTACGTTGCGGTGCCCCCCCCCCCCCCCATCCTCCCATTCTGATAAATTGGCTCCTCCTCCAGAGCCAATGGTCCTGGGCCGGGTTTTTTTGTCTCTGGAGCAACACCAACACCGGAGGAAGGCAGGGATCTGCATGTATTGTGGTTCTACAGGACACACTTTGTCGTATTGCCCCATTCGGCCAAAAAGAGTTGGCCCGACAGTAGCTGTGGGGGGTCTGGCAGGCGGATCGCCTTCAAATTGCCTCTGTAGTTTAACACTACCAGCCCTTATTCAGCTACCCGGGGTTGAACCCAAGCTCTCTGGTCTATCCAGTCTGTGACTGCTTCTTCGCTGGACCATTGGCTATTGCTGCCATCAACAAAAGTTAAGTTGAATGGTGTGTTTGTCTTGTGTGTTGGTTGACCCTCTTCTCCTCTCCTTTCCAGGTTGCTGCCATCTCAGTGGTGTGTCTCACTCCGGGGCTGTGCACGCTTACCTGAACCTCCACCTACTCGGCCCTCAACTCCCCTTCAGCCACAATAAAGCCCAGGAAGGAAGAGGAGCGGGTGGAGAATTCACACTTCTCGGCCTTCACAAAGAGCTGGTTATCCAGAAGCTGCTGTAACACAGCCCGGACATGGACTGCATGTTCCTCTGGCGTGTGGGAAAAAATCAAAATATCATCGAGGTAAACAAAAACGAACTGATTGACCATATCACGGAGGACGTCACTGATCATATGCTGAAAGACGGCTGGAGCATTAGTGAGCCCAAAAGGCATCACTAGGTACTCAAAGTGCCCCAGGTGTGTTTTAAAAGCCATCTTCCATTCGTCCCCTTCGCATATGCTGACCAAATGGTAAGTGCTGTGCAGGTCAAGTTTGGAAAACATCCGCACGCACTGATCAGGAGCAGAGGATGTTTATCCTTGACAGTTATCGCGTTGAGCTCACGGTAATCGATACACGGATGCAGGGATCCGTCCTTCTTTCCAACGAAGAAAAACCCTGCCCCAAGAGGAACCAAAGAAGGCCAAATGAGGCCGGTGTTCAGGGAGTTCTTAATGTAGCTTTCCATCGCCTCCCTCTCTGGCCCAGAAAGACTGTAGAGCCGGCTGGACGGAAGCCGTGCACCCGGGAGGAGGTCAATAGCACAGTCAAAAGAGCAGTGTGGTGGCAAAAAGAGAGGTCTTGACTTGCTAAAGACCTCCCCAAGGTCATGATAGACCTCAGGTTCAAGGCTGAGGTCCATCGGCTCCGCCAGGGAGGAAGAGATGGGAAGAGAGGGTGAACATGCGGCCGAACTGAGACAGAAGGCTAGGCAAAAGGGACTCCAGGAAGAAACTGAGTTTTGGGTCCAGTTGATAATAGGATTATGCTTCTGGAGCCAAGGGTAGCCCAAAACCACAGACGAGGATGAGCTAGGAAGAATGAAGAACAAGAGAGTCTCCCGGTGGTTCCTGGAAAGAAGGACGGAGACCGGCTCCGTGCACTCGGTCACAGAAGCTAGGCTGCATCCAGATAATGCCGCTACATTTAGTGAAGCTGGCAATTTGGTGGTGGGTATGCCTATCTCCCGTACGAGCCACGAAGAAATAAAGTTCTGCTCAACCCCTGAATCAATAAACTCCAAGACCTTCTTTTCGGCTCCCAGTAACTGAATAAGCACTGGGATCAACCACCCACGGCTACTGAAGGACCTCGTCTTTTACGTTTCAAAGGGCAAGCAAACAACTTATGCTCCAATGAGCCGCAGTACATGCATGCGCCAGCTCTCCTCCATCGCTGGTGCTCCTCCGGAGCCAAACAGGCTCAGCCTAACACCATAGCTTCGGAGGAGGAGTCGGGCTTGACGGAACTGGAAGCCGGAGGGGGTGTGCGCAAGACAGGCAGACTGAAGAAGGCCTTCTGCTCCTTCGCGCACTCGCGGTACCGGTTATCCAAACTGACGGCCTGAGCAATAAGCTCATCCAGAGAGGAGGGAGTAGCATGAACCACCAGGTCATCACAGAAGTTGGTGTTCAGACCCAGGACAAAGGCGCCGTGTAAGGAAACGCCATTTCACCTGGATTCTTCCGTGGCGACCTGGAACTCCACAGAGAAATCGGTCGCACACCAACTCCCCTGCTGGAGAGACATAAGGCGGCTCATGATATTTCTCTCGCTCTCTGAATGATCAAAGACCCGGGAAAACTCTTGAACAAAGTGTTTGAAGGTATAATTGGGGCCCTCCATGCTATCAAGAATGGACTGAGACCAATTAAGATCCCGGTCTCGAAGCAGGAGGGTCATAAAATGAATTTTGGAAGTGTTGTCTGGGTACTCCCCGCCCACCTGCCGTAAATAAAGACAAACATGGAGCAAAAACCCCTTGCATTCCCCCCCATCCCCCGTTTACAGGGCAGGTGTAGGGACAGAAGTGGTGCGGCGGACGGTGGTGGCCGCTGGGACGGCAGGTGGAGGGGAAGGATCCAAGCGAGACATCTGACAGAGATGCTCGGTGACTGGTCAGCTGCTGAGTAATTGTTTGCAGCTGCTCAGGGAGCACAGCCACGTGTTGCTCAGTGGCGTCCAACCGAAAGAGGGCTGAGTACCCCGCCAATGCATCGCCTGCTGAGCTTCGGTCATGACTGGCTCATTCTGTCATGACTGAAGTGAGAAACTCACATGCTAGGCTGCTAACACCAGGGAAGGCACTCAAAAACGGAGTAGAAATGTTAAACACAACTTTTTTGAAAACAAACACACTGCTGTAGAAAAAAGCGACACACGCCAGGAGGAACACACAACCTTTGGGGCGGCAGTGGCTCAGGAGGTAGAGCAGGTCGTCTAATAACCTGATGGTTGACGGTTCGAATCCCGCTCTCCCCAGATATCCTGCCGTTGTGTCCCTGGGCAAGACACTTCACCCGCATTGCCTCCAGTGCCCATAACACTGGGTATGAATGTGTATAAATGTATAAAAATGTTTGGTTGTGGCCGGAAAGGTCGCTGGCGCAGATTGGCTGCCACGTTTCCGTCAGCCTGCCCCAGGGCAGCTGTGGCTGCAGAAGTAGCTTGCCACTAACATTGTCTGTCTGGAGTGAATGAATAATGTACCTATTTGTAAAGCGTCTTTGAGTATATATGATAAAGCGCTATATAAAATCGATGCATTATTATTATTATTATTATTATTGTGGGAGAAGGGGAAACAAGAGCTGGTTAGGTGTGAGGAGTGTGGCAGGGAATAATGGATAGAACAGGAGTAATCTTACAACAAGTGAGCAGAGAGCCTGGCAGAGGAACCCAGCGAAGAGGGGTGGGGAACCAGCTAGCAGAGCTGGCAGAGGTTGGGGAAAGGAGAGGAGCTAGGAGGAGTCTGACCGGGTGGAGGAGACAGTCCAGGGTGATGATGATGACAAGACAGGCAAGCGCACCACAATCTTGGAGACTCACTGCTGTGATGGTAGTAACCTGAGGAGAGAGGAGGAAAAGGAAAATTTTGTTGAGTTCCAAATGGCACAATTCTTAACCTAACACTCAGACAGCAGTACCCAACGAGCCAGCGCCAAAATGATCACAAGCAGGTCCTAATAAGCGCTAGCAGAGAAGAGGCAGCAGGTGTGTCCACTCACGCAGGTGCGCTGATGACCTGCGGAGTCAGAAAGCAGGTGGAGAACCTCCCACAGGAAGGGAGGGGGAGCACGCTTACCCAATCATCACAGTTTAAGTGTGACAAACATACAAAAAAATGAGATATCAGGAAGGGGCAAACACTTTTTCACACTACTGTAGTACCTTAACTTATAAATACTATCTTTGTGTCAAGATGTTGGCTGGGCCCCATGTCCTCTCCTTGACTTATAATTTATATTCCTTGTCACCAGGACATGGGCTCCAGCCTATGTCCTCGCTTTGAGTTTATTTGGGATTTTCTGTATTTATTATTATTATTATTATTATTATTATTATTATCAGAGTTATGGTTCCGTTCTTGTGTTTTATTATCCTTAACTGAGTTTTTAGTTTATTAGAATAGGCTTTATTGTCATTGTACAGTTGTACAGTACAGCAAAACTGTGGGTGCTCCACCAGGGTACTGCACAATAAAGTAAGAGAGAAGGATTAGATAAAACACGGTTACAGAACACACGGTTAAACACATGACTGAAATAAAGTAAAAATATAAAAAATGGCCCAGGATTATGGAAATATACACAGGTATGGTAGTGGCTTCACGGGTGGATCTATGTACATAAGAGTGCAGTGTGCAGAACACACAATTGAACACACAATTGAGTAAAATGGCCCAAGGATTCTAGAAAATATACAAAGTAGTGGTTTCACAGATGGGTCAATGTACATGAAAGTGAGGAGTACAAAGACATGTGAGTTACTGTGATAATTAAAAAGGTCTTCAGTTCTGTGCACGTGAGTGTTCGGAGGGAGGGGGTGGGCCTCTGACTGTTGGCAGTCCGAATGGCCCAGGAGAAGAAACTGTTTGTGAGTCTGGAGGTGTGGGACCTGAATGATCTGAACCATCATCCAGAGGGAAGCAGGTCAACCAGATGGTGGGCGGGATGTGAGGGGTCTCCTGTGATGGCCTTGATCTTTCTGAGACAGGATGATCTGGAGATGTCTTCCAGGGAGGGCAGAGGGCCGCCGATAATTTTTATCTCTCTGCACAGAGGTAAAATTTTTACCTCTCTGCACTTTTATGTAAACAGCCTTCCTGTTCTCATTCATGGAGCCGGCATAACACATACCCAGACAGTAGGTGAGCTCACTGCATGCATTATGGTCTGTTCCTCTGTGTTTCCCTTCCAATTGGTTTATGAGCTCTGTCGTGTATTTATCTCTGTCCTGTTCTGAGTTCTGGATTGTGATCATGGTCATGTATTATTCCTGTCATGTGTAGTTTTTCGTTTGGGCTTTTATTTTGACAGCATCTTTTGTTTACTTCCGTTTTGACCTAACTTGTTTTGTGTCTTGTTAAGTTCTTGATTATTCACAGCTGTTTATGATTTTGTTAATTGTCTTTGCTTTATTTAAGGGACGCCACCCCATATTGTGGGACAATGTACTTAAGTCATTCAGCATGATGCCACACTTCTGTTCCTGCCTGTTATTCCTAGCCTATGTACAGTGGGGCAAAAAAGTATTTAGCCAGCCACCAATTGTGCAAGTTCTCCCACTTAAAAGATGAGAGAGGTCTCCAATTTTCATCATAGGTATACCTCAACTATGAGAGACAAAATGAGAAAAAAAAATCCAGAAAATCACATTGAAGGATTTTTAATGAATTAATTGGTAAATTCCTCGGTAAAATAAGTATTTGGTCACCTACAAACAAGCAAGATTTCTGGCTCTCACAGACCTGTAACTTCTTCTTTAAGAGGCTCCTCTGTCCTCCACTCGTTACCTGTATTAATGGCACCTGTTTGAACTCGTTATCAGTATAAAAGACACCTGTCCACAACCTCAAACAGTCGGACTCCAAACTCCACTATGACCAAGACCAAAGAGCTGTCAAAGGACACCAGAAACAAAATTGTAGACCTGCACCAGGCTGGGAAGACTGAATCTGCAATAGGTAAGCAGCTTGGTGTGAAGAAATCAACTGTGGGAGCAATTATTAGAAAATGGAAGACATACAAGACCACTGATAATCTCCCTCAATCTGGGGCTCCATGCAAGATCTCACCCCGTGGGGTCAAAATTATCATGAGAACGGTGAATAAAAATCCCAGAACCACATGGGGGGACCTAGTGAATGACCTGCAGAGAGCTGGGACCAAAGTAACAAAGGCTACATCAGAAACACACTATGCCACCAGGCACTCAAATCCTGCAGTGCCAGACGTGTCCCCCTGCTTAAGCCAGTACATGTCTAGGCCCATCTGAAGTTTGCTAGAGAGCATTTGGATGATCCAGAAGAGGATTGGGAGAATGTCATATGGTCAGATGAAACCAAAATAGAACTTTTTGGTAAAAACTCAACTTGTCGTGTTTGGAGGAGAAAGAACACCATACCTACTGTGAAGCATGGGTGTGGAAACATCATACTTTGGGGCTGTTTTTCTGCAAAGGGACCAGGACGACTGATCCGTGTAAAGGAAAGAATGAATGGGGCCATGTATCGTGAGATTTTGAGTGAAAGCCTCCTTCCACCAGCAAGGGCACTGAAGATGAAACGTGGCTGGGTCTTTCAGCATGACAATGATCCCAGACACACCGCCCGGGCAACGAAGGAGTGGCTTCGTAAGAAGCATTTCAAGGTCCTGGAGTGGCCTAGCCAGTCTCCAGATCTCAACCCCATAGAAAATCTTTGGAGGGAGTTGAAAGTCTGTGTTGCCCAGCGACAGCCCCAAAACATCACTGCTCTAGAGGAGATCTGCATGGAGGAATGGGCCAAAATACCAGCAACAGTGTGTGAAAACCTTTTGAAAACTTACAGAAAACGTTTGACCTCTGTCATTGCCAACAAAGGGTATATAACAAAGTATTGAGATGAACTTTTGTTATTGACCAAATACTTATTTTACCGAGGAATTTACCAATTAATTCATTGAAAATCCTTCAATATGATTTTCTGGATTTTTTTTTCTTATTTTGTCTCTCATAGTTGAGGTATACCTATGACGAAAATTGGAGACCTCTCTCATCTTTTAAGTGGGAGAACTTGCACAATTGGTGGCTGACTAAATACTTTTTTACCCCACTGTACATTGTCCTGTCTAATTCAGCCGTGTCTGTTCCAGTTTGGCTTTTTGTTTCCAACTCATGAGCTGCGCCTTACTTTGTGTTTTGGAATAAATCCTACAAACTGTCAGTCGTTGCGTTTGGGTCCTGCTTCCAACACCCTGTTATGTCCATAAACCTGACACAAAGGGAGACAGACGAGAGGTTGCATTGGAACGGTACTTTATTAATATACTAGTTGCCACACAGCAGGTGCTACACAGCGTGGGGTTGTCTGGACAAGAGGAAGCCCTAAATGGTGGACCCCTATTTATAGGGCAGTGTGATTACACCACACTTCACAATAAAACCCATCATCACATTCTCCCCCCTTTTATAAAGTAGAAAAACACACCAAACTAAACCCACCCAAATTTATGCATATAAAATCCCCAATAAAACACATTAAACCACAACACAAAAGAACACTGGAACTAGGGCCAGTTGGTGGACTGCTACATGACCTGCACAGCCAAGTGGTTTATTCTGCCACTTATCTGTTTGTTTGGTTTTTTTCAATAGCCCGGCCATGCTCCTACCAACAAAGCCTTTCAGTCCCTTAATTTTTTTTCTTACAGTCTTCCACAGGAGGAACATTCCTGCCTGGGGGGTCTTGAGGCGGCTCTGTGGTGGTCTCCTCCCCGGAGCATTGGAGCAGGCTCGTGGCGGTCTCCTCCCTGGATGTTTGAAACAAGTTCGCGGCGGCCTCCTCCCTGGAGCTGTCGTACCCCCGGGGCCAATCTTCATGATGCTGGGGCCCGGGTCCCACACTGCAGCAGCCGACTCCTGCAGAGCCCCGCCACCTGGAGCCACCGCCCAGACATGATGCAACTTGTTCACATGCCAAACCGAATTGTCTGTCAACCAAAAAGACACTGTTCCCAGTTTCGCCACAATCCTCAGTGGTGCCCATTGTTTTGCTGGCTGCGGCCCAGTCAGTCGCCTTCCTGGCCTCCCGCCGGCGCAAACCCGAACCCAGTCCATGACTTGTAGCGGTGCCTTACTTGTTTTGATGTGCTACTGTGCATTCGCCAGCTCAGTGCCCTCCTTCGGTCTGGTGCCTTCGTTACCCTGTAGTGGTTCAGCAGTCACCACTGTCGCAGCGGACCTCTTACCCGTCGCTGGCTGAAACTTAACCTGAGCACTGAAGTTGTCTGGTTCCTCCACTGAACCGTCTGAAGTGTTCAGCTGTGCCCTGTCATATGCTGCGTCTGTGTCCATCTGCTGTTGCTGTGTGTCGCGGCCCCCTGCATGCTTGGGCCCCCCCCTCCAGGCAGCTCTCCCCCTGAAAGCACGGAGCGGACACTTCGATGTCAGTGCTGTCCATAAGTACCCCGTCGGCACCGGTCCCGTCAAACCCAGGCTCCCTCTCCTCCAGCTTTGGTTCTCGCTATGCGAGTGACGGAGGCGAGCCCGGTCTCTGCCCTTTCTCTGTGTCGTCTTCACCATCCATGCCGCATCCACTCTTTGTGTTACGTTCACCGTCCACATTGTGCTCTTTGGCTAACATGTCACAAATTAGCTCACTGGTGTTCCATTGTCCCGCCAGCTGTGGCACCATCTAGGCCAGTACCTCCAGCTGGAACAACAATTCCAGTGCCTCCGACCACTGCAAAAAGCGTGCCGCCAATGGCAGATTTTTCCTGCAGCGCCCTCACTGTTTCTGCCACCGTCCATTCGTCTGGCCCATCTTCCAGTATGGCTTGTATCTCCGAATTCACCATGAACCACTTCAACTGTAGCATTATCATTCGGTCCTCCAAGTGCCCAAACTCACATGCACCAGGCAGACGGCGAAGAGCGTCCACCTCCTCCTTCCGCTGTCTGCACTGGTTGAACATGGACCTCTGGGCCATTACATACTCTGGGACATTGAAATGTTTGGTTAGCAGACCAACTGACACATTGTAGTCGTCGTGGGGTGAAGCGTGGCAGTTAGCTCGCAGCCCAGCCGCCTTGGCACTTGGGACTGGTGGTCTTATCGCACCATATAAACAAATGCCCTCCACACCCAGATAGCAATGCAGTAGAGCTGACTTCCGTACCTCTTCCATCTCATCCAGGCCAAACCTGTCACGGAGCGGTCCTCGTGGACCACTAAGGAGATGCCATAGGCATCAAAAAGAGTCAAAAAAAAAGGAAAAAGGAAAACAAACACCAAGGAAAGGAACCTGAGAAAAACAAACAATGACCAGGGCCAATACAGAACAAATAAGATAAGATAAGATAAGCCTTTATTAGTCCCACAACGGGGAAATTCCAGGATTGCAACAGCACAGGGATAGCAACACTCAGAGCAACAATCAGAAGGCAAGAAAAAAAACAAGCAAGCAAGAGCAGCTAATAAACATATGTACGTATTACTATAAAATATATATATATACACACACACACAGACACACAGTGCAGAGCATTGTAGCTGGATGGAATAAATATATGAATATATGAACACACAGTGCAGAGCATTGTAGCTAGATGGAATAAATATGTAAATATATAAACACCCACAGTACGGAGCATTGCAGCTAGGTGGAATAAATATGCAAGTATATAAACACACACAGTGCGGAGCAATGTAGCTAGATGGAATAATATGTAGATATATAAATATATAAACACACCCAGTGCTGAGCATTGTAGCTAGATGGAATAAATATGCAAATATATAAACACACACAGTGCAGAGCATTGTTGCTAGATGGAATGAAACAGCATAACCGTCTACTTAGTTATCCTACATGGTATGATTATGTGCCCATACATATTCTCACCCTCCATAGCGACCGGTATGTTCCTAGTTGTATGCCGGAGGGGACCATTGTGTAAGTCTATTGCATCTTTTGCATTCAAAAAACTATTAGTTTGTTACGTCTTTTTGCTATCTCTGCGAGCAGCCCTGCTTAGGTTGTACAGTCTGACAGCCGTTGGTAGGAAGGACCTACGAAACCTCTCGGTTGTGCACCTGGGATGATGTAGTCTGCTGCTAAATGAGCTCCTCAGTGCATTCAGTATGTCCTGCATAGGGTGGAACTCGGACTCCAGCAGAGATGACAGTTTAGCCACCGTCCTTCTCTCTCCTATCTCCTCCATCGGATCAAGGCGCTGCCCCAGGACAGAGCTAGCTTTCTTAATCAGTTTGTTCAGTCTCTTCCTATCGGCTGCAGTAATGCCACTGCCCCAGCAGACCACTCCAAAAGTGATGGCTGATGCCACCACCGTGTCATAGAATGACTTCAGCAGCGCCCCTTGTACACCAAAAGACCTGAGTCTCCTCAGCAGGAACAGCCTGCGCTGTCCCTTCTTGTAGAGTGCATCAGTATTGTGTGACCAGTCTAGTTTATTGTTCAGATGAACACCCAGGTACTTATAGGATGTCACCATCTCGATGTCTGTTCCCTGTATATTTACTGGTACTGTGAGGGGCTGCCCATGCCTGCGGCAGTCCACCACCAGCTCCTTAGTTTTCCTCGCGTTGATCTGGAGGCAGTTCCGATGGCACCAGTCCACGAAGTCCTGGATAAGCCCTCTGTACTCAGCTTCATCTCCATTGGAGATGAGGCCAACGATCGCAGAGTCATCAGAGAACTTCTGTAGATGGCAGTGTGTTGTGTTGTGTGAGAAGTCCGCAGTATAAAGAGTGAACAGGAAGGGAGCCAGCACCGTTCCCTGGGGGGCCCCCGTGCTACTGATGATCGTGTCGGACACACAGTCCCGGGTTCTCACAAACTGAGGCCGGTTCGTGAGGTAGTCCAGGATCCATGATGACAGGTGCTGGTCCACCCCTGCGCGCAGCAGCTTGTCCTTCAGGATCATCGGTTGGATGGTGTTGAAAGCACTGGAGAAGTCAAAGAACATGATCCTCACCATATTCCCGGGCTTCTCCAGGTGGGACAGAGAACGGTGAAGGAGGAAGATCACCGCATCCTCCACCCCAATGCCATGCTGGTAGGCGAACTGGAGTGGATCCATCGCTGGTTCCACCAGGGGGCGGAGGTGAGCAAGGAGCAGTCTCTCCAGGGTCTTCATCAAGTGGGACGTCAAGGCCACCGGTCTGTAGCTGTTCAGGTCTTTGGGGTGGGAAGTTTTTGGTACAGGTACCACACAAGATGTTTTCCACAGCTGTGGTACCCTCCCCAGTTTCAGGCTCATGTTGAAGATATACGTCACAATCCCACACAGCTGGTCTGCACAGGACTTGAGGAGCTTTGCGCTGATGCCGTCCGGTCCCGGCGCCTTCCTCGCCTTGATCTTCCTCAGCTCCGTCCTCACCTGGGTCCTGGTCAGGGTCAGGATGGGGGGCTGTGTGTTGGGAGTGGGGGGGTGTTGGTGGAGTGGGGAGTGGGCAGCAGGACTTGATTTCTTTAGAGGCAGCAGTGGTTGTTGTGCAGTCAGGGGGGAGGGCGGTTGGTCAAATCTATTGAAAAACAGATTCAGGTTGTTCGCCCACTCCCTGCCCCCTGTGGCCTGGGGGGAGGTATTCTGGAGCCCCGAGATGGTTTTGAGGTTTCTCCAGACCCCGCTGATGTCGCTCTGTTGCAGCTTGTCCTCCATCTTCTTCCTGAAGCTGTCCTTGCCTTCTCTGATCTTTCTCCTCAGCTCCCTCTGTACGGACTTCAGCATCTCCCTGTTCCCTGACCTGAAGATCCTCTTCTGAGCATATGATATGAGCATGGAAATATGAGCATGGTGCACAACAGAGCAAGGAAACAAAACCCACAAATATACTCCATAATGCACAGGTAGAAGACAGAACAAAAAATGCAAATAACAGATACAAGGTTAAACCATAATACGCAGGCGTCTCTCAACCAGAGAAAGGGAAAACACAAAATCACGCTAAATAGCGGCGAAATACAGGCGGTACAATAATTCCAAATGACTGGCAGAGGCAACAGAACAATAAATGCAAATAATAGAAAAACAATGCCTACAGACCAATATACACAGGCCCAAAGAAACAAAAGGAACCACATACCTCTCAAACAGAGGCAGGGAAAACAACAAATCACGCTAAACAGCGGCAAAATACAGACAGTTCTATAAGTCCAAATAAACTGGCAGAGGCGACAAAGGCACATATTTCAGACTACAGAAGGGGAGAGAGAGAAAAAACACAGGCTAAAGAGCGGCGAAATACAAACAGTTTAAATCAGTACAAATAAACGTCCATAGGCAACAAAAGAACATCTCTCAGACTACGGAGGGGACAATCAAAAGGAGAGAAAAAAAATTACAGGAATGCAGGCAGGCAGAGCACAATAACACAAAAAACAAATAGTGCGGGACGTCTACCTGCGTCCAGCGTCCAGATCGCTGACAGGGGCAGTCTACCCCAGGCCCAGAGAAACAGAACCTCTGGCGGCCAGACAAGGTCGCCGAACAGAAAGTTCAATTTGTCGGATGGCCGACCCAGAACGCCACACCGGCAAAGGAGTCTCCCAAGCGGCCGACCCATGTCAAAAGGCCACCAGGACCGAAGGGAAGAGCTCAGAGGCGGCCTCCCTACCAAAAGGGATAACGAGGGAGAGCCGGGTCGAGTAAGGGAAATCCCAACGGCACCAGGTAGAGAAGAAAAGGGATCGGGGAAACAATGAGGGACCAGCCCGGGGTCAATCGGCAGAGGATCTGCAGCTCCTTTTCCGAACTCCACACGGACTGGCGCTGTGCTTTCGTTGGATCCCAAGCGGGATTGTGCTGCACCCACGACGGACCCCGACTGGGCCAGAACCACACCCACGACGGACCCCGATTGGGTCAATGTAGCACACACAACAGACCCCAACTGGGCCGGAACCATACCCACGATGGACCCTGATTGGGTCAGAGCTGCACCCATGACGGGCCCCAACTGGGCCGGCGCAGCACCAGGGATGGCCTCCAAACCCGAACCCGGAACCTCCAGAACAGCGACCAGAATCGACTCAACACCGGTGACCCTGGGAGAAGGCTCAGGAGAAGAAAGAGAACCGGGATCAGGATCACCGGCAGTGACAGAGCCCAGCGAGACAAGTTCGGATGCAGCAGACAACTGCACCCAGCTCGTCTCCCTGAGAGACAGGCAAAAATAGACAGGAGAAAGACAAAATAGAGCACTTGCCTGATCTTGAGTTCTGCCGCCGTCCAGGACTTCGGCGATCCGGGTTCAGCAGGTAGAAGGTCCTCCTCTGGTTCCCACTTGGCTACGGCGGGCTCCGCAGCCAGCATGATGGTGTCCACAGTCCGGGGATTCCCTGACGCTGACGTCCACACCGAGGACCCGCACAGCGTGGTGGCAGGGGATCCGTGACCTGCCGGGTCGGACTGTCCCTCCGTGGAGACCCGGGGACGCTTGCTCGTCGGCGCAGGCTCCAAATTGCAGTCCGCCCTTCTCCTTTGCCCATGACGTGGCTGTGGGGCCGGAACCAGGTAATCCAGGACCACAGGCTCCCTCCTCGTCCGACGGCGTAGACCTGGCGTCAAAGAACGCTCAGGGGAAGGAGACACAAAGGTGGCAGGTTCATAATTAATCACTGCAGCAGGTGGAGGGAGCTCAGGGGACTGTGAACCCCGAACTCCACCCCCAGGGATCAAACAAGGCAATTCACCCACTGAAGGAAGAGAATGAAAAGAGACGTGCCTGATCCGCTGAGGGGCGATGGAAGCTGCTGTGGTGGGCTTGGTTCTTCCCTTTCCCCGCTGGATGGTGACGGAGGGCCCCCCGGGAAGACGAGGAGGAGCCATTCGCACAGGATCGCTGACGGGCATCTCCGGAGCAGTACTCCTGAGGTTCTCAGCCGCTCGAGAGAGTGTCAAGGAGGAGTGAGAAACAGCCGAGGCGATCCAGGAACGGGGAGCTTACAGAACAGCAGGGACAGGTGACCCGGAGGTGGAGGCTGCTGGGTTTTCCTCCTGTCGTGACGCAGGAGCAACAGCTGGCTGGAAGGCAGAGTTCCTTCAGCGACCCTAAACTGGATCCGGACGGGGTTCTCGCTGAGGATGCACCGGGGGAATCCCGGCTGACGTCTTTCTCCGCTGGGGATGACCCCTGGGTGGTGCGAACTCCTGGACTGGATGGGGGACAGGAATGGGATCCCGTGACGAGGAGCAAGGATGTCTCCTCTTCGGCTTCCTGCCGGAGTTTCCCTTCAGCCCACGGAGCTTCTCCCTGTGAGCAGAGATGTCCGCCATCTTCGCCATGATTTCAGGGTGGTCAGCGTAGCGCGGATGGCGGTTAATAGCCGCCTCCGCGAGGTCCAGGTACCAGCGTGCATCATTGGGAGTGTCATAAAGCCGAGCGGTGGAGAGGATACAATCAACGTCGATGAGGGCCATAACCAGCTCGTAGCCCAAGCTCAACGCATAGGCCTTGGGCGGCGCCGTCTCCCAGCACACTGGTATGAGAACTGGGGAAAAACTACAAGCCCAAATTAGGCAAGCTCACGGTCACCAGTGTCTCATTTGGCTGCGACCTACTGTCATGGAGCAGTCCTCGCAGACCACTAATGAGACGCTATAGGCAGCCGTAGAATTTACACATTTATTAAAGAAGGACATACAGTACAAAATAATGAGCCTCGTGGGGCAAAACACAAATGAGGACTAGGACTAAGACACACTATGATATACTGAGAACTAGGGAGACTGACGGGAGACAAGAATACAACACTTACATGCGAATAGGATGCTGAAAGGAACTGGCTTCAGACGTAGGGAAACCAGTCTGGAAAATGCAAGGTCGCAGCCCCGAGTGACAGGAGCTGCTCCCTTAAATAGGGCAGGATAATTAATCAGTTGATTAGGGTGTCATCCGCTGAATCAGCACCAGCTGTGCTGCTTGGCTCTGACAGCCAGAAGCCCCGCAGAGACACTGTCAGAATAAGAGCTCAGAGAGCCCACCAGGACTAAATACAGAATGGGAGGAAAATACTGCATGACCCGAGCGCGGACAAGATCAGCGCTCAGACCATGACAAAACCCCGACAAGTAGGCAGTGAGAGCTCCAAACCAGCACATCCACACGGGACTGGCAGCTCACCAGGCTTCTCTAGGAATGGCAGTGGTGGCTCCATGCACACCTCCATGCGTTAATCCTCAGTCACCAAATGCTATGTCCGTAAACCTTACGCAAATGGAGACGGACGAGAGGTTGCACTGGAACGGTACTTTATTAATATACTGGTTGCCACACAGCAGGTGCTACACAGTGTGGGGTCATCCGGGCAAGAGGAAGCCCAAAATGATGGATGCCTCTATTTATAGGGCAGTGTGATGGCACATCCGGAAGGCGGCGTCATCACACCGCCGCACTTTGTTAGTTGGTTTTAATACATATCTATTTATATATACAGTGGTGTGAAAAAGTGTTTGCCCCCTTCCAGATTTCTCATTTTTTTGTAGTTTGTCACACTTAAATGTTTCAGATCTGGGGCTGCACGGTGGCGCAGTGGTTTAGCACTGTGGCAGCACAGTTTTACCCTTGGCCGGGGGATCGCGGGGATCATGAGGTCGTGGGTTCGATCCCAGCCCCCGACCAACAGTGAGCTGTGTGGAGTTTGCATGTTCTCCCCGTGTTGCGTGGGTTTACTCCGGGATTTCTCCGGTTTCCTCCCGCATACCAAAAACATGTAGGTTTAGGGCGCTCGCGCATGCAGCGACCAGCAGCCGGTGGCTTGTCACCAGACTGCAAACCAAGTCTACCTACGGGTACAAATAAGTAACAAAAAAAAAAAAAGATCATCAAACAAATTTAAATATTAGACGAAGATAACAAAGTAAACACAAAATGCAGTTTTTAAATGAAGGTGTTTATTATTAAGGGTAAAAAAAAAATCCAAACCTACATAGCCCTGTGTGAAAAAGTGATTGCCCCCCTGTTAAAACATAAATTAACTGTGGTTTATCACATCTTTGGAAAGCTGAGTTCAATTTCTCTAGCCACACCCAGGCCTGATTACTGCCACACATGTTCTCAATCAACAGATCACTTAAAAAGGACCTGCCTGACAAAGTCAAGTAGACCAAAAGATCCTTACAAGCTAGATATCATGCTGCAATCCAAAGAAATTTAGGAACAAATGAGAAACAAAGTAACTGAGATCTAGCAGTCTGAAAAAGGTTATAAAGTGATTTCTAAAGCTTTGGGACTCCAGTGAACCACAGTGAGAGCCATTATCCACAAATGGTGAAAACATAGAACAGTGGTGAACCTTCCCAGGAGTGGCCGGCTGACCAAAATTACCCCAAGAGCACAGCGACAACTCATCCAAGGGGTCACAAAAGGCCCCACAACAACATCCAAAGAACTGAAGGCCTCACTTGCCTCAGTTAAGGTCAGTGTTCATGACTCCACCATAAGAAAGAGACTGGGCAAAAATGGCCTACATGATAGAGTTCCAAGACGAAAACCACTGCTGAGCAAAAAGAACATAAAGGCTCTGTCATGGGCGGGGAGAGCACGCCCCCTCCTTCCCGTTTATCTCTCCTCAGGTCATCAGCGCACCTGAGTGAGAAGACGTACCTGCTTCCTCTCATCAGCCAGCGTTTATAAGCAAGCACATTTCAGAGACTCAGCGCTGGCTCGTTTGGGTATACTGCCCGTAATAGGACAAGCAAGTATTATCATTCACACAGGTGGAACGCTACTCACCAGTGTATTCTCTTCTTCCTCCAGGTTCCTGCCATCGTGCAGGTGTGTCTCCGGGACTGCACGCGCTCTCCTGCCATATCATCACCTGTCTTCAGCTCTCAACCTCCACCCGGTCAGGCGCCACTAGCTTCACTCCCTTCACCCTGCTGGTTCGTCTATTCCCCGCTGGGGCCCTGCCGGTTCTCCCTTGGAGCCCACGAAAGTGGTAATTTGGCCAGCCCATTTTCCTTTACTCTGTTCCTCCATTCACAGCTCTCATCTTCTCTCCACAGGCCTATTCCTCCGGTGAGTGATTGTTTCAGTAGCAGTGAGTTTATTTTGATATTCAATCAAAATCTCAAACGTGTGTTGTGGTTTGATTGCTCCTTCTTGTTTCTGCATCGCGCACGTGAGCTGATTGCTAATTACAATCATGACAGGCTCATCTCAGTTTTGCCAAAAAACATCTTGATGATCTCCAAGACTTTTGGGAAAATACTCTGTGGACTGACGAGACAAAAGTTGAACTTTTTAGAAGGTGTGTGTCCCATTACATCTGGTGTAAAAGTAACAAAGCATTTCAGAAAAGGAACATCATACCAAGAGTAAAATATGGTGGCAGTAGTGTGATGGTCTGGGGCTGTTTTGCTGCTTCGGGACCTGGAAGACTTGCTGATATAAATAGAACCATGAATTCTGCTGTCTACCAAAAAATCCTGAAGGAGAATATCCAGCCCTCTGTTCGTGACCTCAAGCTGAAGCGCACTTGGGGAGTGGCCTAGTCAAAGTCCTGACCTGAATCTGATTGAGATGCTGTGGCATGACCCTAAAAAGGTGGTTCATGCTCAAAAACCCTCCAGTGTGGCTGAATTACAACAATTCTGCAAAGATGAGTGGGCCAAAATTCCTCCACAGCGCTGTAAAAGACTCATTGCCAGTTATCGCAAACGCTTGATTGCAGTTGTTACTGCTAAGGGTGGCCCAAGCAGTGATTAGGTTTAGGGGGCAATCACTTTTTCACACAGGCCATGTAGATTTGGATTTTTTCCCCTTAATAATAAACACTTTGATTTAAAAACTGCATTTTGTGTTTACTTGTGTTATCTTTGGCTAATATTTAAATTTGTTTGATGATCTGAAACATTTAAGTGTGACAAACATGCAAAAAAATGAGAAATCAGGAAGGGGACAAACACTTTTTCACACCTCTGTATATTGCCATTGATTTTAACATATTACATATTTATATACATATTTTTTTAAATACATGCTTTATACCATTGCTGCTACAGAGTGATTGCTGCTAAACAAAATTTTGTTATGTCTTAGTGTGCAATGACAATAAAGCTTCTTCTATTTGCATCTATATAGTCAGAGGTTGTTCTACGCTTTTTTCATTATCTGCCATTTGGACAGACAGGTTTGAAAAATTTTTGCCATAAGCTCTTATTACCTGTCAGTTTAATTTTCATATCATAAGATGATGAATAGCTTTTGGTTTTTTTTAAATGTAATCATGGTGCAGCATGCAAATTATGGATTTATTTTGGATTAATTGAACAGATGAACAGAGACTGGAAAGACAATACTAGATAATCACTATTCAACAGCAGAATAAAGCAGACAGGTGGAAGTTGCAAGTAAACCCTACAATAGATCATGCTCAGTGTCATTTGACAGACTGCCTTCAGATTTTTCTGTCATTGCTAGAAAGAATCTGTCATGACAGTTTTAAGTTAATGTATCATCTGATATCAATGTACCACTTTAACTGAAAATTGTCATTCACTGACAGATTTTTTTACCGCAGTGACAGAAAAATCTGAAAGCTGGATTACACTGAAGGTGATCTAATTATTTTTTTTAAAAGACAGGTAATAACAGATTATGGCAGAATTCCTACAACCCTGTCTGTGAAAATGGCAGATAAAAAATTTTAGTGTAACCTCACAATATGATGCTAACTCAAGACTCATAAATGAGGGTTATCCCACCTGTATACTGCTCCATTTATCAAATTAAACATCCTGCCAATTGTCTGATGTGCCCCACTGACAAAACCTATCACAGAGGAAGAAAAAAACAGACTTAAATTCATTTATGCTTTTGAAGATGTTGGTGTCAGAAATGAGATGGTAGAGGGCCTGGTTCCAGCCCTGGGCCTTATTTCCCTAAATAACTTGTGCCTTGTTTAAACCAGCAGTATGAGATCAAATTCATTCTTTCCCCTAGCACCACTGAACCCTATTAATAAGATAAGATAAGATAAGATAAGCCTTTATTAGTCCCACAATGGGAAAATTCCAGGATTGTAACAGCACAGGGATAGCAACACTCAGAGCAATAATTTAGAAGATACGATAATAAGAGCAGTGAATATATATATGTACACATAAACATATATACAGCATTGTAGCTAGATGGAATAAACAGCAAAACAGTCTATTTAGTTACCCCACATAGTATGACTATGTGCCCATAAAGCATATTATGTATTGAATCAGCCTAGTTGTCACCCTCAGTAGCAATTGATATTGTCCTAGTTGTATAATGGAGGGGGACCATTATTGTGTAAGTTTATTGCTTCTTTTGCATTCAATACTATTAGGTCGTAACGTTTTTTACGATCTCTGCAAGCAGCCCTGCTTAGGTTATAAAGTCTGACAGCCGTAGGTAGGAAGGACCTGCGAAACCTCTCGGTTGCGCACCTAGGATGATGTAGCCTACTGCTAAATGAGCTCCTCAGTGCATTCAGTATGTCCTGCATGGGGTGGGACTCAGACCTCAATAGAGATGACAGTTTAGCCACCATCCTCCTCTCTCCTATCTCCTCCACTGGGTCGAGGCGCTGCCCCAGGACAGAGCTAGCTTTCTTGATCAGTTTGTTCAGTCTCTTCCTGTCGGCTGCTGTGATGCCATTGCCCCAGCAGACGACTCCAAAAATGATGGCTGATGCCACCACCGAATCATAGAAGGTCTTCAGGAGCACCCCTTGTACACCAAAAGACCTGAGCCTCCTCAGGAGGAACAGCCTGTGCTGTCCTTTCTTGTAGAGTGCGTCGGTATTGTGTGACCAGTCTAGTTTATTATTCAAATGAACACCCAGGTACTTGTAGGATGTCACCATCTCAATGTCTGCTCCCTGGATGTTAACTGGTGCTGTGAGGGGTTGTCCTTGCCTGCGGCAGTCCACCACCAGTTCCTTCAATTTCCTCGTGTTGATCTGGAGGCAGTTCCGATGGCACCAGTCCACGAAGTCCTGGATAAGTCCTCTGTACTCGGCTTCATCTCCGTCAGAGATGAGGCCGACGATCACAGAGTCAAAGACGATCGCAGAGTCAAAGAACTTCTGTAGATGGCAGTGTGTTGTGTTGTGTGAGAAGTCCGCAGGATAAAGGGTGAACAAGAAGGGAGCCATAACCGTTCCCTGGGGGGCCCCCGTACTGCCGATGATCGTGTTGGACACACAATCCTGGGTTCTCACAAACTGTGGCCGGTTTGTGAGGTAGTCCAGGATTCACGATGACAGGTGCTGGTCCACCCCTGTGCACAGCAGCTTGTCCTTCAGGATCACCGGTTGGATGGTGTTGAAAGCACTGGAGAAATCAAAGAACATGATCCTCACCATGTTCCCAGGCTTCTCCAGGTGGGACAGGGAACAGTGTAGGAGGAAGATCACTGCATCCTCCACCCCAATGCCATGCTGGTAGGCAAACTGGAATGGATCCATCGCTGGTCCTACCAGGGGGTGAAGGTGAGCAAGGAGCAGTCTCTCCAGGGTCTTCATCAGGTGAGAAGTCAGGACCACTGGTCTGTAGCTGTTCAGGTCTCAGGTGTGGGATGTCTTTGGTACGGGTACCACACAAGATGTTTTCCACAGCTGTGGTACCCTCCCCAGCTTCAGGCTCAGGTTGAAGTTGTGCTCCACAATCCCACACAGCTGGTCTGCGCAGGACTTCAGGAGCTTTGCGCTGATGCATCCGGACCCGAGGCCTTTCTCGCCTTGATCTTCCTCAGTTCCGCCCTCACCTGGGTCTTAGTGAGGGTCAGGTTGGGGCAGGGGGGCTGTGTGCTGGGAGTTGGGGGGGGGGGGGGTGTTGGTGGAGGGGGGGGGTGGACAGCAGGTCTCAATGACGGTAGAGGCAGCAGTGGTTGGTGTGGAGGCGGGGGGGAGGGCGGTTGGTCAAACCTGTTAAAAAACAGGTTCAGATTGTTCACCCACTCCCTGCCCCCCGTGGCCTGGGAGGAGGTATTCTGGAGCCCAGAGATGGTTTTGAGGCTTCTCCAGACCCCGCCGATGTAGCTCTGTTGCAGCTTGTCCTCCATCTTCTTCCTGAAGCTGTCCTTGCCTTCTCTGATCTTCCTCCTTAGCTCCCTCTGTACAGACTTCAGCATCTCCCTGTTGCCCGACCTGAAGATCCTTTTCTTTTCTCTCAGTAGTGATTTTATCTTGGGGCTGATTCAGGATTTGTTGTTTGAGCAACACCGTATGGTCTTGATGGGTACGGTGTTGTCCACACAGAAGTTGATGTAGTCCATGATGGTGTGAGTGAGGCCGTCGATGTCCTCACCATGTGGACCACAGAACTGCTCCCAGGCAGTGATTTCAAGACAGTCCTTTAGAGCGTCCATTGCCTCCTCAGACCATATCTTCACCGTGCACGTAACGGGAGGTTGTCTGTGTACTAGGGGTTTGTACACAGGCAGGAGATGAACCAAGTTGTTATCCGATCTCCCGAGTGGGGAGAGTGGTGATGAGGTGTACGCCTCCTTCGTATTTGCATAGAATAAATCCAGTGTTTTATTGTCTCTGATGTGGCACGTGACATACTGGGTGAACGTGGGCAGAATGGAGGACAGTGAAATAGGGTTAAAATCACCCAAGATGAGGAGGAGGGCATCTGGATGTTCTGTCAGAAGCCTGCCAGTGACTGAGTAGATGATGTCACGTGCTGCCCCAGCGTTCGCCGACGGATTTGCATAAATAATAATGCAGATCACATGTGAGTATTCCCTAGGGAGGTAGACAGGCCGCAGGCTAACAGCTAGCAACTCAATGTCTTTGCTGCAGTGTTGCTCTTTAACCGTGATGTGTCCCGGTTTACACCAGTTGTTATTGACATACATTATCACTCCTCCGCCCCTTGCCTTCCCACTGTCTGGTGTCCGGTCTGCCTGTATTGCATGGAAACCCTCCAGTTCAATGTTAGCATCTGTTGCTAGTTCTGTTAGCCACGTCTCAGTAAACAACATCATGCTAATCTCTCTGAAGGTGCGCTTGTAGCGGGACATGGCCGCTAACTCATCTGTCTTATTGAGTAGCGATCGTACATTCCCCATGATATCGGATGGGAGGATGGGTCTGTACCTTATATTCCTTGCTTGCCGTCTTACTCCAGCTCGACATCCACGCTAGTTCCGTTTGATTTCTCCCAGTATGTCGAGTTTTTGCGTTAGCACCATGGGCCAGTTAAGTGCTAACAGCTGGTCCGTGTTGTATCTTCTCCTGCTATAAACAATGGCTCCGTCCACCGGCTCAGGAGACATTTGGGGCGATCTGTGTGCCTGTGATGGATAAGGTGTTGCCGGATCAGAAAGTTTGACCAGAGAAGCTAGATAGTAAATAAGAAAGAGGAAGAAAAACTCAGAATTGAGCTGCTGTTGCAAAAAGGCAGCCAACTCATGTGGCACCGGAAGTGAAGATCTCAGCTATTAGCTGTAGGGCTTTGCTATTAGCTTGCAATAGCCTTTGATTAATGGTAGAGACTTAGATATTGTGATTCTTTTTCTTTAACTTCAGTGGCAACGTTTCAAATACAACACAGCTTTCTGTTTGAGAGTGAAATCTGTCCTTGTCTCTAATGATGAGTGGTGGGTTTAGTTTATGACTTACTGTATATCTTGCTCTGTAAAACCATTTCACTCCCTACATGCAAATGTGTGCATGTGGCCTGTGGTTTAATGCTGCTTCCAGCTCCCCAATGCAGATACTTGAAGACTACAGAAGAAAAAGCTTCTTTATTCTTCAACAACAGAGAGCAGAGAGAGCAGAGAGCTGAACACCAACACAGACAGTGAATGTACACCTTATATTTATTTGCACTGGATGTGAGTAGAACCGTTGTTAACCTGTACAGGAAGCAAAACTATTACTCTGTCAGTGTGTCACATCACACACACACACACACACACACACACACACACACACACACCATGTTTTTGTTGACTGAACAATAGCGGTTTCTCACATAGGAAATTTCACTTCTACAGTTTGATTTTCGGGAATTTAAGAACAAACAAAAAAAAATGTTCACAGTGTGCTCCTGTGTGAGGAAACAGAATTTTGTAACAGTTAAAACTTGGTCAATAGTCCCTGATAATTTTGCTTGGATAAAAAATATCAATGCTTAGCAACTGATTTAGCACACACTTAAGTAAAAAAAAAAAAAGAGTTTAGCAGATTGATCACATGCAGGGATAACAGCTACTTATCATTGTCATAGATATGAGGAGGAGGCTTCAGGTTATATGGGTCTGAAGTGTTCTTGGATTTTCCTGCACACACACACACACACACACACACACACACACACACACACACACACACACACACACACAAACAAAAGAAAACAACCAGTGGGTTCATTTCAATTGTTACGTGAACAAGAACTGTACTGTGTATTTTGTTTGTTATGTGTGTGTGGCCCAAAGATAATGATGAGATCATCTCACAGTTACACGTTCGCTTTGATGTGTCACATATTATTATCACTGTGGTGGCTAATGCCATGAGCCCATCAACACAGTACACATATGACCAAAAGATGTAATCTCTGTAAAATAGAGATTATTTGCTGTAACATCAAACTGGCATTCATGCAAACAAATGGATGAACTCTACAGCTCACGGCGCCTTAAAAAAGCCCTAGTATCCTCAGGGACCCATCATGCCCAGTACATTGCCTGTCTGAACTGCTGCAGGCAGAAAATACAGAGTAATGAAAACCAGGATTAACAGGTTTAAAAATAATTTTTATCCAAGAGCAATAAATGTGCTGAACACAAACTAATGATTGACAGACTGCTCTCATGCAAAAGTCAGGAACTGTGCAATAATGTGCATGCTGTGTTTTAGTGTTTTTAACTTGTTTTTAATGTTTTTATGCTTTTTTTTTTACTGTTAAGGGGTTGCTTTAACCTCATTGTGCAATGTACAATGACAACAAAGATATTCTTTTCTATTTTAAAATGCAAATAAATTATGTAAACATTTACTTTGGGAGCTGCTCAGTGGAAGTGATCAGTGCTGTCACCTCACAGCAAAAAGGTCCTGGAAAAGATCTGGCCAGCTGGGGACCTGTCTGTTTGGAGTTTGCATGTTCTCCCTGTGTCTGTATGGGTTTTCTCTGGGTACACCGGTTTCCTCCCAGTGCAAAGGCACTTTAGGTTAATTGTCACTAACTGGAGAGGCTAAATTATGTGTAGGTATGGATGTGAGAGTGAACTGTTGTCTGTGTCTCTGTACGAGAAGGGGGCTGAAAAGTTCATAGTGGTCAAATTTGACCAAATGTGGTTTAGTTTTCAACATAGTCTCCCCTTAGGTCCACACACTTCTTCCATCGGTCTTGCAGCACTTGGATCCCTGCAGTTGAAAAAACGCAGTTGAACTTTTCAGCCCCCACCCCCCATATTGGCCCTGTGAAGGACTGGCGACTTATCCAGAGTGTAGCCTGCTTCTCACCCAAAGAAACTTGGATAGGATCAAGCCCCCCACAGCTCAAAAGGATTGCACAGTTAAGAAAATGAACAGTTTGTTTGGGCCACCATAAATCATCAGTACAGTACATACTTCAAGTGTAGAATGAATCACTCTCCGGAGATGGAGACACTGATTGCATGACTTTTACTGCCTCTACTATTACAATACATATCTGCATTGCTTCTGAGAATATCAATATCAGATCAAGTATGGAATACCTTGAAGCTGTTTCACCATATTTCTTTCTTGGGACTAGTGCTGCTGACAGTGGCAAGAATATAGTCTTATAAATCAGTATAAAACTCTTAAGTTGCAGGAAAAAAAATCTCTTACCACTAGCAGAAATCATTATAATAAGAAAAAAGAAGCTTGGAATTGCAATAGTATAATGACAAATACAATACAAATGGAAGTGAATTCAAGCAAAGATAAAATGTCTTCGCTTGTGGCATTCTTCTCACTTGTGGCATTAATCTCACCAAGCTCAGTAAAACAATACAGAACTACTGTCTGAGATTTTTGACACACAAAGACACTGAAATTGTAAATTGACAGATGTTTTATGGTTTAAAATGTGATGTATTTTTTAATATATTGTTAAGGAGGTGACAGAAATGGAGTTGTATAAATTTTTTTTTAAGAAAATACTTGCCATTCAGAGAAACTTTGATCATACAGCTCATACTGTCTCCAGCTTTACACGGGTAGTGGCCTGTGTCACTTCTGAGAATCTTTTTGAAGATCAGAAAGGAAACGCCTTCTGTCTGTTTTAAGAGTTTCTACTCAGCTTTAATGTCACTGCTGATATTGACAGGTACATAATCATTCCCAGTTTATACCAGTAGACTGCTGGTAGTGAACTGTTGCAGAAAGACAGTGGGCAGTCAATCCTTAGTTCTTCTCCACTCAAAGCCTTATAAACTGTGTTACAATGCACTTGCATTTCTGTGGATCATTCATCTGAGCTTTTACCTGTAAGATGGCATTGTACACAAAGAGTGTCAGGATGAGGTGGCTGACAGGACTCAGGTGCAGGCAGGGTATGGAGCAGAAATTATGATTTATTAACAAAACTTGAAAAAGAAACAGCAGTACGTGGGCTGAAAACCAGACTAAGCAAACTAAACTCACGGGCAAAACAAGACTAGGCTAGGAGATGAAAAACTCAACAGACAAGACGTGCAGAGAACATTAATGAGGCAACATGAGACTAAGGCTGACACAGACTTAAATAGAACAGGGAACACCGAACAGGTGGGGAGATAAATCAGGGTGAACCAAAAACACGGAGGGAGAACAATGAAGCACAGGTTGGGCAGGGCTGAACAGACAGACAGAGCACACCAGGACTAAAATACAAATGAAAATAATAAGCACAGAAAGCAGGGCAGAAACCAAGACTACAGAACATAATAAGAGACATAATAATCAAAATAAACATGATAACTACACTAAGGCTAAGGCAGGGAAACACAAAGAAAACACAATGAATTGAGGGTGAGGACATGGCTGAACCCATATCCCGGAGATCACAGAAAACAAACAGCATAAAGCAAGGACATGAGCACAACCATGTGTGGTATCGGGATTTTATTGTGAAGTGCAGTGTGATGACACTACTGGAAGGTGGTGTCATCACACTGCCCTCTATTAAGGAGCGTCCACCATTAGGGGCTCTCTCTTGCCCGGACAACTCCACACACTGCAGTAAAACCTGTATTGTACACAGTTCTCATTAAAGCTCAGTTCCAGTGCAACCTCCTCATCCACCTCATTTCATGCCAGGTTTGTGGACATAACATTTGGCGACTGATGATTAACTCATGGAGGCATTTGTAACACCACTGTGGCCTTTCCTGGAGCTCCCCGAGGAACTACCTGTTCCATGGCCTTGCTGGTTAGAGGCTTTCGAAACCTACACCACAGCGTTGGACCTGGGGAAGCTGGATAAGGTGAGGACACAAGCACTGTTTGTCCACAACCTGGGCATTGAGGGCCAGAGAATTCTCCGGACGCTCGGTGCGAAGGACATCATGGAGTTGCTAGCTAACCACTTCACCCACACCAGACAGCATGACGATATGATGGATTCGCTTTCACCAGAGATGCCAAAGAGTCAGTAAGCCAATTCAACAGTTCGTCGCTGACCTAAGACAGTTAGCTAGTGTGTGCCGCTTTGGGCCGTTGGAGGACGAGATGGTGAGGGACGAATTGGCCAAACACATGTGTAGTGCTGGGCTATGAGCTAGGTTGCTAACAGCGCTTAATGACTTAACGTTAGCTAGAGCAGTGGAGCTGGCTCTACAGTTGGAGGCCACAGATAGGCTAGCCATGGAACTAAATTAGTGCCAGTCACAGAAGATGCCAGAAGAGACAACGTCAGTGAATGCAGTGGACTCAGAGGACTCAGAGAGCATGGCGGATGACTACGAGGCTAATGCAGTGAGCTGTAGGTCTGCTCCAAAGGACCCCATCTGCGGGGGTTGTGGGTCCCCGACGCACCAGATTAAAGCGCGAGTGTGCCCAGCAAGAGGGAAGCAGTACAGTAAGTGTGGGCATATGAACCATTTCACCAGGGTATGCTGGTCTTCAGTGCCGTGGAGCCCGCCAAGAAAGCCAGCCTGCCCGCCTACAATGACCATCCACTCGGTGAGTCCCAACACCAATGGGTACTCTCATTGCAAGGTGGAACTGGACGGTGTTGCTTTGCCACTACTCGACACGGCAGCAGTGCGGTCAATGCTGAATTGGGCCATGGTGAAAAAGTTTTTCCCACATCATAGAATCAGGAGTAACCCAGCACCGCTGTACGGATACGGCGGTAATAGACTGTGCAATGTCGGAACTGTAGAGTTGACTGTTCACTATAAGACCGAAGCAGTACACAACTTCACGTTCCAGGTGGCAGCGCATGGCGATAACATCATGGGGTGCAACCTGTTCTATGGACTGGGTTTCACCATCAGGGACAGCGCTGGGTCTGAATGGTCTGGGTGTGGACGTTGGAGCTCACCGGACCCGGTGAACAACGTCGTGGTGTGGGACGAGGTACTTCCAGACGGTACCGACACCAAAGCGCACACCTCATGCTTTCGGGACGAGAGCTGCTCAGTGGAGGAACCAGACAGTTCCAGTGCCCAAGCTTGGCAAGCTGCAGTGGAAGTGACTGAGTTAGTGGGCGTAGGGTCCGTTCTGAGGAGCGACACCAGGAAGGCACCGGACACCTTCAGTGCTCAAGTTGCATTTTGACTGACGACAGGTGAGGGGTCCACTGCGACAATGGTGGTTGCTGTACCACCGCAATGCTATGATGGCGCCAGACGTGAGGAGAGCACGGAGCTGCCAAAAGCACGGCAGCACATCAAGCCGAGCAAAGTACCACTCCAGGTCATGGACTGGGTTCGGGTTTGTGCCAATGAGAGACCTGGGTGACAACCAGCCGGACCACAGCCGGCAAAACATCGGGCACCGCTGAGGATTGTGGCAAAGTTGGGTGTAGCGTGTTTCCGGCTGATGGACAGCTCGATTCATCATGCAAACCAGATGCGGTGTATCCAGGTGGATGGTCTGAGTGACAAGGCTACGTGGGAGTCGGAGAAGGTGGCGTGGGATCCGAGCTCTTGCGTCATGAAGATCGATCCTTGTCCCAGGGGCCTGCCGCCTCCAGGGGCATATCCGCCGCAGGGTTGCCGCAGGGCCCCCCAGTCGATCCACCTTTACCATGGGAGACTGTTAGGAAAAATTTAAGGACTGTTTAGTTAGGAGCACAGCTGTTCCAACAAAAGTGTCAGAATACCCCACTTAGCCATGCTGGGTCGTGTGGTAGTCTACCCACAGGTTCTATCCATCCATCCATCCATCCATCTTCTACAGCTTTTCCGGAGGTCCGGGTCGCAGAGGCAGCAGTTCATGCAGAGAAGCCCAGACTTCCCTCTCCCCAGCCACCTGCTCCAGCTCTTCAGACAGGATACCAAGGCGTTCCCAGACCAGGTGGGAGACATAGTCTCTCTACCGAGTCCTGGGTCTGCCCCGGGGTCTCCTCCCATTGGGACGTGCCCGAAACACCTCAAGTGGGAGGTGTCCAGGAGGCATCCTAATCAGATGTCCATACCACTTCAACTGACTCCTTTCAATGTGGAGGAGCAGCGGTTCTACTCTGAGCTTCTCCTGGATGACTGAGCTCCTCACCCTATCTCTGAGGGTGAGTCCAGCAATCCTACGGAGAAAGCTCATTTCAGCCACTTGTATCAGCGATCTCATTCTTTCGGTCATTACCCAAAGCTCGTGACCATAGGTGAGAGTAGGAACGTAGATTGACTGGTAAATCGACAGCTTTGCCTTAGAACTCAGCTCCCTTTTCACCACAACAGACCGGTACAACGTCTGCATCACTGCAGATGCTGCTCAAATCCATCTGTCAATCTCTCACTCCATTTTCCCCTCACTCGTGAATAAGACCCCAAGATACTTAAACTCCTCCACTTGGGGTAGGAGCCTGTCCCCAACCCAGAGAGGACAATCCACCTTTTTCCGGCTGAGGACCATGGACTCGGACTTGGAGGTGCTGATTCTCATCCCAGCCGCTTCACACTCAGAGGCAAACCGTCCCAGCAAGAGCTGTAGGTCATTGCTGGATGAAGCCAACAGGACTACATCATCTGCAAACAACAGAGATGAGATCCTGTGGTCACCAAGCATGACACCCTCCATTCCCTGGCTGTGCTTAGAAATCCTGTCCATAAAAATTATGAACAGGATCGGTGACTAAGGGCAGCCCTGGCGGAGTCCAACTCTCACTGGGAATGAGTCTGACCAAGTGTTGGCAATACGAACCAAACTCTCACAACGGTCGTACAGAGACCAAATAGCTCGTAACAACAAGCCCGATACCCTAAACTCCCGAAGCACCCCCCACAAAAAACCACGAGGGACGCGGTCAAATGCCTTCTCCAAGTCCACAAAACACATGTAAACTGGTTGGGCAAACTCCCACGAACCCTCGAGAATTCTCGAGAGGGTAAAGAGCTGGTCCGATGTGCCACTAAACTAGAACCTACCCACAGGTTCTAGTTTAGTTAATGTTTATTGTTTATTGTTGAGAGTGTTTGCTGTTTTATTATTTTAGTGTGTTTATTGGGGGTCTGCGATGGACTGGCGATCTGTCCAGGGTGTACCCTGCCTCTCGCCCAAAGATGCTGGGATAGGCTCCAGCCCCCCCGCGACCCGAAAAGGATTAAGCGGAAGAAATGAATGTATTGGGGGTTTCTGTGAGCCAAATTTGGGAGGGTTTTGATTAGATGTGGTTTTTTATTTTGTAAAGGGGGGATGTGGTATCGGGATTTTATTGTGACTTCACCTTCCGGTTGCATCATCACACTGCCCTATATTAAGGAGCGTCCGCCATTGGGGGCTCTCTTGCCCGGACGACTCCACACACTGCAATATAACACAGTTCTCATTAAAGCTCAGTTCCAGTGCAACCTCCTCATCCGTCTCATTTCATACCAGGTTTGTGGACATAACACCATGTCCAGACCCTAACACAAAGATGACTAATAAGAAATTATTTACAGTATTCAGTTAATTTACAAATCACTTCATTAATGAAGAACTGTATATTATTAATGGCACCAAATTAATATTTAAAGTGCAGTTTGCTTTTAATGGTGCAGCTGTGCCCAGTAAACATTAAATTCAGGTTATCAAGTCATCTGTGATATCTCTTTGGTTTCATCACTTTGCTGCATTTTGAGCTCTATCTTACTTGTGATAATTTTCTCTAAAATTATCATATTACTAAACATTTGACACTGGATGTTTTGAATGAACTATGTTGAGCTTGAATAGGATAAAGTGGTTTGTATTAATTTGTGACCATCACTTAGCTTCATTAATGTAAGACTGTCATAGTACAGACCCAGATACACCCTATAATGTAGTACCCCCTTAAATACTTGCATAATCACCACAGCATTAGTAGTATTTCCCTATTAACAAATATTCAAGAAGCTTACACTTTAGACTCAAATGTTAAATTGTATATATACTGTATACTGTATATATATTTTTTGTATTTTGATTACTTTATACAATATGGCATATATATAATTGTGCAGTGTTTGGCCTTATTACCACATTTGTTAATGTTGAACCTTTCTTAGGCATTTTTCTTTTTAAAACCTGAAAAGCTCATTGCTGATTTTTTTTTAAGTGTAAAGTAGACCTTCTCTAGATGTATTAGTTGTTACAGACCACCAGCTACCCTTCCAAGGGTCCACAAAAAGTATCAGGTAAAGTATATCCAAGAATATTTTGTCACTCTACATTTTAACACTGTATACCATTGTTTATATAATTGATTCGGAATCCTTTAAACAGCATACTAAGGGACAAATTTAAATTTAAATTGTAATAAAGACTATCTTGAACAGAAGGCAAGCAGCTAAAATGAATAACAAATACAACAACTTACTTTCAGCATCTTGAGTCACAATGAGAACCACTAGAGTCAAAACATAAATAATGGTTTGAAAACAGTAAAATTTCATGATAAACATCTGAGGATAAAACTATCTGCTTCTGTAAAACTTATGTATGTGTGTGTAGACAGCATACTATTTGACAGTGTAACTTATGTGGCTGACCTCATTTCCTGTTTTTGACTGGGGTGGGGGTCTACTGTGAACAGTATGGAGGCTAATACACTCCTCTAAACGATCACACCGCATGCAGCATATGCCATGGTGGGTATAAAACATTTGGGATTTAAAAAAAAAAAATGATATAAGACAACAGTAATGTCATCAAAATCCAAATTGGAATAATACATCTTAAAGAATCCCAAATGTTTAGTTTTTCACAATGTCAGAAAAAGATTGGATGAAGGTTCCCAGATATTTTCTTTCATATTGTGGTGAATGTTGAAACATGAACATTTTAAATGATCACGCTGTTGACTGTATAAGAAATCCTGATGTCATGATCCTGGGGCACAGAGGGGCGTCGTGCCCAGTTTCCGGTCTAGTTTAATGTTTTTCTGTCCGCTTGTTCCTTGTTTTCATGTCTGTTGTATTTTGTTCCTGTTTTTATTTTTGTCATTTTGCATCTGTAGTATTATTATGTACATTATGGATTCTGTTGTGTTTGTATCTTGATGGTTTCGGTTGTGGTTTATTTTGACAGTGCTGTGTAGTTTCCGGCTGTCAAACTGTTTGGAGCTGCACAGCTGCTATTCATTCAGTTACTCATGGATCCACACCTGTGTCTAATTACACTGGTCAACACCAAATTTATTGTCTAAGTTTTTTTTTAGCTAATTTGGGACAATTTTGATGTGCTGAATCCAAAAATCACATTGGTTTTGAAATTCTCTGAATTTTGAACAATGATGACATAGCATTCAATTTACATGTACTTACCTTTATATAAAGGTAATAAGTACAGGCACAGTACTAAGAAAGTACAGGTTTTTACTTAGCACCTGATCAAGAGAAACGGATGTCATTTTCGGATTCAGTGGTGCAAAATTGTCTTAAATCAGTTGAAAAAATACAGACGACTTACAAAAGAATTATTTTTATAACCCTGTGTAATGTACTGCATATAAGGGCACGGCAAACCTCTGGGGTTTGTCGTGTCCTTCTTCCATGTTACCCCGCCCTCAGGAACAGAGCTGTCTGTCCTGTAGGGATGGGCATTCGGTGAAATTTTCTTCACCGATCGTCGGGAGAATTAATGATTAATAATCGGTTAATCATTAACATTTTTAGGTACGTAACAAGGCAGGTAGACTACATTATAACATCAGGTGCACGGAGAGCCCTCTCTCTGTTCTCGTGTTGGCTCGGCTCGGGAATCTCGCAAGCTGATTGGCCGAGACGTTTCACCCCGCAAGCTGATTGGCCGAGACGTTTTACCCACCTTGTCTCCCTGCCGAGCGGCCACCCAACAAACGAAGACCGCATTCATTGCTCTATCGCTCGTGTTACTTAGTCTAGCCGCGCAGAACTTTTTGCTGTTCTCTTGTGCCATTTTGTGCGAAATAGTCTTCCCGTCGAGCTACTACGCCGCCTCCTGCAGCTTCCCTCGACGTGTGTACACCGAATCTTCATGACCTTCTCAATAAAGTTTCTGAAAAAAAAAAAGAATCTTCACGACCGCCATTACTCAGCGCGCAACCACTGTTGGCGGTTTCTTTGCGTAATAAGGGTGTTCCATGGACCCTGTCGATGAGGTATATTTGTATGCTGCATTGCAGTGATTGCAGTACACCTGGTCATTTTTTAAATTGAAATGGTCCCACGCAACACTTCGCCGTAACCACTTAATGATTTGGCGATTGCCCTACGGAAGCCCGCGTGTATCAACTGAGGCACGCCAGGGTACGGCGATGGTGTAATGTTGCCCCCTGGTGCCCAAATTTTGCCATTGCATTGTTTGAGGACGGCCGTACACTAGGCCTCGGATTGTTTAAAAAAAAAAAAACGGTTTGTCGACGAAAATGAACTTCCTCGGTGAAATTCTTAATGATCAATTATCGGTTAATCGGTAAATTATGCCCATCCCTACTGTCCTGAGTGTGTCTGGGGCCGCTGTTGAGGTGAGTAGGAGAGTTCCGTCCAGGTATGTGTTTCCCTTATTTCCAGCCGGGAGCCCCCGCAGCCTTCAGGAGAGCTCCGGCTGGATTCCGTCCCTGGCTCGGTGTTCCGGGATTCATGTTCCCCTGGACGTCGAGTTCCGCTCTCCTCCAGTGTTTATTATTGTGTACTTGTTTGTTAGCTCCATGCACTCCATGCTTTAGCATGCTTTAGTTTTTGCATGTTAATGTTCTTGTCTCTTTTTACGTTAATAAATGTGCAGAAACCACAGTGTGCGTTTGATGTCCTTCAATAACCCTTCCTTGAAAAGGGCCATTCACGACACCTGAGGCCAAAAATATCAGACTTTAGGTTGCTTTAATACTCGCTTTGATTTTTTTCAGTACTCTCGACTCTGAGATGTTGGCTGTCTACTGTACCCCCACACACCTGTGGTCCAAATGTTTTTGTTAAGAACAACCAAACAGAAAACTGCTGATTTAAAGGCAGCAGGAGAAAAACTTGTGTCAGATGGTGAAGGAATGGTGTAGGCTTTAGAACAAAAGAAAAATGGATTATTCTGAACCACGAATCATACAAAATTGTCATGATGAAGGGAGAGCACTTCCAGTGACCTGAATCTTGCAGCGATGGTAGAGCGTCCCCTGGCTTCAGCTATGCTGGATTCAGTGCCAGCAGTGAGGCAACCTCCAGCTGCCACGCTGGATGAGCCACCTGTGTCTGGCACTTTGCCTGGAGGTCCTGGGATTGCATCTTCCACCATGTCTGCTGCAGGGGCCACCACAGCTGAGTCAGAGTTGGACCTCCAGAGGGCCGGGTACAAGACGCTTCTGCCTGGATCAACGGAGTCCTGGACAGCAGTGGAGCTTGAGCTCAGGCAAGTGCTTTTTTTGTTTTCACTTTATCTGTTTTGGAGAGATCTTGCCTGACTCTTGGTGGGGAGGGCCAGGTGCAGCCATCAGCTGCACCTGAGCTCACCTCGCCGGGCTCCACTGCCGCCGGTGACCCTGACCTGGTGTCAGGGTCCTCCCTTTTGTCGGAGCCTTTCCCTAGGATCACTGTGAATCATCCAACTTCACCAGAGGTCTCTGTGGGTCCAGTCTCATCACCCAAGGTCCCCGTGGGTCCGACCTTTCCACCCGAGGTCTCCTTGGGTCCAGCCCCTCTGGTCGAGGTCTCCGTGGTTGCTGCGCCCTAGCCCAGGGCCTCCGTGGGTGCTGCTCCCCGTCCATCTGAGATCTCCATGGGTGCTTCGTCCCAGTCCGGGACCTCCGTGGGTGCTGTTTCCCCTCCAGCTGTGGTCTCTACGGGTGCTTTGACCCAGTCCAGGACCTCCGTGGGTGCTGCTCCCCCTCCGTCCGATGTCTTCGTGGGTGCTGCGCCCCAGCCTGGCTCTGCCGTGGGTGCTACATCCCAGCCCGGGGGCCACTGTGGATACTGCTACGCTCCAGTCCAGGGTCTCCGAGGGTGCTGCACCTCTGTCCAAGGTCGCTGTGGGCCCCCAGTCTCTGCTCGGTTCCACTGAGGGTTCCTCTTCTCCGCCCAAGGCCATTGTGGGTTTTCTTCGTCCGCCCAAGGCCGTTGTGGGTTTCCCTTCTCCACCCGAGGGCATCGTGGGCTTCTCTTCTCCACCCAAGGCCGCCATGGGTTTCCCTCCTCTGCCCAAGAACATCGTGGGTTCCCCCCTGTCTGTGGTCGCCGCGGGTCCCATTCCATTGCCTGAGGTCACTGAAGGTCCCGTTCCTTCGCCTGAGGCCGCCGAGGGTCTTCCATCGTTGCCTGAGGTCTCCACTGGTTGGCCATCCTCGTCACCTGGTTCCCCTGCTCATCGTTCATCATCACTGTCTGGTTTTCTTGCTGGTCATCATCGTCACCGGGTTTCCCCACTGGGCAGCCATCTAATCCATCGGGTGTCCACCCGTTAGCCCCTGCGCTCCACAGGGGGTACTGGACCCAGCTACCGCCTCCAGGTGGGGGCTCGTTGGGCCACGCGGTCCGGCGGCTCTGGGATGTTGGGAGGCTACCTGATGGCCTACGCCAACTGTTCAGCTCGCTAAAAGACTCTGGTCGACCTCCCAACAGACTGTGCTGCTTAGCTGGGTGGGCCATGCACTCCGGAAGGCCACCTGACAAATTCCATCGCACCATCTGGTAAGTCTGGGACTCTATACAACCACCCAAACTGCTTTTTTCTCTGCCCAGTGGGCCTAGGTTTCTGTTTTGCTCTGTTGTGGGTCCGGAGCAAGGGTCTTATTTTTGTTCCTCCCCTAGCCTGGATTCCCCCACCGCCCTCCCGGGTTGGGTTACTGTTCTTTTCCTTTTGAGGGGGCCTTTGTTGTTTTTCTTTCTCCTTTTTGATGTTACCTTGGTGTGTCTGGATTCCACCCCTTGGATGGGGGAGGCTTTGTCATAATGCAGAGCAAGGTTGGGGAACCGTGCTCACGCCCTTTTGATTATTCTGGTTATTTTCTGTATTTTCCCACTTCTGGTTAGTATTCAATATGTATGATGTCATCTGAGTTTGCTATATGTTTTTGTTGTGAGTCGTATGGTGTATTTCAGGGGCAGTAGTTTGATGCTGTATACTGAGACGTGGCTAACAGAACTAGCAACAGATACTAACATCAAACTGGAGGGTTTCCACGCAATACGGGCAGACCGAACACCAAACAGTGGGAAGACAAGGGGCAGAGGAGTGATAATGTACACTACCGTTCAAAAGTTTGGGGTCACCCAGACAATTATTTTGTGTTTTCCATGAAAAGTCACACTTATTTACCACCATGAGTTGTAAAATGAATAGAAAATATAGTCAAGACATTGACAAGGTTAGAAATAATGATTTGTATTTGAAATAATAATTTTTTCCTTCAAACTTTGCTTTCGTCAAAGAATCCTCCATTTGCAGCAATTACAGCATTGCAGACCTAACATGATTGCACAAGGGTTTTCTAATCATCCATTAGCCTTCTGACGCAATGAGCAAACACATTGTATCATTAGAACACTGGAGTGATAGTTGCTGGAAATGGGCCTCTATACACCTATGTAGATATTGCACCAAAAACCAGACATTTGCAGCTAGAATAGTCATTTACCACATTGCAATGTATAGAGTGTATTTCTGATTAGTTTAAAGTTATTTTCATTGAAAAAAAGTGCTTTTCTTTCAAAAATAAGGAAATTTCTAAGTGACCCCAAACTTTTGAACGGTAGTGTATGTCAATAACAACTGGTGCAGACCGGGACATATCACGGTTAAGGAACAGCACTGTAGCAAAGACATTGAGTTGCTAGCTGTTAGCATGCGGCCTACATATCTCCCGAGGGAATACTCACACGTGGTCTGCATTGCTATTTATGCAAATCCGACGGCGAATGCTGGGACAGCGCGTGACGTCATCCACTCAGTAACTGGCAGCCTGCAGACAGAACACCCAGATGCTGTTCTCCTCATCTCAGGTGATTTCAACCATATTTCACTGTCCCCCATTCTACCCACGTTCACCCAGTATGTCACATGTCACACTAGAGACAATAAAACACTGGACTTATTCTATGCAAATACTAAGGAGGTGTACACCTCATCACCACTCCCCCCACTCGGGAGTTCGGATCACAACTTGGATCATCTTCTGCCGGTGTACAAACCCTTAGTACACAGACAACCTCCGGTCATGCGCACGATGAAGTTATGGTCTGAGGAGGCAATGGACGCGCTAAAGGACTGCTTTGAAATCACTGCCTGGGAGCAGCTCTGCGATCCACATGAGGCGCTTTTCCACTTGGAACCCAAAGGCCCCGTTTGGCCTTGGACTGAACAGTCCTGTTCCGGCACTGGTGGTTTTCCACAGCACAAGGCTCACTGTAGTATGGGTGGGAGAAGGAGGGAGTTGGAGGCGGGGTTTTGAGGGAGTTGGAGGCGGTGCTACACTCCCCTTGAGGCTGCGCCATTTTCCCTGGACCAATTAGTAGTCCAAGAGCTATTTAATATCATTTTGGTGGTGAGGCTGCTGTGTATTATTATGCATTACTCATCTCATGTAACCTTGTGCCATTGCAATGATGCATTTTTTTCGTATATTTAATGTGGACGTGTGGATCTTTAATATCACAGTTACAAGTACTGGGACAGCCATCTAATAAAAAATATCTTACAAAATTACAAGTCCACATTTTCTTTAAAGTGTACTTGTTAATGCTGAGTACAGAATTGGGTGAGGCGCACCAAAACAGTTGTTGCTGTACACCCCACACTCACCCGTCCTTACAATGGCTAAGTTGAATATTTTGTGCAGATAAAACCATTACCTGGGTTGGCAATATGAACGTTTCCAAATACAGAACTTAAAATATTAGGTGTCCCTGTTGTTGCACATGGATATAAAGCTTGGTCAGTAGTGGCTGGCTTTTAATGTATGTGTCGGCAGTTATTGGACTCCATAACACACTGCAATGACAAATTTTTCCCAACCTTTTTAAGGGTTTTAAGACAGTGTAAAACTTAGTAGTAACAGACAACACATGATGTCAACAGTCACGGGTTTATTCAACGTTATTAACACTGGTCATTGATTAATGTACAGTATATACATAATAATGGTTGGGAAAACGGGTCACACATGCCGTGCGAGGGTTTCAAAGACTGCCATGAGAGTGTTATTGAGGGCAGCATTCTGCGCAATTTCCTCCCTTCGTACAGCAACTTCGGCTTCCCTGGACTGACGGACCTCATCCACAAGCAGTGAATTGAGTTCCAACTGTTGCCGCTGGAGCTCCCTCTGCAGCTCCATCTGTTCACGGTGCTGTTCCCTTTCTGCTTCTTGCATCGATGCAAAAATAGTTGAAAGGTCTTTTGTGTTGCTCCGCTTCTCTTACCTACAAGACAGAAATGTGAGCTGGTGTCAGTAAAATCAACCTCAAAACATGTAGCAGTACATCCCCCAAAATTAATACAAAAGTTAAATATTTTTGGACACATGTCAGAAAGTGAGACCCATATATTATACAGAATCATTAATCAGACAGTGAAGTATTGTTACATTTTAATCATTTATTGGCTCACAGCGCATGAATATCCAAAGTTACTTTTCTCGAAAAATCGATGGTTATGTTAAAAATAGATATTAAAAAAAGAGGAGTGTTCTCAAAAGTATGAGGATTTATGGAGAAATGGATTTCATTTTCCAGCTGGAGTGACCATCGCCCCACAGTGCCTAAACAATCAAAACCTGGTGTAATGGACAAGGCATCACTGTGTTTGATTTGGCCAGGAAACTCTCCTGACATAAAACCCATATGGATTGTCAAGATTATGACAGATACCATCTTATATGACTTTCACTGTCTTTTGTGAGTCACAAAAAACACACTGTACCATGACATTGCAGTTATTTTGAGATGTACCTACCTGTACAAGGGACACACACTGGTGAAAGGCAAGTGCTGGGTTTGAAAAAATTACTTTTTTTATGAGTATCACAACTGTGTATTTGTACAATACATTTAGTAAAAGCTGGGTTTATGTTTCAAATGCCTAGCTTTTTATGGTGGTCAAAAAATTCTAGAGGTGACCCAAATTCTATGGTGGAGAGACCCAGCTGGTCTATCATCTCTGAAGAGCTGGAGCAGGTGGCTGGGGAGAGGGAAGTCTGGGCTTCTCTGCTTGAACTGCTGCCTCCGTGACACAGAGAAGCGGTAGAAGATGGATGGATGGAAAAAATTCTGAATGCATTTATACAGTGGGCTCAACTGAATCATGAAAATGAAGCACGCTGACTTTCAAATAATGAGTTTTGTGCTACAACAGCTCATTAGCTTTTCCATGCCTGTAATTAAATATGCAATTGCATTGCTGGACTTTTTTGATGTGCTTTACATGAAACAATAAACTGTACCGTGAGTATTACATTATTCCAATATAATATAATTATATTATTTGACTATTGGGCTTTACCTGTGCGTGAAAGTGTTGACGGAGATGTGCCAAACTGTGAGCGAGCTGGACTTGGTTCTGGTGCCGGATGATCTTGATCTGTAGCAGGAGAAGCCGGGTGCTCGTATCGCGGGAGGTGGGCTCCGTCGGTGTGGAAGCATAATCTAAAAAAAAATAAATAAATAAAAACTTTTAACCAGGATTACAACTAACTATTTCATCAGATATTGTCAACACAAAAAACAACATACAAGGACGGACATAGCATTAAGCTAGGTCATGAATGAATGAATGAATTTGAATGAATGAATGAATTTATTTATTTCGGATAATACAGTACAGGTTAAAAGAAACTGTATAATATAACAACAAGGTCAAATTAGACAAAGACTCCTTCTACTAAACAATTCCACGTGAGTTATCCGAAATGGGTGATGGCTGAAGCCGCAGCTTATATTGCCCACCCATATTCCATCCAAGAATTCAAAAGAAAAAGAGTAAACAAGACAAGAGTGGTTAACTTAGCTTAGCTTAGTTTTCTTTTTTTTTTCTCTCAGTCACACTTTGTCTTAGCTTTGTTCTAAATTGTAATCACAAATCTAAGACAGAATGTCACAGAGAGAAAAAAAAAAAAAAAAAACTAAGCTACAACACAACACAGGCTGGAAATGTCAATCCTTATGTGAGTTTACATGTCGTCTTGTAAATATGTTTGGAGTATTTCTTCCTTTAGTTTTTGTTTAAATTGTCCAAGCGTTGTACATGATTTTAATTCAGGTCCATAATCGTTCCATAATCTGACTCCTTGCACTGAAATACAGTGTTGCTTGGTGGTTGTTCTCACTGTAGGCTTTTGAAATATACATGTTCCTCTGAAGTGATATCGTTTCTCCCTTGTTTGGAACAACTTTTGGATATTTGCGGGCAGTGATAAATTCTTCACTTTGAACATTATTATTGCGGTTTTAAAGTCAACCAGATCTTTCAACTTGAGAGTTTTTTGTTTAAGAAAAAGTGGGTTTGTTGGTTCCCTGTAAGCTGCTTTGTTTATTATTCTAATAGCTCTCTTTTGAATCATAAAGAGTGGATATATGTTTGTTTTGTATGTATTTCCCCATACTTCATTACAATATGTCATGTATGGGAGTATTAATGAATGATACAAGGTGTATAGTGTGGGTTGATTCAGCAAATATTTCACTCTGTGTAATATTGCAATTGATTTGGAAACTTTACCTTTAATATAATTAATATGTGACTTCCAACACAGTTTGTTATCAATTATTACTCCAAGGAATTTAGTTTCAGATACCCTTTCAATCTCTACACCATTTACACTGAGTTTGGGTACTGGATTGTTGTGATGGTTGTTAAAGACTATAAATTTTGTCTTACTTAAATTGAGCGTTAATTTGTTTGAATCAAACCACAGTTTAAGCTTTTCTAATTCCTTCCCGAGTGTATCCAGAAGTTGTTCCAAATTGTTTCCGCTGCATAGCAGATTAGTGTCATCGGCAAACAATATTAAGTCCATTTTTTCTGAAACTTTACATATATCGTTTATATACATATTGAATAATAATGGTCCCAAAACTGAACCCTGTGGGACTCCACAGGTGACCTTCAGCAACTCTGAGTTTTTGTTGCTAACACATACATACTGATATCTATTCTTTAAGTAACTACTTAACCAGGACAGTGCTACCCCTCTAATACCAGAATTTTGTAGTTTCTTTAATAATAAATTATGATCTACTGTATCAAATGCTTTTTAAAGATCTAGGAATACTCCAACTGAATACTCTTTATTTTCAATGGCTGTTGATATTTTTTCTGTAAATTCCATTAGGGCATATGCATTTGTCCTCTTGTGTCTGAACCCATATTGCTGCTCACATAATAAATCATTCTTCAGTATGAAGTTGTCAATTCTCTCATAGAATATTTTTTCAAGTATCTTGGAAAATTGCGGTAATAGTGAAATTGGTCTATAGTTTGAGAGTTCCCCTCTGTCGCCCGTCTTGTATATCGGAATTACTTTAGCTATTTTCATTGCATTGGGAAATATACCTGATTGGAGAGACAGGTTGCAGATATACGTCAGTGGTTTTACTATGCATTCGATAACAGTTTTGACTAGTAGCATGTCAATACCATCACAGTCAGTAGATGTTTTACTTTTGAACGATTTAACAATTTCAATGACCTCTCTTTCGTCTGTGTTCTTTATGAAGATGGAGTCTTTTACAGCAGTGTTATTGCATATTGTATCACCTGTTGGCACCGTAGTGGGTATTTCTCGGGCCAGTTTAGGTCCAATGTTAACAAAAAAATTATTAAATTCATCTGCAGGTGAAGCAATATTCACACTCAGAGTCGTTTTATTATTTTTTGGAATATTAGTTGGGTAGCTTGTATTTCTGCTTTTATTTCCAAGGATACTGTTGAGTATTGTCCATGTATTTTTAATATTGTCTCTGTTTTTCTCCAGTTCTTTACTGTAATAGTCTCTTTTACTACATCTTATTATATATGTTAACTTATTTTTGTATGTTTTATACCGCTGCTCTGCTTCTTTTGTCCTTTTCTTTAGGAAAGCTTTATATAATAAATTTTTCTTTTTACACGCCTTTTGTAGTCCTTTGGTTAACCATGGCTTATTAGCAAATTTGTGTTTAAGCTTTTTTATTACTAATGGGCAGTTTTTTTCATAAAGAGTGGTTACAATATTTATAAATGTGTCATAGGCTTCATTTACATCTGATACATAGACTTCTGTCCAGTCTTGCTTCAGCAAGTCCTCTTTAAGAGAACTGATTGCATTTGGTGATTTGTGTCTGAACGATTTTGAAGTTTTTTCTGGGTTGGGCCCCGTGTGGCCATGGATAAGTGCAAAGGTTGGCAAGTGGTCACTTATATCATTTATCAATAATCCACTTTCTATTTTCTTATCGAAAACATTGACAAACAGGTTGTCAATAAGTGTAGCAGAGTGAACTGTGATTCTACTGGGATGTGTTATTGTGGGATATAGACTCATGCTGTACATAGAGTTCATGAACTCTGTAACTACATTTTGTTGATGAGGATTCAGTAAGTCAATATTGAAATCTCCACAAATTGCTACCATTTTCTTACTAGTAATATTATTGTACAGCTCGACTAATTTATCTCTGAATGTCTCAATGCAAGTTCCCGGCGTTCTATATATGCAGCTTATGATTAGATTTTTTGTTTTGTCTAGGTCAATCTCAACAGTAACACATTCCAAAATCCCTGGTAGTGCTAAGGACATTTCATTTACAAGCTTACACCTGTACAGGTCATCAATATACAGTGCAACACCACCACCCTTTTTTTGAGTTCTGTTAATATAAAACATCTGATATCCTTCTATTGCCATCAGGGGAGCCTGATCTTCATTAAGCCAGGTTTCAGAGACTGCAATGGCTGTGAATTTTCTGTCTAGCTGTTTTAAATAGTCCTGAATCTGTGGAAAGTTTTTGTTAAGACTTCTGCTATTGAAGTGTATTATTGACAGTTTACCATCTAATTGCATTTGACTTTTGAATTGTTTTTCAGTGTAATATTCACAGTGGTTATGAATATTATTGAAAAAGTGGTTATCAGGATCAATATCATTCTCCATCTCTTGTGGTTTATGTTCAGCATAATGGTATGTTTTCAGAGTTTGAGTTTCCTCATTCTGTGTTAAATGACTTCCTCCAACTGGGGATAATTGATGTCTACTTGAGTCGGTCATAAGTTTTTGTTTGTTTTGGTTATTCTTATTAAAGTACTTTGGCATGGTGTATCAAAAGAACTATTCTTATCGTGTGTATGAATATGGATTATCATTGGCTCATAATTTTCTAATCAGTGTTCATCTGTATTTATCTAAGTCAGTAGCATCTCTGATCATTATACTCTTTGCTTGCTCAGGTGATCCATTTAGTTTAATCCAAATTCTACAATTTCTTGTCCAGGTTGCTTGTATCCTATTTTGTTTTTTTAGCATCCGTGCCTGTCGTGCTAATTCAGCATTTTTTTTTGTCAGGTGTTCATTTATGTAAACTTGAGTTTCCTTTAGCTTTTTGGCCTGCCTCAGTATGTTGTTCTTTACCCTTCTGTTCACAAAGCGCATCACAATTGATTTCTTTGTTTTGTTATCTTTCTTCGGTAGAGCATAGCAGGCTGAGATTGCATTGGCTTCTACCTTAATGTCTTTATCATTAAGGAACTGAAGCACTTGATTTTCTAAGAACAAAGATTCTCTCATGGGTGCATCTTCACCACTCAGTCCTACTGTGGCATGGGCGTATGACTGATATCTGATGTCTAGTCCACTTATAACTAGGTCATCAATACGAGAACCTTGTTCAAGATCCTCGACGCGTTGCTCCAAAAGACGCCCGTGTTGCTCCAGGTCCATAATTTTTTTGTCTTTTTCTTGAATTATTAAATTTAGGGCTTGTACCTGTTCTATTAGGCCTATTATTTTGTCCTGTTGGCTAGTCAATTTGGCCAATTCTTCTGACATAAAGCTCAGAGCTTTTTTGATTTCTTCCATTTCCTCTTTCTTTGGTGGCATCTTACTGACCTGTAGATAGAAGTAAACAGAGAATCCGGCTAGGCCTCAACTAGCCCGGCCGCTGCTGAACTCGCCGCAACAGCTCCTGCACAGCTCCTCCGCCAAGTAGCGCTGTACAGCTCCGCAGATCACCCCCGTCATTCGCCACCGCCTGCCGCCGTCTGCCTGGCCGGTTATGCCGCACACCACCGGCGCAGCCGAGCTTCACCGATCACCGCCGCCGCCGTCTGGCTGGGTGGCACCTCCGCTAGGCCCCGTCACCGACCGCCGTCAGTCTGGTAGCTCCTCAGCTGGACCTCGCAACTGGGTTCCGACTCAGGCCACTGTCATCGTTTAAACATGATTAAGTTTTCGTCTGTCCTAAGTGAACTTTCCACTGTTGGAAAAAATAACATAAAGCATGAATATCAGATCACTTACCGTCCTGTATATCACAATATCACGGCTTCAACTGCTGAAGTTGGGTGCGTCGCGGCTGCCCATTCAATTCAATTCGGGTGGCTGGGTCTAATTCCCGGTGCGTCTCCGTGTAATTTCTGGTGCGTCTGTTTGTGCGCACCACTGCAAGTTCAGTCTGCTTCCCTCTGCATTCTCTCATCAGCCGAAATGCACAGGAAACTCTGCTTGACTGCGGTGTTAGATTTCTGCTGATTTCTGTTAAGCCATTCTATCACAATATCACGGCTTCAACTGCTGAAGTTGGGTGCGTCGCGGCTGCACATTCAATTAATTTCTGGTGCGTCTGTTTGTGCGCACCACTGCAGGCTCAGTCTGCTTCCCTCTGCATTCTCTCATCAGCCGAAACGCACAGGAAACTCTGCTGGACTGCGGTGTTGGATTTCTGCTGATTTCTGTGAAGCCATTCTCTCGTTGTGGTTTATAATATCACTTGTTCGCGGGCTCACTGATGAAAAATTGCAAATGGCGACCAGCAAGCGATTCTGGAAAGTCAGTGTAACGCCCACGTAACGCCCACTCTGATGACGCTACGCACAGACCAATGAATGACCAGCAGTGGCGTGACGAAACGGGGCCGGGAGCCTTCGGACCTGCTTTTTACGGTGCCGAAAAAAGTGTCAGTTAAACTGGAACTGTTCCGAAAAAGGGAACTGTGAGGCCTTTGGGTTCCGAGTGGGAAACCGGACAATGGAGGCCGATCGGGGCCAAACGGGGCCTTTGGGTTCCAAGTGGAAAAGCGCCTATGGTGAGGACATCGATGGCCTCACTCACACCATCACGGACTACATCAGCTTCTGTGTGGACAACACCGTTCCCACCAAGACCATATGGTGTTGCTCAAACAGCAAACCCTGGATCAACCCTGAGATAAAAACACTTCTGAGAGAGAAGAAGAGGATCTTCAGGTCGGGGAACAGGGAGATGCTGAAGTCCGTACAGAGGGAGCTGAGGAGGAAGAACAGTGAAGGCAAGGACAGCTTCAGGAAGAAGGTGGGAGGACAAGCTGCAACAGAGTGACATCGGCGGGGTCTGGAGAAACCTTAAAACCATTTCTGGGCTCCAGAATACCTCCCCCCAGGCCACGGGGGGGCAGGGAGTGGGCGAACAATCTGAACCTGTCTTTTAATAGGTTTGACCAATCGCCCTCCCCCCCAACTGCACAACAACCACTGCTGCCTCTAAAGTCATCAAGACCTGCTGTCCACACCCCACTCCACCAACACCCCCCCCACTCCCAGCACACAGCCCCCCAACCTGACCCTCACTAAGACCCAGGTGAGGACGGAGCTGAGGAAGATCAAGGCGAGGAAGGCCTTGGGACCGGACGGCATCAGCGCGAAGCTCCTCAAGTCCTGTCCAGACCAGCTGTGTGGGATTGTGGAGCATATCTTCAACCTGAGCCTGAAGCTGGGGAGGGTACCACAGTTGTGGAAAACATCTTGTGTGGTACCCGTACCAAAGACTTCCCACCCGAAAGATCTGAACAGCTACAGACCAGTGGCCCTGACGTCTCACATGATGAAGACCCTGGAGAGACTGCTCCTTGCTCACCTCCGCCCCCTGGTGGGACCAGCGATGGATCCACTCCAATTCGTCTACCAGCATGGCATTGGGGTGGAGGATGCAGTGATCTTCCTCCTTCACGGTTCTCTGTCCCACCTGGAGAAGCCCGGAAATGCGGTGAGGATCATGTTCTTTGACTTCTCCAGTGCTTTCAACAACATTCAACCGATGATCCTGAAGGACAAGCTGCTGTGCGCAGGGGTGGACCAGCACCTGTCATCTTGGATCCTGGACTACCTCACTAACCGGCCACAGTTTGTGAGAACCTGAGATTGTGTGTCTGACATGATCATCGGTAGCACGGGGGCCCCCCAGGGAACGGTTTTGGCTCCCTTCCTGTTCACCCTTTATACTGCGGACTTCTCACACAACACAACACACTGCCATCTACATAAGTTCTCTGATGACTCTGCGATCGTCGGCCTCATCTCCAACGGAAATGAAGCTGAGTACAGAGGACTTATCCAGGACTTCGTGGACTGGTGCCATCGGAACTGCCTCCAGATCAACGCGAGGAAAACGAAGGAGCTGGTGGTGGACTGCCACAGGCAAGGACAACCCCTCACAGCACCAGTAAACATACATGGAACAGACATTGAGATGGTGACATCCTACAAGTACCTTGGTGTTCATCTGAACAATAAACTAGACTGGTCACACAATACCGACGTACTCTACAAGAAGGGACAGCACAGGCTGTTCCTACTGAGGAGGCTCAGGTCTTTTGGTGTACAAGGGGCGCTGCTGAAGACATTCTATGACATGGTGGTGGCATCAGCCATCACTTTTGGAGTGGTCTGCTGGGGCAACAGCATTACAGCAGCCGATAGGAAGAGACTGAACAAACTGATCAAGAAAGCTAGATCTGTCCTGGGGCAACGCCTTGACCCAATGGAGGAGATAGGAGAGAGAAGGATGGTGGCTAAACTGTCATCTCTGCTGGAGTCCAAGTCCCACCCTATGCAGGACAAATTGAACGCACTGAGGAGCTCATTTAGCAGTAGACTACATCATCCTAGGTGTGCAACCGAGAGGTTTCGCAGGTCCTTCCTACCTACGGCTGTCAGACTGTATAACCTAAGCAGGGCTGCTCTCAGAGATAGCAAAAAAACATGACAACCTAGTAGTATTGAATGCAAAAAGACGCAACAGACTTACACAAATGGTCCTCTCCAGTATACAACTAGGACAATATCAGTCGCTACAGAGGGTAACAATATGTATGGGTACATATTCATACTATGTAGGATAACTAAGTAGACGGTTATGCTGTTTATTCCATCTTGCTACAATGCTCCGTACTTTGTATATATATTTATGTGTACATATGTCTATCCACTGCTCTTATTTATATTTTTCGTTATCTTCTTAATTATTGCTCTGAGTGTTGCTATCCCTGTGCTGTTGCAGTCCTGGAATTTCCCCATTGTGGGACTAATAAAGGCTTATCTTGTAGCACCTTATGTGAGCCAGATTATCTAGCATCTCAGACAGGAGACAGTGATAAGCTTGGGAGAACAAAGAGCAGGAGATTCCTGGTGAGATAGCAGGAAGGAGTCAGGGATGAAGGTTGTTGAATGCAGTGTGATGCAAATGTCATGTTGTGTGTGATGTAAATACCATGAAACTTAAGGGGAGAGTTTCTGCTTGAAAATTCATTCTGTTCTGTGCTTGAAAGATGTGAGTGTGTAATAAATCGTCTGAAATGAATCTGCCTGTGATTTCACACACTCCACACTGGCGACCCAAGACGTATTATGGAACACGAGGCAAGATCCCCGGAGCCGGCCCGGTCAGGAAGCTACAGCGAGGCGGCAGCCATCCCACAGACAGCCCGGACTGGAACCTACAGCCACGCGTGTGCGGTTTCAGTCAAGCTACCGGATTTCTGGCAGCACAACCCGCGCTCTTGGTTCCACCTCACCGAGGCCCAGTTCGCCCTCCGGGGAGTAACGGAAGATGATACCAGATTCTACTATGTGGTCGCAGCGCTCGACGCCCGCACAGCTCAGCAGGTAGCGAGCCTGCTCGATCAGCCACCAGCCAGCAGCAAATACGAGACGCTCAAGGCTGCGCTCATCAAGCGCTACAGGCTCTCGGACTGTGAGAGAGCGGAGACGCTCCTGACGCGGACCGAGTTAGGAGATGGTTCGGCTGTAGACCTGATGGAGAAGATGCTGGCGTTGATGGGCACGGACGACGGGCACTTTCTGTTTGCCCACCTCTTCCTCCGGAACCTTCCGACAGTAGCGAGAGTGGTTCTGGCCAATTCGCCGGGGCTGGCCGCGCGCGACTACCGTGCGCTAGCCCAGGAGGCAGACCGGATCATCATCACCACCAGGGCGATCACAGTCAACGCAGCAGTGGCGGAGCCCAGCGAGACGACCAGAGGAGGCGAGGAGCCACCGATGGTAGCAGCAGCGGGGGCCAAGGAGCACCAGAGAGGCACGCTCTGTTTTTACCACCGCCGCTTCGGAGAGAATGCACGCAGATGTGCGCCACCGTGCCAATTCAAGCGCTTGGGAAAACGCCAAGGCCGGGGGTCGGTAGCAGCCGCGACCCTCGGTGAAGAGAACAAGCTGCTCTACTTGACGGATGCACGCTCGGGAAGGCGTTTCCTCGTGGACACCGGAGCCCAGAAGAGCTTCATCCGGCCGACCTTCGCTGACCGGCTGGCAGGATCTAGCGGCCCCGGGATGTTGGCAGCAAATGGCTCAGATATTAAGACCTTTGGTGAGAGGACTCTGCTCTTATCTCTACACGGCCGTACATATGAGTGGACTTTTGTCATAGCAGCACTGAATTACCATATACTGGGGGCTGATTTTCTGTGTGCACATGGTTTACTGGTTGATGTTGCTAACAGACGCCTGGTTAATGCACTGTCCTTTGACTCTCTCCCCTGTATAGCTCGAGTGACCCAGTCAACGGCACAAGCCAACGTCACAGCTACAGGCGGTAAGTTCCACACACTGCTCACTCAGTTCCCAGCACTCACGGTCCCGACGTTTTCCGCGGCCATCGCTAAACACGGGGTGGAGCACTTTATCACCACCACCGGGCCGCCCGTTTTTGCAAGACCTCGGCACTTGGACGCAGCTAAACTGGCCATAGCGCGTGAGGAGTTCGCCAACCTGGAAAGGTTGGGCATCATCAGGTGCTCGAACAGCCCATGGGCTTCCCCACTACACATGGTCCCTAAGGCTGAAGGATCGTGGCGGCCGTGCAGGGATTTCCGCAGGTTGAACAACGCCACAGCGCACGACCGCTACCCAATTCCCCACATACAGGATTTTTCCGTTCACCTCGCCGGAGCGCGCATTTTTTCCAAAATAGACCTGGTCCGCGGTTACCACCAAGTCCCAGTGCGCGCTGAGGACATACCCAAAACAGCGGTAATAACTCCGTTCGGTTTATTCGAGTTCCTGTGCATGCCATTCGGGTTAAAAGGAGCGGCACAGACGTTCCAGCGCATGATGGATGCAGTGCTGCGCGATCTCCCGTTCGTGTTCGTCTACCTGGACAATATCCTGGTAGCCAGTGCGTCCGAAGACGAACACGAAACCCACCTCACGACGGTTTTCCGGAGGTTGGAGGAGCACTGGTTAATAATCAACCCGGCGAAATGCCAGTTCGGCATGACGGGGATTGATTTTTTGGGGCACCGCGTCTCTCCTGAAGGAGCGATCCCGCTGTCGGACAAAATGCGCGCCGTGGCGGATTTTCCCCGGCCTCAGACAGTCAGGGCGCTGCAGGAATTTTTGGGGATGGTGAACTTTTATAACCGTTTCCTTCCCCGCGCGGCGCAGCTCATGCAACCATTGTACGCCGCGCTCGAGAAACAGAAACCCGCGGATAGGGTCGAATGGACCCCGGAGCAAGAGTGGGCGTTCTCGGAAGTTAAAGCGGCCCTGGCAAACGCCGCACTGCTGGCGCATCCAGACCCGACAGCCCGCATAGCGCTCACCACCGACGCTTCAGACGTGGCCATAGGGGCTGTCGTGGAGCAGCGCGTCGCCGGGGCTTGGCAGCCGCTCGCCTTTTTCAGCAGAACTTTGCGCGACAGCAAACGTAAATACAGCGCGTTTGCTGTCAGTTGCTGTTGCTGGCTCTCCACCTGGCCATTCGCCACTTCCAGTTCTGGCTGGAAGGGCGCAGCTTCACCACGTTCGTGGACCACAAGCCACTAACATTCGCGATGGCCAAGGTTTCAGAACCGTGGTCGGGCCGGCAGCAGAGACAGCTGGCCGTGATCTCAGAGTTTACTACCGATATTCAGCATGTGTCTGGTAAACTGAATGTAGTGGCGGACTGCCTCTCGCGAGCCATGGTGGCCCCGGTCTGCGTGGGGATAGACTATGCAGCCATGGCCGCGGAGCAGATTAGCGATGCAGACATGCACGTGCTCCAGTCTGGACGAACAGGGTTAAGGCAGGGTGCTGCAGGATGCCCCCCCCCCCAATCTGCGATGTCTCCACGGGTCGCCTGCCTCCGGTGGTCCCGGCCGCGTGGACCAAACACGCGGCCGGGACTCAAACACGCGTGGGCTCAAACACGCGTGGCACCACGCGTGGCGCCACGCGTGTTTGAGTCGGTTCGCACTCTGGCGCACCCAGGAGTGCGCGCGTCGGTCAAAATGGTGGGAGAGAAGTTTGTTTGGCCGAGCCTGCGCAAACAAGTGAAGGAGTGGGCTGCAGCCTGCGTGGCGTGCCAACGAGCCAAAGTATACAGACACACGAAGGCTCCCTTGGAGCTAAGAGGTTCAACCATGTTCACGTGGACCTCGTGGGCCCCCTCCCGCCATCACAGGGGTGCACGCACCTCCTGACAATGGTGGACCGCACCACGTGTTGGCCAGAAGCGGTCCCGCTGGCGGCAACCACGTCCGCGGACATAGCGCATGCTTTTTTAACAGCATGGGTGGCGCGTTTTGGAGTCCCATCGGACATTACATCCGACAGGGGCCCGCAATTTGTTTCCGAACTCTGGTCCGCGATGGCCCGCAGCCTGGGTGTTACAATTCACCACACAACCGCGTACAACCCACAGGCCAATGGGTTATGCAAGCGTTTTCATAGATCACTGAAAGCGGCACTCAAGGCTTCATTGACGGATGCAAATTGGGTAGACAGGCTGCCATGGGTTTTATTGGGGTTGCGCTCCGCGCCAAAAGAGGATCTGGAAGCTTCCCCGGCAGAGCTCATTTTTGCGCAGCCACTACGGCTGCCCGGGGAATTTCTGCCAGATAATCCCGCGCCGGGCAGCTCCCCGTCTCAGTTTTTGCAGCGTAGCGCAAACACAGGCACGCTGCCGGGCCCTGCCCACCACAGTTTTTCGCGTGTTTTTGTGCCTAAAACTTTGAAGAGCGCGGAGTTCGTGTTTGTCAGACACGACGCCCATCGCCCTCCATTGCGACCACCCTATGATGGACCGTTCAGAGTGTTGGAAACAGGGGATAAGCATTTTTTGCTAGACTTGGGGGGTAGGAGGGAAAAAATTGGCATAGACAGACTCAAACCCGCTTTCGTTGTGGCGGACGAGCAAGTGCTGTTGGCTAAGGCCCCTCGGCGTGGAAGACCCCCACGGAGAGTTCCCCAGGGAGACGATTCTCCAGAGCAGCCACACGGACAGACCGAAGTGACCCCCCCCCCCCCCGTAGCAACAGCCCACCCGCAGTCAGACACACTTCCAGCAGCCCCCAACTGGCACAGCAGCGCCGCGGAGGCAGTAAACCCCAGTTACAGCAGATACGGGAGGAGACGGAAGCCCAAGCAGCATGTGGACTGATGTTCAATTGTTCTATCACAGCATGTGGACTGTTATTCTATTGTCCTATCTAAGATGCTGGGGGGGGGGGGGTAGCACCTTATGTGAGCCAGATTATCTAGCATCTCAGACAGGAGACAGTGATAAGCTTGGGAGAACAAAGAGCAGGAGATTCCTGGTGAGATAGCAGGAAGGAGTCAGGGATGAAGGTTGTTGAATGCGGTGTGATGCAAATGTCATGTTGTGTGTGATGTAAATGCCATGAAACTTAAGAGGAGAGTTTCTGCTTGAGAATTCATTCTGTTCTGTGCTTGAAAGATGTGAGTGTGTAATAAATCGTCTGAAGTGAATCTGCCTGTGATTTCACACACTCCACAATCTTATCTTATCTTATCTTATTTATTATTATATATTCTGGTTTTTGGTCTTGAACCTATTTTCGTCTCCACCTACTGTTCCCCATCCTAGGGGTGGTATTCATGATTATTTTCCAGCACCTTTAGTATTTCTCATTTTGTATTTATGTCCTCCTGTGTTTTTGTTTTGACGGTGTGCTGTGTTTGTTTCCCCTGTCAGTACAGGTTCCCTTCTAGTACAGCCGTCATTAGTTTGGACTGAATACTCCCTACTCTTGTGATCCACACCTGTCTCTTGTTGTAATTATCCCTCCTATCTTATTTAAGGGCGGCGGCGTCTCCATTCAGCGCAGTGTCCTAAAACCAAATTCAGATGTTATTCCATGTCTGCTCTATTCTGATTCCTGCTTCGCCTTGGTTTTGTAAGAGTTTTCGTTCTTTGTATATTTTGCATCCTTTATTAAATTCATGCACAATTCACAGTTCAGCGCCTGGGTTTTCTTCCTGCCCGAGGGGTGATTCTTGACACAAAATTACTCTAGTAGATGCAACAAATAAACCACTTGAACAGGAAATCACAGTAATAGCATCCTAGAATAATAGGACTTAAAACCATTATTGCTATCTTGTAAGATTTTTGTGGATTTACAAAGTCAACAGCACAATGTCACAGTTTTACATTAAATTATATGAGTACATGACAAAAAACATTCAAATCAACATCATAAACATAGAGAAATATACATCTAATCTGGTAAGCAATCTGTTTTTGATAAAGCTGAATAACAATTTCATCTCAATAATTACAATGCAATCATCAGTTTTAAGCACACTTGTCTCAATTTTTTCCATACCTATCAGTCTTAGCCTATTCATCACTATTAAATACAAAAATTCACGTGATCACAAATGTACATTTCCATTATTTCAAAAGGCTCAATAATTGAAAAATGGTGGACATATTTTTCATCAATAACTGTGTAAACAGGCATAAAAAGTGTTCTGCATGTGTACAGCAGTGAGGATTTATGGAAGCAGAATAGTGCATGATGATTTACCATCAAAATAAACTATAGTGCCAGTGTTCCTATCAGTAAGTGTGTTACCCATTTACTCCATTCATACAAGTCAACAGCCTCAGCTAATTTGGCATACAGTCATGTGAAAAAATTAGGACACCCTGTATAAGCCTGTGTGTGTGTTTTTTTTAACATATTTGGACATATGGATATTTAATATCAATGTTAAAAAAAATACTGGGAGATTCATGTAATACAACTAAACAATTAAAAATGAATTAAAGACTTTTTTTTTCAAATTTTCTGTAAAATGTAATTCTAAACAAATAGTGAGGAATAAATTAGGACACCGCCACATTTATTCCCACTTACAATGGCTAAAATAAATGTTAAAAAATACAAATAAAAACAAAAAACAAGGTTAGACACAGATATGTGAACATTTCTTAATAAAGAACTGAATATTTAAAGGGGTGTCCAAATTTTTTCACATGACTATAATCCAACTCATTGCCAATTTGTGTGGTATAGGCCATGCCCAGCTAGAGACTGTGATCTGACAGAATAAGAACTTTTACTGGAATACCCATTCTTCTGACAGTCAGTTGGAGTTAAGGTTAGGTACAGTTCAACCAGATAGCACTCTCTGTCATCATCTCATCTCTGTGGAAAAGTGGAATAAGATAAGGCAGGGATAGGCAACCATGTGCCATTGGGTGCCAAGACACTGCGGATTTGATCAGTGTAGTGGGAAACCACTAGTCAAAAAGCTCTGTCCTGGAGGGAAAACTCTCAATGGTCCTGCTGCTGAGAATACTAAGGCTGCGCTTAATCGGTGTATACATCCTGCCATCAGCAGTCTTCAAATGGATTGCATCTCTCGGACAATATGGCGATTGTGAGTAAACAGAAATGAGTATATCAGAGGGACAGGTCAGGTCAAGCGGTGTGGAGACAAAGTAAGAGAGGCTAGGCTGAGATGGTCTGGACACGTGCAGAGGAGGGATAGTGGATATATTGGACAAAGGATGTCGAAGATGGAGCTGCCAGGCAGGCGGAAAAGAGGAAGACCACAGAGAAGATTCATGGATGTAGTGAAGGAGGGCATGGAGAGGGTTGGTGTGATAGAAGAGGATGCAAAAGACAGGGTGAGATGGAAGCATGATGATCTGCCGTCGCAACCCCTAAAGGGAGCAGCGGAAAGGAGAAGAAGACTGTCAAACTATTAGGAAGGTAAAATAACTGATATAGTATAATCATGTTGTGTACGGCTGTAAACATGTTTGTATTCGCTGTTAAGTTGTGCTTTTTAAGACTGGCAATGAATGGGAGTTGATTTTTGGAACTAGCCTTAAGTAGTGATTTGAGGATCTGCTATTCAGTGGATAATAGACGCTATGAGGCAGATGATGTGGCAACCACTGTGGTACTGAATATATGCTAATAACAAACACAGCATAATACACTTTACATTTGGTTCTATAATTATGTATGTGTTTTTGATACTGTCTGACACAAATTACTAATGAAACTAACACATTATTATATTCAGAAGGAAGAACCTTAATTTGATTTGTAATAGAAAATTGGATCATGCCAGTGCAATTCATTATGGGCTTTTTGTCCATGGACATGGCAGTTTTATGGGAGATAAACGGAGACAGACATCAGGGGTTTGAAAGTAAAATCCTGGACTTTTAAACTTTGGCAGAATGGTGAGCTGTTGTGTTTTAAAACCTGTTCACAGGGCCGGAATGAAAAACTCTTCCAGAATGTTGTCAGGAGTTTTGTGCCAACAGTGGTCTTCTGATTCTTGAAAATTAAAAAAAAAAAAGAGAGAGAGAGAAGATCCTAAATCCACCAATCTGCAAATAGAAGATGAGCTTTAAGTTTTGGGTTTTTTTTTATAATTCTTAAACTGTTTGCCTGTGGATGCTTTCACATCACAAACAAGAGTGTCAGAGAAGTTTAGCATCATTAGCTCTTCAAAATCCAGCGACCAGCTCGTAGGCATCATCACCTCCAATTAGATGTGCTTTCTCTAAATAACGCTTCTTTGCCTCCTTCTTTAGCTTCTCTCTGTATGATATATATATATTGCTGGTGATTATTTTTTTACATTCATTTTTTTCTTTGATTACCCTTCATTTGTGTGTCATCCTCCTCGTTACTGGAACCATATTTTTGCTTTTTGCTTGAGAACAAAAACATATCACTGACTACCCAGAATGCAATGCGATGCCTGTTCTCTTTTCCATACATAATAATACGGTGAAATAGATCAGCCAAAGAGTTTTAATCAACAGCAACCATTTACATTTACAAGACTGGTTTCTGTATCCACATTCCTTGCTGTGAGTCTTTGTATCCCCTGTAATCTCCTTAACTCTACAGAGGAGCAACGCCAGTGTTCAGTGTTCATCAAAGAGTGTAAAATAGTCGAGCAGGTTTTGATTCTTTATGCCACACGGATAGCTGCGTACTCTGAGGTCTCGGGGGGCCTCTGTGGCCGGGCAGCCCTCTGCGGCAAGTCATGGTTCAGAGCAGCATACACTACAGCGCCCACTTCTTCATGGGCTGCGTCCCTCTGTCTCTGTCTGCTCTTTCTGATCTGCCCATAGGACAGTTCATAATCTCCTGGTGATGTCAGCTCATGGGGCTGCCTGGATGGTGACTTTCTCCTGGCAGATCTCTGAGATGGAGGGACAGAAGGGCTTTGTCTCGGCAAAGCTTGTCGGCTGGGCTGTGGAAAGTGCTGTTCAGCCATGGGGATGGCCATGTACTGCAAGCATCCAGTAGTGAGTTAAATTTATTGAAAGAATAAATGGTGATACTTTAATATGGGGTTGAAACATGTTTTAATGCTCACCTGATTTTCTGTCTGAGACTTTTTCTTTGGCTTCTCTGTAAGATGGACAGTTTGCATATTATATTATTTAGCACAGCATGCGCTATTTTTGGAATAATGATTAAAAGAACAAAATACCTCACCTTTACAGCCTCGCATTGATATGACAGATATAACAATCACTATGATGACAAAAGAGGCAATCCCAGCTGCACAGTACACGTATGTCCAAAAGCCCGCAGTTGTATTGTTAGGAGAATGGAGGCTGTCTGCAAGAAAAATAAGAATATTGGAAGAGAAAGCACCTTAATAATACAAATGCAGCTGAATCCAGATTAAAATAAGGCTTCTTTACTTGTGACATTCTTCTGGGCATTATTGTTAATCTCATCATAATCTGTAAAAAAAAAAAATACAGAACTACTGTCTGAGGTTTATAAAATATAGACACTTAAAGTTTAAACTGACAACTCTTTTATGGATTAAAAAGTGTAGCTGTATTTTAAATGTTATTCAGTAAGTGGCAGAAATGCAGCTGTGTAATGTTTGTAAGAAAACACTCACCATTCACAACAACTCTGATGTAATGGCTCACACTGCCTCCAGCTTTACAGAGATAGGAGCCAGAATCACTTCTGTCAATGTTTTTGAAGATCAGAAAGTATATACCTCCCAGAGGTTTTATGGTTTTCCACTCAGTTTTAATGTCACTGCTGATATTGACAGGAACAGAGTTATTCCCCAACAGTTTATACCAGACTACTGATGGTGGTGAACTGTTACAAAAAGTCACTCGGCAGTTAATCTTTAGTTCTTTTCCTATGGAGGCCTCATAAACTGTGTTGCGACGTACTAGAATTCCTGCAGAGCAGTCGTCCTCTGGATTTTTACCTGCAAGAGGAAGATTACAGAAAACACATAAAGATGAACAAATAAGAAAAATTCTTAATTCATATTAATTTCAGGTGGGAAATCATGCACATGCAAATGAATGCCTGATAACCAAAACAACATGACCCTAAAAATCTAAAAGTGCTCACACAAAATCAAAAGAAAATGTGACCAAAAGGAGAAAAAAAAAATAAATGCTGAAAAAGTACCTTTGACATTTCACTTTGCAATGAATGGAAAATAGATTTGCATGAAATCCAGTGGTTAAAGGAAGTGAGAGTGAACCCCTCTTAACAAAATCTGTTAGAACATAAACCCACACGTCGACTCGACATTTAACTGCAGCTATTCCACCTCTCCATGAAAACAGTCATCTTTGCTCTTAAAGCTGAAAAACAATCTCACTATGCCTTGTGCTTTTAAAGGGTTTAAATTATTATTATTATTATGATGATGATGATGATGATGATGATGATGATGATGATGTAATACCAATATAGACAAGTTTTACATTAAATGAAGTAAAATAGTTAACTTCAGCAGTGACAAAAAACTATATATTTTAACATTATTATCTTTGTCAGGGATGACCGGAGGGTCATTCCTGCTGTGAATTTATTTCTGTTTTGTGTTATTCATATTTTAGGTCAAGTCTTGTGATTATTATTTGTTTTTGTCTTAATGAGTATTGTTATGATCTGAGCTTAGGCTGTATTTATATGATGTTCATCATGGTCCTGTTTGTCACCTTGTTTAGCTTCGTGTTTTATCTTGGGTTTGTTTGCGTGACCATCATGTCTCCCCTGCGTCTCCCTCTGTCGCTGTAACCCCGCCTCCTCTTGCCAGCTGGTTGTCATTACTGGTTTCTTCACCTGTTCCCTGTGTTCATGATTATGTGGCGCACTATATAGTGGATGCAGCTCCTCCGTTTGGCGCTGCGTCATTAGCCGTGTTGGCGTCTCACACACGCTTCGGTCTGCCTGCTCTAAGTTTGTCTACCTGTTTGCCTCAGTTAGTTTTTGTTTTGGCTTCCGAGCCTCTTTGTTAATAATGTTAGCTGCTCGCTATGCGTTGGAGTCTTGTTCTCTGCCCCACAGGGCGAATCATGACAATCTTATTTAACTGTAGGGTTTTTGATGACATGGACAATAGTCCACATTGCAATCGTGACATTTCATTCCTTCATATTTTGATTTTAATTTTGTTGGTTATTTTAGTTGGCTTCTGTTTGGAAGACGGATTTAATGTTCCAACGTTCAGGGTCGTATTGCCAACACTCAGCTGAACTCCTCTCCAATGAGCGTTGGACTCTGCCAGGCCTGCCCTTTGTCACAGGGTGTCATGTTTGGTGACCACAGGATCTCATCTCTGCTGTTTGCAGATGTTGTCCTGTTGGCTTTGTGGAGCAGTGACCTACAGGTCTTACTGGGACGGTTTGCTACTGACTGTGAAGCGGCTGTGATGAGAATCAGCACCTCCAAGTCCGAGTCCATGGTCCTCAGCCTTATCTTGGGGTCTTATTCACGAGCAAGGAGAGAATGGAGCGAGAGATTGACAGACAGATCAGAGCAACATCTGCAGTGATGCGGACGTTGTTCCAGTCTGTTGTGGTGAAGGGGGAGCTGAGCTCTAAAGCAAAGCTGTAGATTTACCGGTCAATCTACGTTCCTACTCTCACCTATGGTCATGAGCTTTGGGTAATAACTGAAAGAATGAGATTGTGGATACAAGCGGCTGAAATGAGCTTTCTCCCTAAGATTGCTGGACTCACCCTCAGAGATAGGGTGAGGATCTCAGTCATCCAGGAGAGGCTCAGATAGAACCACTGCTCCTCCATATCGGAAGGAGCCAGTTGAGGTGGTTTGAGCATCTGATTAGGATGGACGCCTCCCACTTGAGGTGTTTTGGGCACATCCCACTGGACCAAGGGCACACTGGGTCCTTGGCCAGGAATATGCCAGGGTTGCATAGTCCAGACAGTAGCTGCTGGTAGCTAGTCTCAAGCAGGCTTCCAAATGATCATCGGTCATGGTGGAATGGTACTTGAATAAAATAAAATGCTCCTCCCATTCCGCATGGAAGTGGTAAGTTTTTGTCTTCTTACTGGGTTCAGCTCCCCCACTCATTTTTAATATCCCTTCTTTAGTAGATAGAAATTGGGAGCGCTAACATGGTCACAGCTTGCTGGAGTTTAGCAGTAGCTAGCTAGCATTTTGACGACGCATGCAGGATGACCTATGACTCAGAAAGGACAGGAGATCTCCTGATTGGCTGCCCTGTACATCAATCAAGTGGCAAATGCCAATAACAGGACAGATGGGATAATAGGCGATAAAATTAAAAACATTTTTTTTTTAATGTGACACTATCTACCCGCAGTGCCTTTGCGATCTACCAGCCGATCGTGAGTGGCGTACTGAGCACCCCTGCTCTAGGTGGCATTGTTGCATCCCTGTACATAAAACTGCTTTTGGACAATCAGCCTTCTCATACAAAGCTATAACTTTATTGATTTATTAGTATTTATTACCTCCGCCAGGCCGGAGGCCAGGAGGAGGTTATGTTTTTGCCAGCGTTTGTCTGTTTGTTTGTCTGTCTGTTGGTTAGCAAGATAACTCAAAAAGTTTTGGACGGATTTCAATGAAACTTTCAGGCATTGTTGGAAATGGTACAAGGAAGAACTGGTTAAATTTTGGGGATGATCCAGATCACCGTCTGGATACAGGAATTTTTTAAAGGATTCTTTAACATTGTGAGATATGGCCATTTTCAACATGTGTGCAGGCGCAACGGAGGGCGCTGCTCGTCGTGTCTGACGAACACAAACTCCGCCTTCTTCAAAGTTTTAGGCACAAAAGCACGCGGAACACAGTGCTGGGCAGGGCTCGGCAGCGTGCCTGTGTGCCTGTGTTTGCGCTACGCTGCAAAAGCTCAGACGGGCAGCTGTCCGCCGCCGGATTATTTGGCAGAAATTCCCCGGCCAGCCATAGTAGCTGCGCAAAAAGAAGCTCTCTGCTGGGGAAGATTCCAAATCCTCATTTGCCGCGGAGCGCAACCCCAATAAAACCCACACCAACCTCTCTACCCAATTTGCATCCGTCAGTGAAGCCCTCAGTGCTGCTTTCAGTGATCTATGAAAACGCTCGCATAACCCATTGGCCTGTGGGTTGTACGCCGTTGTGTCATGATTTCTTTTGTTTTTTCTTTTGAATTCTTGGACGGAACATGGGTGGCCAATATAACCTGCGGATTCACCCATCACACATTTCGGATAACTTATGTTGAACTGTATAATCAGAGGAGTTATTGTCTAATTTGACCTTGTTGGATTTTATTACCCCCTTTGTTATATTATTCACTTTCTTTTAACCTCTACTCTTAATCTATTCGAAATAAAGATTAATTCATTCATTCAATTGCAACGCCCGCAGCCTGGGAGTTTGCAGATGCAGGAGATGGACACAACACCAACACTTCAGTTTATTACCTCCGCCAAGGAGGTAATGCTTTTACTACTGAACCACTAATCCTATCATTGTGAATCCAATTGCTAGTCATATGTTTTCATGGTCAAGGAATCTGAAAGCGTACACACAAACACTGTATGGGGGGGAACTGTGGCGCTTGGCGGAGGTCTGCGCTCTCCGAGTGCTTTTCTAGTTAGTATTATTACTAAGGTGTGTTTATTACCTGTATTAGTATTAATGTGTATTTATTACCTTGGCATTCGTTGCGGGCAGCAGAGTAAGAATTTCATTGCTCAGGAAATGCTGCATTTCTTAACTGTGCATGTGATAATAAAGCCTTTGAATCCTTGAATAACGGAATGAAACAAGCTCCCCACTGCTCTGAAGACCAGAACAGATTACAGAGACTTTTCCAGAGACTAAAAAATGAATTTTAAGTAATCAAGCCTGCCAGCATCGACTCTCTCCTTTAAATGGGACTTGAAATTGTACTCTTAAATTGTTTACATGTGTGCTGTTCTCTTATCTTTTTACCTTTTAAACTTACTCTCTGCTTGTTTCAGAGACAGCAGATTTTGAAATCCAACCTGAATTGCTTTTTCTATGTGCTGTTTTTCTTTTAATATCTTCCTACCTGCCTCAGGGATTACAGAAGGAAATTAGTGAGAACGTTATAATCTGGTACGGAGCATCTTTACCCTGTGTTGAATGTTTTTTCTGTACATGGTCCCTGACAAATAAACCAATAAACTATAACTATATGTTTTATTCTATATGTATGGTTGTAGGCTACTTGATTTTATCCTTTTGCAAACCAAGTTACTCTTTTGATACACTGAATAAAGTGAATCTGAATCTGAACCTCCCGAGGTTTGTGCTACATGGTATGCCAAATTATAGTTCAGACTCTCCACAATCACGGTTGCCTTAGATTTGATTTTTTTTTTATAGGCATTAGATCCTCATTATGGTCTTTATCTAGTCACATTTGGTGCTTCTCATTTCCATGTTTTGTCACTTCTGGTGCTGCTGGCAGGTGGAAGTGCGTCCTGTTCTAGGTCACGTCTCCTCACTTGTGATTGACTTTGCCACGCGTGCCAATCACAAAGCTTTCACCCAATCCGATTAGGGGTTCATGAATAAGACTGAGGAGGCCTGAAACAGCGTTTTCTGGGAGAGCTCACAGAGTGGCTTTCTAGATCTCAGGTAAAACAACACAGAAACTATATTTTGTTTGTCACAGTGCAGATATACAGTATGTTCATGATGATGTTAGAATGTGAAATTAATCCACGGTAAAGGCACTCAATGACTGCTTTAAGAGTCAAATAACGATCTCTAAATAGGATCAGAGTGAACACTGATCGAGAGCAGGTGCAGGCTGATTTAATATTTGCTGGGTCAGTCTCAGAACACAACATCCTGAGTCATATTCAGAAAACCAACTTTAGTGTCATTCGAACCATACATAGCAAACTATGCACAGTAGAATGAAATTACGTTTCTCCTATTACAATGTTTCTCACACCATCAAATGGGGGGGGGGGGGCGTCGCTGCCATACAAGGTGCTGCCACACAAGCACGGACACCGGAGAACTCAGGCTTGAATTCATTTAAAACTTTTTTTTTTTTTTTTAAATTTGCATGACATAATTGATAAATGTACTACAACAACAAATAAATGTTGTTTTGGTGTAGTTGCACCATTGCCTCACAGCAAGAAGGTCCCAGGTTTGATTCCAACCAGTTGGTAAACTGGGCCGTTCTGGGTGGAACTGGCATGTTCTCTCTGGGTTTTCCAGCTTCCTTATACAGTCTCAAGAAATGTATAAGAATTACGACTTAATGCTCTGTCTCAGAAATATACAAATTTTGATGGGGTACATATACTTAAGGAATAAGGACCTGTGTTTATATAGCTAGTTTTGTAAACTTAATCCCAAGTACTAAATTTAAAATCACCAGTTTAACATGTATGTTTTTGGACTGTGAGCGAAAACTGGAGCATCCAGAATAAGCCTACAGTACATCGCACAGAGAGAACTCTCCACAGAAAGATTTCTACCCTTGCCAGCCTGGAAATTTGAACCTGTAAAGCAACAATCCATCCATCCATCCATCCATCTTCTACCGCTTTTCCGGAGGTCCGAGTCGCGGAGGCAGCAGTTCAAGCAGAACTAAAGCAACAATACCAATCACTATTCCACTTTAGTGAGTCAGAAAGCGCTTTTGAAGACATCATTTTGGGGCAGCTTGGCAGCGCAATGGTTAGCACCGTGGCAGCACGGTAAAGCCCAATTCATAGTTGCAAAAATGCACTGGCATGCGAATGGACGCATTTGTGCAGGCCCCAAAAAGTGACCGTGCGTACAAGAATGTAGTGGTTGCAGTGAACCGCACATGCGCCCAGAAACTCGGGGATGGCAGGACCTCGAAATAAACGCTGTGCATTCTTCTACTGTGAAGTGGCTCGTCTGTCAATTTTTCACCCAGAATACCAAAACAGTAAATTATATCCCTACCTGTGTCATTCCTTTGTATTTGTCCGTTGCTTGTGACAGCAGTTGCTGCAGGTGTGGTTTGGGGCTGGGGAGCTGGGGAAAATTGTTTCAGTTACTTTATAGTAAATATATACAGTATGTAAGACATTTAATCCACAGATTACTAAAAGTAAGAAAAAAAAAAAACTCCACCACCAAGCTCTTCTTTTGTGTTTCGATTGCAGCTGTTAAAACGTTGAAATTTATTTTCACTGCGCATGCACGAAACGCGGCTGCTGAACGGTAGCTGCAGTGGCTCCAAAACAACTCTGAATATTGCCGTGTACGCAGACGCAGTCTACAGAACCCAAATGCTATCCCCTCAGAGGGACTCTGAACAGCCCTTAAGAAAGAGTCACGGGATCGATCCCACCCCCTGACCATCAGTGACCCTTCTGTGTGGAGTCTGCATGTTCTCCTCGTGTCTGCGTGGGTTTACCCCAGGTACTCCGGTTTCCTCCCACAGGCCAAAAACATGCAAGTTAGGTTAATTGGAGACTCTAAAGTGGCTCTAGGTGTGAATGTGTGTGTGTCAATGATGAAGGGATTGGTGCCGCACTGTGGCTGCCTCATCCATCCAGGTGGATGCCCTGTAATTTCCCCATTGTGGGACGAATAAAAGATTATAAATAAATAAAAAAATATTGTAAATAATTACTTAAAATGATTTGACTTTCTTGCCTGAATGACGTAAGATATATTATTGACTGTGGATTAGTGAGCCTGGTGGAAACGGGGATGTCTGCTATGGTGATGGTATTCTGAAGAAAATAACAATATAAACCACACTTAGTGTGAGCTTTCTAGGCTAGTATTGCTGTTAGCTGAGGGGTTAATACCGTCAGCTCCCCATCCAGCTACAGGACAGACAACTAACTAACCTGCACTTATATAGCGCTTTTCTAGTCACAAAGACCACTCAAAGCGCTTTCATTAATACTAACCCTCTATTCTAAGGGCCTATAGGAAACAAATATCTAGGGACAATTTAGAACAGCCAATTAACCTAACATGCATGTTTTTGGCATGTGGGAGGAAACCGGAGAAATCCCGGAGTAAACCCACGCAACACGGGGAGAACATGCAAACTCCACACAGATCACTGTTGGTCGGGGGCTGGGATCGAACCCACGATCCCACGATCCCCACAATCCCCTGACCAAGGGTAAACTGTGCTGCCGCAGTGCTAACCACTGCGCCACCGTGCAGCCCGCTGGCCAATAATAGAGCAGAGGACGAGTCTCAAGGACAACGCTGGACTGGTTTTAACATTTCTTGATGTACAAGAAAATTCCTGGAAGAGTCAAAACGAGTTTTTGGAGAGAAAAATGAGACAAAGGTTGTGTGTTTTTTTTAAGAGAAGTGAATGTTTTGATATTTTTTCCATAATCATGTGACCAATAGGTGCATTTCAGATGGTTAAAACCTACAAACACATCATTTTTCAGTCAATGAGCCTTTTCAGGGGTTTGTAACAAACTTTTTTTCTATATTATATAGTGCACTAGTCCCTGGCCCTCCTGGACCCCTGTTTACAAGCTATGGATAGCTTCTGGGGAGTCCCATTTCACAAAAATTTGATCTTGCATGAGAATGTGAATTATATTTGTATTTTAAATCATTTGTGACTAAACTTGCAAACTGAACTGGCAGGGGGTTGAGCACAGAGCTGATCACTCTCTTATAAAAACCATCTCATTACAGAACCACAAGCAGATCATACACAACTGGAAGCATTCTGTCAAGGCCTTATGTGCCAAAAGGCTGCAAGCAGACAGATAAAGATGAATGATAGGGCAGTATTATCATATATTATACTTTATAGAAACCAGAAAAAAAAAAAAAAAACAGTGATAGGTGGTGCTCCTGGCCACCTCCACACAAAACACGTCTGACCAACTGCAGTCAAATCTGAAAAGTTGTATTTCAGTTCCTTTTTTAATCCAAAAAGCCCTGAGGTCATTTTTAATTATTTCTTAATGCTTGGAACTCATTTGTGCTTTTTTCTTTCCAGGTGCACATACAGTGGTATGAAAAAAAAAATTCCACTATTTTTAGCTGTGATTTTAACTGGTGTGTTTGAATAATTGTGTAGAGTGTCGATTATGTATTTATTTATCTATTAATTAAAAAGTAGCTTTGTATTAATGTGTGCTGGTAACATTGTAATGTTCCCTAATCCCACAGAGACTGCACATACATCTTTTCAATTCAAAAATATGCTATTTGTGAAAGGGTGGCCAAGTTTTTGCAAACCACTAACTATGGTACTGTAACAGAGTCAATAAAAGCATTCCTACTTGGCGACACAGGTAGAGTGCTGGACTCTGGAGCTGGAGGTTGAGTACCACAAGTTGGGCTTGGCCCATCCACTTGGTCACAATAGTGTAACCCAGTGGACAGGCAGTTAAGCCCCAAGTAGCAACACCCAACCGGGGGTTTGAACCCACAACCCCAGAGTCCAGCACTCTACCTGTGTCACCAAGAGGATTGACCCACTTGGCAAGCCAAGTAAGAATGCTTTTATTGACTCTGTTACACTATAAACCAACTTTGACACAAAGTATCTATAGATGCACACCTTGATCTTGGAACACATTTTTTTTTTTTAAACTGCATGCAGTGACTTTTAAACTGTGTGAAATCACTGTGTTTCCTCTGTCAGCGTGTCAGTTTTTCAGTGCATAGTAGCATGAATGTCATACAATCTGTGGTGTCATTTTCCTGAAACAGTCAAAGAATCTTTTGTTTTTGGTAGCATGGTCAAAGTCGCTACAGGCAAGGCAGGCAAATGCTTGGGGCCGCAGGCCAGAAGGGGGCTCCCGAGGGCTGACCAACTTTGAATCAATACAGCAGTGGCAATATGGAGAGTGTGATATAGTCATTTATATAGTTCATATTATGTGTATATGTTTGGAGCTCTTATTTGTGTGGCACAAGGTGGTGGCTCCACCTTCCGTTTCTGCCAACCCCACGGCTATAAGAAGGGCTGCAGGTAGGAGGGCGGTCTCTTGGCTGTTTCCTCTGCTAGCGGTTTGGTGTGACTAGGTTGCACTGCCCTGTTTTAAAAAACGTGTGTTCAGCTCCACAACTGGTCTCCTCCTTGGCTCCAACTTTTGAATTTTTTGTGGAATTGTTATGTCATGGCTAGAAAAAGCTAACCCACCGCTGTCCTTGAGACCCGCCCTCTGCTCTTTTATTGGTCCACCTAGCTGTCTGTCATGTAGATGGAAGTGGTGCTAAAAGTAGCCTATTAACCCCCAAGCTAACACTGGTAAAAGGAAGCTCGAGCCAAGCATAGCTTATATTGTTATTTTCTTCAGATCTTAGTCACCCCAGTAACCATCCCTGTTACCTAGTTCACCGGTCCGTGGTCCATAATGTGTCTCACATCACTTCGGCCCGTCTCCCGGTGGTTTTGCTGTGGTTCCCGGCATGTTAGTCACAGGAAGCTGAGAGCCAGCAGAGCTGCGGAGAGCCGTTTCATGACAGGGCATTCCCCGGCTGGCCATGGCAGAGGAGTGAGACATTGCCCTTTGAGATCCTGTGGCTCGGCCAGCAGCCTTGGGTTGCAGCGATCGGTGGAGCGCGTGGTGCTGGCAATTTGCTGTGGTGTCTCAGCAGGGTTGTTGGGTGGGACGGGATGATGCAAGATGCACAAACGACTGTGGATTGGTGAACCAGCACTGCTCATCCAAGCTGGAAGAAGGCTAGAAGCTACTCAGCTAATGGCTAACTGACGTAAGAGGGAGGGCGGAGTTGAACAGCTGAAAGATGTTTCTTAAAGTGATAGGCCATACATCAGAGCATTTCAAGAAAGCCAAGAAAAATAAAAAAACAAATATGAACATATATGAACAAAATATGTCACAAGCACTTCATTAAGAGAGGAGTGAGCTGTTAAAATGTAGAAAAAGTGCAGTCAATGACCCCTTTAAGCTACATGTCCACCTTGGCGTCTGTTGATGGATGCTCCCTTCCCCTCCTCCGCCTCGGGATCCGTCAGGAGAGTGAAAGGGGCATAACCAGGCGAGAGTCACGAGCCCAGTACTGCATGGAGAGTATCACTGTCTGGTTAGAGAACTTTGACTGGTTTTCTAGCAGTATTTTCAGCTACAAAAGTGCAGTCTGATGAGCTTTTTCTGTCTACCCCACCCTGCTCTGCTCTCCCCGACCTGCAGGGCTTGCACGTGATTGGTTGCTGTGACTCCTGGTGGGTGAGCTGTTCTAGTTTTTTCACAACACTTCTGGACTTGAACTTTTGCCTATATCTTCAAAAGTAAAAAGCGAAACATTTTTCTGAAAACAGTTGAGGTGAGAAATAAATGTGTAGTTGCCAAATATGTGTTTATTTTATACTAACAACCACTATTTTAAAAGCCCTGGGATGCAACTGGCTCCATGCGCCTGCTCCTCATTTGCATTATATGGATTTGAGCAGGGATTCAGGACTTGGTGGACTGGTGCCTACGGAACTGCCTCCAGATCAATGCGAGGAAAACTAGGGAACTGGTGGTGGACAACCCCCCACAGGACCAGTAAACATCCAGGGAACAGTCATTGAGATGGTGACATCTTACAAATACCTGGGTGTTCACCTGAACAATAAACTGGACTGGTCACACAACACCAACATGCCCTACAAGAAGGGGCAGTGCAGGCCGTTCCTCTTGAGGAGACTCAGGTCTTTTGGAGTACAAGGGGCACTCCTGAAGACCTTCTATGATTGATGAGCAACTTTGCACAATAGAGATCGTCCCCTCCAATACACAACTAGGACAATCACAATCATTATTGAGGGCGACAACAACACTGTGATTCAAATGTTAAATATACTGTATGGGTACATATTCATATTCTGCAGAGTAATTTAACAAACCGTAATTGTCATGGTCTGCTCGGTGATTGATTGCCAGCAGCTGGGCGCACACCTGCTTCCCATCAGGCCTGGGCCTATTTAGACGGCTCTGCCCAGGTTTCTGGGTGGAGATGTCTCACTGCGCTCCAAGAGAGCTTCATCTGCTAATCCTCTCATCCTTGCCTAGTCTACAGTCTTTTGCTACCCAAGCCTGCTGTCCCAACGCCTGAGGGACATCCTCCACAGCTCACGTAAGCAACCATTCTTCAACTCACCTTGTCTTCCAGTCCCCTGTGCACAGGTGGAGCGCCTTGGCGGCGGCTCCCTTCCTCCTCTGTGGCGGCAGACTCCTATCCTCTCCCTCAGTACACCACACCTCCATCTCCACCTCTACACACCAGCAGAAGCCACAACGGCTGACAGCGGACACTGTCTCCCTGGCCGCAGCTGCCGAGCTGAACCTGAGCCTCTCACCATCTCCACACTCAGTAAGCCTCTGACTAACAATACATTGTCACAATTGACAACACCAATTGTCTTCCCCGCTAACTGTCGCGCTTCTGTGTGTTTCCAGGGTTGCCAGGCCCAACGATGTCCTGCTCTGTCCCCTGCTGTTCCTGTACACACTCACACGCACGCATTCACACACATTAACACTAATAAACCTAAGTGAATCTATTCTTGAGTCTGTGTGTGATCACTGGGTCATAAAACCATGTCAGTAATGCTGTTTATTCCATCTAACTGCAATGCTCCTTCACTGTGTATACAGTGGTGTGAAAAAGTGTTTGCCCCTTCCTGATTTCTCTTTCTTTTTGTATATTTGTCACTCTTAAATGTTTCAGATCATCAAACAAATTTAAATATTAGTCAAAGATAACACAAGTAAACACAAAAAGCAGTTTTTAAATGTAGGTGTTTATTATTAAGGGAAAAAAATGCAAAGCTACATGGCCCTGTGTGAAAAAGTGATTGCCCCCTAAACCTAATAACTGGTTGGGCCACCCTTAGCAGCAACAACTGCAATCAAGCGTTTGTGATAACTGGTGATGAGTCTTTTACAGCACTGTGGAGGAATTTTGGCCCACTCATCTTTGCAGAATTGTTGTAATTCAGCCACACTGGAGGGATTTCAAGCATGAAAACCCTTTTTAAGGTCATGCCACAGCATCTCAATCAGATTCAGGTCAGGACTTTGACTAGGTCACTCCAAAGTCTTCATTTTGCCTTTCTTAAGCCATTCAGAGGTGGACTTGCTGGTGTGTTTTGGATCCTTGTCCTACGGCAGAACTCAAGTGCGCTTCAGCTTGAGGTCATGAACAGATGGCCGGACATTCTCCTTCAGGATTTTTTGGTAGACAGCAGAATTCATGGTTCCATTTACCACAGCAAGTCTTTCAAGTCCTGAAGCAGCAAAACAGCCCCAGACCATCACACTACCACCACCATATTTTTACTGTTGGTATGATGTTCTTTTTCTGAAATGCTAGGTTACTTTTATGCCGGATGTAAAGGGACACACACCTTCTAAAAAGTTCAGCTTTTGTCTCATCAGTCCACAGAGTATTTTCCCAAAGGTCTTGGGGATCATCAAGATGTTTTCTGGCAAAACTGAGACGAGCATTTATGTTCTTTTTTGCTCAGCAGTGGTTTTCGTCTTGGAACCTTGCCATGCAGGCCATTTTTGCCCAGTCACTTTCTTATGGTGGAGTCATGAACATTAACCTTAACTGAGGGAAGTGAGGCCTGCAGTTCTTTGGGTGTTGTTGTGGGGTCTTTTGTGACCTCTTGGATGAGTCGTTGCTGTACTCTTGGGGTAATTTTGGTCGGCTGGCCCCTCCTGGGAAAGTTCACCACTGTTCCATGTTTTCACCATTTGTGGATAATGGCTCCCACTGTGGTTCGCTGGAGTCCCAAAACTTTAGAAATGGCTAGAAAATTGAACTCAGCTTTCCAAAGATGTGATAAACCACAGTTAATTTACGTTTTAACAGGGGGGCAATCACTTTTTCACTCGGGGCCATGTAGGTTTGGATTTTTTTTATCCTTAATAATAAACACCTTCAATTACAAACTACATTTTGTGTTTACTTGTGTTGTCTTTGTCTAATATTTAAATTTGTTTGATGATCTGAAACATTTAAGTGTGACAAACATAAAAAAAAAGAAATCAGGAAGGGGGCAAACACTTTTTCACACCACTGTGTATCTGTGTACATTATGTACATTCATTTACCGTTTTGGCTAACCAGTTCTTATCTCATTTACTATTGCTGTGAGTGCTGCTATCCCTTTGCTGCTGTAATCCTGGAATTTCTCCATTGTGGGACTAATCAAGGCTTATCTTATCTTATTCTTGAGGTGAAGGAGTGAGCACCTCCAAGCGACGGCTCGGGTTTCTTGACGCCACACTACCAGAGTGCATGCGGGGCATGCTACATAGACAATGAATGGGAAGCACGAAAACGCATGCCGAGGTGGACATGTAGCTTTCAACAAACAAGTGAGTGCAGCTGCATCAGAATGAAGCAAAGTGACGGTGTCTGTTACAAAAGAAAAAATAAGAGTTTTTATTGTCCTGGTTTTGATTGTTCTGCTTTTTATTGCTCTTCAGAATTCTAGTTTTGAATTAAAAGTCTATATTCTTATTTGGAACAGATATTTATGTTCACTTTTGAAATTAAAAAATGTTTACATTCCACATTTTTGCTAGTGTCAGATTATTTAATATATAAGGGTGATGAATGCTGGTTGGAGGCCCCCTGTCAATTTTTTCCTAGGGCTCCAAGAGACTCTCAGATCGCCTCCTGAGAACGGCTTTTCCACTGTTTACGTATTTAGGCCGATGTTAACTTATTGTCAGGACTGTCTCTTGACTCCTCCAAATTCTTTTAATACAGTTTTAGTTCTTTATGACTTAAAAAAATGTGTTCAATGACATCCATTAAAAAGAAATGCAATAACACAGCCAAAAAAGAAGAAACCCAAACGAATAATACACACAAGTTTTAAATAAATTAACACTCCTATAGTCATCTAATAATAATTTTAAAAAAACCCAGACTTTTTCTGTCGGTTTTTGTCCATAAATTGCTCTAAGCATGTTAATAAAGCGGAAGTGTACAGTATATAGAGGTATTTCTTTGCGGGTCATGTTCTCTCTCACAGCCTGTTTATTTTTAGGATACAGTTATATTTAGGGCTGTGTCTTTGTATGAAATTGTGGTGTGCAGCTGTTAATAAAGTCAGGTTTCCTTTTTATACAACTTGTTTTTAATGAGAAACAATATTGGCCACACATTATTCTAATTAATGAATTATGGCAAATGAAGTAGGCACGTCGTCAATCTAATTAGTACTTTGGGGGAAGTTTTGCTTTTAGGCATACTTTTGCCTCCTTTCTGTTTTTAAAAACCTCAAATCATTTCCATTGAGCTCCCACACATACAAAAACACTGATGTTGTTGAGCATAAGAGAAAGTAACTGTTTTTACAACTGTAATAGGAAAAATTTACACATTTCTTTGAGAAAGAGATATACCTTGGGATGGTATTCTTGAGTCAGAGCCGATGGTTGTAGCTCGGCTCTAATTAAAATGACAATCACTGCTTACTGTAACTCTAAATCCATCCACATCACAGTAATAGCTTTCATGACCAATAAAACATTTAACAGAAAAACTTATCTTGACTGCAGGAAGCTGCAATCCTGAAGATGACAGAGAGGTAAAACTTACTGTTAGTGCTTAAGGTAAGAGGCAGCTCAGCCAAGATGGACATGAGCAGGACAGTCCAGCAGCGATATGGCCTCATGATGCTCAGAAAGCTCATCTTCCAGCTGCAGCCAGCCTGAATGAGAAGTGTTCCTCCAGACACATGATTATCTGGTTTTAAAAATTGGAAACGCAGAGACCTCAACTCCTCAAAAACGTGCTGCTTCCTCTTTTGACTATACTCACTACCTTTCTACCCCTGTCTGTTTCCCCTCTGAAGCAGTGTAGTGGGGTTGAGTCTGTTGGTGAGTGGTCTTGCTTCAGCAGATCTTGTAAATCCAGTCAGTGACACATCTCACACCAGGGACTATCAACCAATAGAAAAGATCTAAAAATGTCTCCTCCCTTGCGCCTGTCTTCTACAGTACATTTCAGGCCTTGTTTCACTCTGAACACCTTGACATGTTCTTTATCGCTTATAGACAGAGTCTGTGGTTCACCCTCTTCAAGATGACTTCCTCTGCTGTCTCCCTTACTTTTATCTTTGCTGTCTGCTTCTCCTGCAAACTTGTGCGACCTTGTGCAGAGCAATGTGGCTTTCGATGGAGGATGTACAGTGCACTGAAAAGATGACACAGACTTTGTGGCCTGTTGGGTTTTAGAGTCCATTTGTTGTAGGTGTGTGGTTGCTATCTGGAACACTATCAACCAGCTGGACCACTAATCTCTCAGTGAATCAGATTCATTTGGGTTTTAAAGGAGTGTTCAATCTGTTGTTTGAAGAGAGGAGTTTTTGTGGTTAACCAAGTCTTGAAACAAAAGTAAATCTCAGGTCTTAAGTTATTCCATATAATCCCCAGGAAACTGGAAAATTATTTAAACATTATTTTTGTGTCAAAACTTTGCTTTTTCTTGACATATTCTTAAATTGACCTGTTATCTGATTTATTTAGGTTTGCAGTTTTAATTTGATCCTCTTGTGTACCTGCAGAACTCAGTTACCTGCCAAGCTGTTCTATTTCACTTGGGATTTTACAATATATGAATATTTTACTTAGAACTTAAAAACGTGAACATTCTTACAACACCATCCTATATGTCATGTTTGGGGTTGTTCAACCCCGTCTATGACCCGTGGCTGTGGGTTTGATCTTTGTTTATTAATTCCAGCTGGCAGTTTGAGCCTTGCTTTCTGCCAGTCCCATGTCCCATGTCTCCTCCTCTCGCCAGACATTCCATTCACCGGCTGTGTTGTTTCACCACATACGCACGCACACTCACGCACGCACTCACACTCACACATGCTTACACACATTTGGTTAATTGTCATTCACCTGCTTGCCACACGGCTGTGACCACTTGCCTTCATTAGTGATTTGCATACTTATGGGAGGCAGTGGGATCAGTCTGTGCGGCAGCTTAAGTCAGCAATGGACAACCTGTCTCACTCCCTGTTGGTTTCCCTGGACTGCACTATGTTGTTCTTCCGAGCCTTTCCGCTCCAACATGTTTGTAAGTCTCTCTTCAGTTTTGCCTTTTTTTCCCCGTTCCTTTCTGCATGGAGCGCGTTGGCAACTCATCTAATCCGACGGAGCTTGTAGCAGGTTGTCTTTTCTCACTTCTGCTCAGACTGTTTTTGTTACTTTACTGCATTTTGGGCTCGCTGCCAATTTATATGTCGCAGTGGACATGACAGTAAGCTGCCGCCACAACAGCCCAAGCAGTGAGTAGCGAGTTGTTTTTCCCCTTTCATTTTTTGTGTATTTTTCACCCACCTGAACTGGAGAAATCATGCCCTGGCTGGATGAAGCGGAGCTGCGGGGTGCGTGTGTCTTGGAGGGTCTCCTGTCTCAAATTGAGACCGCCGGCACTCCCAAGCCAGTCCGTGTAAGCCGGGACAGCGCAGCTCTATTAATGGAGAAGCGTCCATATCTGTGGAGCTGCGCGGAGGCCACCTCCATCTTCTCCTATTCATGGGAGAGTGAGGGACAGGAGGAAGCCGCTCCGATGCGGGAACCGCCCCGTGGGGAGAAGAAGCATTCCCAGAAGCTGGAGACTCGTCACCCTAGTCTCGACCATGGGGCCACTCCTCCTCTACACAAATCTGCTGCTGACTCCCACACCCGGGTTGCCAGGCAAGTGTTTTTTCATCCTTTTTCTTCTGAAAATGATAAACCTTGTCTGTCACCTGGGAGAGAGACGCAGGCTGTGCTGTCTCCTGTGTTTTCTCCTCGAGCTGCGGGAATTAAGACCTCTATTCCCTCTATGTCTCCCCTGTCTCTGCCTGAGGGGCCCAAGTTCATCATGAACACATGGATGGAGGAGTCCGGGCTAGCTGCAGCGGAGACCATCACACCTGGGAGGAACAGGCAAGTGATTTTTCATTCCATTCATCAATTTGATAAATTTTCTTGCCAGTCTCCCGGGTGTGAGGCCCAATGCATGCAGTCCACTGGGTCCTCACCACCCATTGCAGCAGAAACTGTCTCACCAAACCTCTCCATATCTCTTCCTGTTGCCTTTGAGCATCCTTCGGCCCTGGAGCTCAGTCATTGGACGAAGGAGGAGCCCACAGCGTGGAATGACTCTACCCCAGCCTCGCGGAGCTTCTTTGGACTGAGAGAGGGCACTGCGATCAGCCTGAGCCGACGAAGGAGCGTCCCTTGGCTTCAGTCACCTGGGGTCCAGCGCAAGGTGAGACTCCACCTCCAGAATCCATGCTGGGAGAGTCACCTACGTTGGAATCCTCACTGGAGGAGGCAAAGAATGCGACCACCACCACACCTGCTGCGGAGGCCACCGCAGCAGAGCCAGCACCCAATTAGCACCTCCAGGAGGCCGAGCCTGTGGAGATGTCGCCCGGATCGTTGAAGTCCTGGATGGCGGTGGAGCTCGAGCTAAGGCAAGTGCTCTCTTTTCTCTTTTTCCTGTCCCTTTTAGAGCATTTTTGCCTAACTCCAGGTGAGGAAAGCCAGCTGCAGCCACACGCTGCACTTGAGCTGGCCTCGCCAGGCCCTGCCGCTGCCGGTGACCCTGACCCCTCCTCCTCTGTATCTGAGTCCTTTTCTAGGGTTGCTGGAGTGAGGTCCACGTTGCCGGATAAGGTGGAGGTTCCGGGCTCGGCACTGGAAGTTATCGTCTTCACAGGTGCCGCAGGGGTCCCCCCGGGGTCCATCGCGGGTGCAGCCAAGGTCCATTCGGGGTCCACCGCAGGTGCAACAGGGGTTCTGCGTCACGTCTGGACCATTAAGGGTGTCGCCAGCCGGTGCAAGGACACCAGGGTCTTCTTCCCCCGTCCAGAAGTCTGGTGGGACATTCTTCTCTCCCTGCTGGACACCGTCGTGATCTGCCGGGTCCTGCCACCAGTGACCGCAGGGGTCTCCTTTCCCTGGTCCGGTCGCCAACCTCCCAGTCTCCCGGTGGGCAGACTGCCCCCTGACTTTTCTCTTTGGTCCTGGTGGCCCAACAGTGTGGGTCGGCCACCTGAAGGTCTGTGTCTCCCGGTTAAGGGGCCGATTTACGGCCCGTTTCACCTGGTCTGGTGGCTGAGGAACCCCAGTCGGCCGCCCGAAGAACTGTACCATTGGGGTCGGTGGCCAGGCTTCCCAGGTAGGCCACCCGACTCTCCTTGCCCGGCAGTCCAGCTGGCGTTGGACTTTGGCAACGTAATAATCATATAGGGCTGTCTACGCTTACATCATCGATCGCATAAATTTAGGCCATAGCAGTAGAGCGCAGTATAAACAAACAACGTTCTCAATGTATTTCAGTGGAAATGTTAGCTAAATTTCAACAAAGAAAATGCCAAAATAGTGCACAATTGACTCATGTAGGCATCACCATCTTTACCAGTATTTTAGATTCCAGCAGAGATTAGAGAAACACCCAAAAACACCGAAATTTGCATCTGAGTGAGCTGACAGCTGCAATAGAAGTGTCGGCTTGGTAGGAATATTCATTCCAATTTGAGCCGCTAATCAGCCTCAGAGTAACAGTATCAACATTGCAATTAAACTAGTTTAAAAATGAGACCGATACTCACCTGCAGACTGGTCCAGAGCTCTGTAGAGCTGAAACAAGTGTTGGGATTAACGAAGGTGGAATTGTAAACAAACTACAATCTCCCGTCTTTGTCGAGGCAAGTAATATTTTTCAGCTGTGAGTTAAACCTAAACATGATGGCTTTGGGGGGATTTTCACAGCAGGTACAATTTATTTTCTATAATTAGAGTGTTCCATCAATGCGCAGCGAAGCTGGAGTATCAATCCAGTAGTTATAAATATCAATAAATGTTTTATGGCCACCCCATTGGATCATTCTTCCACATACTGGCTGGTGGACGGTAGGGACACTTCTTGAGATCACACATTTAAAATTTTTGATCATATTTTGATCAAAGTTCATCATAATTAGTATTCCAAGCAGCTATGCTGTGGGAAACCTATTTTTTGTTCTGATGCCCCTTCTTCCTCTTCCTCTTCTTCTTTTTCTTTGCTAAAAGTGCATGGTGAGCAAAAACGGTAATATGTGGAAACTGTAGCCCGTGTATTTGTGACTGCATATGTTTAAGCATAAAGGAGATGCTGAGATTACATATTGGGTTTGACCTCACGACCGAAGGGGACAATAGATCTGGACCACCTGTGAGGAACAACAAGAGGACGGGGGTACGATGAAAGGACTTCCCGACCCCCTGGAGACAGGTGGGGGACTGAAGGTCTGAAGGGGGAAGAAATGTCAATAAGTAGTAGTAGATTAGTTTATTTGACAGGGACAGTGCAATAAACATAGACAATTAATCAAAGACAATCAATCTGATGTGTTGCACATAGAGTGTATAGCTATTAGCTAATTTGCAACTCTTGTCCTTGGATGGGCTTTAGAAAAAAGAATCAAGTAAAGATGGGAAAAAAAAAATAAAAAAAAATATACACAATAACCACATACATCAATGCAGAAAAATTATAAATACACAATTATAAATATTATAAATATTATAAATACACAAATATAACAGCCTGGGTTATAAAGGGTTTTGACGGGGATACGTGATTCTCCCTTTGTGTGAATCCTTTGAGTGAAAAGCCTTTGTGAGAAATGGTATAAATGTGAGGCTTGGATGTAGCTCACTCTCTTTGCTCGTTTGAGAGAGAAGGCTGGGGATGATGTGATGCTTGAATAAACCTGAATTAAAAAGCAATTCAGCCTCTTTATTCCACGCTCCCCACAGAAACCTGAAATTTTCCAGTCTGATCAGAAATTCTCCCCACTACTCAGAGACAAAAAATCAAGGCACTGCATATGTACAGTGGTGTGAAAAAGTGTTTGCTCCTTCATGATTTCTCATTTTTTTGTATGTTTGTCACACTTAAATTTTTCAGATGATCAAACAAATTTAAATATTAGACAAAGATAACACAAATAAACACAAAATGCAGTTTGCAGTTTTTAAATGAAGGTGCTTATTATTAAGGATAAAAAAATCCAAACCTAAATAGCCCTGTGTGAAAAAGTGACACCCCCCCCCCCATTAAAACATAAATTAACTGTGGTTTATCACATCTTTGGAAAGCTAAGTTCAATTTCTCTAACCACACCAAGGCCTGATTACTGCCACACCTGTTCTCAATCAACAACTCACTTAAATAGGACCTGCCTGACAAAGTGAAGTAGACCAAAAGATCCTCAAAAGCTAGACATCATGCTGCAAGCCAAAGAAACTCAGGAACAAACGAGAAACAAAGTAACTGAGATCTAGCAGTCTGCAAAAAGGTTATAAAGCCATTTCTAAAGCTTTGGGACTCCAGCAAACAACAGTGAGAGCCACTAACCACAAATGAAGAAAACATGGAACAATGGTGAACCTTCCCAGGAGTGGCCGGCCAACCAAAATTACCCCAACAGTGCAGCGACAACTCACCCAAGAGGTCACAAAAGACCCCACAACAACATCCAAAGAAATGCAGGCTTCACTTGCCTCAGTTAACCTCCTGCACTCCGAGATACCGTGGGCGGTCACGTCTCTGCGTCCTAGTGCGCACTGAAAAAAAAAAAAAGCTGCATTTCCGTTCTTCCACTACAGACACAGGCGCAAACAGAAAGCCAAAGGAGTGCTTTGATTGGTTTAGATTTGATTGACCTCTCATTCGACTAATAAGAGCCTTGAATTGGGTTTCTGAAACCTTGAAGAACCAATGACTGAAAACCTAGCAAGAAGGACCTGCCTACCAACGGCTGCGAATACAGCGAGCCAATTGAAGCAGAGAAGTTCGACGATTGAAAGCGTGCGTCCTGTGCGTAAAATCTGTTTTGTGTAAGCCGCTGTGTGTAACGATAGCGTTCGCTAGTCTTTTTTTATTACTACTGTTCTTATTTGTTTTGAAAAATCGTTCGCCAAAACCGCAATCATGGAAGCGCAAAACCGCAATAATGGAATTATGGTTTGACTGGGTCGCGTGACAAGAACCACGAGTCATAACAAGCGGACCAGCGTCATGTTCGTCTGACAATGAGGAACAGATGTTCGCTAATGACACTGCTGTTGTGGACAGGTAAGTGTTATAAGCTAAATTATTCTTTATCCCTGAAAATAGTACTCAAAATGACTTTTGACCGATCTGTAAATTACAACTGTGCGTCATCGCCACATGACGGACCGCGGCGCACGGACCGGACCATGCGCCGGTCCTCTGTAGGACCGACTGTGCTCCTCTGTAGCCGGGGGGGGGGGGGGAGTTGTTATCCTCTACATTGCAGATATTTGAGTATAATTTTTATTGCACTGTAGGTTATTTTTTCTTGTAAAAAAAAAAAAAGCCACACATTTTTTACATGGCATGCTTCTTTGTGTGTGGGGGGCTTGTTTGTTCATTCATTCATTCATGAATGAATAAACAACCCCCCCCCCACACACACACACACAGCCCTGAGTGTCACCTTTCATTAGAGCCCAAGATCAAGCTTTTATATTGAATCATTCAAAAGTTAGACGTTTTTCCAAACTGTGCCATTTGGCACAATTTGGCACAGTTCAAAAATGCCTGGGAACAACCTGAAAAAAAGCTGTGTAATATATTCATTTTTTGTGGTATTGTCACAAAATTTTGACCTCAGCTGGATAACACTTGGTTCTACTTTTCTGTTGCATTTTCCAGCCCGTATCTGACAGCTGTGTGTTATTTGCAAGCATTTGTATCCAAAAAAACACCCAGGCGAACTTTATTTTCTTCAAGTTCAGTATGTTTAGATGACTGTGACTCAGTGGCAGGAGCACTTAGAGAGATTATGACTGTTTTGCCAAAAACTTCAGTGTTTTCTTTTAAATGAGACCAACCCCATGAAGATGCTGCAAAGGGTTGAAGAACAGCTTTTGATTTACTTTGGGTACGTTATTTTTAGGCGTTTTTAGGGAAACTGACCAGAGTGCAAGGGGATAAGGTCAGTGTTCATGACTCCACCATAAGAAAGAGACGGGGCAAAAATGGCCTGCATGGCAGAGTTCCAAGACAAAAACCACTGCTGAGCAAAAAGAACAAAGTCTCATCTCAGTTTTGCCAGAAAACATCTTGATGATCCCCAAAACTTTGGGGAAAATACTCTGTGGACTGATGAGACAAAAGTTGAACTTTTTGGAAGGTGTGTCCCATTACACCCAGTGTAAAGGAAACACAGCATTTCAGAAAAGGAACATCAGACCAACAGTTAAACATGTTGGTGGTAATGTGATGGTCTGGGGCTGTTTTGCTGCTTCAGGACCTGGAAGACTTGCTGTGGTAAATGGAACCATGAATTCTGCTGTCTACCAAAAGATCCTGAAGGAGAATGTCCGGCCATCTGTTCATGACTTCAAGCTGAAGCGCAATTGGGTTCTGCAGCAGGACAATGATCCAAAACACACCAGCAAGTCCACCTCTGAATGGCTTAAGTTAAACAAAATGAAGACTTTGGAATGGCCTAATCAAAGTCCTGAACTGAATCCGATTAAGATGCTGTGGCATGACCTTAAAAAGGCGGTTCATGCTCGAAAAACCTCCAATGTGGCTGAATTACAACAATTCTGCAAAGATGAGTGGGATAAAATTCCTCCACAGCACTGTAAAAGCCTCATCACCAGTTATTGCAAACGCTTGATTGCAGTTGTTGCTGCTGAGGGTGGCCCAACCAGTTATTAGGTTTAGGGGGCAATCACTTTTTCACACAGGGCCATGTAGATTTAGATTTTTTCCCCTTAATAATCAACACCTTCATTTAAAAACTGCATTTTCTGTTTACTTTTGTTATACAGTATTTGTCTAATATTTAAATTTGTTTGATCTGAAACATTTAAGTGTGACAAACACTCAAAAAAAGAGAAATCAGGAAAGGGGCAAACACTTTTTCACACCACTGTAGGTGGTGTTATAATAAACCGTTTTATGTTTTTGCAAATCTTGAGAATGGCTGAAACAATAAATTCTTTCATCATTTTATTCAATGAAACCTTCCACAATTTTTTGCCAAAGGTGGCAAACTCTGAAAATGAAGTTTCCTGCACCATATTTTCAAAAATGTGCAAGTGAACTCAAAATGAACTCCTGCTAGGCTTTCTTCTTCTTTGGGCTCCATTTAGGGGTCGCCACAGGGGTCGATCATCTGCATCGATCTCACCCTATCCCTTGCCTCTTCCTCCAACCCTCTCCATGTCCTCCTTCACTACATCCATGAATCTTCTCTGTGGTCTTCCTCTTTTCCTAATGCCTGGCAGCTCCATCTTCAACATCCTTTGTCCAATATATCCACTATCCCTTCTCTGCACATGTCCAAACCATCTCAGCCTTGCATCTCTTGCTTTGTCTCCAAACTGCTCAACCTGAGCTGTCCCTCTGATATACTCATTTCTAATACTGTCCCTCCTAGTCACTCCCAATGAAAATCTTAGCATCTTCAACTCTGCCACCTCCAGCTCCATCTCCTGTCTTTTTGTCAGCACCACCATCTCCAAACCATACATCATAGCAGGTCCCACTACCGTCTTGTAAATCTTCCCTTTCACGCTTGCTGCTACCCTTCTGTCACAAATCACCCCATACACTCGTCTCCACCCAGTCCACCCTGCCTGTACTCTCTTCTTCACCTCTCTCGTGCATTTTCTATTGCTTTAAATGGTTGACCCCAGGTATTTAAACTCATCTACTTTCACTACCTCTACTGCTTCCATCTTCACTGTTACACCTGCCTCCCTCTCATTCACACACGTACATATTCTGTCTTGCTTCTACTTTTATTCCTCTTCTCTCAAGAGCATACCTCCACTTCTCCAGGTTCTCTTCCAACTGCTCCCTACTCTCACTATTGATCACAATGTCGTCTGCAAACGCCATGGTCCTCGGAGACTCCTGCCTAACCTCGTCTGTCAGCCTGTCCATCACCATGGCAAACAAGAAGCGGCTCAGAGCCAATCCCTGATGTAACCCCACCCCCACCTTGAACCCATCTGCCTGTAGCATTGACCTTGGGTTCCAATCTAGAAGATCATTCTTTGCTGAAGAAAAATGGTTTCAACTCAAAAGTCTGGTCATGAACTGCTTCTCTCACCCAAGGACCAGAGCTGTAACACTATCCATTGGCCATAAAGTGGAAGTTAATCCCTTCTCCAGGGCTTAGTCATTTTCCCTTTTCTGCTCTTTGGCAAAGGAATGTTTCAAATCGACAGATTTATAGTTGATGTAATCCAGACTTGGGAGTCAAGATTCCTCATTAACCAACCAGTTTCACAGTGCCATCTGGTGGACGACGCAGAAATATTTAATATTTTTTTCCTCTCTGAAATGGAATCTCTGCAGTTGTGAACAATAAATTAATTCATATTCTTTCTCGCAATACAGCATCCGCTACTGAAGACCTGGCTGAACTCAGGAATGGACAATTGTGGTTTCAAATGTTTTTAAGATAAGATAAGATAAGATAAGATAAGCCTTTATTAGTCCCACAACGGGGAAATTCCAGGATTGCAACAGCACAGGGATAGCAACACTCAGAGCAACAATCAGAAGGCAAGAAAAAAACAAGCAAGCAAGAGCGGCTAATATACATATGTACATATTACTATAAAATAAATATATATATATATTTTATTATATATATATATATTTTATTATATAATATATATTTTATTGATATGATTTAATATGTATTGCTTTATTTTCAGGAAGAAATTAATTTTTGCATGCTTACTATCACAAATTAATTACACTTACAATGTAGAAACATTGTGTGTTCCCCTATTATTGAGTAGAATATCTTAGTCACTAAAGTTTACGGAATTTATGCTTTATTCAGCAACATATGTGCTTTTGGAGGATTTCAGTCTTCATATCAAATTTCACTCTCTCCTCTGTCTGTGTTAGACCCCCACCTCAGAAATTTGAACTGACCAATGGGCTCCCAAATTTATCTTCATTGCCTTTTTAGTCAATTTATGACTTCTGCCAAACAAAGAAGCTCAAATGTAACGGGTTCAGCCCAGTTCCATGAAATTCAGTGAGATTCTGCCACACCCAAAAAAACTTTCCTTTGTTTCAGTTTTGGACGGTGTTCAAGCTGTTAGGAGTATTTTCTGCTCTTCCATTTTTTTTTTATATCTTCAAGTAGGCTCAGAGTCTCCCATGTGCTGCGAAAATTCTTTTTCTTTTCTTTAAAGTTCATTTTTTCCTTATTTTAATCCCTTTCTTTAAATCACCATGTAAGACAATTTTGGGGGGTTTTTTCTAAGCTTAAACCAACTCATTCCAGCCACAATACATCAGAAGAAATGGATATGTGGCTTGTGTTTGTCTCGATTTGACTCTCTGATGAGACGTTGTACAATAAACAAATTCCTTTTCAGTTCATAAGAGAAGACTTCGCCCAGCTTGCTGAAGAACAGCCCGATTTCAATCTCAGGAGCACGGCCTTGTGGGAAAATCTGTCTATCAGCTTCTCCATCAATAGAATCCATGGACATCCAGCTGAATCAAGGTTGGCACGTGGGGGCCCTGCTGCCACCAGGCATGTGATCTGACTGTGGCTGATGGTCTGTTTTTTAATTTCAGCTTAGTTCTTCAGAATATTCCTGGTATAAGTTCTTTAAACTTAATTTCATACAAACCCCCATCAGAATTTCAAAATGCATTTTGTCCTTTTATTAATTTACGTTCTTTTCAGAGTTACACCAATTTTCTATTTTCATAAATAGTTTACTCATCATTTTCTTCATAAACTTGCATCCACTTTTCTTAACCAATGCTATTTTATGGTTTTCCAGTTTCTAGTATATCACCAAGTTAAGCTATGCTTTATTTGGTTCCAAAAATGTTTGATTTACAGGTTACTGTCATAAACCCCCCATGCGCTCTACAATTGCGCATGGTGGAGAGAAGGAAGAATGATATGGCTGCACTCGGGAGAGTTTCATTGTTATGCTGATGACACACAATTATACCTGTCAATGAAGCCAGATGATAATCAATTAGCCAAGTTAGAAGCCTGTCTTAAGGAAATCAAAGCTTGGATGACTTGTGATTTCCTGCTATTAAATTCAGATAAGACTGAAGTCATTCTTGTTGGTCCAAAAAACCTTAGAAATTCCTTTCCAAATCAAACTTTCAGTTTGGATGCGGTTACTCTTTCTCTTAATAGCTCTGTGAGGAACCTTGGAGTTATTTTTGATCAGGATTTGTCCTTCAATTCACATATTAAATTTGTTTCTAAGACTGCCTTCTATCATTTGCGTAATATTGTCAAGATTAGGAGCATCCTGTCTCAGAGTGATGCTGAGAAACTGATCCACGCTTTTGTTAGCTCGAGATTAGATTATTGTAATTCTTTATTATCAGGCTGTCCTAAAACATCTTTAAAAAGTCTTCAGCTGATCCAAAATGCTGCAGCAAGAGTTTTAACAGGTACTAGAAAGAGAGATCATATCTCTCCGGTTCTGGCCTCCCTTCATTGGCTTCCCATAGAGTTTAGAATTAAGTTTAAAATCCTTCTTCTTACTTACAAAGCTCTAAACAATCAGGCTCCTTTTTATTTAAAAGATCTGATACTACCGTATTATCCTAACAGAGCACTACGCTCCCAAAATGCAGGATTACTTGTAATACCTAGAACCTCCAAAAGTACAATGGGAGGCAGAGCCTTCAGTTATCAAGCTCCTCTCCTATGGAATCAGCTGCCAATCTGAATTCGGGAGTCAGACTCGATCTCTGTTTTTAAGAATAGGGCTAAAACCTACCTTTTTGATATAGCCTACAATTAGGGAGGGATCATGTGTTTCTGAACCCTCCCTTAGTTATGCTGCTAATAGGTTTAGTCAGCCGGGGGACCTCCAGTAATGCACTGGGCCTCACTCCTTTTTTCACTCTCAATGAAATATTTTTTTTGCTGGTCATTAACATTTGTTTGTTCTCTCCCATAGATTGAGTCCCCATCGTGCTGTTTGTTCTCTACATGTCTGTTCTTTTCTTCTTCTCTATCCCCTCACCCCCCAGCCAGTCGCAGCAGATGACTGCCCCTCCCTGAGCCTGGTTCTGCTGGAGGTTTCTTCCTGTTAAAAGGGAGTTTTTCCTCTCCACCGTCGCCAAGTGCTTGCTCACAGGGGATCACCTGATTGCTGGGGTCCTTCTGCAACTGTGGGGGTTCCCCCTACAGTTGATAGTGCTATGAGATGACTGATGTTGTGAAATGGCGCTATATAAATAAAGTTGAATTGAATTGAATTGAATTGAGAGCAGAGAAGACAGCGGATAGCTCAACAAACTTAGGGGGAACGTAAACTGGACACAACCTAAGCGTAGCAATAGTGCTGCGGAGAAGAAACGCTGCCAGAAGCGAAGTGGAATACTACCGGGAAAGAAACGCTTCTGGTACAGCGTAGCAGCAACCACAAAAGAAACGCTAACAATTTACTCACAAGTTGGAGCAGTCCCAAAAAGTTCAGTTCTCCAGGTGAGTGCAAATAATAGTCCTTCCTGACTCGACGATCACTCCGTGAAGAGCGGGAGTGACTCGTTCAATGACCCTGCGGCATTTGTCTAGCGAATGGCTGCTTAAATCCAAACGCCACTGGTCACACAAATTGGGAGCACCTGAGGTGCGGGAAAGATAGTTACCAGGGCTGGGACAGCTGGTGGAATACAGAGAGTGAGGGGGCGTGGTAGGACCGACAGACTGTCAGCAGCGTGGGAAAAAGATCACAAGGCTGACTGACAGCTGCCGGTCAGGTAGTGGCTAAAGGGATGAGGTGAATACACAAATGCACATAAACAATGAAGCCAGAACCCACAGAGAGATCAGGGCCGAGCCGGGGAAAACCAAGCCAGTTCGGCTCATGACAGTTACACTCAGTAACTCAATAACAGTCTATGATGCTCATAATACATGTTGAATTCTCTGTTTTAAAGTTATCCATATATGTTAACCTATTCTGACATTTCTTATTAAACTATTGAAAGACATATGGGAGTTATTGTTTGATTTCATGTCCATCTTATTGATTATCAACAGACAAGAACTCACAAGTGTTTGTTTTTATGTTGTTGGGGTTTTTTTTAGACTGATTCATAATTGGTATAAATAAAGAATTGTTAATAAAATTGTCCATTATCTGGGCTGGTGCCCTATAAGGATATGTTTGTGTAAGGAAAGGAAATTTTCATCTCTACTCACATTCATATTTACATCAATACTTGTACCAACTAAAAAAACACCTATAAACCCATTAATCTAAATCCACTACATCAAACATCTCAGCTTTGCATCTCTTACTTTGTCTCCAAACTGCTCAACCTGAGCTGTCCCTCTGATATACTCATTTCTAATACTGTCCCTCCTAGACACTCCCAATGAAAATCTTAGCATCTTCAACTCTGCCACCTCCAGCTCCATCTCCTGTCTTTTTGTCAGCACCACCATCTCCAAACCATACATCATAGCAGGTCCCACTACCGTCTTGTAAATCTTCCCTTTCACTCTTGCTGTTACCCTTCTGTCACACATCACCCTGACACTCGTCTCCACCCAGTCCACCCTGCCTGTACTCTCTTCTTCACCTCTCTTGTGCATTTTCCATTGCTTTGAATGGTTGACTCCAGGTATTTAAACTCATCTACTTTCACTACCTCTACTGCTTCCATCTTCACTGTTACACCTGCCTCCCTCTCATTCACAAACATGTACATATTCTGTCTTGCTTCTGCTTTTATTCCTCTTCTCTCAAGAACATACCTCCACCTCTCCAGGTTCTCTTCCAACTGCTCCCTACTCTCACTACAGATCACAATGTCATCTGCAAACGTCATGGTCCTCGGAGACTAATGCCTGACCTCGTCTGTCAGCCTGTCCATCACCATGGCAAACAAGAAGCGGCTCAGAGCCAATCCCTGATGTAACCCCACCCCCGCCCTTAACCCATCTGTCACTCCTACAGACCACCTCACCACCGTCTCGCTGTCCTCATACATGTCTTGCACCACTCTCGCATACTTCTCTGCCACTCCTGACTTTCTCATACAGTACCACACTTCCTCTCTTGGTACCCTATCATACGCTTTCTCTAGATCAGGGATGGGTAACCGGTGGCCCCCCAACATCATCTACTGCAGCCCGCCAGTCCATTTCCAAAAATCAATTATTTATTTGTATAAAATTTGAACATAATGTATTTGGAACTGCATTCTTAAAAGCAGTTATAGAGTCCACCAGCAGAGGGTGCTCTTCTTCTTCTTCTTCTTCTTCTTCTTCTTCTTCTTCTTCTTCTTCTTCTTCTTCTTCTTCTTCTCTCGGTTACTGGCAGATAGCAAACAGCTGAAAGGTGCATACCACCACCTACTGTACAAGAGTGTGTAACATTATGTCATCTGAGCCCAACCCCTAACCTGTGTTATTTAAAAAAGAGAAAAGAGTCCTTCTCATGATTGTTATTGCCTCCTCATCTCCATCTGTTCCCAGAATCCCTGTTAAATCCCATTCCCTACCGGCCTCTTGAACTTCATTTTCCATTATCTGTCTTTCATTTCTGTATTTGTGACAGTGAAATAAGATGTGCTCAACATTTTCTTTTATTCCACATTCTCTACATTTGTCACTTTCGCTTTTCCCTATGGTGAATAAAGTGCAGTTTAATCCTGTGTGATCCAGTTTGAGTCTTGCCATAATGATGTCTTTCCTCCTTTTGGTTGTTATGTAATTCTTTATTGCAATAGATTTTTGTATTCTGTAATACGACCTACCTTTATGATCTTCATTCCATCTTTTTTGCCATAGCTCAGTTCCTTTTTTCTTGATTACTGCTTTCCCTTCACCTTTTCCAAGAGACAATGGTATTGTAACGTCGGGGCCATTTTAAGGGAGCCAGGGATTTCCCAGCATGCTTTGCCAGTTTGAAACGTTACTGTGTGTGTTAAATGTGTTATTTCTGAGTTATACTGCTGTGTCATTATAACTGCATTATAATGACCCAGCAGTGTTTAGCAGGATTAGGGCAAGATGTACCATGTGTGTGTAACCATGATTCAAACAGGGGTCTGGGGGAATGACCTCTGCTCCTGTCTGTGCTGAGAAGCAGGTTGGGGGTCGGGGTGTGTGAAAAATAAATCAGGTTGATCACAGCCATCTGCTCCATTGTCTTTTTGTGTGAACCCTTGAAAACGTCACACTGGTGTCAGAAGTGGGATATGGAGCAAGATGAGGATCCAGGCGGAGGTACAGCGGCCGGAGCGGTTCATCGCTCAGCCAGCAACGGAGTGTAGAGCTGAGACGCCGGCCCCTGGAGAGCTTCGCCGCGATGGACGGAGCAGAGCAAACCAGCCCCGTTTCCCGCCCTTTTCAGGGCAGGACGGGCTGGCAATTCCAGAGCGATTAGAAGCGGCAATCGACCGGGAGATGACAGTCTCATCCATCCAGCAGCGGGCCAAGATTCCCCGCTACAACGGCGAGAACCTGTTGGATGACCGCCTGGCCCAGGTCGAGTTGGCTGCCGCGCTGATCATCAGAGGAAACCACCGTGCTGAGAGCGAGTGGAGGAGGAGCTACGGCAGATCACAGCAGCGCGTGCACGAAGGAAACAGCCGTGGCGACGCAAGGAAGGACGGCTTCCGCTGCACAGAGCCAGGGTAAATGGCATGGTACTGCCCCGCACACAGCGCACGACAAACTGGCCCCTCGCCGACGTTAAATTAGAGCGAGGTGACATGGACGGGGAAAAAGCCGCCTCCTGCAGATGCTTCCCCCGGCAGATAACGTCACAGAGGCCTTTGGAGCGCAGCAGCAGTGGAGCGAGCAGGACAGATCCGGTCTTTTCTCGGGATCGGCAGGGGCTGGACGCCTGGACACGGGCCAGTGGCCGACTGGGAGGTCCTGGCAGCGGTAGGAGTCATGGGACTCCCGCTGCCAGAGGAGGAGCTGTGCGTGTCCTACCGCCACCCGATGCTTTTCCTTTCGGTGACGTCACAGAGGCCCTCGGCGCAGGAGCGACGCAGCGGAGCGAGCAGGACGAAGATGCGGCCATTTCCCAGGCGCAGCAAGGGCTGGACGCATGGACGCGGGCCAGCGGCCGCCTGGGAGAACTGGCAGCGGTGGGAGTCGGCCGGAGCGGGCCTGGGACTCCCGCTGCCAGGGAAGGGACTGTGCGTGGTCCTACAGAGGCTGTCAGATGTGTCCATCCGCCCGCTGATGGCCAAACCGGAACCCTACCCCAACCAGATACTCTTGAGCGAGACTCAGATGGCCCGTGCATGCCGCCCTGGCACCGGGCTGACTCGCGTTGGATTTCTGAAAGTGGACTTTGAATTTTCTGGGGACAGAAACCAGTCCGGGGGGGGGGGGGCAGTGTAACGTCGGGGCCATTTTAAGGGAGCCAGGGATTTCCCAGCATGCTTTGCCAGTTTGAAACGTTACTGTGTGTGTTAAATGTGTTATTTCTGAGTTATACTGCTGTGTCATTATAACTACATTATAATGACCCAGCAGTGTTTAGCAGGATTAGGGCAAGATGTACCATGTGTGTGTAACCATGATTCAAACAGGGGTCTGGGGGAATGACCTCCGCTCCTGTCTGTGCTGAGAAGCAGGTTGGGGGTCGGGGTGTGTGAAAAATAAATCAGGTTGATCACAGCCATCTGCTCCATTGTCTTTTTGTGTGAACCCTTGAAAACGTCACAGTATAGTTATCTCTTTTCCAAGAGTGCTTTTTGCTGGTTTGTCTGCACAGTCATTCCCTTTCAACCCTTCATGTGCAGAAACCCAACAAAATTGAACTTCTCCACCACCCCTGTGTACCCTAAATAAACTCAGCTCAATCACCAAGTCTTCCCTTGTAGATATTAGTGTGTGTATGGTTTTTAACGCTGCAAGTGAATCCGTGCACACCACCACCCAGTCCGGTCTGATCTCCTCCACCCACTGCAAAGCAATAATTATTACCACCATCTCTGCTGTAAACACAGATGTATTGTTGGAGAGTCTTTTTGCAATGGTCACTTTAAACTCTGGAATGTATACTCCAACTCCAACAGAGCCCTCTTTGTTCTTTGAACCGTCAGTATAGAGCTGTAAGAAGTTATAGTAATTGTTCCTGAGGTAAATGCTTGTTTTAACACCAACTTCACTCATATACCAATCCTTTTTACTCATTAGCAGACTAGCATCTACTTCTATTCCCGGAAACAGTCAAGGGGGAACATTGCTCACTGGACTGGTGTTGGCTATGTCAATAGTGTGTAGCCCATACATTCTGGCTTTTCTTTCAGTTGTCCACCCAAACCCGTGTCCCTGGAAATTAGAGTATTCCCAGCAGTTCTTGTAGTGTTGTTTTTGAAATATTTGCTTCGTCACTTCCTTTCAGCTTGACCCAGTATGATAATGCGAGTTTATCTCTTCTCAAATCCATTGGCCTTTCTCCTGCTTCTATTAAAACTGCATTGTTTGGTGTTGTTTTGATGGCTCCAATGCACAGGCGAAGCGCTCTATGCTGCATTCCGTCTATTTTTTCCAGAGTCATCTTTGCCGTTGCTCCATAAATCATGCATCCATAGTCTATTGTTTATTGCATTAGTGTTCTGTAAATGTCAATTAATGCCTGTTTATCTGCACCCCATTTGTGTCCAGCTACAGCTCTTATGAGATTAATGACTTTTTTGTACTTTGTCTCCAGATTTTCAACATGAATTCTCCATGTGTATGCACTATCAAACCACAATCCTAGATATTTGAACTCACTGACTTTCTCTATTGGTTGATTATATAATGTTAAAGGTTCTGTACCAGTTCTGCGATTTTTTTTGTGAAAGTCAGATAGCAGGTTTTACTGTTTGAAAATTTAAATCCCCAGTCATATGACTACTTTTCCACTTTCTCCATTGCTTTCCTGATGTTTTTGAATACAAATTTCTCATTTCTTCCCTTCATCCATATGGCTCCATCATCTGCATATAGTGCTGTTTTGATGGATCTCTCTTGATCTGCAAACATGTCATTAATCAATACATTGAATAAAACAGGGCATATCACACTCCCCTGAGGAACACCATTTTCTATTTCAAAGTCATTAGAAACTTCTGATCCTACTTTAACCCTAATTGTCCTGTGTGTTAAAAAATCCATGATCCAATTATACATCCTACCACCAATGCCCATTTTATTCAGTTTGATAAGAAGTCCAACCCTCCACAGTGAGTCATAAGCCTTTTCAATATCCAGATAAACTAACCATTACTTCTTTCATTTTGAGAGTCTTTTCAATATCATTACTTACCCTAACTACAGCATCCTGTCATGACTCACTCTGGGCCATCAACTGCTTCAGCTGCGCGCACACCTGCTTCCAATCGCCCATGGGCTTTATAGCCTGCTCTGCCTGGGATTCGACACGGAGCCGTCTGTCATTCTCCCAAAGAGTTATGTCTCTCGCCTGACTGTCTATGACCAGGTCTCCTAACTCTTTATTGAAATCATCTCTTCGTCTCTAGTAAGCAGTGTGCTACTCACCTTCCTCTCAGTTTCTCCCCTGTGCACAGGTGGATTCCTCTGGCGGCAGAACCTGCCCTTCTCTGCGGCGGAACGGCCTCCCCTTGCCTCTACAGGCCAACCTGCTCACCTCTGGAGCGCATAGCAGACGCTGTCTTCCTGGCTGGAGCCCTCCAGGCCAACCTGAGCGCTCATCATTCCACCTGCAAGTAAGCCCCAGTCATTACTTCGCTCATTCAGTAGTGGAAGACTCTAACATCTGTGCTTTGGCTCTGTTATAGGGTTGCCAGGCTGAACGGCGCTCTGTTTCACCCCCGGCCACGTCATCTCTACCATCACCACATACACACCACACATCCACGCATCCACACACCCTCACTGTACAAATAAAGATAATTGTATTTCACTCGAGCCTGTGTGTGTGTTCCCTGGGTCCAGCAATATGTCAGTACGGCTCCGTCAGAGTGGCCCAGCGAACAGTGGGCCCGCACACCAGATTAACAACTTGGAGGCTCGAGTGGACCAATTAACTTACCAACAGCAGGTCATTCTCAATCAGTTAGCCCAAATAAACAGCCGGTTGGATCGCTTGGAAGGACAGCAGGCGTTTCCTCCGGTTCCTAGCAGTAGGCCAGCTCCCGTTAGCTCCCCTCCTAGCCAGACTAGTCAGGCCCCCTTAACCCGACTCACTCCGGTTCCCACGCCCGCTTGCTTCGGCGGAAAACTTGGGGAGGCTCGTGGCTTTATTCTTCAGTGTGAGACCGTGTTTCAGCGGGTCCCGGGAGATTTTCCTACCGACCACAGCCGCATAGGTTACGTAGCTAATCTATTGGAGGGACGAGCACTAGCATGGGCATACGCCGTGATGGCAAAACCTAGCTATGCTAATCTAACCTACACTCAGTTCATCCATGATTTTCACAAGGTTTTTGATCATTCCGACAGCGATAGTGTGCTCACACCCGGCTATTAAATCTTTGACAAGGGGGCAGGTCCATCGTGGACTACACTGTCTATTTCCGGGTGGTGGCAGCGGAGGTGGGATGGGAGGATGCCTCGTTATGTAGCATTTTTATCAGAAGCCTGAGCCCTAGTTTGCGGGATGAGCTGGCCCATTTAGACAAGCCTGAGCGGCTCACAGAGCTCATTTCATTGGCTATTAAGCTAGATAACAGGCTGAGAGAGAGAGCTGCCAAGCGGAAGTCTTCTGGCCGCTCAGGCAGTCAGTTTCATCACTCCTCTCAGTCATCTCTTCTGGCATTGCCCACGCTGCAGGCTGCAGACGGACCCGAGGCAATGGTAGTGGGGAGGACAAAGCTCTTGTTAGCCAAGAGGCAACGTCGCAGGGAGTTAGACCTGTGTATGTACTGTGGGAGTGAGCAGCATGAGATAGAGTCCTGCCCTGTTCAGCCAAAAGAGGGGGTCCGCGCATCGCAGTAAGGGGACTCGCGGACTCATCCCGGCCTAATCCCCTCACAAAGTGCCTCCTTCCTATTAGATTTTGTTATAAACATACTGAAATTCTCACGCACGCACTGGTAGACTCGGGGGCTGAGCAGAGCTTCATCTCGGGGGAACTGGCAACCCAACTGGGGCTTCCCTGCCATACTCTCCCGTCCCCCCTGAGACTCGTGGCCCTGTCCAAGGCCCCTCTGGAGACGGTGACACGTCAGACTGTTCCGGTGTCTGCTATTATCTCTGGCAACCATCGGGAGGACCTAAGTCTGTTCGTTTTGGCCACCTCGGTCTCTCCCGTCATCCTAGGCTCAGAATCAGAATCAGAATCAGAAATCAGGTTTATTGCCATTGTTCATGTAGTACACAAACTAGGAATTTGTCTCGGTACAATGCTGCAACATTAAACATGATAAGATAAGAGAAATAAACTATACATGTAATAAAGTGTAGGATAAGATTAAGTGATACTGGTCAACAGTTAAAATATATATTAGCCAGCAGCAGATACTGTGGAGAACTATATAGTGCAGTCGGTAATGCAGGAAGAAAACAGTGATGATTGACATGAGTCTGGTTGAGCTGCTGTACATGGTGCACGAGAGTCACTTAGTGTTCAGCAGTCTAATGGCAGAGGGGAAGAAGCTGTTCATGTGACGGGAGGTTTTAGTCTGGATGGACCGAAGTCTTCTACCAGAGGGGAGGGGGGCAAACAGTACATGACCAGGGTGTGAGGGATCGGCTATGATCCGGCCAGCACGCCTCCGGGTCCTGGAGATGTACAGATCCTGGAGAGATGGGAGCTTGCAGCCGATCACCTTCTCAGCAGTGCGCACGACGCGCTGCAGCCTTAGTCTGTCCCTGGCAGTGGCTCCTGCGTACCACACGGTTATGGAGGTGGTGAGGATGGACTCGATGATGGCTGTGTAGAACTGCACTAACATCTTGGTGGGTAGCTTGAGCTTCCTCAGCTGCCGCAGGAAGAACATCCTCTGCTGGGCTTTTTTGATGAGTGAGCTGATGGTCAGCTCCCATTTGAGGTCCCTGGTGATGGTAGTGCCTAGGAAGCGGAAGGAATCAGCAGTGGTGATGGGAGAGCCTGAGAGGGTGAGGGGGGGCAGAGGAGTAGTGACTTTCCTGAAGTCTACAATCATCTCCACTGTCTTCAGAGCGTTCAGCTGCAGGTTGTTATTGCTGCACCAGGACGCCAGCTGGGCCACCTCTCTCCTGTAGGCGGACTCGTCGCCGTTGGAGATGAGCCCGATGAGGGTGGTGTCGTCCGCAAACTTGATCAACTTGACAGACTGGTGGCTGGAGGTGCAGGAGTTGGTGTAAAGGGAGAAGAGTAGGGGGGAAAGTACACAGCCCTGGGGTGATCCGGTGCTGATGCTAGTATAGTCTGAGACAGTCTTTCCCAGCCGCACATGCTGCCTCCGGTCCGTCAGGAAGTCGATGATCCACCTGCAGAGGGAGTCAGGCACGTTGAGCAGGGACAGCTTGTCCCGGAGCAGAGCGGGGCGGATGGTGTTGAATGCGGAGCTGAAGTCCACAAACAGGATCCTGGCGTAGGTTCCCGGGGAGTCCAGGTGCTGCAGGATGGAGTGGAGGGCCAGGTTGACTGCATCGTCTACAGACCTGTTGGCTCGGTAGGCAAACTGCAGCGGGTCCAGGAGAGGGGTGGTGATGGACTTGAGGTGGGACAGGACCAGGCGCTCAAAGGACTTCATGACTACAGAGGTGAGCGCTACAGGTCTGTAGTCATTAAGTCCAGTGATCCGTGGCTTCTTGGGGACAGGGATGATGGTGGAGGATTTGAGGCAGGACGGCACGTGGCATAACTTAAGGGAGGTGTTAAAAATGTCTGTGAATACAGGAGCCAGCTGTTTCGCACCGAGTCTCAGGGTGGAGGGAGACACGCCGTCTGGGCCGGGGGCCTTGCGCGGGTTCAGTCTGGAGAACTGTTTGAGCACATCCTGCTCACTGATGATAAGGGGAGGGGGGGAGGTGGGGGGGGGTGCCTTAAATGAAGTAGGGAATGTGGAGGCTGTGGAGCTGGAGGGAGGGGGGGAGTTGGACACAGATGACGAGGTGTCAAAACGGGCATAGTGTTGGGACAGTCTCTGACAAAGGGCTTTGTCATCCTGACCTTTAGGAGCCTGAGGCCGATAGTTGGAGATCTGCCTCAGTCCTCTCCACACGGAAGCCGAATCATTAGCAGTGAACTGCTGCTGGAGTCTCTCTGAGTACACAGATTTAGCCCTCTTCAGCTCTCTGTTAAACCGGTATTTAACCTCCCTGTAGCAGTCCCTGTCTCCACTTTTCAGCGCTGCTTCCTTCTCCTTCCTGATCTGTCTGAGCTTAGCTGTGAACCAGGGTTTGTCATTAGAGTAACTCACCCTGGTGCGTGATGGAAGAATGTTCTCTTCACAAAAGTGGATATATGAGTTCACAGTGTCCGTGTACTCATCCAGATCATGCGTGGCTCCTTTAAGCATGCCCCAGTCAGATATTTCCATGCACGTTTCCAGCTTCTCCTCAGCATCACTGGTCCGTATCTTCGTAGTGCTCACAACAGGTTTAGTGAGCTTCAATCTCTGTCTGTATGTGGGAATGAGGTGAACCATCACGTGATCAGATAATCCCAGCGCAGCTCGAGGGACAGCGCGATATGCGTCTTTCACTGTGGTGTAACAGTGATCCAGTGTGTTTAATCCTCTGGTGGGGCATTTAATAAACTGTTTGTAGCGGGGGAGATCGTGGCTCAGATTGCACTGATTAAAGTCGCCAGCCACAATAATCAGCGAGTCTGGAAAACTCCGCTCTGTGTGTTGAATGTGATCCGCGAGCACGCGCTGAGCTTCGCGCGTGTCCGCGTCGGGAGGGGCGTACACAGCGATCAGTATAAAAGAAGCAAATTCCCGTGGGGAATAAAAAGGCTTGCAGTTGATAACAAGAAATTCCAAGGCAGGAGAACAGTGTTTGGAAATTTCCGTTACATCAGAGCACCAGCTACAGTTGATGTAGAAGCAGACTCCGCCTCCTGTGGTCTTGCCGGAAAGCTCTGTGTCACGATCAGCACGGAAGAGCTGGAAGCCGTCGAGGCGCAGCGCGCTGTCCGGTATATTTTCCCGGAGCCAGGTCTCAGTAAAGCAGAGGACAGCTGAGGAGGCGAGGTCCTTAAAACGCATCAGCAGTCTCAGTTCATCCACCTTGTTAGAGAGAGAGTTGGTATTGGACAGAAATATGCCAGGCAGCGCCGTTCGCGAGCCTCTCCTGCGAAGTCGTACGAGAGCGCCCGCTCGTCTTCCTCTCTTCCGCCGTCTCACTTTCCGAGCCAAACAATAAACCAGATCGGCGGCAGGGGCTAGAAAAACTGGGAGGAGGTCCGTGGGGGTCAAAGTCCTGATATTTAAAAGTTCTTCACGGGTATAAGTGCAAGCAGACACACAATTGACAATTGACTACCAGGCTACCCCTGGCTCCGCCTCCACAATCCAACCTTCGATTGGCATACAGGGAGTGTCATCGCTTGGAGCCCCTTTTGCCTGAGTGCATGTTTACAGTCTGCAGCATGTTCACCTTCGGTGCCCCTGTCCCCCCCCGCCCCCCTTCTCCTGACCTGTCCAGGGTGCCGCCTGAATTTCATGACCTGGGGGCTGTGTTCAGTAAGTCACAGGCACTGTCCCTCCCCCCCCCCCGCCCCCACCGCCCGTATGACTGTGCCATCAATCTCCGGGCTGGCGCCCTGCTGCCATCGAGCCACCTCTACAGCCAATCGGCCCCGGAGCGGGAAGCTATGGACGCTTACATCAAGGAGTCTCTCAGCTCGGGCATCATCCGACCTTCTTCCTTGGCGGTGGGAGCGGGGTTCTTCTTCGTGGGTAAGAAGGATGGCTCCCTGCGGCCTTGTATTGATTTCCGGGCTCTCAACGACATTACTATTAAAGACAAATACACCCTCCCGCTCATGGACATGGCGTTTGACTCCCTCCAGGGGGCCTCCTGGTTCACTAAGTTGGATCTCCACAACGCCTACCACCTCGTGCAGATCTGGGAGAGAGGCGAGTGGAAGACGGGATTCCGGACCCCAAGCGGCCACTTCGAGTACCTCGTGATGCCGTTTGGGTTGACCAACGCTCCGGCCGTCTTCCAGCGCCTTATTAACGATGTTCTCCAAGACTTCCTTGGGTCTTTCATCTTCGTATATCTGGACAATATTCTGATCTTCTCTCAGTCGCGGGGTGAGCATCAGGTCCACGTGAGACAGGTCCTCCAACGGCTCCTGGAGAACAAATTGTTTGTGAAGGCGGAGAAGTGTGAGTTCTACGCCAACAAGACCTCCTTTCTCGGGTTCATTATCTCACACAACCAAATCATCCCCAACCCCAAGAAGGGTAAGGCAGTGGTGGATTGCCCCCCCCCCATCCAGACTAAAACCTCCCGTCACATGAACAGCTTCTTCCCCTCTGCCATTAGACTGCTGAACACTAAGTGACTTATTGACTCTCGTGCACCATGTACAGCAGCTCAACCAGACTCATGTCAATCATCACTGTTTTCTTCCTGCATTACCGACTGCACTATATAGTTCTCCACAGTATCTGCTGCTGGCTAATATATATTTTAACTGTTGACCAGTATCACTTAATCTTATCCTACACTTTATTACATGTATAGTTTATTTCTCTTATCTTATCATGTTTAATGTTGCAGCATTGTACCGAGACAAATTCCTAGTTTGTGTACTACATGAACAATGGCAATAAACCTGATTCTGATTCTGATTCTGATTCTGATTCCCATCAAGGAAGCAGCTGCAGCAGTTCCTAGGGTTAGCCAATTTCTACTACCAGTTTGTTCCTAACTACAGCACGATCGCTCTCCCCTTGACCCGTCTCACCTCCCCCAAGGTGGCGTTCCGATGGACGGAGGAGGCTGCAGCGGCGTTCGCCGCTCTTAAGACCAAATTTTCATCCTCTCGTGTCCTGACGCAGGTGGATCCCTCTCTCCAGTGCCTGGTTGAGGTGAACGCTTCTGATTCTGGGGTGGGGGCGGTTCTGTTGCAGCATTCTCCAGTGGACGGGGTGATCCATCCCTGCGCCTTCTTCTCCCGGCGGCTGTCCCTGGCGGAGAGAAATTATGACATTGGCGACAGGGAGCTCCTGGTGGTGAAACTTGCTTTGGAGGAGTGGCGTCACTGGCTGGAGGGGGCCGCCCAACCCTTTGTTATATGGACCGATCATAAGAAATTGGAGTACCTGAAGACAGCGAAGCATCTGAATGCCCGTCAGGCTCGTTGGTCCCTGTTCTTCGGGCGCTTCAGGTTCACCATCACTTACCGCCCCGGAGCTAAGAACGCCAAACCTGATGCCCTGTCCAGGCAGTTCGCTTCGGAGGCCGCTGAGGGCCGTGAGCACACCATCCTCCCTGCCTCTTGTGTCATGGGTGCCCTCTTGTGGGGCATCAGGGAGAAGGTCCTGAAGGTGCAGGAGGCTGAGCCGGATCCAGGTGGGGGGCCTACAGAGAGGCTGTTTGTTCCTTCTTCTGTCCGGGGCGAGGTGATCCACTAAGCCCACTCCTCTAAGCTCGCTTGTCATCCAGGGGTTACTCGCACGGTGGAGATGCTCCAAAGGACGTTCTGGTGGCTGGGGCTTCGGAAGGACGTCATCAATTATGCCCGTGCCTGTCCTCAGTGCGCCACCGGGAAGACATCATCTTCTCCGCCGGCTGGTCTCCTCCACCCGTTGCCGGTCCCCAGCAGGCCGTGGTCCCACATCGCCCTGGACTTTGAGGCTGGCCTTCCTTCATCCAGTCATTTCACCACCGTCCTCACCATCGTGGAACGTTTTTCTAAGCCCACCCACTTTGTCCCATTACGAGGGCTTTCCACGGCACGGGAAACGGCGGACCTGTTGGTGCAGCATGTTGTGCATCTTCACGGGATCCCCATCGACATCGTCTCTGATCGGGGTCCCCAGTTCGTGTCCCGAGTTTGGAGGGCTTTCTGCAACGCGCTGGGGGCGATGGTGAGCCTGTCCTCCGGTCATCACCCGCAGAGCAACGGGCAGTGTGAGTGGGCCAATGAGGAGCTGGAGGCCGCCCTGCATTGTGTCATCGCCTCTAGTCCCTCATCTTGGAGCAGCCATCTCCCCTGGATCAAGTATGCCCACAATTCGACCGTGTCCTCGGCGATTGGCATGTCCCCCTTCAGGGCCTCTCTGGGTTACAACCCTCCGCTTTTTCCCGAGAAGGATAGGGATGTGGCCATACCTTCCATCCACGCCCACCTGAGGCACTGTCGCCAGCTCTGGACGGCTACCCGCTGGGCCCTTCTGTGTATGGCCGAGCGCAACTCTAGGACGGTGAACCACCGCAGAAGACCGGCTCCTCAATACCAGATGGGTCAGCAGGTATGGTTGTCGACTCAGCATATTGCCTTGAAGGCTGAGAGAAGGAAGCTGGCTCAACGTTTTATTGGCCCCTTCCCCATTGTTCGTATTGTGAATCCTGTGGCTGTGCGCCTGGCTCTCCCCCCCTCTCTCCGTGTTTGTCCTACGTTTCACGTCTCCCAGGTCAAGCCTGTCTGTTCCAGCACTCTCTGCCCCCCTCCCAGGGCTCCACCTCCGCCAGTGTTGATCGACGGCAACCCGGCGTGGAAGGTCAACTCCATCCTGGACGTCCGCCGCCGGGGTCGCGGCCTGCAGTACCTGGTGGACTGGGAGGGGTATGGCCCTGAGTGGAGATCCTGGGTGCGTCCATCCTTCGTGTTGGATAAACACCTCATCAGGGACTTCCACTAGATGCACCCAGGTAGGCTGGTGCCAGGAGGCGCCGCTTGGGGGGGGAGTACTGTCATGACTCACTCTGGGCCGTCACCTGCTTCAGCTGCACGCACACCTGCTTCCAATCACCCACGGGCTTTATAGCCTGCTCTGCCTGGGATTCGGCACGGAGCCGTCTGTCATTCTCCCAAAGAGTTATGTCTCTCGCCTGACTGTCTACGACTCTTTATTGAAATCATCTCTTCGTCTCTAGTAAGCAGTGTGCTACTCGCCTTCCTCTCAGTTTCTCCCCTGTGCACAGGTGGATTCCTCCAGCGGTGGAACCTGCCCTTCTCTGCGGCGGAATGTCCTCCCCTCGCCTCTACAGGCCAACCTGCTCACCTCTGGAGCGCATAGCAGACGCTGTCTTCCTGGCTGGAGCCCTCTGGGCTCCAGCCAGGAACCAAATAGCCAACCAACCAAATAAAGATAATTGTATTTCACTCGAGCCTGTGTGTGTGTTCCCTGGGTCCAGCAATATGTCACATCCACTGTGGATCTTCCTCTTCTAAAACCATTCTGATAGTCGTTTATTAATCGTTTTTGCTCTAGTACATATGGGAGTCTGTAAACTAACACCTTCTCCATCCATTTCCCTAATAGTGACATTAATGCTATTGGCCTGTAGTTGCCTGGATGAGCTGGATCTTTCCCTGGCTTATTAAATGGTAAAATTACAGCCTTCTTCCACCCACTTGGGATAACCCCCTCCTTCCATATTCTGTTAAACAATTTCAGCACCAGTTGCATTGATTGCATAGGCAACTGCCAGAACATAGCATAGCTTAACTGATCATATCCTGGAGCTGTGTATCCACTATCTTGCAAAGCTCTCTTAAGCTCTGACATTGTGAGCTTGAGGTCTAATGCAGTCATGTCCTCTTTCACTTCATTTTTTTAAGTTTGCATTTTCTCTGAGTTTATGCTGCCTTTGCTGTCTATGACTCTCACCAAGATGGTCTCCTCTATGCACTGCTGTAAATGCTCTACCTAGGACTTCTGCCTTTTCTTTGTCTGATACAGCCATCTTATCCCCATCCACTAAAGCTGGAATTTTAACTGATACCCTTTTCCCACTCATTTTTTTAAACATACCCCAGACATCACCTAGTTCTGTTTTCCTATCAAGGGTGGAACAAAATTCTCCCATGTTGACCTTTTTGTGATGGCCTGATCGCTGATTCTGTCCGCACTCAGGTTGTCCAGTTTTTTCCCCGTTCTTAATGTTTTTTCATATGGCAGTTCAGGGCTTTTATTTTGACAACGTTGCAACAGGTCTTCCGGCTGTCAAAGCTGAGTCTCATTGTGACAGCTGTTCACCATTCCCCCGATTACATTCCCCTTTATTGATTGGTTTGTATTTAAGGAAGCAGCCGAGGCTTACTCCTCACTGCAACCTCATCAAACCTCCGTCACACTATCATCCAAGATTTGTGATACATTTGTATTCCTCATCTCTCAGTAAGTGTTCTTCTTCATAGTCTGTGTTCTAGTTTCGTAGTGTTTATTTCCTTGTAGCCTGAGATTTGGAGTCTAAGTGTATGTTCGTGTTTTTGCCCCACGTGGCTGTTATTTTGTCATTTGTCTTTTCGTTAATAAAACATGCAAACTCATCGGCTGGTTTTCGGCGTGTTATTGATGGCTCGTGAGGGAGATTGCTGTCAGTAGGTCGCAGCCAGAACGAGACATTGGTCACCGTGAATTTGTTTTTTTTGGGGGGGGGGCTTGTTGTTTTTCCCTGTTTTTCCGGGTACCAGCGTGTTGGAGATGGCGTCGCCAGGAGAGGGCTATTCCTTGGACTTGGACTACAGGCTGATCATGTTCTTGATAGATCTAGATGGCCTGCTCTCCAACGCTCGCCGCGGCATCACTCCTGACTGGTACTTGGACCTCGCAGAGGCGGCTATTAACCGCAATCCTCACCATGCCAACCACGCCGAGGTAAGGAAGAGAGTGGTGGAAATTACGGCTCTCCGGGATAAGACCCGTGGACCAGAGGGGAATTCTGGCAGGAAGCCAATGGCGAAGCATCCCCGTTCCTCGCCTCGGGATCCAGTTCCTGTCACCCATCCAGCCCAGGAGTCCATGTCACCCAAGGGCCGTCCCCATCCTCAGCGGAAGAGGACGTCAGCTAGGATTCCCCCAGAAGAGACACAGTGGGCAGCTGAGCTCATCCGGGGCCGTGTGGCTGAGGCGCGCTCTTCCATCCATCCGACTCTCATCATGAAGCATGTGGTGGCGACAGTCAGACTGGTGGAGGTCAATCCCGAACTTTATGACTATTCCAAGTTCACCAAATTACTGGTCTCTGTCTCCACGCAGCAGCGGTGGTTTCCTGACCTAACCTTTGCCTCGCCCTCTGCTGGTAAACGCCGTCACCCTGCTCGCTCCCAGCCTCAGTGAGATCCCTGTCCGGATCCTGTTCCGGGCCGCCGTAAGAACTCTGCCTCCCAGCCAGCTGTTGCCCCTGTGTCACGACGGAAGGGAGAGACAGCAACCTCCGCCTCCGGGTCTTCTGTTCCCCCTGTTCCGTCAGCTCCTCGTCCCCGGACTACCTCGGCTACGCCTCCCTCCTCCTCAACGTTTTCTTCAGCTGCTGTGAGCTACACGAGTCCTGCTCCGGCTGTGCCCGTCATCAATCCTTTGCAAGCAGCTCCTCTTCGTCTTCCCGGGGGGCCCTCCTTCACCATCCGCAGGGGAAAGGGAGGAACCAAGCCTGTTACAGCAGGCACCATCGGCCCTCTGGAGAAAAGGCAAGTGCTATTTCATTCTCTTCCACCGTGCTATGAAGTGTCTTGTCTGACTCCTGGGGGTGGAGTTCGGGGTTCACAGCCCCCCGAGCTCTCTCCACCTGCTGTAACTATTAACTGTGAACCTGCATCCTCTGTGTCTCCTTCCCCTGAGCGTCCCCCGGTGCTACAAATACATCACCGGACGAAGAAGTTGCCTGCAGCCCTGGAGAGCCTTTTTCCAGCCACGTCACAGGCAGAGGAGGAGGGCGAACTGCCGATTGGAGTCTGCGCCGACGATCAAGCGACTCTGGGTCTTCATGGAGGAACGGTTTGACCCAGCAGGCCACGGATCCCTGGCCACCACGTTGTACGGGCCTTCAGCGTGGACTTCTGCGCCAGGGACTCCCCAGACTGTGAAGACCATCATGCCGGCTGCGGAGCCCGCCGCAGTCGAGTGGGAACCAGGAGTGGACCTCCAGCTCGTTGAACCTGACGAGCTGAACCATGACGTAAGCGACAGGATGAATGCTGGTGTTGTTGACTGGAATGACAGCAGCTTTGTATCTCACTGTTTCCCTGGTTTCTTGTTTTAATTTTACAGCTATGCCTTTGTGTTGTGTCGCAGGCTTAGATAAACAGCAGGCCATGAAAGACCACATCACACGCTTCAGCTCCAACTGTCATAAGCCTCCTTGTGTGCTCTTCGTGTGCTTTTACACAGCAGGAGCGCATGAGGAGGGGAAGGATTAATGGATTTACGCGCAGCTTTGGCCTACTTTCTGTGATTGCATGATGACACTTGCCGGTACGGCCACGTCCCCTCTCTCATTATCACCAGCTGATTCAAACTCTACTGCACCCAAGGTGACCTCCGGCTGAGGCTGTACTGCACCCATGGTGACCTCCAGCTGAGGTTCTGCAGCATCCTTGAGAAACCGACCCAGATCATCAGCGGCTCCAGGTGTAGTTGACTGCTCTCCGGCGACCCTGAGAGGAAGTTCAGAGACAGGGGAGAGAAAGACGGGGTCAGGGCCAGCAGCGGGTTGGAGCCAACAGTCCAGTCAGCGGCTGTGGTTTTTTGATGATAACTAGTTTATGCAGGTGCGGTTGTAAATATTATATTGATCATTGACAACGACTTTTGGGTTTACACAACATGCTAAAAAATGTCAAAATCGTGTCATTAGACCTTTAAATATATCTACAGAGCCACCCCCTCCATCACCTTGGACAATCAGACCATCTCTCTCTGTTTCTAATACCTGCTTAGACCCCCCTTAGGAAGAGTTCCCTCCCAACCAAACAAACAATTAAAACCTGGCCTGAAAATGCTCTCCTCCAGCTACAGGACTGCTTTAGCTGCACAGACTGGAACATCTTTCAACAGCAGGACCTGCATTCCTATACCAAGTCTGTCCTCTTTTACATTAAATGCTGTGTAGAAAATGTGACAGTCACCAAACACATCCCGGTCTTTCCAAACCACAAACCCTGGATGACCAATGAAGTCCAGGCTCTGATCAGAACCCGCAACTCAGCCTTCAGGCAGAGGAACAGCTCTCTGTACAGCACTGCCAGAGCCAACTTGAGAAGAGTCATAAAACTCGCTAAGAACGCTGACAGGAGGAAGGTGGAGGGCTTCCTTACAGACAACAACCCTTGACAGATGTGGAGAGGCATCCAGGCCCTCACCAACTACAGGGGCCAGTGCCCCTCAACGCCGGACAACAGCCTCACTCTGGCAGAGGACCCTAATAGCGTCTTTGCCCAGTATGAGCTCACACCCCCCCCCCCCCCAAGTCGCCCCCATCCCCTCCTCCCCTCTATCTCTACAGGTGCATGAGGTGAGGAGGCAATTGAGAGCAGTGAACCCCCGCAGAGCCGCTGGCCCTGACGGCATCCCAGGAACAGTGGTCAAAGCATGTGCAGACCAGCTGGCAGAGATCCTCACCAAGCTGTTCAACCTCTCCCTGATGCACGCCATCATCCCCTCCTGCCTCAAGGCCTCCACCATCGTCCCCATCCCCAAAAAGTCCGCAATTGACAGTCTAAATGACCACAGACCCATAGCACCCACATCTGTAGTCATGAAGTGTTTTGAGTGACTGGTGTCCCAGTACATTAGGGACTGTCTTCCCCCCCTTCCTTCAACCCCCATCAGTTTGCATACAGGGAGAACCAGTCCACAGAAGACGCCATTGCCACCACACTCCACAGAGCACTGAGCCACCTGGAGAACCCAAGGAGCTACGTGAGGATGCTCTGTGTGGACTACAGCTCAGCTCACCATCATCCCAGACATCTTGATCAATAAACTGCACCTCCTCCAGATCCCCCCGTCCCCCCTGTTCCTGGATAAAAAAAACTTTCTCACCAACCGCCCACAAACAGTCAGACTTGCCCCCCACCACTCCTCCACACTATCTGTAAGTACTGGTTCCCCCCAGGGCTGCACGCTAAACCCTCTACTGTACTCCCTGTACACCTTTGTCTGTATTCCAACCCACCCAACCATCGTCATTGTGAAGTATTGTGACAATACCACCTTGGCTGGGCTCATCACCAATGACAATTAGAAGGCATACAGGGCAGAGGTAGAGAATCTGCTGCTGTGGTGCCAAGCAAACAACCTGAAACTGAATGTCCAAAAACCCAAAGAACTCATACTGAGTCTCTGTTCACATCACCATCTTGCTAAGGCCTGCATACAGACCCAGAGTGAAAGCCATCAGACCAACAAAAAAGCAAGTACGTGTGTGGCTAGAGGGGGCCTTGGATGCTTTGAAAGACTGCTTCAGCACTACAGACTGGGACACTTTCAAGCAAACAGCCACTCACACTATGTTTGTGGACACACGAACATAGAGGAGTACACTGAGATTGTTTGTAGCATACAGTACATAGCTAAATGCATTGATGATGTCACTCACTGCAAAACCATCACTGTTCGTGCCAACCAAAAGCCATGGATGGCCACAGGCTCCTGAGGGCTCATGATGCAGCCTTCAGGGCCAGCAACACTGCAGGACTGACAACAGCTAGGGCCAACCTGTCCTGTGGCATCAAGGAGGCACAACGACAGTACAGCAAAAAAATATCCAGCCACTTCAGCAACACCTGAGATGCACATTATCTCTGGCGTGGCATACAGACCCTCACCAACTACAAACCTCCACCTTAGACCAGTGCTAGTTACATTACATTGCTTAACAACCTAAACGACTTCTTTGGCCGCTTTGAAACACAAACCAGCACATCAACACAGAAGACCACTCCTCCCCCAGACAAGCAGACCATAAGTCTGGATCCGGCTAGCATGAAGAGGACCTTCTCCACGATCAACCCACGCAAGGCAGCTGGACCAGACAACATACCAGGTCGCATTCTGAAGGACTGTGTGGAGGAGCTCAAGAATGTCCTGGCCATTCCCCTGCCCTCGGGGAAAAGGTACCGGAGCCTCCAGGCCCTCTCCACAAGACTGCTAAATAGCTTTGTTCACCAGGCCATCAGGACCCTGAACTCTGTCCACCCCCCTTCCCCCCCAGATCGTAGCGCACTCATCCGCACAATAACTGCCTCAGCTGCTGGCACAGACAGACTGGCACACCAGCAGTAATACATCTGCTGCTGTATGTCTCTGCACCTTACTGCAGCCATTTGCACAAATGCCATACATGCTGCTCTCTGTTATTGCAATATTGATCATGTGCAGTCCAATCTGTCACTGTCTGCACCTACACTACCACACTGAACTTGTAATTACAGGTATTACTGCTCTACCTTTTTTCTGTATATAGGATTGCTGGGTTTTATCATTTGTCTTTATTTGCACTACGGGGTGTCTGGGTTTTGTCTTTTGTCGTTATTTGCACTACAGGTACCATTATGGTACATAGACTGCTGTTGTTCTTTCAGCCTTATTCTCCTATTCCCAGCCTGTAATTTCCCAATTTGGGATCAATAAAGTACATCTATCTATCTATCTATCTATCTATCTATCTATCTATCTATCTATCTATTCCTTTTTCAGCCTTCCGCTGCCAGGAACTCCTGTCTATATCCAACTTCTTCAAGTTTCTTTTTACAGTGTCTTTAAATCTGAGCCTTGGTCTACCCTGATTGCATTTACCCTCGCATAACTGTGAGTAGAGTAACTGCCGAGGGGGATGCTGGTGGTCCATCCTCTCAACATGTCCGAGCTATCTCAGGTTCATCTGTATTAGCATGTCTTCCATTGATGGTAGACCAGCTCGTTTCAACACTTCTACGTTGGTTATCTTGTCTTTCCATGAGATGTTTATTATGGCTCAAAGGTGTCTCATCATGCACGCATGGAGTTTCTTCACCTGCACCCTGTAGACAGTCCAAGTTTCAGCACCGTACAATAGAGTAGCCAGTACTGTCGCTCTGTACACTTTGCATTTCACACGGATTGACACATGTCGATTGTTCCACAGTCTCTCCCTCAAGTTTCCAAACACAGCGCTCGCTCTTCCCATTCTGAGAGATAGTTCATCCTCCAGCCTAGCATTCTCTGAAATAGTACTCCCTAGATACTTGAAAGTCTTGCATTGACAAATAAAATCTTTGAATCTCTCTTGGACTTCAGAAAGAACTAACAGGACCACACCCCCATCCTCATAAATGGAGACTGCATGGAAACCGTCCCCACCTTCAGGTTCCTGGGCACCCACATCTCCTATGACCTCTCCTGGTCTGTCAACACCAAGGCCCTGGTGAAGAAAGCCCAGCTTCCTCCATGTCCTGAGGAAGAACACCCTGGACCAGAAGCTGCTGCTGGCCTTCTACCGCTGCTCAGTGGAGCGCGTGCTCACCTATTGTCTGGGTGTATGGTACGCCAGCTCCACGGCCGAGAACAGGAAGGCTATGCAGAGGGTCATAAACACCGCCCAAAAAATCATCGATGGCCCTTTGCCCTCCCTGGAGAACATTTCCAGATCCTCCTGTCTCAGAAAGAACAAGGCCATCACAGGAGACCCCTCACATCCCACCCACCACCTATTTGACCTGCTTCCCTCTGGACAGTGGTTCAGCTCAGTCAGATTCCACACCTCCAGACTGACAAGCAGTTTCTTCCCCTGGGCCATCCAGACCGCAAACAGTCAGAGGCCCCACCCCCTCCCTCCAAACGGTCACATGCACAGAACTGAGGACCTTTTTAATTATCATAACACACCTGTCTTTGCATGCCACACTTTTATGTATATTGACCCAACCGTGAAACCACTACCATACATATGCATGTTTTCCATAATCCTTAGGCCATTTTATTCAATCATGTGTTCAGTTGTGTGCTCTGCACTCTGCACTCCGTGAAGCCACTACCATCATCATCATCATCATCATCATAGCAGTCTGTCACGGGTGACAATGACAGTTTCATTTAGGTCTGATCAGATTCCTCTACGCAGCTCTGTCCCCCGCCCTCTGCTGCCAGGAACTCCCGACCCTGCAAGCCCGGGCAACGTCCAAGCCGGCATGAGTTACTTTCTGACTGACCATTTCATGAAACTGCAAAGTATTTGAGTACTGCTAGCTTTAGCTGGACTAGCAGCACATTCTTGGTAGATAGAGGTACATACCTGTGTATATTTCCATAATCCTGGGCTATTTTTATTTTTTATTTCAGTTGTGTGTTTAATCGTGTGTTCTGTAACCATGTTTTATCAAATCCTTCTCTCCTACTTTACTGCGCAGTAGCCTGGTGGAGCACCTACAATTTCATTGTACTGTACAGCTGTACAATGACAATCAAGCCTATTCAGTTCTATTCTATTCTATATACTGATTCAAATTTAATGAAACTTCAGACTCACAATCACAACAGTATTCTTCAGCTAACCAGCAAATTTCATGCAGTTCTGTTAATGTTTAAAAAATCCATCCATCCATCCATCTTCAACCACTTAATCCTTTTCGGGTCATGAGGGAGCTGGAGCCTATCCAATTCAACTTAAAAAACTTTATTTATACCCAAGGGGTAATTTTAAAGGCACAGTGGAGCAGTGCAATAACAACAAAAACAATGCAAGTACCACTAAATAAATAACTAAATAAAATAAAACTAAAAGATAACTCACTAACAAACTAAAAACAGCACAGTACCTCGTGTTCTGAAAATGAAAAGTGAAACAGGTTCAAATCTGTGGGTCAGGAAATTAAAAGCAAAACAGCTTTGGCAACAAAGGTGGCCCTCCTTCCCAGCATCTTTGGGTGAGAAGCATGTTCAAAAAATGTTTACAAAATGTCTGTCAGCCACTTTGTCTTCTCAGTGGAACTTTTTTTGAGCATGTATTCCAAAGCAGCAGTGTGGTGTAGGGGTTAAGATACTCATCTATCATGCAGGAGACCTGGGCTCATATCCTTTGGGTAATGTGCCTTTCCTCTCAAGTGCAACGTTCCTCTTCTACGCATCTGAAAACAATATATAGTGTACATAAAGTTTTAAATGCTGTACTACTGCTGCTGGCAATCCTTTCAGCTGAACATTTATCGTTTGAGAAAGTGTGAATACGAAAGCAATGGTGTGGTGTGGTTATGATGAGTGCTTGGAAAGCGAAAGGTCACAGCATTAAATCTTACCAAGGAGGTCTTGTTCTAAAAAAAGAAAAAACCTGAAGTACAGCATAGCTCTCCTGCAAATTTTAATGCAGCACAATGTTAGACTTTCACCTCAAGATAATGTTTGCAAATTATTTTGATGGTACTCTGAGATTTGACCGAGTGCATATCACTTCATTCATAGCCTGAGTGCCTCCACATTGCTTCCAACATCTCTTTTTTTTTGGGGGGGGGGGGTCATTACTTGGGGGACAGTAGATGTGGCCTCGGTCCCAGCAGTGAATCACAGGGCACAACTTTAGCCACCAACAACAAAAAGCCCTGTGGTTGATTGTTGGGACTGGGGTCATGGTTGCAGTGGTTGTGCCATTTTCAGTGTCTCTACAAGGAACAAGAAAGTTACATTGTGCTGCTTTAAAAACCAATGTGTAGCAGACCTTAGGTTTTAAATGCAAGACATTGAAGTCCACACCTGCTTGGACCCCAATGATCGTGGCTTGTGGCTATATTATTGATACTGTAGGAACCCACTCAGTATGTTTCCACTCAGACTGAAGGGGAATGGTCATGGGGGGATTTGTGTGTTGATGCGAACGGTGACAAAGGGGAATGGCAAATGTATTTATGTTAATGCAGCACCCCAGGTCACGGAGAGAGTGGTATGCTATAAAAAGAGAGGTGCCTGAAACCTGCTTTTTTATGCTTGTGATTCTTGTGAATGTGAGGGAGAGATTAATAAAGTCTGCTCTGCTCTGCACCGCTTCGCCCGATTATTTCTCTCTCCACACTGGTGACCCTTGACACACAATGGAACTCGAGGCGAACACCCCGGAGACGACCCGGACGGGAGGTGCCAGCAGCACGTATGCTGTTTCGGTCAAACTCCCAGACTTTTGGCTGCATGACCCGAAGTCTTGGTTCCTCCGTACCGAGGCCCAGCTCACGCTCTGGGGAATAACGGCGGATGACACCAAATATTACTACGTGGTTGCAGCACTGGACGCACGCACACCTCAGCAGGGGGTGAACTTGCTCCAACAGCCCCTAGCCCACGACAAATATGATGGTCTCAAAACCATGCTGACCCGGCGCTACACACTCTCGGACTGCAAGAGAGTGGAAAGGCTCCTGACATGCTCCGAGTTGGGAGACGGGTCGGCGGTCGAATTAATGAAGATGTTGGCGTTGATGGGCACAGATGATGGGCATTTCCTCTTTGCTCACCTTTTCCTCCGGAACCTCCCAACAGCAGCCAGGGCGGTCCTTGCCAATTCGCCGCTGCTGGCCATGCGCAACTACCGGGTGCTAGCACAAGAGGCAGATCGGATTATCCTCACCACCAGAGCCCTCGCAGTGAACGCAGCAGCATCGGAACCCAGCGAGATGGCCAGCGGAGGTGAAGGGCCAACGACAGTGGCTGCAGCAGAGGCCAAGAAGCACCGGAGAGACATGCTCTGCTTTTACCACCACCGTTTTGGAGAGGATGCACACCAATGCGTGCCACCATGCCAATTCAAGTGCTCGGGAAATGCCAGGGCCGGCAATTGGTAGCAGCTGCGACCACCGGTGAAGCAAGCAAGCTGCTCTATGTGACAGACTCACACTTGGGGAGACAGTTCCTCATGGACTCCGACTCCCAAAAGAGCCTCATCCTGCCGTCCTACGCAGACCGGCTGGCGGGAACTAGCTGCCCTGAGATGATGGCCGCAAACGGCTCAGACATTAAGACTTTTGGTGAGAGGACACTGACTGTATCCTTGCACGCCGTACATACCAGTGGACATTTGTCTTAGCGGCATGCAGCTTCCCCATTTTGGCACTGATTTTTTGTGTGCACATGGACTACTAGTCGAAGTGGCTAACAGAAGCCTGATTAATGCAATGTCTTTTGATTCTCTCCTCTGTACAACTAGAGGAGCCGGGTCCACAACACTAGCCAATGTCACAGCTTCAGGGGGTAAGTTCCACACACTACTCACCCAGTTCCCAGCACTCACGGTCCTGACATTTTCGGCAACCGTCACTAAACACAGGGTGGAGCACTTCATTACCACCACAGGGCCGCCCGTTTTCGCACGACCTCGGCGCCTGGATGCAGCTAAACTGGCCATAGCGCGCGAGGAGTTTGCCAACTTGGAAAAGTTGGGCATCATCAGACGCTCAAACAGCCCATGGGTATCCCCGTTACATATGGTCCCTAAAGCCAAGGGATTGTGGCGACCTTGTGGAGATTTCCGCAGATTAAACAACGCCACAGCGCACGACCGCTACCTGATCCCCCATATTCAGGATTTTTCCGTTCACCTCACCGGGGCACGCATTTTTTCCAAGATAGACCTGGTCCACAGTTACCACCAGGTCCCGGTGTATGCTGAGGACATACCTAAAACGGCAGTAATAACCCCGTTTGGTCTTTTTGAGTTTTTACGCATGCCTTTCAGGTTAAAAGGCGTGGCGCAAACATTCCAACGCATGATGGATGCGGTGTTGCACGATCTGCCGTTTGTGTTCGTCTACCTGGACGACACCCTGGTTTCCAGCGCGTCCAAGGACGAACACGTAGCCCACCTCAGGACAGTTTTCCAGAGGCTGGAGGAGCATGGGTTAATAATCAACCCAGCGAAGTGTCAGTTCGGGGTGATGGGAATCAATTTTTTGGGCCACCGCATCTCACCGGAGTGCGCAATGCCCTTACCGGACAAAATGCACGGAGTGGCAGATTTTCTCCGGCCTCAGACAGTCAGGGCACTGCAGGAGTTTTTGGGGATGGTTAACTTCTACAACCATTTTCTCCCCCGCACAGCCCAGCTCATGCAGCCATTGTATGCCGCACTTAAGAAACGGAAACCGTTGGACAGAGTCGACTGGACTCCTGAGTGAGAGCAGGTGTTTTCCGAGGTTAAAACAGCTCTGGCGAACGCTGCACTACTGGCGCACCCGGACGCGGTGGCTCAGATAGTGCTCACTACCAACGCATCGGACGTGGCCATAGGGGCAATCGTGGAGTAGTGCGTTGCTGGTTCTTGGCAGCCGCTCACCTTTTTTAGCAGGTCTTTGCATGACAATGAGCGTAAATACAGTGCGTTTGACTGGGAGTTACTGGCTCTCCACCTGGCCATACACCACTTCCAGTTCTGGCTGGAAGGGTGCACCTTCACTGCGTTCATGGACCACAAGCCGCTAACGTACGCGATGGCCAAGGTTTCGTAACCATGGTCTGCCCGGCAGCAGAGACAGCTGGCCGGGATCTCGGAGTTTATGACTGACGTTCAGCATGTGGCCGGTAAACTCAACATGGTGGCGGACTGCCTCTCGCGCGCATTGGTGGCCACAGTCTACGTGGGGATAGATTACACGGCCATAGCCGCTGAGCAGATCGGCAATGCGGACATTTGCGCGCTCCAGTCTGGACCAACAGGGTTAAGGCTGGAGAGCAGAGTACTGCAGGACGGGGGGCCCCCCCTGGTCTGTGACGTCTCCACAGGCCGCCCATGCCCGGTGGCCCCACGCGCTTGGCACCGCCGCGTTTTTGAGTCGGTTCACTCCCTGGGCACCCAGGAGTGCGCACGTCAGTCAAAATGGTGGGAGCAAAGTTCGTCTGGCCAAGCCTGCGCAAACAGGTGAAAGAGTGGGCTGCAGCCTGCGTAGCGCGCCAACAAGCTAAACTGCACAGGCACACAAAGGCCCCCTTGGAGCCGTTCCATATCCCGGCTAAGAGGTTCGACCACGTTCACGTGGACCTCGTGGGCCCCCTCCCACCATCGCAGAGGTTCACACACCTCCTGACAGTGGTGGACCGCACCACGTGCTGACCCGAGGCAGTCCCGCTAGCTTCCACCGCGTCCGCAGAAGTTGCACGCGCTTTTTTGACGACATGGGTGGCACATTTTGGAGCCCCTTTGGATATCACATCCAATCGGGGCCCGCACTTTGTTTCCAACCTCTGGTCCACGATGGTCCGGAACCTGGGCATCACAATTCATCACACGACCACGTACAACCCCCAGGCCAATGGGTTATGCAAGTGTTTCCATAGATGACTTAAAGCAGCGCTCAGGGCTTCGCTTACGGATGCAAATTGGGTGGACCGGTTGCCGTGGGTTCTATTAGGGTTGCGTTCAGCACCGAAGGAGGATTTGGCAGCCTCCCCAGCAGAGCTGTTTTTTTCCCAGCCACTGCAGCTCCCCGGAGAGTTTTTGCCGGACAGCCCCGTGCTGAACACCGATCCATCTCCTCACTGCATAGCGCAGAGGCAGGGACAGTACCCGGCCCGGCCCATCACTGTTTACCTCACGCTTTTGTGCCAAAGACCTTGAAGGACGCGTCATTCGTATTTGTCAGGCACAATGCCCACCGGACCCCATTGCACCTGCCCTACAACAGCCCGTTCAGAGTGCTAGAACCCGGGGAGAAACATTTTGTGTTAGACTTGGGGGGACGCAGGGAAACAATCTGTATAGACAGGCTTAAGCCCGCCTTCATTTTAGCAGACGAGCAGGTGGTGTTGGCCCAAGCTCCTCAGTGCGGACGACCCCCACTGAGACCTTCCCAGGTAAATGACTCGTCAGATCAGTCACAATGGCAAATGACTCGTCAGATCAGTCACAATGGCATACTGAAGATGCCCCCCCCCCAATGTCCCCACACAGACGGACGCACCCCCAGGAGCCCCCCACCGGCACAGCAGCGCCTCGGAGCCACCGACCCCCATTACAGTCGCTATGGACGTAGGCTGAACCCCAAAGGACATGAGGGTTAAGGCTCAGTCTGTTTCTGGGGGGGGGGGGGGGGGCACTCAGTATGTTTCCACTCAGACTGAAGGGGAATGGTCATGGGGGGATTTGTGTGTTGATGCGAACGGTGACAAAGGGGAATGGCAAATGTGTTTATGTTAATGCAGCACCCCAGGTCGTGGAGAGTGTGGTATGCTGTAAAAAGAGAGGTGCCTGAGACCCACTTTTTTATGCTTGTGATTCTTGTGAATGTGAGGGAGAGATTAATAAAGTCTGCTCTGCTCTGCACCACTTTGCCCAATTATTTCTCTTGCGGCGGATGATAAAAAATATAAGCAGCGATGCTGTGGTTTTAAGGAGAGTTTAATTATATCATCCAGCCGTCACGAGCTCCGCTCCCGGCGCCGTGCATGCGCGCCGGAAGCGAGCCCAGCGGCTCTCAGAGAAGGAGGACACAATGTCTGTGTCCAGCAGCGGCAGTTGCAGAAGTGGAAATGAGAGGATGTGTTACAGAACCTGTGCAGTATTTATACCAAACTCAAACAATACATCAAAGCAGATTCACAGCAGTTGGTCTGATCAAAGGGACTGCAGAACCGGCATGAGACATTTGCATTTGTAAGACCTACATAACAATAGGCAGATGCAGCCTCTGCTCCGGCTTGCAGGACAAAGAGGTTACAAGGCACATCTACATATTGATCTCAGCCTCTACGTCACAGTAAGGACAGGACGCATGAACACTATAAATGAATGGCACATTACATCACAATACATGAATGGCACATTGCATCACGATACATGAATGGCACATTACATCACAATACATGCATGGCACATTACATCTCAGTAGTGCAGTGGGAAAAACCAAGGAGTGCGAGCTGACTGTCTCTGTGTTCTGTCTCTGTGTTGTGGGGGGTTGAATCAACCCGCTACACTCTCTCCACAATACGTCATATTGTTTCAATGGTAAACTGCCAGTTTTTGTTACCTTATAGAGAGAATGATCAAGGTGAGGCAACGAGCTGGATCAACACAGACTTTATTTTCTCTCTGACAAGTCAGGATCACATAAGAGCTCCCAGGCCACAGCGCATCTCACTTATATACCTTTAGTCATTTCCATAGTGGCCCGGGGCTCCAACATCATAACTATTACATAATAAAGCCTGTGCGGTGCATTAACTTAACATTATGCTGGTGCCGCACTTGACTCCTCTCCTGGCAGCCCAGCATCTTCTCTTCTCCCCGGGGGTTGCACAACCATGCTGTTCTGTCTGGACCCCCCGGCGACCTCTCTTCTCATGGTCCATAGCTCTCTGGGTGGAGAAGCCTGACACCTCCCCACCCCCCGAACACCCAGAATGGGCCTTAACCCTCCCGTCCTTTGGGCTTAAGCCGGCGTCCATAACGGCTGTAACGGGGGGTCGCTGGTTCCCTCGCACTGTCCTGCTGGTGGGGCGCCCCGGGGGGCACGTCAGTCTGTGGGGGGAAAAGGGGAGGGGGAGAAACCACATCCTGTTCATGTGTGCCGGCCCCTGCTGAGGAATCACCAACCTGCGGAGCCCCCAACAGGGGATGTCCACGCCAGGGAGCCCGGGCCAACACCACCTGCTCGTCTGCCAACACAAAAGCGGGCTTAAGCCTGTCAATGCAGACGGTCTCTCTACGCCCCGCCCCCCCAAGTCTAACACGAAATGTTTCGCCCCAGGTTCCAACACTCTGAACGGCCCGTCGTACAGTGGGTGCAGCGAGGTCCGGTGCGCATCATGTCTGACGAAAACAAAAGAGGCATTCTGCAAACTTTTTGGGACAAATGTGCGGGGAAAACAGTGGTGGGCCAGGCCCGGTACACTCCCTACCTCTGTGTTACATAGAGAATGCATGGGCGGCTCGGCCTCGGGCGCGGGGTTGTCCGGTAAAAATTCCCTGGGGATCCGCAGTGCTTGGCAAAAAAACGAGTTCTGCCGGGGAGGCTGCCAAATCCTCCTTCAGTGCGGAACGCAACCCTAAAAGAACCCAAGGCAGACGGTCTACCCAATTTGCGTCCGTGAGCAAAGCCCTGAGTGGTGCTTTAAGTGACCTGTGGAAACGCTTGCATAACCTGTTGGCCTGGGGGTTGTACACGGTAGTGCAGTGAATGTTGACCCCCAGGCTCCGGGCCATCAACATTATTATTATTGTCATTACACATCATATGTGTAATGACAATAAAGTTGAATCTCATCTCATCATCTCATCGCGGACCAGAGTTCTGAAATGAACTGTGGGCTCCTGTCGGATGTGTTGTTCGACTGAGATCTGAAACATGCCACCCAAGCTGACAAAAAGACACGCGCTACTTGTTGCTACTAGGTGCACTAGTAACACGGCCTTTGCAAGCACATCTTCAACCGGTGGCAAGTATCGCTGTGCGTCTGATCCAAAACGGCGATGACAGTGGCAGATCGTCTCCTTCCTGTGTCTCCTGGCATCTGCTCTAGCCACCACCAGCGGCTCCTCAATCTCGCTGGCAGCCCCTCTGGGCTCCGGTGCCGCTGCGTTCACGGCAAAGGTTCTGGTCACTAGGATGATGCAATCCACTTCCTGCGCTAATGCACGGTAGTTCCTCACCGCCAGCAGTGGCTAGTTCACTAGGATTGCCCTCGCTGCAGCCAGGAGGTTCCTGAGAAACAGGTGGGCGAACAGGAACGGCTCGCCATCTCTGCCCATCAACGCCAACATGCTCTCCATCAATTCCACGGCTGATCTGTCCCCTAACTCAGAACGTGTTAGGAGCCTTTCCACTCTTTCACAGTCCGAAAGTGTGTAGCGCTGGATAGGCATGTTTTTGAGTGCCTCGCATTTTCCTTGGGCTGGGGGCTCTTAGAGCAGGCTTGCCACCTGTTGTGTGGTGCGCGCGTCCAGCGCAAAAACCACATAGTAGTACTTCATCTCGTCTGCTGTCACCCCGTGGAGAGCGAAATGGACCTCGGTGTGTAAAAACCATGCTGTTGGGCCATGCAGCCAAAAATCCGGGAGCTTGATTGAAACAGCGCCCGCAGCGCTGGTGTTTCCTCTCCAGGATGTCTCTGGGTTGCTTGTTTCACCTTCCATATCACATCAGGGTCACCAGTGTAGAGCGAATGATCAAGGCGAGGCAACGAGCTGGATCAACACAGACTTTATTTTCTCTCTAACAAGTCAGGATCACATAAGAGCTCCCAGGCCACAGTGCATCTCACTTATGCACCTTTTGCGGCGGCATAAAATAAAGCGGCGTTGTTGGAGGTTTTAAGTAGAGTTTTATTATCATACCGCCGTCACGAGCTCCGCTCCCGGCGCCGTGCATGCGCGCCGAGAGCGAGCCCACGGCTCTCAGAGAAGGAGGGGAGGACACAAAGTCTGTGTCCTGCAGCAAAGGTTGAAGTCAGACTGAGAGAGAATGAGAGCATGGTTACAATGCAGTATATATACACCCAACTAGAACAATACATCAAAGCATTCACAGCAGTTGGTCTGATCAAAGAGATAACAGGACAGGCATGAGACATTTGCATGAAAGGCAACCATTAACATCACAGAGGTGAGCCAGACGAAACGGGGCTGCCTGTAGACATTAATACACATTTCACTGTTCTGTTATTTGCTCTAGCCGAGCGCTGTGTTTGACCAGTCTGTTTGTGGAGATTTACCTCAAAGCACATCTACATATGTAAGATGCTCAGAAGAAGCACAGTAAGGACAAGACTGTGGTATATATCACTCAGATATTCCATACCTACATTGGTTAGAGCATGTGGAAATGTTTGGGACAACATATACAAAGGAACTTCACACCTCTGAAAGAACAAAGGAATCTCACCGCCGTGTGAAGACCCATGACGTCACAGGACGCCATGGCAACAGACTCGACACCTTCACCCTGAGAGAGGAGAAGGTCTTCCCATCACCTCCCAAGGCGAAGGGAGGAGTTAACAGGACTAATGGGGGATTTAGATAATGGGGAGATGTTACCTTTTTCAATGAGTGGACTCTGACATCAGCTGTTTCAATGAGTGGTGCCATGTATGCTTGTATTTAACCAGCGAGCAAAGCAGAGATCTCTCTCTTGCCTTCTGCTAAGCTCTGCACCTGTTGAGATTTGATAGAGGAGCTATTCAATAAAAACCCTGTTTTTAATTCAAAGCCGCCTCGTTATTTCAGCTCCACTACACTGGTGACCCTTACGCGAGAATATGGACCGGAGGCGCTCTTCAAGCTGTTCATCCATGGTGGCTCTGGCACACGCCAGCGACGACGCAGACGAGGGAACAAGCAGACAGCTGTTCCCCGCGGCAGAGGGCACTGAGAGAGCTCAACCGAGCTCCAACACCGCCGCGAGAGCCGTAGAAACGCACTCTCACCCAGCGAACACGACAATGATGGTGTGCACGAACGCCGTCACTGTCAAGCTGCCAGACTTCTGGAGAGAAGACCCTGCATCTTGGTTCCAGCAAGCCGAAGCCCAGTTTATACTGGTGGGTATCACAGCAGATGATACCAAATTTTATCACATCATCTCCAAGCTCGACTCCGCAACTTCGAAGTGTGTGCGGAGCTTGGTCCAGCAACCACCAACCCGGGACAAATATGAGACACTCAAGGCGACCATCGTGGCGAATTATGTCCCGTCAGCGGAGGAAAGAGCCGAGAGAATCCTGGCGGTCTACGGCCACAGAGGGGGCAATCCAAGGACCTTCATGGAGGATTTGCTGCAACTCAAGGAGGAGGATAATGATAATTTCCTTCTCCAATTCATTTTCCTCAGCACGCTACCACCGCATTTGAGAGGGACACTCGCCAGGATGAAGTGCAATAACCATCAGGATTTCCGCACACTGGCCAACGAGGCTTACCGGCTTGTCAACGCCTGCAGAGAACGGACACCCACAGCGGCATCCGCAGATCTGAGAACTGACACCCCGAGCCTTGGAGAGACTCAACCCACGGTGACAGCGGCGCGGCCCAAGCGCAACGAGCAGAACGACGTCTGCTATTATCACCACCGTTTTGCAGAGAAAGCCCGCAAATGCGTTCCCCCCTGCAAGTTTACGAGGTCGGGGAAACGCCAAAGCCGAGGGCCATTAACAGCAGCAGTTCTCAGCGAGAAGAATAAGCTGTTATACGTGACGGATGGATACACAGGCAAGCAGTTCCTCATCGACACGGGAGCTCAGCTGAGTTTCGTCATGCCCTCCCTCGCAGAGCGAACCATGGGCACCCGGGGCAACGGAGCAGTGGCAGCCAACGGCTCTGACATCGACACATTCGGGGAAAAGAGCCTGCACCTCCTCATCCACGGCCGCAGCTACAGATGGACATTTGTTGTAGCAGCGGTGAGCTTTAACTTGTTAGGCGCAGATTTTCTGTGTGCACATGGGTTATTAGTGGATCTTGCAAATAGGCGTCTGGTTAATGCACTCTCTTTTGCTTCTATTCCATGCTCAGCTCGAGTTTCTCCACCACCTGTGCAGGCCAACGTCACTACGGCAGGAGGTAAGTTTGAGCAACTCCTCACCCAATTTCCAGCACTCACAACCCCCAAATTCTCAGCCACTGTAGCCAAACACGGGGTTAAACACTTCATTCCAACAAATGGACCTCCTGTTTTTGCCAAAGCTCGCCGCTTAGACGCGGCCAAGCTCAACATAGCAAGGGACGAATTTGCAGCTCTTGAAAAATTAGGCATTTGCCGACGTTCAAAGAGCCCTTGGGCCTCACCACTTCATATGGTCCCGAAATCCGACGGTTCTTGGAGACCGTGCGGAGATTACCGCAGGCTAAACAACGCTACAGCGCATGACCGCTACCCCATTCCTCACATTCAGGATTTTTCATTGCATTTAGCAGGTGCGCGCATTTTTTCAAAAATAGACTTAGTCCGCGGTTATCACCAGGTCCCAGTCCGAGCTGAAGATATTCCTAAAACAGCGGTTATAACCCCTTTCGGCCTTTTTGAATTTCTAAGAATGCCATTCGGCCTCAAAGGCGCGGCTCAAACTTTTCAACGGATGATGGACGCAGTCCTACGCGACCTACCCTTTGTTTTTGTCTACCTCGATGACATGCTTGTAGCCAGTTCATCCGAGGAAGAACATGAACAGCACCTCACTACCGTTTTTCAGAGGCTGGAAGAGCACGGACTTATAATCAATCCAGCCAAATGCAAATTCGGCGTATCACAAATTGATTTTTTGGGACATAGGGTCTCCCCGGCAGGGGCAATTCCGCTTCCAGACAAAGTTCGTGCGATAGAAAGTTTTCCACGGCCTCAAACGGTTAAGTCGCTACAGGAATTTTTGGGGATGGTTAATTTTTACAACCGTTTCCTCCCCCACGCAGCTCAGCTCATGCAACCCCTATATGACGCGCTCAGAAAAAAGAAAACTTCCAACGCGGTCGAATGGACCCCGGAGCGCGAACGCGCTTTCGCGGAAGTAAAAAGCGCCCTAGCTAACGCCACAATGTTAGTCCACCCAGATTCCTCAGCCCGCATTGCTCTAACCACAGATGCTTCAGACCTGGCTATAGGGGCAGTTGTAGAACAACTTGTCAGTGGGGTCTGGCAACCTTTAGCATTTTTTAGCAAATCGCTAAACCCTACTGAATGCAAATACAGCACTTTTGACAGAGAGCTGCTGGCGCTTCATTTGTCCATCCGCCACTTCCAGTTTTGGTTAGAAGGGCGGAGTTTCACGGCTTTTGTGGACCATAAGCCGCTCACTTTTGCTATGGCTAAAATTTCAGAACCATGGTCAGGCAGACAGCAAAGACAGCTAGCTGCGATTTCAGAGTTCACCACAGACATTCGACACGTAGCAGGCAAACTTAACGTAGTAGCTGACTGTCTCTCCCGTGCTGTGGCACCGCCAGAGCACGAGGAGACAGATTACACTGCTTCAGCAGCTGAGCTTTTCTCTAACGCAAACACATACGCAGCACCTATCCATGAAGGGATAGATTATGCAGCCATGGCGGAAGAGCAAGGTAGTGATGCGGACGTGCGCGCGCTCCTGTCTGGACCAACAGGGTTAAGGCTGGAGGAAAAAGGGTTGCGCGACGGCGTGCCCCCCCTAATATGCGATGTTTCAACCGGCCGACCTCGCCCGTTAGTACCAGCTGCTTGGCGCCGCCGCATTTTCGACACAATTCACTCCCTCGCGCACCCAGGTGTGCGCGCCTCGGTCAAAATGGTTGCCGAAAAGTTTGTGTGGCCAGGCCTACGCAAAAACGTAAAAGAATGGGCAAAAACTTGCATTCCTTGTCAGCGCGCCAAAGTACACAAACACACTAAAGCCCCTCTGGAGCCTTTTCCAATCCCTGCTAGAAGGTTCAACCACATTCATGTCGACCTCGTGGGGCCGCTGCCTTCCTCCCAAGGTTTCACACACCTGCTAACAATGATAGACCGCACCACGCGCTGGCCAGAGGCAGTCCCGCTAGCGGTAACCACAGCGGAGGAAGTCGCTCGCGTTTTTCTAACAAATTGGGTGGCACGTTTCGGCGTCCCATCAGACATCACGTCAGATAGGGGGCCTCAATTTGTCTCAGAGCTCTGGTCAGCCATGTCCAACAGTTTAGGGGCAACAATTCACCGTACCACCGCTTATCACCCTCAGGCTAATGGGTTATGCGAGCGTTTTCACAGGTCCTTAAAGGCCGCCCTCAGAGCCTCATTAACGGACACAAATTGGGTAAATAAACTTCCCTGGGTTTTATTGGGGCTGCGTGCGGCACCTAAAGAGGATTTAGACGCTTCCCCTGCAGAATTAGTCTTCGCTCAGCCTATCAGACTACCAGGTGAATTTTTACCAGAAAACCCGGAACCAGGGCACCTCCCAGTCCCAAGGTTTTTAGGCAGTAACAGTCCGGACTTTCTCCACGGTCCAGCTCATCACTCCTTTCCACGAGTTTTTGTTCTTCAAACTTTAAAAAACGCTGAGTTTGTTTTTGTTAAGCATGAAGCTCTACAACCAACGTTACGCCCAGTATACGATGGCCCGTATAGAGTGCTGGAAAATGGTGACAAACACTTTGTGGTTGATTATGGGGATAGAAATGAAACGGTCAGCATTGACAGACTCAAACCTGCCTTCTTGTTGAGAGACGGACCTGCACAGCTGGCCCGAGCACCTCGGCGAGGTAGACCCCCCAAGGAGAAAGTCTCAGCCCCCAGGCAGGGAACAGATAATCTCTCTCCTTCCCACACTGCAGATTCCTCACAACAAGGTCCCAGCAGGACGCCTAAACCAACCTACAGCAGCTTTGGGAGAAGATTGAAACCCAGACTACTCAGGGACTGATTACACCACTATGCAAATTTTCGCTAATTGTGCCGCAACAGTTTAGGACTGATTTATGATTATACTATGCCGTTATGTTTTCACTGAACTCTCTTAGGAGCATGGCTGCTTGAAAGTTTCTTCTGTGGCAACAGCTGTAACACGTAGTATGTCTTAGTAATTACCCTAGACTGTGAATCTTTCTGTGTTCCTTCATAGTTGTTTGGGGGGCCTGTGGTATATATCACTCAGATATTCCATACCTACATTGGTTAGAGCATGTGGAAATGTTTGGGACAACATATACAAAGTAACTTCACACCTCTGAAAGAACAAAGGAATCTCACCGCCGTGTGAAGACCCATGACGTCACAGGACGCCATGGCAACAGACTCGACACCTTCACCCTGAGAGAGGAGAAGGTCTTCCCATCACCTCCCAAGGCGAAGGGAGGAGTTAACAGGACTAATGGGGGATTTAGATAACGGGGAGATGTTACCTTTTTCAATGAGTGGACTCTGACATCAGCTGTTTCAATGAGTGGTGCCATGTATGCTTGTATTTAACCAGCGAGCAAAGCAGAGATCTCTCTCTTGCCTTCTGCTAAGCTCTGCACCTGTTGAGATTTGATAGAGGAGCTATTCAATAAAAACCCTGTTTTTAATTCAAAGCCGCCTCGTTATTTCAGCTCCACTACAAGACGCATGAACACTATACGATAATGGCGCATTACATCACAATACATGCATGTTTGCATCACAAATACATGAATGGCACATTGCATCTCAGTAGTGCAGCGGGAAAAACAGAGACAAGAGAGCTGAGTGTCCTTATCTGTTGTGGGGGTTAACCGAACCGCCACACTTTAATCATTTGCATAGTGGCCCGGGGCTCCAACATCATAACTATTACATAACAAAGCCTGTGCGGTGCATTAACATGACATTATGCTGGTGCCGCACTTCACTCCTCTCCCGGCAGCCCAGCGTCTCCTCTTCTCCCCAGGGGGTGCCCAACCATGCTGTTCTGTCTGGATCCCCCGGCGACCTCTCTTCTCATGGTCCATAGCTCTCTGGGTGGAGAAGCCTGACACCTTGCCCCCCACACCCTCAGTGCGGTTTGGTGGACGAGTTCCTGTTCAAGTACCTGGATGTGTATCTAAAAAGATACAGAAACAACTTTATGTAAAAGTGCTGTCTTTAAAAAGTGCTGTACCTTCACAGCTTGGTGGTGTGGATGTGCATGTGTATTTCACATATTATAAAATATTATTTCTCACTGCTTTGTATAAAATGAAAATGGAACAAAACATCTCATCTAACTTTAGCTTTTACCATTTTCCCTAATCCCTACTCAAGTCCAAGTGTTGTCCCTTTTAACTTTATAAGTGAAAAGAAGCAAAAACGCCTCAAATCTGTACTCACATTTAATGTAAACTACTGTACTTTCACCAGCTGGACTGCACTTATTGTTTTCTCTTAAAAGAGTGGGAAACAATTTCAAGGTTTCTCTGCTCTGGCGGCATTGCAAATAATTTTTTTTCTGGGACAACAGCGACGACACGCGTCGTCAAAGGCTAATTGCATGTAACGAGTAAGCAGGCCAATGTCTCTTTACGTAATGACGTAAGAGGAGACGCTTCCGACGAGCCGAAAATGGCGGAGTATCTGGCATCCATTTTCGGTACAGAGAAAGACAAGTAAGTTTTATTAAATAGTCATTGCTAAAGCCTGTTCAGGGGTAGGTTTTACATTAACTGTGTTTGCAGTTGTTTACTTGTATCGTCTACGGGGCTTATTTTGTAGCCGTACCTCCGATGTATGTCCTCGTCAAGCCAACATTAGCATGAGGAAGCTAACGATGAGCTAACGCATTGAATGGAACTCGTGCCTCATCAGCAGCAAGTGTATGTGCTGTTAACTTGCGCTCCAATGTGTTATACGAAGTTTATTGACTTAGTTTATTTAATTTAATGGTGTTGGTCACTGGAAGCAGAGACTGATGGTTATTATTAGCCAGCTTGATAACGTAGCCTGGTGAGCTCATAAGCTTGTGAGCAGAGTATAGTCGTGTTGTGGGATTGTTGTATTCAGGTTCACCACTGGAGAGCAGCAGCACTTGGCGCCTACTAAACTGATTATAGCATTAAAAAGTCATTGGTTGTTATGATGGTAATAATGTGACAGTTCTTAAGCCAGTGTCATGTAATCATTAAATTTTACCACTGTTATTAATCTAAGAAGTAAAAAAGCAAGCTTGTGTAAATCCATCCATCCATCTTCCGCTTAATCCTTTTTGGGTCGCGGGGGGCTGGAGCCTATCCCAGCATCTTTGGGCGAGAGGCAGGGTACACCCTGCACAGATCGCCAGTCCATCGCAGGGCCAACTCAGAGAGACAGACAACCATTCACTCTCACAGTCATACCTAAGGACAATTTTCAATCCCCAGTTTTGATGCCAGTTAACCTAACTTGCATGTTTTTGGCATGTGGGAGGAAACTGGAGAAATCCCGGAGTAAACCCACGCAGACACGGGGAGAACATGCAAACTCCACACAGATCACTGTTGGTCGGGGGCTGGGATCGAACCCAGGATCCCCCGGCTAAGGGTGAGTCGCTGGGCTGCCGCAGTGCTAGCCACTCCGCCACCGCGCTGCCTGGTCTCGTACCTGTAACATTCACAGGAAATGTAGCTGGTGTTTTTTTATTTCCTTTTATATATTTAGTCACCATGATTGTAGGAAGTAGTATGAGTTTATCCTAATCTCTGTAGTAAAAATTGAAGTGAAATATGTGCTAATTTTATGGTGTGGTACACCCTTCTATCAATGTGATGTCATAGTTATTTTGTTTATTTAGCTTTACTTATTTAGCATATACTTCCGGCACCACACAAGTCGGCTGCCTTTTTGTAACAGCGACTCAATTGTGAGTTTTTCTTCCTATTTCTTATTTACTACCTGGCTTCTCTGGTCAGACTTTCTGATCCGGCGACACCTTATCCATCACGGACACACAAATCGCCCCAAATGTCTCCCGAGCCGGTGGACGAAGCCATTGTTTATAGCAGGAGACGGTACAACAGGGACCAGCTGTTAGCATTTAACTGCCCCTCAGTGCTAAAGCAAAAGCTCGATATACCAGGAGAAATCAGACGGAAACGGCGTGGATGTCAAGCTGGAGTAAAATGGCGAGTGAGGAACATAAGGTACACACCCGTGCTTCCATGCGTTATCATGGGGAATGTACGATCACTACTCAATAAGACAGCTGAGCTAGCGGTCATGTCCCACTACGAGAGCGCCTTCAGAGAGATTAGCATGATGTTGTTCACTGAGACGTGGCTAACAGAACTAGCAATAGATGCTAACATCGAACTGGAGGATTTCCACGCAATACGGGTAGACCGGACACCAGACAGTGGGAAGACAAGGGGCGGAGGAGTGATAATGTATGTAAACAACGATTGGTGCAAACCTGGGCACATCACGGTTAAAGAGCAACACTGCAGCAAAGACATTGCGTTGCTAGCTGTTAGCATGCGGTCTGTATACCTCCCTAGGGAATACTCACACGTGATCTGCATTGTTATTTATACAAATCTGTTGGCGAACGCTGGGACAGCGCGTGACATCATTCACTCAGTCACTTGCAGGCTTCTGACAGAACACCCAGATGTTCTCCTCCTCATCCTGGGTGATTTTAACCATATTTCACTGTCCTCCATTCTGCCCACGTTCACCCAGTATGTCACGTGCCACACCAGAGACAATAAAACACTGGACTTATTCTGTGCAAATACTAAGGAGGTGTACACCTCATCGCCACTCCACCCCACTCAGGAGATCGTATCACAACTTGGTTCACCTCCTGCCGGTGTACAAACCCCTAGTACACAGACAACCTCCGGTTATGTGCACGGTGAAGGTATGGTCTGAGGAGGCAATGGAAGCTTTAAAGGACTGTCTTGAAATCACTGCCTGGGAGCAGCTCTGCAACCCACATGGTGAGGATATCGACAGGCTCACTCACACCATCACGGACTACATCAACTTCTGTGTGGACAGCACTGTACCCACCAAGACCATACGGTGTTGCTCAAACAACAAACCCTGGATCAACCCTGAGATAAAGTCCCTATTGAGAGAAAAGAAAAGGATCTTCAGGTCAGGCAATGGGGAGAAGCTGAAGTTCGTACAGAGGGAGCTAAGGAGGAAGATCAGAGAAGGCAAGGACAGCTTCAGGAAGAAGATGGAGGACAAGCTGCAACAGAGCGACATTGGCGGGGTCTGGAGAAGCCTCAAAACCATCTCTGGGCTCCAGAATACCTCCTCCCAGGCCACAGGGGGCAGGGAGTGGGTGAGCAATCTGAACCTGTTTTTTAACAGGTTTGACCAACCGCCCTCCCCTCCGCCTGCGCACCAATCACTGCTGCCTCTATCGTCATGGAGACCTGCTGCCCCCCCCTCCAAGCACACAGCCCCCCTGCCCCAACCTGACCCTCACTAAGACCCAGATGAGGATGGAGCTGAGGAAGATCAAGGCAAGGAAGGCCTCGGGTCCGGACTGCATCAGCGCGAAGCTCCTGAAGTCCTGCGCAGACCAGCTGTGTGGGATTGTGGAGCACATCTTCAGCCTGCGCCTGAAGCTGGGGAGGGTACCACAGCTGTGGAAAACATCTTGCGTGGTACTCGTACCAAAGACTTTCCACCCCAGAGACTTGAACAGCTACAGACCAGTGGCCCTCACTTCTCACCTGGTGAAGACCCTGGAGAGACTGCTCCTTGCCCACCTCCACCCCCTGGTGGGACCAGCAACGGATCCACTCCAGTTTGACTACCAGCATGGCATCGGGGTGGAGGATGCAGTGATCTTCCTCCTACACCATTTCCTGTCCCACCTGGACAAGCCTGGGAACGCTGTGAGGATCATGTTCTTTGACTTCTCCAGTGCTTTCAGCACCATCCAACTGGTGATCCTGAAGGACAAGCTACTGTGCGCAGGGGTGGACCAGCACCTCTCATTGTGAATCCTGGACTACCTCACAAACCGGCCACAGTTTGTAAGAACCAAGGATTGTGTGTCCGACACGATCGTCTGCAGTATAGGGGCCCCCAGGGAATAGTTCTGGCTCCCTTCCTGTTCATCCTTTATACTGCAGACTTCTCACACAACACAACACACTGCCATTTACAGAAATTCTCAGATGACTCCGCGATCGTCGGCCTCATCTCCGATGGAGATGAAGCTGAGTACAGAGGACTTATCCAAGACTTCATGGACTGGTGCCATCGGAACTGCCTCCAGATCAACGCGAGGAAAACTAAGGAACTGGTGGTGGCATGCCACAGGCGAGGACAACCTCTCACAGCACCAGTAAACATCCAGGGAACAGACGTTGAGATGGTGACATCTTACAAGTACCTGGGTGTTCATCTGAACAATAAACTAGACTGGTTACACAATACCGACGCACTCTACAAGAAGGGATAGCGCAGGCTGTTCCTACTGAGGAGGCCCAGGTCTTTTGGTGTACAAGGGGTGCTCCTGAAGACCTTCTGTGATTCGGTGGTGGCATCAGCCATCACATTTGGAGTGGTCTGCTGGGGCAACGGCATCACGCCAGCCGACAGGAAGAGACTGAACAAACTGATCAAGGAAGCTAGCTCTGTCCTGGGGCAGCACCTCGACCCAGTGGAGGAGATAGGAGAGAGGAGGATGGTGGCTAAGCTGTCATCTCTGCTGGAGTCCCGAGTCCCACCCTATGCAGGACATGCTGAACGCACTGAGGAGCTCATTTAGCAGTAGGCTACATCATCCTAGGTGCACGACCGAGAGGTTTCGCAGGTCCTTCCTACCTACGGCTGTCAGACTTTATAACCTAAGCAGGGCTGCTCGCAGAGATCGTAAAAAAAACCTTTATGACCTAATACTATTGAATGCAAAACACGCAACATTCAGTGCTCACTGTCACGGCTGTATTTAGCAAGGAGTCCAAACACTTCCACCAGTAACTGCCTGCTGGGGTCTGCCAGGAGACCCCACACGGGGCTGCCGCCGCCAGCACCCAGTGCTGTGGAACTTTCCGCAGTACCAGGTGCAAACATGCTATTGGCAATAAAAATACACTTTACATACAGTATGTTTTAATGAGATGTAAAATACACTTTACATCTTGTTGTTCACTTACGAACAACGAGATTTAGCTGCACACACAAAAAAAATGAACACCGCGGTTGTTGCAGTTGCTCATTATCCTCCACGGTAGGCTTGTCCATAGCGCGGTAATACATAATTGCGGTAATCGCGACAGCCTTATGTCTGATTATGAAATGCTACATGACAATGCCAACTAGAAACGTATAGCAGACCATTGTTTCTTTGGTTTCAGTTACTGCTGTTTTAGTTTTGTCTTAAAACTTTTTTATTAAAGCTGCAAAAGTGCATGATGGTGGCACATGCACGCCAAGTCAGAGGAGCAAGTTGGCTCTTAATGTAATTTATTTAATTTCTTATAATTTTAATTAGTCAAGTAGCGATAATTAATAAAGTTAAAGTCATTACATGTATTTTATTACATGACCTTTTGTGTGTTTGATTTTCAGATCATGACCAATCTGAAATATTTTTACTAAGAAGCAAACAGGTTAAATCGGGCCAGAATTGCATAATCAAGCTGTAGGTCTACACTTGGGGTGCATTCAGATGGCCACCGTTTGGTCTGGACCAAAGTACAGTGGTACCTCTCCTTACGAACGTCTCTACATACAGAATTTTCAGGTTACGAGACGCCTCAACGGGAAAATATTGCCTCTTGTTACGAAAGAAATTTCAGGGTACGAAAGGCAAAAAAGTACGCGCTCCTCGCAGCTCCCGTAGTTTACCGAACGTAAACATACCTGTAGCTGCTCTGCCATTGGCTATCGCCTAGCATCTTCCTGGTATCCCATTGGCCACGAAGTGTTCGGGCAGTTTTACGTGTGTGTACAGTACAGTATTAACATTTATTCACTATGGGCCCCAAGAAAGTGATGGGAGATAAGTGGAAAAGGAGAAAAGAAGAAGAAGAGAGTTTTTTTGTCCATACAAAGAAAGAGATAATAGAAAGGTATGAAAAGGGGATGCGTTTGGTTGATCTCGCCAAAGAATATGGCCGTAATACATCTACGATCGGCACGGTATTAAAACAAAAGGAAGCCCTTAAAGCAAACGTCCTTGGATCGGTTCTTCACAAAACGTCAGGCAAAAACCACTGATGAGAGAGAACATGAACCAAAGAAGGCAAAAGGTGACGACGACGACGATAGCAGTTAAAAGGTAAATGAACATAATTTTTATTATTCTTTACTTTATACTTTATTCTTTGTTTTTTTAAATTACAACTCTCATTTTATGTTTATTGTGCAGTAATCTAATTGTAACATGTATTTGTTACATGTTTTGATGCGTTGTTATGATTTATAAAAAATTTATGCCCGAATTTTGGGGGGCTTGGAACGGATTAGGGCATTTACATGTAAAACGCGTCTCTACTTACGGAATTTTCACGTTACGGAAATACTATCGGAACGAATTAATTTCGTAAGTAGAGGTACCACTGTACTATTCGCGGATAGTTCATTTCTTTTGGTGCCATCTGAATGCACTTTGAAATTCTGGTGTGCACCAAATAAGCAATGTCTGGACTCCTCAAAAACGGGGGTCTTGATTCCCTTGCAAACGAAGTCTGGTGCGCTTCGCTTGCCATGTGAATCCAAACGGAGAATCCAGTGGACCAAAGGGTGGAAGTGCCCCTCGGCCTTTGTGTAACCATAGCAACACGCAGTGAGAAAAGGAAGTGGCATTTACTGTAGCACATTTTGGGTAGAAAATAACAATAAAGACAACCGTGCCGTGTGGATCCAAGAAATCCTTTTACCGTAGAAAGCCGAGGAGAAAAGTTAAAAAAATGTCTCGTGGACAGACTTGGAGTAGTGAGGAGATGCAGGCCCTGATAGATACAGTGCATCCGGAAAGTATTCACAGCGCTTCACTTTTCCCACATTTTATGTTAAAGCCTTATTCCAAAAGGAATTAAATTCATTTTTTTCCTCAAAATTCTACACACAATACCCCATAATGACAACATGATAAAAGTTTTTTTGATACTTTGGCAAATTTATTAAAAATAAAAAACTAAGAAACTAGAAAAGCACTCATAGAGCGCATACCTCCGCCAAGGTTCCTTCCGTTTGTCATGGATCACCTCCAAAATGTCATGGGTTTGTGTGTAGGCCTATAGCCAGTTGTGGTGAAAATGGCATCAAAGTCTGTCCATCAGTTTTGGAGTATTGTTGCTAACACACTGTGAGAAGATAAGAGTCTTGGGTGAGGTATGCACTCTCAGATCATCACCAAAATCTAATCATCTGTTCCCCGTGCCATTACACACCTTTCCTGAAAATTTCATCAAAATCAGTTCATAACTTGAGTATTGTTGCTAACACACTGTGAGAAGATAAGAGCCTTGGCTGAGGTATGCATTCTCAGATCATCACCAAAATATAATGGGTTCCTTTCTAGGCCAAGAACCACCTCTGGTGAAAATTTCATCCAAATCCATCCAGTAGTTTTTGTGTAATCCTGCTGCACAAATACAAACAAAGCCCTTGGTGGAGGTATGCACTCTCAGATCATCACCAAAATCTAATCATCTGTTCCCAGTGCCATTACACACCTTTCCTGAAAATTTCATCAAAATCCGTTAATAACTTTTTGAGTTATGTTGGTAACAGACAGACAAACCCCGGTAAAAACATTACCTCCTTGGCGGAGGTAATTACATGGACATAAGTATTCACAGCCTTTGCCATGAAGCTCAAAATTGAGTTCAGGTGCTTCCTGTTTCCACTGATCATTCTTGAGATGTTTCTACAGCTTAATTGGAGTCCACCTGGGGTAAATTCAGTTGATTGGACATGATTTGGAAATGCACACCCCTGTCTATATAAGGTCCCACAGTTGACAGTGCATGTCAGAGCACAAACCAAGCATGAAGTCAAAGGAATTGTCTGTAGACCTTCGAGACAGGATTGTCTTGAGGCACAAATCTGGGGAAGGGTACAGAAAAAATTCTGTTGCTGTGAAGGTCCCAATGAGCACAGTGGCCTCCATCATCCATAAATGGAAGTTTGGAACCACCAGGACTCTTCCTAGAGCTGGTCGGCCATCTAAACTGAGCGATTGGGGGAGAAGGGCCTTAGTCAGGAAGGTGACCAAGAACGCAATGGTCACTGTGCCAGAGCTCCAGTGTTCCTCTGAAGAGAGGAAAATCTTCTAGATTCTAGAAGCACAAGCATCTCTGCAACAAACCACCAATCAGGCCTGTATGGTAGAGTGGCCAGATGGAAGCCACTCCTTAGTAAAAGGCACATGGCAGCCCACCTGGAGTTTGCCAAAAAAGCGCCTGAAGGAATCTCAGACTATGAGAAACAAAATTCTCTGGTCTGATGAAACAAAGATTGAACTCTTTGGCATGAATGCCATTCCTCATATTTGGAGGAAACCAGACACCTTTCATAACCATGCCAATGTTGGTAGCAGCATCATGCTGTGGGGATGTTTTTCAGTAGCAGGAACTTGAAGACTAGTCAGGAGAGAGGGAAAGCTGAATGCAGCAATGTACAGAGCCACCCTGGATGAAAACCTGCTCCTGAGCGCTCTTGACCTCAAACTGGGGTGACGGTTCAGCTTTCAGCAGGACAACAACCCTAAGCACACAGCCAAGATATCAAAGGAGTGGCTTCAGGACAACTCTGTGAATGTCTTTGAGTGGCCCAACCACCCTGTCAGCAAGGGTAATGCGATTTGGGCCAAATCAGGCAACTCATGTGGGCCAAATCCGGCAACCACATGTGGACCAGACTCCTTAAGGTCCGCGGCCCAGTTGCGGCCCAGATGGTATGGGCCACATCTGGCAATACTGACATGGCCTGGCCCAGATTTGGTATCACACGCCTTTCCCAGATGTATTATTATTCTTAATTGTTACTTTATAAATATGAACTTTACAAAATACAGTTATGTTATATTTTTCATATAAACAAATACAAGATTGATTTATAAATTACATCCTTTATTGTGAATAAAATCGAAACCATCAAAAATTTAGATACATTTACAGATCCATACAGATGTATTTGTGTATTATCAGATACTGGTGTTCAGTTTCCTGAAGCCGCTTTCTTTTTGTTCGCCCTCTCCACCCTGCCTCCGTTGCGGTCTCCTGCTGTTTGGAGAAATGTTTTTACTTCTGCGCAGATCTCAGCGTCTGTTGCTGTTTTTGTTGAGGCATTCCTTCTCACCGCATCTTAAATCATAAAAGAGATACATAAATAATTGTTAAAAAAGAAGAAGTAAGTCTCAAGATATATTTGCACACAAATACCACAAATACTCCATTGACAGCCAATTGTACATTTCATTCATGTAGTAAAAACAGATGTACATTTCACAACTATTTCTGTGCATGGCAGATGTGGATATTTATGGGTATAATGGTATTTATCTTAGAATCAGTACTTTGTCTTACTGGTTCTATGGCAATGGTTTTTAATCATAAGCACATAGACAATTTTTGGTCATAAGTTCTTGAAAGATACTCACTGCAGATTACTTTCTTCAATTTCATCCATCCATCCATCCATCCATCTTCTACCGCTTTTCCGGAGGTCCGGGTCGCGGAGGCAGCAGTTCAAGCAGAGAAGCCCAGACTTCCCTCTCCCCAGCCACCTGCTCCAGCTCTTCAGAGGGGATACCAAGGCGTTCCCAGACCAGCTGGGAAACATAGTCTCTCCACCGAGTCCTGGGTCTGCCCCGGAGTCTCCTCCCAGTGGGACGTGCCTGAAAGACCTCAAGTGGGAGGCGTCCAGGAGGCATCCTAATCAGATGCCCATACAGATGGGCATCTGTGCCCAATCTGATGCCCATTCTTCAATTTCAGTTCATCAAATTTTCTTTTTGTTTGGCTTCCCATCAGGACAAACTTTCTTTGTACTTCTGGTGCAAGACCTGCTGAAAGAATGCGTCTTGTTGTCTCTTTTACATCAGTTCCACCAATTAGGCCAAGATGGTTCTCCTGCAGTAAAAAAATCAAAAACAACATCATATACAATTTCTCAGTTCAGTAAACTTCTCACAACATTTGCGCTTTCTTGAAATTATAAAAACAACAAATTTTGCAGAGAAATCCACAAATTCTTACTCCACCATGCACAGTGCGCCCAGATGCTCATCATGAAAGTTTCATTAAAATTTAAAAGTGACGCAAGCGATCTGTGAGATCCATTATCAGTCAGATTTTGTGACATATATGTATAATACATATAGGCTCACCTAAGCATTATACATCACTGTTTTGGAGTTCTGCTCCAGAAAAGAAAAAACAATTCTTTTTTTTTTCAATTTGTCAGAAAAACTTTCTAAGATGCATCATTGAAAGTATCAAAAGGCACATCTGCACCACAGCAACTATATCTCTGTGACAATTTATGATTACATATTATGTCGTTTCTGAGATATGGCCCGGAAACGAAATCTCTACGCCCGCCCATCCGGACAAATGTGATTACCCGCTTGTCATATAAATATGGCTGAAGGTAAAAAGCATTCATCCAAACACCACCAAAGTCACACTTACCAAGACATTGACGAATGCTGAGTCTCGGCCGAGACACTCCTCAAGCTCATCGACTTGCTCTACAGTAGTCAGGGGCAGGGTGATGTTGTCTGGCAGCTGCTCTACAGGTCTGATATTGCTGGCTACCAGGGAGTTAACCAGGTTGGTTAGTTGAACCAGTTGCTGCCTGTTCACTTCAACTGCTCTCAGCAACATTTCCAGTCTCCTGACAGAATCTGAAACAAACACACACATCCACATGTACATACATATATACAGACAAAAGTTTTGGGTATCCTTACAGCAAATTATCTCCAGATGTGGTCCAAGTACAAGTAGTCAACTTTTGAAGTGGAATAATTTTACAATAATCTGATAATGTCTCAAGACATCTTGCTGTAGGAATGGTCTTTGTATGCACTGTTTAATAACTACAGCTTTTCTCTTCTACAGACTACAGTTGCACCTTGCCGCAAAAACAATGCCAGATGATCATCAAGTCAGTCCAGTGAAGCATGATCATCTGCTGAGACATCAGTGAACAAAATTGTGCTGCAATACTATGGGCAGGTTGCTTTTGTTTAACATTTCTTACATAAAATTACTGACCCACTTCAAAAGTTGAATATTAAAGAATAGTTCCGGCAAATCTTTGGGAAATTATACTAAAAATACTACAAAATACACATGCAGACATCTATATCCCGAGTAATAGAAATCTCACCTGAATCTAGATCTCGAGAAGACTGGCTAGTGCTGGCCACAGGGGAGTCTAGCAAACTCCTGGCAAGTGGACGTGGAGTGCTGGATAAGTTACCAGCTGACTGCACACTGCTGGATGAATGTGGTGTCACCACGAGCGAGGGGAATCTGGGGGATGGCGCAGGGCTCCTAACCGGTGAAGAAGGGCTCATGGGTGGTGGCATCGCTGGGGCAGATACCAAAGTAGTAGCAGTCTTCTGGACCTTTGCCCGGTTCGCTGCCAAGTCTGAAGCTGACCTTTTCCCTGACGCCTGCTTCTCAGAGGAGTCCTCCTCATCTGATGATGAATCCTCATCCCTTTGTTTCCAGGTTGGATGCCTACAAACAGAGAGAACATAATAAAAACTCTGATCATGGTCCTAATCACAATCAATAGTAAAATGTAATTCATTAGCACTACAGCAAGACACAACACACAAATTAACATTTTTAATTATCTTCTATTCAGTACTGATAGAGCATAAAATGTTTTAAAAATTTAGAATCACTGAAACAATGGAAGTATAGCATTACAACTACAGCACTACAAGATCATAGTCACCCTCTTTTGGAAGACCTGACACCTGCGTCCTCTATGTCTGCTTCTGACGGACTTGTAACATCAGATGTGTACTCACTCTTAGCAAGTTTTGTTCTTGCAACATCATAAGACCCTGAAACAGATATGATTTATTAGGTGTTGCAACCTGAATGCACCCACAAATAATGGTACTCATGTCTGAGGTTTGAATAATGAAGTAATTGCTGAAAACGACAGGTGTGTGTAAATGCCTGGATCACAATTCTACTTTCTGGAAAAGTTTGATATTGGCCAGAAGATTCCTAAAGCTTTACTAACCTGATGACCCTATCAGTCGTACATCTAGATCCGCCCAGCCCTCCTCCAACTCCCCTGGTTCTTCACAGTTCTTCACTGCCCGATCCAGGTGTGCCTTGCCATAATTGGTTGGCCACCTGCACACCCCTCCCTGCACCCAGGAACATGGGACCATCGCCGTTGTATTTTCCTTGACAAACACAACAACTTGGTACTGCTTGTCACCCTGGAGGAAAAAAACAGAACATCATTTGTCAACATTGGTTCAAACTATTCGTTAGTTTAGAAATACGGTCAAAGTGAAGATAGATTCCAGGAATATGAAAAACACACATGACATCTTGCTTGTTAGTACTTACACCAACAGACTCTAACTCGTATAGAGTTAGATGTGAAGCAGTGGACTAGCAGTAAATGATGGTGTAGTTTGAGGCAAGAGACCACGCTTGTGTTGACCTTTCGTCTAAGGTCTAACGTTTAAAAGGGTGTTTATTTCATCCTCCAGCGCTGTGGAGCGAGCCCTTTTTTTTTATTATTACTTATTTTGTACCCATTGGTAGATGTTTTGCAGTCTGGTGGCAAGCCACCAGCTGCCAGTCGCTGCGTGCGCAAGCGCCCCTTAACTCCCTAACCTGCATGTTTTTGACATGTGGGAGGAAACTGGAGAAATCCCGGAGTAAACCCACGCAAACACAGGGAGAACATGCAAACTCCACAGATCACTGTTGGCCGGGGGCAGGGATCGAACCCACGATCTCCGCGATCCCCCGGCCAAGGGTAAACTGTGCTGTCCACTGCGCACTGTGGTTAGTAATAAGTAATTAAAAAAAAAAAGGGCTCCCTCCACAGCTCTGGAGTGAGCTTCGTGCTGGAGGATGAAATAAACACCCTTTTAAACTTCAGTTCGCGTGTCCTGCCTGCACTTATTCCGTGCCTCAACACTGGGTTCCCTTATTTCATCCGCAACACTGGTGCGCAAATTCTGCGCGATGTACTTTATCATAGCGTGATTAATACATATGTCAGCTCTAAGTGTTGTGGTGTCTGGTGCGTGTGTTTGGATGGGGCAGCTCGGTGCGTGGACGTGAGTGAGTGAGTGATGGCGTTTGCGCAGCAGAGGCGCCCCCCCCCCCCCCCCTCCCCGGTGTGTGTGGCGAACGCTGTGTGATTTTTTGCGGATAAGTAGAAAGAGCGAGGCGACCAGAGCAGGTAGAATTTGTTGCTGACAACAGTGCGGTATATAAATAAAGCCCCAGCGCTTCAGCAAAACGGCCTGTGCTTCTGTGTACCACAAGAGTGAGATTTACTCGGGAATTAAACCGCGAAGGAAGATGCGTCTCCCCTGCGTCCCAAAACCACAGTTAGGAGACGAACACAAGCGTGCGATCACAGACATGTCTGCCCGCGCTTTGAGCGATATTGTCACAGCGTGATTAATAAGCTTTATCAGGCATGCGCTACAGCGCGCGATCACAGACTCAGAGTGAGGGAAATGTGGCTGCCAATCCGCGCCAGCAGCCTCTCCGGCCGCCACCGAGCATTTAAACATTTTTACACATTCATACAGTGTTATATGGGCACTGGAGGCAGTGCGGGTGAAGTGTCTTGCCCAGGGACATGTTCATAAAAATTAAGCTATACAACAAGCCTTGACCAGAGTATTTTGTGTGTGCAGTGAAACACGTGGTTCGCCATTTGGTCTTTTTCGAGGCATTGTTTACATGAAATGAATCAACTACTGACTTGCAAAGCCACCCATTGTTTTTCAATGACAATAGTAATGAAATAAATGCAACTCACCATTCCGACACTGTTCTTCAACGTGTAATATCGTGGAGATTCTGCACGGCTGTTCACGATCTGTTCACGAAACTGGCGTGTTCCTGGCGCATGCGCGACAGCGCCCTCTGGTGGCGCCACCGCCAATCACCCCCAGGGGTGGGGGAACATTGACTTGGGCCACATCTGGGCTGAATGACTCAAACTGGATACTGTTGCCCGTAATGTGGCCCACCTCTGGCCCACATCAGACACCCCACATCCACACCTACCCCAGACATGCCAGAGATAAACCAGATCTGGCCCACATCACCCTTGCTGACTGGGCAGAGCCCAGACTTGAATCCAATTGAACATCTCTGGAGAGATCTGAAAATGGCTGTGCACCAACGCTTCCCATCCAACCTGATGGAGCTTGAGAGGTGGTGCAAAGAGGAATGGGCGAAACTGCCCAAAGATAGGTGTGCCAAGCTTGTGGCATCATATTCAAAAAGACTTAAGGCTATAATTGCTGTCAAAGGTGCATCAACAAAGTACTGAGCAAAGACTGTGAATACTTATGTACATGTGATTTCTTAGTTTTTTATTTTTAATAAATTTGCAAAAATTTCAAAACTTTTTTCAAATTGTAATTTTGGGGTATTGTGTGTAGAATTTTGAGGAAAAAAAATGAATTTATTCAATTTTGGAATAAGGCTGTAACATAACAAAATTTGGAGAAAGTGAAGTGCTGTGAATACTTTCCGGATGCACTGTATTTGGTCTGAGGACCAGATTTCTCAGCTGCTTGTGGCTACACACAAGAATACCAAGGTTTTTAAAACATTTAGCGACATGCCGGCGGCATGGGGGTTTATATGGACAGCAGTTTTTTATAATAGTTGTTCCAAAAATGCACCTCATACTGTTCATAGGCCATCTTTACAGATTGCAGCTGTTTGCTTGTTAACAGTAAAATAAAGATGTTGTCAGTTGTGAAGAATGTGTACTGAAATCTTCATTATAGGGCAGTCGCGATAACCGCAATTATGTAATACTGCGCTATGGACACGCCTACCGCGGAGGGAAACGAGCAACCATAACAACCGCGGTGTTGGGGTTTTTTTGTGTGTGTGTGGCTATATCTTGTTGTTCACTTATGTGCCCCTATTGATTATTAAATAAATTGTTAAATGAAGTGCATTCTTATTGCCAACAGCGTGTTTGCACCCGGTACTCTGGAAGCTTCCACAGTACCAGATGCTGCTGCCGCCAGCACCATGTGGGGGACTCTCCAGACGGACTCCAGCAGGCAGTTAGTGGTGAAGGTGTTTGGACTCCTTGCTAAATACAGCCATGACAGTGAGCACTGAAAGGGCACAAAGCATGTTATTTCCTTCTGAGGGGAGTGTGTATGATCCTGACTGTGTATGCTCTAGGGCTTCAACTAAAGATTATTTTAGTTGTCGACTAATCTAACGACTTTTTTTTTTTTTTTTCGAATAGTCGCATTGATTTTTCTCATGTCCATCATCTCTGCTTCTTGTTGGGGCTGCATATTTAACCTCAACTGCTGTTTTATACCTCTTAACGTTCCGTCTCCTGTGGGCAGGAGGCATTTAAATGCCATTTTGTCTCAGCTGGACACAGTGCAACCAATATTCAGAATGAGGGCTAATATTAACAAAGATGAAAAAGCAATAGTGACTCCTGCAATTCAGTCACTGCATTCAACACGTTAGCCATGACTGCTCAACCCTCAGCAACCAGAGAGCTTATTGTCAAACAGGTAAATTAACATTAACAGCACATACTAACAGTATTGTCATTTTTCTAAAGCTTGAAACAGTTAGGCTTGTAGACGGTAATGTGGGTCTCGGGACTCCCTGTGAATTAAAGCTAAAATGTCCGTATTAGGGATGGGCATTCGGTGAAATTTTCTTCACCGATCGTCGGGAGAATTAATGATTAATAATTGGTTAATCATTAACATTTTTAGGTACGTAACAAGGCAGGTAGACTACATTAGAACATCAGGTGCACGGAGAGCCGCACAACTCAAATCCACCTCTCTCTCTCAAATCTCTCTCTCTCTGTTCGCTGTTCTCGTGTTGGCTCGCTCGGGAATCTCGCAAGCTGATTGGCCGAGACGTTTCACCCCGCAAGCTGATTGGCCGAGACGTTTTACCCAGCTTCTGTGCCGCTCGCCACCCAACAAACGAAGACCGCATTCATTGCTCTATCGCTCGTGTTACTTAGTCTAGCCGCGCGGAACTTTTTGCTGTTCTCTTGTGCCATTTTGTGCGAAATAGTCTTCCCGTCGAGCCACTGCGCCGCCTCCTGCTGCTTCTCTCGACGATTCTGCGCCTCTAGCACCTGAGGAGCAGTAAAGCTCTCATTAACCTGTGCAGTAAATCATTTTCATCTTGAGTTACGTATCTTGTTATAAGAATAAAAGAGTTCTAAAAACATATTTATGTACACTTTATTTACATCTACGTATGTATGTACACTTACACACACGTGTGTGTGTGTCTTCTACCGAATCTTCATGACCTTCTCAATAAAGTTTCTGAAGAAAAAAAAAAAAGAATCTTCACGACCGCCATTACTCAGCGCGCAACCACTGTTGGCGGTTTCTTCGCGTAATAAGGGTGTTCCATGGACCCTGTCGATGAGGTATATTTGTATGCTGCATTGCAGTGATTGCAGTACACCTGGTCATTTTTTAAACTGAAATGGTCCCACGCAACACTTCGCCGTAACCGCTTCATGATTTGGCGATTGCCCTACGGAAGCGCGCATGTATCAACTGAGGCACGCCAGGGTATGGCGATGGTGTAATGTTGCCCCCTGGTGCCCAAATTTTGCCATTGCATTGTTTGAGGACGGCCGTGCACTAGGCCTAATAACCTCGGATTGTTTAAAAAAAAAAAACGGTTTGTCGACGAAAATGAACTTCCTCGGTGAAATTCTTAATGATCAATTATCGGTTAATAGGTAAATTATGTCCATCCCTAGTCCGTATTTTAGTCTGGCTTATTAGCTGGCAACAGGCTTTGCTCTAGGTAGGTTCTGCAGCCAGTTAGACACGGAGCACACGTTAATAGCTTCACAACAGTGGGTCTTTATTCTCCTTTCTCTGCGTTGGAGAGACACATACAGCTGCTTCGTGCTTAAACTCTGTAACAACCATGAAAACAAAACACAACACACGCTTCGCCATGCTGTGCTCCTCTTCATCTTCGCTGGAAATTGTTCACACATGCCGGGCAACAGAGGCGCTACTGCCCTCAGCAGTTCCGGCCGTGCATTGCAGTTCCGGTTAAATGGAGCTTGCTCCTGCTGGTTACAGCTGAACTGCGGCATGCATATAAACTTTATAATTAAGAAAACACATATGTATGAGTATGAATATGTTAATTTTATACTATTTATTTCTTTTTTAATTTTGCACAGTAACTTTGCATATAATAATGCATCAGACTTATATTGCGCTTTATCATAGACATTCAAAGATGCTTTTTACAGATACATTATTCATTCACTCCAGACAGACAGTGGTAGTGGCAAGCTACTACTGTAGCCACAGCTGCCCTGGGGCAGGCCGACGGAGTCGTGGCTGCCAATCCGGGCCAATGGCCTCTCCAGCCACCACCGAACATTTATACACATTCATACCCAGTGTTATGGACACTGGAGGCAAGGTGGGTAAAGTGTCTTGCCCAGGGACACAACGGCAGGATATCTGGGGAGAGCGGGATTCGAACTGCCAACCATCCGGTTATTGGATGACCCGCTCAACCTCCTGAGCCACTGCCGTGCATATGGAACTTACAATTTGAAGTATTGTACAACCAAGGCTTGAATGTTGGAATACTGGGCCATTTGGGGTCCCACCCAGACATTCTGTATTTGGACTTTTTACTCGTGTCATCCTTCTCTCCTTCCTCTGCTCTCACCTCTCCTGGACCCTCTGCCTGAACACTTCCCTCTCCTTGGCTCCTCTCTTCTGTCTCATCTTCCCGTCTCTGAGCTCTAACTCAGGTTCTCTCTCTGTCTATGGTGGTATACAAACAGAATCAGAATGAGATTTATTGCCATTGTTCATGTAGTACACAAACTAGGAATTTGTCTCGGTGCAATGCTGCAACATTAAACATGGAGTAGCACTAAAGATAAAAAACTATGCATGCAGTAAAAGGTAGAATATGAATAAGTAATACTAATCTATGCAATTTTTAAATATATTAACAAGCAGCAGATATTGTGGAGTTCCACATAGTGCAGTCGGTAGTGCAAAAAGAAAACAGTGATAATTGTCGTGAGTCCGGTTGAGCTGCTGTACGTAGTGCACGAGAGTCTAATAAGTCACTTAGTGTTCAGCAGTCTGATGGCAGAGGGGAAGAAGCTGTTCAAGTAGCGGGAGGTTTTAGTCTGAATGGACCGAAGTCTTCTGCCTGAGGAGAGGGGGGCAAACAGTGCATGTCCAGGGTGTGAAGGGTCAGCTATGATCCGACCTGCACGCCTCCGGGTCCTGGAGATGTACAGGTCCTGGAGGGATGGGAGCTTGCAGCCGATCACCTTCTCAGCAGCGCACACAATGCGCTGTAGTCTTAGTCTGTCCCTGGCGGTGGCTCCTGCGTACCACACGGTGATGGAGGTGGTGAGGATGGACTCAATGATGGCCGTGTAGAACTGCACCAACATCTTGGTGGGTAGCTTGAGCTTCCTCAGCTGCCGCAGGAAGAACATCCTCTGCTGGGCCTTTTTGATGAGGGAGCTGATGGTCGGCTCCCACTTGAGGTCCCGGGTGATGGTGGTGCCCAGGAAGCAGAAGGAATTCGCAGTGGTGATGGGAGAGACTGTGAGGGTAAGGGGGGCAGAGGGGCTGGGACTTTTCTGAAGTCCACGATCATCTCCACTGTCTTCAGAGCGTTCAGCTGCAGGTTGTTGTGGCTGCACCAGGACGCCAGCTGGGCCACCTCTCTCCTGTAGACGGACTCGTCGCCGTTGGAGATGAGCCCGATGAGGGTGGTGTCGTCCGCAAACTTGATCAGCTTGACAGACTGGTGGCTGGAGGTGCAGGAGTTGGTGTACAGGGAGAAGAGCAGGGGGGAAAGTACACAGCCCTGGGGTGATCCGGTGCTGATGCTAACGGAGTCTGAGACAGTCTTTCCCAGCCGCACATGCTGCCTCCGGTCCGTCAGGAAGTCGGTGATCCACCTGCAGAGAGAGTCAGGCACGTTGAGCAGGGACAGCTTGTCCTGGAGCAGAGCGGGGCGGATGGTATTGAATGCAGAGCTGAAGTCCACAAACAGGATCCTGACGTAGGTTCCCGGGGAGTCCAGGTGCTGCAGGATGGAGTGGAGGGCCAGGTTGACTGCGTCGTCCACAGACCTGTTGGCTCTGTAGGCGAACTGCAGCAGGTCCAGGAGGGGAGTGGTGATGGTCTTGAGGTGGGGCAGGACCAGGCACTCAAAGGACTTCATGACTACAGAGGTGAGCGCTACAGGTCTGTAGTCATTAAGTCCAGTGATCCGTGGCTTCTTGGGGACAGGGACAGGTTGTTAAACAGGTTAGAAAACAGGTTAGAAAAGGTTAGGTCTAAACAGGTTAGAAATCAAGTGCCATGTAAATTAAAGGAGACAACCAAAAATTTCTAGTTAAGGGTACCAAGAGCACCCACTTAAAACCTGAGTAATGACTTTAGTCTTGAAGGTTTGAGGTTTTTCTCCAAAATTTATAACAATTTTCTTATAGTTTTCTACTTTTCTGTGTAAATTTATCTAAATTTGAAACCATTTTCCTCAAATTTGTAATTTCCTCTTGTAAAACTGACTTTTCTTGTACATTTGAAACTTTATTATAAATTTGTGGATTATTTTATGGCTTATTTTTGTCTGTTTTTTAAATAAAATTACTGTTTTTTAAATAAATTTGAAACACTGTTTTGTTTTGTTTTTTACCTTTTCCTTATAACAATTTATATTTTTGACCATAACTTTGCAGTCAGAACAGAACAACATTTTAACCACTTGCGCTCCGTTGTTCCGCGGGCGGGCAAGTCTCTGCGTCCTATGATGCATGAGGGCGCGCGAGAGCGCACTCGTGCGCCCTCGTGCGCATGACGCATGATAAGGATATTGATGGTGATGGTGTAGGTGGTGTGCCCTCCAAGCGCCACTGAAAAAAAAATCTGCAAACACAGCCGCGAACAGATTAGTTCATCTGATTGACCTCTCATTCGTCTAATAAGAGCCTTGAATTGGGTTTCTGAAACCTTGAGGAGCCAATGAATGAAAATCTAGGAAGGAGGACCCGCCTACTGTGAACGCAGGAGCCAATTGAAGCACAGAAATTCAGGCTGGTTGAAGCGATATTTACTGCTGCAGAAGGACTCTATACGAATCTACTACAGACCCAGGCTCACCCAGCAGCATGGAGAACACCCACAAGTGGGACCTGCACTCATTCCAGCAGAATAGACGGAGGCCGACGACAAAAGTCGTAAATCATTCGCCAAAACGGCAATAATGGAATTATGTTGATCGGGATCCACGAGCGGAGCAGCGTCGCGTTCGTCTGACGCGTGGGAAGAGCTGTTTGCCACGACTCTGCTGCTTTGAAGAGGTAAGGTGTTATAAGCTAAATTATTATTTATCCCTGAAAACTGTAATCCAAAAATGACTTTTGACCGATTGGTAAATTACAACTGCACTGCGCACGAAGTACGAAGTGCGTGCGCTGCGATAAACGGTTCATTTGCCGTGTTCGGACCGTGAACGCCCCCCCGCTCCTCTTCTGCAGCGGGGGAGGGGCCACGGTCCGAACGCTCCCCGGTCTGCGGGGGGAAGCATATCAGTCTATTCCATCATGTAGCGATTGCCCTCTTCTGTAGCGAGGGGGGGGGGGGCGTTCACGGTCCGTTCACGGTCCCCCCCCCCACACACACACACACAGACAGTAGCGAGGGGGGGGGGAGCCGCTGTGAAAACATGCAAGGAAAAAAAAAAAAAAGAGTGTATTCCGTCATGTAGCGAGGGCCGAATTTGGTCCTTGGTAGCGGGGGGGGGGGGAACGACCCCCCGCCCACACACACACACACAGACACAGCCCTGAGTGTGACCTTTCATTAGAGCCTAAAATGAAGATTCTACATTGAAATATTCAAAAGTTACAGACGTTTTTCCAAACTGTGCCATTTGGCACAATTTGGCACAGTTCCATAACGCCTGGGAACAGCCTGAGAACAAAGCTGTGTAAAATATTCATTTTTTGTGGTATTGTTACCAAATTTGGATCTCAGCTGGATAACACTTGGTTCTACATTTCTGTTGCATTTTCCAGCTGGATCGGACAGCTGTGTGTTATTTACAAGCATCTGTATCCAAAAAAACACTGTGTCCAATTTTTTTTTCTTCAAGTTCAGTATGTTTAGATGACTGTAACTCAGTGGCCGGAGCACGTAGAGAGATTATGTTTTTTTTGCCAAAAAATTCAAAGTGTTTTCTTTTAAATGAGACCATCCCATGAAGATGCTGCAAAGGGTTGAATAACAGCTTTCGATTTACTTTGGGCACGTTATTTTTTGGCATTTTTAGGAAAATTGCCCGGAGTGCAAGTGGTTAACTCATTACAAAGAAAAAAATAATAATAAAATTGTATTTAATGATTTAAATTAACATAAATGACCAAGGATGCTGTTAGTTCTGTTACAATATTTCTATATATTTATAGTTTTTTTTAGATATCTCCTCACCGCCAAGAAAAACCGCCCTTATTTTGAAATCCAAATGCTGGCACGTTCAGTTTGTCTGAAGGCTGCTGACAGATTAAAGTCATTGACTTCGTGAATTTCGGTAATATTGTAGTGGCTGGTGAAATATATGCTCAGCAATTCAGTAGTCCCTCTTGCCTTTCCCTTCATATGAAGCCAGCTGCATATGAATTCTAACCACATCTCTTAGCTAAGTGACTCTTCCGTTATTGCTCCCTTTTCCAGCGGGTTAAAACCATGATAAATGCCTCGAGTGCTTACATACCTCTTATGATTTTTTTTTTCTGCATACTTTAATAAACTCATGTTTCTGTCGGACAGTCAAGCCTTATTATGCTGCATTTCCCCTCTAGTCTGCCTTGGTCCGCGTACGCTTTGGACGAGCCCGGCATGCACGTGGCACTGTATATGCTCACTTTTTTTCATCTACAGTTGTGTGCAAGCGGTTGACGCATGCACACAACCATCATTTGTAGTTTCATTCCCGCCCGATAGGTAGTGCCAAGGATTTTCACCAACAAAGAAACGGCGGACTTCTTCACAAAGTTTCTTTTCAAATAGAGTCCTTTTCTGCTGTTTGACTTCGCGGTTTTCACTCCTTTTCCACGAAGGTGCTGCTGCCGCTAGCGAGACACTGCCTGCTGACTGACTGGAAAGTTCGCGTGGGCGGGGTGCTTCTAAACTCCGCGCGGATGACGGCCACGCGCGTTGTTCGTGTGCGCACTTGCGGAAAGTCATTGTTTCATATATTTTTCGTAAATTCATATCTCCTTCTTGGCATGGCGGTAAATTTTCTGGCGAGGCGGGCCGCCACCCAGAAATGTTACCAGAGGAAACCCTGGATATCACAGTTGTCGAGTACTTTGCAACTACGACTGACCTATGGTCAAGCAGAATAACAGAGCCCTACCTGTCCCTGATAATTCACTACAATGATGGAGATTTTAAAATGAAGAGTCGATGCTTGCAGACATCATTGTTCCCACAAGACCGCACGGGAGAAGCTATAGCCCACGGGCTGAGGGAAGTGCAATCATCTTAGAGCCTGCGGGAGGAAGGACTAGTCTGCATAACAACATACAGTGGATCTAACGTTGTCAAGGCAGCTTCTCTAAATAAATGGACGAGGCTCCAGTGCTTTGGCCACAGGTTTCATCTAGCAATTGGTAAGTAGGATGAATAAAAAAACTTGAATTTTATGTAATCTGTGTTTTTCTCAAAGTTAATGAATAACCGTGATTTCAATATCGATGAAAAATAATTGCGATCATCATTTTGGCAATAATCTTGCAGCCTTAGTTGAATGCTTAACTAAAGTTTATGAACAGCATTCTGACGTAGGAGTCCTTTGTGTCCAGATGTGTGAGGGCTGAGTGGAGGGCAGTAGAGATGGCATCATCGGTCGAGTGATTGGACAGGTATGCAAACTGGAAGAGGTCCAGGGAGGGGGGCAGGGCAAATCTGATGTGCTGCATGACCACCTGCACTTCATGATGATGGGAGTGAGTGCAACCGGACGGTAGTCACTGTAGCAGGAGGGAAACGACTTCTTGGGGACTGGAATGATGTTGGTTGCTTTGAAGCACATGGAGACAACAGCCTATCTCAGTGAGATGTTGAAGATGTGTGTGAAGACACGTGAGTTTTCTGCGCAGGTTCTCGGTACATGACCAGGTATGTTGACAGGACCTTGAGCTTTGCGTGCATTGATCCTGCCAAGGGATCTCCTCACGCTGTCCGGGGACAGTGTAATCACCTGGTTGCCAGGAGGAGGTGGTGACTTCTGTGCAGGGGTACTGTTGAGTTCCTCGAAGCGAGCGAAGAAGTCGTTCAACTCGTTCAGCAGAGAGGTGGAGCTGTTACAGGTCTGCGATGTTGGGGTTGTAGTCTGTAATGGTCTATATTCCTCACCACAGACTCCGAGTGACTCTGCTGTCGCTGAAACGGTGGGCTATCCTCCTGGAGTACTGACTCTTGGCCTCTCTGATACCTCAGGACAGGTTGGCCTTAGCTGTCCTCAGGCCCACCTCGTCCCCAGCTCTGAAGGCAGCATTCCGAGCTTTCAGGAGCTTGTAGACCTTCCCTGTGAGCCATGGTTTCTGATTGGTCTGAACAGTGATGGTCTTGGTGTCCGTTACATCCTCAATGCACTTTGTGATGTAGGCAGTAAAGCTGGATTCATACTGCACCTCCGCTGTCCACGTACGTGCAACCGGAAACCTTGTGTAATGAAATTTACGTCGTCATCTCCAGTCCGCTAGTGTATACAGGGCTGTACTGCGGACAACCGCATGCAGCAGAAATTTTATGACTGCACGGCCTGCCCATGACCTGAAAACGTTGACAGAACATGCGCAAGACTGAACGTCCCATTCATGAGGTGGCGCTACCAACACAGCATAAAAAGAGAAAGTAGATGAGGAAGACAACGAGGACACGGAAGACGAGAATAAACATACATGAATTTTTTTGCAGCAGCAGCAGCAGCAACTTGAGTGGAGAAGAGCACTGGAAAACGGTAATTCCTCCATTTCCTTGAAATAACGCCATTGTTGTTGCTACAAAAAAAAGTGTATTGCACTCGTGTTTATAGCTGGTGAACAAATTGGCGTGCTAGCGCATTTGCACTACCCATAGGTGGGGCGAAACTACAAATAAGTTATGCGCATGTGTCAACTGCTTGGCCTGGTAGACAAAAAAAAGTCAGCATGTACAACACCATGTGCGCGCCGGGCTTGTCCAAAGCACATGTGGACCAAAGCAGGCCAGGAGGGAAATGCAGCATGAATAAGGCTTAACAGTCTCTGTGTAGGGCGGTGCGGTGGCGGAGTGGTTAGCACTGCGGCAGCACAGCAACTCCTGGCCGGGGGATCCTGGGTTCGATCCCAGCCCCCGACCAACAGTGATCTGTGTGGAGTTTGCATGTTCTCCCCGTGTCTGCGTGGGTTTACTCGGTTTCCTCCCACATGCCAAAAACATGCAAGTTAAGTTAATTGGCATCAAAAATTGGGGATTCTAAATTGTCCTTAGGTATGACTGTGAGAGTGAATGGTTGTCTGTCTCTCTGTGTTGGCCCTGCGATGGACTGGCGATCTGTCCAGGGTGTACCCTGCCTCTCGCCCAAAAGATGATGGGATAGGCTCCAGCCCCCCCCCCTCCCCCGCGATCCGAAAAGGATTAAGCAGAAGAAGATGAATGAATGAGTCTCTGTGTACTCCTGCAGATCTGTGGTGTTGTTGTAGGTGGCAGCCTGCTTGAATATGTTCCAGTCAGTGATGATAGAGCAGTCTTGAAGTGCCTCTAAGGACCCTTCCAGCCACACACGTGCCTGTTTCCGAACTGGTTTTGTGACTTTAACCAATGGTCTGTATGCTGGAATTAGCGTAACAGTGATGTGGTCAGAAACACCGTGGAGGGGGAGGGCCTTATACGCTCCTCTCTGGTTGGTGAAAACGTGGTCCAGTGTGTTCCTGTGTAGGAAAGTTGATGTTTTGGTGTATTTCAAGAAAGATAGTCTTTGGGTCAATATGGTTGAAATCTCCAGCCAAAATGAGAAAGGCATCAGGGTGGACTGTAGGGCTGTGCGATATGACTATTTATATCAGATGATGATATACAAACGTCTATTGTTTCATAGAATACTCTTGTCGTTTATGTTGTGATTTAAAATGCACATACTCCCGTTTATTCAGTTAAGCTCCTCACTACTACTTGGCAGTGCCCCATCTCTCTCCTGCAGTGCGTAATTGCACACAGCGGAGCAGGTGTGTGGTGAGTGGCTAAGCTTCAGAGTCCAGTGGTTGCTAATGCTAACTCCAAACGACTGATTCAGATAGCTGCTACTCCTGTTTGCCAGGGATGTGGGACTGTTTTCTGTCGTCCTGTGTCAGAGAGGGTAGTTGGCTAACGTTGTTTTAATAGGATGTAAGTAACATTAACGGTATGCGTAATTATTAAATGCTAAATGACAATGCTAAGTTGTTACTGCTGAGTTTCTTAGTTTTGTCTGAAAAAAAATATTAAAGCTGCAAAAGTGCATGATGATGGCACATACACGCAAAATAAATAAATTAATTAAAACGGGTCAGAGGAGGAAGTTGGCTCTTTATATAATTTGATTTCTAATCATTTTCATTAGTCAAGTAGTGATAATGAATAAAGTTAGTAATCACATGTATTTTATTACATTACCATCTGTGTCTTTTTCAGATCATAACCAATCTGAAATATTTTTACTGAGAAGCAAACAGGCTAAATTGGGCCAGAATTGCATAATCAGGCTGCAGGCCAACATGTAAATTTTCACTGATTTAAGCTAACAGCTAATTTATATCTGTAGATGGCAACCATGGGTAATTTTCTCATTTTCAGACATATTTTTTTTTTTTTTTTTTTTTTTTTTTTTTTTTATTTAAGTTTTTGTAAAGGGTATACAGGTCGTTACAGCAATGCAGTGTTTACATTTTCATCACATGTTCCCTTATTTTCTGATATCTGACAACATTGGAAGATTAATTCTTACAACACCCCTTATTTTTTTTTTTTTTTAAAGTGAAAGAAAAAGTGAAATTAAAGAGAAAAAAAAAAAACAAAACAAAAAACAAAAAAAAACCAAACAAACCAGTAAAAAACAAACAAAAAGAAAAAGTAAGTAAATAAAGATAAAAGAGCATCTGAGTAGCATTGGAACAAAGAGCGGAACCATTATTGAAATGGTATTTGTCAAAGATTAGATCTAATGGAAGACACATATGCGGTCCAGGGTTGCCAAAAGTTCATGAACCCATCCATGTCCTGTCTCAGTGCGAATGTCAACTTTTCCATCGAGTAAATGTCTTGGATCACGTTAGTCCAATCTTCAGGTGTAGGACAGTCCTTCAACATCCATTTTTTAGTTAGAGCTTTTTTGCTTGCCAATATTAAAACATTGAATAAGTATTTTTCTCCTCGTCTTTCCAGTGAGTCCGGTAGTAAACCCAAATACAAAGTTACAAAAGAAAAGGGAACTGTAATTTTGAATATTTTCCCCAATATTGTCTGTACATTGGTCCAATATTGGTGGATAACTGGGCATGACCAAAACACATGAAAATGATTTGCAGTCTTTTCACCACACAAGCGCCAACAGTTCAATCCCTTATGGGTAAATTTGATTTGTGCAGGTGTTCTGAAAAATCTTGCCAAGTTTTTCCATCCAAATTCTCTCCACTGCAGGGATGAGGTACTTTTCCATTGCTGTTTATTTAGCTTTTCCCATATTTCCAGATGTAAAGTGAAATTCCCCTCTTTTTCCCATCTCTCTTTTATATAAGATGTGTTGTCTCCTTTTAAGTCTTGAAGACCTTGGTATATTTTAGAAATGTATCTGATCCCTGGGATCCCTTTATATGCCATTAAGAAGACCTTCAGAACACCTGACTGGGCCCTTTCCAAAACCTCCTTTTTAAGTATATTGTTTATGTGGTGTCTAAGCTGGAAGAACCTGTAAAGGTCTTGATTTATTAGGCCTTGTTTTTTCAAATCTTCAAAACTTCTTAAGATTTGCCCTTTAAAAAAATCGTAATATTTTATCAGCCCCTTCTCCTTCCACTTTTTAAATCTGGTGTCTGTTTTATTAGGAGTAAAGTCCTGATCATAGGCGATCCATTGCAGAAGTCGATAGGGCTCTTTAGTTTGATTCTCTCTGACTATCTTAAACCAAATTTTTAGCGGGGTCTCTATCCACGGGTTAGTGTTATTCAAAAGCTTAGGTAAGACATTGTTCCCTATTATCGCCTGTAGGGGGATGTCACTTGTTATTTGGCATTCGATCTCCTTCCATTGTGCAGAGTAGACTGGGTTACATATCTCTACTAAAGTTTTAATTTGTGCGGCTTTAAAGTAGTCCCTGATATTTGGCAGCGCGAGCCCACCTTTGTCTTTGTTTAGCTGTAGGGTTTTATATCTGATTCTAGGTCTCTTGCCCTGCCATATGAATCTTGAGATCCTTCTGTCCAGCTCCTGCCATGTTTTTTTGGGAGGTTCTACCGGTATTGTTTGGAAAAGGTATAGAAGACGTGGAAGTATATTCATTTTGACTGCTTCAATTCTTTGTGCAATACCCAAGAATGGTATCATATTCCATCTTGCTAGGTCAGATTTTATTTTTGTCACCAGTGGATCATAGTTTAGTGATATAATTTTGTTGAGTTGTTTCGGGATATTGACCCCCAGATATTTCATAGATTCCGACTCCCAGTTAGTTTTGAGTTTGCTTAGTGAATAATGATTTGGGTCATAGTTGAATGTTAAAACTTGGGTTTTATGCATATTTAATTTGTACCCCGATAAATCTCCATACTCTGAAAAAACTGAGGTTAGTTCTGGTAAAGAAGTGTCCGGCTGCCCTAGGTATATTAAAATGTCATCAGCAAAGAGTGCTATTTTATGTTCCTTCTGACCAAGTGTAATACCTTGAATTTTTTGGTTTTGTCTTATCCATTGGCTCAGAGGTTCTATGAAGATTGCAAAGAGCAGTGGAGACAGGGGGCAGCCCTGACGACATCCTCTTTCCAGTTCAAAAGATGATGATAAATTACCGTTAATCCTTATTTTAGCTGTTGGTTTTTTATATAATGCCTGTATAGTTCTAATGAAGTTGTTATGAAAATTGAAACTGGATAAGATTCTGTATAGAAAAGACCAGTCAACCGAATCGAATGCTTTTTCAGCATCTAATCCTAATATGACTGCATTTAAGTTATATTTTTTTATATGATGAATTATGTGTAAAGTGCGTCGAATGTTGTCTTGTGTCTGTCTTTGTCTTATAAAACCTGTTTGGTCTAAATGAATTAGGTCTGTCAGTATATTCTCTAACCTTTTGGCAAGGATAATGGTAAAAAGCTTATAGTCCTGATTTAGTACACTGATTGGTCTGTAGTTGGAGCACTCTAGTTTATCCTTTTCAGGTTTAGGTATAACTGCAATGACCCCTTCTCTCCAGGAGGGGGGGATTTCCCCTGTGTGGAGGACATAATTAAATGTTTTCAGGAGGAGAGGAGATAGTTGCTGTTTAAAGGTTTTGTACCACTCTGCTGTATAGCCATCAGCTCCTGGGGATTTGTTAGCTTTAAGTTTCATAATTGCTTTTTCCAATTCTTTAGAATGTATTTCTGACAGTAGTGTTTTATTTTGTGACTCCGTAAGTTGGGGAAGGTTTAATGTGTTTAGGAATGCCTCGGATGCGTTTTTATGTTTTTTTTGGGAGTATAAGTTCTTATAGTAATTCTCGAAGTTTTTAAGAATATCCTGAATTCTGAATTTTATTTCCTTTGATACTGGGTCTCTGATTTTGTAGATTGCTCTTTCTGTTTGATGTTTCCTCAATTTATAGGCTAGCAATTTTGCCGATTTACTGCCTGCTTCATAGTATTTTTGTTTCAGAAATGTAAGTTTCTTCTGGATTTCTATTGTGTAGATCTCATTTATTTGGTTTTTAATTTCCTTAATCTTGAGCGAGTCAGTAGAATGAGTGTTGCCTTTGTGTTCTTTTTCTAGGTTCCTAAGTTCTGACTCTAATGTGGATAGTTTTTCTTGTCTTAGTTTCTTTTGGGTTGCCAGTTTTGCAATAATCTTTCCTCTTATTACAGCTTTACATGCATCCCACAGTATTAAAGGGGATACTTCTCCATTATCGTTATCTTCCAAATATCTGAGAATATCTGACTCCAATTCATCTTTCAATGGTCCTTTCAGGACATTTGAATTTAACCTCCAAGAAAATGTATTATTTGTGTATTTTTGGATATTTAAGTCCATGTAGATCGGACTGTGGTCGGAGAGATCCATCAGTCCTATTTTACATGTTTTTACTCTACCAATGTCTCTATTAAACATAAAAAAATAGTCAATCCTTGAGTAAGATGAATGTGGAGTTGAGTAAAATGTATAGTCTTTTACACTGGGGTTGAGTTCCCTCCACACATCACAGATTCCCATTTCTTTTAGTAGCATCCGAGTCTTCCTGTTTTGGGTGTTATTTTGATGTGGGGAATTACCAGAAGCATCCCAGTATGGATTCAGTCTAAGATTAAAGTCCCCACCACATATCACTAAACCTTGAGCTTTAGTTATCATTAGGTCGAATACATTTTTATAAAATTTCCAGTTAGCCCCTGGGGGAGCATACACATTCAGCAGGGTGATATCTTCTCCCTCTAGCCGCCCAGTTACCAAACTGTATCTCCCTTCTTTATCTTTGTGTTCTGATTTTTTTTCAAATGTAATTTTGGTTGATATCAATGTCGCTACTCCCCTCCTCCTCCCTGATTTATATGAAGATGAAGAGATCATTTTAAACCCTTGTCTACTGAGTTTATTGTGTTCCACGTCTGTTAGGTGGGTTTCTTGTAAAAGTATTATTCCTGCTTTGTCTTTTTTCATTTTGCCTAGAATCTTGGATCTTTTAACTGGATTCAGGATCCCTTTTACATTATATGAAATTATTTTGGTTACACCCTGTTTCTCCATTGTGTTGTTTTGTTTAGTATAACTGTGTGGTGGCCCTCTTTTGTGCTACTCAGAAACTGAAAGAACATTAAAAACAAGAAAAACATTAAGAACATAGTGTAAAAAACTTTAAAACAAAAAACTGTCAAAAGAACTTCCTGAGCTGAGGTCTTTTTAAAGACCCTGTAAGAGCCTTGATGGAGTGAAGGCTCTGAGGGAAATTCCTCAAACTCTGTTACGTGTTGAGGGCCCTCTCGTACCACTGAAAGTAGTCCCATGCTTTTAACGTGAGTTTCAGAACCCAATCCAAACTTGTAATGATTTTTTTTTTTTTTTTCCTTTTATGCCTAAACCCTGTGAAATTGTGTGCACCCTCCCACCCCCATCACATCAAACATTCACGCAAAAACAGTATTTGTTAGTATGAGCAGAACATGTGGATTATTGTCACATTTCTATTTTAACAAGTTTTTTTTTTTTTTTTTTTTTATTACAAAGACTTATTTGTTTCAAATAATATGATTGTTCCATGAAATGTTTTACCACATGCTGAATATGCATCTCTTTTAATGTTTGTTACCTTGTATGAGGGGGGTTGGATGTGCGGATTGATTCAAGAGAAAGGAAAAAAAAAAAAAAAAAAAAAAAAAAGGTCGCTATTCCAACCTGAAAACGGATAGTTTATCCGCGACGCTCTGGTGCTGGGTTTCCCGCTGCTGGTCCGTGGATTTTGAGGGTCTTTGTGTTGTCCATGTTTGCGCTTTGATCTTCTCACTCGGGTCTGCTGCGGGTTTAAATACCGTTACCGGGAGGCCTCTTCTCGCCATGTCAGCTGTTGCTTCTTCCGCCGAATTATAGAGACACGTTTCATCGCCGTAGAAGACCCTTAACTTCGCAGGAAATGGTGTCTGAAAGCGCAATTTCTTCTCTCTTAACACCTTTTTCGCGTCATTGTATTCCCTGCGCTTTTTAAGGACCTCCGGGGCGTAATCGTGTTCCACGTAGACTTTTCTCTCCTGGTGCATAAATCCTTTTTTCTGCCAGGCCAGTCTTACAACCTCTTGTTTTATTTTGAAATTGGAAAATCTTACCAACACCGAACGTGGGGGCGCTTCCGCCGCCGGCCTAGCGGCTAATGAACGATGTGCCTTTTCTATCTTCAAGTCGGTGGTTTGTGGAATATCCAATTTCTCTCTTAGTAAGGATTCCACGCATTCTGCCATTGAGTTAAAACCATTTTCGGTTCCTTCTATCAGACCATGAATTCTTATGTTGTCTCTTCTTTGTTTTCCTTCTTGGTCGGTTAGCTTAGCCTCTATAGCTGCTTGTCTTTTGCGTAGGTCCAGCACAGAATCTTCGAGCACTTTTATTCGATCCTCTGTTTCCAAGATTCGGTTCTCGGCCTGGTCCACTCTGCTGTTTGTCCTTTTCAATTCTTCTCTGAATTCCCGAAATTCGGCCGTAACATCTCGGCGAAATCGTCGTAGTTCCTCAAATAGTGATTTCAGGCTAACCCTTTTGTTAGCTATCACCAGCTCCTCGTCTTCTGAACGGGGATCTTCCAGTTCAGATTCTCCGGCCGATACGTGTCCTAGCCTGGAGAATTTCAGTTTCTTCTGTTTTCCTTTAGACATGATGATTTTGTCTTTTGATTTTCACTCCTCCAAAAATCCGTTAAGTTTGATTTTCAAGGTGTTATCCTGGATTGAGTCTGAGAGCTTCAGTGTTAAGCTGCAGTCGCCATGGCGTCCAGCCAGACATATTTTTAATGTGTTTTTTTTCTATTCTCCTCCGGCTTAGAAAATATTTAACTTATTGATGTTTACTTTTTATTCATATATGAGTTAGAAGAAAAACCTTGAATTTATGAGAATCAAGTCTCCAATGCATGTTAAAAAAAAACTATAACACTGCAAAATTATGAGGGAAAACGGTCCATGTAAAAAAAAAAAAAAAAAACAAGATGGTCCTTTTTATGTGATTATCTAGACTGTAGAATTTACAGAAAATGTATATTGTGATATACATAGATTATCATGATATAAGATGACATATCCATCCATCCATCTTCTTCCGCTTAATCCTTTTCGGGTCGCGGGGGGGCTGGAGCCTATCCCAGCATCTTTGGACGAGAGGCAGGGTACACCCTGGACAGATCGCCAGTCCATCACAGGGCCAACACAGAGAGACAGACAACCATTCACTCTCACAGTCACACCTAAGGACAATTTAGAATCCCCAGTTTTGATGCCAATTAACCTAACTTGCATGTTTTTGGCATGTGGGAGGAAACCGGAGAAATCCCGGAGTAAACCCACTTGTGATATATATTATCATGATATAAGATGACATATCATGATATGAAATTTTTGTTATATCGCACAGCCCTAGTGGGCTGTCTGCTGCTCACTGATGTGCTGGTACAGTTCATTCAGTGCCTCACTCCTGTTGTTGTTGTTGTTGGAGCTGGGAGAGAAATCAATGCCAGTTAGCAGTATATGGACTGGGCATTGACATCATGCTGCGCTGCATTCTGGGCTGTTGTCGCCATCATCATGGTCTGGCTTCTTTGTTTACCTGTAGCCTAGGCAACTGCCAACGTGAACAGACATACATGCAATGGAACGGAGCAAACAGAAAATTAAAATTCCTTATTCAGAGAAGCTGAATAAGGAAGCATAGGAGTGCTACCTCTAAAAAAAATTTAAGAAATAAACGGTATCGATCAATATGAGCACAAGAAATGGACCAGGTTCAGGTTACTTTATTTGTACCCGTAGGTAGATTTGTTTTGAAGTCTGGTGACATCCATATTTACAAGCCACAAATTACATTCAACATAGACACAAACACAGGCACACATGAAGCTGACTATAAACATGATAAGAATACTCAAGGCTCCATCAATCAGGGTATAAAAAGACAAAGACATGGGAGAAAAACCAGAGATAAGAGAGAAGGGTCATATTAACCCCTTGACGCCTGTTGTCGCGAATTCGCATCAAACCACTTCCGCTCCAAATGCAACCAAAATACCGTCTGTATTCCTCCACTTCCGGTTGGAGCACTTCCAACAGTACCTAGGAACCTTTTGCAAGCATTAGTTTCTCGTAGGAACGGTCAGAGACGGAGCACCATCCATTTCCTGGTTGCTAGGGTTAGGGTTATAGTTTGGCAGTCATGAGAGTTGAAAATACTGAAAATAACTTTGTTGCATAAATAAAAGATTCTTCATACTTGAGATGGGAACAGGTGCTTTTTTACCAATTTTTTTTTTTTTTACCATAGATGCCTGTTTTCGCTAATTTGAATCATACCTAAAATTATATCTATTTTATGTGCTATAGTCAAATTAACTTTCTCAACTTAATTTAACATCTACTTGAAAGCAAAAACACAAGTGAATTTTTTTTTTCATAATTGGAAATAAATTCAGGCGTTAAGGGGTTAAAAGTTAAAAACTAGTCAGAGAGGTTAAAAACTCAAAGGTCTAAAACCTAATAAAATATTTAGAACCCAAGTGACATCCTACAAAAATAAGTAAATATAAAATGGAGTTAATAAATAGGTACCTAAATTATGTGCAATATATTTTTACAGCTTGTTCAACTCTTTGACAGCAGCAGGGACAAAGCTGTTTTTGTAGCGTTGGGTTCTACTTTTTGGGACAGCAAACCTCCGTCTTGAGGGAAGAAGCTGAAAGTGGCAGTGCAAAGGGTGGGAGTCATCATTTAAAATGGAGGTAGCCATCCTCTGTACTTGTCTGGTGTACAGGGATGTCAGGCTCACGTGTGGCTCACCAAGCAAACGACTGGACCATCTAACTACCTGATCCAAGGATTTCCTCTGTTTCAGTTTTATCTGACCAAACCATGACACTAAAGAAAAGGATAAAACAGATTCAATTAAAGCCCGATAAAACATTGTCATTATGGTTCGGGCAACTTGGAAGCGTGCAAGTTTGCAAGACCATGAATCTCAACCAACTGCCTTGAATCACACTGTCAGATGTGTTTGCCTACCTGGTTAGTGGGGTGAGCGCAAAAACCCATGAGCAGTTTAAAAGCTATAAATCATTAGAGCAGTCCTTCTCAAATGGGGCGTGATGCGATGCCGGGGGGGGCGCGTGTGACCCCGGGGAACAGGCTTTGCTTTTGCCGTGTAAAGTGTAATTGCACATCCACGGCAGCAGGTGGTGCAGTGGCGCTCTCATTGTCAAAGTCTGTGCGGGAGTTTAAAACTTTTTAAATTGCTGTCAACAAACCCCTCGAGAGACACCATGGAGAAATATTTAACAGTAACGAAAAGAAAGGCGGAGAGAGACACAGGTAAAGAGACAAATGAAAGTCTCCCAAAAGCTAAGACGAGGAAATATGACGAAGCTTATCTAGTGCTTGGCTTCACTCTGACTACGGTGGGAGACGACGAAAGACCGGTGTGTTCACTGTGTCTGAAAGTGTTGGCAGCGGACAGCATGAAGCCAAATAAATTAAGACGTCACCTACAGACATTACATCCTCAACACGTTGATAAGTCGCTTGATTTTTTTCAGCGAAAACGTGCGGAGTACGGCCAACAATCATCCCGCTTTGTGAACGCTACATCAGTAAACCAGCGAGCACTTTCAGCATCATTTAAAGTGGCGCACCAAATTGCGCAGTGCAAAAAACCCCACACAATTGCAGAGGAGTTGATACTGCCTTTTTCTACCTTTTTCTTCAGACTAAAATGTTAAATATATTGGTACTCCTGTGTTAATGTTCCAGATCAATTTACATTTAATATTATTTATTGATTGAATTATTTTTCTCAGCATCAAATGGTTCAGTTGGTCAAAAATGTTTCTAGTTTAAATAAGGATTGACATATTTTTTATTTCAGGCACTTTGATGCACTTTAAGTTTTTTTTTCTGTTTTAGACTATAACAGGGTTTCTGTGTGGCAAAATAAAGTTAATATTTGTTGAAAGTTGATTTATATTGCTTTTTTCTTTTGTTAATGTTAAAAAGGATACAATTTTAGGTATACTTATACAATTTTTATAGATAATGATCTTATTTATAGTCACTGCGGCGAGTTGGGGGGGCGCGAAATATTTTCTCTTTCCTAGGGGGGGCTTTGCAAAAAATAATTGAGAAGCACTGCATTAGAGGCTCATGTTAATGGATGGGTTCAGCCGCCTCAAATCTTCCGGGTGAACGATTGTTTACACAAAGGTAAACAATCATTGTTTCTACAGTTTTCTGCACTAGCATGCGTCTCTGCAACTACAGGCATTTCTAAGTCCCAGCGGTGAAATGTTGGATTTATGTTCAAGTTAGTAATATGATGCTTGATTAAGTATACAGGTACATCTCAGAAAATTAGAATATTATAAAAAAAAAGTTCAATATTTTTGGTCACTCATTTAAGAAAGTGAAACCCATATATTGTATAGATTCATTACACAGAGACTGATATATTTCAAGTGTTTGTTTATTTTAATTTTGATGATTATGGCTTACAGACCATGAGAACCCCAAAATCAGTTTCTCAAAAAATTAGAATATTACATAAAATTAATTTTAAAAAATAGTTTTTTAATAGAAATGTTGGCCAACTGAAAAGTATGTCCATGTACACACTCATTACTTGGTCGGGGCTCCTTTTGGACTAATTACTGTGTCAATGTGGCGTGGCATGGAGGTGATCAGCCTGTGGCACTGCTGAGGTGTTATGAAGGTCCAGGTTGCTTTGATAGTGACCTTCAGCTCGTCTGTGTTGTTGGGTCTGGTGTCTCTCATCTTCCTCTTGACAAAACTCCATAGATTCTGTGTGGGGTTTAGGTCAGGAGAGTTTGCTGGCCAGTCAAACACAGTGATGCCATGGTCATTAAACCAGGTTCTAATGCTTTTGGCGGGGTGGGGGGGGGGGGGGTGTGCCAAGTCCTGCTGGAAAATGAAATCAGCTTTTCCATAAAGCTTGTCAGCAGAGGGAAACATGAAGTGCTCTAAAATTTCCTGGTAGACGACTGCGCTGACTTTGGTCTTGATAAAACACAGTGGAAAAACACCAGCAGAAGACCTCTGTTCAGATAAAAGTAAATTTTACATTTCATTTGGAAATCAAAGTCCCAGAGTCTGGAGAAAGAGTGGAGAGGCACAGAATCTAAGTTGCTTGAGGTTTAGTGTGACGTTTCCACAGTCAGTGATGATTTGAGGAACCATGTCATAAGCTGGTGTTTTTCCATCCATCCATCCATCCATCCATCCATCTTCTACCGCTTAATCCTTTCAGGTGTTGTGTTTTATCAAGACCAAAGTCAGCGCAGTCGTCTGCCAGGAAATTTTAGAGCACTTCATGCTTCCCTCTGCTGACAAGCTTTATGGAAAAGCTGATTTCATTTTCCAGCAGGACTTGGCACCCCCCCTGCACTGCCAAAAGTATCAAAACCTGGTTTAATGACCATGGTATCACTGTGTTTGATTGGCCAGCAAACTCTCCTGACCTAAACCCCATAGAGAATCTATGGAATATTGTCAAGAGGAAGATGAGAGACACCAGACCCAACAATGCAGACAAGCTGAAGGCCACTATCAAAGCAACCTGACCTTCATAACACCTCAGCAGTGCCACAGGTTGATCACCTCCATGCCACGCCACATCACGTTGATACAGTAATTAATCCAAAAGGAGCCCCGACCAAGTATTGAGTGTGTATATTGACATACTTTTCAGTCGGTCCAGATTTGTATTAAAAAACTTTTTTTTTTTTTATTAATTTTATGTAATATTGTAATTTTTTGAGAAACTGAATTTGGGGTTTTCATGGTCTGTAAGCCATAATCGTCAAAATTAAAATAAACATGGATGAGAATCCTCCGCGGATCCGCGGAATTCCTCGGATTTGTTCATGTCTAGGGTCATTCTCGTGAATCGTCTAAATTCGAGGAGAAAATTTTAGGGGGGGGGGGGGTTGGAGGTATGTTATGAGCGGCGAGTCGTATTTACAGTCGGCTGCTAAAATCCACTGTGCAGAACGCGCTACCCGGCGAGATCAGTAATGTAATGTAACAAGGCCACTGATTGGCTGATACTTATTGAAGCAACCAATCGGCGATTTTGTTATTCCTTTGTCATATCCAACAGGCGGAGCGAAATGCAAATGGCAGACAGTTCAATCAACTGAGTTTTCCCGATTTTGTGAAAATGGTGAACCTAAAACTCACGAAAGACAACAAAGCAAGAATTTTAGAAATCGACAAAGGGATAAGGAACAAGTTTCGTTGGGAATGGCTCGAAAAAACTGTGTCAATGACTGTAAAGATCGGTAAAAATATCGAAGTTGTGGTTGAAAAAATGGCCGACTTCATAGCAAAATGCGAAGTACCAGGGAAAGCCCAGTGTGTTTATTGCAACGATTTCTTGAGTTATGGATCTCGTGGTTGTGTTGCCTTAGTTGAACACTGTTCAAAACAGAAACATCTCAAAATTGTGGCTACAAGAGATCAAACTACTCGCTCGTGCTGTGTTCAAAACGATCGATGGACACGGTGAAATTCAGATGCCAGTCAGTCAAAGTTCATCACAATCGGCCCCGATTACAGCAATTAGTGATCGGAAGACACATTCCGAGGTAAGATTTTTTTCTCGTTATAAGTAATGTACTTGAGAATTTTCACGTAATGAATTTGTTATGAAATAGCATGTGTAAGTTGTGACGTCATGCCTGTTTTGAAACACTAATTGCATTTGAATGCTGATTATCGATTGTTAATAGATAAATGTTATTATTACCTCCGCCAAGGAGGTTATGTTTTCATCGGCGTTGGTTTGTCTGTTTGTTTGTTTGTTAGCAAGATAACTCAAAAAGTTATGGACGGATTTTCATGAAATTTTCAGAGATTGTCAGAAATGGGGTATCCTAGAGATGATTAGATTTTGGTGTTGATCCGGATCATCGTCCACAAGAAAACCGCCATTACGCAAAATGCGATTTTCGTGAAAACTACTGAACCACTAATCCTATCATTGTGAATCCAATTGCTAGTCATATGTTTTCATGGTCAAGGAATCTGAAAACGTACACACAAACACTGTATGGGGGGAACTGTGGCGCTTGGCAGAGGTCTGCGCTGTCCGAGTGCTTTTCTAGTTACATATTTTCTCACAATTTGAAATGCAGTCTAAGAATTTTGAATATAATTTATCATTTTTTGTTTCACTAGGAGGAGTTACATAATGCATGTGTAAGTTTTTTTTTTGTCATGGGTGGCGATGGGTTGCCTTTCCTAAGATATCTTTGCTTTTATTAGTAAACATAATTTCTTCATGGTCATTGCATAAAAATATTAAACATCTTTTAGGTTTTACTTACTTTCTTAGATTATCTTTCAAATATTAAAATATACTAATATGCAACTTTTTTTATATTCCTAGTAACACTAACAAATGCACACATTAACCTCTTGCACTCTGTTGTTCCGCGGGCGGGCAAGTCTCTGCGTCTTAGGGCGCACGATAAGGATATTGATGGTGGTGGTGTAGGTGGTGTGGCCTCCAAGCGCCACTGAAAAAAAAAGCTGCAAACACAGCCGCGAACAGATTAGTTCATCTGATTGACCTCTCATTCGACTAATAAGATAAGCCTTTATTAGTCTCACAATGGGGAAATTCCAGGATTGCAACAGCACAGGGATAGCAACACTCAGAGCAACAATCAGAAGGCAAGAAAGAAACAAGCAAGCAAGAGCAGCTAATATACGTACATATGTACATATTACTATAAGATATATATATACACACACAGACACACAGTGCAGAGCATTGTAGCTGGATGGAATAAATATATGAATATATGAACACACAGTGCAGAGCATTGTAGCTAGATGGAATAAATATGTAAATATATAAACACCCACAGTACGGAGCATTGCAGCTAGGTGGAATAAATATGCAAGTATATAAACACACACAGTGCGGAGCAATGTAGCTAGATGGAATAATATGTAGATATATAAAAACACAGTGCGGAGCATTGTAGCTAGATGGAATAAATATATAGATATATAAATATAAACATAAACACACCCAGTGCTGAGCATTGTAGCTAGATGGAATAAATATGTAAATATATAAACACACACAGTGCAGAGCATTGTTGCTAGATGGGATGAAACAGCATAACCGTCTACTTAGTTATCCTACATGGTATGATTATGTGCCCATATATATTCTCACCCTCCATAGCGACCGGTATGTTCCTAGTTGTATGCCGGAGGGGACCATTGTGTAAGTCTATTGCATCTTTTGCATTCAAAAAACTATTAGTTTGTTACTATTAGTTTGTTAATAATAAGAGCCTTGAATTGGGTTTCTGAAACCTTGAAGAGCCAATGAATGAAAACCTAGGAAGGAGGACCCGCCTCCCAACGCTTTGAATGCAGTGAGCCAATTGAAGCAGAGAAGTTCGTGAGCTGTTTTTTTTAAGGCTGGGTGAAGACTGACTGCTGGAGCGGATCAAAAAAGGACACAGGAAGAGCCCCACAGACCCAGCAGCATGGAGACCATCCACAAATGCAACCTGTGTGACAGGGAGTGCCATTCGTGGATCGGCATGTTCGGCCACAGGCGGTGCTTATTTTGTATTGGTTCCAGCAGAGTAGACGTTATGTTTTCTTCCATGGTCATAGACCGACGGAGGCTGACGACGAAGGCTGAGTGACACACACGCCTTCGCCAGTCTTTTTTTAATTACTACTGTTATTTGTTTGGAAAAATCGTTCGCCAAAAACCGCAATCATGGAAGCACAAAACCGCAATAATGGAATTATGTTTTGATCGAGTCGCGAGACCAGAACTAGAGCGGACCAGCGTCGCGTTCGTCTGACAATGAGGAAGACAAGTTCGCCAAGACTCCGCTGTGAAGAGGTAAGGTGTTATAAGCTAAATTATTCTCTATCCCTGAAAATTGTAATCCAAAATGACTTTTGACCGATCAGTAAATTACAGCTGTGCGGTTCACGAAGTCTGAAGTTCGTGCGCCGCAGTACAAGGGGTTGCTCGCAGTGTACAGGCTGTGAACGCCCCCCCCACCCCCGCTATTCTTCTGCAGCGAGGGGGGGGGAGCCGCGGTGACTGCACTGCTGTCCTACATCACCACATAAGGCTAATCCGTTGTGTAGCGATGGCCGAAGTCCATCTTCTGTAGCGAGCGGGGGGGGGGCAACCCCCCCCCCCCCAACACACACACATTAGTGAGGGGGGGGGGAAGCCGCTGTGACAGTGTTGCTGTGGAAACATGCAATGAGTGTAATCCGTCATGTAGCGAGGGCCGAACTCTGTCCTTGGTAGCGGGGGGGGGGCCGACCCCCCCCCCCCACACACACACACACACACACACACAGCCCTGAGTGTGACCATTCCTTTGAGCCTAAAATGAAGCTTCTACATTGAATTATTCAATGGGAACTACCTGAGAACAAAGCTGTGTAAAATATTCATTTTTTGTGGTATTGTTACCAAATTTGGATCTCAGCTGGATAACACTTGGTTCTACATTTCTGTTGCATTTTCCAGCCGGATCGGACAGCTGTGTGTTATTTACAAGCATTTGTATCCAAAAAAACACTGTGTCCAAATTTTTTTTCTTCAAGTTCAGTATGTTTAGATGACTGTAACTCAGTGGCCGGAGCACGTAGAGAGATTATGTTTTTTTTGCCAAAAAATTCAAAGTGTTTTCTTTTAAATGAGACCAACCCCATGAAGATGCTGCAAAGGGTTGAAGAACAGCTTTCGATTTACTTTGGGCACGTTATTTTTTGGCATTTTTAGGAAAATTGCCCGGAGTGCAAGAGGTTAATAAATCAAAATGTTTGCAGAATGTCAGTATATTTTAATAAATGGGTGATGGACTTGGTGATGGAATTTTGTTAATATTTATAATTTATTTTACTTGGTTAAATTATTTTGTCTGTTCTAGAACTATGTAAATGTAATTCTGTGTCAGTTCTAAACATATTAAATAGTAGTAAAATATAATTTAGTATTAATACATCAACATACCATTCAGATATCATAAATTTACACATGTGATGCAGCAGCAGATTAAAAAGGTCAACTATAAATGCATTTGTACTTACTTCTAACTTTAATATAAGACCACATTTGAGCATTCTAAAACACCAGATTTTGTTAGCTTCTGGGGGCGTTGCCCCCGAGACCCCCCACCAAGGCTCTGCCTTGGATCCGGCTTGGGGGCCTGCGTCCCCCAAAACCCCCAGCTTAGTTTCCTCTTTTTTTCCAAAACACCATTCTTTATCCCTGAATAAACACTTTAAATACAGGCTGACTAAATACTTTTTTCCCCCACTGTATGTAATCCAAACACTAACCAGACATTTAAAAAGCCATCATTAAATCTCGGTCATGAAGTGGGGGAAAAAAAAAAAAAAAAAGTACACTGAGGTGTCGGAGATGATTGAAGCTGCATCACCAGTTGTTGCCGAGCAGAGCTCACAGGTACATAAAGCAATGCTGCATAAAACTATCTGCTGTTTTATCATACTGATAAAACTATCAAAAAAAAAAACAAAAAAAAAAACTGGACACTAACTGCTACACAGCACTGGGGCTCCCTTTCTGTGCACACTGGAAGGGCACAGTTGCCTTCATTACGCAAACATTTAATATCAGCTGGGGAATGAAGTCCACAGAATGTTTGGTATGGTTAAATTCAGCAGCTTCTCATCTTTCAGGTGACTATAAAAACATCACTATCCTGATTTAGTATGTTTTTATAGCGGCTAATTATACCGGAAATTTTTTTCAGTGCGCCAGTGCGAGCGTTGGGTTTAATCACACTGCTGGATTAGTATTTCATGTCCTGTTGGTAATAATGTGTATACAGGTACATCTCAAAAAATAGAATATCATGAAAAGTTCAATATTTTTTGTCACTCATTTCAGACAGTGAAACCCATAGATTATACAGATTCATTACATAGAGACTGATATACAGTGTGGCAAAAAAGTATTTAGTCAGCCACCAATTGTGCAAGTTCTCCCACTTAAAAGATGAGAGAGGTCTCCATTTTTCATCATAGGTATACCTCAACTATGAGAGACAAAATAAGAAAAAAAAATCCAGAAAATCACATTGTCTGATTTTTAAACAATTTATTTGCAAATTATGGTGGAAAATAAGTATTTGGTCACCTACAAACAAGCAAGATTTCTGGCTCTCACAGACCTGTAACTTCTTCTTTAAGAGGCTCCTCTGTCCTCCACTTGTTACCTGTATTAATGGCACCTGTTTGAACTCGTTATCAGTATTAAAAACACCTGTCCACAACCTCAAACAGTCAGACTCCAAACTCCGCTATGGCCAAGACCAAAGAGCTGTCAAAGGACACCAGAAACAAAATTGTAGACCTGCACCAGGCTGGGAAGACTGAATCTGCAATAGGTAAGCAGCTTGGTGTGAAGAAATCAACTGTGGGAGTAATTATTAGAAAAGGGAAAACATACAAGACCACTGATAATCTCCCTCCATCTGGGGCTCCATGCAAGATCTCACCCTGTGGGGTCAAAATGATCACGAGAACGGTGAGCAAAAATCCCAGAACCACACGGGGGGACCTAGTGAATGACCTGCAGAGAGCTGGGACCAAAGTAACAAAGGCTACCATCAGTAACACACTACGCCGCCAGGGATTCAAATCCTGCAGTGCCAGACGTGTCCCCCTGCTTAAGCCAGTACATGTCCAGGCCCGTCTGAAGTTTGCTAGAGAGCATTTGGATGATCCAGAAGAGGATTGGGAGAATGTCATATGGTCAGATGAAACCAAAATAGAACTTTTTTGTGAAAACTCAACTTGTCGTGTTTGGAGGAGAAAGAACACCATACCTACTGTGAAGCATGGGGGTGGAAACATCATACTTTGGGGCTGTTTTTCTGCAAAGGGACCAGGACGACTGATCCGTGTAAAGGAAAGAATGAATGGGGCCATGTATCATGAGATTTTGAGTGAAAACCTCCTTCCATCAGCAAGGGCATTGAAGATGAAACATGGCTGGGTGTTTCAGCATGACAGTGATCCCAAACACACCGCCCGGGCAACAAAGGAGTGGCTTCGTAAGAAGCATTTCAAGGTCCTGGAGTGGCCTAGCCAGTCTCCAGATCTCAACCCCATAGAAAATCTTTGGGGGTAGTTGAAAGTCCGTGTTGCCCAGCGACAGCCCCAAAACATCACTGCTCTAGAGGAGATCTGTATGGAGGAATGGGCCAAAATACCAGCAACAGTGTGTGAAAACCTTGTGAAGACTTACAGAAAACGTTTGACCTCTGTCATTGCCAACAAAGGGTATATAACAAAGTATTGAGATGAACTTTTGTTATTGACCAAATACTTATTTTACCGAGGAATTTACCAATTAATTCATTAAAAATCCTTCAATGTGATTTTCTGGAATTTTTTTTCTCATTTTTTCTCTCATAGTTGAGGTATACCTATGATGAAAATTGGAGACCTCTCTCATCTTTTAAGTGGGAGAACGTGCACAATTGGTGGTTGACTAAATATTTTTTTTTCCCACTGTAACAAACATGTCCAAACGGGACACAGAATGCCAAAATTATTAAATTTCAAGGAATATATTACAATAGGTCTTGAATATTTGTAAACATGTCCCGTTAGTTGACTGTTTGGGCATTTTGTGTAATGTTGGTTGCTAGAGAATCAGAAGAATGGCTACTTGTCGTTAAATATTAAAATAAAAATGATTTAATTGATTTTTGGGGTGTTTGGCGGGCTTTTGGCATCCCATAAAAAGTGATTTAATTTATTATTTGGATGTTTTCTAGGGGGTTGAGGTCCTATTCGCTCTTTAGTCCAACCGGTCTGATGAAGGGCAGGTGACCCGAAACGTTACTGATAAATAATAAATAGTTAATGGGAGCTTTTCAGTGTGCGGCTCGTGTTTGATTTTACCAATATGTTTTTTGGGGTCCAGCACCCGACCAGGTGGACTGTGTGATGTGCGTATCATCTTTGTTATTTTTTAAATCACAACTTACCTTTGTGAAAATGCCGTGAACACACGACCATGTGTGTAGGAATATTGTCAGAACTGTCTTTCCTTCTGACCGCTGCATTCAATTCCATCCGACTCCTCATTGCTAGCTCGGAGACCCAATTCTCTCCACTTTTCTTCAGAGTCGGGAAGTTAAAAAAAGCATACGCCATTATCAGTCTTTTTCCACGCCAATCGTGAGAGCAGTTGTTACATTCGATAACGCAGCAAAACTTCCCCATTCTAACGTTGTGTAGCATTCGGGTGAATAATATTGTGATTGAAAGTACCACATTGGAAATAAGTGTTTTCACTTTCATGTGTCATCCTGCATTTTGTATGACGTTTTATATGTATATTTACATTTCTTATGTCTGTATACCATATTCAGTGTCATTTTTATCCGAATAAATAAATACAAAATAAATAAATAACAGAATGAAGCAACCCTCTCACAAACTTCAGCTTAACCGCATTCGTTGCTTACTACTAAACACAAACAGGCAGAACACTTTTCCCACAATTCCTTGCAGTTTTTCCGTCGGGTGATGTCACACGCCCATTCTTAATAGTCGTAAATTCTCTCAGAAGCTAGAACGGCCGGCACTTGATAACCATAACCTCCAACAATAGTGAGCAGTGTTTACAGACCACAACAGCATCACAGCACCAGGCATCATTGATGTTAAAACAGAGCCTGCCGCCACGAGTCTTGCCTCCCTCAACGACAGCTCTGTCTGCTCGGTAGAATGTTAGCCGGTCTAGCTGCATGGCAGAATCCAGGATGTTGTTGTTGAGCCATGTTTCCACAAACACAAAAACACAGCACTCTCTCACAGTCCTTGAGGCTGAGCGTAGTAAATGGATGCAGCTTGTTGTCTAAAGAGCATACGTTGGACAGTACGATGGTGGGGATAGCGGGCTTGTGTGGGTTAGCCGCTAGCCAAGCTTGGGTACCTCTGCGCCTATCCCTTTTCTGCTTTGTCACGCTGCTTATGGCGCCTCCACTGCAGGCGAGATGCATGGGTGGGTGTACGGAGCAGTCCGCAATCCCGTAGCTCTTCAGTGTGTGCGGAGTCTAACTATGTGTACATGGTTCTACCGATGTTGAGGAGAAACGCATGTCTGTATGTACATAGATCTGACAAAGACGGAAAAAAAAACAATTGACTCACAAGACGAAAACGCCATTCTATTGGGGCAGAGCACACTATTGGGGCAGAGACACAGTGCCTGCACGAGCTGCCATCTACTGGTCAAATCAAATTTACTGAGATGTACCAGCACATAATTTGTTAAACTATAAAAAAAAAATACCATTGTCTATAATTTAAAAAAAATGCAAATGGTACCGTAAATCATTGGAGAATATGATGTGCATGTTTTATTCAGTATATGAAAAAACAAACTTTTTACATGTAACCCATACTGGCAAAATGAGTTCCAATGTGGAAATTTTCAGTCCTGAGGTAACATCATTTTCATATTCTGTATTGAAAGACCTCCAAAATGATATTTAATTTGTAGGGATTGCACAACAGCAGACCAGCAACAAGCCAATTTTGTTTATATTTGACTGGTTTGAAAACTCGTATCCAATCAGTCCTGAGTTACGTCTTCCGCAAAAACGTGTATTTTTAGAAAGAAGTTCCAAGTTTTACAGTGATACCAGGCACTGACAGGGGTTTTCCTGGGACTTGCCGCCAGCAAACAAAGAAAGAATCATGATTTATGACTTCATGTGCCTGTAGCTCGTAATTACCTGGTGTGTATTCCGACTCATTTTGACAGCACGGGTCACATATGTTAAAGATGAACCGTATTGTACCGAGGGAAATTCAGATTCTTAGGAAAAGTGCAGCTTGTCAATTAATCGTTAATCGATCGATAAGGTGACTCAATTATGAATTAATGAATTTATCGATAACTTGCTTGCTAACTCCCTACTTGCTAACCTTACCAGTGTGGTGTTTATAAGTGGCTCAACTTCAATCATCACCGGGATGGAGCACAGCAGAGACCCGCTGACAGGCAGCCGAACCGGTGGACAGAGCGGAGGGAGGAAGGGGAGGATTTCGGATGCATCGCTGTGCTGCTGTAATAATAACAGCTCTGCTTTAGAGTTTGCATTTAACTTGTTTTGTTTATTTTTTGTAAAATGCTCCCATACTTTGGAAAGTTTTGGCCTCTTCTTCTCTGTGATTTTCTCTCTTCTGTGTTGCCATGATGTGCTCCTTTTCTTCTTTGCTGGAACAGTTAAACTGAGTATTTCTGCATATAAACTTTAAAATTAAATGATTCGTTGACAATAAAAAAATCTGTGTCGACAAATTTTTATGATCGATAATAAAAGGACAAGGTAAAGACTTGTTCTACAGTGAATGCATCTTAAAATGACTTCTGTTGTGATCTGGAGCTATATAGAAAAATAACATCTTGAAACTCTGGGGGGGCGCCCTACTTCCCCCAATATAACGGTACGGAAAACACTGTCGATTGTGGCTTTGTGACATGTCTCCTCACGCACGCTCCCGCGATGGGGTGTTTTTGAGGCAGGCGGACATTTTTCAACACAAAACCTGCACTTCAAACACACAGTCAGGACTGAGAAATGGCGAGACGTTCAGCGGCAGGCCGGGAGAGACTGAGGAAGGGATGGTGTGGGAAAACTGTTTTTTTAAATCATACAGTTTTTTTTGCTGATGTGGTCAGCTAATACACTTACTGTAAACATGGAAGTGAGCGCGGTGCAGCGATGCATTTGATTGGTTAGACTGAGTGTTTAAGCGCTACTCAGGACATGTGATTGGCAAAATTGGCAGAAGTCAACGAGGATTGGCCAAAATTGCGGGAAAGTGGGGTGAGTGGACAAAGTTACAAAGTCCCAAAATAAATACGCTGATTAGCTGATTTCATGTGAATTGACGCAATCACAACATCGCAAAATCCTGAAGAAACTGTAGTATCAAGTTAACAACCTAGAGTAAGTAAACAAATTCAGTGCATGAAGCTTGTATACATAATCTCACTATATTTCAGTCCCTCCAGGATTTCGTTGGCTGTTTTTGTGATCGTTGCAGCCCAAAAATCCTGAATTTGTGGGAGCTTTTCCAAAATGTTGCGATAAAAGTTGCAACACTTTTTTTGCGGTTTTTTGCACTGAAAGTTGTGTAAAGAAGTACAGATTTTAAAGTAACTGCTTTTTCCATAGTTTAGTGGTGCTATTCTTAGGGATGAGAATCTTCCTTGGATCCGAGGAATTCCTCGGATTTGATCATGTCTAGGGTCATTCTCATGAATCGTCTAAATTCGAGGAAAATTTTTTTTTTTGTGGGGGGGGGGTCTGGCGGCGAGTCGTATTTTCGATCGGCTGTGAAAATCCACCGCGCAGAACGCGCTACCCAGCGAGATCAGTAATGTAATGTAACAAGGCCACTGATAGGCTGATACTTATTGAAGCAACCAATCGGCGATTTTGTTAGATTTCTTTTGTCATATCCGGATAACACGTGGAGCGAAATGCAAGTGGCGGACAGTTCAATCAGTTCAATCAACCGAGTTTTCCCGATTTCGTCAAAATGGTGAGCCTAAAACTCATGAAAGAGAACAAAGCAGGAATTTTAGAAATCGACAAAGAGATAAAGAACAAGTTTCGTTGGGAATGGCTTGAAAAAACTGTGTCAATGACTGTAAAGATCGGTAAAAATACTGAAGTTGTGGTTGAAAAAATGGCCGACTTCATAGCGAAATGCGAAGTACCAGGGAAAGCCCAGTGTGTTTATTGCAACAATTTCTTGAGTTATGGATCTCGTGGTTATGTTGCCTTTGTTGAGCACTGTTCAAAACAGAAACATCTCAAAATTGTGGCTACAAGGAGATCGAACTACTCACTCGGTGCTGCGTTCAAAACGATCGATGGACACGGTCAAACTCAGATGCCAGTCAGTCAAAGTTCATCACAGCCGGCCCCGATTACAGTAATTTGTGATTGGAAGACACATTCCGAGGTAAGATTTTTTTTTTTTTCTTGTTTAAATAATGTACTTGAGAATTTTCGCGTAATGAATTTGTTATGAAATAGCATGTGTAAGTTGTGACGTCATGCCTGTTTTGAAGTAACAGGAAAGTTCGCCTGGGTGGGTTTTTTTTAGATACAAATGCTTGCAAATAACATACAGCTGTCAGATACTGGCTGGAAAACACAACAGAAATGTAGAACCAAGTGTTTTCAAGCTCAGGTCAGAATTTTGTAAAAAATACCACAAAAAATGAATATATTACACAGCTTTTTTCTGAGGTTGTAACAAGGCTGTGTCTGTACTGGAAGACTGGAAATGCAGCCTTTTTTTTTTTTTTCAGTGCGCACTGAGATGCGGAGACGTGACCGCCCGCTGAATTCACAAGAATTCAAGGGCTTAAAATATACTGATATGCGACTTTTTTATATTCCTAGTAACACTAACAAATGCACACATTAATAAATCAAAATGTTTGTAGAATGTCAGTATATTTTAATAAATGAGTGATGGACTTGGTGATGGAATTTTGTTAATATTTATAATTTATTTTACTTGGTTAAATTATTTTGTCTGTTCTAGAACTATGTAAATGTAATTCTGTGTCAGTTCTAAACATATTAGATAGTAGTAACATATAATTTAGTATTATTACATCAACATACTATTCAGATATCATAAATTTAATACGTATGTACTGTGTTTCATTTTATTTTGTGGTTGGAAAAAATGGCCGACTTCATAGCAAAATGCAAAGTACCAGGGAAAGCCCAGTGTGTTTATTGCAACAGTTTCTTGAGTTATGGATCTCATGGTTGTGTTGCCTTAGTTGAGCACTGTTCAAAACAAACATCTCAAAATTGTGCCTACAAGAGATCGAACTACTCACTCGATGCTGCATTCAAAACGATCGATGGACACGGTCAAATTAAGTGCCTACAGGCATGAAAAGGAAGAAAAAAGGAAAGAGAAGGAAATGAAACAGAAAGAACTCGAGCTTCAACATGATTCTGTGGCAAGCAAGGCAGCCATGAAAAAGAACAGAGAGAAGCTGCAGCTAAACAGGCACTGCTTGCCCACAGAAAATCAGAGAAGAGGAAGGCTACAGAACGGCTCCAGGCTTTGGTAGCCAAGAAGAAAAAATTGCACAATTAGATGTGAAGAATACGTTGACTTGTACATAAGTTCATAGAGTAGTAGCACAGGCATGTAAATATGGAAGTGACATTTTCTGTTTCTCAATAAAGTGTGACACTGAATCAAAACAGTATTGAACATGATTACACATGTGATGCAGCAGCAGATTAAAAAGATAAACTATAAATGCATTTGTACTTACTTCTAACTTTAAATATAAGACCACATTTGAGCATTCTAAAACACCAGATTTTGTTAGCTTGCGTCCCCCAAGACCCCCGGCTAAGTTTCCTCTTTTTTTCAAAAACCCCATTCTCATCCCTGTATTCTATGTAACACCTAGGGCTGTGCAATATGGCAAAAAATTCATATCACGATATAAATCATTTTATATCACGATAACGATATACTATATCACGCATTGTTTACTCTGGCTTAAAGACCTTGGCGTGGTGGCAACATATTTTTCGGGGGGGGGCACATACTGTATATATGAATATGTTAATTTTATACTTTTTATTTCTTTTTTTTTAATTTTGCACAGTAACTTTGCATATAATAATAATGCATCAGATTTATATAGCGCTTTATCATAGATATTCAAAGATGCTTTTTACAGATACATTATTCATTCACTCCAGACAGACAGTGGTATTGGCAAGCTACTACTGTAGCCACAGCTGCTCTGGGGCAGGCTGACGGAGACGTGGCTGCCAATCCGGGCCAGCGGCCTCTCCAGTCACCACCGAACATTTATACACATTCATACCCAGTGTTATGGACACTGGAGGCAAGGTGGGTAAAGTGTCTTGCCTAGGGACACAACGGCAGGATATCTGGGGAGAGCAGGATTCGAACTGCCAACCATCCGGTTATTGGATGACCCGCTCAACCTCCTGAGCCACTGCCGTGCATATGGAACTTACAATTTGAAGTATTGTACAACTAAGGCTTGAATGTTGGAATATTGGGCCATTTGGGATCCCACCCAGACGTCCTGTGTTTGGACTTTTTACTGGTGTGATCCTTCTCTCCTTCCTCTGCTCTCACCTCTCCTGGATCCTCTTCATGAACACTTCCCTCTCCTTGGCTCCTCTCTTCTGTCTCATCTTGCCGTCTCTGAGCTCTGTCTAATTCAGGTTCTTTCTCTGTCTATGGTGGTATACAAACGGGTTACAAAATATCAAGTGCCGTGTAAATTAAAGGAGACAACCAAAAATTTCTAGTTAAGGGTACAAAGAGCACCCACTTAAAACCTGAGTAATGACTTTAGTCTTGAAGGTTTGAGGTTTTTCTCTAAAATTTATAGCAATTTTCTTATAGTTTTCTACTTTTCTCTGTAAATTTATCTAAATTTGAAACCATTTTCCTCAAATTTGTCATTTCCTCTTGTAAAATTGACTTTTCTTGTACATTTGAAACTTTATTATAAATTTGTGGATTACTTTATGGCTTATTTTGGTCTGTTTAAAAAAAAAATATTAGTTTTTTAAATAAATTTGAAACAGAGTTTTTTTTTTTTTTTTTCCTTATAACAATTTATATTTTTGACCATAACTTTGCAGTCAGAACAAAACAATATTTTAACTCTCATTACAAAGAAAAAAATATTAATAAAATTGTATTTAATGGTTTAAATGAACATAAATGACCAAGGATGCCATCATTTCTGTTATAATATTTCTATATACAGTATTTATAGTTTTTTTTTTTTAGAAATCTCACCACCACCAAGAAAACCGCCCTTATTTTGAAATCCAAATGCTGGCATGTTCAGTTTGTCTGAAGGCTGCTGACAGATTAAAGTCACTGACTTCGTGAATTTCGGTCCTCTTAACTTGTCAGGTACCGGAGTGGTGGCTCAGTTGGTACAGTATCCGCCCCACACCCGGGAGGCAGGGGTTCAAATCCTGGCCGGGTCATACCAAAGACCATATAAAAATGGTGCTTTCTGCCTTCTAGCGTGGTGCTCCGCATAATGGAATGGGGAAAGTAAAGTTACACACAGAGCTACCAGAGGACTGACCCCCCGCTGTAGCTTTCACTACTTACAGTAGCTGTGTGGCCTAGGGTCAGAGAAACGGAGATAGGCGCCGCCCATATACACCTTCAGGTGTGAAGGGATTAACTAACTAACTTGTCAGGTACATTAGTAGGATCATAACTTAATATTGTATTGGCTGGTGAAATATATGCTCAGCAATTCAGTAGTCCCCCTTGCCTTTCCCTTCATATGAAGCCGGCTGCATATGAATTCTAACCACATCTCTTAGCTAAGTGACTCTTCCGTTATTGCTCCCGTTTCCAGCGGGTTAAAACCACGATAAATGCCTCGAGTGCTTACATACCTTTTCTGATTTTTTTTTTTTTCCCCGCGTTTAAAGTACTTTAATAAACTCATGTTTCTGTCGGACAGTCAAGCCTTATATTATGCTGCATTTCCTCTCTAGTCTGCCTTGGTCCGCGTATGCTTTGGACGAGCCTGGCACGCATGCGGCGCTGTACATGCTAACTTTTTTTCATCTACCCAGGCCAAGCAGTTGACGCATGCACACAACCATCATTTGTAGTTTCACTCCCACCCAATAGGTAATGCCAAGGCGCTAACACAGCAGGATTTTCACCAACGAAGAAGCGGTGGACTTCTTCACAAAGTTTCTCTTCAAATAGAGTCAATTTCTGCTGTTTGACTTCACCGTTTTCACTCCTTTTCCACGAAGATGCTGCTGCCGCTAGCGAGACACTGCCTGCTGACTGACTGGAAAGCTTGCGTGGGCGGGGCGCTTCTAAACTCCGCACGGATGACGGCCACACGTGTTGTTCGTGTGCGCACTTGCGGAAAGTCATTGCTTCATATATTTTTCTTAAATTCATATCTCCTTGGCGTGGCGGTAAATTTTCTGGCGAGGCTTCCCGCCACCAAGAAATCTTACCAGAGGAAACCCTGTCACGATATACATTTTCTGTAAATTCTAAAGTTTAGATAATCATATAAAAAGGACCATCTCCTTTTTTGACATGTATCATGTTCCCTCATAATTTTGCAGTGTTATAAAATAGTTTTGTAATGTGCATTTAAGATTTGATTCTCACAAATTTTAGGTTTTTCTTCCAGATCATATATGAATAGGTAGTAGGTATAAAAGTAGGCATCAATAAGTGAAATATTTCCTGAGCCTGAGGAGAACAGCAAAAAAAAAAAAGTAAAAATTGTCTGAAAATGTGAAAATTACCCATTGCTGCCATCTACAGATATCAATTAGCTGTTAGTTTAAATCAATGAAAATTTAAGTGTAGACCTGCAGCCTGAACACTGCTATTCTGGCCTGATATAACCTGTTTGCTACTTAGTAAAAATACTTGAGATTGCTCATGATCTGAAAATCAAACACACAAAAGGTAATGTAATAAGATACATGTGATGACTTAAACTTTATTTATTATCACTACTTCACTAATTAAAATGAATAAATTACATGAAGAACCAACTTGCTCCTCTGATCCGTTTTTAATGTATTTATTTTTTTATTTTGCATGTATGTGCCACCATCATGCACTTTTGCAGCTTTAATAAAAAAAAATTTCAGACAAAGCTAAGAAACTCAGCAGTAATTTCAACGAAAACAAAACAATAGTCTGCTATGGTTTCCAGTTAGCACAACTTAGCATTGTCATTTAGCATTTCATAGTTGGGCATGGAATTAACGTTACTTCCTTCCTATTAAAACGAGGTTAGTGAACTATCCTGTCTGACGCAGCACAATGGAAAACAGTCCCACATCCCTGGCAAACAGGAGTAGCAGCTATCTGAACCGATAGTTTGGAGTTAGCATTAGCAATCACTGGACTGAAGCCTAGTCACCCACTATACCTGTTCCGCTGTCCGCACTGCAGAGGAGAGACGGGGCACTGACAAGTAGTGGTGAGGTAGGAGGTTTACTGAATAAACAGGGGTATGTGCATTTTAAATACGATAGCTCCAGCCCCCCCGCGACCCGAAAAGGATGGATGGATGAAATGGGCAGCGCAGTGGCGAAGTGGTTAGCACTGCGGCAGCACAGTAACTCACCCTTGGCCGGGGGATCCTGGGTTCGATCCCAGCCCCCGACCAACAGTGATCTGTGTGGAGTTTGCATGTTCTTCCCGTGTCTGCGTGGGTTTACTCCGGGATTTCTCCGGTTTCCTCCCACATGCCAAAAACATGCAAGTTAGGTTAATTGGCGTCAACTGGGGATTCTAAATTGTCCTTAGCTATTACTGTGCAAGTGAATGGTTGTCTGTCTCTCTGTGTTGGCCCTGCGATGGACTGGAGATCTGTCCGGGGTGTACCTTGCCTCTTGCCCAAAGATACTGCGATAGGCTCCAGCCCCCCCGCTACCCGAAAAGGATTAAGTGGAAGAAGATGGATGGACAGTAGCTTATTCTATGAAACGATAGACATTTTTACATCATCATCAGATATATATCATCATGTCGCACAGCCCTAGTAACACCACAAGAAAAGCACAGAATTGCCCAAAATTTCCTGTTAATTCTGAATAAATCACTGTTTAAATGCTTAGCAAAATTGTAAAAAAAAAATGACCAATATTGTACTCTTGCTGATAACTTAAATAAAAAAAAAAGATAAATTGAAGAATTAGCCATTACGACAACTACACTGCATTGATTGCATATTATAGAGTATGGAGAAAATTATAGCAGGGATGGCTCCTCCACTGACAGCCTCTTCCCTTCAGATCTGTCTCAGTGCAGGATGGAACTTGGAGTGGAAACCCAGTCTTCACAGGACTTAAGGGAATATGAAAAGAAAAATATATTTCAAAGTAAAAATAGTCATATTTTTAAATCTCCACACCACAGTAGGGTTTAATAATTTAGTTTCTTATACAGTCTGGGCTTCTCTTCTTGAACTGCTGCCTCCGCGACCCGGACCTCCGGAAAAGCGGTAGAAGATGGATGGATGGATTTTAACTACAAATTAACTTTCAATTTTTGAAAAGGGTTTCATTTCATTTACTGAGAAGATTTGATCATTTAAGTTTAGTTCTATTGAGTAAAAATGGCTCATTGTACTGCAGCCTTTATTACTTCTGCCATCTTTACTATTGTTATTATTATTATTGTCATCATCTATAAATGCAAAGAATCTGTGTGTTCCTCATATATCTCTCAACCTGTTTGGCAGACTGACCTCAGATTTTATAAGTGCTTTGCTGAGGTTACGAGGGTGTGCATCCCCGAGTATGGAGTTGCTCAGTCAAAATATGGAATTTTTATCAATAAAAGTTTAGCCACTGCTACGTCTCATGCCCAGGCTTCTAGAAGTGTGGGCGGGGTTTCACATTGACTCCATACTGATTGGGTAATACGTGGCATTACAGCATTAGTAACCACAGCGTTCTATGAGCCAAACTAGGAAGCAAAACGCAACAAATTTGACGAGAAAAAGATAATACTTAAGATTTAACCCAATGACTGCCACAGGTGCTCCGTGGCGCCATAAGCCCCTAGTGGTCAAGATTTTTTTTTCAAGAAAATATTCAGATGTCAGAGATTTCCAAGGTTATAACTTGAAAGTGGTAAGAGATAATGGCTTACTGCCAATTAGAAAGGTGTAGAATATGATCCAAAGTTTGAGATGGGAGTAAATTTACACATCTAATTTGCATAATGTGACACAGCCATAACAAATTACATAACTTTAGGTCAAAAATGGACTTTTGGACATATTTACACAAAGGATGGATTTGTTTTCTTGTGACCGTTTTTTTTTTTTTTTTTTTTTTTTTTTTTTTTTGGTTATCTTCTCTTCAAAGTATATGAACCAGAACATTAGAATGTCAACAAAGAAATTCGTCAGACTTACCGCTGGCCAGGCGTCTCTCGCTTCGTCCGTTTTCGTCCATCCTTGTCGTTATTTTGCCTTCTGTCGGTCATTTGCGCTTTCTCTCCCACATTCAGAAACTCTTATGAATATCCCACCTCAATTTCGCTTTTATTCTGCCGCAGTTTATCTTATATAACGACATGGGACCAGCGCAATTGTCGTCTAGTCACATGGCGCTGGGGGCGGCAGCAGGTGAACATCAACCAGCTTCACCCACCCTCAGTTACAACAAAATGTAAACAATTACATTCATAAGCTAAATAATCTCTTTTTAGAATTATAGTTGGCAAATTTGGGAGCAAATGGCTCCTCCATCTGCGATTGAGTACGTCCACAGCGATCGGTAACATCCACATTTGTTTGTCTAAAAATTTCTTCTTCTCTGGTGTCCAGAAGGATGCTTCTGTGTCCGCCATCAGTCCTCCAAGGCAAGAGCAGTAAGTTATACATGTCTGCCACCTTGTGAGGTGGAATCCTTTGTACAACTTAAATCAACTGGGGCGTTTTTGGCCACGTCATATAACGTCACATGACAGGCGCTGTGCTTGTGGCAGTGGGAGCACTGTCTGTTCCTTGAAACCTTGCCACAATAAGGGTTAATGCTTAAAAAATTATACCATAAAGTTGCTGTGATTGTGTAAGTCTAATGGATAATTCAGCATGGAGAACACGAGATGAGCTTGGGGGGCTGGCGGGGACCTGTGGGCCTGCAAAGGACAGCACACGGGTAAAGCACCAGCTGAGACTCCCGTTAACCGGGCAGGCTGGACTTGGCTCCCTGCGAAGGACTGTGATCTACCGGTTCAGCTCTTGCTTCAACACCAGTGTCCGACCGGGTGGACCACGATCCTTCACAGGGAGGCACACCCAGCCTGCCCGGTCAGTGGTAGACAGGAGCCCCGACTACTACTTCACTCATGTGGTACCACTCTCCTTTGTTGGACCGTGAGTATCTAAAAATTAAAAACTTAATACCGTCGTGATTGTGGAGCGGAATGGCCAGATCAACTGCATATCATATGCAGACACACACGCTTTGACTAAACAATGACGAATGGTAAATGGCATTCACTTATATAGCGCTTATTCCCATCTCTGGATGACCAAAGCGCTTTACAGATCAGACAAGACACAAAAATGCCCAAATAATGAAATAAATCATTTTTTATTTAAATATTTACAGACAAATGAGTGACACTGATGCAACAGTTGGAGCCAAACAGGTCATTCTGCTGTGTATAATAATGTTGGGTGTTTTGTACTTATAATATTACTAAATTGTAAAAGGATGCACTAGAAGGGGTGTGACATATTTGTAAACATGTCCTGTTATAGTACTGCATGAGTTTATTGACAATACACTATAAATTAAAACAGTTTTAATGATGACTGAACAACTCCCATTCTCCAAAGTGCAAGATACAGTTGTGTGTTTTTTTGTGTTTGTCACACTTAAATGTTTCAGATCATCAAACAAATTTAAATATTAAACAAAGATAACACAAGTAAACACAAAATGCAGTTTTTAGTTCAGGGTGTTTATTATTAAGAGAAAAAAAATCCAAACCTACTTGGCCCTGTGTGAAAAAGTGATTGCCCCCTAAACCTAATAACTGGTTGTGCCACCCTTAGCAGCAACAACTGCAATCAAGCATTTGCGATAACTGGCAGTGATTCTTTTTACAGCGCTGTGGAGGAATTTTGGCCCACTCATCTTTGCAGAATTGTTGTAATTAAGCCACATTGAAGGGTTTTCAAGCATGAACCACCTTTTTAAGGTCATGCCACAGCATCTTAATTGGACTCAGGTCAGGACTTTGACTAGGGCACTCCAAAGTCTTCATCTGGTTTTTCTTAAGCCATTCAGAAGTGGACTTGGTGGTGTGTTTTCATTGTCCTGCTGCAGAAGCCAAGTGCACTTCAGCTTGAGGTCACAAACAGATGGCTGGACATTCTCCTTCAGGATTTTTTGGTAGACAGCAGAATTCATGGTTCCATTTACCACACAGGGATGGCAATTTTCCGCGGATTTCCGCAGATTTATGATTTTAGCAAAAATTAATATGATTACAAAAGCGCTCGGCGCTTCCCTGAGTGACAGTCTCCCGCGATAACCCGGATGTTATGTACTCATGCTACTGCTGTAAACGGCCCTGCGATTGGATAGTTGGAAATGATTGGACCAATCAAATGGCTCGTTGTTGCTTTGTCAAAAAAAGTCATGGCTGCTCGAGCAGGTGGCTGGGGAGAGGGAAGTCTGGGCTTCTCTGCTTGAACTGCTGCTTCCGCGACCCGGACCTCCGGAAAAGCGGTAGAAGATGGAAGATGGATGGTAAGGTACCTTATTGTCACCGATTTTAGCGAAAATCAACACAGTACATTAGCGCTCGGCGTTTTCCCGGGTGAGTTTCCCCGCGATAAACCCGGATGTTATGTGTAAACAGCCCTGCGATTGGATAGTTGCAAATTTGGACCAATGAAATGGCTCGTTGTATGCTTTGTCATCGGTGTGTTGGCGTTGGAATTTTGAGCTTTCGGTAATATTTTCAGCGGAATTATGAAATTTTTATCGAAGGATCAGGAGTCATCAGTGGCAGAAATAGAAGTGTCAAAAAGTTCCGATGGAATTGGCTTGAGAGAAAAGTGACGGTAAAAGTGAAAATTGGCTCAAAGTTTGACGAGGTAACAGAAACACTCGGACAATTTTTGAAGAAACCAGACGTGGCAGGAAAAGCTTTTTGTGTGTATTGTAAAGAACTGATTAACTATGGATCACGTGGATGTGTGGCGCTGTCAGACCACGCATCAAAAGTGAAAAACCATGCCCACTACCTTGCCATTCGGCGGAGCAACTATTCTTTGGGATCAGTGTTTTTGAAACAATCTTCCACAGTAGATAAAGCAGTCAAAGATGTCACACACTGGGGGACTTTGGCATAGATAAAATTAACTGATTTTGATTTGATCAAGTGTTAAAGCATGTGATGGATAATGCTTGTTGGAATATTTTAGGAATGCTATCTTCTTGGAACATAAGTCAATATTATACAGTAATAAGTGGCATTCAGCTGTTTGTTTTATGTCATTTAAGCACAGTTCTGGTACTTAAAAATCATAAAAACCCAGGAGCTTCGGGGGGCTTTGCCCCCCTTGCCCCCCCACCGGGGCTCTGCCCCGGACCCCACTGGGGTACTGCGTCCCCCAGACCCCCTACTAAATTTTCACATAATTTCCCCAACCCCAAATCACATCACTGGTTCGTGTTGGAATTCTGAGCTTTCGGTATTGTTTTCAGCGGAATTATGAGATTTTTATCGAAGGATCAGGAGTCATCAGTGCTAGAAATAGACAAAAGTGTCAAAAATAAGTTCCGATGGAATTGGCTTGAGAGAAAAGTGACAGTAAAGGTGAAAATTGGCTCAAAGTTTGATGAGGTAACAGAAACACTCGGACAAATTTCTGAAGAAACCAGAAAAGTAGATGAAGTTCAAAGTTCAGAGACTGACACAGCTTGCTGCCAAAAGGAAGAAAGTTTCACATTAGAAGTGACTTGGTGACCAGTGTAAATATTGTAATAAACTCTTATAGAACTGTTAAATATGTTGGACTAAAGACAGTGAGACAACATTGAAGAAAAAGTAAGTTAACTTTTCATTAAATTTAATGATTTATCTAAGTCTAGTATTTCATTTTTTTTAATCATTTTTTTCAGTCTAAATTACTTCTGTTTTACTGAAAACCTCCCAGCTTCAGGGGGGCTGAGCCCCCCCCCCCAGCCCCCCATAAGTCAATCGACCAGATTAGATTTCAGCTGAAATCAGAATTTCCTGTTGCCATCCCTAACCACAGCAAGTCTTCTGGGTCCTGAAGCGGCAAAACAGCCTCAGACCATCACACTCCACCTCCATATTTTACTGTTGGTATGATGTTCCTTTTCAGAAATGCTGTGTTACTTTTACGCTGGATGTAATGGGACACACACCTTCCAGAAAGTTCAACTTTTGCCTCATCAGTCCACAGAGTATTTTCCCAAAAGTATTGGGGATCATCAAGATGTTTTCTGGCAAAACTGAGACAAGCCTTTATGTTCTTTTTGCTCAGCAGTGGTTTTCGTCTTGGAACCCTGCCATGCAGGCCATTTTTGCCCAGTCTCTTTCTTATGGTGGAGTCATGAACACTGACCTTAACTGAGGCAAGTGAGCCCTGCAGTTCTTTGGATGTTGTTGTGGGGTCTTTTGTGACCTCTTGGATGAGTTGTCGCTGCGCTGTTGGGGTAATTTTGGTCAGCTGGCCAGTCCTGGGAAGGTTCACCACTGTTCTGTGTTTTCGCCATTTGTGGATAATGGCTCTCACTGTGATTCCCTTGAGTCTCAGCTTTAGAAGTAGCTTTATAACCTTTTCCAGACTGCTAGATCTCACTTACTTTTTCTCATTTGTTCCTGAATTTCTTAGGATCACAGCATGATGTCTAGTTTTTGAGGATCTTTTGGTCTACTTGACTTTGTCAGGCAGGTTCTATTTAAGTGATTTCTTGATTGAGAACAGGTGTGGCAGTAATCAGGCCTGGGTGTGGCTAGAGAAATTGAACTCAGCTTTCCAAAGATGTGATAAACCACAATTAATTTATGTTTTAACGGGGAAGGGGGGGTCACTTTTTCACACAGGGCCATGTAGGTTGGATTTTTTTTACCCGTTAATAATAAACACCTTCATTTAAAACTTGCATATTGTGTTTACTTGTTATCTTTGTCTAATGTTTAAATTTGTTTGAAGATCTGAAATATTTAAGTGTGACAAATATACAAAAAAATGAGAAATCGGGAAGGAGCAAACACTTTTTCACACCACTGTACAACACTTACAAATATGTCAAAAAAGATCAGACAAATAAGTGACCTAACAAACAAACAAAGAAGTGGTTTTTAAATAGTCACTAATATTGGATGTCCCATTCATTTTCAGTTATTCTGAAATTAATATTCACACAATCAAATAAATCTTATTTGCATTCAGTCCCTTTCATATTTGTGAAAGTCTAACATGTGTGATTGCCTACATATAGACTACACCTCTGTATTCCACTTTCAAGCACACCCAACATTTGAGCCTGTAAAGCCTTATTGGCCTACCTGTTTCAGACAGGAATACTTGATTTCTACGGGCATGCACTAGTTATACTTCAAATTTCTCAAGTGCTAGAAATCCAAAATTAAATGTCATTTAATACAAACGTTACTTGAAGGCAGCTGCCTCTGTCTTGAAGCCCTGAAGTCCTGACTAAAAATATACCTTTATTCTGCATTTATTTACAGCGCTTAACCAACAGTTAACTACTATATCCATTGTTTGTAAAGGAAAAGCCCATCATGCTGGCTGAATTATTAATTTACGATACAAATGTTTAAAAAATACCCAATGTTTTACTTAGCATAACAGCTGCAGCAGTCTCCCTCTTGAATTCCTCGCTGTGTTTGGTCTGTTGTCCATTCTCCTTGTGTGTTGTACGTTTGAAAAGCGTTTATCAATCGTCAACTTTTATGTTCCAACACAACACTGCATGCAGTACAAAACAGTGTATCCCCACTTTGTTTAATATTCAGAAACTGCTGAGCAATCTTAAGTGGTGACTTTTGTTGATAAATTACAATACGTCACGCACGTCGGCAACTCCGCTCATGTAAACACGGAAGTAATATGAGCGTGTAGCGCAGTGGCGGGGACTTCAGTCAGTTGCTTGCGTTTTGTACTTCACAAACGTAAAAGCATTATATTAAAAGATCAATCCATGGGTTTTGTGGATCAATATAGGCTCAGTCAAACATGAATGGATTTGAATCAGAATCGATCTTTTGAACCCACCCCTAGTCACTAGTGAACTCTTTGTGTGGTCATTAGGTTGAGAAAATAGTTTTATAAAGACAGCTTCATTCCATTGTAGGGCCTTAAAGGTCTGTAGCTTTTTCACCAACAGGTTCTAGTAAGCTTGTAATGATAATTACTAACTTGATTAATTGCGCATTCATTCATCTTCTTCCGCTTAATCCCTTTCGGGTCGCGGAGGGGCTGGAGCCTATCCCAGCGTCTTTGGGCGAGAGGCAGGGTACACCCTGGACAGATTGCCAGTCCATCGCAGGGTCAACACAGAGAGACAGACAACCATTCACTCTCACAGTCATACCTAAGGACAATTTAGAATCCCCAGTTTGATGCCAATTAACCTAACTTGCATGTTTTTGGCATGTGGGAGGAAACCGGTGAAATCCCAGAGTAAACCCACGCAGGCACGGGGAGAACATGCAAACTCCACACAGATCACTGTTGGTCGGGGGCTGGGATCGAACCCAGGATCCCCTGGCCAAGGGTGAGTTACTGTGCTGCCGCAGTGCTAACCACTAAAAAAAACCCCGCAAACTTGATATGTTTTCTGGCCTCAACATATTGCCATTTATATGTGTGTTTGTTTACATAATCCACCAACGTTTCAGTTTGTCACGATGCTCAGCACCTTCTCTGTGGAGGCAAAGCCATGTGCACAGCAGGGACAGCGAAGCTGTCTGGAGATGTCTGCTAACACACTAACGTTTGTCCCAACCAATCCTGTACCATTTACAAGTATGTGTTTATCCTACGTGTGTATGATGTATGCTTTGTGCGGCTGTTTGTACGGTCAATCATTTTACAACAAAGCAGCTGTGTGAGTGATCCCTACCTGAAATTAAAATGAATGAAAAGAAACCATAAGGTCTGTAAAGTTTAAGTGTTTATGTTGTTTTCTATTGTGCCATCTCTTGAGACTGCATCTATCATAAACAAGCGGTGCTTATCGATGACGACAAGCCATGTGGGTTGGTTGTCCTTGGTATTGTAGAAACTAGCTTCACTTTTGCCCGGCTGTGCTTAAAACAACGCAAGCACAGGGCTGCTCATGGCTAAGTTTCCCAATAATTGCACAATTCCAGAAAGTATCTAAAAATAAATGGAAAACCAAATTCCGATGTTTCGGTATGGGCACATTTCAGATTGAAGCTGAAGGAGCGAGGGGAGCCCAGTCATGTCAGCGAGGTGTTGACAAACGCGTAAGGTCAGCAGCAGAGCATCAGCATCACTCCTCACTGTTAGCTGTTATTTTTCATCAGTTATAAATATTAATTTGTGCCAAGGAATAATTGTCTTTATTGGCAGTACTGATAACATGCTGATATCATTGTATATCCCTAGGTATTTTTTTAACGGTTTTCTTAAAGTATGGTAAATGACAGATCCACAGTAATCTTACCCCTAAACCAAACCACAGAAACAAAGTGCATGTGATAACAGTACTACTCCTTTTCCAGGGTCAATTGCTCCTTCTACTTCAAAATTGGAGCTTGCAGACATGGAGACCGTTGCTCAAGATTGCACAACAAACCAACCTTCAGTCAGGTGAGTAACCCCTCACTTTTCTTTTGAAAATTACTACTTTTTACAGGATTGACGTATTGAACCACCCACACTGCAGTAAAACGACAACCTGTTTCACCCCCTCTCCCACTTTGGTCTAAATGTTTCATCCTCTCCACTTATTAAAGCAATGACCTTTCAGCACATCAGTTACAGTGTATCCAAAAAGTATTCACAGCACTTTACTTTTTCCACATTTTATGTTAGTCTTATTCCAAAATGGATTAAATTCATTCTTTTTCCTCAAAATTCTACACACCACACCCCATAATGAAAATGTGAAAAAGTATGAGATTTTTGCACATTTATTAAAAAATAAAAAATAAACTAGGAACTCATAAGTATTCACAGCCTTTGCCATGAAGCTCAAAATTGAGCTCAGGGGCATCTTGTTTCCACTGATCATCCTTGAAATGTTTCTACAGCTTAATTGGAGTCCACCTGTGGTAAATTCAGTTGATTGGACATGATTTGGAAAGGCACACACCTGTCTATATAAGGTCCCACAGTTGACAGTGCATGTCAGAGCACAAACCAAGCATGAAGTCAAAGGAATTGTCTATAGACCTCCGAGACAGGATTGTCTTGAGGCACAAATCTGGGGAAGGGTACAGAAAAAATTTCTGTTGCTTTGAAGGTCCCAATGAGCACAGTGGCCTCTGTCATCCATAAATGGAAGAAGTTCGGAACCACCAGGACTCTTCCGAGAGCTGGCCGGCCGTCTAAACTGAGCGATTAGGGGAGAAGGACCTTAGTCAGGGAGGTGACCATGAACCCGATGGTCACTCTGTCAGAGCTCCAGCGTTCATCTGTGGATAGAGGAGAACCTTCCAGAAGGACAACCATCTCTGCCACAATCTACCAGTCAGGTCTGTATGGTAGAGTGGCCAGACGGAAGCCACTTCTTAGTAAAAGGCACATGGTAACCCACCTGGAGAAAAGGCATCTGAAGGACTCTCAGACCATGAGAAACAAAATTCTTTGGTTTGATGAGCCAAAGATTGAACTGTTTGACTTGAATGCCAGGTGTCATGTTTGGAGGAAACCAGGCACCGCTCATAACCATGCCATTGGTGGTGGCAGCATCATGCTGTGGGGATGTTTTTCAGCAGCAGGAACTGGGAGACTAGTCAGGATACAGGGAAAGATGAATGCAGCAATGTACAGAGACATCCTGGATGGAAACCTGCTCCAGAGTGCTCTTGACCTCAGACTGGAGTGACGGTTCATCTTTCAACAGGACAACGACCCTAAACACACAGCCAAGACATCGAAGGAGTGGCTTCAGGACAACTCTGTCAATGTCCTTGAATGGCCCAGCCAGAGTTCAGACAGGAATCCAATTGAACATCTCTGGAGAGATCTGAAAATGGCTGTGCACCAACGCTTCCCATCCAACCTGAAGGAGCTTGAGAGGTGCTGCAAAGAGGAATGGGCGAAACTGCCCAAGGATAGGTGTGCCAGTGGGCGATAAAATTATAAATTTGGATTTTAATAGTCAACTGATCTATTGATTATTAAACCAACTGATTGACTGATCTTAATTTTAATCTGAATAAAACCACAAGTTAAGAGGCTTTAGGTAAAAAGTTGCAATTCTGCATGAAAAACGTCATGAATTTGTCACCAGAAATGTTCCAAAATTTAAAAAAAAAAATGTACCTTTATGAAAAGATGTTTAAAAAATGAGAAAACAAATTTAGGAGAGAACTGTAACAAGCAGATGAGAGTAAAGTTGGTACTGCAGACTACATACAGCCTGTAGTTTTGAAAATTATAAAGGTTTTTCTTAAAACATCTGAATAGTCCTGAAAGCATTGCCTTATAAATGTAAGGGCAATTTAGCTATGGTTAATGCAACCTATTTATTACATTTAAGAACGTAAACCCTAAACTACAGCAGTATAACTTAACCACAGACGTCATTCACCACATTACTTCTGTCTTCATCTCATTTCTATGCTCTGGAGCATGAGGGGATTTTGATCATTTTAGCATATTAAATTAATTTAGTGTATTATTTCACCAGGTCAGGAAGAGGGTCTAAATAAAACAGGGAGGGAGTGGGCTTATTTAAAAGTATTATTTCATCATTTGGCCTACCTGTCTGCTGTTTCGACAAACAAGACCTCTCATCTCTCGCTCTTTCAATCAGTTTACCCGGGTTAGAAATCTCTGTTGCACAGACAAGTCCCGGGGCTGTTAACGGACTTTTTTTCTTTCGGTTGGTTGAATAAGTCAAGCTGGAGCAGCCACAAGGGAACGAAAATAAACCTCTGGACACTTCGGAGTCCGGACGTCAACAACACATCTTCAGGGTGAAGTAAATAAAACCTTTCACTGAAACCGTGTTATTGATGTGCGCGGGAAAATGCGGGCAGATTATCTTTTTTTTTTTTTTTTTTTTTTTGTTACTTCTTTGTACCCGTAGGTAGATTTGTTTTGCAGTCTGGTGACTTCCGTATTTACAAGCCACCAGCTGCCGGTCGCTGCGTGCGCGAGTGCCCCATATTCCTAACCTGCATGTTTTTAGCATGCGGGCAGATTATCTGCATTGCTACTGTTTTGTTGTTTTTTTTTTTGTTAAGAAGACAGCAGTCTGAAACAGCCTTAAAACTAAATTACTTCCTTACAACCAGACGCAGATGTTCCAAGCACAGAGCGCCACTTCCCACACAGTTTTTTTTTTTTTTTTTTGTCATTTCTATGGCAATATGTAACTTCTGTTGTCAGTGTAACAGACCCCAAATATTGCGATATTTATTTGTACTCCGGTATAAAAAATTACACCAGTATTATCGTGACCAATGCGATATGGCACACCCCTAGTGCCAAGCTTATGGCATCATCTTCAAAAAGACCTAAGGCTGTAATTGCTGCCAAAGGTGCATCGATAAAGTATTGGGCAAAAGCTGTGAATACTTACGTACATGTGATTTCTTAGTTTTTTATTTTTAATAAATTTGCAAAAATCTCAAACTTTTTTCATGTTTTCGTTGTGGGGTATTGTGTGTAGAATTTTGAGGAAAAAAATGAATTTAATCCCATTTGGAATAAGGCTGTAACATAACAAAATGTGGAAAAAGTGAAGTGCTGTGAATACTTTGCGGATGCACTGTAAATCTTGCAGGCATTCCAGTGTTTACATAGATATAATCGTATGTGTTCATCTTTTTGCTTTTAGAGCTGCTGTGTATATGTTTTATCACATTTTTTTTTTACTTCCTGAAGCAGTCTACATAGGTGGGTGAGGGTGGATCACTGGGGTTATTCATGTGTAAAAAAATAGGTCACCCAATACAAGTCACCCAAGTGTTTAGTTGTTTTTTGTTTTTTTTCTTCCCATTTTGGTCTTCGAAATGTCACACTTATCACTTTTCTTCAACCCCCCAGGCCAAGGATAACCCCCACACTGTTGACCCGCATCATAAACAATGTCAACAGTGTGAAATTGAAGTCACGGTCATGCTGGTCATACTGGTATAAGATGGACTAGTCTTGTCTGACCACATTTATTATTGTCCTCCACAGACCATCTTGATTCAGAACATCTACCGCAATCCGCAGAACAGCGCGCAGACGGCTGACGCTTCTCGTTGTAAGTGATGCATTCGTCATTGATTTCTCTTCCTCTCACCTAAAACAAGTGTCCCCATATTAAAAAAACATAAGGCACCACTTCAGCTCTAATAGCTGGAGCGTAGTTTATACTAAATTATCTCCCAAATGTCTCCTAACAGCTTTGATGTTTGTTGCCTGACAAACCAAAACCACAAGCATCTGCTTTTGGTGTAGATTTGTTTTGAGTGCCATTGCCTTGACATAACTCAGTATGAACATGTGACTGAACAATATTAGGGCAAACTGTTGTTTCAGTGCAATGCAGTAAATATACATTAACCACAGTTAGGGCTGGGCGATAAAACAATGATAATTATCACAAAATAACTTTTCCTCGATAAGAGACGTAAAACATTTTCAGTAGAACTTTGATAGAACTCATTTGTTCAGTGTTTTGACAGACAGCATGAAAAACCAATGAAAATGAGAATACACCGCACCGAACCAATCATGTGGCTGGAAGTCACGTTAGATTAACGCACACACGTAGACTGTGTAAGCACAGCATGCAGCCAGGGATTAGCCTTAGCACACCTGCTAATATTTGGGCTAAGACAGCCGTGTAAGAGACGACAGAAAGCATTAATGAAAAGTCCAATGACGGCGTTGCCAAAAAAGACACTGAAACGGACGCCGCCCAATGCTCAATAGACAAGGAGATTGTTGAAAAGAAGAGTCCGAGGAATTCAGTAATGTGGAGATATTTTGGCTATTTAAGTACAGTCGAAAATGTCTGATTTAAGTGGCTGATTAAAGTAATTGATCCTCATTACCAACTCCCGAGCCGTAAATATTTCTCCCAGATGGCACTTCCCCAGCTGTACACGGAATGTAGAGAAATGGTTGAAAAGGAGCCGCAAAGTGTGCCATACTTTGCTACTACGTCAGATGTGTGGTCAAGCCGCACATCTGAACCATATATTAGCCTCACTGCCCACTTCATTGATTAAGATTGGAATTTGAAAAGCAAATGTCTTCAAACTTCCCTGAAGACCATACAGGTGAAGTCATTAGGACTGACCGAAGCACTTGCATCCTGGAGACTGTGAAGACAAACAAGTCTGCATCACGACAGACAGTGAGACAAAGGCTGCAGTGCTTTGGGCATGTACTTCACTCAGCTGTCGGTAAGTTGGTGAGCAGAATATTATAAAATATTTATATTTTATGTTTTATAATTGTGTTTTATACTTATTTGAAATACAGTTGTATAATGTTCTCCACTACATTTGTCAGGTTCAACTTTTGACAGAAAATAAATATTTAAAATTAATCTTGTTGTAGCTTCATCTCACTTACGAGTAAAAAGGAACCTTTAAGTTTGACAGAAATAGTGATTTGATTTATATTGCAATATATATCAATATTGATCAATATATTAAAAAGAATTATCGTGACTGGAATTTTTTCATATCGCCCAGCCCTAACCACAGTATAGTAGATGTGAAGCAGATCCTCTTGTACAGGTAGGTGTGTCAATATTTTCTTTATTCAGCTTATTTAGGTAGGTTTGAATTTTTTGTATTTTTCTTGCATTATTTAGATGAAGTTCAGCAAGTTCAGAAGTTCTTATTTATACATTGATGTTGGCATTATGAAAAGTACCAGGCAGCTATGGGCAATTGTTGCTTTGCATCACCATTGGTCTTTTTGGTTGTTGACCTCCTTTTGAATACACATTTGCTCCTTATGTTTTTCATCTTTCAAATTAAACCTTAAGTTATTTAATATTATTGAAACGTCCTTTTATTATTACATTTTTTAAACTAGGCTAAATGAATCTTTTCCTCTACAATTACTTAGTAACTGTGAAAATCGCAACTAAAGTGATCAGTAAAATACTGCTAACCTGCAGTCTAATACTGGTTATTACAGAAATAGCCAGCAGCGATTCAAAGATGAATGTAGCACATCATCAGCACAAATTTGAGACAATTTACCAACAGAAAACCATCTAATCACCCTTTTTTCCTTCCACAGCTAAGCTGTATTTGGTTGGATTTTTATCACAGAAGCTTACGTTTTGTATTTCAGACCATTTCCCTCTTGAACATTTCCCTTCATAACCTTCAAAACTGCCCAGCCTCCTTAAACTGTAAGTTCTCTCTTCATCTGCAGGACCCTCCAGCACTGACTGCACTTAATTCATTATCTCACACCTCCCCACATGAGTTTGGTTTAGAATAAAAGCATGTCCTCTGGGGACAAAACTTCCTGGGCCTATGCTGTTTTACATGTTTCCTGTCCAACTAACTGAACCAGTGCCATGTAGTCATGGAAAAACAGTTTTTGTTCTGCATCGTTAGTCAGCTTCACACCACCGTGAACATATTTTTTGCTTCACTGAAGCAGGAATCTACAAACAGTCAGTGATATTTTATGGTGTATTTTATAACATGTGCTTGTCATAAATTAATTAAAAAGTCAAACTGAACATGTCTGTAAAACAGTCTGATTTCTCATTTTCTGAGTGTGAATGTTATTAAAAGAAGCATTCAACCATTTGCAAATTATTTAAATGCTATATTTAATTGGAACTGTGACAAAAACTATTCCAGTGGGGAAAAAATGTTATTTTTTTGTCTAATTTTGAATCTGTTGCCTTTAGCAAGTTTGGGGAAAAAAAAGATTGACTCATTGTTGCTTGGAAAATCGCTTAATATAAAGAAAACACCCTGTGAAACATCTCAGGCCTCTGTCGAGGAAATTATAAAATGGAATCCTCTTCATCTTTCTGGTCTTGTCCACTTCAGGCTGAACAGGCCAATGCTTGAATGGCATTCTGTGCAACATAACCTAGGATTTCCACTGACTCCGGATGCGGTCCGTTACGGCTGCAATCCAGTCTCTGCAGCAAATAGTTCCCATTCTAGCTGATGTTCTGCTCCCCACATGGTCCGGACTATTGCAGAACGAATCTGACTCATCTGATTTGGATTGCGAAAAACACAAAAGTCTGTTTTTGATGGATGCTGGATCCAGTCCACAAGTAAATGCCCTTGTATGTACTATATTTAATAGCCATTTGTTCAATAAAAACTATTTAAGGATTGTGTGTTATTTTCTAAAGTCTAATCCTCCATCACTGTATCAGAGAAGATAAAAACTTTGACATAACATACAAATACTTGACAAAATTAAAATTGCGTCTTATTAGAGCACACAAATCCAGGTGGAGAGCTGGTACATCACGCTTCTTTGTTGTTATTACATGATCACAGTTGGTCTTCATCGGTCTCTCTCAGGTCTTTCCTGAGCTCTGGCATTATTTTATATAATTCTCACATGAGCTTGTAATACGAACCCTATTTTTGTCCATGCCACTTCAAAACACAAAGGGAGCTGGTAGGGATTGACGCAAGGCTCTGTCTGCACTGCATCTGCAACGGACCACATCCAGAGTCAGTGGAAGTCCCTTGTTTAGTCGCATTTGTGGATTGTCACCATGCTGTTTAAGCTACCATGTTCTTTTTTGCACATCTGCTTATTTTTTGATGATGTGTGTCAGTCTGTCTTCTCATGATAAAATTATTCATGATTACAATTATCAGAATACATCAACATGAAAACAAATTGTGATTGTTTTCCTCCAATTAGACAACCTCCTCTGCTGTGTTTTCATTGGACCCTTCCGCTTTTCTAAAGAAACTCTCTAGAGATGCTTTAACTCATTTTAGCTTGCGAGCAGCATATGGGTTTAGTATTCATGCATCACTGTTAATTTAGACAGGTGTGTGACAAGATGCGCAGACAGATGCCAAAAGGAATGAAGTCTAGCACAGGAAGAGAGAGAGTATCCACACTCCAATAGTCAAACTTGAACAAAATTAATTGTTAAAATTTTCTGTGATGCCCGTTACCAGTCTGTGACCCAGTGGTTGAGGATCCCTGGTTTAGACTACCCAGAGAAACTGGAGACAGTTGAAAATCTACATCGAGTGGATGTGAGCTTTATGCCCTCAGACACACATTTTTTGGTCAGTGTGTGATATCTGAAAACTGTCTGTGAATGTAGTTTGTTGAGGCATACACAAATGCAAGTTGAAACTGTACAACACAAAGAAAGAAAGGACAGACAAAAACACAGCTGTATTCTTTTAGCTCACCCAGCATATTTTCATTGCATCTCTGTGAAGGTGAAATATACATCTTGGGAACACTGACTACAAACCAGATCTTTTTCAGTTATCTTCCTGCTTTTTTTCTTTGCAAAAATCATGTTGTTTCAGGGCTTTATTGTCCTAAAATTTCTTAACCTTAGTCCAGGCTTGTCACAGACGTAACCTTTGTGGCCACTGTACAAAAAAAAAAAAAAAAATGTTTAGAATTCTCAAAATCTAGTTAAAGACAATTTGCGGTTTCCAAATCCCAATTAAACATAGTATTTGAATGATTTGCAAGTGGATGTATTTTTGCTTTATTCACAATATACACATTGACATTTTGAGAAGTAGGTTTATATTATATACGGAGAGTTCTGGAAACATGGTAAAACATGAGCAAATGCCAATTTAATGTAGAACCCCAATTTCAGTGAAGTTGGGACGTTGTGTAAAACAAACGTAAAAACAAAATACAATGGGTTAAAGATCCTTTTCAACCTATATTCAGTTTACTACAAAGACGAGATATTTAATGTTCAAACAGATATACTTGATTTTTTTTTTTTTCCAACTATAATTTGATGCCTGCAACACGTTTCAAAAAAGCTCGGTTGGGGTATGTTTACCACTGTTACATCACCTTTTCTTTTAACAACACAAAGTGTTTAGCAGGGCTGTACAGTGCGACGTGAAAACTGGTCTGCAAAGAATGAATGAACTGATATAACACCGGTGTGATGAGAAACAGATTTGTTTGTGTGTATAGCCACTTTCAAACTACAGTTATGTCACTTTATAGCTACAATTGACGAGCTGCAGTCATGAGTTCTATCAGCATAAATTCGCCCCTCTACAATTTCCCGCAGACAACAGCGCATTCTCCTGGGTATCATATTTCATGTCCTCCCATCGCTGATCATGCCGGTGTTCCGGTGTTATGTCGAGAATTGCTTGCTTGCCCAGAATTGCATCCCATCCGCTAGAACTATAAAATATAACACTACAGCCAGGCTTGTAACCATTTGTGCATTTTTAGAAGTACCCGTTATACATTTTAGAAGAAAAAATTATAACCTCTTGTAAATTATCTTTAAATTTTGTTTATTCGCCAGACGTTTTAGTGTTTCAAACAGGGTTAGAAATCATAGTGATCCAACTCCACGTTTTCCAATTTTCAAAGTCGAGATTTTGCAGTTATGCATTGTTGGTAAAAAGGGTAATCACTTTTTCAAAGTATATACAGTGCATTCGGAAAGTATTCACATTGCTTCACTTTTTTCCACATTTGGTTATGTTACAGCCTTATACCAAAACGGATTAAATTCATTTTTTTCCTCAAAATTATACACATAACACCCCATAATGATGATGCGAAAAAAGTTTTTTGGAAATTTTTTAAAATTTATTAAAAAAAAAAAAAAAAAAAAACAAGAAATCACATGTATATAAGTATTCACAGCCTTTGCTCAATACTGCTGATGCACCTTTGACAGCAATTACAGCCTTTTTGAATATGACGCCACAAGCTTGGCACACCTATCTTTGGGCAATTTTGCCCATTCCTCTTTGCAGCACCTCTCAAGCTTCATCAGGTTGGATGGGAAGCGTCGAAGCACAGCCATTTTCATATCTCTCGAGAGATGTTCAATTGGTTTCAAGTCTGGGCTCTGGCTGGGCCACTCAAGGACATTGACAGAGTTGTCCTGAAGCCACTCCTTTGATATCTTGGCTGTGTGCTTCGGTTTGTTGTCCTTCTGAAAGATGAACTGTTGCCTCAGTCTGAGGTAAAGTGTGTTCTGGAGCAGATTTTCATCCAGGATGTCTCTGTACATTGCTGCATTTATCTTTCCCTCTATCCTGACTAGTTTCCCAGTTCCTGCCACTGGAAAAACATCCCCACAGCATGATGCTGCTACCACCATTGGCATGGTTAAAAACGATGTCTGGTTTCCTCCAAACATGACGCCTAGCATTCACACCAAAGAGTTCAGTCTTTGTTTCTCATGGTCTGAGAGTCTTTCAGGTGCCTTTTGGCAAACTCCTGGTGGGCTGCCATGTGCCTTTTACTACGAAGTGGCTTCCATCTGGCCACTCTACCATACAGGCCTGATTGGTGGATTGCTGCAGAGATGGTTGTCCTTCTGGAACGTTCTCCTCTCTTCACAGAGCAACGCTGGAACTCTGACAGAGTGACTATTGGGTTGTTGGTCACCTCCCTGACTAAGGCCCTTCTCCCCCGATTGCTCAGTTTAGATGGCCGGCCAGCTCTAAGAAGAGTCCTGATGGTTCCAAACTTCTTCCATTTACGGATGATGGAGGCCACTGTGCTCATTAAGACCCTCAAAGCAGCAGAAAATTTTCTGTACCCTTCCCCAGATTTGTGCCTCAAGCCAATCCTGTCTCGGAGGTCTACAGACAGTTCCTTTGACTTCATGCTTGGTTTGTGCTCTGACATGCACTGTCAACTGTGGGACCTTATTTAGACAGATGTGTGCCTTTCCAAATCATGTCCAGTCAACTGAATTTACCACAGGTGGACTCCAATTAAGCTGTAGAAACATCTCAAGGATGATCAGTGGAAACAGGAAGCACCTGAGCTCAATTTTGAGCTTCATGACAAAGGCTGTGAATACTTATGTACATGTGATTTCTTAGTTTCTTATTTTTAATAAATTTGCAAAAATCTCAAAAAACTTTTTTCACATTGTCATTAATGGGGTATTGTGTGTAGAATTTTGAGGGGAAAAATGAATTTAATCCCTTTTGGAACAAGGCTGTAACATAACAAAATGTGGAAAAAGTGAAGTGCTGTGAATACTTTCTGGATGCACTGTAGTTGTATTGACTTTGGCTTACGCTGAACACCTGCTTGTGACAATGGGCTGCAATTCTCAGCATGTGAGCAATTCTCGGCATAGTTGTATTGACTTCAGCAGTATGGGATGCAGTTGTCAGCAAGCGAGCAATTCTCAGCATAACACCAGTCAACCCGCAAGCTGGTGACACAGGGTGCTATGGAGTCACCGGCACTTTTATACGTCTTTTAGTTTTGTTACCTCATGTTAAACTCAGCGCAGATCAGTGGTGGAATACACCATTATATACAGTGGTGTGAAAAAGCGTTTTCCCCCTTCCTGATTTCTCATTTTTTGTATGTTTGGCACGCTTAAATGTTTCAGATCATCAAACAAATTTAAATATTAGACAAAGATAACACAAGTAAACACAAAATGCAGTTTTTAAATGAAGGTGTTTATTATTAAGGAGAAAAAATCCAAACCTACAAGCAGCTCAGCTGTCAGCAACCATCGTCAAAGAGTGCTTATCGTCCGACAGCAGGTAAACCATTTAAGCAGCATGTGCTAATAGTGTGGTCGGTTTTCTAAAGCTGAGAGTGTTGTTCTTTGAAAATAAGAAGCACTAATGTTACTCGCTAACCATACCAGTGCAGTCCGCTGGCAGGTGGCCAGAGACAGAGGAACGGAGAGGAGGAGAAGGGAATGGATGCATTGCTGTAGTGTAGCTGTAATATGACAACACTGCTTTACAGTCTACATTTAACTTGTTTCATTTATTTAGTTTAGATAAAATTAGGGCTGTCACGGTGGAGGAATTTCCCCTGCGGTGATGGTGGATAACTCAGCAGTGCGATATGCGGTATTATTGCAAATGTTTTTAGTATCATGTGGTCCCGTAATTTAGACAGGGTTCATAACTTATGTGGCAAATGATGGAAGCTATGTTGAGAATCACTGCAGCTGCAGCTCCGCTCTCAACTTATGTGCGTGTGTAACAATAAGTGACTTTTGCATCTTGGCTCGCGCAAAGCATCATGGGAACGTGGCTACCAAACATGTTCTATTGATACATTTAATTTATGGAAAGTTACTGATCTATGAGCACATTGTATGCGTAAGGGTCTTCCCGGTTGTACCCGCAAACGCAAGGATGAACTAGTTGCGCTTGCATTTGCGACCACGTTGCAGAAATTGGCCAAAATGGCCCCCCTGTATGTACGCTGACATAGCAGATTTTTTGTTGTCAAAGGACCAAGCACCCTTACTTGTGAGACTCCGAAACGACTACAAAGAAGGTAAGTGAGTGGTTTGACAGCTCAACTTTGGTTTTGTCATTTTGAGTAAATTTCACTACAAGGCATAGCCTGCTTACTTAGATCTATAGGTCGATACTACTATAGTTTAAGTATCACACGTTTTCAATTATTTGCAATTTTATTTTATACCAGCCTACTTATCAATGGCCTTAATTACATGTGTGTGTAGATCAAGCTTCGTTACCAATATACAAAGAACTATATCCTAGATCCAGGCCTGCCTCTCCGTACCTACTATTTCAGGGTTTAGACTTGTGTCAGTTAGGCTAGAACTTGAACAATACACAACACTATTTAATTATGTTATAATATAGACTTACTGCTTTAATCCAACAATTACGTCCGTCCGGATCCTTCAGCTCCAAGGGGAATGTATATAAACAAGAATGGCGGCAGACATGTGCACACGCTGGTCCCGAAGTTACACGCATGTATGCTACAAGTTTGCTTTTTCCACCGCTCTAGATGATACATGCCGTTTCCACACTTCACTACGGCACAATGTGCACCTGGCATAACGGCAATTTAAAGCTTGAAGCAGACTTTAAACGGCAATTGTTCAGGTGTGACAGTACTGTCTCTATACAAAAGCAAGGCGGCTAGCGGAATGTTTGGTAGTCCTGACCTTTGAACCGGATGTCGGGTCGCATAGTTCGCACATGCGCGCTCGTAATGCGAAAGTCACTTATTGTGCAGAGCTCGGGTCTTCCTACAGTCCTGAACTGCTGATTGTGATTTTTTTTTTTTAAATTGATCATTTTCATAAAGCAGTGGCAGTAAGGAGCCCATCCAGCCATTATTTTATTAAATTTAGGGTATTTTCTCACCTCGTCCCCCCCACCCCAATCTGCCACAAGCAATCTGATCTCACCAAAAGTAGTACAGATACGCTTTATGCCCTTCAAACATGCTGCTGACAATAAAAATACAGATTTAGCAATTTATTTAATATTCAGTAGGGGCACAAAAATGAACAAGATTTAGCCACACTCAGAAAAGTGAACACTGCGGTTGTTGCGGTTGCTCGTTATCCTCCTCCATGGTAGGCTTTTCCATAGTGTGGTATTGCATAATTGCTGTTATCCTGACAGCCCCAGGTAAAATCCTCCCATACTTTGGATACTTTTGGCCTTCTCTGATTTTCTCTCCGTGTCACCATGATGTGTTCCTCTTCTTCTTCACTGGAACAGTTAAACTGAACATTATTGCGGCATGCACATAAACTTTAAACGATTTGTCGACAATAAAAATCTGTGTTGACAAATTTTTGTGATTGACATTATCGGCAACATCGACTAATCGTTGCAGCCCTAATGGTGTGGTGAGTGTGTTTAGGTGGTTAGGATTGATGTGTCTTATGCGGAAATGTATGTAAATTTAAAATGATTTCTAAATCTTGACAAGTTGTTTTTTAATCATAAAGAGAAATACTAAGTTTTTAATAATTAAACTGCACAGTGGTACAGGGGTTAGCACTGTTGCCTAACAGCTAGAAGGTGCCAGGTTCAAATCCCAAGGCTGGCACGAGTAGGAACCTTTCTGTGTAGAGTTTGCATGTTCTCCCTGTGTCCTGTGGTTTACTCCACGTGAGCTGGTTTCCTCCCACAATCCAAAGACATGCTTGTTAAGTTAATTGGTGAGTCTAAATGGTCCCGAGGTATCCGTCTCTTGACAGGCGCTTAGAATAGAGGTTTAGTACTAGTGAAGCACGTTGAGTAGTTTTTGAGACTATAAAAGCACTACATAAGTACAAGTCCTTGTCCTTGCAGTCAATTTTAGAGACGGAACAGATGTTTTTAACAGGCTGCAAGTTATTGTCTTGTGCAACATGACTATGAATCTCTGTAGCACCAGTGCTATGAGCAAAAAAAGGTTAACGTACAGTCCTGGTTTAGGAACTGAGGACAGTAAAGCCACTTTTCCACAAGCACCTACTCAGCTCAACTCACTCCCGACTCTACTTGCCCCGACACGGTTTAGGTCGTTTTCCATTACAACTGAGTACCACCTCAAGGTGGGTGGGTTCATTGCAGGAAGGTGGCCCGTTGTGTTGTTGACATGCTGACGTTTTGCTGTTAGAAGCAAATACTTATTTAGTGGTACAGTGGATATAAAGCATTGACACACCCCTGTTCAGATGGCCAGGTTTTTGTGATGTAAAACAAATGAGACCAAGATAAATCATTTCAAAACATTTTCCACTGTTAATGTGACTTATAACCTGTACAACCCAATTGAAAAACAAACTGAAATCTTTTAAGGGGAAAAATAAAAAACTTACAATAACCTGTATACATAAATATACACACCCTTAAACTAATACTTTGTTATTGCACCTTTGGCTTTTGTTATCAGCAATCAGTGGGAAGAAATTCAGTGGAATCTGCTGTTGAAGACACTGGTTGGAAGTAAAGCCTGCAGGGTCTTGGCCCTTCATGGCACATGATTGGACACCCCTGTACTAAACAGCCAGTACTTGCCAGAAATTCCTGTAGCTCCTTCAATGTTGCTGTTGGCCTCTTGGCAGCCTTCCTGACCAGTTTTCTTCTCGTCTTTCATCAGTTTTGGAGGGACGTTCAGTTCTTGGTAATGTCACTGTTGTGCCGTATTTTCTCCACTTGACGATGACTGTCTTCACTGTGTTCCATGGTAGATTTATTGCCTTGGAAATTCTTTTGTACCCTTCTCCTGACTGATACCTTTGAACAATGAGATCTCTCTGATGCTTTGGAAGCTCTCTGCGGACCGTGGCTTGTGCTGTAAGATGTGACTCCAAAAATGTCAGGAAAAGCCTACTAAAACAGCTGAACTTTATTTGGGGTTAATTAGAGGCTCTTTAAATGGTGACAGGTGTGTGCTGACTCCCATTTAACATGAGTTTGAATGTGATTGGTTAATTCTGAACACAGCCACATCCCCAGTTATAAAGGGTGTGCATATTTATGCAAACAGGTTGTTTTGTAATTTTTTTTTATTTTTCCCCTTAAAAGATTTCAGTTTGCTTTTCAATTTGGATCGTACAGGATATAGGTCACATTGATGGTGGAAAAAGTTTTGAAATGATTTATCTTGGTCTCATTTTTTTACATCACAAAAACCAGGCATTTGAACAGAGGTGTACAGACTTTTTATATCCACTGTACATGTCCTGCATCACCCTCACATACTTTTCTGCCACTCCTGACTTTCTTATACGCCACGACACTTCCTTTCTTGGCTCCCTTTCATATGCTTTCTCGAGATCCGCAAAGACACAGTGCAACTCCTTCTGACCTTCTCTATACTTCTCCATCAGCAGTCTTAGAGCAAACACTGCCTCTGTAGTATTCTTTCTTGGCCTGAAACCGTATTGCTGCTCACTGATTGTCACCTCTCCTCTTAACCTGGCTTCAGCAACTCTTTCCCATATCTTCATAGTGTGGCTGATACACTTTGTACTTTGTGCCTCTGTAGTTACTACAGCTCTGAGCATCACCTTTGTTCTTGAAAATTGGTACCGAAACACTTCTTCTCCACTCCTCAGGCATCCTCTCACTCTCCAAGATTGTGTTAAACAATCTGGTTAAAAAGTCCAGTTATCTCTCCTAAACATCTCCATACCTCCACAGGTATGTCATCTGGATCAACCGCCTTTCCATTCTTCATCCTCTTCAAAGCTGCCCTCACTTCCGCCTTTCTAATCCTCGGGACTTCCTTGTTCACTATCTTTCCTTCATCCATCCTCTTCTCTCTCTCATTTTCTTTATTCATCATCTCTTCAAAGTACTCATTTCACTTTCTGAACGCACTGTCGTCATTTGTTAGTACATTACCATTTCTGTCCTTAATCAACCTAACCTGTTGCACATCCTTTCCAGCTCAATATCTCTGTCTAGCCAGTCAATACAGCTCCTTTTCTCCAACCTTAATGTCCAGCCTCTCATACAACTCACTATATGCCTGATCCTTTGCCTTTGCCACCTCTCTCTTTGCCATGCGCCTAGATTCCAAATACTCCTGTCTACTTTTGTACCCTTCTCCTGACTGATACCTTTGAACAATGAGATCTCTCTGATGCTTTGGAAGCTCTCTGCGGACCGTGGCTTGTGCTGTAAGATGTGACTCCAAAAATGTCAGGAAAAGCCTACTAAAACAGCTGAACTTTATTTGGGGTTAATTAGAGGCTCTTTAAATGGTGACAGGTGTGTGCTGACTCCCATTTAACATGAGTTTGAATGTGATTGGTTAATTCTGAACACAGCCACATCCCCAGTTATAAAGGGTGTGCATATTTATGCAAACAGGTTGTTTTGTAATTTTTTTTTATTTTTCCCCTTAAAAGATTTCAGTTTGCTTTTCAATTTGGATCGTACAGGATATAGGTCACATTGATGGTGGAAAAAGTTTTGAAATGATTTATCTTGGTCTCATTTTTTTACATCACAAAAACCAGGCATTTGAACAGAGGTGTACAGACTTTTTATATCCACTGTACATGTCCTGCATCACCCTCACATACTTTTCTGCCACTCCTGACTTTCTTATACGCCACGACACTTCCTTTCTTGGCTCCCTATCATATGCTTTCTCGAGATCCGCAAAGACACAGTGCAACTCCTTCTGACCTTCTCTATACTTCTCCATCAGCAGTCTTAGAGCAAACACTGCCTCTGTAGTATTCTTTCTTGGCCTGAAACCGTATTGCTGCTCACTGATTGTCACCTCTCCTCTTAACCTGGCTTCAGCAACTCTTTCCCATATCTTCATAGTGTGGCTGATACACTTTGTACTTTGTGCCTCTGTAGTTACTACAGCTCTGAGCATCACCTTTGTTCTTGAAAATTGGTACCGAAACACTTCTTCTCCACTCCTCAGGCATCCTCTCACTCTCCAAGATTGTGTTAAACAATCTGGTTAAAAAGTCCAGTTATCTCTCCTAAACATCTCCATACCTCCACAGGTATGTCATCTGGATCAACCGCCTTTCCATTCTTCATCCTCTTCAAAGCTGCCCTCACTTCCGCCTTTCTAATCCTCGGGACTTCCTTGTTCACTATCTTTCCTTCATCCATCCTCTTCTCTCTCTCATTTTCTTTATTCATCATCTCTTCAAAGTACTCATTTCACTTTCTGAACGCACTGTCGTCATTTGTTAGTACATTACCATTTCTGTCCTTAATCAACCTAACCTGTTGCACATCCTTTCCAGCTCAATATCTCTGTCTAGCCAGTCAATACAGCTCCTTTTCTCCAACCTTAATGTCCAGCCTCTCATACAACTCACTATATGCCTGATCCTTTGCCTTTGCCACCTCTCTCTTTGCCATGCGCCTAGATTCCAAATACTCCTGTCTACTTTCTTCATCTCCCTGACTATCCCATTTTTTCTTTGCTAACCTCTTCCTTTGGATACTTTGCTGTCCCTCCTCATTCCACCACCAAGTTTCCTTGTCTTCCTTCTCTGTCCACTGGGTACACTACATAACTTTCTACCTATTTCCCTCAATACTTTTGCTGTACTTTCCCAGTCATCTCGTATTTCTTCTCTACTACCCAGAGCCTGTATCAACTCCTTCCTGAACTCTGTGTGACCTTCTTCCTTCTGTAACTTCCCCAACTTAGTCTTTGGCTCTGCCTTCACTATTTTTCTCTTCTTGCTTTGCAGAGTCATCCTACAGACTACAATCCAATGCTGTCTAACTACATTCTCCCCTGCCACCACCTTGCAGTCTCCTATCTCTTTCAGATTTCTCCTTCTGCATAAGATGTAGTCCACCTGTGTGCACCTTCCTCCACTCTTATGTCACCCTATGTTCCTCTCTCTTCTTGAAGTATGTGTTCACCACAGTCATTTCCATCCTTTTAGCAAAATCCACAACCATCTGTCCTTCCACATATCTCTCCTTAAGACCATACCTACCCAGGACCTCCTCATCACCTCTGTTCCCTTCACCTACATGTCCATTAAAGTCCGCTGCAGTCACCACCCCCCACCCCCCCGGAAACACGCTGTACCACTTCATCCAACTTACTCCAGAATTCCTTTTTCTCTTCGACTTGACATCCAATTTGTGGGGCATACGCACTGACAACATTCAACATCACAGCTTTGACTTCTAGCTTCAAACTCATGATTTTGTGCGACTCCCTCTTTACCTCCTGAACACTCTTCACATACTTTTCCTTCAAGATTACTCCTACTCCATTTCTCTTCCTATCTACACCATGGTAGAACAGTTTAAATCCCCCTCCAATGCTCCTAGCCTTGCTTCCCTTCCATCTGGTTTCTTGAACACAGTATATACAGTATACAGTTAGGCCCAAAAATATTTGGACAGTGACACAAGTTTTGTTATTTTAGCTGTTTACGAAAACATATTCAGGATACAATTATATAATCAATATGGGCTTAAAGTGCAGACTGTCAGCTGTAATTTGAGAGTATTCACATCCAAATTGGAGCAAGGGTTTAGGAATTACAGCTCTTTAATACATAGCCACCTCTTTTTCAAGGGACTAAAAGTAATTGGACAGTTGACTCAGAAGGCTGCAAAAAAAAAAAATAACAAGGCTGCATGGGCTCTTCCTTCGTTAACCTGTCATCAGTTAAGCAGTTAAAAGGTCTGGAGTTGATTCCAGGTGTGGCGTTTGCATTTGGAAACTGTTGCTGTGAACACACAACATGCAGTCAAAGGAGCTCTCAATGGAGGTGAAATAGACCATCCTGAGGCTGGAAAAAAAAAAGAAGAAATCCATCAGAGAGATAGCAGAAATGTTAGGAGTGGCCAAATCAACAGTTTGATACATTCTGAGGAAAAAAAGAGTGCACTGGTGAGCTTGGGAGCTCAAAAAGGCCTGGACGTCCACGGAAGACAACAGTGGTGGATGATCGCAGAATCCTTTCCATGGTGAAGAACAACCCCTTCACAACATCCACTAAAGTGAAGAACACTCTCCAGGAAGTAGGTGTATCAGTATCTAAGTCTACCATAAAGAGAAGACTTCATGAGAGTAAATACAAAGCATTCACCACAAGGTGCAAACCATGAATCAGCCTCAAAAATAGAAAGGCCAGAATTGACTTTGCCAAAAAACACCTGAAGAAGCCAGCCCAGTTCTGGAACAGCATTCTTTGGACAGATGAGACTAAGATCAACCTGTGCCAGAATGATGGGAAGAAGAAAGTTTGGAGAAGAATTGGAACAGCTCATGATCCAAAGCACTACATCTTCTGTAAAACATGGTGGAGGCAGTGTGATGGCATGGGCATGCATGGCTTCCAATGGCACTGGGTCACTTAGACTTAGACTTAACTTTATTAATCCCTTTGGGATAACTCCCTCTGGGAAATTTAAAATTTCCAGCAGCACATAAAAGGAGCATACAGATCAGAAAAGCAAAAAAGAAAAAAATAAACACTTAACATAATATACACAATATAAATACAGGGCTGAATATGGCTTGTACAAATATGGTTAAGTTAAAGTTATTACACTATGAATGCCCTGCTGTCCTCTGTACTCTATGTCTCCCCCCCCCCCCCCCCCCAAGTGAGGAGTTATAGAGTGTGATGGCATGGTGGACAAAAGAGTTCTTAAGCCTGTTGGTCAGACACTTGGGAAGGAGCAGTCTTTCACTAAACAGGCTCCTCTGGTCACTGATGACGGTGTGCAGAGGGTGGCTGACATTGTCCATTATATCCAACAGTTTATCCAGAGTCCTCATCTCTGCTACCGTCACCAGGGTATCCAGCTTCGCGCCGACCACAGAGCCGGCCCGCCTGATCAGTTTATCCAGTCTGGACGCATCCTTCTTGGATATATACTGCCCCCCCAGCACACCACAGAGTAAAAGAGGATGCTGGCAACCACAGACTGGTAAAACATCCACAGAAGTTTGCTGCAGATGTTGAAGGACCGCAATCGCTGTAAGAAGTACATCCTACTTTGTGTCTTCCCATGCAAATGGCTAATGTATGTTGTCCAATCCAATTTATTGTCCAACCACAACCCAAGATATTTGTATGAATCCACAACCTCCACCTCACCTCCCTCTAACAGGACTGGTTGAGGTCTTGGTCTAGACCTCCCAAAATCAATAACCAGCTCCTTCGTCTTAGAGGTGTTGAGCTGTAGGTGGTTGGTGTGGCACCATGCCGCAAAGTCCCTTACCAGTCTTCGGTACTCCTCCTCTCTATCATACCTTATACACCCAACAATGGCTGTGTCATCGGCATACTTCTGGATATGACACAGCTCCGAGTTGTAGCAAAAGTCCGAGGTGTACAGGGTGAAGAGAAGAGGGGCCAATACTGTGCCCTGGGGGGCTCCAGTGCTGCAGACAACTGTGTCAGACGTAATGTCCTTCAGCCCGACATATTGTGGTCTGCCAGTGAGGTAGTCAGAGATCCAGTCCACCAGGTGGGAGTCCACTCCCATCTTGCTCAGTTTATCCCGAAGCAAAGGGGGCTGAATGGTATTGAAGGCACTGGAGAAATCCAAAAAGAGGATCCTCACTGTGCCACTTCCCTTATCCAGATGGGAGTGGGCTTGATGAAGCAGGTAGAGGATGGCATCCTCCACACCAACACCTGGTTGGTACGCAAACTGCAGGCGATCCTGAGCATGTTGCACCTGGGGTCTGAGGAGGCTGAGGAAGAGCTGCCCCTACGTCTTCATCAGATGTGAGGTGAGTGCCACTGGTCGGAAGTCATTCAGCTCGCTAGGCCGGTTCTTTTTCAGAACTGGAACGATGCGGGATGTCTTCCAGAGAGTGGGCACTCTCCCAGTCTGCAGGCTGAGGTTGAAGATCCGTTGTAGTGGTTCCCCCAGTTCTGCAGCGCAGGTCTTCAATACTCTTGGACACACTTTGTCCAGGCCTGCAGCTTTCCTGGGTCGGAGCTTCCTCAGCTGCCCTCTGACCTGTTCTGTGGTAATAAATGGCAAGGGTCGTACTGATGTAGGGGAGGAGGGCGGTGTTGCAATATTTGGGGGGAGGTGTGTGGAGGGGAGGGGGGGCATGGCTGTAATGAGGGTGGGGGTCGGGGTGGGAGGGGCAAGGGCAAAGGCTGATTGAACCTGTTGAAAAAATCGTTCAGTTCATTTGCCCTCTCTATTGTCCCCCTCAACAACTCTGGTCTTTGTGTTGAGACCTGTAATGGTCCTCACACCTTCCCAGACCTCCCTCATGTTGTTTTCCCTCAGCTTCTGCTCCACCTTTCACCTGTAGCTGTCCTTGGCTTCCTTCACACAGTGTTTCACCTCCTGCTGTGCTGCCTTCATGGCCTCCCTGTCTCTGCTCCTAAAAGCAGCCTTCTTCTTGTTGAGGACCATCTTGACTTCCCGTGTCTTGTGTTTATTGATGATGTGACAAAAGACAGAAGCAGCCGGATGAATTCTGAAGTGTATAGGGATATACTTTCTGCTCAGATTCAGCCAAGTGCGGCAAAGTTGATTGGACGGCGCTTCACCAATGATCCAAAACATACTGCAAAAGCAACCCAGGAGTTTTTTTTAAAGCAACGAAGTGGAATATTCTGCAATGGCCGAGTCAGTCACCAGATCTCAACCCAATCGAGCATGCATTTCACTTGCTCAAGACAAAACTTAAGGCAGAAAGACCCACAAACAAGCAACAACTGAAGACAACTGCAGTAAAGGCCTGGCAAAGCATCACAAAGGAGGAAACCCAGCGTTTGGTGATGTCCATGGGTTCCAGACTTCAGGCAGTCATTGCCTGCAAAGGATTCTCAACAAAATATTGAAAAGTAACATTTTACTTAGGGTTATGTTTATTTGTCCAATTACTTTTGAGCCCCTGAAATGAGGAGCTTTTGTATAAAAATAGCTACAATTCCTACATGTTTAATCATATATTTTTGTTCAACCCCTTGAATTAAACCTTAAAGTCTGCACTTCAATTCCATTGTAGTTGTTTCATTTCAAATCCAATGTGGTGGCATGCAGAGCCCAAATCATGAAGATTGTGTCACTGTCCAAATATTTCTGGGCCTAAGTGTATCTACCTTTCTTCTCTCCATCATATCAGCCAACTCTCTGCCTTTACCAGTCATAGTCCCTATATTTAATGTCCGTAATCTCACTTCCACACTTTGACCTTTCCTTTTCTGTCTCTCCCTCCTAACACGCCTCCCTTCTCCTCCTCCTCGATCTTTGACCAACAGTAGCCCAATTTCCACCAGCACCCTGTTGGTTAATAGCACTGTTGGCGGTTGTTGTTAACCCGGGCCTTGACTGATCCTGTATGAAAGTCTCATTTATCATGAGCTGCATGTTTTATTTGGCAAAGGTTTTACGTTGGATGCCCTTCCTGACATAACCTTCCCCATTTACCTGGGCTTGGGACCGGCACTAGGAGTACATTGGCTTTTGCACTGCCTGTGGCTGGATTTCCTTGTTCATTCATTCATTCCTCAAAAAAGAAAAAAAAAATCATACATTAATGCCTAATCTATAGAACCCACTGTAAGTCCACAATGAAAATGAGTGTGTGGATGGAATAAAACTATTTAGTGTGTGATCATATTGTAATTAAAATGATGGGTTATTTGATATTACAGTGCATCCAGAAAGTATTCACAGCGCTTCACTCTTTCCACAATTTGTTACAATCTTATTCCAAAATGGATTAAATTGATTTATTTCCTCAAAATTCTACACACAACACCCCATAATGACAATGTGAAAAAAGTTTTGAGATTTTTGCAGATTTATTAAAAATAATCTCAGAAATCACATGTACATAAGTATTCACAGCCTTTGCCATGAAGCTCACAATTGAGCTCAGGTGCATCCTGTTTCCACTGATCATCCTTGAGATGTTTGTACAGCTTAATTGGAGTCCACCTGTGGTAAATTCAGTTGACTGGACATGATTTGGAAAGGCACACACCTGTCTATATAAGGTCCCACAGTTGCCTGTGCATGTCAGAGCACAAACCAAGCATGAAGTCAGAGGAACTGGCTGTAGACCTCTGAGACAGGATTGTCTCGAGGCACAAATCTGGGGAAGGGCACAGAAAAAATTCTGCTGTTTTGAAGGTCCCAATGAGCACAGTGGCCTCCATCATCCATAAATGGAAGAAGTTCAGAACAACCAGGATGCTCCCTAGAGCTCGCTGGTCATCAAAACTGAGCAATGGGGGAGAGGGCCTTAGACAGGGAGGTGACCAAGAACCCGGTGGTCACTGTCAGAGTTCCAGCGATCCTCTGTGGAGAGAGGATAACCTTCCAGAAGGACAGCCATCTCTGTAACAATCCACCAGTCAGGCATGTATGGTAGAGTGGCCAGATGGAAGCCACTCCTTAGTAAAAGGCACATGGCAGCCCACCAGGAGTTTGCCAAAAGTTACCTGAAGGACTCTCAGACCATGAAAAACAAAATTCTCTGGTGTGATGAGGCAAAGATTGAACTGTTTGGCATGAATGCCAGGCGTCATGTTTGGAGAAAACCAGGCACTGCTCATCACCAGGCCAATACCATCCCTATAGTGAAGCATGGTGGTGGCAGCATCATGCTGTGGGGATGTTTTTCAGCAGCAGGAACTGGGAGACTGGTCAGGTTAGAAGGAAAGATGAATGCAGCAATGTACAGAGACATCCTGGATGAAAACCTGCTCCAGAGCGCTCCTGACCTCAGACTGGGGCGACAGTTCATTTTTCAGAAGGACAACAACCCTAAGCACACAGCCATGATATCAAAGGAGTGGCTTCAGGACAACTGTGTGAAGGAATGTCCTTGAGTGGCCCAGCCAGAACCCAGACTCAATCAGAATCCAATTGAACATCTCTGAAGCGATCTGAAAATGGCTGTGCACCGACGCTTCCCATCCAGCCTGATTGAGCTTGAGAGGTGGTGCAAAGAGGAATGGGTGAAACTGTCCAAAGATAGGTGTGCCAGGCTTGTGGCATCATATTCAAAAAGACTTGAGGCTGTAATTACTGCCAAAGGTGCATCAGCAAAGTATTGAGCAAAGGCTGTGAATACTTATGTACATGTGATTTCTTAGTTTTTATTTTTAATAAATTTCCAAAAATCTCAAAACTTTTTTCATGTTGTCATTATGGGGTGTTGTGTGTAGAATATTGAGGAAAAAATGAATTTATTCCATTTTGGAATAAGGCTGTTAACATAACAAAGTGTGGAAAAAGTGAAGCGCTATGAATACTTTCCAGATCCACTGTATGACTGTTACTACTCTCTCCATTAAAATAGCAAAAAATCTCAGCACGTGTTGTTTCCTCATGAGCTCCGGAGCTGCACGATTTCAAAACATGCCACTGAAATGGCATTAAATAATGCACTTCTGATGACAGACCTCCTTTTTCCTGATCAAAAGTGGATTGTCGTGAAATGCACCATAATTGTGACATGCATGAGATTGCTTACCACCACACCTCTTTGAAATGAGCCTCCACCTCTCAGTGCAAAGAAGGTGCACTGTCTACTGGTAATTAGATGGCGTGACGCAAAGCGTAAAAAATGCTCTGTCAGAAACTGATAAAAACACTGGCATATGACGGGAAGTCTGGTGCTAAAGTTCGCTGATGACCATTAAAATAGGGCCCTAAATATCTTTGTAGTGTATTCAGGTGGATTTAGGTTGAAAAGGGTTTTTAAATAATTGTATTTTGTTTTTATTTATGTTTTACACAACGTCCCAACTTCACCGGAATTGGGGTTGCAAAACCACAAATCTGGAGAGTTTGCACTTTGCTTCTTTGAAGTTTGGAAAGAGGGAAGTCTCTTCTGTTTTGGTATTTAGAGCGTGAGACTATTATAACAAGACACGATGTTCTCTCAGTTTAATGTGTCATTTAACAGTAGTTTTTATTTAGCTTTTCCTTAACTGTTTTGTTTTTGGGATTTTGTAGGTGCTGTGAGTGACGTGGAAATGCAGGAGCACTATGACGAATTCTTTGAGGTACATGGCCTTTTGTTTGCTGAGTCTTCACTTTTGTCTACATATTGCATGACTTTACGTCACAAATGTACTATCTGCTTCGTGTCATTCTGTCAAAAAGCACAGCATGTATTTGCACAGGGCACTGAGGTTTTTTTGGAGGGGGGGGGCTCCTTCAGCCTAGTTATTGGTTCACATATGAGGTATTGTTCCTAAGTAGAAAATTTGGGTTGGAAATAACTGGTTACAGGATTTAAATACAAAATTTAACATCTTTCTCAGTCAAATGAACCAACATATATGCATTTTAACATGTTTGATGAGCCAGTTTCTTTACTGTAAACTTAAATGAAATCAAGTCTATTCATATAATGCATTAAAACCTACTGCAGATCAAGCAAAATCAAAACAGAAAAAATTTATAAAATATGAATGAAAAATTTATTTTTGATTTAATTTTGTTCATTCTGCAGACTGTATTTTTACCCCCCATTCTCCATCTATGTTAATGAAAATTTAAAAAAAAAAAAAAAAAATTCTACAAATTACTGTATCTTCATTAGGGATGGGAATTACGAGGGACTTCACAGTCCGATTCAGATCGCGATACTTGGGTCACGATCCAAAACTATCACAATCCTGTCACTATTATGATCCATCGCAATACCATGCACCCCCCCCCCCCTCCCATGTCAATGTCAAATTTTGTCCCTAAAGTGCATCTGTCAAAATTTGTTTTATATAAGTTTTAACTCTTTTCAGTCACCATGGCCACTTATCTTTTGGTGGCTACTTGCTCTCAATCCTCCAGCTGCTGTGGTCATTTCTGCTGCCCACATTGTCGGGGCTTCATTTTCCATGGAGACACATCTCTGCACACAGGGTGGACGATGTTGTTTACTTGGCCCGTTCTGAGGTTGATGGTGGCAGGTGTCCGTGGTTTGCTGGTCAGCGCCGCTTGGAGAAAAAGCAAGCTTCATGCTGGTGTGTTTTTAGTTGAGCTGTTGCTAACGCTGCTCTGAGACGAGTGCTGGCCTGCGTATTCAGTGTTTTGTTTTGTTTTTTCATACAGCTCTTCTTGGGGGTTATGTCATGTCAAGGTCTTTTGTTCCATCTTCTATCTATAAATGCAAGGAATCTCTCTCTCTCTCTCTCTCTCTCTCTCTCTCTCTCTCTCTCTCTCTCTCTCTCTCTCTCTCTCTCTCTCTCTCTCTGTTCCTCGCATATCTCTGAAACGGTTCGTCAGACTGGCCTCTGATTTTATAAGTACTTTCCTGAGGTTACAAGGATGTGCATCCCCGAGTATGGAGTTGTTCAGTCAAAATATGTAATTTTTATCAGTAAAAGTTTAGCCACCGCTCTCTCATGCCCAGGCTTCTGGAAGTGTGGGCGGGGTTTCAGATTTACTCCGTATTGATTGGATAATACATGGCATCATGACCAGTCACCACAGCACTCCGTAAAAAGTGAAAAGCAACATATTTGACCAGAAAAAGTTAATACTGAAGATTCGATGCTTAAAAAATTATACTTTTTTATGTTGTAGTGATTGTATAGTTCTAAAAGATAATTCGGCATATATGGAGAACACGCGGTGCGCGGGGGGGCACTGGCGTTTGCAGGGATGGCAATTTTCTGCCGATCCGCGGATTTCCGCCGATTTATTTTCAAATTGATAATTTCTGTGAATCGTCTAAATCCATTGAGAAAATTTTAGGGGGGGGGGTAAGGTACCTTATTGTTACCGATTTTAGCGAAAATCAACACGATTACATAAGCGCTCGGCGCTTCCCCGGAAGTCGTCTCCCACGATAACCCGGATGTGTTGTGTTCAAGCTACTGCTGTATTGCAGTAGCTTGACAGCCCTGCGATTGGATAGTTGCAAACGATTGGACCAATCAAATGGCTCGTTGTATGCTTTTTCAAAAATTCATGGCGGTGTGTTCTCAGGGATGTGATTTTCTGCTAATTCGCCGAATTCCGCTTTATTTTATCTTCCAGGAAGATAAAGTACGTTAAGTACGTTAGCGGCTTGTGGTCCACGAACGCAGTGAAGGTGCGCCCTTTCATGCAGGACTGGAAGTGGCGTATGGCCAGGTGGAGAGCCATTAACTCTCTGTTACTGGCGGCGTACAACGGCTGTATGAGCTGGGCTGCGCAGGGGAGGAAACGGTAATAAAAGTTAACCATCCCCTTTTATGATTCCAAACAGTTTGAAATTGACAGTTGACTCATAACTTTTGAATATTTCTAAGACTTGGCTACATCAGTGATTGTGCAAAATGAACTGCTCAAGTCTCAATGGAGATTGAAACTGGTGATCTGAAATGAATGCTGAAATTATAAAAAGTAATGGTATGTTGGAATTTTATTTCTATTATGGAATAGATAAAATTAACTGATTTTGATTTGATCAAGTGTTAAAGCATGTGATGGATAATGTTTGTTGGAATATTTTAGGAATGCTATCTTCTTGGAACATGAGTCAATATTATACAGTAATAAGTGGCATTCAGCTGTTTGTTTTATGTCATTTAAGTACAGTTCTGGTACTTAAAAATCATAAAAACCCAGGAGCTTCGGGGGGCTTTGCCCCTTGTGTCCACCAGACCCCCTGCTGAATTTTCAGATAATTTCACCAACCCCAAATCACATCCCTGGTTTGTGTTGGAATTCTGAGCTTTCGGTATTGTTTTCAGTGGAATTATGAGATTTTTATCGAAGGATCAGGAGTCATCAGTGCTAGAAATAGACAAAAGTGTCAAAAATAAGTTCCGATGGAATTGGCTTGAGAGAAAAGTGACGGTAAAGGTGAAAATTGGCTCAAAGTTCGAAGAGGTAACAGAAACACTCGAACAATTTCTGAAGAAACCAGAAAAGGAGATGAAGTTCAAAGTTCAGAGACTGACACAGCTTGCTGCCAAAAGGAAGAAAGTTTCACATTAGAAGTGACTTGGTGACCAGTGTAAATAGTGTAATAAACTCTTATAGAACTGTTAAATATGTTGGACTAAAGACAGTGAGACAACATTGAAGAAAAAGTAAGTTAACTTTTCATTAAATTTAATGATTTATCTAAGTCTAGTATTTCATTGTTTTTTTTATCATTTTTTTCCAGTCTAAATTACTTCTGTTTTACTGAAAACCTCCCAGCTTCAGGGGGGCTGCCCCCCCGCCCCCCCCCATAAGTCAATCGACCAAATTAGATTTCAGCTGAAATCAGAATTTCCTGTTGCCATCCCTGGTTTGGTAGGGAACACTGGTGTTGGTTCCAAGGTTGTCATAGCCAGGAGTGGCACTGGGGTTAAGCTCCCAGTGCTCATAAAATGCTCCTTACGGCATGCGTCTCGAAAAGCCTCTGACAACTAAGTCCAACTCCTAGCCTGCCCGTGTGGTTTAGCCTCTAAGCCCGGCGGAACTGCTTTTACTAATAGGAGAAGGGGCGAGGGCGGATCTCTGGCGCCTTAAAACCAGATGCTTCGGGTAGATGGTGGCTCGTCAACCTGGGAAGGTAGCCCATCTAGGGGAAGGTAAACCCTGATTTCAAACCTCCGCTGCCTTGCAGCACACCCGGTCACGGGAAAGGCTTCGGGAGTCAACCCTGAGGAAAAATCCGGAGTCGGAGCCCTAAGGCAGTTCTCTGTTGTGCTCAACATCGTTCTGGCAGCTCCTGCGACGGCGCTGGTGCCAAACTATAGCAGCCCTGCTGTTCCTTTGGATTCATCAGTGACGTGGAGAGGGGGGACATTCAATTCAATTTCAATTCAATTCAACTTTATTTATATAGCGCCATTTCACAACAACAGTCATCTCATAGCACTATCAACTGTAGGGAGGACCCCCACAGTTGCAGAAAGACCCCAGCAATCCGGCGATCCCCTGTGAGCAAGCACTTGGCGACGGTGGAGAGGAAAAACTCCCTTTTAACAGGAAGAAACCTCCAGCAGAACCAGGCTCAGGGAGGGGCAGTCATCTGCTGCGACTGGCTGGGGGGTGAGGGGACAGAGAAGAAGAAAAGAACAGACATGTAGAGAGCAAACAGCACGATGGGGACTCAATCTATGGGAGAGAACAAACAAATGTTAATGACCAGCAAAAAAAAAATATTTCATAGAGAGTGAGGAAAGGAGTGAGGCCCAGTGCATTACTGGAGGTCCCCCGGCTGACTAAACCTATTAGCAGCATAACTAAGGGAGGGTTCAGAAACACATGATCCCTCCCTAATTGTAGGCTATATCAAAAAGGTAGGTTTTAGCCCTATTCTTAAAAACAGAGATCGAGTCTGACTCCCGAATCCAGATTGGCAGCTGATTCCACAGGAGAGGAGCTTGATAACTGAAGGCTCTGCCTCCCATTGTACTTTTGGAGATTCTAGGTATTACAAGTAAACCTGCATTGTGGGAGCGTAGTGCTCTGTTAGGATGATACGGTAGTATCAGATCTTTTAAATAAAAAGGAGACTGATTGTTTAGAGCTTTGTAAGTAAGAAGAAGGATTTTAAACTTAATTCTAAACTCTATGGGAAGCCAATGAAGGGAGGCCAGAACCGGAGAGATATGATCTCTCATTCTAGTACCTGTTAAAACTCTTGCTGCAGCATTTTGGATCAGCTGAAGACTTTTTAAAGATGTTTTAGGACAGCCTGATAATAAAGAATTACAATAATCTAATCTCGAGCTAACAAAAGCGTGGATCAGCTTCTCAGCATCACTCTGAGACAAGAGGCTCCTAATCTTGGCAATATTACGCAAATGATAGAAGGCAGTCTTAGAAACAAATTTAATATGTGAATTGAAGGACAAATCCTGATCAAAAATAACTCCAAGGTTCCTCACAGAGCTATTAAGAGAAAGAGTAACTGCATCCAAACTGAAAGTTTGATTTGGAAAGGAATTTCTAAGGTTTTTTGGACCAACAAGAATGACTTCAGTCTTATCTGAATTTAATAGCAGGAAATTACAAGTCATCCAAACTTTGATTTCCTTAAGACAGGCTTCTAACTTGGCTAATTGATTAGTATCATCTGGCTTCATTGACAGGTATAATTGTGTGTCATCTGCATAACAGTGAAAATGTATACAGTGCTTTCTAATAATGTTGCCTAACGGAAGCATATATAAACTAAAAAGAGTAGGGCCAAGCACAGATCCCTGTGGAACTCCATGACTAAGCTTTGAGCTGAGAGAAAACTCATCATTTACATGAACAAACTGGAACCTATCAGATAAATAAGATCTAAACCACTGCAACGAAGTTCCATTAAGTCCAACATAGTGTTCTAATCTATCAAGTAGAATATTATGATCAATAGTATCAAAAGCTGCACTAAGATCTAAAAGGACAAGTACAGAAACTAGTCCATTATCAGATGCAATGAGGAGGTCGTTAGTGACCTTCACTAAGGCTGTTTCAGTGCTATGATGGATTCTAAACCCAGATTGAAACTCCTCAAATAAACCATTTCCCTGCAGGTGGTCAAATAATTGCGTAGCAACAACTCTTTCTAAGATTTTTGAAATGAAAGGGAGATTAGAGATTGGTCTATAGTTAGCTAAAGCTCCTGGATCTAGCGTTGGCTTTTTGAGTAAGGGTTTAATTACAGCCGTTTTAAAAGCCTGCGGTACATGGCCTAAAGTTAATGAAGAATTGATTATATGAAGAATAAAGCTACCAATAAGTGGGAAGACTTCTTTAAATAACCTGGTAGGAATAGGGTCTAAAAGACAAGTTGAAGGTTTGGATGAGGAAACTATTTTGTCTAACTCACAAAGGTCGATTGGAGTAAACTCATCAAGACAGACATCAATAGAAGGAGTTGTAGTAGTTACAGTATTTAAGTTAACTGTGGGAAGAATCTGATTGATTTTATCTCTGATGGATGAAATTTTATTATTGAAAAAGTTCATAAAGTCCTGACTAGTAAGCTCTAAGGGGATGCTAGGATTGACAGAGTCCTGACTCTTTGTCAACCTGGCTACAGTACTGAAAAGAAACCTGGGATTATTCTTGTTCTCTTCTATTAATGCAGAGTAATAACTCGTTCTAGCTTTTCTAAGAGATTTTTTATAAATTAAAAGATGATTTCTCCAAGCTAAATAGATTTCATCTAAATTAGTAGAGCGCCATTTTCTTTCTAATTGACGAGTCTTCTGTTTTAAGCTACGAGTTTCTGTGTTGAACCAAGGAGTTAAAAATCTCTGATTAGACTTTTTCTTTTTTAAGGGGGCCACCAAGTCTAGAGCCTGATGCAGAGAAGCTGAAACACTATCCACCATGTTATCAATTACAGAAGGAGCAAGCTGTCTATAGCTTATTTCCGTTGTGTTGACACATGGCATAGAGGAAACAATCTGCATAAATTTGGAAACAGCATCATCTGAGAGGCATCTACTGTGATAATATTTTTCTTTAGGAGCCAAATAGTCAGAAATAGTAAAATCAAAGGTTAACAGACAATGGTCTGACAGTACAGGGTTATGAGGAGACACTACAAGATTTTCTATTTCTATGCCATATGTCAGAACAAGGTCCAATGTATGGTGGAGGTAATGAGTAGAATTTCCTACTTTCTGAGAAAACCCAATCGAGTCTAATATTGAATTAAAAGCCACATTAAGGCAGTCACTATCTACATCCACATGTATATTAAAGTCCCCTACTATAATTATTCTATCAGATTTCAGCACTAAATCAGCTAAGAAATCAGGAAATTCGGATAAAAATTCTGAATAGGTTGATGGGGGACGATAAACTATGGCAAATAAAATTGGGTTTAACCTGAAATTGCTAAAGTGCCCAACACTGAGGACCAGGCCCTCAAAGGAATTATAACATGTTTTTTGCTTTACATTAACTAGTAATTTGGAATGGTAAATTGATGCTACTCCTCCTCCACGACCAGAACTTCTGGGATTTTGACAGTTTAAATAACCAGAGGGAGTTGATTCATTTAAACCAACATAATCCTCTTGTCCTAACCAAGTCTCTGTAAGGGAAATTAAATCAATCTGATGATCAATTAACAGATCATGGACTAACAGAGACTTGGGAGTTAGAGACCTAATATTTAATAAACCACATTTAATTTTTAAATTATGAGGAGGAACAGAGGCCAAATCATTCAATTTAGAGGCTTTATGTTTAATTTGAGTTTTACCAATATTTTGCTTTATCACTTTGGGATGCTTATACATTATATTTTTATTTACTTTGGAGGGAGCAGACAACGATTCTCTGATGGGGAAGTCAGGGGCTAAGCTGAGGGGTGGCGGATGAAGAGGAGCTGCAGAGAGGCGTGTAAGACTGCGACTCTGCTTCCTGGTCCCAACATGACATGCTGCATGGGTAACATCTTGTCCTCCATATCTTCCTGCCCAGCCTTGAATCCTACCAACGCCCAACGCTGGAAGGTAGAACACCGGTGCGCATCGGCCTGTTCAGCCACAGGCAGTGCTGTTCCAGCAGAGTAGACGTTTAGGATTCTCTTCCATGGTCATCATAGACCAACGGAGGCCAACGACGACGATTGGTGTTGGAGAAGCAGCAGCCAGATCTGCGGATTGCAGTCCTTCGCAGGGAGTCAAGCCCAGCCTGCCGGGTTACCGATAGATGGGAGCCCCGGTTGCTGCTTCACCCGTGTGCCACTGCTGTCCTTTGCAGAACTGATGGCGCTCCTCCTGGTGCTGGTGTACTCACACGGCTATCTAAAAATTAAAAATTAATAATGATACCACCATGATTGTGGAGCAGAGCCGCCAGATCAATTGCATATATTATGCAAACACATATGCATGCTTTGACTAAATGGCGATCGTGACCAAACAGGACAGAAAAACGCCCAAATAATGAAATAATAAATAATAATCATTTTTTATTTACTGACAAATGGGCAATATTGATGCAACAGTTGCAGCCAAACAGGTCACATACCTGCCAACTACTCCGGTTTTGCCATAATGGTTCCGGTTTTCAAGACCCCATTCCGGGTTACGGCTTTATTAATCAAAATTACAGTTTTTCACTAAAAATTCAGTCAAAAATTTTAAATCGTAAAAAAAACACGAAAGCAATTCCAAACACGAGATCGCTAGGAATCGTATCTAAATTTAGAACAAAGGCAATCGGCACTGCTTCCTGTAGGTGTATTGCGCATGTGCGAGAGGTCTGAGCCTAAGGTGCGCCCTTTAAGCCAGAACTGGAAGTGGCGTATGGCCAGGTGGAGAGCCAGTAACTCTGTCGAACACGCTGTATTTACGCTCACTGTCGTGCAAAGACCTGCTAAAAAAGGTGAGCGGCTGCCAAGAACCGGCGAGGCATTGCTCCACGACGGCCCCATGCCCATGTCCGAAGCGTTGGTAGTGAGCACAGTCCGAGCCACCGGGTCTTGGTGCGCCAGCAGTGCAGCGTTCGCCAGAGCTGTTTTAACCTCAGAGAACGCCTGCTCCCGGTCAGGAGTCCAGTCGACTCTGTCCACCAGTTTCCGCTTCTAGAGTGCGGCGTACAACGGCTGTATGCGCTGGGCTGCGCGGGGGAGGAAACGGTTATAAAAGTTAACCATCCCCCAAAACTCCCGCAGCGCCCTGACATTGATGTTGAGGAGAAAAAAAATAGCAAAACAATTTAGTTAGATTACTTTTATGATTCCAAACAGTTTGAAATTGACAGTGCACAGTGGACATTGACTCATAACTTTTGAATATTTCTGAGACTTAGCTACATTAGTGATTGTGCAAAATGAACTGCTCAAGACTCAATGGAGATTGAAACTGGTGATCTGAAATGAATGCTGAAATTATAAAAAGTAATGGTATGAATGAATTTTATTTCTATTATGGAATAGATAAAATTAACTGATTTTGATTTGATCAGGTGTTACAGCATGTGATGGATAATGCTTGTTGGAATATTTTAGGAATGCCATCTTCTTGGAACATAAGTCAATATTATACAGTAATAAGTGGCATTCAGCTATTTGTTTTATGTCATTTAAGTACAGTTCTGGTACTTAAAAATCATAAAAACCCAGGAGCTTTGGGGGGCTCTGCGTCCCCCTTGCCCCCCCCCCACCCACCCACCCACCCACCCACTGGAGCTCTGCGTCCCCCAGACCCCCTGCTAAAATTTTAAGATAATTTCCCCAACCCCAAATCACATCCCTGGAGCCATTGTTTCCATTTCGAATCGCGAAGGAATTAGGTCAGCATTGTATATGTTTTCATCATGGAATCTGCCAGAGAAAAATCACAAATGAGCATGAAACCCAAACGAAAATTACAGTCTTTTCGTGAGGAATACTCCAAAGCATTTCCAGGAATTATTATTCGCTCAAGAAAGGGTGAAAATTACGCCAACTGCACTTTGTGTAGACAAGATTTTTCGATCGGACGTGGAGGAATCAGCGATGTGAAAGACCACGTGGGAACGAAAAAACACAAGTCGAATGCCAGTGACACCAGCAGCAAACTTTCTACGTTCTTCGTAAGAAAAATAGAAACATGATTATTGAAGAAATATGAGGTTGTTAGCAACATTTTAATTTGATTTAATGCTAATATTTGTTTGGCGTTGGGGGGCTTTGCCCCCCTGAACCCCCCACCAGGACTTTGTCCTGGACCTACCGGGGCCTGCGGCCCGTGGACCCCAGCTAGCTACTAGGCTTTTTAAGGTTTTAAAAGTTGGCAATATGAGGTCATTTTGCTGTGTATAATAATGTTGGGTGTTTTGTACTTAAAATATTGCTAAAATATAAAAGGATGCACTACAATGGGTCTCAAATATTTGTAAACTTGTCCTGTTCTAGTACTACATGAGTTTATTGATGATAGTGTAGAGAGAAATGAGCAGGCGAGACGACGAGTCGAGTTGACAAGAATAGCTCCCAGGCCGCAGGGCATCTCTTTTTTTATACCTTTATTGCCTTGCCTAGTGGCCTGGGGGCTCACACCTCAATACATATAATAGATAAAGCCTGCACGGTGCATTAACATAACAGTTTACGTCCCCCCCAAGTCTAACACGAAATGTTTCGCCCCAGGTTCCAACACTCTGAACGGCCCGTCGTATGGCGGGTGCAACGGGGTCCGGTGGGCATCGTGCCTGGCAAACACGAATGACGCATTCCTCAAGGTCTTTGGGACGAAGGCACGGGGAAAACAGTGGTGGGCTTGGCCCAGTACCGTCCCCGCCTCTGCGCCACGTAGTGAATGCAGGAATGGCTTGGCCTCAGGCACAAGGTTGTCGGGCAAAAATTCGCCAGGGAGCCGCAGCGGTTGAGAAAAAAGTAGTTCTGCCCAGGAGGCTGCCAAATCCTCCTTCAGTGTGGAACACAACCCTCACAGAACCCACGGCAGCCAGTCCACCCAATTTGCGTCGGTAAGCAAAGCCCTGAGCGCTGCTTGAAGTGACCTGAGGAAACGCTCACATAACCCTGGGGGTTGTACGTGGTAGTGCAGTGAATGTTGACCCCTAGGCTCCGGGCCATCGCGGACCAGACGTCGGAAAAGAACTGAGGACCCCTGTCGGATGTGATGTCTGACGGGGCACTGAAGAGAGCCACCCAAGTTGCCAAAAAAGTGTGTGCGACTTCCGCAGACGTGGTGGAAGCTAGCAGCACCGCTTTGGGCCAGCGCGTGGTGCAGTCTACTACTGTCAGGAGGTGCGTAAACCCCTGCGATGGCAGGAGGGACCCCACCAGGTCCACATGAACATGGTCGAACCTCTTAGCCAGGACGTGGAACGGTTCGAGGGGGGCCTTTGTGTGCCTGTGCACCTTGGCCCGTTGGCGCGCAACGCAGGCCGCAGCCCACTCTTTCACCTGTTTACGCAGGCGCGGCCAGACGAACTTCGCTCCCACCATTTTGACTGACGTGCGCACTCCCGGGTGCGCCAGGGAGTGAACCAACTCGAAAACTCGACAGCACCAAGCCTACGGAACTACCAGGCATGGGCGGCCTGTGGAAACATCATGGAGGGGGGGCCCCGTCTTGCTGTACTCTGCTCTCCAGCCTTAACCCTGATGGTCCAAACTGGAGCACGCAAACGTCTGCACTGTCGGCTTGCTCGGCGGCCATGGCAGTGTAATCTATTCCTACGTAGACCGGGGCCACCAATGCGCGTGAGAGGCAGTCTGCCACCATGTTGAGTTTACTGGCCATATGCTGAATATCGGTCCTAAACTCCAAGATTGTGGCCAGCTGTCTTTGCTGCCGTGCTAACCACGGTTCAGAAACCTTGGCCATCATGTACGTTAGTGGCTTGTGGTCCACAAACACAGTGAAGCTGCGCCTTTCCAGCCAGAACTGGAAATGGCGTACGGCGAGGTGGAGAGCCAGCAACTCTCTGTCGAATGCGCTGTATTTACGCTCATTGTCGCGCAAAGACCTGCTGAAAAAGGCGAGCGGCTGCCAAGAACCTGCAACACACTGCTCCACAACGGCCCCTATGGCCACGTCTGATGCGTCGGTAGTGAGCGCTATCCAAACTGATGGGTCTGGGTGCGCCAGTAATGTGGCCTTCGCCAGCATTGTTTTGGCATCCGAAAACGCCTGCTCCTGCTCAGGGGTCCAGTCGATGCTGTCCGCCAGTTTCCGTTTTTTTAAGCGCGGCGTACAATGGCTGCATGAGCTGGGCTGCGTGGGGGAGGAAACGATTGTAAAAGTTAACCATTCCTAAAAACTCTTGAAGCACCCTTACTGTCTGAGGACGTGGAAAATCTGCCACCGCTCGCACCTTGTCCGGTAATAGGATCGCACCCTGCGGTGAGATGCGGTGGCCCAAAAAGTTGATCACTGTAGCCCCGAACTGGCACTTCACTGGGTTATTAACCTGTGCTCCTCCAACCTCTTGAAAACTGTCCTGAGGTGGGCGACGTGTGGGCTGACCACCAGGATGTCATCCAGGTAGACAAAGACGAAAGGCAGATCGCGCAGAATGGCATCCATCATGCGTTGGAAGGTCTGTGCCGCACCTTTTAACCCGAATGGCATACGCAGAAACTCAAAAAGACCAAACGGGATTATCGCTGCCATTTTGGGTATGTCTTCTGCGTGTACCAGGACCTAGTGGTACCCGCGGACCAGGTCCACCTTGGAAAAAATGCGTGTCCCGGTCAGGTGGACGGAAAAATCTTGAATATGGGGGATGGGGTAGCAATTGCGTGCTGTAGCGTTGTTTAATCTGCGGAAATCGCCGCATGGTCGCCACAACCCCTCGGCTTTAGGCACCATGTGCAGCGGGGATGCCCATGGGCTGTTTGAGCGTCTGATGATGCCTAACCTCTCCAAATTGGCGAACTCCTTGCGCGCACTGGCCAGTATAGCTGCTTCCAGGCGCTGAGGTTGTGCAAAAACGGGCGGCCCCGTGATGGTAATGAAGTGCTCGACCCCACGCTGAGTGACGGCCGCTGAAAACGTTGGAACCGTGAGTGCTGGGAACTGGGTGAGTAGTTGTTGGAACTTCCCCCCTGGAGCTGTGACATTGGCAAGCACTGCGGACCCGGCTCCTTGAGCTGTACAGGGCAGAGAATCATTAATCAGGCGTCTATTAGCAACGTCGACTAATAGACCGTGTGCACACAGAAAATCTGCACCAAAAATGGGGGAGTTACATGCCACTATGACGAAAGACCATTGGAAGTTGTGGCCGTGCAAACGTGGTCAGTGTCCTCTCACCAAACTTAGTGTCTGAGCTGTTGGTGGCTGTCAGCTCAGGACCACTACTTCCAGCCAGCCAGTCTGCATTGGATGGCAGGATGAGGCTCTTTTGGGAGCCAGAGTCCATGAGGAACCGTCTCTCCGAATGTGAGTCCATCACATAGAACAGCTTGTCAGTGTCACCGGCGGTTGCAGCTGCTACAGACTGCCGGTCTTGGCGTTTCCGGACTGCTTGAACTGGCATGGTGGCACGCATCGCTGTGCGTCTTCTCCAAAATGGCGGTGGTAAAAGCAGAGTGTGCCCTTCCTGTGCTTCTTGTCATCCGCGCCGGCGACCATCAATGGCTCCTCGCCCTCGCTGGTCATCTCGCTGGGCTCCGGCGCCACTGCGTTCACTGCGAAAGTTCTGGTCGCCAGGATGATCTGGTCTGCTTCCTGCGCCAGCGCATGGTAGTTTTGCGTAGCCAGTAGGGGTGAGTTGGCGAGGACCGCTCTGGCCGCTTTCGGGAGGTTTCGGATGAAGAGATGGGCAAACAGGAACGGCTTGCCATCTCTGCCCATCAACGCCAACATATTCTCCATTAACTCGACCGCCAACCTGTCTCCCAACTCAGAGTGGGCTTTCTGCTCAACCGCTGTCCGAGAGCGTGTAGCGCTGGGTCAGCATGGTCTTGAGTGCATTGTATTTACCGTGGGCTGGGGGCTGTTGGAGCAGGCTTGTCACTTGCTGTGTTGTGCGTGTTGGGTCGTGTAGCCAAAAATCCGGGAGCTTGACTGAAACAGCACACACGGTGCTGGCCCTTCTAGTCCGGTCTGTCTCCAGGTTGTTTGCCTCATATTCCATTGTACGTCAAAGGGTCACCAATGTAGAGAAAAATGAGCAGGCGAGACGACGAGCTGGATCAGCACAGACTTTTTCTCTCCATCAGTCGAGTTGACAAGAATAGCTCCCAGGCCGCAGGGCATCTCTCTTTTATACCCTTAATGCCTTGCCTAGCGGCCTGGAGGCTCACACCTCAATACACATAATAGATGAAGCCTGCACGGCGCATTAACATAACCGTTCTCTGGTTATAGACAAAGCCTGCACGGCGCATTAACATAAGTCAGCCAGCGTCTCCATCTCTGCTGTTCTGTCTGGAACCCCGGCGGCTTCTCTTCTCCTGGGCCATCATCTCTGGGTGGAGGATGTAACACCTAAGTTCCCCACAATAGACTATAAACTAAAACAATTGTAATGATGACTGAACAACTCCCATTCCCCAAAGTGCAAGATACAACACTTATGAATATAAGTCATAAAAGATCACACAAATAATTCTTACAAACAAGTGTTAGCAAACAGTTGCTAATATTGGATGTCCGATTCATTTTCAATAATTCTTTAATATTCACACAATCAAATAAACCTTAGTGGTGTTCAATCCCTTTTATATTTGTCAAAGTCAAATGTGTGATTGCCTATATATAGGCTACACCTCTTTGTATTCCACTTTCAAACACACCCTACATTTGGGCCTATAAAGCCTAATTTCATTGTGCTGTCCACAATTTCGTTGTACTGTACAATGACAATAAAGCCTACTGTATTCTTTTCTATTCTAATTGGCCTACCTGTTTTCAGACAAGAATACTTGCTTTCTACGGGCATGCACTAGTTGTTATAAAATCAAAAAAGGCCTGACATTTGAGCTAACGTTTTGGCACATGCAACTGCTTCCTAACTTTCAAAGCTGCCTGCAAATCTCGTCAGACAAGATATGACTTCACTTGACTGGGTACTTGCTTTGTGCTATTTAGTGGACTGAAAGCTCAACTGATTGATTAATACCCAGGAGTAAGCAATGTTACTTTAATATATAAAATTAATAAGATCGAGCCATGCGTTTAGGGATTGGTGCGTTGTCATTAGTGTCAAGAATTGCTTTCCATCACTGAATCGATCTTTTATCCCACCCCTAATGTTCATCCACTTCTGTATGCTTATTACACGTGGACAAAATTGTCGGTACCCCTCTGTTAATGAAAGAAAAACCCACAATGGTCACAGAAATAACTTGAATCTGACAAAAGTGGTAATAAATAAAAATTCTATGAAAATTAACCAATGAAAATCAGACAATGCGTTTGAATTGTGGTTCAACAGAATTGTTTTAAAAAACAAACTCATGAAACAGGCCTGGATAAAAATGATGGTACCCCTAGAAAAGATTGAAAATAATGTGACCATAGGGACATGTTCAACCAAGATGTGTCCTCTAATTAACATCACAGGTGTCTACAAACTTGTAACCAGTCAGTCGGCCTATTTAAAGGGTGACAAGTAGTCACTGTGCTGTTTGGTGACATGGTGTGTACCACACCAAACATGGACCAGAGGAAGCAAAGGAGAGAGTTGTCTCAGGAGATTAGAAAGAAAATTATAGACAAGTTTGTTAAAGGTAAAGGCTATAAGACCATCTCCAAGCAGCTTGATGTTCCTGTGACTGCAGTTGCACATATTATTCAGAAATTTAAGATCCACGGGACTGTAGTCAACCTCCCTGGACATGGCCGCAGGAGGAGATTTGATGAAAATGGAAGAGACGGATAATACGAATGGTAACAAAAGAGCCCAGAACAACCTCTAAACACATTCAAGGTGAACTCCAAGGTCAAGGTACATCAGTGCCAGATCGCACCATCCGTCGTTGTTTGAGCCAAAGTGGACTTCATGGGAGACGACCAAGGAGGACACCACTGTTGAAAACAAATCATAAAAAAGCCAGACTAGAATTTTCCAAACTGCATGTTGACAAAACCACAAAGCTTCTGGGAGAATGTCCTATGGACAGACAAGACAAAACTGCAACTTTTTGGCAAGTCACATCAGCTCCATGTTCACAGACACAAAAATGAAGCATACCAAGAAAAGAACACTGTCCCTACTGTGAAACATGGATGAGGTTCTGTTATGTTCTGGGGCTGCTTTGCTGCATCTGGCACAGGGTGTCTTGAATCTGTGCAGGGTACAATGAAATCTCAAGACTATCAAGGTATTCTAGAGAGAAATGTGCTGCCCATTGTCAGACAGCTTGGTCTCAGTTGCAGGTCATGGGTCTTGCAACAGGATAATGACCCAAAACATACAGCTAAAAACACCCAAGAATGGCTAAGAGTGAAGCATTGGACTATTCTAAAGTGGCCTTCTATGAGCCCTGATCTAAATCCTGTTGAACATCTGTGGAAGGAGCTGAAACATGCCATCTGGAGAAGGCACCCTTCAAACCTGAGACAACTGGAGCAGTTTGCTGATGAGTGGGCCAAAATACCTGCTGAGAGGTGTAGAAGTCTCATTGAAAGTTACAGAAATCGTTTGATTGCAGTGATTGCCTCATAAGGTTGTGCAACAAAATATTAAGTTAAGGGTACCATCATTTTTGTCCAGGCCTATTTCATGAGTTTGTTTTTTAAAATAATTCTGTTGAACCACAATTCAAAAGCATTGTCTGATTTTCATTGGTTAATTTTTATAGACTTTTTATTTATTACCACTTTTGTCAGATTCAAGTTATTTCTGTGACCATTGTGGGTTTTTCTTTCATTAACAGAGGGGTACCTACAATTTTGTCCACGTGTGTATATACACATGAACACAGATTAGGTTGGTTGTTCTTGGTGCAGAAATTCATTGTAGTGTGTAAACCGCACTGTGTGTTTATATATTCACATATTCATTCCATCTAGCTACAATGCTCCGCACTGTGTGTCTATATATATATATATATATATGTACATATGTATACTTGCTGCTCTTGTTTTTTTCTCTTGCCTTCTGATTGTTGCTCTGAGTGTTGCTATCCCTGTGCTGTTGCAATCCTGGAATTTCCCCATTGTGGGACTAATAAAGGCTTATCTTATCTTAAACAAAATTAAAATGGATATCAACAATAAAGATTCTGGATGAAGTAAAATTTCTGAGAAAATGCATTTGAAACATGGACTATTAAAAAGATTTGCCCCGTTTATGTACACAGGAGGTGTTCACAGAGATGGAGGAGAAGTATGGCGAAGTGGAGGAGATGAACGTATGCGATAACTTAGGTGACCACCTTGTCGGCAATGTCTACGTGAAGGTTGGTAAACCATCCATTTTCCAGCAATAGGTTGAACCATTGTGGTGAAATAGTCAAAAGTCAACTGTATTGTCAATTCTGCTGTATGTGCAGCATGTACAGAGAATTGAAATTGCATTACTCTGAGACCCACGGTGCAGCAAGGTAAACACTAAGTAAGAAATATGAATATAAAGTATAACATATAACACCAAACATCAGTGCACAGAAAACCAACCCACCAACTAGAAACTAACTAAAAATAATAGAGTGTAAAATACAGGTGCATCTCAGTAAATGAGAATATCATCACAAAGTCAATTTATTGCAGTAATTCAAATCAAAAAAGTGGAACTCATATCTTGTATAGATTGATTGCACACAGAGTGATATACGTATTTCAGGTGTTTTTTTTTTTTTTTTTAAATTGTGCTGATTATGGCTTACAGCTCATGAAAAACCAAAATTCAGTTTCTCAAAAAATTAGAATATTACTTAAGATCATTTAATAAAAGTGGATTTTTAATGGAAATGTCGGCCTACTGAAAAGTATGTCCATGTATGCACTCAATACTCAATACTTGGTCTGGGCTCCTTTTGCATGAATTGCTGCGTCAACAAGGCATGGCATGGAGGTGATCAGCGTCACAAACACCAGCAGATGACATGCCTTCCCAAACCATCACTGACTGTGGAAACTTCACATTGGACCTTAAGTAACTTTGATTCTGTGCCTCTCCAATCTTCCTCCAAACTCTGGGACCTTAATTTCCAAATGACAGGACTTGGAACCTGATTTGAGGAGCCATGTCATCTGCTGGTGTTGGTCCACTGTGTTTATCAAGTCCAAAGTCAGCGCAGTCGTCTACCAGGAATTTTTAGAGCACTTCATGCTTCCCTCTGCTGACAAGCTTTATGGAGAAACTGATTTCATTTTCCAGCAGGACTTGGCACCAGCCCACACTGCCAGAAGTACCAAAGCCTGGTTCAGTGACCATGGTATCACTGTGCTTTATTGGCCAGCAAACTCCCGAGCTAAACCCCATAGAGAATCTATGGAGTATTGTCAAGAGGAAGATGAGAGACACCAGACCCAACAATGCAGACGAGCTGAAGGCCGCTATCAAAGCCACCCAGGCCTTCATAACACCTCAGCAGTACCACAGGCTGATCACCTTCATGCCATGCCACATTGATACAGTAATTGATGCAAAAGGAGCCCCGACCAAGTGCTGAGTGTGTACATGGACATACTTTTCAGTCGGCTAGCATTTCTATAAAGAATCCATTTTTTAAAATTCATTTTATTTAATATTCTAATTTTCTTGAGAAACTGAATCTTAGGTTTTCTTTAGCTGTAAGTCATAATCATCATAATTAAAAGAAATAAACACTTGAAATATATCACTCTGTGTGTATTGAATCTATGTAATATGAGTTTCACTTTTTGAATTACTGAAATGTAGTTTATGATGATACTCTAATTTATTGAGATGCACCTATGTAATGGAAACGGTTATACCAGCTTCCATCAGGAGTATTTCATATTTTCTGCATGTGTGTCCTGTGTGCAGTTTCGTCATGAAGAGGATGCAGAGAAGGCAGTCATGGACCTGAACAACCGCTGGTTTAATGCCCAGCCTATTCATGCAGAACTCTCCCCCGTCACTGACTTCAGGGAAGCCTGCTGCCGCCAGTATGAAATGGGGTGCGTTTCTGCTTAAACTTCTACTGACTGAAAAAGGCTGGTTAAAAATTTGGATTCACCATTCTCAGTCCTGATATACAGCCCCAATTCCAGTGAAGTTGGGACATTGTGTAAAACGTAATTTAAAAACAGAATACAGTGATTTGCAAGTCCTTTTCAACCTATATTCAATTGAATACACTACAAAGACAAGATATTTAATGTTCAAACTGATAAATTTTATTGTCTTGGGACACATCCATTAAAAATTCAGTGCTGCTGGGAAAAACTAAGTGAACCCTTGATTTTAATAACTGGGTGAACCTCTTTGGCAGCAGTAATCTCTAACAAACACTTTGGGTAGCTGCTGATCAGACCTGCACAATGTTCAAGAGGAATTTTGGACCATTTTTCCTTACAGAACTGCTTCAGCTTGGCCATATTCTTAAGGTGCCTTCAGACCGAACGCAAACAGTTGGCGCGAATACATGCGAAGTCGATGGAAAGAGGTGAGCACACATGAATCTCGCGCGTTCCAATGAGTAGCGCTAGTCTTGAGATTCTGCTGTCACTGGAGTAAAAGTATCAACATTGGAGAGTCAGGGTTTCCTCTGGTAACATTTCTCCGTGGCGGCCCGCCTCGCCAGAAATTGTACCACCACGCCAAGCCGATATGATTTTATTAATAAAAATATATGAAGCAATGACCTTCCGCAAGCGCGCACACGAACAATGCGCGTGGCCATCATCCACGCGGAGTTTAGAAGCGCCCCACTCACGCGAGTTTGCCAGTCAGCAAACAGTGTCTCGCTAAGTGTGACTGTCCGACAGAAACATGAGTTTATTAAAGTACTTTAAATGCAGAAAAAAATCATAAGAGGTATGTACTGGCGTTTATCATGGTTTTAACCCACTGGAAACGGGAGCCATAATGGAAGAGTCGCTTAGCTAAGAGATGTGGTTAGAATTCAAATGCAGCCGGCTTCATATGAAGGGAAAGGCAAGGGGGACTGATGAATTGCTGACGATATATTTCACCAGCCACTACAATATCAAGTTATGAGACTGGCAATTTTCTCTTTTCTTGCACAAGCAGGCGTGCCGTTTGTATTCTCCAGCGGCAGTGACAAAGCAACAGCTAAAAACACTAGCTCTAAACTGAGGTCCTTCAGTGGCTGCCTAGAGAGGTGCCTGATGAGAAAGCCTGAGCGCGTAACTGTAATGGCCGTTGTTAAACGGGAGCCAACCATTTATGTCTGCAAAAAACCCACGTGCAGGAGTGGTTTCGTGCGTTGTATTGAACAAAACCCCAAAATGCGTTAATGGGAATGAATGAAGTGTGGATGTGTATGTATGTGAAACACCTGAGCTGCCGAGTGCCCGAGCTGTCAGGGAGCGAAGGACCCAAAGGGCTCCCTGACACGCCTGATGGAAAATAAATAAATATGTGCATTTTTTAATTTTTTTTTTAACCAAATAGCCAAATTAGGAGGTATTTACTTGTATTATTAGCATATTTGTAATTTGTGTGTATTTTCTACTATTGAATAAAAAAAAAAGAATCGCATTGTAGGCGCCTCCTGGCCAGATATTGTGATACTAGGAGACCGGCTCCCACCGTGTAGTCACATCGCAACTACAACTGCCTAAACAGATCATTCTGTACATGAACACATATTGGAGTGAATTATGTCTTTAGAGTCCACTACAGTTCCTTATTATGTACCTGGCAGGTTAAGATGACCGAAATTCATGAAGTCAATGACTTTAATCTGTCAGCAGCCTTCAGACAAACTAAACATGTGATTGATTTCAAAATAAGGGAGGTTTTTCCTTCTGTCTTGGTGGTGAGATTTCTAAAAAATAAAAAACTATAAATATCAAGAAATACTGTAACACAAATAACGGCATCCTTCATCATTTAAGTTAATTTATTTCATTAAATATAATTTTATTAATATTTTTTCTTTGTAATCAGAGTTAAATTATTGTTCTGTCCTGACTGCAAAATTATGGTCAAAAATGTAAATTGTTATAAGGAAAAAGTTAAAAAAAAAATTACCACAGTCTGTTTCAAATTTGTTTGTCATGTTTGGCAAAAACATGCAGGTTAGGTTAATTGGAGACTCTAAAGTGGCCCTAGGTGTGAATGGTTAAGGGATAGCGCTGTATCGTGGCTGCTTCATCCATCCAGGTGGTGGATGACCCTCAATTTCCCCTCTGGGGATCAATAAAGTATACTAAATCTAAAAAAATCTAAATCTAAAAATTTATCTAAAAAACAGTACATTTTTTTAAAAAAAATTTAATTTAAATTTTTTAAAAATTTAAAAATTAGTCTTAAAATAATCCACAAATTTATAATAAAGTTTCTAATGTACAATAAAAGTCAATTTTACAAGAAGAAATTACAAATTTGAGGAACATGGTTTCAACCTTAGATTTACAGAGAAAAGTAGAAAACTAGAAGAAAATTGTTATAAATTTTGGAGAAAAACCTCAAACCTTGAAGACTAAAGTCATTACTCGAGTTTTTAAGTGGGTGCTCTTTGTACACTTTACTCAAATTAGAAATTTTTGGTTGTCTACTTTTAATTATTAATTTCAAATTGGACCTTCATATAGCAATAGGATCCAAAAACTACAAATAATTTAGTGATAAACTCATTTACATAACTGAATGAGATTATGGGAAATGAATAATACTAACAAAATATCATAAATTTTTACATGAGTAGAATTTCTGGTTATTATACCCACCTGATCATAGAATTTAAGTATGCATGAGTACATTACTATTATGAATGTTTCTTTCCCTTCCCTACTCTCTCAATGGACAAAAAGAAACACTAGAATAAAAATACAAAAAAATACACATATTTTTGTCATTTATGTAAACCATGACAAAAAAAATCCTGCAGGACAAAACATGACACTTGATATTTTCTAACCTGTTTGTATACCACTATAGACAGAGAGAGAACCTGAATTAGACAGAGCTCAGAGAGGGCACGATGAGACAGAAGAGAGGAGCCAAGGAGAGGAAAGTGTTCAGGCAGAGGAAGGAGAGAAGGATAACACCACTAAAAAGCCTAAACAGAGGATGTCTGGGTGGGACCCCAATATTCAAGCCTCGGTTGTACAATGCTTCAAATGGTAAGTTTCATATGCAACGTTACTGTGTAAAATTTTAAAAAGAAATAAATAGTATAAAATTAACATTCTGGTATGTTTAACCACCACCCACCCCCCCACCACCCACCCACCCCGGGGAAAAATATGTTGCCACCACACCAAGGTCTTTAAGCCAGAGGAAACACTGGAGAGTGTAAGCTAGTTTGAAAATGAGACTCACTCATCTAGAAACGGAAGGACTGGGAGCTCTGCAGCTGAATTGGGCTGTCAGGGGTTTTTTTTATCTACGGACTCTTGCCATGGATGTGCTGACAAGGCTAGCAGTTTAAACAACCCATCATCCAGGGGAAATTTTGGAAGCAGGGACCTTTTTTTTTTTTCAGGTGAGCCCCTCCCCCATCCCTATCGAATAATGTAAACCTAAACATGATGGTGTTTTGGGAATTTCCACAGCAGTTTGAACTGCAGAAGTTATAAAGGCAACTTTGCCTGTCTGCAATTCACTCAGGCTGTGAATTCATGTCTATTTGTGTCTTTGCATTGAGTTAAAATGTAATGACGCTGCACGAAAAACTCACCCGTTTGTGTTTGGTCTGAATGCACCTTTGGGATGTCTCATGTGAATGGCTATCTTGACATCATTCCACAGCATCTCTTGGATTCAGGTCTGGACTCTTGACTGGGCCACTTCAAAAGGTGGATTTTTTTAAGCCATTCTGTAGTAGATTTATTTTGATGTTGACAGCCACCCTGACATTATTCTGCAGGATACCTTGATAAACTTGAGAATTCACTTTTCCTCTCGATGATGGCAAGCAGCCCCAAATCATGATGCTCCCTCCACTGAATTTCACCAGTGGGATGATGTATTCATGCTGGTATGTGGTGCCCTTTTTAGACCATAAATGAAACTGTGTGTTCTTCCCAAACAATTCAGTCTTAGTTTCATTAGTCCACAAAACGTGTTTCCATAAGTGTCGTGGAATGCAAATGTGCCTTTGACAAACTTCAGGTGTGCAGTCATATCTTTTTGAAAGGTGGTGTGGTCAGGCACAAGCGTCGAGGAAGGTGGTAGTCAAGCAGACTCGTGGCATTTTTCAAGTCCAAGAGGTGCAGTTTTATTTACAGTGCTCTCCATTAAAGAAACTCCAAAAAAACTTGAATAAGGAAAAATGTGACTCAAAAAAAAAATTAAATCAAACTAAACATATTAATGGCAGTACAGCCTCACCTCTGTCATCAGAGGTACAGTCTAAATGTATATATATATAGACTTCTCAGTTGACACCAATTGGACCTAGTTATACCATTGATTCCAACAGGTGGACCTTTATATAGCAATAGGATCCAAAAACTACAAATAATTTAGTGATAAACTCATTTACATAACTGAATGAGATTATGGGAAATGAATAATATTAACAAAATATCATAAATTCCAAAAAGTAAACTAAAGAAAAAGTCCTATGAGGGGAAAAATACCTCTTCATGGTTTGAACCAATAATATCATGTGACTTCACTCAAACCTATTTAAACCAGGAAATTCAGTATGGGCCCCTCCCCGAACACCCCCCTGCATGATGGATGAAAAGAAGGTAAAGGTGAGTTTAAAGAAAAAAATAATATTTTCAATCTACAACTTAATAAAGGGATTTAAAGTAACTTAAGGCTATGTGTTTGCTTTACCTTACTCCAATACTTTGATGTAAACTGTAGCATAAGACTGCAATTAAACCCGGGGTAGTAAGTGATAGAATGTTACATAAGCACTGGCAAATTAAACAAGCACAGAAGAAACACCTGGTCTAATGCATACAATAATGGGACAAGTGGTGAATAGAAAAAGGTTCTCACCCACTTTTTGACAAGTAGTACCTTCTTCTGTGGTGTCCTGCCAAGGACACCATACCTGTTCAATGATTTGTGTATGACAGGTTCTTGAACAGAGATGTTCACCAGTTCCAGTGATTCTTTCAGGCCTTTAGCTGTTACTCTAGGGTTCTTTTTTTAGCACCTCATTCCCCATTCTGTGTTGTGCTTTTTGAGTCAATTTGGCGGTAACCCACCTCTCAGGAGAGTAATTGCTGTACTTTTTTTCATTCATTCATTCATTCATCTTCTTCTGCTTAATCCTTTTCGGGTCGCGGGGGGGCTGGAGCCTATCCCAGCATCTTTGGGCGAGAGGCAGGGTACACCCTGGACAGATCACCAGTCCATCACAGGGCCAACACAGAGTGACAGACAACCATTCACTCCCATAGTCATACCTAAGGACAATTTAGAATCTCCAGTTTGATGCCAATTAACCTAACTTGCATGTTTTTGGCATGTGGGAGGAAACCGGAGAAATCCCGGAGTAATTGCTGTACTTAATCATCTTTATTTGTAGACAATTTGTTTAACATTAGACTGGTGAATACCTAGTCTTGGAGACTATTTTGTAACCTTTTAAAGTTTTATAGCAAATCAGCAATTCTTGATCATTGGTTTTGGGTTGGCTCTTTTTTGTGAGACATGGTTCGCATCAGCAGATGCTTCTTATGAACAACAAACTCAGTTTTGTTTTGTTTTTTAAGGAAAAATGGTCCATAATTCCTCCTGAACGTTGTGCAGATCTTTTATCAGCAGCTATTTGTTTGAGGTTCTTACTGCCAAAGGAGGTTTGACCGGTTATTAAATCCAAGGGTTCACTTTGTTTTTCCACCAGCACTGTAAATATTTATTGGATGTGTCTAATAAAGGCATGAAATATTACAATTGTTGGATGTTTTTTGGTTAAGCACATTGTGTTTGTCTATACTTGGGAATTAGATGTCGATCAGGTAACATTTTATAACCATTTAATACATAAAACCAGATAATTCCAAAGGGTTCACGTGCTTTTTCTTGCCACTGTAGATTTTTGGGGGTTTGTGTACTGTGGTTTTAACTGATAATTTTAATTTCTTAAAAAACACCAGGTTTGGTGCACTGCATGCAATAATGTATTCAGGATAGATGAAGACTGAAAATGTGATTATATTAATCACCCAGTGTATTTCAGTCCATTATATTTAATATTGAGGGTTAGGTCATTCATGATTGTGCTTTGATTTCTACTATGTGATGCTATGTATGTAAAAGATATTACACATTACAGCTAATGTTAAAATGACAGGAGTAAAATTTTGCTTGCGACTGTTACAGTGGACAAGAAAAAACAAAGTGGATATGATTTTTCTTTTTTACTTTTCAGTTTTCTAATTTGAACACAGTTTGCGGTTAAACCACAAATTACTAAAAAAAAAAAAAAACTTTAGTATAGCCAACTCAAAGATGCAATATTATGCATTATTATGTGAAAATTTGTTAATTGCGATTAATCTGGGGGTCTGTATAATGTCCCATTAGTTATTTCTTTATTAGTAACGTTTTGCGCCACCTGCTCTTCCTCAGGTGTTTTGGGCGGGTGGCCCGAAATGTTACTAACAAATAAATAATGGGAGCTTTTCAGTGTGCAGCTCTTCTTTTTTTTCTTTTTTCTTTTTTTTTTTGATAAGCCTTTATGGGGATCCAGCACCCAACCAGGTGGACCGTGTGATGTGCGTATCATCTTTATTATTTTTTTAATTAGGGTCTATATTATGTACCTTACACTGGTCATTATACCTCATTGAAAACAGACGCATACAGTAATCAGTTAATGCGTGTGTATCTGTCTGTTACCAGCTTTTCAGCTCACTCAGTCGAATTAAGTGGACCTAAAGGGTTGTTATCATTGTATCACCGTATTTTCTCAACTTTCAATTTGCCAGAATTCTGAGATAAGCCTTTGTTTTCAAAATAAACACAAATTTAACTCATCTTTGACGTCAGTGAAGCTAGGGAAAAGGTATTGTAATAACTATGCCGAACCACTAGAGGCAGCAGAGTGACTTTTTTACAGCATAACACAGCACCTTTTTTTTTTACAGCCTGTAGAGCTGAACTGTTATAAAATAGCAGTTACTGGAAAAAAGCATGTATTCAGCATCTACTCCATTTATTCATCACATCGATTGTTTTCACACTGGTTTTGCGAAGAAAGATCAGGTAAAACTCGCTAAAAACAACAAGTCCCAACATTCCTCACCTGCAAATGGTTGCAGTGAATTGTGCATGTGCCCAGAAACTCCCGCCAGAGGCTCAATCCGCCAATACTGGGTGAATAAATGTCCGTCTTTTTGCCCGTCTGTTTTCTTCCTCTGCCACTAAACAGCAAAAGGCCGTTTGTCTTGATTGCCATTGTATTCACGTACCTCCATTGCTTCTGCCATTTAAAATGTCTGCCATTGTGCTCTTCTTTTATGTTTGGATTGCAGCTGCTTAAATCAGTTTAGTGGCTCTTGGCTGCCGCCAACAGTACAGGCATGTGAACTGCAGGTTATTTTTACTGGGCATGCGTGCACCCCAAAACTACTGGATGGATTTGGATGAAATTTTACCAGAGGTGGTCCTTGGGCTAGAGAGGAACCCATAACATTTTGATGATCCAAGAACGCATGCCTCCACCAAGGCTCTGGCACCGAGGCATCAGCACCTTAGTGCTTTCCTTTGTCAAGTTATTCATGCTCTTATTGACATAGGAGTGGACAAATATGCTTGCTTTCTGCAACTGGACTTTACCTCTGCTTTAGGGAACATGCACACTGCAACATTTGTACCCCAAACTGTCATGATTTGAAACCAGTCTCCAGAGTGGAAAGTTTTGCCCTCTTTTTTTTTTTTCTCCTTAATGTTCATGTGAACGGCAAAGCAGCACATACAAATGTCAATTATTTGTTGTGGTACCAGTGGTTGTGCTCCATTCTTACTCTTGTGAAGCTGACATCACCCTTACAAAACACATGAGCTGCAGCCCATTAGTAGTCACATTCCCTGGTGTGGGTGGTCTGTTCAAGTCTTTTTATCCACATCCAAGATGGCACCAGGATGGTAAACTTTCTCCTATCTATAAATGCAAGGAATCTGTGTGTGTGTTCTTTGCATATCTAGCGAACCGTTCGTCGGACTGACCTCGGATTTTATACATGCTTTGCTGAGGTTATGAGGATGTGCATCCCCGAAGATGGAGTTACTCAGTCAAAATATGTAAAGTTTAGCCACCACTGTGTTTCCTCATGCTCTGGCTTCTGGAAGTATGGGCGGGGTTTCGGATTGACTCCGCACTGATTGGATAATATGCGGCATCACGGCCAGTCACCACAGCGCTTCATGAACAAAACAAAGAAATGAAAAGTGACAAATTTGACCAGAAAAAGATGATACTGGAGATTTAATGCTTAAAAAAATTGTACTATAATGTTGCCGTGATTGTGTAGGTGTAAAGGATAATTCGCGAAGCACCAGCGCACCAGGGACCCTGGGTCTGACAAAGAACACCGGTGTTGGAGAAGTAGCAGCCGGACCAGTGGACTGCGATCCTTCGCAGGGAAGCAAGCCCAGCCTTCCCGCTCAGCGGTAGACGGGAGTTCCTTTGCAAGACCGCGAGTCCCCGATGGCACCCCTCTCAAATGCGTCTGTGCTCAAACAGCTATCTAAAAATTAAGTTATTCATAATACCACCATGACTGTGGAGCAGAATGCCCAGATCAACTGCATATCATATGCGGCCACATATGCACGTTTTGGGTAAACAACGACCGTGACCAAATAGGACACAAAAACGCCCAAATAACAAAATTTTAAAAAATTTTATTTAAATATTTACTGACAAATGGGCAACACTGATGCAATGGTTGCAGCCAAATGGGTCATTCTGCTGTGTATAATAATGTTGGTTGTTTTGTTCTTCATATTGCTAAAATATAAAAGGATGCACTAGAATGGGTCTCAAATATTTGTAAACGTGTCTGCATGAGTTTATTGAATAGTACTGCTTGAGTTTATTGACGATACACTAAACTACACATATAAACTAAAACAATTATAATGGTGACTGAACAACTCCCATTCCCCAAAGTGCAAGATACAACACTTATGAATGTAACTCATAAAAGATCACACAAATAAGTGATCTGACAAAAAAATAAAGGTTCTTAAATGGTCGCCAATATTGGATGTCCCATTTGTTTTCAGTAATTAGGTATTCTGTAATTGATATTCACACAATCAAATAAATGGTATTCAGTCCCTTTTGTATTTGTCAAAGTCTAACATAGGATTGCCTACATATACTTCCGGTTCCGGCGCCACACGAGTTGGCTGCCTTTTGCAACAGCGGCTCAATTCTGAGTCTTTTTATCTTCCTTCTTCTTTCTGATCCGGTGATAACTTTCTGATCCGGCACACCTTTCACTCTATATATATCACGGACACACAGATCTCCCCAAAGGTCTCCTGAGTCGGCAGACGGAGCCTCTGTTTACAGCAGGAGACAATACAGCAGGGAAGAGCTAGCTAGCACTCAACCGCCACCCGGTGCTAACGGAGAAACTCGACATACCGGGAGAACTGAAGCGAAAACGACGCGGGTGCCGGGCTGGAGTTTAGGCGGCGTGCAAGAAATATAAGACAGGATAATAAAGAGCGATGGCAAGAACCAAGCAGACCGCCCGTAAATCTACTGGAGGAAAAGCTCCCCAGGAAGCAGCTGGCCACCAAGGCTGCTCGGAAAAGCGCTCCAGCCACCGGCGGAGTGAAGAAGCCTCACCGTTACAGGCCCGGTACCGTGGCTCTGAGAGAGATCCGTCGCTACCAGAAATCCACGGAGCTGCTCATCCGTAAGCTGCCCTTCCAGCGCCTGGTGAGGGAGATCGCTCAGGACTTCAAGACCGACCTGCGCTTCCAGAGCTCCGCCGTCATGGCTCTGCAGGAGGCCAGCGAGGCCTACCTGGTGGGTCTCTTCGAGGACACCAATCTGTGCGCCATCCACGCCAAGAGGGTCACCATCATGCCCAAAGACATCCAGCTGGCCCACCGCATCCGCGGAGAGAGAGAGCTTAGACTTTCTGCTGCACATCCACCAACCACAATGCTCCGCACTGTGTGTCTATATATATATATATATATATACATATATATATATATACAGTATATATATATATTAATATGTACATATGTATACTAGCTGCTCTTTTTTCTTGCCTTCTGATTGTTGTTCTGAGTGTTGCTATCCCTGTGCTGTTGCAATCCTGGAATTTCCCCATTGTGGGACTAATAAAGGCTTATCTTAACTTATCTTATATAGGCCACACCTCTTTCAATTTCAAACACACCCTACATTTGGGCCTGTAAAGCATAATTGGAGTACCTGTTTCAGACAAGAATACTTGCTTTCTACGAGCATGCACTAGTATCTTCAAAACTAAACAGTGATATATATTTCTGAAAACAATCAAGGTGAGAAATAATATGTGTAGGTGCTGAATATGTTTATTTTTCACTAACAACCACTATTTTCAAAGTTCAGCATGAGCTTCCTGAAGCGATTGACAGTAACCAGGAAGTCGCACATTGTGCTGTTCTTCCCCCAAAAAAATTGCACTCCCACCTACTGGCCTGTCATCGTTAAAAGAGCAGCTTTCACATCTTGGATGGGCCCGTAGTGAATGCATCATAGTTTCTGTGACGTTGACATGTGCACACAGATTTGTTTTTTTTTCCAGTTTCAATGGAAACACTGCATGTACTGGGTCTAAAACTTGACTTGTAACAATGAGTGCTTCTTCAAGGTCTAGCCATCTCTATTTGCGCCATCTGATCTGTGTTTGAATGGGTTTCTGACCTGCTTACTTCCAAAGATTTTCATTTGTTCAATTTGTCAATCTGTCCAACTACCAAATTCTTCTCACAGTTTGTAGCTTAATACTAGATGACTGTGTGGTTTTCCACATCTCTGATCCATACAGTAGGACACTTTTCACATTGGAGTTGAAGATCCTGAACTTTTTTTGCGAGATGACAAGGGAACTCCACACCTTCAGCAATTTTTTAAACCACCTGTGCTTTGTTTATCCTGACCTTGATATCTTCATTGGTTCCTCCGTTCTGTGCTACCTAGATACACAAATAACTGCTACCTAGATACACAAATATAACATTATTACTTCCACAGGGGAAATTCATTTGCCACCAGTTCAGAGCAAACATTCACAGCACATTCATTGCAACATGACTATTAAGACAACATCAAATGATTACAATAATACAAAACAAACAGGATACAATGTCACCCAAAAAACTAATAATATTCATTATAAAATTGAATTGCTCCATGATGAAATGATGAAACTGCAAGCTCTCTATGATTGACCTTAACTCATAAGAACCCAGACCCCTTTCTCCTTCAAGGAAAATTATGGGGGACTGGGTTTTTATGGGTTAACTGGCTTATTAGAGGTGCAATTAATTTTCGTGACCATTCGGACTTTGCCCTAGTTTAGTAGAACTTGACCTCATCCTTGTCGTTTTGTCTTGCATTTGTGGTTGTTGTTAGAGACCAGCACGATGTCTTCTGCAAAGTCAAGGTCATTGAGTTGTTCCAATAACTTCCACTGAATGCCATTCCTTCATTTTCCAATTAACCACTAACTGGAACAAGAATGGTGTGTGCTGGATTTTTTTTTTTTGTTGTTTTTACCATTAATAAATATCTCTTTGATCTGGTGAATAAAAAGCTGTAGTCCCAAAAATGCATATTTAGTAAAGTTTATTTACATCTCGGCCATGAAGGGAAAAGTGTTATGTCCTCGCACCCAGGCAAGTCACAAGAAGCTTCAGAGTTACACACACTGAGGGCAGAGCTTTAACCAGTGAGACAAAATAAAGTAAGAATTGTTTTTAGAAAGCTGAGTGCGCCATCTTCAAGGCTACATGTGGCGCCTGAACGTTCCACAGCATTTGAGGACAAGTACTGAGCATGAGGTCAGTTATTACAGAATGACGGGACAATAAAAAAATCCATGGTATGCAATAAATTAATCTCTGACAGGTGACACTAAATTACGTTACACCTGACTTTACTTTGAAGCTTTCTGACAATCTTCCAGCATGAACTACTTTGCTGGTCATCCCATCATAAGAGTTCTTGATAATTAGCTTTTCTTATTAAAGACAAGAATAAAAAGGAAATGTTTTTACCTTTACATGTTTCAACTGTCCACTGCAGTCTTTCTCAGAAGTGTCAGCGGATTGCTGTGAAGTGTCATTTATCAGCTGCCTTTCTTGATCATCTTAATGAACTTCACAGGTATACCATAGTGATTCATTAGATTCCAAAGTGTGGTTCTATCTAGAGCTGGGCGATACAGGTCAAAAATCGTATCTCGATATAATTATTCAGTATCTCTCTTTCTAAATTTGAGTTTGCTTTATTGGCATGGAAAAAATTCTTTTAACTGCCAACACAATAAATAATGTATACACAGCAATAGCAAGAAGAGGAGAGAAAAAACAGAAAACAAAACAACATTCAAAGTATGTACATATTAAATTTTTGCTGCAGCTTGTCCTCTTCTTTGGTCACAGCAGCTCACGTACTGTGACCGTGCACTGTTGGTTTCCCTCGCCCAGAAGGTATGCCAGTTTGTCTTGGTAATCTGTGTCCTCGAATCCATGGTCTAAGGTGTGGATGACAGGAAAGTATTTTTCTCTTGGATCCTGATAAAGAAGACAGGTGGTTAGGAAGTGGAGCTCTGTTTCCACTTCCTGCTGGGTGCAGTGGGTATACAGTCTGTCCTCTCTGGGGAGCCACGTCTGTCGATGGCGTCCTCTGTTGATGGTGAGGTCGTGCTCACTGGGTCTGTACCTGCTCAAACATTTCCTCAGTTTTGGATCAGTCACAGTGCTCAGGTATTTTGCTACTGTGTAATCTCGACTTAGGGCCAGATAGCACTTTAACTTGCACTGTGTTTTGGTTTCTTGCCAGTGTGTGATGTATTTTTGTTTTTGGTGTTTAATTATTTGGTTGATTCCGATTGACTGGTTGTCTGAGGGCTCTGTGAGTGGAGACTCAGAACCAGGGTCTCATGTATAAAGGATTGTGCAGCTTTCATACTGAAAGATGGCATACTCACAAGATTTGAAAAGTATGTGCGCACAAATTTTTCAGATTTAGACACGGGGGGGGGGGGGGGCTGTGAAAGAAAGCCCTCGGTAATCCGCATAAACAGACGTGATGTTACTGAGTAAAATAAGTAAAAAAAATGAAGTAAATAAACACCACTGAATACCACTCCAATCTTACAGCTGAATTTATAGTTACAAACCAAATCTGTGTCAGAATCCAAATTATGCATGCCAACCAGAAGAAGCCTTTTATTTCCAGATTGTAATTTCCAAACAGAGATATTTTAGACTATGGAAACATCTCTTCACTCTGATACAGCTTAAAATATCACCGCTGCAGCTACCGGGGGTCACTTGCAGGAATCTGCAATCTAGCTGCCTCCAAGTACTCTACAGTCAGGGGCTTCTTGTTGCCTTGAGTCGACACGTATTACACTGGAGCTGGGGCTGAATTAGAATGCATTTTGCTGAACAGAATTCCTCCCAGGAGAGATGGATCTGTGTGCGTTGCCTTGTCAGTCAACTGTATTGATGTTTTGCAAGTGTTGTCACACGTCACGTGATTTTTGTTGATACCGCCATATTGGACGGCAACTCGGGCGCTGTGTGAGTGCATTTCAGCATGGCGTCACTTTCTCATCATTTCCAGTCAGTGATTCTTCAGTGTCAGACAGCGACTTGACCTGGGCACGTAAAGCATAAACTTCTTGTAGTGATTGGCACTGCTTCTTGACATCGCAGATTAGGGGGCATGCTGTCTTGCAGCACCCTGCTGTCCAGCCTTAACCCTGTTGGTCCAGACTGGAGCGTGCACACGTCTGCATCGCTAATCTGCTCCGCAGCCATGGCTGCGTAATCTATCCCCACGCAGACCGGGGCCACCATGGCGCGCGAGAGGCAGTCCGCCACTACATTCAGTTTACCCGACACATGCTGAATATCGGTAGTAAACTCTGAGATCGCGGCCAGCTGTCTCTGCTGCCGGCCCGACCACGGTTCTGAAACCTTGGCCATCGCGAATGTTAGCGGCTTGTGGTCCACGAACGCGGTGAAGCTGCGCCCTTCCAGCCAGAACTGGAAGTGGCGAATCGCCAGGTGGAGAGCCAGCAACTCTCTGTCGAACGCGCTGTATTACGTTCGCTGTCGTGCAAAGTTCTGCTGAAAAAGGCGAGCGGCTGCCAAGCCCCGGCGACGCGCTGCTCCACGACAGCCCCTATGGCCACGTCTGAAGCGTCGGTGGTGAGCGCTATGCGGGCCGTCAGGTCTGGATGTGCCAGCAGTGCGGCGTTTGCCCGGGCTGCTTTAACTTCCGAGAACGCCCACTCTCGCTCCGGGGTCCATTCGACCCTATCCGCGGGTTTCTGATTTATAACCAGGAGTACAGGATTAAAACATGGAGTCATTCACTCATGCTTTACCATTTGCCAGTGTTTACATTGATATAACATTACATCTATAGACACTGATACATCAGACATACCCGATATAAAATGTTGATTGCATAGCCGCGAGTAAGGCGACAGGCCACCCACCTCCTGTGCCTGTCTTCGTCAGCTGGGAACCGGTAAAACTTCAAATTGGATCCCTTTTTCTGACGATTTGTACACCCAAAGGCACAGCAGTGAAACACCATAGTCTAATTCAGTGCCAACATAAAATAAAACAAAGATGTAGGTTGAAATCAGGTAAATATATCGAGATCTGGTACACCGCTGAACAGCTGCTGAATGTGCCGTCCACTCGCTTTTGCCGTCCAATATGGTGGCGTAAACAAAAGGATGTGACGTCACAGCAAATGGTCTATAGTCTTCGGTATTTTTTTTTTTTTTTAATCTGTCACATTTACAGAGACGGGATCCAATTTCCAGTGGTGCTGGTTTTGGACCATGAATGAAGAAGGTTATATCTGAGGGAAATTAGTTATTATTCATCAGAGTTTCACTGTGCTCAGTAAGGCGAATTATGGAGATAAGTCTTGAAATAATAATAATCATGTTTTTCAACCACTAATTTGTAGACAGTTCATTTTAACTGAAGTAGAAACATTTAACACATTCTGCGATTTCAGCTGTTTTGTAGTTTAACAGACCCACCTGATGGAGTCAAACAGAATTTTATGGAGAGCCCACAACTTCTCACAGCAGGTGGAAACTTTGTGGCTCGGCCCGCAGATTCTCACATCATGTTTGTTTTTATACATCCCACTGTGTTTGTGAAAATCGGCATATACCGTGTTTTTGTGCATGCGCACTGTTTGTATGTGAGGCCCCATGTCTGTGAGGGGCATAGCTCTGATCACTCTCTGGATGTCAGGGCTTTGTCATGGAGCATGTCAGGGTCACTTTCATTTAAATGTTTATTGAATTTTAATGCGGTCTTCTGGATTTTAATATTAAGTGGGTATTGTTGTAATTCTGCTCTGCTTGAATTGTTTGGTGTTTTCATTTGGACTCGGAGGATGGATTTACAGAATTCTGCATGCAGGGTCTCAATTTAGTGTTTATCCCATTTTGCAAAATGTTGGTTTGTGAGAGGACCCCAGACCTTGCAGATGTAAAGAGAAATGGGTTCTATGACTGAGTCCAATATTTTGAGCCAGATTTGAATCGGGATGTCTAATTTGATGCTTTTGATGGATTAGAAATCCCTTCTTGCTTTGTCTCTCAGTTCATTTACAGCTTGGTTAAAGTTCCCTGTTCCACTGATGTTTACACCGAGGTAAGTGTAGTTATTTGTGTGTTCAATTTCAACTATATCTAAAAAGAATTTGAGTTTTTGGTGTTGGGGATTGCTCCTTTTTTGGAATATGATCTTGGTTTTGGATAGGCAAAAAAACAGGGGATTCTAAATTGTCCTTAGGTATGACTGTGAGAGTGAATGGTTGTCTGTCTCTCTGTGTTGGCCCTGCGATGGACTGACGATCTGTCCAGGGTGTACCCTACCTCTCACCCAAAGATGCTGGGATAGGCTTCAGCCCCCCCCCCCCCCCCGCGACCCGAAAAGAATGAAGCGGAAGAAGATGGATGGATGGATGGTTTTGGATAGGTTCATTGTCAGGGCCCAGGTGTGGCAGAACCTGTGGAGGAGGACCAGGTGCTGCTGAAGACCCTCCTTGCTTGGAGATAGGAGCACCAAGTCGTCTGCGAACAGTAGGCATTTGACCTCGGTGTCTAACAGGGTGACACCGGGTGCTGAATAGCCAATTGAAATTTGAGATCTGTGAATTTAAGCTGGGTGTCCACCAAATGCGTTTTTTGTCACCCCACTGCCCTGAGCACTTTTTTTCAGCATTTGTGCACTGCGCTCTGGGAAAAAGAAGTCTGTGCCCTATATCCCAGAACAGCTTGTCACTCTCAGCTCAGCACTTCCGCGTTTCCTATTGTTAGACTTTCTACTGATTTTTTTTTTTTTTTTTAACAGCAGTCTCTAAATAACGATGAACAGGAAACGTTTTCTAGCAGCTCTGGATGTAAAATATGATGACACGGAAAGCAGGAGTCTTGAGTACAGACTAGTACCAGCATCCTATGTCCCGCCCACGCAGTAGTTCTGACTGACTGCTTAGGTCTGACATTGACGAGCTCAGCTGCAGTCTCTGAAAAGTTGAACTTTTTTTTTTTTTAACTCTGAGCGCCATGAGTGCTGCGACAAAAAAACCGGCCACCACCGAGAACGTTTCAGCACCGAGGGCGCTCAGCGCTGTAAACGCTGGACTACATAGAGAATGAATGGAAAATAGCCGCCTAGAGAGGAAAAAATGTGTTTGGTGGACACGCAGTCTTAATCATTTAATTTAGGATGCCATCAACACCGCAGGCCTTTTTAGTTTCTACTGATTTTATTTTGTCCTGTAGTTCTTTTAGTGAGATTGGGGAATCAAGTGGGTTCTGATATTCTTTGTTTGTGGTCTGTAGTTTACATAGTTTGTCTTGTGTGTGTATTTGTTCTGCATTCTGATCTATTGGGCTGAAATATTTGAGAAATGGTTTATCCATATGTTTCCATTTTGGATTGGTATGTCCTCATGGTGTTGCTTGTTTAAGGTTTTCCAGTTTTTCCAGAAGTGGTTTGTTTGAATAGATTCTTCAATAAGGTGTAATTGGTTTCTATTGTCTTGCTCCCTTTTCCTCCTTAATGTATTTTTATAGTGTTTTAATATTTCGTTGTAATGAAGCTGTGTGTTCTGGTTGTCTGGGTCTCTATGTTTTGGGTTCGATAGGTTCCTTAATTGTTTTCTTATGTTTTGGCATTCGCTATCAAACCATTTCTCTTTTTGGTTGTTTTTTGAGGTTTTCTGTTTGAGGCTTTTAGGTTGGACAAGAAAGCTGTAAGGTCGAATATGTTATTTAGATGTTTTACTGCTCTGTTTACACCCTCAATATTAGGAGGAAAAATATCTTCTAGAAGCTTATCTAATAGCAGTTTGACTTGTTGTTTAACAGCAGTAAGTTAAGTTAATCCCTTCCACAGCATGTGGGACACCATGTGGTGTATGGGTGGCGCCTGTCTCCGTTTCACTGACCCTAGGCCACACAGCTACTGTGAGTAGTGAAAGCTACAGTGGGTGTGTGTGTGTGTGTGGGGGGGGGGGGGGGCTGTCAGTCTTCTGGTAGCTCTGTGCGTTAACTTTACTTTCCCTGTTCTTTTATGCTGAGCACCAAGCTAGAAGGCAGAAAGTACCATTTTTATATGGTCTTTGGTATGTCCCAGCTGGGATTTGAACCCACAACCTCCCAGTTGTGGAGCAGATTACCAAATAGGCCACCACTCCAGTTTAACAGCATTTTGGTATATTTCTGCACTATTTTCTTTCCATTTGTAGAATTTTTTGATTTTATGTAGTTTAGTTGGCATTTGTGCTTCCTGATTGGTAGTTGCTCTGTTCAGATATATTGTGGTTTTACTGTGGTCAGACGGTGGGGTCAGTGGGTTGACGGTGAATCCTCTGAGAGACTCTAGGTTGAGATCAGTGATGAAATGATCTAATGATCTACTGTACTGTTACCTATGGGTGAGCTGTAGGTGTACCTACCATAAGGGTCCCCTCTGACTCTGCCGTTGATGATGTATAGGCCCAGTGGGCGACATAGCTGCAGGAGTGCTGATCGATGTTTGTGTTCATTGTTGTGTCATAGTTGTGTCTGGGTGGACATACTGGAGAGTTGATGTTTCCACCTCTTGGTAGATGTTTGTCTCCTTGTGTGTTGAGATGTCAAGTTCTTGTCCTGTCCAAACATTAAAGTCTCCACATACGATAATGTGGCCCTGGGCCTGAATAAGGTTAATCTCTTCTACGATGCAGAACATCTCTTCTTTAAAGTATGTGGACTCGGGTGGGGGAATGTAGGTGGCACACAGGAAGATGTTTTTTCTCAGTTAAGGTTAGATTTTTATTTATTTCTATCCAGATGTAAAAAGTTCCTGTTTTGATTGGTTTAATGGAGTGGGTCAGTTCAGATTTGCACCATATTAGCATACTTTCCTGAGTCTCTTCCCTGTTTGATTCCTGTTAGCTTGGTGGATGGTACTACAAGCTCTCTGTAGTTTACGGGCAGCCAATTTGACCATCTCCTCTGTGCCATGTCTCCTGTAGGACAATGACGTCTGTATTTATGATTTCTTTGAAGTTTGGGTTCCTGCTCTTCAGGCCAAAGGCATTTGACCTCTGACCTTGTATATTCCAGGATGAAATAGTTAGAGATGTGTGTTCCATGTTTAGGCTAGTTGTCCCAGAGGGTTTAGGCTTGGACCATGATTATGTAGAGCTCACTCAACATCTGGTGCATGCTCAGGTCGTGGGGTCTGGCTTTGCCAAGTAGAGGGTTTGGGCTTACTGTGTTTACAGCCTGTGTATATGTGTAGTGTGGGGTTGGCGGGAGGGAGGTGGGCCTGGCCAGGTCCTCTGGTTGTTGGCTTGGGTGAAGGGCTCCTGTGGGACGTGCTTGGTCTACGGTTGAGTGCAACATCCTTCAGTTTCTTTGCAAAGGCTGGGAGTACTGCCTTGAGGATGTGTACTTGGTCATACAATCTTTGCAGGTCTAGGGTGGGATGGGGTGCCACATAGACATTTGCCTTCATTGCACAATCTCTGGAAATTTGTGAGTTTTGAAATGCTGTTGTTTGGGAAATGTTTTTTCTCTTCAACATATTTTCCATTTGAGTCTATGAGGAGAACACACTTGTGAATTTTGTGTTGGGTCGCTCTCTGTAGGTGTGGTAGTGATGTTTGTTGGAGGACGGGGTTCTTGGGTTTATGTTTCTTGGCTTCTTGGTGGTGGTGTTGATTGGCTGGGACTGTCGTCTGGGTCCTGTTGTTCTGCAGTCTCCTGTAGGGGAGTAGGCAGTTCTCTCACAGGTGGTTTGCTGGTCAGTGTTTTCTTTGAGCTTCCGTACTTCTTCTCTGAGCTGCCTACTCTCCAGCTTTAAAGCCTCTTCATTGTCTTTGAGTCTTTTGACCTCAGGCAGGAGCTGTCTCATCTCTTGTTTTGAAGACCCTACTTTGTCTTTTGAGTCTTTTTACTTCAGCCCAGAGAGTGGATAGGCTTCTCTCTCCCTCGGTGCCAGAGAGACTGGGTGAGGGGTTGATTTTGTCTTCAGTTGTTGTCTGTCCAGATATGAGTCTGGTGATTGTGTGTTCCATCTCCACCTGTCTGACCTCTAACTATGTGAATTGGTCTGTCACCTCGGTGAGCAAATGAAGCTGTGTGGTTGGAGTTGATTCTGTGATTATTCTGTGATGTTGTCAGCAGAAGGTAGGATGTCCTCTTGGTCTGTGGTGGGGGTGTCATCACCACTGTGGGCTTTCTTTTCCTGTGCTCTCTTTCTGATTGTGGAGAAGTCTTCCTCTTTAGGACTGTGGTTGCCCTGGATCAACACTGTTGCTTTCTTGAAGAAGTGAATGGTGGTCTGTTCATCGTCTGGTTTTATTTTCAGTGCCCGTCCTCCACTGAAACCACTACTAAGGACGAAGGAATAGTGTTCTTTTATGGCACATGCCGCTTTATGTAGTCTTCATAGACTTCAGTAAAGCCTTCAATACTGTTTCACGACAAGGACTTTGGCAGGTACTCAAGAAATATGGTTGTACAGAGAAGTTTGTCAGCCTGATCGAGGCACTCCATACAGGTATGCAAGCAAACGTGGCAATGAGTGGTTCAATATCAAAAGACTTTTCAGTAAGCAATGGGGTGAAACAAGGGTGTGTGCTGGCACCTACACTCTTCTCGCTATATCTGGCAATCATGCTTGAGGTGGCCTTCAAAGACACTTCAGAAGGAGTATACATTCAAACAAGGAAAGAAGCAGACTTGTTCAATGTGGCACAGTTTAAAACCAAGAGTAAGACATCGATAAAGAGAGTAAGAGAAATGCTCTTTGCCGACGACAGTGCTCTAGTTGCACACAGCGTAGAAGATATGCAATCTTTAGTGGAGAAATTTGGAAGAGCAGCTAGCCAATTCAGCCTCCAAATCAACATCAAGAAGACAGAGTGCCTTTATCAACCACCAAAGTTCCAATTATCATCATCACTACCGGAAGAGATCAGCATTGGTACAGAGCCACTAGTCAAGTGCAAGACTTTCGAGTACCTAGGGAGTACTGTTTCAGAGAATGCCAGGCTGGAGGATGAACTATCTCTAAGAATGGGAAGAGCGAGCGCTGTGTTTGGAAACTTGAGGGAGAGACTGTGGAACAATCGACATGTCTATCCATGTGAAATGCAAAGTGTACAGAGCGACAGTACTGGCTACTCTATTGTATGGTGCTGAAGCCTGGACTGTCTACAGAGTGCAGGTGAAGAAACTCCACACGTACATGATGAGACACCTTCGAGCCATAATGAACATCTCATGGAAAGACAAGATAACCAACATAGAAGTGTTGAAACAAAGCTGGTCTACCATCAATGGAGGACATGCTAGTACAGATGAACCTGAGATGGCTTGGACATGTTGAGAGGATGGACCAACAGCATCTCCCTCGGCAGTTACTCTGCTCACAGTTATGCGAGGGCAAACGCAATCAGGGTAGACCAAGGCTCAGATTTAAAGACACTGTAAAAAGAAACTTGGAGAAGTTGGACATAGACAGGAGTTCGTGGCAGCAGAAGGCTAAGGACAGAGCTGTGTGGAGGAATCTGATCAGACCTAAATGAAACAGTCATTATCGCCCACGACAGACTGCTATGATGTTGATGATGATGATGATGGCAGCATGCCATACCTGGGGACGGTTGGTATAGAAAATGAGGTTGGATATGCTTTGGGCTTTTGTACAGTCTGCAAATAGTCTCTCTAGGTTGTTCTTCAGGATATCATCTTTGAATTTCTTCCTTGCAGAGTCACTTGTACATTTTGCTAGGTACTTTATTTTGATAGCGTCCATTTTGGGGTGTGTGGAGTCCAGGGAAAGCTTATGTACTTTCATTGTATATTGTTGAGTTGTAATGTGGTGATTTGGATCAACAGCACTCACCCTTAGGTTCACTGTTATTTCAGCCTTGTCCCCAGTGGAGAACAATCCTTGAGTCAGTTCAAAGTCAGATGTTGTAATCCTCTTCAGGTAGTAGTATTTCACTTTGTTGTTTTTGTCCCTCTTTTCTTGGTTGGGATCTGGGATTCCGAAGCAGTTGATGGCTGCCAGTTGGTGTTGTTAGCTAGTAGACTTAACTGGTTTCCTCTACAATTTTCTTTTCTTGAAGAAACGAAGTGCACCCATTTAAAAACTTGAGTAATGACTTCAGTCTTTAAGGTTTGAGGTTTTTCTCCAAAATTTATAACAATTTTCTTATAGTTTTCTACTTTTCTCTGTAAATTTATCTAAATTTGCAACCATTTTCCTCATTTGTAATTTTTTCTTTTAAAATTATGACTTTTCTTGTATATTTGAGACTTTATTATAAAGCTGTGGATTATTTTAGAGCTAATTTTTGTCTTTTTTTTAAAATAAAATTACTGTTTTTTTTTATATAAATCTGAAACAGATTGTGGTCCAATTTTGACTTTTTTTTTCCTTTATACAATTTACACTTTTGATCATTATTTTGCAGAGCCAGAACAGAACTACAATTTAACTTTCATTCCAAAGAAAAAATATTAATAAAATTATATTTAACTAAATAAATTAACTTAAATTACCAAAGATTGTGTTATTTCTGTTATAATCTTTCTGTATATTTGTTTTTTTAGAAATCTCCTCACTAACCAGACAGCAGGAAAAAGCAGGAAATTTAGTTTGTCTGAAGGCTGTTGATGGATTAAAGTCAAGCAAGCAAGCAAAGTTTATTTGTATAGCACTTTTCACAGGTATACTATATCACAAAGTGCTTTACAGCAAGTTAAAATTTAACAAATACCCAGAAATTAAAATCAATAGAAATAAGATAAAGTATATATTAATAGGGATAAAAAGAGAAAACAGTGAAGAAGTAAAAGCCATTCAATGAGAGCTAAAAGCCTGTCTAAACAAATGAGTTTTTAACTACTCCTTAAGAGTCAACAGACTCAAGGCAGTGCAAGGACAGGGGAAGTGCGTTCCAAACCCGTGGTGCAGCGGCCTGGAAAGATCGATCTCCACTGGTTCTGAATTTGGTCCGAGGGACCACCAGGAGTCTCTGGTCTGAGGATCTTGGTGATCGTGTCGTGGCATAAGGAGTCAAGAGGGCTGAGATGTATGAAGGGGCTTGGCCATTAAGAGCTCTAAAAGTCAAAATTAAAATCTTAAAATGAAATCTAAAAGCAACTGGCAACCAATGAAGGGACGATAAAACTGGGGAAATGTGTTCCCTTTTCTTCGTCTGGGTTAAAAGCCAAGCTGCTGCATTTTGCACTGTCTGAAGGCGGGCAACAGCAGTTTTATTAAAACACATAAAAAGGGCATTACAATAATCTAAGCGAGACGAGATAAAAGCATGAATGATCATTTCCAGTTCAGGTGTTGAGACCATAGGTCTAAGTTCTGCTATATTCCTCAGATGAAAAAAGCAATTTCTGACTAGTTGTCGACCATGGCATTGACCAAGTCATTGTCTTTGTGAATTTTGTCATCTTAACTTGCCAGGTACATAATAATGAACATCAGTAGGTTAATATTGTAGTGGCTGGTGAAGTAAATTCTGAGTGATTCAGTCACTCTTGCCTTTCCCTGCATATGAAGCCTAACCACACCTGTTAGCTAAGCGACTCCTCATTATTGTTCCCATTACCAGTGGGTTAAAACCACCATAAATGCATCAGCTGCTTACATACCTCTTCTGCTTTTTTCCATGTTTAAAGTACTTTAATAAGCCCATGCTTCTCTCAGACAGCAACGCTAGAGAGACTCTCTGCCTGCCGACTGGAACAGGTTAGGTGGGCAGCGCGCTTCCGAACTCCAACACACAGAGACTGTCACGTGTGTTGTTGGTGTGCGCGCTTGCGGAGCGTCATTCCTTAATTTATTTTTCTTAAATTTTTATTTCCTCTTAGCGTTGCGACATAACTTCAAGGGTGGCAGACTGCCACACAGAAATGCTACCAGAGGAAACCCTGGAGAGTTCGGAGCGGAGTGTGATGAAGTTGTGGGGCAGATGGAAAGGAGAAATCAAATGGGGTATTGAAACAAATGACTCTGGGTCATCCTGTGTTATGGGTGAAAATGCACTACTCACAAAAAGTTAGGAATGTTTGGCTTTCGGGTGAAATTTATGGAAAATGTAAAAAGTTCATGCTATAGTGATATTATATCATGAAAGTAGGGCATTTAAGTAGAAGCATGCAATGCTGATTTCCTCATCTCAATTTATTGAAACAGAAGCCAACCACAGTGGTGGCTATGCCACAACAAAAAAATATCAGTCTCTCAATAACTTGTCATGTGCCCTTGAGCATCAATTACAGCTTGACAATGACATCTCATGCTGTTCACAAGCCGACCTATTGTCTGCTGAGGCATGACATTCCACTTTTGTTGAAGGCCAGCCCTCAGGTCATTGAGGTTGTGAGGTGCAGGGTTACAAGCCTCTACATGGCAACTCAGCTGATCCCATAGGTTTTCTATGGGATTCAGGTCTAAAGAAAGTGCAGGCCACTCCATTTGAGGTACCCCAGCCTCCAGCAGCCATTCCCAAATGGTGCGACCTCGATGAGCTGGAGCATTGTTGGCCATGAAGATAAAATTAGGCCTGTGTTGTTCATGCAGGGGCACAATGACTGGATTAATGATGTTATTCAGGTAGCATTGGCTTGTCACTGTACCATTCACAAGGTGTAGGGCAGTTCTGTATTGACTAGACACACTTGCTCAGACTGTAACATGGTGACAGCAGTGGCTGATGCATAGCACTCTCCTTGACGTCTCCAGCATCGTTGGCGCCCATCATTTCTGCTCAACGGGAATCGACTTTAATCAGAGAACAGCATTGAAGCGCACTGGTCCCTTGTCCAACATAAATGCTCCCTGGCCCATGCAAACAATGATGCCTGTGCCTGGTGGTATGGTCAGGTACCCTTGCAGGTCGTCTAGCACACAGATCACGTTGATATAAACGTTTCGAATGGTCTGACGTGACACTTGGGTGCCTCTCACCTCCCTTAAATTTGTCTGGAGTTGAGTGGCATTCATCATCTGGTTCTGCAGGGCACTGTTCACAATGAAATGGTCATCAGCGTGGGATATGGGAAATTCATAAGGTTAGAAAAGGTCAAATTAAGTTCACCCGTAAAGGTTATACTGCATTTTAGGTGCACCCTGAAATTTCACCCGAAAGCTTAATATCCCTAACTTTTTGTGAGTAGTGTATATCGGTACCTTTTAAAGTATCGAGATATTGCCCAGCCCTATTTCTGTCGAGGCTGTGGAAACCTTTTTTGAAATCTACAAAGTTGGTATAAAAGGTGTTCCATTTGATGGACTGCTCAATGATTATACAAAGGGGGTGGCTATTTGGTCTGTGCAGGAGTGACATTTTTATTTCACACAATGTTTGTACATGTATTGAAGATGTGCATGTTGTAGGGGGTTAAATGATTTTCTGGCATTTTTTCTCAATTTGTTCCACTTTGAATTGTACATTGTTTACTTTGCCTAAAGTCCTTGCAATTACATGATTAGTTTTATATCCTGAATTTTTAATCAGTTTTACGGTTGTTGGTGTGCTAGCTATGCAATATCAATTATGGCTGTGGATGGGCAAATAAGGTACCGTGTGCAGTACTCTGGTTAAATTGTGCTGCAAGTGTGTTTTATCCTCAGAACTAGGGCTGGGAATCATCACTAATTTCCAGAATTGATTCAGTTCCGGTTCTTGAGGTTCTGAATCGATTCAATTTTGATCTGATCCTGATTCAGTCAAGGAAATTACCATTTTAATAGCTTTTTAACTTGCCAGGAAGAAAAATTCTTAGACACACTGCAAATTGTACCAGGAATATTTAAACTTTGTTATGCCTCGGTGCAACGGAAGCATACGGTTATCACTCAGTGTGTCTGTGTGTGGTTGTGTGTGTGTGTATCTGTCTTGTCTGTTACCAGCTTTTCAGCCCACCCCATAAAAATTAAGTGGAACTAAAGGCTTGTATCATTGTATCGCCATATTTTCTCTACTTTTAATTTGCCAGAGTTTCGAGATAAGGCTTTATTTTCAAAATAAACACAAATTTAAGTCACCGTTTCTGTCAATGCAGCTGCGAAAAGTATTGCAATAACTATCCCAGGCCAGTAGAGGTCAGAGTGCCACTTTTTTACAGCCCCCATGCTCCCATGTTACAGGCATTGAGACACAGCGCCTTGGTGCTTTTCATTAGTATATAAATTATCACACAAAGAACTGACCCCAAATCAGTTACAATAATTCACTTTGTGTTATTTAACTGCCATTTTTTTTTATATAAGATTCAGGCAGTGGGTGATATGTGTGATCTAAATTTGCCTGAAATTTCTTTTGGTGAAAGGTCTATTAGTGGATTGGAAAATTCCACATTTTCAGGTTCCCAAAGTAAATGCTTGGGTTTCTTGGACCTCTAGAAGGGTCGCCCTCTGGAGGGCAACAATCGAGCGTCTAAGAAAAATATTTTTTTGAGTTGAAATATCTCAGTGGGCCCTCAATAGCCCAGCTTCATTTTTACTGATGTCAATCTACTATAGGAGGTTTTCTAAAATCATAAAATTTAGGTGGGCTGTTCAGGGCACCACCTATAGGGGGCACTCAAATGGTACTTAGGGCCAAAGTAACACTCGCATTGGAAGCATTCCTGGTTTGTGCCCCCATTAACCCAAGCTTGTTTATGCTTGATATGATTCTACAGCAGTGCCTAGTACTATTCCACTTGAAATTGTTGTAGGATAATGGGGGCGCAGAAGTATAGTTGGCACTCAAGTTGGTCAAAATGCAAAAATTAGAGTAGTTCGCAGCTGTAGATCTCTGTGGGCCGCATCAGATTTGAATGAAATCTGTTTTATTACATAGTCCTACATGTCCACTATATGCACCAAAAAGTTGTATATTTCACATTTTTTTCCACCTTATTCAACCTTAAATCAGGTTCAGGTTACTTTATTTGTACCCGTAGGTAGATTTGTTTTGCAGCCAGGTGACATCCTTTTAGACACATATTTACAAACCACAATTACATTCAACATGAACACAAACACAGACACATGTGAAGCTGACTATAAACACGAAAGTACTCAAGGCTCCACCAATCAGGACATAAGAGGAAAAAACAAAGAGATAAGAGAGAAGGGTCATTTAAAAAGTTAAAAACTAAGTCAAAAGAGATTAAAAACTCAAAAAAAGTCTAAAACCCAAATAAAGAAACCTACAAAAATAAGTAAATATAAAATAAAAATTAATAAATAGATAACTAAATTATGTGCAATATATTGCTACATCTTGTTCAACTCTTTGACAGCAGCAGGAACAAAGCTGTTTTTGTAGCGCTGGGTTTTACATTTTGGGACAACAAACCTCCATCTGGAGTGAAGAAGCTGAAAGTGGCAGTGCAAAGGGTGGGAGTTGCGGCGGATGATAAAATAAGGCAGCGTTGTTGGAGGTTTTAAGTAGAGTTTTATTATCATACCGCCGTCACAAGCTCCACTCCCGGCGCCGTGCATGAGCGCCGAGAGCGAGCCCACGGCTCTCAGAGAAGGGACACAAAGTCTGTGTCCTGCAGCAGGGTTGAAGTCAGATTGAGAGTGAGAGGAAGTGTTACAGAACCTGTGCAGTATTTATACCCAACTCAAACAATACATCAAGGCAGTGTCACAGCAGTTGGTCTGATCAAAGGGACTGCAGAACAGGCATGAGATATTTGCATTTGTGAGACATACATCACAATAGGCAGATTTGCTAGACTCTGCTCCAGGTGCAGAACAAAGAGGTTAACAGGCACATCTACATATTGATCTGAGTCTCTAGGTCACAGTAAGGACAGGACGCATGAACACAATGCATGAGAGGCAACATTAACATCACAAGGCATGAATGGCACATTACGTCTCAGTAGTGTAGCGGAAAAAGCCAGGAGTAGCGAGTTGTCTGTCCTTAGTCTGTTGTGGGGGTTAACCGAACCGCCACACGCTCCCCCCCAGAGGGCTCGGCAGGTGGTCGAGACCTCGATAGTGCAGCTTGGGCAGCGAGCAGGGAAAAGCTCTGTGCAGAAGGGGGTGGAGGGGGGTGGGGGTAGTAAAAGCCGGCCGGAGACGATGAAAACGTCCGGGCCGCGCAAAAATTGCTTGTGGGTCCGCGATGTCGAAGGGCTGGTCCCGTTGAACGTGCAGAGGTCCACAAGAAGAAAAATTAGTCACTGGCTCCTCCCGCGATTAAGTCCTGCAAGGATTAATAGCGGCCATGAAGAAAAGACGAGGCTGCGTGGCGGCTGTGATGAGAGCAGAGGGACTGGCGTGTTGGCTTTAGGTGCGGGCACAACCTTAAAGCTCTCGGGAACCGCAAACCGCTGAATTCCCCTTGTGTGCCGTGGCTAAGACCATAAAATCCAGTGAGCAAGCTGCGTGCCTCAGGTGAACGAGCAAGCCTGAAGGGCCAGTGTGCAGCAGAAGGAAGGCGGTCAGAAAAGCCGTATTTGTCCCGTGCGTGATGTGCGCCGTCCTCGTAACTCCCCGGTGCGTGCGCCGGGGTTCCGTAATGGGTGGGCCAGCTGGAGAGGAGAACCAGGGTCAGGGAGCTTGATCATCCCTGTTCAGCGTGTTGGAGCGGTGAAGGGAAGTAGACGCTCTGTCACTCGCTCGGTCATGGTGCGTTCAGGTCCACGTGTGCTCCGTCGGCCATGGGGTTCGCCGTCGTGGAGAGGGGACGAGGTGCATGCGCTCACGTATGGAGGAGCTGTGAGCGCGGCCGGTCCAGCGTGGATGTGCCGATCTAGGCGTGCAGATCTCACCATGAAACGTTGCTCAGCTTTCCCGGTTGTGGGTGTTCTCCGGGGAGTTTCGCCTGGAAGCTCCGCGTTGCGGTCTCCCTGAAGCAGAAGGGAGGGCAGATCAGTCAGGCTGCCGCGTTCGCTTGTCGTCGGAGAATCACCGCCGGGTGTTGCGTTCGCTGGCAGCGTGTTCGTTTCAGCGTCGGGTCACCAGTGCGGCAGATGATAAAATAAGGCAGCGTTGTTGGAGGTTTTAAGTAGAGTTTTATTATCATACCGCCGTCACAAGCTCCACTCCCGGCGCCGTGCATGAGCGGCGAGAGCGAGCCCACGGCTCTCAGAGAAGGGACACAAAGTCTGTGTCCTGCAGCAGGGTTGAAGTCAGATTGAGAGTGAGAGGAAGTGTTACAGAACCTGTGCAGTATTTATACCCAACTCAAACAATACATCAAGGCAGTGTCACAGCAGTTGGTCTGATCAAAGGGACTGCAGAACAGGCATGAGATATTTGCATTTGTGAGACATACATCACAATAGGCAGATTTGCTAGACTCTGCTCCAGGTGCAGAACAAAGAGGTTAACAGGCACATCTACATATTGATCTGAGTCTCTAGGTCACAGTAAGGACAGGACGCATGAACACAATGCATGAGAGGCAACATTAACATCACAAGGCATGAATGGCACATTACGTCTCAGTAGTGTAGCGGAAAAAACCAGTAGCAGCGAGTTGTCTGTCCTTAGTCTGTTGTGGGGGTTAACCGAACCGCCACAGGAGTCATCATTTAAAATGGAGGTAGCAATCCTCTGTACCTGTCTGGTGTACAGGGATGTCAGGCTCAGCTGTGACTCACCAAGCAAATGACTGGACCATCTAACTACCTGGTCTAAGGATTTCCTCTGTTTCAGTTTTATCTGACCGAACCATGACACTAAAGAAAAGGATAAAACAGATTTAATAAAAGCCCAATAAAACATTGTCATTATGGTTCGGTCAGTTTGGAAGTGTGCGAGTTTCCTTAAATAATGCAAATCTTGCTGACCCTTTTTGCACACCCTTTCACAGTTCTCTTCAAAGTTTAAATTACTATCAATAATCGTCCCAAGATATTTGTAGGATTGCACACATTCAATGGTTTGGCCTTTTAGTACAGTGACTTCGTGCCTGGGAGCTTTCCTCCTAAAGTCAATAATCATAGCTTTAGTTTTTGTCGTATTCAGCTGCAGGTAGGAATCCTCACATCAGTGAACAAAATCATCAACTACTGGGCCGTGGCCACTCTCACCATCCTGAAGGAGACTGACAATAACTGAATCATCAGCATACTTTATAATGTGTCTGTTGTCATGTCTGCTCTGACACATGTTTGTGTACAGGATGAAGAGTAGTGGTGACAACACACACCCCTGAGGAGAGCCTGTAGAAGAACACTTTTGGTCAGACAATGTACCATTGACCCTTACTCTCTGTGTCCTCTTGGTTAAAAAATCCAGAATCCAACTTACCAGATTATTACTCAAATCAAATTGTTGCAGGAGCCTTTCAACTAAAATATGAGGTTGGATTGTATTAAAAGCAGAAGAAAAGTCCACAAATAAAAGCTTGGCGTGTGTTCCATTAAAATCCAGATGTTTAAAAAGCATGTTAAACAGAGTGACAATGGCATCCTCCATTCCTCTGTGAGGCCTATAGGCAAACTGCAAAGGATCCAATGCATGCTCAGTCTGCTTTAGGACCTCAAATCTGACCAGTTTTTCAAAAATTTTCATTAAAATTGAAGTCAAGGCAACTGGTCTAAAATCATTTACTGTTTTAGGACAGCTGGATTTTGGAACAGGGACAACCACAGCATCTTTCCAGACCTTAGGCACATGTTGTGTCTGTAAGGACTTATTAAAAATGTAGTGAAACACAGGACTTAATTCATGTGCACAGGACTTTACCAAGTGTCCACATATATTATCAGGGCCCTGACTTTTGTTCACTTTTACAGCACAGAACGCCCTTTTAACATCCTGCACCTCAATATTAAAGTGCTGATTGTCTTTGAGTTTCTGCTTCAAATCTTGGGTTTCTGTGCTAAAATCAAAAGAATCAAAATGACCATAAAAACAATTAAGAGCATTAGCCAGCTCTGTCTGAATTAAAACCATCTAAAAACACATGATTACTGCGCTCTGTGCTCTGAAGGCCTGCAATAGTTTTCATACTTGCCCAGGCTGAACCAAGCTTCTTTGCTGCCATCTTGCTTTCCTATTCTGATTTATAATTCTGTTTTGCTCTTAAAATTTCGGACTTCAGCTCTTTTGTGGCAACCTGCAGCTCAGAAACAACCCCCTGTGTAAAGGCAAGTGCTTTTCTCTGTAAGCAGGATTTAACTGATTTAGTAACCCATGGCTTATTGTTGGGATATATTTTGACACATTTACTTGGAACGATCATATCCCTGCAAAAAGTCATGTAAGAGCATGTCACACCCACCAAAGAGTCCAAATCATCCCCGCAGGACAGTGTGAACACCTCCCAGTCCGTACAGTTAAAACATTCCTGGAGGCAGAGCACTGAATCATCTGTCCAGACCTTCATGTCCCTTGTCTTCGTCTTTTCTCTTCTGAGAGCAGTTTTATATGTGGGCAGTAAATGTACACAGTTGTGATCTGAGGATCCTAAAGGAGGAAGGGGAAGAGATTTAAAGGCTCCCTCGATAGATCCATAGCACAGGTCCAATGTCTTTTCTCACCTGGTTGGGCAGGAGATGTACTGATAAAAGTTTTTAAATGTCTTCTTTAAAGACACATGGTTAAAGTCCCCAAGGATAAAATTTGGAGCCTCTGGGGAAATCGACTGCAATCACTGTACTGCATCAAAGACGGTGCTGGAAGTGCAGGCAGCATCTCCCTCGGGTGAATGTACACAGTCGTTATGAAAAGGTGGGGGAACTCGTGAGGCAAATAAAAGGGGCATAGCGATACGGACAGAAGCTCCACATCTGGTGTACAGATGCGCTCTCTGACCGTGACAGATGTACAGTACTGTTTATTAATATACAAACATACGCCGCCTCCCTGACGTTTCCCCATTACCTCTTCCTGCCGATCCAAGCGAAATGGGGCTCCAAAACCGTCAATATTAGGTCCTGGTCCCGGTCATGATCCGTAAGCGGCGTCTCCGTGTAAGCCATGACACAGCAGTTCTTGAAATCCTTCTGATATCTGACATTTCCTTGAATTTCATCCACTTTATTTCTCAAGGATTGTATGTTCCCCATAATAATGGAAGGAAGAGGAATGCGGTTAAGCTGACGCCTCCTCAGGTTTAATCTTACGCCCCCACGCTTTCCGCGTTTCCTTCTCTTGTTCCTGTTTTCTTTGCTGTCCATGAAAGTCTCTTAAAGTCCGGCAGTTGCGACACAGACTCAAATACAGACGCTGGATTATAACTGTTAACATCTCTTTCATATAATAAAGTATTCTTGGGGCTTCATTTTCCACGGGGACGCATCTCTGCACACAAGGAGGGCGGTGGACACTGTTTGTTGTACAGCACTTTGTGACTATATGTCTCTGAAAAGCGCTTCATAAATAAACATTACTTACTTTTTCTCCAGGGCTGATCGCAAGCTCCATGCTGGTGTGTTTTTAGCATAGCTGTTCCTAACGCTGCTTTAAGACGTGTGCTGGCCCACGTGTTGTGGGGGGTTTTTTTGGGGGGGGGGGGGTTGTGTGTGTGCAGCGCTTCTTGCAGGTTGTGTGTCATGTCAAGGACTTCCATCTTTATTATAAAATCCAAAAAAGGCCTGACATTTGAGCTAACTGCTTCCTAACTTTCAAAGCTGGCTGCAAATCTCACGAGACAAGCTGTGTCTTCACTTGACTGTGTGCTTGCTTTGCACCATCTAGTGGACTGAAAATGCAATTGGTTGAATATCCAAGAGAGTATGCAACGTTTACATGAATACATATCGTTAACTAGAAAAGCACTCGGAGCACATAACTCCACCCCTCATGGATCACCTCCAAAATGTAATGGGTTTGTGTGCAGGCCTTGAGCCACTTCTGGTGAAAATTGCATTAAAGTCTGTTCATCATGATGACTCATCATGAAGCGAATATGCGTGATGCAGAGGTTTGTGGCACCACAGGGGTCCTGCATCTCCATCTTCAGCCATGGACGTTTGTTGGGGGTCCCTCCCCTAGACCAACTGCATTCGTCAGGGCAGCTGGTGTGACCATCTAGTGATCGACGAAGAAGAAGAAAGTCCGTTCAGTAGTTTTGGAGTATTGTTGCTAACACACTGTGAGAAGATAAGAGCCTTGGTGTAGGTATGCATTCTCGGATCATCACTAAAGTGTAATTGCTTCCTCTGTAGCCTAAGGACCACCTCTAGTTAAAAATTTCATCCTAATCCATCCAGTAGTTTTTGTATAATCCTGCTGCACAAATGCAAGCAAAGCCCTTGGTGGAGGTATGCACTCTCAGATCATCACCAGAATCTAATCATCTGTTCTCTGTGCCATTACACACCTTTCATGAAAATTTCATCAAAATCCATTTATAACTTTTTGAGTAATGTTGCTAACACAGACGGACAAACCAACAACCAGTGCCAGCCAAAACATAACCTCCTTAGCGGAGGTAATAAAAGATTGATCCATGCAGTTAGGGATTGGTGCATTGTCATTAGTGTCAAGTATCACGATCCATCACTGAATCGATCTTTTGTCCCACCCTGAGTGTCAACGCGATGCAGTAGCCCCTTGAGTCGCCTGACGTGCATCTCTTCAGAGAGGGATACACAGAACGCAAGAGCTGTGATTGTTCTGCTTTGTCTCCTCCTTCACGTTTCCTGGTTCTTATCTCTGCTCTGCTGTGCTCATTCACCGAGGCGCCACTCCCAAAGCGAGTCGGAAAAACGACGATCTGAATTTAAAAGAATATTGAGGACGTTAGCAGCTACAGAACATTTCTATGACTCGTCCTAACCCCAGTAATTATATAGATTGTCTAATGGTGGCATCCGCAGCAGTCTGGCAGACCATAATGTCTTCCTTTTTTTTCTCTCCATTGCAGCGATTGTATGAAAGGTTGCTTTTCTAACATTTATTAGCTCCTACTCCATCACAATCTGCTCTTTATTGCTATTTAATAAACAAAAACACAAGACGAACACAAACCACTCTACACATCAGCAGAAACTGCACGGTGGCGCAGTGGTTAGCACTGTATTATAGCACTGTATTAGATTAGCCACCGTATCGTGGCTGCTTCATCCATCCAGGTGGTGGATGACCCTCAATTTCCCCTCTGGGGATCAATAAAGTATACTAAATCTAAAAAAAAAAAAACTGTTTTGGCACCAGAACAACATATTCAAACCAGCACACAAGAAAATATTGCTGATCACTGCGTCGGTGATGTATGCCAGCAATAGCATTGACATGATGCAGGTGCATAAATCCAGGTTAAGTGTGGAAGAGTGTGGTATGTGAACAAATTTGTGCTACAGTTAAAAAAAAAAAATCTGACTCTTTTTGTTGCTACAACTGGACGACAAAGCAGCTCTATAACAACTGACCCCAGACTGCAGCACTTGAGTCTTCACTGTGTAACAGAAGGATAAAGGATAAGGACCTGTACTTACATAGCGCTGTTTCTAATCTCAAAGACCACTCAAAGCGCTTGACTAGTACTAACCCTCTATTCTAAGGGCCTATAGGAGACAGATACCAATTTAGAACGACCAGTTAACCTAACATGCATGTCTTTGGATTGTGGGAGGAAACTGGAGCACCCAGAGTCAACCCACGCAGCACAGGGAAAACATGCAAACTCCACACAGAAAGGCTCCTACCTTTCTTTGTAGGAAAAAAAATTTTTAAAAAAAAGGATTGTGGAAGGAAACTGGCACTCCGGGAGTAAACCCACGCAGCATGGGGAGAACATGCAAACGCCACACAGAAAGACTCCGCCCCTGTCAGCCTGGAGATTCGAACCTAGAGCCTTCTAGCTGTTAGGCAACAGTGCTAACCACTGCACCACCATGCTGCTCAGTGCGTTTAACTGAAACATCCCTCAGTATAAAACTGAGATGCTAAGAGTAGAGGGAGTAAGAAGTTGGCATGCTCCCTGCAGGTACTAAATGGGGCAGAAAAACAATACCTGTTGCGTGTGCACTGTGTCTTAACTACAGGTGTATCTCAGTAAATTAGAATCCCATCAAAAAGGTGATTTATTATAGTAATTCAATTCAAAAAATGAAACTTGTATATTATGTAGATTCATTAAACACAGTGACATATTTCAAGTGTTTATTTCTTTTAATTTTGATGGTTATGGCTTATAGCTCATGAAAACCCCAAATTAAGTTTCTCAAAAAATTAGAATATTACATAAAATTAATTTTAAAAAAATTGATTTTTAATAGACATGTTAGCCAACTGAAAAGCATGTCCATGTACACAATACTTGGCGCGGGTTCCTTTTGCATGAATTATTGTGTCAGTGCGGCATAGCATGAAGGTGATCAGCCTGTGGCACTGCTGTGGTGTTATGAAGGCCCAGGTTGCTTTTAGGGGTATTGGAAAAAACTGATTCGCATAAGAATCGAGATTGTCATTTTTACACAATCCAGAATCGATTAACAAAAATTAAGAATTGATCCCCCCCCCCACACACACACACACTGTGGTCCCATCACGTGGCACATTTTGTCGCTTCGTGATACGCAATTACACATTGACGCTGCTGATGCAAGAGAACCATGCAGAGTAGCTTACTAGCTAGCAGCCGGATCAAACGGTTGGAATACAGAAAAAAATGGAGCAGCAAGAAATTCAACCAGTCCCACCTTCAATGAAGGCAAGTGTGTGGACGTATTTTTGTTTCTGCAATATTCCGGGAAAGAAAGCACTAGACATGACACATGTAATATGTAAAGTTTGCAAAATGAGTCAAGTACTTTGGTAACACCACAGATGCTGGGGCTCACATTAACCGCCATCACCCAGAGTTGAAAGAAGTGGAAAAAGTTGCAAGTCCTCCTGCTGAACAACGCATACTGCACCACTTTAGCAAACGACCAGCAAATTCTGAACAGGCAAAAAAAAAAAAAAAAAATAATGAAATCTTGTAACAGCACTTTATTTTTCTTTTATAACTTTAATTTGTTTTTTAAGTCTCTGAAGAATTTAGATACTTAAGTTTATATTTGTGCAGGTTTAAGCCAGGAAAGTTTGCTGGCCAGTCAAGCACAGTGATACCATGATCATGAAACCAAGTGTTGGTATTTTGACATTGTTGGCAGGTGCCAAGTCCGGCTGGAAAATAAAATCACCATCTCCATAAAGCTTGTCAGCAGAAGGAAGCATGAAGGTCTCTAAAATTTCCTTTTAGAAGACGGCTCTGCTGACATTGGACTGGATAAAACACAGTGGACCAACATCAGCCAATGACATTTGAGATGCACCTGTACTTTTTTCAATTACAATGGTATACTTTGCTCTCACGGAGTTGAGAGGACCTGTCATATGTCCTTCTTTATGAGACCAGTGATTTTCCATTGGATCGGGGCCTTGTTTTCTCTGGCAGTGATAGGTCGTCCATGTGTGGGCAGATAAAAGATTAGGTGTTCTACTTGGGTGGCATGCTGCTCAGCATGAGTTTGCTAAGAGTCAACTTATCCTCATTGCACATATCTCCCAAATGCAAGGCCAGCAAAGTTTAACCCTTCGTGTGCCTTTTTCCTGCAGAGAGTGCACCCGAGGTGGCTTCTGCAACTTCATGCACCTGAAACCCATATCAAGGGAACTGCGAAGGGAGCTGTACGGCCGCCGCAGGAAAAGGTAAAAAGTTGTTTGTTTTTTTTAATTATTCCTGAGAATCACCTGCATTTCAAAATAAACCTCCTCCTCTTTTCCACCAGGCACCGTTCTCGTTCACGCTCCCGGGAACGACGCTCCCGCTCCAGGGATCGACGCCGGGACCGTGAGAGGCGGAGGTCGAGGGACCGAGAGCGCTCTGGAAGATTCTGAAAGGAAGCAAGGACTGACTCACCAAATTCCCTTTCTTTAAACCTTAACAATGATCACAAAGCCCCCTTTTTGAGTGAAATGTTTTCTTTTATTCCCATTTTTTTAAGACCAGCTTGTCGCTTTCTCAATAAAACAGATTTGTAACTGCATTCACTGTCAGTATTTTCTGTATGGACCTTTAGAGAAGAGTAAACTATTTTTTTTTTTAATTTAAGCCATTTTCTACTTACATCAATCAAAGTTGAACAGCGTGATTCATAATTAACTTTTTAAATGGATCATTCTTGTAGTGATTGAGCCACCGTTAAAGCGTCCAATATATTTTTACTGCTGGGAATATAAATGCATTAACATAATTAACTACGGTAGTCCATTTAACAGATTAAAAAATACTAAAGCAAATTGATGCCTTCATGACACCTCCTGTTCTAGCGGAACACCCAGGCAGTCTTTCGTGCAACACAGCAGTCCAGATTCCTCATTTGATTTAAATCTTTGCACGCAAATCAGTTTGCTGGAATATCGCAGTCATACCATGTGGACATTCAGACCATAGTCTGTTTAATCATACACTGAGACGAGCTACCGTGGGGAATGACTCTTAAGCTAGCGTGGTTGGCTAAATGGAAGTTAGCCGACTGCAGTGCCACATCCAGCTTTTCAGCTTGCGTCAGTACTGTGCCTGTATTGGTATGGTGTCCCAAAGCTCGAACGGTTCATTGAGGTCCATGAAGATGCTGGGCTTTTTTGCTGCATATGGCTGTTGTAATGAACAAACAAAACTAAACAAGGCATAACATTCCATAGGTGTGATTTTTAGTGTTGTAAAAAGTCTCTGAAATAAATATGTAAGTATTTATCTATGAAAATGTGTCTCCTCCAACTGTGTGTTCAGTACTTATTAGAGCCAGAGGCTGTTATAATTATACTGTACATATATGATTATGACAACAAGGAAAGTACTCCTCCCATCATCAGATAGATAGATGGATGTACTTTACTGATCCCAAACTGGGAAATTACAGTGTAACAGCAGCATGACAGTTGACAGCCAAACAACAGAAACACACGCGACAGACAAAGGGATTACCCATGGAAAGTAAAAACTAACACGACTATAGAACCTATATACATCATAGCTTAATATATGATGACCCATATAAACACATGAATCATCCCATTGCACAAAGAAGGACTATCAGGAGCAGATTTACTTCCTTCAGATTTTTGCACACCAAGGACTTTCAAGGCAGTGCGGTCAGGATGTGGTCAAAGCTGATTGCCGTGGCAAGCAGACTGAACATGTTCTAAAACTTATTCTGAGGTAAACAAGTGTATATGTTGAGGAAAAAAAAAACAACTTTGTGTTTTGTGCCTAAGCAGCCTTGCTTCACTCCTGCCGTCCAGTTTCCTCTGCAATTAATCGCAGGCAAATAGTTAATTATTAGTTTTAAATTTTAATTGGGTGCAGTTGATTAGTTTGAATTTCTAAGTGATTCCCAGCACTAATTTTTTTCCATAATGCACAATTATGTGTTTAACAACTATGATAAATTATTGTAACAAGTGAAAAATACACTTTCATGTGTCCTGTGTAGAAGTAATATTAACATATGGAAAACTAAAATTCATGCATATTAAAGTGCAACAAATGTAAAAAAGTTGGGACACTGAAGTCTAAAAACAATGTATTGATTTGCCAGTGTCATAAACCACTATTTTATTCATCATAGAACTTGGAAAATATTGAGAATTTCCCTAATTCATAAAAGTACTGGCTCATCTTAAATCTGATGGCAGCAATGTGGCTCAGTTGGGACGGTCAGATTTACCACTTTATAGCATCCACTCTTAACAGTCATTGTCTGGGAACACCGGGGACCTTTTGCTGGACCTTTGAGAGAGGAATGTCTTCTATGATATGGGATTCTAGTTGCTGAACAGTCCTGGGTCTTTGTCATATTTTGTGTTTTAAGATGTGTGAAGCATTTTGACTTGGAAAAATGTCTGGCCTGCAGGCAGGACAATCCAGCACCCAGAATTTCCTGTTATGAAGCCACGTTGTTGTGATAGATGCAGTATGTGGTAAGTCTTCCTGAAAAAGACGTCTTGAGAGCATGAGTTGCTCTCAAGACGTTTAATGTAGATGGCACGGTGAAAGGTGTTCAGACTCATTTCTGGGAGTGTTTCTGAGCCCATCCGTTGATATATAAAACAGAATCATGTTTTTAATCTAAGTACTACCTTAAGCCTTATTCATGCTGCATTTCCCCTCTGGTCCGCTTTGGTCCACGTGTGCTTTGGACAAGCCTGACGCGCACGCGGTGTTGTACATGCTCACTTTTTTTGTCTACCAGACCAAGCGGTTAACACGTGCACAACTGTTATTTGTAGTTTTGCCCCAGCCCTATGGGTGGCGAAAATGCGCTAGCATGCCAATTTGTTCACCAACTGTAAACGCGAGAGTGACGCACATTTTTTTGTAGCAACAACAACGGCATTTCAGGGAAAAGGAGGAATTACTGTTTTCCAGTGCTTTTCTCTGCTCAAGCTGCTGCTGCTGCAAAAGGATTCATGTATGTTTATTCTTATCTTCCGTGTCCTCATTGTCTTCCTCGTCTACTTTGTATTGGTGTGCTGTATGACTGAGAGTGAATGGTTGTCTCTCTGTGTTGGCCCTGCGATGGACTGGCGATCTGTCCAGGGTGTATCCTGCCTCCCGCCCAAAGATGCTGGGATAGGCGCCAGCCCCCCCGCGACCCGAAAAGGATTAAGCGGAAGAAGATGAAGATGTTGGTAGTGCCACCTCGTGAATGGGATGTTCAGTGTTGCACATGCGCCGTCAACGCATTTGGTCATCCGCAGAAGAGCCCTGCGGACACTAACGGACTGGAGACAATGACATAAATTTTGTCACACGAGGTTTCCAGTTGTATGTACGCGGACAGCGGAGGTGCAACATGAATCAAGCTTTAGGGCATCCAATATTGTTTATACTGACACATGACGCACAAAAAAACCATCCAAACCCAAAACCTACCCCAAAAGGGCATCTAATATAATCTGGAGACACATCGGTGTGCAAAGCACGTGGCCAGAAAAAAAATAATAGGGCATCGTTTTCTGAGACTGCCTTTCTAAGGTGCACTTTTTGGAACCAGTTATGTCACTGGCATTTACTTCATTAGTTGCAACATGTTGCTCTGTTTTGTGCTTGTTTTTTTTTTTTGTTTGTTTTTTTTTAAAGCTGTACCACTTGCTTTTCCAGTTTTTTGGTGTTCCTGTCTCAACTCATTTGAGGCGTTGCTCCAATCAAATTCAAGATGAGCTAATATTTTTCATAGAATATTAAAATGTCTCAACATTTGATATATTTTCTATGTTCTATTGTGAATAAAATGGTGGTTTGTGAGATTTGCAAATCACTGCATTGTTTTTGTTTCGATTTTGGATAATGGTCCGACTTTTCCGGAAGTGAGGTTGTATTATTCAGATGGTGGACGAAAATTTCCTTATGTGGGCCTAGCAGTGATTAAGCTAATAAATAAGAGAGAAGAAGGGTGCGCGCCTGAGAACTTGCCAAGGTGTTGTTTACAGCGGGTGCAGGTGGCGAACACCACTTTTAACTCTGCTCTGATTGATCCAGCGTGCCAAACAGACGCCCCCGCCGCAGCCAATAGGAAGCCGTCCTAAAAATTGTGCACGTCCTCCCGGTTTTGTCCACGTGCGCCGTCACGGTCAGCCCACTCTTCGTCGGAAGTCCTCTCTGGTGCGGGTCCGCCTGCTTGCTCGGTGATATTTGTTTGGCTCTGGTGTCGAGACGCGTCCAAGTCCCCGGGTCAGGTGAGTCAAAAGGGACAGAGGATGTAGGAGGAAAATGTCACCCCGTTACGTTCAGGTCTACGCGCGTCCTTAGTGAGCGAAAGCCGCTCCGAGGACGCCGGTCTGATGCAACGCTGTGCTGCGCAGTTGGTTTTTGTTGGGATTATTAGCATCGCTTTACATTAGCCTAATCTGTCCACACCTCATCTTCCGTGCAGCTATTTTAGATAGATATTCTCCATTTACGTTTTGTTTTTTATTGTCGGTACATCATGGTGCATCCATACATTTGGTTTTATTTCCAAATGTTAGCCCATCTTGGATAGATTATCCTGCTTTCTGTTAGCAGTGGACAGTTTTTATCCGAGAGTATGAGCTGTTGTATTTTTAATGTAGGAAAATAATTTTGTCAAAATAATAGCCCTTTTCTATAAAATATTTTAGTTCAGTTCTGGAGTGTCTGTGTAAATTATTAAATAAAAGATATTTGATTTACCCTTATAGATCTAATGATGCCACCAGTCAAGCAACTAAGACTCTAAAGTTGTAGAAACCTTCAACTTCAGGATAAACATGTTCCTGTACTTGACCCAGTGTCAGGATTTCATGTGCGTTTAACTTCTGGCTTAATGTTAATGTGCTTCTTAGGTTAAAATAATGAATGATTTAAATGTTAAGTTTTATTTCTGTTATAGATGAGGGATAAACTACAAATTTGTGTCATTTTTGTAGAGGAATTGTGATTTTGAACTGTGTATTAGTGCTCATACAGGTGTTGTTTTATGGTGCATTTGCACAAGCAGCATTCCTTCTGCTCACATTTGACCCACCATATGTTGTGTGTGAAGATCTATGCAGATACTGTGAGTATCTATACAGGCTGCTCTTCTTGTGTTGTTAACCAGCAATACTTGGAATCCCTCAACTCATGCCGACTCATTGTTCAAGTTGGCGAGAGTGGTGAGCATACCAAAGGTGATGGAAAAATGACAAAACATAAAAGGAAGAATTCTAATAAGGTTCCGAAAGCACAGCATGCAGGTTTGAGCATCGAAGGGGAGGAAGTGGAGGCAGGTTGCTGACTTCAAATTCTTGGGTGTGTGTATATATCCAGAGACCTGAGTTGGAAAGTGAACACAACTCACAACATCAAGAAAGCCCAGCAACGACTCTTTTTCCTCAGAACCCTGAACCGCAACAAACTTCCTCCAGCTCTGTTTAAGAACTTCTATTGCTGTACAGTAGAGAGTGTCCTGACGTGTGGCTGCACTGTCTGGTACTCCAGCTGCACAGAGGCAGAAAAGAAGGCGCTGCAACAGGTCATAAAGACAGCCCAGTGGATTGTAGGCTCCCCACTCCCAAGCATGGAGGACATTTACTCCACACGCCTCCTTAGAAGAGCTAAAAACATCAAGAATGACCCAACACACCCAGGACATTACCTGTTTTCCACCCTTCCCTCAGGGAGGCTCAGAGTCCTTAAAACCCGGACCAGCAGAATGAAAGAGAGCTTCTTCCCTAGAGCAGTAGACAGACTGTTGCACTGATAATCCTTTTAGCAGGTATGCACAGTTACATATATGTAGAGTGCATTAGTATTTTATCTATTTATTATTATTATTAAGATGATTGTATTTTAAGCTGTTAAGAGACTGCTGAACAGAGTTTCATTGTATTTTGCGTACAGTGACAATAAAGATTCTATTCTATTAGAATAGATTAGATTTGGTGGTGCCAAACTAATCAAGTGATCTTTTGTTCCACGATTCTTCAGCTTGGCTGGCAGTTGGTGTCTTTGCTTTAGTTTGGTGTATTAAACCATAGCTGAAGTCTTGTTAAATCCTCTTACAAGACTTTCTTGCCCTGCAGCTTGGCTCAGTGTCATGAGACCACTCCTCAAAGGTTCATGTTACCTTGTTGAACCCTGCTAGACTGCCACATTCCACAAACTCTTTTCCACATGGACCACAGGAGCCTGTTACCAGTATAACCTTTCTTAGCAGCGTTAACTGGTACACCAAGAGCCTTGAAGTTGGCAGGGAACAAGTAAATCTGTGAAAGAAGATGCATTTAACTACCCTTGTATTATGGAATGAAAAAGGAATGGAAGATGTAGATTTAATTAATGGTGCTATTATTTTTTTTTAATATTGATTAGATATTTTTTATGCAAGTGTATCACGGTATAGGTTTCTACACCTTGCAGTATTTAGTTAAGATGTGGCCAGTTCACTGTGTGATCACCGTATCAGCTCATGTTGCCATTAAAGAGGGGCCCCAGGCTTAACTGCCAGCTCTGGTGTGTGCTTTGTGAGTTAGTGAAGGTTCATGTACTGCCATTTAAGGTGGGGGATGGGAAGAATCTATGGGATCTGTTAATAAGCTTAGAAATACTAGGCTTATAAATCTATAGGGCCAGTGCTGATTGACCCAAATTGTCCCTATGAATACATCTGAAATTATAGTGGCAATAAATATTTTAAATGCTCCTGCTTGTCTTTACAGCTTAAAAATTATAAAACAAAGAAAAAACACATTCGGTGTGGTATTTTTTTTTTCATGGTTATTATTAGGAGTGTAACAGTACTTGTATTCAGATTTTTCTGTACGCCACCCATGGTACAGTTCAGATGCGTACCGAAGTATGACACAGACTATATAAGCGACTTTCGCATCTCGGCTCGCGCAAAGCATCATGGGACCATGGCTACCAAACATGTTCTATCGATACATTTAATTTATGGAAAGTTCCTGATCTACAAGCATATTGTATGTGTAGGGGTCTTCCCGGTTGTACCCACAAAAGCAAGGATGAACTAGTTGGTCTTGCATTCGCGGCCACGTTACAGAAATTGGCCAAAATGGCCCCCCGTATGTACGCTGACATAGCAGATTTTTTGTTGTCAAAGGACCAAGTACCCTTACTTGCGAGACTCTGAAACAACTACAGAGAAGGTAAGCAAGTGGTTTGACAGCTCAGCTTTGGTTTTGTCATTATGAGTAAATTTCACTACAAGGCATAGCCTGCTTACTTAGATCTATAGGTCGATACTACTATAGTTTAAGTACCACGCGTTTTCAATGATTTGCAATTTTATTTTATACCAGCCTACTTATCAATGACCTTAATTACATGTGTGTGTAGATCAAGCTTCATTACCAATATACAAAGAACTACATCCTAGATCGAGGCCTGCCTGTCCGTACCTACTACTTCAGGTTAGACTCGTGTCAATTAAGCTAGAACTTGAACAATACACAACACTATTTAATTAGTTATAATGTAGACTTACTGCTTTAATCCAACAATTACGTCCGTCCGGATCCTCCAGCTCCGTGGAGAATGTGTATAACGTGAATGGCGGCGGATATCTGCAAACGCTGGTCCCGAAGTTACACGCATGTATGCTACAAGTTTGCTTTTTCCACTGCTCTAGATGATACATGCCGTTCCCACACTTCACTACGGCACAGTGTGCACCTGGCATAACGGCGATTTAAAGCTTGAGGCAGACTTTAAACGGCAGTTGTTCAGGTGTGACAGTACTGTCTCTCTACAAAAGCAAGGCGGCTAGCGGAATGTTTTGTAGTCCTGACCTTTCAACCGGATGTCGAGTCGCATAGTTCGCACATGCGCACTCATAGTGTGAAAGTCGCTTATTGAGTGACGGACAGAAAGTGTAACTGTCATATCACGTCCCCTCCTCCTCTTAGTTTCCCTGTCTCTGGTCGCCTGTCAGCGGACTTCTGCAGTGCTCCCTCCCTGGTGAAGAATGACTGAAATTGGGCTACTTGTAAACACAACACCGGTAAGGTTAGTGAGTTTTTAAGTCAGTAAAGTTAGCACTTCTTATTTTCAATGAGCGACTATCTCAGCTTTAGAAAACTGATTAAACTGTTAGCATGTGCTAACATTACGCGTCAGACCATATTATCTCTTGAATGATGTTTGCTGACAGCTGAGCTGTTTCAGTTCTGCTGGTAACGTGTTAACTGCCAGTAAATGAGTGAATTACATGAGTAGCTTTCTCTTTTTCATCTTCTCTATTATTGTTGCGGTAATAAGCCCTCATTCTGAATATTAGTGTATCTCGGTAAATTAGAATACCATAATTTGTAATTTAATTTTTTTTTTAAAAAGTTAACCATAATCATCACAAATAAATTAAAACAGCTTAAATATTTCAACAGAGTGTGATGGTGGGGGGCTGTCGATGGCCAATGCTCCATGGTGAGCTATGGGCTTAAGAAAGTAAATATTTCACTGTATGTGTAGTGAAGACTCTCATTCCTCTACTGTAACTCAAAGCATTTGTAAACTGTTATTTTGGACTGGAAATTTTTATTGTAATTTTCATCTGAAGCCTAATTATTAAACTTTCAAACATCTAGGTTCAGCAAGGTTTCAAACTGGATGGACTAGCTTATTTTCTTTTTGACTTCAATGGAGTTGAATATTATTACTGCAGTTTGTTTTGAACAGTAGAGTTGCAGCACCCCTGTATGGTGCAATAGAAGCTGATATTTGAGTTTTATTTCTTTAGTGTTTGGGTTAAAAGACCGAACTTTAATATCTGTTATTTAATTGTGTTGCTACAAACACTTTTGATTGAGATTCAACGATTTTTTTTGTCAATACTACTATACAGACGTGGACAAAGTTGTTGGTACCCCTCTGTTAATGAAAGAAAAACCCACAATGGTCACAGAAATAACTTGAATCTGACAAAAGTGGTAATAAATAAAAATTCTATGAAAATTAACCAATGAAAATCAGACAATGCTTTTGATTTGTGGTTCAACAGAATTATTTAAAAAAACAAAAAACAAAAAAAAAACTCATGAAACAGGCCTGGACAAAAATGATGGTACCCCTAGAAAAGATTGAAAATAATGTGACCATAGGGACATGTTCAACCAAGATGTGTCCTCTAATTAACATCATAGGTGTCTACAAACTTGTAATCAGTCAGGCAGCCTATTTAAAGGGTGACAAGTAAGTCGCTGTGCTGCTTGGTGACATGGTGTGTATCACACTGAACATGGACCAGAGGAAGCAAAGGAGAGAGTTGTCTCAGGAGATTAGAAAGAAAATTATAGACAAGCATGTTAAAGGTAAAGGCTATAAAGACCATCTCCAAGCAGCTTGATGTTCCTGTGACTACAGTTGCACATATTATAGGAGGAGACGGATAATACGAATGGTAACAAAAGAGCCCAGAACAACCTCTAAACACATTCATGGTGAACTCCAAGGTCAAGGTACAGCAGTGTCAGATCGCACCATCCGTCGTTGTTTGAGCCAAAGTGGACTTCATGGGAGATGACCAAGGAGGACACCACTGTTGAAAACAAATCATAAAAAAGCCAGACTGGAATTTGCCAAACTGCATGTTAACAAGCCACAAAGCTTCTGGGAGAATGTCCTATGGACAGACGAGACAAAACTGGAACTTTTTGGCAAGGCACATCAGCTCTATGTTCACAGACACAAAAATGAAGCATACCAAGAAAAGAACACTGTCCCTACTGTGAAACATGGAGGATGTTCTGTTATGTTGTGTTCTGGGGCTGCTTTGCTGCATCTGGCACAGGGTGTCTTGAATCTGTGCAGGGTACAATGAAATCTCAAGACTATTAAGGTATTCTAGAGAGAAATGTGCTGCCCAGTGTCAGACAGCTTGGTCTCAGTCGCAGGTCATGGGTCCTGCAACAGGATAATGACCCAAAACACAGCTAAAAACACCCAAGAATGGCTAAGAGCGAAACATTGGACTATTCTAAAGTGGCCTTCTATGAGCCTTGATCTAAATCCTATTGAACATCTGTGGAAGGAGCTGAAACATGCCATCTGGAGAAGACACCCTTCAAACCTGAGACAACTGGAGCAGTTTGCTCATGAGGAGTGGGCCAAAATACCTGCTGAGAGGTGCAGAAGTCTCATTGACAGTTACAGAAATTGTTTGATTGCAGTGATTGCCTCAAAAGGTTGTGCAACAAAATATTAAGTTAAGGGTACCATCATTTTTGTCCAGGCCTATTTCATGAGTTTGTTTTTTAAAATAATTCTGTTGAACCACAAATCAAAAGCATTGTCTGATTTTCATTGATTAATTTTCATAGAATTTTTATTTATTACCACTTTTGTCAGATTCAAGTTATTTCTGTGACCATTGTGGGTTTTTCTTTCATTAACAGAGGGGTACCAACAATTTTGTACACGTCCGTACGTACAGAACATACAACAGAATTGAAATGCCGTTTCTCTCTCTTCAGTGATGTGTGCAGTATTTAAAAAAAAAAAAAAAAGAGTAAGGCTGGAAAAACAGCAGTCTATGTACAGTAATGCTACCCGTAGTGCAAATAATGGTAAAAGATAAAACCCAGACATCCCTTAGCACAAATAAAGATGAACAATAAAGCCCAGCAATCCTATATACAGAAAAAGTAGAGCAGAAATACTCGTAGTTGCAAGTTTGATGCAGTAGTGTAGGTGCAGACAGTGACAGATTGGACTGCACATGATCAATATTGCAGTAACAGACAGCAGCAGATATGGCATTTGTGCATATGGTTGCAGTAAGGTGCAGAGACATACAGCAGCAGATGTATTACTGTTGGTGTGCCAGTCTTTGTGTACCAACAGCTGAGGTAGTTATTGTGTGGGTGAGTGGTTACAGGGGGGTGGGGTGGACAGAGTTCAGAGTCCTGGTGGCCTGGTGAACAAAGCTGTTTAGCAGTCTTGTGGAGTAGGCCCGGAGGCTCTGGTACCTTTTCCCCGAGGACAGGGAGCTGAAGAGGGAATGTGGGGGTGGGAGTTGTCTCCTGCAATGTTGATGGCTCTGCGGGTGAGGCGGGTGTGATAGATGTCCAAGAAGGGGGACAGACAGACACTGGTGATTTTGCGAGCAACTTTCACTGCGCATTGTAGTTTCTTCCGTCAGGAGGCAGTGCAGCTTCCATACCACACTGTGATGCAGCTGGTGAGGATGCTCTCAGTGGTGTCCCAGTAAAATGAGCACATGGTGGGGGTTGGGACTCGTGCTTTCCTCAGTTTGCGGAGGAAATGGAGGAGAGTTTGAGCCTTCCTGGCCAGTGATGTGGTGTTGTTGGACCAGGAGAGGTCCTCAGAGAAGTGCACCCCAAGGAACTTGGTGCTGCTCACCCTCTCCACAGCTGCTTCATCGATGATCAGAAGAGGATGCTGTGTCCCCTTCTGAAGTTGACTATGATCTCCTCGGTATTTCCCACTTTCAGGAAGAGATTATTGTCTTTTTACACCACCGGACCAGTTGGCTCATCTCATTTCTGTAGTTGGCCTCCTCATTGTTGGTGAGGAGGCCCACCACTGTTGTCATTTGCAAACTTGGTGATGTGGTTGGTGGTGTAGGCTGGTACACAGTCATGGATCAGCAGGGTGAAGAGCAGCGGGCTGAGGACGCATCCTTGTGGGGCCCCTGTGCTCAATGTGATGGTCTTGGAGGTGTTGCTGCCAACCCGCACGTTCTGTGGCCTCCCTGTGAGAAAGTCCAGCATCCAGTTACAAAGAAAGGTTTTGAGTCCCAAGTGTCTGAGTTTTGTATTCACTGCTGGGGAATGATTGCGTTGAATGCTGAACTGAATTCCAAGAACAGCATTTGCACGTAGGAGTTCTTTGAGTCCAGGTGGGTGAGGGCTGGATGGAGAGCAGCAGACATTGTCTCTTATGTGGATCTGTTTGATCTGTATGCAAACTGAGATGGGTTGTGGGAGGGAGGGAGGGAGGATAGGCTTGATGTCCTGCATAACCAGCCGCTCAAAGCACTTCATTATGATGGGGGTCAGTGCTATGGGCTGGTAGTCGTTGTAGTTGGATGGGACGGGCTTTTTTGGGACTGGTGTTATGGTGGCAGTTTTGAAACGTGGGGACAACAGTTTGACTCAGGGAGATGTTGAAGATGTCGGCCAGGACATTCATGAGCTCCTCCGCACAGTCCTTCAGAACGTGACCTGGTATGTTGTCTGGTTCAACTGCCTTGTGTGGGTTGATCCTGGAGAGGGTCTTCTTCACACTAGCTGGATCCAGACTTATAGCCTGCTCGTCTGCGGGAGGAGTGGTCTTCTGTGCTGATGTGCTGTTTTGTGTTTCAAAGAAGCCAAAGAAGTCGTTTAAGTTGTTAAGCAGTGTGATGTTACTCGCACAGGTCTGAGATGGAGGTTTGTAGTTGGTGAGGGTCAATATGCCATGCCAGAGAGACCATGTAAACTGTTAAGTTCAAGTTTCCAACTCATGTTTCGTGGATCATCATTTTATTTAGCTATGGGAACATTTTATAATAGGCTATTCAAATGTCAATTGTTACACTTGTCGACATCATTCATTTCCAAAAGAGAATTCATTTATTGTATACATTTTAATTTTAATTTTGCTTATATGAAAATATTTTTTTTGTTGGAGAGTTTACTGCTGGCAGTTGGCAGTTTTTTTGTCAGTAAAGCTTTTCCCGCTTATACAAAAGATAAGTAGTTTTATGTTTTGCATTTTGTTTCCTTACTGTACCGAAAATGAACTGAACCGTGACCTTAAAACCAAGAACCGTGATTTTAGGCGTACTGTTACACTCCTAATTATTATAAATGGATGCATTATTTTTTTTAAAAACCTTACATCCCATTGATTGCCAAATATAATCTACCTGCAAGATTAAGTCACCATCTGGTCTTGTTCCTGGATAGTTTTACTTTTGAAATTCCTATCAACTATTTCATTAACCCCTTGAACTCTGTGAATTCCGTGGGCGGTCATGTCTCTGCATCTTAGTGCGTCTCAGTGCGCACTGAAAAAAAAGGTGTGTTTCCGGTCTTCCAGTACAGACACAGCCTTGTTACAACCTGAGAAAAAAGCTGTGTAATATATTCATTTTTTGTGGAATTTTTACAAAATTTTGACCTGAGCTTGAAAACACTTGGTTCTACATTTCTGTTGTGTTTTCCAGCCAGTATCTGACAGCTGTATGTTATTTGCAAGCATTTGTATCTTAAAAAAAAAAAAAAACACCCGGGCGAACTTTCTTGTTACTCAGTGGCAGGAGCACTTAGAGAGATTATGACTGTTTTGCCAAAAAATTCAGAGTGTTTTCTTTTAAATGAGACTAACCCCATGAAGATGCTGCAAAGGGTTGAAGAACAGCTTTTGATTTACTTTGGGCATGTTATTTTTGGGCGTTTTTAGGGAAGTTGAACAGAGTTCAACAGGTTAACAGCCCCACCCATTAACAAACCTTCAGGCCATGAGATGTAAATCTCCTCCTTGGCTAGCTCCGTGATTAATCTTTGTGCCACCAACTTCTTGTAAAGTTATGTCCCAACATTTTATAGCATATTTGTGATTTCATTGACATTTATAACCAGTAACAACTGATTAGACATTTTGTGGTTGTTATTAACCACACTCACAAATACAGAGATAAGCAGTTGTTTTAATGGCAGATTGTAAACACGGATGCATTCCTGCAGATGTAAGGCAACAGTGCTCATAAATCTGAAATCAAAGCTCTGTGTAACGATGGGTAAGCATGATTATACTGTAAAATGTCTCTAGAAGAGGAATGGATCTCTTTCCTCGTGGCAAGTAAATGATGCAACACTAATGGCTCTTTTCCACTAGTACCTGTTTAGCCCAGTATAGCACAGCCCAGTTCAGTTCAGTCCGCTTGTGTTTCCATGACACCAGAGTACCACTTGATGTGGGTGGGATTTGTTACAGGGAGGCGGCGCAACCCTCCCATGACGTAAAACAAGTGACCCAGGCAAAACACAAGATGGCAGGATATGAGGCAACTGCGGTCTCTGGCTTTTTTGCCAGAGTAAAGGCAAAAAAGGAGAGCAGAAAGCTATAGGCAGTGAGATGACACACTCTGGAAAAGTACTGGAGCATCTAGGAAGCCATATAGAGCAGTATGAAGCGGAAGACAGGATACAAACTACATCACATATGAAGGTAAGGTAATGATTGCAAATGCTACTTTGCTTTAAGTCCGTCATACTACATTGTAATGTCGGCAAGTTATCGCTATTAGGTACTAAAATATGTATTCTCTGTGTGTGTTTCAGATGGCTCTCTTGTGGCAAAGTTATCGCTTCAAACCATGGGTCTGGGCGTTCAACACAGGCTCCCAGTGATGAGATGTCACCCCAGCTTCACGAACGCGCAGTGGTTACAGAACTTCAGAATGTCTGTAGAAATGTTTAGCTTCCTGTGCAACAAATTGCTCTGATCTGTGTGAAAATCATGGAGAGATTGTTGAGACTTCATGGAATGTACCTGCTCCAGCCAGTGGTGTTGTGGCAAAAAAGTAAAGTGATCAGCTGCCAAAACTTGATCACCAAGTGCCATATTGTAGTTATGGGGTTATATTAGCGGTAAAATATATATTTCAACAGGTAAACGGTACTGAGTTAGGTATAATATATATTTAACAATTATGATGCATTTTAAGCCAAAACAAACTGGATCTGGGATAAAAAGCAATTAAAATAACACAGTCACAAGGTTACATGGAGAAATACATGGCTTTACTGGATATGTTTGTTTTTTGTTTTTGTTTTTCACCCTTATTGTCATTCAGCCGTACAACCTATCATGTACAGTAGAACGAGATTGTGCTTTACCTATCTACAGTGTCAATCACACACACCCCAAGTGCAGAATCGGAGGGCCATCTTGTGTTTTGCCTGGGTCACTTGTTTTACATCATGGGAGGGTTGCATCGCCTCCCTGTGACAAATCCCACCCACATATACTGTATGTATGTACTGTATAAATATATATTCTCTGCATCAACAATGAGCTATACATGTATTCATTTAGTATAGCACTAGGAATTTTGACAATAAACCTTAGTACTTTTTGCAGATGTGTCGCCACTTTTGTTTTATGTGTGAAGGTTACCACCAAGTGACATAAATTAAATACTAAAAGGTTGGAAAAGCTGTCTAAGAACAATCCAGCGGTTTGAGAAACAGAATTATGAACCATAAAGCAGTTTGTGTTAAAATGTTAAATCCCATTAAACCCTAACCCAGGGGTGTCCAATCATGTGCCATGGAGAGCCAAGACCCTGCAGGTTCTCTCTTCTACCCAGTCTCTTCAGCAGGTGTTTTCACTGATCAACAGTCAGTGGAAGAAATTCAGTGGAATCTGCTGTTGAAGACACTGGTTGGAGGTAAAGCCTGAAGGATCTTGGCCCTCCATGGCACATGATTGGACACCCCTGCCCTAACCCATTAATAGAAAATACAGATGCTAATATGGCCCAGAATTCCTCCATATACTGGTACTGTCACTAAAGTGTGCAGGGTCTTCTGCACTGGCATATCCAACAATACAGTCTTCAGTAAATAAAATAATTGTTTTTGGTTACTTTTCAACTGCTGAAGTTGGGTGGCTCCGTCTAGTTCCCTCTAGATACTCTCATCAGCCGAAAGGCACAGAAAACTCTGCTGGACCACAGTGTTGATTTCTGTGAGTCTGATTTCTGTGAAGCCATTCTATCATTGTTGTTTATACTGACGCTTGCTTGCTGGCTCACGGACGAATCTTTGCAAATGGCGGCTTGTGATTCTGTAATTCAGCCTTAAAACATTGCTCTCATGACATTACGCCCGGACCAATCAGTGGCCAGCAGTCTTTCGACTTCACATTTTCAGGTCAGTACAGCACTCTTGGAACCAGTCTGGAGTAGGTCCGTAAAATTGGGACCAAAACCGTTACAGTTCCTAATGGAAAAGCCTACAAAGCGTACCGAACAGGGCCAAACGGGTACTAGTGGAAAAGCCCCATAACTGAAGATTAAGCAGCCTCAACTTTATCCTACTGTAGGATTGGTTATCTCACATATTGTAGCTGAAGTTGGTTGTTTGTCATGGCAAGGTAAAATGTTAAGTGCTGGGCTGAAATCCTAGATAAACAGATGCTAAAAATCCTGATCAGCTGTTTCTGAAATGTTGACATGACTCAGCATTAATATGAGAAAGGTGTGGTTCAGTGTTTTTCTCAGGAAGTGGCTTTTTATCATTACATAATGTGGGCTAAATCTTTTTTTTAAATTTTAGTTTTGCTTTGTTTTTAGATAGATAGTGGTACCATACTGCTGTGACTACAGGGCCATCCGCACCAAGCATGATAAAGATAACTATAAAATTATAGTTTTAAAAATCGTTCTAACTGAAGTGGATGGCAGAGTCCACAGTATAACAATAACCATAACGAAAGTAGCAGACGATATCGTTGGGATCACTTTCAGAGTGATTTTATGAACAGTAAAAAGGCTTTCAACCAGTTCAGAAAACAGCCGACCAATGCTGACATCTGTTTTGACACCAAGGCTGAAATAAATGACAGTCTGGGAACATTTATCTACCTGCTTCCAGTAGGTGAAGGAGGAGGGGTAGAAATAATTGGATAATAATAATACATTAAATTTGTAACGCACTTTTCATTACCGGCGATCTAAAAGTGCTACAATATAAAGTAGAAAAAAGTTAAAAATACTTGGAGAGTAATTAAAAATACTATTAAAATGTACTTTAAAAAAGTTAGCTCAGAGTAGGAAAAGGCCCTCTTAAACAGAAGGGTTTTTAGGCCTTTTTTTAAAAGTGTCAGTTGTTTGTGGAGCTCTCGGGTAATCAAGGAGAGAATTCCACAGATGGGAGGCTGCCGAACAGAAAGCTCGATCTCCCATGGTCCGGAGTTTGGTCTTGAGGGAAACAAGAAGGTTTGTGTTGACAGAGAAGAGGATTCTTGTCGAGGTATGGATGGAAAGCAGGTCCTTGGGGTATTGTGGGACATGACCATGGGATGCACTGATAGGCCAGCAGGCAGATTATATATTGAATTCTGAGAGAGACCGGAAGCCAGTGAAGCGTTTGAAGGATGGGTGTGACATGTTCATGTTTCCATACTCTCATCAGGATTCTAGCAACAGTGTTTTAGAGATGTTTAAGATTCTTGAGATTTTTGCTGTGAATTCCAGTAAAAAGGGCATTACAATAGTCTGGAGGAGATAAAGGCATGCATTAGTTTTTCCACATCAGGTAGTGTGAGAGTGGTGTCAAGTCTGGCAATATTCTTGAGTTGAAAATAGGAAGATTTACACAGTTGTTTTATCCATCCATCCATCCATCCATCCATCTTCTACGCTTTTCCGGAGGTCTGGGTCGCGGAGGCAGCAGTTCAAGCAGAGAAGTCCAGACTTCCCTCTCCCCAGCCACCTGTTCCAGCTCTTCAGAGAGGACACCAAGGCGTTCCCAGACCAGCTGGGAGACATAGTCTCTCCAGCGAATCCTGGGTCTACCCCAGGGTCTTCTCCCAGTGGGACGTGCCCAAAACACCTCAAGTGGGAGGTGTCCAGGAGGCATCCTGATGAGATGCCCAATGCTCCGCACTGGGTGTGTTTATATTTATATACCTATATATTTATTCCATCTAGCTACAATGCTCCGCACTGTGTGTTTATATATCTACATATTATTCCATCTAGCTACATTGCGCCGCACTGTGTGTGTTTATATATTTACATATTTATTCCACCTAGCTGCAATGCTCCGTACTGTGGGTGTTTATATATCTACATATTTATTCCATCTAGCTACAATGCTCCGCACTGTGTGTTTATATATTCATATATTTATTCCATCCAGCTACAATGCTCTGCACTGTGTCTGTGTGTGTGTGTATATATATATATATATTTTATAGTAATATGTACATATGTATATTAGCTGCTCTTGCTTGCTTGTTTTTTTTTTTTTCTTGCCTTCTGATTGTTGCTCTGAGTGTTGCTATCCCTGTGCTGTTGCAATCCTGGAATTTCCCCGTTGTGGGACTAATAAAGGCTTATCTTATCTTATACTACCTCAACTGGCTCCTTTCACTGTAGAGGAGCAGCGGTTCTACTCTGAGTCTCCCAGATGACTGAGCTCCTCACCCTATCTCTAAGGGTAAGTCCAGCAATCCTACGAAGGAAGCTCATTTCAGCCGCTTGTATCCGCAATCTCATTCTTTTGGTCATTACCCAAAGCTCATGACCATAGGTGAGGGTAGGAACGTAGATTGACAGGTAAATCGACAGCTTTGCTTTAGAGCTTAGCTCCCTCTTCACCACAACAGACCGCTACAGTGTCCACATCACTGCAGATGCTGCTCTGATCTGTCTGTCAATCTCTTGCTCCAGTCTCCCCTCACTCATGAATAAGACCCTGAGATACTTAAACTCCTCCACTTGGGGCAGGAGTTTGTTCCCAACCCAGAGAGGACAATCCACCTTTTTCCAGCTGAGGTCCATGGAGTCGGACTTGGAGGTGCTGATACTCATCCCAGCCGCTTCACACTCACTGGCAAACTGTCCTAGAAAGACCTGTAGGTCATTGCTGGATGAAGCCAACAGGACAGCACCGTCTGCAAACAACAAGAGAGGAGATCCTGTGGTCACCGAGCTTGAGACCCTCTGTTTCCTGGCTGCGCCTAGAAATCCTGTCCATAAAAATTATGAACAAGATCGGTGACAAAGGGCAACCCTGGCAAAGTCCAACTCTCACTGGGAGTGAATCCGACCAAGTGTTGGCAATACGAACCAAACTCTCACAACAGTCATATAGAGACCGGATAGCTTGTAATAACAAGCCCGATACCCCATACTCCTGAAGCACCCCCCACAAAAAACCACAAGGGACGTGGTCAAATGCTTTCTCCAAGTCCACAAAACACATGTAAACTGGTTGGGCAAACTCCCACGAACCCTCGAGGATTCTCGAGAGGGTAAAGAGTTGATCTGATGTCCCACGGTCAGGACAAAAACCACATTGCTCCTCCTGAATCCGAGGTTCGAGCAACGGCCAGACTCTTCTCTTCAGTACCTTGGCATAGACCTCCCCAGGGAGGCTGAGGAGTGTGATCCCTCTAATGTTGGAGCACACCTTCTGGTCCCCCTTTTTAAAGAGGGGAACCACCACCCCAGTTTGCCATGCCAAAGGCACTGTCTCCAACCTCCGTGCAATGTTGCAGAGGCGTGTCAATCATGACAGCCCTACAACATCCAGGGCCTTGAGGTACTCAGGACGAATCTCATCCACCCCCATGGCCCGGCCACCAAAGAGATTTTTAACCACCTTGGCGACCTCAGCCCCTGTGATGGGCAAGTCGTCCCCAAGCCCTGCTTCCTCTGTGGAAGGCATGTCAGTGGGATTGAGGAGATCCTTGAAGTATTCCTTCCACCGGCCGACGATATCCCCAGTCGAAGTCCGCAGCGCCCCATCCCCACCATACACAATGTGGACAAGGAGCTGCTTCCACCCTCCTGAGCCGCCAGACAGTTTGCCAGAATCTCTTCAATGCCGACCAAAAGTCTTGTTCCATGGCCTCACCGAACTCCTCCCACACCCAAGTTTTTAGTTCAGCAACCACCCGAGCCGCACTCCGCTTGGCCTGCCGGTACACCTCAGCTGCTTCAGGAGTCCCACAAGCCAACCAAGCTTGATAGGACTCCTTCTTCAGCTTAATGGCCCCCCTCACCACTGGTGTCCACCACTTGGTTTGGGGGTTGCCACCACGAGATGCACCGACGACCTTGCGACCGCAGCCTCTGGGCAGCCGTTTCAACAATGGAGATGGAGAACATGGCCCATTCAGACTCCATGTCCCCAGACTCCCTCGGAATGTGGTTGAAGTTCTTTCGGAGGTGGGAGTTAAAAAACTTCCCAGACAGGGGCCTCAGCCAGACATTCCCAGCACACCCTCACACTACCTTTGGGTCTACCAGGTCTGAATGACATCCTCCCCTGCCATCGGATCCAACTCACCACCAGATGGTGATCAGTTGACAGCTCTGTACCTCCCTTTACCCAAGTGGCCAAGACATATGGTCGCTGGTCTTATGACACGATAACAAAATCAATCATGGACCTGCGACCTAGGGTGTCCTGGTGCCAGGTGCACATGTGGACACCCTTATGCTTGAACATGGTGTTCGTTATGGACAAACTGTGGTTAATTCAATTCAATTCAATTCAACTTTATTTATATAGCGCCATTTCACAACAACAGTCATCTCATAGCACTATCAACTGTAGGGAGGACCCCCACAGTTGCAGAAAGACCCCAGCAATCAGGCGATCCCCTGTGAGCAAGCACTTGGCGACGGTGGAGAGGAAAAACTCCCTTTTAACAGGAAGAAACCTCCAGCAGAACCAGGCTCAGGGAGGGGCAGTCATCTGCTGCGACTGGCTGGGGGGTGAGGGGACAGAGAAGAAGAAAAGAACAGACATGTAGAGAGCAAACAGCACGATGGGGACTCAATCTATGGGAGAGAACAAACAAATGTTAATGACCGGCAAAAAAAAAATATTTCATAGAGAGTGAGGAAAGGAGTGAGGCCCAGTGCATTACTGGAGGTCCCCCGGCTGACTAAACCTATTAGCAGCATAACTAAGGGAGGGTTCAGAAACACATGATCCCTCCCTAATTGTAGGCTATATCAAAAAGGTAGGTTTTAGCCCTATTCTTAAAAACAGAGATCGAGTCTGACTCCCGAATCCAGATTGGCAGCTGATTCCACAGGAGAGGAGCTTGATAACTGAAGGCTCTGCCTCCCATTGTACTTTTGGAGATTCTAGGTATTACAAGTAAACCTGCATTTTGGGAGCGTAGTGCTCTGTTAGGATGATACGGTAGTATCAGATCTTTTAAATAAAAAGGAGCCTGATTGTTTAGAGCTTTGTAAGTAAGAAGAAGGATTTTAAACTTAATTCTAAACTCTATGGGAAGCCAATGAAGGGAGGCCAGAACCGGAGAGATATGATCTCTCTTTCTAGTACCTGTTAAAACTCTTGCTGCAGCATTTTGGATCAGCTGAAGACTTTTTAAAGATGTTTTAGGACAGCCTGATAATAAAGAATTACAATAATCTAATCTCGAGCTAACAAAAGCGTGGATCAGCTTCTCAGCATCACTCTGAGACAAGATGCTCCTAATCTTGGCAATATTACGCAAATGATAGAAGGCAGTCTTAGAAACAAATTTAATATGTGAATTGAAGGACAAATCCTGATCAAAAATAACTCCAAGGTTCCTCACAGAGCTATTAAGAGAAAGAGTAACTGCATCCAAACTGAAAGTTTGATTTGGAAAGGAATTTCTAAGGTTTTTTGGACCAACAAGAATGACTTCAGTCTTATCTGAATTTAATAGCAGGAAATTACAAGTCATCCAAGCTTTGATTTCCTTAAGACAGGCTTCTAACTTGGCTAATTGATTAGTATCATCTGGCTTCATTGACAGGTATAATTGTGTGTCATCTGCATAACAGTGAAAATGTATACAGTGCTTTCTAATAATGTTGCCTAACGGAAGCATATATAAACTAAAAAGAGTAGGGCCAAGCACAGATCCCTGTGGAACTCCATGACTAAGCTTTGAGCTGAGAGAAAACTCATCATTTACATGAACAAACTGGAACCTATCAGATAAGATCTAAACCACTGCAACGAAGTTCCATTAAGTCCAACATAGTGTTCTAATCTATCAAGTAGAATATTATGATCAATAGTATCAAAAGCTGCACTAAGATCTAAAAGGACAAGTACAGAAACTAGTCCATTATCAGATGCAATGAGGAGGTCGTTAGTGACCTTCGCTAAGGCTGTTTCAGTGCTATGATGGATTCTAAACCCAGATTGAAACTCCTCAAATAAACCATTTCCCTGCAGGTGGTCAAATAATTGCGTAGCAACAACTCTTTCTAAGATTTTTGAAATGAAAGGGAGATTAGAGATTGGTCTATAGTTAGCTAAAGCTCCTGGATCTAGCGTTGGCTTTTTGAGTAAGGGTTTAATTACAGCCGTTTTAAAAGCCTGCGGTACATGGCCTAAAGTTAATGAAGAATTGATTATATGAAGAATAAAGCTACCAATAAGTGGGAAGACTTCTTTAAATAACCTGGTAGGAATAGGGTCTAAAAGACAAGTTGAAGGTTTGGATGAGGAAACTATTTTGTCTAACTCACAAAGGTCGATTGGAGTAAACTCATCAAGACAGACATCAATAGAAGGAGTTGTAGTAGTTACAGTATTTAAGTTAACTGTGGGAAGAATCTGATTGATTTTATCTCTGATGGATGAAATTTTATTATTGAAAAAGTTCATAAAGTCCTGACTAGTAAGCTCTAAGGGGATGCTAGGATTGACAGAGTCCTGACTCTTTGTCAACCTGGCTACAGTACTGAAAAGAAACCTGGGATTATTCTTGTTCTCTTCTATTAATGCAGAGTAATAACTCGTTCTAGCTTTTCTAAGAGATTTTTTATAAATTAAAAGATGATTTCTCCAAGCTAAATAGATTTCATCTAAATTAATAGAGCGCCATTTTCTTTCTAATTGACGAGTCTTCTGTTTTAAGCTACGAGTTTCTGTGTTGAACCAAGGAGTTAAAAATCTCTGATTAGACTTTTTCTTTTTTAAGGGGGCCACCAAGTCTAGAGCCTGATGCAGAGAAGCTGAAACACTATCCACCATGTTATCAATTACAGAAGGAGCAAGCTGTCTATAGCTTATTTCCGTTGTGTTGACACATGGCATAGAGGAAACAATCTGCATAAATTTGGAAACAGCATCATCTGAGAGGCATCTACTGTGATAATATTTTTCTTTAGGAGCCAAATAGTCAGAAATAGTAAAATCAAAGGTTAACAGACAATGGTCTGACAGTACAGGGTTATGAGGAGACACTACAAGATTTTCTATTTCTATGCCATATGTCAGAACAAGGTCCAATGTATGGTGGAGGTAATGAGTAGAATTTCCTACTTTCTGAGAAAACCCAATCGAGTCTAATATTGAATTAAAAGCCACATTAAGGCAGTCACTATCTACATCCACATGTATATTAAAGTCCCCTACTATAATTATTCTATCAGATTTCAGCACTAAATCAGCTAAGAAATCAGGAAATTCGGATAAAAATTCTGAATAGGTTGATGGGGGACGATAAACTATGGCAAATAAAATTGGGTTTAACCTGGAATTGCTAAAGTGCCCAACACTGAGGACCAGGCCCTCAAAGGAATTATAACATGTTTTTTGCTTTACATTAACTAGTAATTTGGAATGGTAAATTGATGCTACTCCTCCTCCACGACCAGAACTTCTGGGATTTTGACAGTTTAAATAACCAGAGGGAGTTGATTCATTTAAACCAACATAATCCTCTTACCCTAACCAAGTCTCTGTAAGGGAAATTAAATCAATCTGATGATCAATTAACAGATCATGGACTAACAGAGACTTGGGAGTTAGAGACCTAATATTTAATAAACCACATTTAATTTTTAAATTATGAGGAGGAACAGAGGCCAAATCATTCAATTTAGAGGCTTTATGTTTAATTTGAGTTTTACCAATAATTTGCTTTATCACTTTGGGATGCTTATACATTATATTTTTATTTACTTTGGAGGGAGCAGACAACGATTCTCTGATGGGGAAGACAGGGGCTAAGCTGAGGGGTGGCGGATGAAGAGGAGCTGCAGAGAGGCGTGTAAGACTGCGACTCTGCTTCCTGGTCCCAACTCTGAGTAGTCATGGTTTTGGAAATTTGGATAAAAAAGATGCCAGATTGTTAGATAAATGAGAAGCACCATCCAAAGTGGGATGAATGCTGTCTCATCTCATAAGACCAGGTTTTCCCCAAAAAGAGCTCCAATTGTCAATGTAGCCCACGTCATTTTTAGGACACCACACAGACAGCCAGCGGTTCAAGGATGACGAGCGACTAAACATGTCATCACTGGTCAGATTGGGGAGGGGCCCAGAGAATACTACAGTGGCAGACATCGTTTTTGCAAAGTCACACACCGATTCTATATTAAGTTTCGTGACTTCCGACTGCCGGAGACGGATGTCATTAATGCCGGCGTGAATAACAATTGTGGAATATTTACAGTTACTTTTAGCCAGCATTTTCAAATTTGACTCGATGTCGCCTGCTCTGGCCCCAGGAATGCATGTGACTATGGCCGCTGGAGTCTCTAGGTTCACGTTTCTGACTACAGAGTCGCCAATGATCAGAGTTTTTTCCTCAGCGGGTGTGTCGCTGAGCGGGGAAAAACGATTAGAAACGTGAACAGGTTGGTGGTGAACCGGGGCTTTGCGACTAGGCTTCCTTCTCACCGTCACCCACCCAGTCTCCTCGCTGCTGAGGAGAGCCGGGGAACCGGTGACAGGGGGACCTAAGCTAGCTAGCTCCGCTGCAGCTAATGGGCGTCCGTCGAGATTAACTGGCGCAGACGGTGTTTCAATGCAGCGGAGCCGGGATTCCAAATCAGACAACCTCGCCTCGAGCGCCTCAAAAAGACAACATTTATTACATTTACCGTTATCACTAAAAGAGGCAGAGGTGTAGCTAAACATCTGACAGAGAGAGCACACCAGAGGAGGAGAGGAAAGAGAGCTAGTAGCCATAGCTAGTGGCTCGAGAGCTGGAGAGCAAACCACACAGGCAGACAGCAAAACAGGAAGTGACGATACGTTACCACAAGGAAGTGACGATAGCACAGAAGTCTAATAACTGAACACCACTCAGGTTCAGATCGGGCAGGCCGTTCCTCCCAGTCACCCCCCTCCAGGTTTCACTGTCGTTGCCTACGTGCACATTGAAGTCCCCCAGTAGGACAATAGCGTCTCCAAGAGGAGCATCCTCCAGCACCCCAGTCAGAGACTCCAAAAAGGGTGGGTACTCTGAACCATCATTTGGTTCATAGGCACAAATGATGGTCAGGACCCGTTTCCCAACCCGAGGGCGCAGTTAAACAACGCTTTCATCCACCGGAGAAAACTCCCAATATAGAGGCCGCAAGGTGGGGGGGATACAAGAATACCTACCTCTGCTCGTCGCCTCTTGCCCGGAGCAACTCCAGAGTAGGCCAAGCTTCAGTTGTTTTATGTGGTTGTCAAAAGTTAAATGTGTGTCCAGTTTAATACCAAGGTTGGTAACAGAGGATGACAGTGGGATGTGATGATCAGAATAGGTGATAGCTGTATTAGAAGACAGGCTTACTTGATGTGGGGTGCCAATAAAAATAGCTTCAGTTTTGGTGCTGTTCAGTTGTTGAAAATTTTGTTGCATCCATTCTACGGATGTTATTGATTAATTGACTTTCGATTAATTGTTGATAAGAATTTAGTCGACTAAATTAAATTACTTGTCAATTAATTGATAACTCAACAGTCCTTTTCAATGGGAGCTTATTCTATGAAATGTAGTGGCACCACCATCCAGGTGGGGGCGCACGCAGTCACCCACTGCCACATTTCAACTGAAAAAGCAGAAGAAGATGCTAAGCCCCCACAGCGCATGCACTCTGCAAAGTGACAAAACTCGCCTTTCCAGGTTAAGTCAGAGAATCACAAGTTCCAATGGCACGTTCCAATGTCCACACACCTACTTCAAATCAGCAGGGCAAAGAAATGGACTGTAGCAAGTAAAAAGACTACACGAGTGCAAAAACCTTTCCCTGCTGCCTTCAACCTGCCACTAGATGGAAAAGCAGACCGGACTCAAGTTCCCACTGAGGTAACAGACAACAGAGGGAGCCCAGATGTTACTGGATTGCCGGGGTACTGTGATAATGTTTAACATGCAACAGATAAAGCAGCTCACAATTTATTTGTTAAAACAGTCTACCAGTGCATCTCAGTAAATAAGAATGTGAAAGTTTTTTTAATATAACTAAAAAAGATAAATTTTATGATATTGGTGATAATTTTTTAAAAAAATCATGACATTTGCAATTTACTGAGCTATACCAGCACATAGTATACACTTTGCAGTGCAGAATTTGTTAAACTATGAAAAAAAAGCAGATGATACAATAAATCGAGGAATATGATGTTCATGTTTTATTCAGTATATCAAAAACAACTTTTTACATGTTAAAGATAGACTGTATTGTACTGAGGGAAATTCAAATTCTCAGGAAAAACGCAGCTTATCAAGTAATCGTTAATCGATCAATAAGGTGAATCAGTTAATGGTAAATGGCGTTCTCTTATATAGCACTTTTTCTCATCTCTAGATGACCAAAGCGCTTTACATATCCTGCTATTCACCCATTCACACACTGGTGGCGGCAGAGCTGCCATGCAGCAGCGCTGGCTTGACCCACCAGGAGCAACTGGGGGTTCATTGTCTTGCTCAAGGACACTTCGACATGCAGACTGCAGACAGAGTGTGAATTGAACCCCTGACCCTCCGATCAGTAGTCAGCTACACTACACCTGTGCCACAGCTGCCCCCATGAATTAATCGATAACCTGCATCCCTAATCGAGGCCTTAATCTCCTCCAGGCATGTAGTAAGGGTGGTGAGTGCAGATGCCATTCTTGTAGAGGGGGTTGGATCAGTATGGATGTAAAGTTGTGTGTCGTCAGCATAGCAGTTGAATGAAATTCCATGCCGGCTGATGACATGACCAAGCGGAAGCATCTAGAGTGTAAACAAGATCGGACCAAGTACAGACCCCTGTGGGACATCACATTCATAAAGTGGCCCTCTGAAACAGCTCTATGCATCCAAGCTGAAATTATAATTATTATTATTGTTAGCCTATTATTAATTATTTGCAAACCCATGTGATTCTGCTTTGTGCTCACTCCATTCTACCTGTGCGAGTTCAAGGACGCTCTGGAGCTGAGAGAAAAATCAGGTGAATAATTTCACGCTCTTATTGCTTTTCTTCAGCATGGTAGTATACTGGTTAGCTCTGTTGCCTAACATCTATAAGGTTCCAGGTCCGAATCGCCATCCTGGCTGGGGTAGGAGCTTTTCTGTGTAGAGTTTGCATGTTCTCCCTGTGCTGTGTGGGTTTACTTCAGGTGCTCCAGTTTCCTCCCACAATCCAAAGACATGCTTGTTAGGTTAATTTGTCATTCTAAATTGTCCCTAGGTATCTGTCTTCTATAGGCCCTTAGAATAGAGGGTTAGTACTAGTGAAGTGCTTTGAGTGGTCTTTGAGATGAGAAAAGCCTTATTTTTTTCTCTGCCCAAGGTACAGGTCCAGTTAGAAAAATTCTTTGATTATTGATTGCAGCAATGGCATAAACTGTCTCATTCTGCAGCAGGACAAACGTATATGGGGTGGTGCAAAGCTGGTGTGGAGTATGCAGCTCTTGTTTGACTCTGTTAGAACAATATTGTTAATCGGTGTGGAGTGGACGCTTACTTACAATGATTTTTCAAACTATAATTTTCATATTTATCATTATCATGCTTGGTGTGGATGGTAGGGCTGCAACTAACGATTATTTCGGTAGTCAACAAATCTAATGACTGTTTTTCCGATTAGTCGACTAATCACAATTACTGTATTTGTCATGTCCACCATCTCTGCCTCCTGTCTGCATAGCTCCTGTTCGGGGCTCCAGTGCATGATTTACCTCACCTGTTTAAACCAGCTCAACTGTGAAAATCACTTTGTCAGTCTCTCCCTTAATATAAATAGCCTATTATAAAAAGTTCCCATAGTTAAATAAAATAGCGACCCATGAAACAAGTTGGGAACTTGACGGCTTAATAAAAATTGTTTGTAGCAACGCAATTAAATAACAGAACTTACATTGCAGATTTTTAACCCAAAAACTAAATTACAAAAATTCAAATGGCAGCTTCAGCTGCAGCATGGGGGGCTGTTGAAATGCTACATGTTCAAAACAAACTAAAGTAACATTCAAATCCATAAAAGTAAAAAAAAAAAAAAAAAACTAGTCCCTCTTATTTAAAACCTTTCAGGGTCTGGGAGTTTAAAAGTTCAATTAGGCTTCAGATGAAAATTAAAAAAAAAAAAAAAAATCTTCCAGTCCAAAATAACGGTTTGCAAATGCTTTACAGTGCCGAAATGTGAGACTTCACTACACATAGTGAAATATTTAAGCTGTTTTAATTTATTTTTGATGATTATAGTTACAGTTTTTATAAATTAAATTATAAATCATGGTATCGGAATTTACTGAGATACTAGTATTCAGAATGAGGGCTGATATTACCATGACAAAAAGAGGTAAGATAAAAGAGTGAGCCAATCCTGTAATCCACTAATTTACTGCACTTTGTTGTGTCCATAACTTGGTATAATAAGGATGAAGCTCAGCGCACAGTTGAACGTACTTTATTATAAACGGAACCACAGACGCTCCATACAGGCCAAGGGGTCAACGACGAAGAGACAGTCTCTTCTGCCTTTACCCTTTGTACCCCTGGTGACGCCACCACCGGAAAGGCAGGTCGTCACCTCCCACTACACCCACAGCCGCCATCTTACCACACTTAATATCATATTATATACATATCACACCCCCCCCCCATAGAAAAATGCCAAGCACACAGATTAGGCCCTCCCGAAGTTAAACCCGACTCATACACTAATGGCAAACACGTACAGTATGTACAAAAATAAATAAACAGGCCTAACCATTTACATCAAATAAACTAGAGGGGCCAGGTGGACTGCTGGGTCCCCCTACACGGCCAGGCGGATTATTCTGTCGCCTTGATCTACAGTCCAAAAGAAAAATATAGCCATATACCTAAAACTAAATTAATCCCAAAATCTTATACATATACAGTATATTCTCAAATTTACATAACAATTACAACAAACCATAACAAATAACATATACACTTTCTTATTGGCGGTTCCCCCCACCCCAACACACCCACCCCACAACCAGGTAAATTTACAGCAAAGCACACTTTATCTTTTTTTTTTTTTTCCCCAAACAGTGTTGGGGATTTACTGTTTTCCCCAACTCAGGCCAACACACAATAAGAAAGGTAAAAATTTAACAGAACATATTAATTAGATGACCTGTGGTCCTAAACCAACACAAACACTTATTATATATCACCCTCAGTCATTTGACCAGCCCAATGAAAAGGACCACCCTCTGGGTCTCCATCCGGTGGATCCCGCCTGGAGCGCCTCCGGAGATGAGCCGCGCTGGCGCCTCTTCTCCTCCATGCACCGCGGCTCATTTGGATGTCTCCACAATGTGTCTGACAGTCCCAAGTAACCATCTGCCTGGGCAGCCACCATGCACAGCCGCCCCTGTTCATCACGTCGCTCTCGTCTCCTATGGACGCCCCTCAGCCGAGCTTCCACCTTGGTCAGTCCTCATCACCGATGTGCAGGGAAACTCTATTATGCTTCCTCAGTCCACTATGTCACGACAGGGCCTCCTTCCCGGGCCAGAATGGTCCACCGACCCGGTCCGAAGCCCTCCTGTGACGCTGGTGTCTGGCGCGCCGTAATATCACGCCAACCGGTCCTGCCCCGCTCTCTTTGATTTTAGCACCAGCAGTCGTCCTCCCGGTTGTCCCACTGTGCCGTCCAGTTCCTACATCCAGGGCAACCTGGACACTGGCATCGGGATCCTCCCGCGTTTGTTCACTGCAGCGCCGGTCCTCGTCACCTTCCAACTCGCCAGGCCAATCACTGTCCCAGACCACGTTGTCCGCCACGTGCAGAGCTGGTCAGTCCCACAGTCCACAACCCGACCACTCCTCTCCAGCACTGCTGGCGATCTTGAATCCCAGGCCGTATAACATATCATAGCCTAAGACATTTGACCCCAAGGCGGTCACCACAAACTGGACTCCGTTCATCACCACCGACTTGTACCTCGCTGTCAGCTCCAGCGATCCCACTACAGTCGTCCTGCTTCCTCCATAGCCGAAACATGGCGTTGTGTACTCCCTCAAACGGTGGTATGGGAACAGCCTCTCCACGGTGGACAAGTTCAGCACAGAAGCAATCGCTCCTGTGTCCACCAACAGCAAAACCTCCACGCCATCCAGCAATACATTGCAGTATATGTACCCATTTGTACTCGGAAACGGTATAAACAACCATGGGATCCGCAGTGGGGAAAGCCGTTCCACATCTTCGGTCCTCCCACTCAAAATTGTTGCAGGTTCTGGCATAGTGATGCAGAAGACCGCATTTGCCACATCGCTTGCCCTTCGCCGGACACTCTCTTGCCTTATACCGGTGCCTTGCGGACCCGCAGCCATAACACTTTGGCGGACCTGGGGCGGACCGAATTCTTACAACGGTGGCATATTCTTCATCACTCATGCCATCCTCATTGTCCGAGTCCACAGCCACTGTCCTCCACCCTGGTTCTCCACACCTCGACCTGTCTCTCATGGAGGTCTTAAGATAAATTTTCCGCTGCCTCACACTGCTGCGCAGTATCCATAGCTGTGGCTCAGTTCACCCGGGTAGGTCAGGAGCCTTGACCGTTGCTGCAGAACAAAGGACACGCTCCCCCAACTGATCTCGGACCATTTCATCCTCCATGGCTTCAAAGTGGCACTCCCCCCGCCAGCTGACGTACAGTAGGTCTGCAACGAAGCGCTGTACCAACTCTCCCGTCTGCTGGTGGCGCTGCCGAAACTTTATCCGCCATACGATGACGTTCTCTGGAGCGCAAAAGCAGCACGCCATTAGTTCCACCACGTCTTCATAACTTTCAGCCTCTCCTAGTGTGCTAAGGATCCTCTGACCCTCCATACCAAGACTATGAACCAAAATATCTCTCGCACGCAACTTCTCGAGTTTACCGAGGTTAAGGGCCACCAAATAATTTCTAAACGCCGCATACCACCTAGTCCAGGGTACAGGCGGCTCACCCGGGACCTCCAAAAACGGCCGAAAAGTAGTGCCAGCTCGTTCCATACCTCCTTTCTCCTCATTGCCAAATGTTGTGTCCATAACTCGGTATAATAAGGATGAGGCTTAGTGCACAGTTGAACATACTTTATTATAAACAGAACCACAGACGCTCCGTACAGGCCAAGGGGTCAACAGCGAAGAGACGGAGTCTCTTCCGCCTTTACCCATTACACCCCTGGTGACACTACCACCAGAAAGGTGGGTCGTCACCTCCCGCTAACATTGCTATTAAACCATAAAGGCGAGCAATACATTGAGGTACAGAAGGTCTTGAACAGCATACATTTAACATCATGGATGGTGACGCCTCAGCCTCCTGCTGAGCCCTCTGGGGGGAGTGGTGTGGTGACCCCCACAGCCTACGGGACAAGCAGAGCGCTCAGCTGGAGCAATTAGCAGAACAGTGAGATGTATGCACTGATATCAATAGGCAGCCTCTCTTTGTCTAATCCCGGCGCCAGTAATCCTGCTATTGATATGTGTGACTCTAATGCAAATGTCCATGCTTTACTGCTGTGCATGTATTGTCTGTAGCTGGGTATATAAGTCAACTGCATATCGCTTGCTCTCTCTCTTTTTGACCACTCTTTTTTGATCACTCGCATTACTTGCTGCTACTAGAGACACAGGGCTGGCTCCAGCGCGCTGCCACAGCGCTGGGGTGAACTCTCGTGATGGAGGATGAATAAAACACCCTTTTAAACTTCAGTTCGCCATGTCCGCCTGCACTTACTTGATCCTCCACACTGGTGGATTCACACTGGTGACTCCTCCACACTGGTGGATGTTACAGATGGTGACATCCACCAGTGTTTGTGTTTGTCTGGTACCAGGATCAGTTTAACCTCCGAAGCCGTACAGGGTTCTTCCCTGCCTCTTCAGGGCGTAAACCACGTCCATGGCGGTGACCGTCTTCCTCTTGGCGTGCTCGGTGTAGGTGACGGCGTCCCGGATCACGTTCTCCAGGAATACTTTCAGCACACCGCGGGTCTCCTCGTAGATCAGGCCGGAGATACGCTTCACACCGCCGCGGCGAGCCAGACGGCGGATAGCCGGCTTGCACGGTGGCACGGTGGCGCAGTGGTTTAGCACTGTGGCAGCACAGTTTTACCCTCGGCCGGGGGATCGCGGGGATCGTGGGTTCGATTCCAGCCCCCGACCAACAGTGAGCTGTGTGGAGTTTGCATGTTCTCCCCGTGTTGCGCGGGTTTACTCCGGGATTTCTCCGGTTTCCTCCCGCATACCAAAAACATGTAGGTTTAGGGCGCTCGCGCACGCAGCGACCAGCAGCCGGTGGCTTGTCACCAGACTGCAAACCGAATCTACCTACGGGTACAAATAAGTAACAAAAAAAAAAAAAAATAAATTAAAAAAAATGCTCCGCACTGTGTGTGTTTATATATTTACATATTTATTCCACCTAGCTGCAATGCTCCGTACTGTGGGTGTTTATATATCTACATATTTATTCCATCTAGCTACAATGCTCCGCACTGTGTGTTTATATACTCATATATTTATTCCATCCAGCTACAATGCTCTGCACTGTGTGTGTGTGTGTGTGTGTGTGTGTGTTTATAGTAATATGTACATATGTATATTAGCTGCTCTAGCTTTTTTTCCTTGCCTTCTGATTGTTGCTCTGAGTGTTGCTATCCCTGTGCTGTTGCAATCCTGGAATTTCCCCATTGTGGGACTAATAAAGGCTTATCTTATCAGGACAACATCTATGGAAATTTCGCAACAGTAAATTTGTTTGAGCATAAAGTTTCCTGAGTTGCCTGTTACAATCAACATTGGTCTTATCAGAATCAATCCACACACCTAGGTATTTGACTTTTTCAACAAAGTTCAAGCTATTACCACAAAGTGGCATAACAGGATTCGAAGTATTGACACCCTTCGGTTTGAAAGCCATACACATAGATTTAGTACAGTTGAACAAGATGTCATTTTTTTCACCAAATTTCTCACATTCCAAGAGATGTTGCATAGCTGCAGTAGACAAACTTAACAAACAGAGATCATCAGCATAGAAAATGTGATTTAACAGTGCACCATTAATGGAGCCACCCACATTAGTATTGTTCAACAGTACACTGAGATCATCAACATAGACATTAAACAACAAGGGTGACAGTATACCACCTTGTTTAACACCATTGGTCACATGAAATTTGGATGAGGTAACATTGCCCCACCTAACAACCATAGACTGCCTTCTGTACCAGTATAAGAGGATGCTAACAATGTAAATAGGAATACCTCAGTCGATCAATTTTCTAAACAAACACCAGTGGTTAATCCTATCAAAAGCTTTGCTAGGATCTAAGAACGTAGCATAGACACTAGTGGATTGGCTTCTGAAGTAGTCAACAAATTCATAGAGTAGGTAAACAGCCTTGTCAGTTGAATGGGCTGACTTGAAACCAAACTGATTGTCATTTGTCCACAGATAATCCTCAATTCTGTTCAGAATTAAACCCTCTAACAATTTAGATATAACATTTGCAATAGCTATAGGTCTGTAGTTGTTCATATCAGACAGACTGGCACACTTGTTTTTCACCAAGGGGATAATAACAGAGTCCATCAACATATCTGGCATGTAACCATGGACAAACATACAGTTAAAACACAATGACAACAGAATACACAAATTGAAATCGGCATTGATGAGGCATTCACTGGTGATACAATCAGGGCCAGCTGATTTGCCTTTCTTGAGAACTTTGATCAGTGAAGCAACTTCAACAGGAGTAACAGCAGAAATATCGGAGGTATCAAACATGTCATTATACAGGCGAACATAATGCGTAACAGAATCCTTCATTGAAACATTTATCACCGGGACGAAGTGCAGCAGAGGCCCGCTGACAGGTGGCCAAGCCAGGGCACAGAATGAAGGGAGGAGGGGGAGGCAGATGGATGTGTTGCTGTAGTGCTGCTGTGATATGACAACTCTGCTTTACAGAGTCTGCCTTTAACTTGTTTCGTTTATTTTCTGTAAAATGCTCCCAATACTTTGGAAAGTTTGGCCTCTTCTCTGTGATTTTGTCTCTTTGTCGCCATGATCCACTCCTCTCCTTCTTCACTGGAAGGAACAGTTACAACTGACTGAACATTTCCGCATATGTAAACATATAAACTTCAAAATTAAACAATTTGCAGCCCTAGTGGACAACTCTTAAGACACAGTTCAAATTACACACATTCAGCCAGATGACGCGATTTTCGTTGCAGGCAAACTTCATCCAGTGTGAGACCCAAATATAAACTACCACAAGTAGGGGTGGGACCAAAGATCGATTCAGTGATAGATCACGATACTTGTCACCAACAACAATGGAATGATCCCTAAAATGCATGGATTGATCTTTTATTAATTATCATGTAAACATTGCATACTCTCTTGGGTATTCAACCAATTATGTTTTCAGTCCACTAGATGGCGCAAAGCAAGCACCCTATCAAGTGACGTCATACAGTATTTTGTCTTGCGAGGTTTGCCAGCCAACTTTTGAAAGTTAGGAAGCAGCTCAAGATGAGCTCAAATGTCGAGCCTCTTTTGGATTTTACAACAAAAATTGAAGGAAGGACTTTGACATGGCACACAACCCGCAAGAAGCGCTGCGCAAAAAAAACAAAACAAAAAACACTCAGAACACGCAGGCCAGCACATGTCTCAGAGCAACATTAGCAACAGCTAAGCTAAAAACACACTTGCATGGAGCTTGCTTTTTCTCTGAGCGCTGAGTAAGTAAAGTTTATTTATGAAGCATTTTTCAAAGACATAGTCACAAAGCGCTGCACAATAAAATGGAATAAAAGGAAGTTGATAGATAAAAATAATTTTAAAAATACAAAAACATGTTAAAACACAATAATAAAATAATTCAAAAAATCTGACATTAAAAAGCAGTTGAACTGAAACTCAATGAAAATTCTCGCTAAACAAAATAGGTTTTCAGCTGCTTTTTAAAAGACTCCACAGAGTCAGCTAAATGTATCTGGAGTGGGAGTCTATTCCAAACACCATCCACTGCCTTCCCCTGTGTGCAAAGATGTCGCTGTGGAAAATGAAGCCCTGAGAATACTTTACTGTATGTAAGAGGTGTCAACAGTTTTACTTTGGGACATGATTTGAGGCTGAGTAAGTTGAATAAATTTGAAATATATGGGATCATGATACTTGATATCAGGATTATCGTTGAATCGCGATAGGATATCATGACCCAAGTATCACGAGCCGAAGCAAATCCCACCCCTAACCACAAGTGTGGTGGCTTGTATTTTTTTATCCCCACCATTCCGAAGGGGGATTAGAGTATGGACAGTCTGTCCGTCCGTCAGTACCACTTTTGTGAAATCAACTCCTACAGTTTTCTTCTGATTGTTTTGAAATTGCGTACGATGGTTTGCTATACACTGATGATGCACATACAGTGATCCCTCGCTACTTCGCGCTTCACCTTTCGCGCCCTCAGTGCATCACGGATTTTTCAAAAATATTCATCAAAAATTCAAAATTGAGAAATAATGGGCGGGCGCTAGCAGAAGGCAGGGAGACTACATTAGACCATCAGGTATCAACACAGAGAGCCGCACAACTCAAAAAATCCACCTCTCTGTTTGCTGTTCTCGTGTTGGCTCGGCTCGGAAATCTCGCAAGCTGATTGGCCGAGACGTTTCACCCCGCAAGTTGATTGGCCGAGACGTTTCACCCACCTCCTCTCCCTGCCGAGCGCCCATGAAGGGAAGGAAGACCGCATTCATTGCTCTTTATCGCTCGTGTTACGTAGTCTCGCAGCGTGGAACTTTTTGCTGTTCTCTTGTGCCATTTTGTGTGAAATAGTCTTCCCGTCGAGCCACTACGCTGCCTCCTGCAGCTTCTCCAGCTCTATCGGAAGCTGCCCTCGATGATCCTGCGCTTCTAGCACCTGACGATGAGGCGTCACCTGAGGAGCAGTAAAGCTCTCATTAACCTGTGAAGTAAATAATCTTCATCTTGAGTTACGTATCTTGTTATAAGAATAAAAGAGTTCTAAAAACCTATTTATGTACACTTTATTTACATCTACGTATGTATGTACACGTACACACACACACGTATCATATGAGAGAGTGAGAGAATGAATGTACGTATTATTTATGGATGACGTCATTAGGGGTGAATACTTCGCGGTTTTTCACTTTTCGCGGTCGGTTCTGGAACCCATTAACCGCAATAAGTGAGGGATCACTGTATTGCTATTTGACTCTGATCAGATGATTTTTTTTTTCAGGAATTATAAATGTAAACGTGATAACTACCAAAAGAAATGATATCCACCTTAAGCCCCATGATGCCTTGCGTGAATTATGGTAGCAACTTCCGGTACTAGTTTAGAACATATGGTTGTCACTGAAACAGGACACTTTTCCTTGTTAAAAAACAATAACTTCGGCATCAGAAATGCAGGAACACGGCCTCTTGCACCTCAAAACAGTAACATAATCATACCACTTCCCACGACTATCGAGGGATGGGAAGATGACCTTAAAAAGTGGCCTCATACACAGTAGCTCCGTTAGTTGGCGCTGCTGCTAAGATGCTAACGATTGAAACAAATGACCCTTGCTGGTAAAATGAGTCACTTTTAGGACATTTTCAAAACTGATGTAACGTTATTTCCATATTCTGTATTGAAAGACCTTCAAAATGATATTTAATTTGTAGGTAGTGTGCAAAAACTGACCCAGAAAAAGGTGATTTGTTTATATTTTAGCTCGGTTGAAAACTCGCGTTTGATCAGTGGTGAGCTGCGTCTTACGCAAAAACATAGGTATTTTTAGAAAGTACGATTTCTAAGCTTTAGAATGATACCAGACACTTCTGGGGGGTTTACTGGGACTTTGCCACTACCAAACGAAGAAAGAGCCATGATTTATGACTTCTCGTTGCCTGTACTCATAATGATGCGGTGCACATTCTGACTCATTTTGCCAGCACGGGTCACAATATCAATGTCTCCACCGCAATAAAGTTGGCTGCATTTTGCTAAAATATGTTGGACATAATCAGATTTACCTCAGAGCAGACGTAGAATCTAGTCAGAGCCACAAAGAAGCCTCCATTTATACAGTCTATGGCACAACCACAAACACCAGCAAGTGCCAGAACAATGCCAAAACATTCAAAAAATACAAAAACTAGAAGAGCTGAAATTAGCTGCCGCTTGAATGCAAAACACGTATGTGGACTATACATTAAAATGAATTTGAAAAACTTTTAAAAACGCTATTTTAAATGCCCCTGCTACTCTACTCAAACTGACTGATTTAACACTTGATCAGCTGAAACCAGAAGTTCTGTCCATAACACAACATAAAAATAATTTTTTTGTAAGTTGTCTGTTTTTTCAACTGATTTAAGACAATTTTGCACCGCTGAATCCGAAAATTACATCTCTTTCTCTCGATCAGGTCAGGTTTTTATGCTAAGTTGTAAGCAGTTGTACTGTAAATTGAATAGTAGACATTGATAAAGGTAAGTACATGTAGATTGAATGTTACGTCATCATTGTTCAAAATTCAGAGAATTTCAAGAAATAAAAAAGAATTTTGCATCATATAAAGCAAAAATACCCATACAAGTAAACAAAAACGTAAAAAACATGTGGCCATAGTTCAAAAAGTTGACCTGATTGAGCAAAACCAATGTGATTTTTGGATTCAGCACATCAAATCGTTCCTACAGCGTTCCTACAGTGGCACCCCCAGGAATAAGGTGGATTGGCTTTTCAAATTGATAGCATAGTTGTATCTAAGACAAATTTTGGATGTCTTACACCCTGACCTGACTATGAGTTTGTGGTCAAAGGTAACATTCCATTTGCACTATTACAATAGAACAATTAAAGCTAGGGTCACCAAACCTGGTAGGCAGGTTCATGCTATGACTCTGAACTGTGATTATGGTTTTTGGGTCAAAAGGTCAAAGGTCAAGATAGGCATTCCATTTGCCCTCTTACTATATAATGTGTAAAGCTAGGGTCAAAAACCTTGTACACGGGTTCACCCTGTGATCCTGAAGTGTAACTATGGTTTTTGGATCGCAAGGTCAAAGGTCAGTGTCAAAATACCAAATGATTTATATCTCAACAACAAAGAAACCTAAGGTCACCATAGAGCTGCACAATTAATCAAATTTTGATCGCGATCACGATTTTGGCTGCCTCGATTAAATTAACGTAATCATTGGCGATATTAACATATAAAATTCGGGCTCTGCTGCATAACAAATCAGCTCTGAAGTTGATCCCTTCATCATCCCACTTATTGTATGAGCAGCAATTGAAGATATATACAGTGGGGCAAAAAAGTATTTAGTCAGCCACCAGTTGTGCAAGTTCTCCCACTTAAAAGATGAGAGAGGTCTCCAATTTTCATCATAGGTATACCTCAACTATGAGAGACAAAATGAGAAAAAAAAAATCCAGAAAATCACATTGAAGGATTTTTAATGAATTAATTGGTAAATTCCTTGGTAAAATAAGTATTTGGTCACCTACAAACAAGCAAGATTTCTGGCTCTCACAGACCTGTAACTTCTTCTTTACGAGGCTCCTCTGTCCTCCACTCATTACCTGTATTAATGGCACCTGTTTGAACTCATTATCAGTATAAAAGACACCTGTCCACAACCTCAAACAGTCAGACTCCAAACTCCACTATGGCCAAGACCAAAGAGCTGTCAAAGGACACCAGAAACAAAATTGTAGACCTGCACCAGGCTGGGAAGACTGAATCTGCAATAGGTAAGCAGCTTGGTGTGAAGAAATCAACTGTGGGAGCAATTATTAGAAAATGGAAGACATACAAGACCACTGATAATCTCCCTCCATCTGGGGCTCCACGCAAGATCTCACCCCGTGAGGTCAAAATGATCACGAGAACGGTGAGCAAAAATCCCAGAACCACACGGGGGGACCTAGTGAATGACCTGCAGAGAGCTGGGACCAAAGTAACAAAGGCTACATCAGAAACACACTACGCCCCGTGGCCACGGGGCGTAGTGTGGCGCCCCCGGGGGCGCCCCCGTGGCCCGTCTGAAGTTTGCTAGAGAGCATTTGGATGATCCAGAAGAGGACTGGGAGAATGTCATATGGTCAGATGAAACCAAAATAGAACTTTTTGGTAAAAACTCAACTTGTCGTTTTTGGAGGAGAAAGAACACCATACCTACTGTGAAGCATGGGGGTGAAAACATCATACTTTGGGGCTGTTTTTCTGCAAAGGGACCAGGACGACTGATCCGTGTAAAGTAAAGAATAAAATGGGGCCATGTATCGTGAGATTTTGAGTGAAAACCTTCTTCCATCATCAAAGGCAATGAAGATGAAACGTGGCTGGGTCTTTCAGCATGACAATGATCCCAAACACACTGCCCGGGCAATGAAGGAGTGGCTTCGTAAGAAGCATTTCAAGGTCCTTGAGTGGCCTAGCCAGTCTCCAGATCTCAACCCCATAGAAAATCTTTGGAGGGAGTTGAAAGTCCGTGTTGCCCAGCAACAGCCCCAAAACATCACTGCTCTAGAGGAGATCTGCATGGAGGAATGGGCCAAAATACCAGCAACAGTGTGTGAAAACCTTGTGAAGACTTACAGAAAATGTTTGACCTCTGTCATTGCCAACAAAGGGTATATAACAAAGTATTGCGATGAACTTTTGTTATTGACCAAATACTTATTTTACCGAGGAATTTACCAATTAATTCATTAAAAATCCTTCAATGTGATTTTCTGGATTTTTTTTTCTCACTTTGTCTCTCATAGTTGAGGTATACCTATGATGAAAATTGGAGACCTCTCTCATCTTTTAAGTGGGAGAACTTGCATAATTGGTGGCTGACTAAATACTTTTTTTCCCCACTGTAAGTGAGCAACATTAGAATGTAGGAGACTACAGGCAGATCTATTGGAAGTTTTCAAGACCTTCAAGAGATAGGAAGGCTTGGAGTACAGCAATTTCTTCACTTTACCCAAATCAACAACCAGAGGACATCACCTTAAGGTTTTTGAGTGTAGATGCAGACTTAATATCTGGAAATACGTTTTTTTAGTCAACGTGTCATCAACTACTGGAACAGACTACCTAAAGTAGCAGTGGAAAGAATTTTTTTTTTTTTTTGTTACTTATTTGTACCCGTAGGTAGATTTGGTTTGCAGTCTGGTGACAAGCCACTGGCTGCCAGTCGCTGCGTGCGCTAGCACCCTAAACCTACATGTTTTTGGTATGCGGGAGGAAACCGGAGAAATCCCGGAGTAAACCCACGCAACACGGGGAGAACATGCAAACTCCACACAGCTCACTGTTGGCCGGGGGCAGGGATCGAACCCACGATCTCCGCGATCCCCCGGCCGAGGGTAAACTGTGCTGCCGCAGTGCTAAACCACTGCGCCACCGTGCAGCCGAATGACTGTTAATTCATTTAAGAACCATCTTGAAAAATTTCTTAGAGTAGGGGGGCTGTACATAAGTCTTTCTAGACTTCCTGCCCCATAACCAGAACCACCGTTGTAACGTCATCTCATTGGTGGATTCATGTAAGTTCAAGCATTTTCTCAACCAACAGCCAGCCGACCTCCAGGGTGAGTAAACCCCTCACATTTTTGTAAATACTTTATTATATCTTTTCATGGGACAACACTGAAGATGTGACACTTCGATACAATGTAAAGTAGTCAGTGTACAGCTTGTATAACAGTGTAAATGTGTTGTGTCACACAACACAACACACTGCCATCTACAGAAGTTCTCTGATGACTCTGTGATTGTCGGCCTCATCTCCAACGGAGATGAAGCTGAGTACAGTGGACTTATCCAGGACTTCGTAGACTGGTGCCATCGGAACTGCCTCCAGATCAACGCGAGAAAAACTAAGGAGCTGGTGGTGGACTGCCGCAGGCAAGGACAACCCCTCACAACACCAGTAAACATCCAGGGAACAGACATTGAAATGGTGATGTCCTACAAGTACCTGGGTGTTCATTTGAACAATAAACTAGACTGGTCACACAATACCGACACACTCTGCAAGAAGGGACAGCGCAGGCTGTTCCTACTGAGGAGGCTCAGGTCTTTTGGTGTACAAGGGGTGCCCCTGAAGACATTCTACGATTCAGTGATGGCATCAGCCATCACTTTTGGAGTGGTCTGCTGGGGCAGCAGCATCACGGCAGCCAATAGGAAGAGACTGAACAAACTGATCAAGAAAGATAGCTCTGTCCTGGGGCAACGCCTTGAACCAGTGGAGGAGATAGGAGAGAGAAGGATGGTGGCTAAGCTGTCATCTCTACTGGAGTCCGAATCCAACCCTATGTAGGACATACTGAATGCACTGAGGAGCTCATTTAGCAGTAGGCTACATCATCCTAGGTGCGCGACCAAGAGGTTTCGCAGGTCCTTCTTACCTATGGCTGTCAGACTTAATAACCTAAGCAGGGCTGCGCGCAGAGATAGCAAAAAAAACGTGACGACCTATTAGTGTTGAATGCAAAAGACACAACAGACTTACACAAAATGGTTCCCTCCAGTATACAGCTAGGACAATATCAATCGCTACGTAGGGTGACAATATGCATGGGTACATATTCATATTATGGGGATAACTAAATAGATGGTTATGCTGTTTATTCCATCTAGCTACAATGTAGCTACAATGCTCCGCACTGTATATATATTTATGTGTACATATGTATATTCACTGCTCATATTTTCTTGTCTTCTAAATTATTGCTCTGAGTGTTGCTATCCCTGTGCTGTTGCAATCCTGGAATTTCCCCATTGTAGGACTAATAAAGGCTTATCTTATCTCATCTTATCTTAAATTTGCGGTCCCTTCAAAATAACTCAACACACAACCATAAATGTCTAAACCGCTGGCAACAAAAGTGAGCACAATCCTAAGTGAAAATGTCCAAATTGTGCCCACAAGTGTCGATATTTTGTGTGGCCACCATTATTTTCCAGCACTGCCTTAATTGTCTTGGGCAAGGAGTTGACTAGAGCTTTACAGGTTGCCACTGGAATCCTCTTCAACTCCTCTATGACGACATCACGGAGCTGGTCGATGTTAGAGGCCTTGCGCTAGGGCTGTTGCGATAACCACAATTATGTAATACCGCACTTTGAGCACGCCTACTGCAGAGGAAAACCAACCGCAACAACTGCGGTGTTCACTTTTTTGTGTATGGCTATATCTCGTTGTTCACTTACAGTATGTGCCCTTATTGATTATTGAATAAATTGTTAAATGAAATGTATTTTTATTGCCAACAGCATGTTTGCACCTGGTATTTTAGAAGCTTCCACAGCACACGGTGCTGCTGCCACCGGGTGCTGACAGCGACAGCACCGTTTGGGGCACTCTCTCCAGACGAATTTTAGCAGGCAGTTAGTGGTGAAAGCGTTTGGACTCCTTATTAAATACAGCCGTGATAGGAAACACTGAAAGGGCACAAAGCATATTAATTCCTTCTGACCAGAGTGTGTATGATCCTGACTGTGTATGCTCCTGTGTATTAGCTCCAAGAGCAGCTTGTTTGAACGTGATTTTTTTGGACAGCGGCAAAAATCACGTAGACAAGAGCCATGCAGGGTCATGTACAGAAACTGTCCTGCTTAAATAAGCTGAATGTTGTTGCAGTCTCCAGTCCACACACCCCCGTAGTTATCGCCACTGCTTTATGAAAATGATTGGGTTTTTTTGTTTTTTTTTTAACAGAATCAGCAGTTCATGCCTGTAGAAATAGCGGAGCTCCACCCAGTTGTCACACACGCCCATAAAGTTGAGAGCGGAGCTGCAGCGAGACTCTCACAGCGTCCATCATTTGCCACATAAGTTATAAACCCTGTTTAAATTATGAGTTCACAGGGTCCTAAAAACATTTGCAGTAATACCGCATACCGCGGTGTTGAGCTGTCCACCGTCACCGCAGGGGAAATTCCTCTACCATGACAGCCCTACCTTGCGCTCCTCCACCTTCTGTTTGAGGATGCCCCACAGATATTCAATAAGGTTTAGGTATGGAGACATGCTTGGCCAGTCCATCATCTTTACCCTCAGTTTCTTTAGCAAGGCAGTGGTCATCTTGGAGGTGTATTTGTGGTCATTGTCATGTTGGAATACTGCCCTGCGGCCCAGTTTCTGAAGGGAGAGGATCATGCTGTGCTTCAGTATGTCACAATACATGTTGGCATTCATGGTTCCCTCAATGAACTGTAGCCCCCCAGTGCCGGAAGCACTCATGCAGCCTCAAACCATGACACTCCCACCACCATGCTTGACTGTAGGCAACACACATGTCACATGTCTTTGAACACACTTGTCTTTGAACTCCTCACCTGGTTGCTGCCACACATGCTTGACAACATCTGAATCAAATAAGTTTATCTTGGTCTCATCAGACCACAGGACATGGTTCCAGTTTATTTATTTATTTATTTAGCGAATGCAAAGTCCTTAAGCCAAGCAGTTGCCTCTTGGTTTGCTGTATGGAGGGTGTGTAATCCTCCTTCCAGTCTTTGGAGCGGGCAAGCCTCTATGATGTGTTCCATAGTTTGCTCCTCTCCACATGCGCACAGTGGGCTAGGGCTACTGCCCCATCTGTGAAGGCTGGCCAAGCAGGGGCCATGTCCAGTCCTGAAGCGATTGAGTGTAGACCACTGTCTCCTTGGGAGGTTGGTGCCCGGGACCTGTTGGTTGGGGTTTATCACCAGCTGTTTGTTTGGGACCTCCTTGGTCTCCCATTCCTCTTGCCAAGCTGTCTGGATGGTAAAGTCAGCTGGGGGAGGGTTTTTCCAAATCGGCCGTCTGGATGAAAGTCGGGTTACATGGTTCCAGTAATCCATGTCCATAGTCTGCTTGTCTTCAGCAAACTGTGGGCGGGCTTTCTTGTGCATCATCTTTAAAAGGGGCTTCCTTCTGGGACGACAACCATGCAGATCAATTTGATGCAGTGTGCGGCCTATGGTCTGAACATTGACAGGCTGACCACCCACCCCTTCAACCTCTGCAGCAATAGTGGCAGCACTCATACGTCTTCTATTTTCAAAAGACAACCTCTGGATATGACACTGAGCATGTGCACTCAATGTCGTTGGTCGACCATGGCAAGGCCAGTTCTGAGTGGAACGTATCCTATTAAACCGCTGTATGGCCTTGGCCACCGTGCTGCAGCTCAGTTTCAGGGTGTTGGCAGTCTTCTTACAGGCTAGGCCATCTTTATGTAGAGCAACAGTTCTTTTTTTCAGATCCTCAGAGTTCTTTGCCGTGAGGTGCCATGTTGAACTTCCAGTGACCAGAATGAGAGAGCGTGAGAGCGATAACACCAGATTTAACACACTTGTTCCCAATTCACACCTGAGACCTTGTAACACTAATGAGTCACATGACACCGGGGAGGGAAAATGGCTAATTGGGCACAATTTGGACATTTTCACTAGAGCCAGTGGTTTAAACATTAATGGCTGTGTGTTGAGTTATTTTGAGGGGACAGCAAATTTATACTGTTACACAAGCTGTACACTGACTATATTGTATTATCAAAGTGTCATATCTTCAGTGTTGTCCCATGAAAAGATATAATAAAATATTTATAAAATTGTAAGGATGTACTCACTTTTGTGAGCTGCTGTCATGCAAAGGGTGCCATAGAGCTGTGTCTGCACCGCAGGGCAACACAACTAACTTATTCAACCACCTGAAAAAACACAAGTACGATTAATGCATGAAGGCTAAAGCGAATGTCACTTCACTAAATCAGTCTGTCTGGCGCCGACCCAGGCAACCATAGTATCAACCCTGCACAGAGCTTCACCGTAGCCATCTGCCTTCCAAAGACACACTGAAGTAACTGATGCAATAGCATTTTATCTGGCCAAAGACATGTGTCCAATAAATACTGCATGAGCAATGAAGGCTTCAGAAACATGGTCAAAACACTGGACAAGAAATATGTGATCCCCACGTGATTGTCCAGAGTTGCATTACGTGCGCTGTATGAAAAATACAGATGAATATCACAACTGCCAAGTACTTTGCAACTACGACTGACCTATGGTCAAGCGGAATAACAGCCATGCCTGTCCCTGACAATTCACTGCATTGATGAAGAGTTGATGCTTGCAGACACCATTTTTCCAACAAGACTACACAGGAGAAGCTATAGCCCACTGACTGAGGGAAACACAGTCATCTTGGAGCCTGCAGGAGGAGGGACTAATCTGCATAACAACAGACAGTGGATCTGACGTCCTAAAGGCAGCTTCTCTAAATAAATGGATGCAAGGCTCCAGTGCTTTGGCCTCAGGCTTCATCTAACAATTGATAAGTTGGATGAATTAAAATAATTGAATTTTATGTAATCTGTATTTGTCCTAAAGTACATAATCATAATTTCATTATTGATCAAAATAATTGCAATCATCATTTTAGCCATAATCATGCAGCCCTAGGTCACCAAACTTAATACACAGTTCACCTTGGGATCCTGACCTCTTACTATGGTCTTGTGGTGAATAGGGATGGGACTTGATAAGCTTTACCAATGGCATTGTTGAGTTTGCTTATCAATCGGATCTTTGATTCCCTTATCAATTCTTGATCAGTTTTCTGTGTGTGTGTGTGGGGGGGGGGGGGGCTTCACAGGATTTTAGCATCAATGCAGGAGTTTTATTTTTCTGACTTTAAAAATGCTTCTTCTCTTAAAAAGATATAATAAAATCAAATATAAAAGAATGTAAACATGTAAAAATTGGCATTTATGCCTTGTAACATTTATGTTTAAGTGCTGAAAAGCAATATAAATGAAAATGGTATAAATGGAATACTGAAGTGATTAGAAACAACTGCACAGAAAGAAGTAATTGGATGTTTGTTGTCAATGTAATGGAGTATCCCTCTAAAATAAATGTCTATCGTTTTGTCTCCATTGTTTCAAGAAACATGTTTAGAGTCTATAGTTTTGCAGTAATTGTTAAGTTTAAAACCTGCTAAGTGAGAACCAATGAAAAGTGCTGGTTCAGTCAGGTGCATCTCAGCACTGAGACTGCAGAATCACTGTATAAAGTTGTTGGAGAAGAGTAGTACTATTGATTATACTGTAACTCTGTAGTGGCTATTTCATTAAGCTTCCAGTGCTGAAAGTTGTGCAAAATGGTATATTGTTGCTAATGTTTTTGTAACCCTAAATGAGAATTATAGCAGTGTGTATGAGAAACTTGATATCTATTGACTTACAAGAGCCCATTAGATGTGTCAGACACAGGAAGTGTTAAAAGCATTTATTTACCGGCTATAAACTGAGTCACTGTTTTTGTCCATTCTCAAACAGATAAGCGTGCCCTTCATAATTATTATATAATTGTGTTTACTGTTTTTCCAGTGTAAGCCATGCCCTCTGTTCCTTCATCCAAAGAGGCTGCCACCAAGAGCCCGGTGTGCCCTCATGCTGCCAAAATGCTCAACCACGGCAATGGTGAAACCAAATTCCTTGACAGTTCATTTCCTAAAAATGGAGTCGATAACTCAGAGGAGTCAACCAGAACCATTCAGATCAGCACAAAGAGCCCTTCTCCTGAGAGGAAGTGGATCCGGCCTGACCTGCCCAGTCGCTGCACATGGAGCATGGGTGCTTCGAAAGCAGATTCCCCACATACAGAAGTCCCAAGGTCAGTGTGATAGCCAGCTTCCTTCTGCATTAACATAAACACAGATGAGTGTGCTTTTTCTTAATGTGTGAAAACGAGTTCTTTTATTAAACACCTGTTGCGAGTGAATCATGTGGAGACAAGTGCTGTTATCTCACACAAATGGTAGCCAGAAACAAGTCAGAGACTGATAAGTTATCATTGTACTTTATCTTCATACTCAGACATCCTGTCTTTGAGCGTATCACTTTACTGATTTGTATTTTTTTTTTTTTTTCCCTTCTTCTAGAGCAGTCCCTCCAGCCATTCTCCCAAACATTCTGCTCAGGATCGGTGACACTCCCATGGTGCGCATCAACAAGATCCCAAAAGCTTTTGGACTCAAATGTGAAATATGTGAGTCATACAGCGTTCAAGTTGAGACACAATTCAATCCAGAGGAGTAACTCTTGACTCATAGACACAGTGTAATCATGGAAGCACTGGGTGATTTATGGGTGTTTACTTTCTGACTGTGTTAACTGAAACAAATCAAGGTCACTGAAGGCTGATGTGTAATTTTTGTCATGATATTTCTCTCATAATAGCACTTTTTAAAGCAGCATTTGAAGTCAGTCTGGGCAGTTTGACCTGAAATCAGCACCACACTTATTTGAACCTTTCACATCAGTTTTGGGTTTTTGTCATTTTTTTAGCATATTCCAGTGAAGCCAAAAGGAGCTAAAATGTGGCATCAGTCTGTCTGTCCTTCTATCCACATTTCATGGGAATTGCTACTCCTCATAGGCATTTGCCCCAGTGGTCACCAAACTCACTCACAGTGATCCTCAGGTGGGTCTGCATCCAAGTTGTGCTCAGGGTCAAAGGTCAGGAAATCTGGGTACTTACATGATTTTAGAAAAATCCCTACACCTCCTTGGCAATTATCTTGATTCTCACGAAACTCACTCACAGTGACTCTCAGGTATTTCTGCATCCAGGTTGAGGTCAAGGTCATTGTCAAAGGTCAGAAGATCTTGACATTTATGATTTCCCAAAAAACATTACCCCTCCTAGGCCACTGACCTTGTCTTTAAGCGCATCCTAGATGGGTCTGTATCTAGGCTGTGCTTAAAGTCAAGATCAGGCCGGAATGAGCAACTCCATCATTGGCGGTCTGTTTTTTTTTTCCCGCTCCTTTCTTCTCCCTTATAGTTCACTGACAACGCTCGTAATTAAACAACATTACACAAGACTGTGGTATCAATAAAATAATTTCACGTGCATGTAATCAAAGTAAATATTGTTCAGTGCTGAAGTCATTGTTTATGTACAATAACTTTTGAGGGTTTGTGGTTCACATCACTCATGGCAGCTAATTAGCTTGTTAGCTATGTTGTGGGAGTCCTTTATGCAGCCATGATTATATTAAGCGACTTTGAGTTCCCAGAAAAGCACTCTGATGTATTATTATCATCACCACATAGTGATTATGAGTCTCTGATCAGGTTCTTAAATCAAGCCTCACTTTTTCCATTTTGTTGTCTGTTTCCCACTGTAAAACGATTGCACTGATGCAGATGGCATTAGTGGCTAACAGTGATTTAGTTTCATGGCAGTCCCTGCTAGTTTAAGTGCACTTTGCTTGCTTTTTCTTAGCATCTTCAGATAGTCAGTCATTACAACACCACATTTCTTTTCGATACAAGTCATTTTAATTTTTTTCACTGTGTTTTGCTGCTTCCAAACGGCACTAACTGCACTGGTCGAGGATGCGAAGTTGCGTGACTTCATACACTAAATAGGGCAGTACATGAAAGCTCTCATACACAAGCAGACAACAGGGAGAGGTGAAAAACCAAAAAAAAAAAAAAAAAACTGACATGAGCAAGATTACGTTGGTTTTACGCCCCTAACGTTGGTTTTGGGTTTATTTAATTGCCCAGCCCTACTTTAAAGTAACCTTTAAAGCAAACTTTGTGTTGGGTATTTGTAGTGGCCAAATGTGAGTTCTTCAATGCTGGTGGGAGCGTCAAAGACAGGATCAGTCTGCGGATGGTGGAGGATGCAGAGAGAGCCGGGGTCCTCAAGCCTGGAGACACCATTATAGAGCCCACCTCTGGAAACACTGGTAATTCACTGCACCCATTTCATATTGGGCCTCCAGGACTGAATCTATGGATGTAAGAGTTCTTTAAAAACAAAAACAAAAAAACTTGTTTGGTTATTTTAGGTATTGGACTGGCTCTGGCTGCAGCTGTGAAAGGCTACCGCTGCATCATAGTGATGCCAGAAAAAATGAGCATGGAGAAGGTGAGGTAACTCCCAGAATAAAACCTCAGCCTTTTCCCCCATGTCTTCTCTCTTTAGCATAAAGTTAAGTAATGTGATCTGCAATAAGCTGAGGTAGTCGATGCTGCCTGTTTAGGACAAATCAAGAGAAACAGAGGTTCTCCGAAAAAGTTCTGCACTATGCTCTGCTACTGAAACCTTTTCAGTTTGCAGGTGGTCCAAGCCTCTGAATTTTTGCATTTACAGAAGGGAGATTAGAACAAAAGCACACCATTGTTTGGATGCTCTGGATGGTTCTCCCTCCAAACCTTTCCCAATAAACCTGTTCACTCGTGTCCTACACACAGGCACAGATTTGTTTTTCTGGCTGGAAAAGAGACAAAGACTGACAGTGAGCCAGCCTACTTATTTGGTTACAATGCCTTTATTTCCTATTTTCTGACAACTTGTGTTCCATTAAAACCCTGTCACATGACACACTTTAGATATACCCCCTTTATACTGGGGTGGAGATCATTGAGAGGTCATTGAGAGAGCTGGCCAGTTTTTGATCTATTCAAAGATTCAAACATTTTTAATTGTCAATACTTCTATATGTACAGGACATACAGTAGAATTGAAATGCCGTTTCTCTCCCTCTTAGTGGTGTGCACAATATATAAGAAAAGAAGGAATAAGGATGGAAAGCAACAACAACAATCTATGTACAATAATGCTACCTGTAGTGCAAATAAAGGTAAAAACACAGCAATCCTATGTACAGTAAACCATAATACCGGTAAATTCCGAGTTCAATTCAGTAACGGGGGTGCAGACAGTGACAGACTGGTCTGTGCATGATCAGTATTGCAATGACAGTAGCAGGTATGGCATTTGGGCTGCACGGTGGCGCAGTGGTTAGCACTGCGGCAGCACTGTTTACCCTTTGCCGGGGGATCGTGGGTTCGATCCCAGCCCCCGACCAACAGTGATCTGTGTGGAGTTTGTATGTTCTCCCCGTGTATGCGTGGATTTACCCCGGGATTTCTCCGGTTTCCTCCCACATGCCAAAAACATGCAGGTTAGGTTAATTGGAGACTCTAAAGTGGCCCTAGGTGTGAATGTGTGTGTGAATGGTTGAGGGATAGCGCCGTATCGTGGCAGCTTCATCCATCCAGGTGGTGGATGACCCTCAATTTCCCCTCTAGGGATCAATAAAGTATACTAAATCTTAAAAAAAAAAATTTGTGCAAATGGCTGCAGTAACGTACAGAGACATACAGCAGCAGATGTAGTACTGTTGGTGTGCAAAGACTTTCTGTGCCAACAGCTGAGGTAGAGTTATTGTGTGGGTGAGTGTGTTACAGTGTGGGGGATGGGGGGAGTGGGCAGAGTTCAGGGTCCTGATGGCCTGGTGAACAAAGCTGTTTAGCAGTCTTTTGGAGCCGGCCCGAAGGCTCCAGTATCTTTTCCCTGAGGGCAGGGGGCTGAAGAGAGAGTGTGATGGGTGGGAGCTGTCGCCTGTGATGTTGATGGCTCTGCGAGTGAGGAGGGTGTGGTAGCTGTCCGAGAGGGAGGGCAGAGGGGCACCAATGATCTTGCTGGCTGCTTTCACTGTGCGTTGTAGTCTCTTTGGGGAGGAGGTGGTGCAGCTTCCATACCATACAGTGATGCAGCTGGTGAGGATGCACTCCCCAGTAGAATGAGCACATGATGGGGGGTAGGACTCAAGCTCTCCTCAGTTTGTGGAGGAAATAGAGGTGAGTTTGAGCCTTCTTGTCCAGTGATCCATCAGTGATCTTCAGTGATCTCCCCAGTCACCATTGTCTCCTCAAAGTTTGACTCAGTCCAAAACACACAAGCATCTCCCAGATGATCCCAAAGGTCAAAAATTAGCCCAATCTCTGTGATCTCCATGCTGTGTAAGGTGGGTATTTGAGACACCTGCATGGCTCTGGGAAAATATTGTAACCAGGGGATGCGGTGCCTAGCAGAGTTGTCTTGCTTATGCACAACCTGCATGCTTGTGTGTGCACACACACACACACACTCTTACTTGCCATGAGATAAGATGATAAAGAACTAATAAAACCTTGCCAAAATACAAATGTCCAGGTAAAGCAAGTTTATTTCATAGTTTTGTCATATATGCAGGCTAAAGAAGGAGGCTATAACAATGGTCAGCAACATTAAGACATTATAGTCATTATATGTCGTAAACAAAAGTCAAACTGTCTAAAAGTAGAGCTGATTAATTTTCATAATGCTTGTATTAAGTCTTTAGTTACAGTTGATCATTTATTGGCAATATCAACAGCAATGCCCTCCTCTCAACAGCTGTAGCACCACAACCATCCTGTTCCTGCACCTCAGTTCCAAGGCCAATGGACACCTGAAACTGTAAACTGGTTAGCAGCTGTGAACTGATAGCGCTGCTTAGCTAGATGATAAATTTTTGATGTGCCCAAAAATGTTGGACTTTTCTCTGCAGGTGGACGTCCTGAGAGCTCTCGGGGCAGAAATTGTCCGTACTCCCACCAGCGCCCGCTTTGATTCACCTGAGTCTCATGTTGGTGTAGCCTGGCGCCTCAAAAATGAGATCCCCAACTCGCACATCCTGGATCAGTATCGCAATCCCAGCAATCCTCTGGCTCACTACGACAGCACCGCTGAAGAAATCCTGGAGCAGTGTGATGGTATGAAGGTCTTCAACTCAAAGCTGATGAAATGTGAAGCATTTCTAAAACACGATTCAGTTTTTTATCTTGTATGTCTTCTCTTTCTCAGGTAAAATTGATATGCTGGTGGCCGGTGCAGGCACAGGAGGGACAGTCACTGGTATCGCTCGTAAGCTGAAGGAAAAATGCCCGAACATTATAGTGAGCTGATCATATTTCTATATCAAAGCCCGTTGTTGAAGAAAATGAGGAAAATTACTCTTATTAATTGTGTTTTTTCTGTGTTCAGATTGTTGGTGTTGATCCGGAAGGCTCCATCCTGGCTGAGCCCGAAGAACTCAACAAGACCGACAAGACTCAGTATGAGGTGGAGGGCATTGGGTACGACTTCATCCCCACTGTGCTCGACAGAGCTGTGAGTTCACATGGCTTTTATACCCTTTTCAGTGAAGCTCCCGACTGATCGTCATGTGACGTCATGATTACATTTTATTTTTCCAGGTAATCGATAGGTGGTACAAGTCCAACGATGAGGAGTCCTTCAATATGTCTCGTGTGCTGATCAGAGATGAGGGGCTGCTGTGCGGTAAGACTTTGTTGCAAGCTGCCACATTTTCAGATATTTAGGTCAGGGTCAGCAACCTTTACAGTGGAAAGAGCTGTTTTGAGCAATCTTTAAAAGGAAAAAAAAAACTATGTATGAAGCCTTATGTATGCCTATACTGATAATACACAGATTTTCTCTCAGAAATTTGGGGAATGTTTTCCTTAATTTGCAGCTTTTTACTCGTATACTATTTGCAACTTCAGTATTGTAAATTTACTACCCTTTTCTTATAAAACTGCTTTTTTGTTGTAATACTTTTTTTTTCCTCTTTAACTTGCTCCTCTTTTCTTATAAATTTGAGGGGTTTTTTCTTGAAGACTATTTTTTCCCCTTAAAATATGTAGTTTTAATCCCGGCAGGGGATTATGTTGTGGGTCAGTCTGTCCATCTGTCCCACTTCTGTGAAATCAACTCCTCCTACAGTTTTCTCCCGATTATTTTGATACTTGGTACCATGGTTTGATATAAACTGATGATGCACATATTCCAATTTCACTCTCATCGGTTGACCTTGAGGTCAAAAGTCAAAGGTCACATTTTCTGTAAATCTTCTAAACACAATAACGACTGAAAGGGATAATGTAGTAATTAATAATTCAAATTGATACAGTAGTTGTATGTAATACATATCTTGGACGATTTACACCCTGACATAACTATGGGTTTGGGGTCATTGGTCAAAATTAACATTGCAGTTGCACTATGGTAAATGCTACATTTACTATTACTATAAAAGGAGTAATGGTTGGGCCACCAAACCTGGTATACAGGTTCACCTTAGGATCCTGACCTCTGGCCATGGGTTTGGAGTCAAAAGGTCGGTCAACATTAATATTCCCTATGCCTTATTACTGTACAACGAGTAAAGTTACGGCCACCAAACTTGGTACACAGGTTCACCCTGTGACCCTGAAGTGTGACTATGGTTTTAGGATCACAAGGTCAAAGGTCAACATCATAATGACTTATAAACTATATCTTAACAACAAAGAAAGCTAGGGTCACCAAACCTGCTACACAGGTTCACCTCAGGATCCTGACCTACAACTATGGGTAGTATATTTTGTTGTATATTCATGGGTGATGGGTTTATCATAATCTGGTTCTGCCACAGTAATTATATTGAAAAGTTGAAACCTGCTCTCTGTCAGTAAGTATTGGGATCTTCAAAGAAAACGGAGGCAAGGGATATTGCACTTGCCTCAGAGTGCTCTTTTTAGCTCATCCCGTTGAAGCCGAAGAAGCTAATGCGCAGTGTCCGTCTGTCTGTCCACATTTCACAGAAATCGCTACTCTTCCTAGCCATTGGCCCTGATGCATACCAAACTCCACTCACAGTGCTCCTCAGGTGGGCCTGCATCCAAGTTGTGCTCAAGGTCAAAAGTCATGAGATCTGGGCACTTATGTGATTTCAGAAAAATCACTACTCCTCCCAGGCAGTTGCCCCCGTGGTGACCAAACTGACTCACGACGATCCTCAGGAGGGTCTGCATCCATCTTGTCAAGTTGGGTTTAACAAAAAATTACGACATTATTCTCTCATGTTTACTTTTTTGCAACTTTTTCTGAATTTTTTTTAATTGTTCAGTTATTTGGCACAGTCAGAAGGAACTGCAGGTTATGGAGCAGCATGTGGCTTTATCGAGAGCTTTTGCCTCGAAGATGCAAAGTTATACTTGCAGTACTAAAATTAAAGGTATACTAATAGTTTTGGTAATCTGAATTCTGAAATGGGGGCGGCGCGGTGGCGGAGTGGTTAGCACTGCGGCAGCACAGCAACTCACCCTTGGCCGAGGGATCCTGGGTTCGATCCCAGCCCCCGACCAACAGTGATCTGTGTGGAGTTTGCATGTTCTTCCCGTGTCTGCGTGGGTTTACTCCGGGAGTTCTGTGGTTTCCTCCCACATGCCAAAAACATGCAAGTTAGGTTAATTGGCATCAAACTGGGGATTCTGAATTGTCCTTTGGTATGACTGTGAGAGTGAATGGTTGTCGGTCTCTCTGTATTGGCCCTGTGATGGACTGGCGATCTGTCCAGGGTGTACCCTGCCTCTCGCCCAAAGATGCTGGGATAGGCTCCAGCCCCCCCCCCCCCCCAACCCGAATAGGATTAAGCGAAAGAAGATGAATGAATGAATGAATTCTGAAATGGAATGCAGTGTTAATTCATAATTTTGTTTTCACTGTATATAGTAATTATTAAGTAAAATTTGTTGTATTTTCTGTATCGTAAGATTTTTTTTTATACATAAAAAAGAGTGTCCCCTTTCATGTAGGTGGCCATTTTGGATCATTAAAATGTCTCTACAAGTTTATATGTATAATTCTAATTACACAAATGACTACCGTAGGTTATCCTAAAATGGTTTGGAAAGAAGTAATGACCAATATAATGAAAAATACGTCTTTTGAAATCTGACTAGTAGGTTGCACTAATTCTTGCACACTGCACCTTTAATATAAATCAGGAATAAGAGTCTAATATGAGGTTGTAATCCAGGATTTCACAGACAAAGGAGGAAATCTCAACATGCACTGTAGATTTTTTGCTGAAATTGATAGAAAATCATTTTCTTTTGTTTTCCAAAACTATTCTCATACACGTTTCCTTTTACATGAGGGACCAGATAAAAACCCAACTCTCCTTTTTTGCTCCCATATAAAACAGGTGGCAGCTCTGGCACTGCTATGGCAGCAGCTGTGAACGTTGCCAAAGAGCTGAAGGAGGGCCAGCGCTGTGTGGTGATCCTCCCAGACTCCATCCGAAACTACATGTGAGAAGCCCCGCTTGGCCTCTAACCACGAAGTCTCTTTAAGTCTTTTTAAATCTTTCTTTCATTTTAAATTACTGCATTTATATTTATTCACTGGTGGTATTAATACAAAAATATCTGTTTCAGCCAAAAACTAGACTTGACAAAAACCGTTTAAGTTGATAGCGGTTTATATTAGAAAATAACTATAGACTATATGCAGTTATTTGTTGCTCTTCCATGTGGTCAAAAAGCTGTTTAAAATATTGAATTGATCAGAGATTTTCACCATAAATAGATGAATTGTATGTGTATATAGAAAACCTTTTAACTTTGACCTAAATAGCATTAGAGTAAGAACAGTACTAAAATCTGAGGGTGAATGAGTTTAGTCTGCCCTTCAAATGTCTGCAGTGGGGGGTTTTTTGGCCTTCTTTTTGTGTAAACATAGTAGCAGTAAATATTTCCCCTCATCTTTAAGGTCAAAGTTCCTGAGTGATAAGTGGATGGTTGAGAAAGGCTTCATAAGGGAGGAGGACCTCATGGTGAAGAAACCCTGGTATGTGGACTTTCAGGTGAAATTCTCCTCTCGTGCAGAGCGCTTCCGTTTACTGTTAGGCAATAATTTGTCATGTCCCGCAGGTGGTGGAACTTGAAGGTGCAGAGCTTGAACTTGTCAGCCCCACTCACTGTCCTGCCAACGGTCAGCTGCCAGAAAACCATCACGATCCTGAAGGAGAAGGGCTTCGACCAGGCGCCGGTGGTGGATGAGGCAGGGTGCGTACAGAGTGATTGGACCTGAGGATAGTAAAACAGTGCACCTTTGGGTGTTTTCCCTGCAAAAAGTATTGCAACTGACCTCTTCTGTCTGCATCCACAGGTTGATCCTGGGAATGGTGACTCTGGGTAACATGTTGGCCTCAATTCTTGCTGGAAAGATCAAGCTCTCTGACCCTGTCAGCAAAGTGATCTACAAGCAGTTCAAACAGGTCAGATGTGAGCTTCATGATTTGAATATGGAAATCTGATGACTATAAAACCAATGATTGGATAGCAGGTACAGCCAATGATACAAATCAATTTAAGCCCAGTTCACACTGCATGATTTTAAGCCTAATTTTGAAGTGGACAGTTGTACAGGTCACAGACCAGAAGGTCCCAGTTGAAGGCAAATCCTTGACTGATGAGTAGAAATCAGTCACTTCTACAAAAACCAGATCAATTCCAACCAGATATCTAACATGCTAAATACTAGGTTGGAGTCACTGACAGCCAATGAAGGTGCAGGACACGGGGTGGCGGGAAAGAGGCACTGACCTCATAAAGCAACAAGACATGGCAGGAGAGTATGGTTGTCTTGCAGTGCTGCCCGCTTGCACCAATCCACTCTTTTGACCTGTATTTTTGGTTTTTTTTTACATGGTTTTTCAAAACTATTCTTTGCACATACGTACATCTCATAGAATTTGTTTTAATCAGACATCTATTTTGAAACTCACACAATGCTTTGTCATTTACTAGAGGTGTGAATCTTCAATGGTCTTATGATTTAGCCGTTACCGATTCAAATGCAGAATGGTTCACAATACATCTTGATGCATCTCTGTGTTCGTCTTCAGTTTTTATCCCCCACCAGTCGAAGACCCTTTGGACGAAGACTGACGGGGGCTTGTGTTATGGGCCAATCTGTCCCACTTTTGTGAAATCAGCTCCTCCTACAGTTATGGTCCAATTGTTTTTAAACTTAGTACCATGGTTTGATATACTCTGATGATGCGCATATTGCAATTTCACTTTCATCAGATGACCTTGAGGTCAAAGGTCAGAGGTCAGATTTTCCCTAAATCTTGTAAATACAGTAACTACTAAAACAAATGATGTAGGCTTTTCAAATCAACACAGGAGTTGTATCTAATACACATCTTGGATGACTTACACCCTTACCTATCTATGGGTTTGGGGTAAAGGGGTCAAAGGTTCAAAGTTAACATTGCAGTTGCACTATGGCAGATGCTGCATTTACTGTTACTATAAAACGAGTAAAACTAGGGCCACCAGCCTGGTATACAGGTTCACCTTAGGATCCTGAACTCTGACTATGGGTTTGGGGTCAAAAGGTCAAGATTGACATTTCTTATGCCTTAGAAATAAGAAATGTCAACGCAGAAAGCTAGGGCCACCAAACCTGGTACACAGGTTCACCTTGGGATCCTGACCTGCAACTATGGGATGTATACTTTGTATATTCGTGGATGAAGGGTTTATCATAATGTGGTTCTGCCACAGTAATTATATTGAAAAGTTGAAAACTGCTCTCTGTCAGTATTGGGATCTTCAAAGAAAACGGTGGTGTGGATACTGCCCTCGCCCCAGAGTGCTCGTTATTAATTTGTTTTTCTCTGTAATGTCTTTTTTTTTTTTAAATTTCAGCATTTATTTTTGTAATTTATGAAAAGGAAAGCACTAAACTGCTGTCTGTATGAATAAATGAATGAATGAATCATTATTTCGGATAGATTAAAAGTAAAGATTAAAAGAAAGGGGGGAAAAAAACATCTTACAAGGTCAAATTAAACAATAACTCATCTGATTATACAGTTCAGCATAAGTTATCTGAAATGGGTGATGGCTGAAGCCGCAGCTTATATTGCCCACCCATATTCCATCCAAGAATTCAAAAGAAAAACGAAACAGGAGGGATTACAATTCAGAACAAAGCTAAGACAAAATGTGACAAAAAAACTAAGCAACAGCACAACACAGATAGAATATGATAATTCTTATGTGATTTTACATGTCATCTTGTATAGATGTTTGGAGTATTTCTTCCTTTAGTTTTTGTTTAAATTGTCCAAGCGTTGTACATGATTTTAATTTAGGTCCAAAATCGTTCCATAATCTGATTCCTTGCACTGAAACACAGTGTTGCTTGGTGGTAGTTCTCACTGAAGGTTTTTGAAATATACATGTTCCTCTGAAATGATATTGTTTCTCCCTTATTTGGAACAACTTTTGGATATTTGCGGGCAGTGATAGATTCTTCACTTTAAACATTATTACTGCAGTTTTAAAGTCAATCAGATCTTTCAACTTGAGAGCTTTTAATTTAAGAAAAAGTGGGTTTGTTGGTTCCCTGTAAGCAGCTTTGTTTATTATTCTAATAGCTCTCTTCTGAAGCATAAAGACTGGATATATTATAATAATAATAATAATGCATCGATTTTATATAGCGCTTTATCATATATACTCAAAGACGCTTTACAAATAGGTACATTATTCATTCACTCCAGACAGACAATGGTAGTGGCAAGCTACATGTTTGTTTTATATGCATTTCCCCATACTTCAGTACAATATGTCATGTATGGGAGTATTAATGAATGATACAAAGTATATAATGTGGGTTGATTCAGCAAATATTTCACTCTGTGTAGTATTGCGATTGATTTGGATATTTTACCTTTAATATAATTAATATGTGACTTCCAACAGTTAATCAATTATTACTTCAAGAAAGTAATAATTCGTGGGCAGCACGGTGGTGCACAGCAAGAAGGTCATGGGATCGATTCCACCCTTGACCATCGTGGGTTTGATCCCACCCCCAGACCATCGGTGACCCTTCTGTGTGGAGTTTGCATGTTCTCCCCGTGTCTGCGTGGGTTTACTCCGGGTACTCCGGTTTCCTCCCACATGCCAAAAACATGCAAGTTAGGTTAATTGGCATCAAAACTGGGGATTCTAAATTGTCCTTAGGTATGGATGCGAGAGTGAATGGTTGTCTGTTTCTCTGTGTTGGCCCTGCGATGGACTGGCGATCTATCCAGGGTGTACCCTGCCTCTCGCCCAAAGATGCTGGGATAGGCTCCAGCCCCCCCGCGACCCGAAAGGATTAAGCGGTAGAAGATGGATGGATGGATACTTCAAGAAATTTAGTTTTGGATACCCTTTCAATCTCTACACCATTTACACTGAGTTTAGATACTGAGTTGTTGTGATGTTTGTTAAAAATTATAAATTTTGTCTTACTTAAATTGAGCGTTAATTTGTTTGAATCAAACCACAGTTTAAGCTTTCCTAATTCCTTTCCAAGTGTATCCAAAAGTTGTTCCAAATTGCTTCCACTGCATAATAAATTGGTGTCATCTGCAAACAATATTAAATCCATTTTTTCCAAAACTTTACATGTCATTTATTTACATATATGTATTGTGCTATAGATAAATTTCCTTTGCCTTGCTACATGACTACTTTTTCATTACCTAATAAAATAAGTCTAGTAAATGTAAACTTTTTTTTTTAGAAAGTGCTTAATCAGACAGCAAGTCTGTAAGAGTTGCTTCTCTTCAGTCACATATAAAGCTTTGTCTATGCTCCACCTCCACTCTGCGTGACAAGGGCAGTGCGCATGCGGCTGTACAGTGTGTGTGTGTGTGTATGCTTCATTTTTTTGTGTCTACTAGGCCAAGTGTTTGACACATGCGCAAAACCATCATCTGCAGTTTCTCCGCAGCTCGATAAGTAGCGCAAATGTGCTGACATGCCCATTTGTTCCCTAGCTATATAAAAGAAGAAAAGCAAGAGCCACACACATTTTAGCAATGACAATGGCAATTGGACAAAGGCAAGAAAAGGAGCTCCTATGTTTACTACTTTTACCATTAATCACCTTTTTGTTTTTTCTCTGGTCTTGTCATGTTTCTTTTTAATTTGTCGTCTTCTCTCTCTTCATCTACAAGGGGGGGCTGAAAAGTTCAGAGGGGCCAAATTTGACCAAAGGATCTAAGTGCTGCAACACCAATGGAAGAAAGGTGTGGACTGAAGGAGGGGGGCTCTGTTGAAAAATAAACCACATTTGGTTAAATTTGACCACTATGAACTTTTCAGCCTATGAAATTTATGTCACACAAGGCTCGAGCAGACTTGAGGAGTGGAGGTGGAGCATAAACCCAGCTTAGAGATGCACTCCAGTGGTTATAAATCCATCCATCTTCTTCCGCTTAATCCTTTTCGGGTCGCGGGGGGGCTGGAGTCTATCCCAGCATCTTTGGGCAAGAGGCAGGGTCCACCCTGGACAGATCGCCAGTCCATCCGCAGGGCCAACACAGAGAGACAACCATTCACTCTCACAGTCATACCTAAGGACAATTTAGAATCCCCAGTTTGATGCCAATTAACCTAACTTGCATGTTTTTGACATGTGGGAGAAAACCGGAGAAATCCCGGAGTAAACCCACGCAGACACGGGGAGAACATGCAAACTCCACACAGATCACTGTTGGTCGGAGGCTGGGATCGAACCCAGGATCCCCCGGCCAAGGGTGAGTTGCTGTGCTGCCGCAGTGCTGCAACTCACCCTTGGCCGGTGGATCCTCTGTAAAAACAAATCTACATTGTCTAAAATGGTATCTTATGCAGGGATGAGAATCCTCCGCGGATCCGCGGAATTCCTTGGATTTGATCATGTCTAGGGTCATTCTCGTGAATCGTCTAAATTCGAGGAGAAATTTTTTTATTTTTTTTGGGGGGGGGGGGGCGGTGAGGTATGTTATGAGCGTCGAGTCCTATTTTCGATCGGCTGCTAAAATCCACCACGCATAACACGCTACCCAGCGAGATCACTAATGTAATGTAACAAGGCCACTGATTGGCTGATACTTATTGAAGCAACCAATCGGCGATTTTGTTAGATTTCCTTTGTCATATCCAACACGCGGAGTGAAATGCAAATGGCGGACAGTTCAATCAGTTCAATCAACTGAGTTTTCCCAATTTCGTGAAAATGGTGAACCTAAAACTCACGAAAGACAACAAAGCAAGAATTTTAGAAATCGACAAAGGGATAAGGAACAAGTTTCGTTGGGAATGGCTCAAAAAAAACTGTCAATGACTGTAAAGATCAGTAAAAATACTGAAGTTGTGGTTGAAAAAATGGCCGACTTCATAGCGAAATGCCAAGTACCAGGGAAAGCCCAGTGTGTTTATTGCAACGATTTCTTGAGTTATGGATCTCGTGGTTGTGTTGCCTTAGTTGAACACTGTTCAAAACAGAAACATCTCAAAATTGTGACTACAAGGAGATTGAACTACTCGCTCGTACTGCATTCAAAACGATAGATGGACACGGTCAAATTCAGATGCCAGTCAATCAAAGTTCATCACAGTCGGCCCCGATTACAGCAATTAGTGATCGGAAGACACATTCCGAGGTAAGATTTTTTTCTCGTTATAAGTAATGTACGTGAGAATTTTCGCGTAATGAATTTATGAAATGGCATGTGTAAGTTGTGATGTCATGCCTGTTTGAAACACTAATTGCATTTGAATGCTGATTATCGATTGTTAATAGATAAATGTTGTTATGTATTTTCTCACAACTTGAAATGCAATCTAAGAATTTTAAATATAATTTATCATTTTTTGTTTCACTAGGAGGAGTTCCATAATGCATGTGTAAGTTTTTTTTTTGTCATGGGTGGTGATGGGTTGCCTTTCCTAAGATATCTTTGCTTTTATTAGTAAACATAATTTCTTTATGGTCATTGCATAAAAATATTAAACATCTTTTAGGTTTTACTTACTTTCTTAGACTATCTTTCAAATATTAACCTGTTGAACTCTGTTCAACTTCCCTAAAAATGCCTAAAAATAACATGCCCAAAGTAAATCAAAAGCTGTTCTTCAACCCTTTGCAGCATCTTCATGGGGTTGGTCTCATTTAAAAGAAAACACTGAATTGGCGAAACAGTCATAATCTCTCTAAGTGCTCCTGCCACTGAGTAACAGTCATCTAAACATACTGAATTTGAAGAAAATAAAGTTCGCCTGGGTGTTTTTTTTAGATACAAATGCTTGCAAATAACATACAGGTGTCAAATACTGGCTGGAAAACACAACAGAAATGTAGAACCAAGTGTTTTCAAGCTCAGGTCAAAATTTTGTAAAAATACCACAAAAAATGAATATATTACACAGCTTTTTTCTCAGGTTGTAACAAGGCTGTGTCTGTACTGGAAGACCGGAAATACAGCTTTTTTTATTTCTGGCGTTGCCCCCCAGACCCCATACCAAGGCTTCGCCTTAGATCCGGCTTGGGGGCCTGCGTCCCCCAAGACCCCCGGCTTAGTTTCCTCTTTTTTTCCAAAACCCCATTCTCATCCCTGCTTATGCCCTTTTGTTCTATAAACAAAACCTTTCATTTTCTTACAGTTTCATGTCCTAAATCTTTTCATTTTCGCTCCCTCCTTCAAATGCAAGGATCTCTGATTACTCGGCCTACCCACATCCCACAAGGCTAGTAGTGGCTAGCACTACATTATCAGAATAAATCCTGTGATAAAAAGACTTGCCGGTTGAAGGACATGCCCAGTTGTATGCACAGTGGCCCAGGATAATGACTGAATACAGTGGGGCAAAAAAGTATTTAGTCAGCCACCAATTGTGCAAGTTGTCCCACTTAAAAGATGAGAGAGGTCTCCAATTTTCATCATAGGTACACTACCATTCAAAAGTTTGGGGTCACTTAGAAATGTCCTAATTTTTGAAAGAAAAGCACTGTTTTTTGCAATGAAGATAACTTTAAACTAATCAGAAATACATTCTAATATCTAATATACATTGCTAATGTGGTAAATGACTATTCTAGCTGCAAATGTCTGGTTTTTGGTGCAATATCTACATAGGTGTATAGAGGCCCATTTCCAGCAACTATCACTCCAGTGTTCTAATGGTACAATGTGTTTGCTCATTGCGTCAGAAGGCTAATGGATGATTAGAAAACCCTTGTGCAGTCATGTTAGCACAGCTGAAAACAGTTTAGCTGGTTAGAGAAGCTATAAAACTGACCCTCCTTTGAGCAGGTTGAATATCTGGAAAAAATTATTATTTCAAATACAAATCATTATTTCTAACCTTGTCAATGTCTTGACTATATTTTCTATTCATTTTACAACTCATGGTGGTAAATAAGTGTGACTTTTCATGGAAAACACAAAAAAAAAATTTCTGGGTGACCCCAAACTTTTGAACAGTAGTGTACTGTATACCTCAACTATGAGAGAAAAAAATGAGAAATAAAAAATCCAGAAAATCACATTGTCTGATTTTTAAAGAATTTAATTGCAAATTATGGTGGAAAATAAGTATTTGGTCACCTACAAACAAGCAAGATTTCTGGCTCTCACAGACCTGTAACTTCTTTAAGAGGCTTCTCTGTCCTCCACTCGTTACCTGTATTAATGGCATCTGTTTGAACTCGTTATCGGTATAAACGACATCTGTCCACAACCTCAAACAGTCAGACTCCAAACTCCACTATGGCCAAGACCAAAGAGCTGTCAAAGGACACCAGAAACAAAATTGTAGACCTGCACCAGGCTGGGAAGACTGAATCTGCAATAGGTAAGCAGTTTGGTGTGAAGAAATCAACTGTGGGAGCAATTATTAGAAAATGGAAGACATACAAGACCACTGATAATGTCCCTCGATCTGGGGCTCCACGCAAGATCTCACCCCATGGGGTCAAAATGATCATGAGAACGGTGAGCAAAAATCCCAGAACCACACGGGGGGACCTAGTGAATGACCTGCAGAGAGCTGGGACCAAAGTAACAAAGGCTACCATCAGTAACACACTACGCCGCCAGGGACTCAAATCCTTCAGTGCCAGACGTCGTCGGCCTCCGTCGGTCTATGATGACCATGGAAGAGAATCCTAAACGTCTACTCTGCTGGAACAGCACCGCCTGTGGCTGAACAGGCCGATGCGCGAATGGCAGTCCCTGTCACACAGGTCGCACTTGTGGGTGGTCTCCGTGCTGCTGGGTCTGTGGCGATTCTTCCTGCGGGTCCTTTTTTCGTCTGCTGCAGCAGTCAGTCTCTCTTCACCCGCCTTGAGCTGTCTGGTCAGGGTGCCTCTCCATTTGGAGCAGTCCGTTGCAAGGTCCTCCCAGCACTCTGTGTTGATCTCCAGGGTCTTCATGTCTCTCTTGCAGACGTCTCTAAAGCGCAGCTGTGGGTGGCCAACGTCTCTCCTGCCAGTCGCCAGTTCTCCGTAGAGGACATCTTTGGGGATTCTGCCATCCTCCATACGGTGAACGTGGCCTAGCCAGCGGAGCCTGCGCTGCCTGAGTAGAGTGAACATGGAGGGAAGGCCGGCGCAGGACAGAACTTCTGTGTTGGGCACTTTGTCCTGCCAGGATATGTCCAGGATGTGGCGAATGCATCGCAAGTGGAAGGAGTTCAGTCTCTTTTCCTGCCGGGCGTATGTTGTCCACGTCTCACTCCCATAGAGCAGTGTGCTGATGATGCAGGCATTGTACACTGCCATCTTCGTCTTGACAGAGAGTTTGGGATTCTTCCACACTTGTGTGGTGAGGCGTGCGAGTGTGAAGGCTGATTTTCCAATCCTCTTGTCGATCTCTGTATCAAGGGAGAGGTTGTTGCTAATTGTGGACCCCAGGTACGTGAACTGATTTCACGACCTCCAGCTCGTAGTCGTCGATGGTGATGGTGGTGCTTCCGTGCCTTGCGCCAAGACGTTAGTCTTCTTCAGGCTGATGGTAAGCCTGAAGTCCTTGCATGCCTGGGAGAAGCGGTCCATCAGGGTCTGAAGCTCCTGCTGTGTGTGGGTTGCGACTGCAGCGTCGTCTGCGAACAGCATGTCTCTGATTAGAGCCTCGCGTACTTTGGTGCTGGCTTTCAGACGGGCGAGGTTGAAAAGCCTGCCGTCAGATCTTGTGTGCAGGTAGTTTCCCTCTGTTGCTGTGCTGAAGGCATGCCTCAGGAGCATAGCAAAGAAAATCCCAAAGAGGGTTGGTGCAAGTACACAGCCCTGTTTCAGTCCGCTGCGTATGTTGAATGGCTCTGAGACGTTGCCGTCGTGCTGCACTATCCCCTGCATGTTGGTGTGAAACGATTCAATGAGGCTTTGCAACTTTGGTGGGCATCCTGTCTTTGGCAGGATCTTGAAAAGGCCCTCTCTGCTGACCAGATTGAACGCTTTGGTGAGGTCGATGAAGGCGACATACAGGGGCATGTTCTGTTCTCTGCATTTCTCCTGGAGTTGGCGGATGGAGAATATCATGTCTACCGTCGATCGCTCAGCGCAGAAGCCACACTGAGACTCGGGGTAGACACGTTCAGCAAGCTTCTGTAGACGAACGAAAACAACTCGTGCGTAGACTTTGCCAACAACACTGAGGAGGGAGATGCCCCTGTAGTTGTTGCAGTCGCTTCTCTCCCCTTTGTTTTGTCCCCTTTGCCAGACGTGTCCCCCTGCTTAAGCCAGTACATGTCCAGGCCCGTCTGAAGTTTGCTAGAGAGCATTTGGATGATCCAAAAGAGGATTGGGAGAATGTCATATGGTCAGATGAAACCAAATAGAACTTTTTGGTAAAAACTCAACTTGTCGTGTTTGGAGGAGAAATAATGCTGAGCTGCAGCCAAAGAACACCATACCTACTGTGAAGGATGGGTATGGAAACATCATGCTTTGGGGTTGTTTTTCTGCAAAGGGACCAGGACGACTGATCCGTGTAAAGGAAAGAATGAATGGGGCCATGTATCATGAGATTTTGAGTGAAAACCTCCTTCCATCAGCAAGGGCATTGAAGATGAAACGTGGCTGGGTCTTTCAGCATGACAATGATCCCAAACACACCGGGTAACGAAGGAGTGGCTTCGTAAGAAGCATTTCAAGGTCCTGGAGTGGCCTAGCCAGTCACCATATCTCAACCCCATAGAAAATCTTTGGAGGGAGTTGAAAGTCCATGTTGCCCAGCGACAGCCCCAAAACATCACTGCTGTAGAGGAGATCTGCATGGAGGAATGGGCCAAAATGCCAGCAACAGTGTGTGAAAACCTTGTGAAGACTTACAGAAAACGTTTGACCTCTGTCATTGCCAACAAAGGGTATATAACAAAGTATTAAGATGAACTTTTGTTTTTGACCAAATACTTATTTTCCACCATAATTTGCAAATAAATTCTTTAAAAATCAGACAATGTGATTTTCTGGATTTTTTTTTCTCATTTTGGCTCTCATAGTTGAGGTATACCTATGATGAAAATTGGAGACCTCTCATCTTTTAAGTGGGAGAACTTGCACAATTGGTGGCTGACTAAATACTTTTTTGCCCCACTGTAACTACATTGGTCCTTAAAAGCAGTTTAATAGTAAAACCCATCTTAATTTGGGTTGAGTTTTCAAAGCAGCTGGGTAAAAAATTGCTAACTAGCCTGGAGGATAACTTCAGTTAGGCCAGAAAGTCCTGATTGGCTTCACACTACGGACGTGCCAGCGCCATGTATAGTTACAGCACCAAAAACACTCCAGCTAAACTCACCTTTTTATCAGGGGGCGGGGCTTAAGTGAAACTTTAAAGAAAAAAAAAAAAAGAGACCTGGGACATTTGATTGATTTCACTCCTGATATGTCCTGTAAGTCCTAAACGAAATGTTAGTCATGTTAACAAGGGGAAAAAAAAAAACTTTGGCGGAGTGCCACTTTAATGGCTATAGGATGAGCTTGATGCAGTGACTCCATTACCTGTGCTTTAGTTTCTTTTTGAGCTACTGGGACAGCTTAGTCAGTATCCCTGTTCCCGTTCAGTCATGTAGTAAGAATTCTCTGTAAAATCACCAAATCTCAAGCCAGAAAACTCTGTAATGTGAACTGTGTCTGATCCAACTACTGTCAAGTAATGTAGTCTTAAGTGGGTGAGGCCACTACTAGGGGCAGTAGTGGCTCAATAACTGAAAGGTTGATGGTTCATATCCCACTTCCTCCACCCTCCATCCTGGTGTTGTATCCTTGGGCAAGACACTTAATCCACCTCTGCCCCTCTGACACTGATGTGTGATTGTGTATAAATATTTGGTGATGGTCGGAGAGGCCATTGACGCGGATTGGCAGCCATGTTTCCGTCAGTGTGCCCCAGGACAGCTGTGGCTGCAGAAGTAGCTTACCACTGCCATTGTCTGTGGAGTGAATGAATAGTGGACTCATTGTAAAGCGTTTTTTGGGTGTCATGAAAAGCACTATATAAATGCAATTTGTTATTATTATTATTATTACAAGACACGCTGAGGCAGGGTGGCATACCTGTGCATGCCCGTAGAAACCAAGTATAAGCAAGCATTTCTGCATGCTCGTAGAAAGTTACTGTTACCATGCCAACAGTAACCATGGTGATGCCTGCCTTTGATCTTTGACATCGCCACTCGTTCAGTGATGCCTGCCTTTGATCTTTGATGATGTCATAGTGAGTCCTATGACATCACACACAGACACACAAACAGAGATTCTTTGAATTGTAATATGATTATTATTAAACTTTGCATCGGGGAGGGGAGAATTGCAAATTAGCTGGGCTAGCATGACATTATGCCACAGAGTTCCTTTCTAGCAGGCCATGATATGAAACATGGCTAAAGTATTTATTTCTTGGTAATGGTCAATCCAAAAGTAAGATTCTTAAAGTGTACAGGTACATCTCAAAAAATTAGAATATCATGAAAAAGTTCAATATTTTTTGTCACTCATTTCAGAAAGGGAAGCCTATATATTATATAGATTCATTACACAGAGAGTGAAATATTTCAAGTGTCTATTTATTTTAATTTTGATGATTATGGCTTGAAAACCCCAAATTCAGTTTCTCAATAAAATTAATTTTAAAAAATAGTTTTTTAATAGAAATGTTGGCCGACTGAAAAGTATGTCCATGTACACACTCAATACTTGGTCGGGGCTCCTTTTGGATTAATTACTGTATCAATGTGGCATGGCATGGAGGTGATCAGCCTGTGGCACTGCTGAGGTGTTATGAAGGTCCAGGTTGCTTTGACAGTGACCTTCAGCTCATCTGCATTGTTGGGTATGGTGTCTCTCCTCTTCCTCTTGACAATACTCCATAGATTCTCTGAGGTTTAGGTCAGGAGAGCTTGCTGGCTTATCAAACACAGTGATGCCATGGTCATTAAACCAGGTTTTGATACTTTTGGCAGTGTGTGTGGGGGGGGGGGGGGGTGCCAAATCCTGCTGGAAATGAAATCCGCATCTCCATAAAGCTTGTCAGCAGAGAGAAGCATGAAGTGCTCTAAAATTTCCTGGTAGACGACTGCGCTGACTTTGGTCTTGATAAAACACAGTGAGATTGAGATTGAGATTCAACTTTATTGTCATTACACATGTATGAATACAAGGTAACGAAACGTGACTTGGCATTTGGGCACGCTCTGCAGAGCGCATCCAAGGCCGGGGCAGCCGCTAGGCGCCAGTCATAAAGAAGAAAGGAAAAAAAAAAAAAGAAAAAGAAAATGGATATGACACAGTAGGCGAGAGAAAAAAAAACATGTTTTATCAGAATGACGCTCAGCAAGTGAGCAAAATTTTGATTGCAGGCAAAAAAAACCCTCAATGCACATTTAGCAGGAGATCACACACAAAAGTTGAGAGGCAGTGTATTGTATGCATGTAATGTTGTATGCATTGTGTAGTGTAAATGTAACAGTTATTAGTGAGCAGCAGAGGGCGCCTCCTGGCAGTGGATAGATGTTATAATCATGTGACTTATAAACAAGTCCAGAGTCTATCTCTCTTGCTCTCTCTCTTGCTTGCAGAAGGCACATGGGCATTGTCCTTGAGGGTCCAATCCGCTGACGACAACAACTGATTGTTGATTGTTTGGGTAGACATAAGAGCCGGTCCTTCCGCTTATCTCAATCAGGAGGAATGTAAACACGGGGCAAACAAGGTCAAATCAAATCAAATCAGCACAGTGCACTCAGAGAATAGAATTTGTCCTCACCCGTGTAATTCTGTGCTTCCATTATATGTGCAGGCTTAAACTGTTTTTCCATGGAGAGCACAGGGCTTCAGATGTATTCCTTCACTGAATCACTGTCATTCAGTTCACCGTTTGCCGCTACTCGTGCCCTCCCCAACTGGTCGAATTTGATGAAGGAGCTTGCCGGGTCCGCTTTGATCAGCTCTTTCACCTTCCTTCAATTTCTGATGCATCAGGGAACTCCACAGCCAAAAATAGAAGTCCTGAGATCATAACCAATAATGTTTCCACAGACGCATGAATTCCAGTGTCCATGAGTCTCCTCGTAGGTTCCAATTCTTGGGCTCCCCCTTGGCCCAATTCTTGTTGAAAAATAGTGACAATAGCACATTTAAGCCGCTTCCAAATCCATAATTTCCGTTTAGATTAAGATTCAGCAGAAAAAGAGCGACTAAACACAGACAAAAACGCAACATTGCAAAAGCTGGGAATAGATCAGGAAGGCAGGAGAGGAGGGAAGAAAAATGCGACTGCTCTCTCTCAAGGCAAGAAGGGGAAAAAAAAAAAAAGTGGACCAACACCAGTAGATGACCTCTGTTCAGATAAAAGTAAATTTTGCATTTCATTTGGAAATCAAAGTCCCAGAGTCTGGAGAAAGAGCGGAGAGGCACAGAATCTAAGTTGCTTGAGGTTTAGTGTGAAGTTTCCACAGTCAGTGATGATTTGAGGAACCATGTCATCTGCTGGTGTTTGCCCACTGTGTTTTATCAAGACCAAAGTCAGCGCAGTCGTCTACCAGTAAATTTTAGAGCACTTCATGCTTCCCTCTGCTGACAAGCTTTATGACGAAGCTAATTTTATTTTCCAGCAGGACTTGGCACCCCCCCACACTGCCAAAAGTATCAAAACCTGGTTTAATGACCATGGTATCTCTGTGTTTGGTTGGCCAGCAAACTCTCCTGACCTAAACCCCATAGAGAATCTATGGAGGATTGTCAAGAGGAAGATGAGAGACACCAGACCCAACAATGCAGACGAGTTGAAGGTCACTATCAAAGCAACCTGGACCGTCATAACACCTCAGCAGTTCCACAGGCTGATCACCTCCATGCCACGCCACATTGATACAGTAATTAATCCAAAAGGAGCCCTGACCAAGTATTGAGTGTGTACATGGACATACTTTTCAGTCGGCCAACATTTCTATTTAAAAATTATTTTTTTAAATTAATTTTATGCAATATTCTAATTTTTTGAGAAACTGAATTTGGGGTTTTCATGGGCTGTAAGCCATAATCATCAAAATTAAAATAAACACTTGAAATATATCACTCTCTGTGTGATGAATCTATATAATATATGAGCTTCATTTTCTGAAATGAATGACAAAAAATATTGAACTTTTAATTATATTCTAATTTTTTTAAGATGTACCTGTATGTTAAAAATCTGCCCTCTTTGTGGTCAGTTGTGTTTTTGTGTGGCAATTTAGAGCTCAGATGAGGCTGTAGCTCCACCTTCTGGCAGCAATATAGATTAAGTATCTAAACCTGAACAAAGAAATGACTCCTGGTTCTTCATGTGTTCAGTTTTTTTAAGTTTAAAAACTGCACATCTTCCACCTTATTCACAATATTTCAAGTACATAGTGGCCTGTTCCCTAAGTGCTACTTGGATTTTTAAGGTTAACTTTTTTAAGCAAAAAGCTTCTTATCCTTCTTGTACTCTTTAAACAAATTCTGTCATTTCTATTCACAGATTCGTCTGGTTGATAACTTGGGAAAGTTATCCCGCATCCTGGAAACCGACCACTTCGCTCTTGTTGTTCATGAACAGATCCAGTGTAAGTGCAACCTTGGTTTTGGTTTGTCTACACACATTTGCACGCTGCTCTTAATGATCCTGTTCAAAGCTTTGTCATGACAAGTGAAGTGTGATTAAGAAGTCCTAAACAGTTAAATGACCAATAACTTGAACCAATATGACCTTCTGCAACATTTTGTAAACAGTCTGATAAGTTGGTCACACAGACTGACTTCATGTGCGGGTTCACTGTCCCTCTCAAGGCCGCAGTTGACTCCTTGCGGAACACATTTTTTATGACGCAGGTTGAGCTCAGTGGGTCAGTTTGCCACGCAAGTCAAAGATCTCAGACTTTTTTCTCAGTGTGATCTGGTGAAAAGTTTAATAAACAGCAAACAGAGCTGAATTTTTGTGCTTTTCTCTCATGTTATGTACCTAGAACTGTTTACAGACAAAATTAAATCACCATGTTGAAATACCTCGCCCTAAATTCTGTTCTCCTTTTACCAAAATTCACTGTCCGAATATAGATTTGGGATTTAATTTGGAGCATCCAGAACTTCACTAGTAGGTAAAAGAAGATGTAATTTTGCTCAGAAGAAAATGGGCAGTTTAAACTCAAACAACTTTGTCAACTGACTGACGGCAAGCTCAACCCAAAATTCAAATGTTTGGTGTCAGAATTACAAAATGTCTGCATCATTCTAGCACCAGGCTCCTCAATCTCCAGATCAAGGTCCTGTTCCGAACCCAAACCCGAATCACTCTGGACCCAAACGTGTGTCACATTACACAGGGTTACAAAAATAATTTTTTTGTAAGTTGTCTGTGTTTTTTTTCAGCTGATTTAAGACAATTTTGCACCGCTGAATCCAAAAATGACATCCGTTTCTCTTGATCAGGTGCTAAGTAAAAACCTGTACTTAGTACTGTGCATGTACTTACCTTTATATAAAGGTAAGTACATGTAAATTAAATGTTACGTCATCATTGTTCAAAATTCTGAGAATTTCAAGACATAAAAAAGAATTTTGCATCATATAAAGCAAAAATAACCGTACATGTAAACAAAAATGTATAAAACAACATGTGGCCATAATTCAACAAGTTGACCTGATTGAGCAAAACCAATGTGATTTTTGGATTCAGCACATCAAAGTTGTCCTAAATCGGCTAAAAAAACCAATTTGGTGTTGACCAGTGTTATCGGCCATATAATGAACATCTCATGGAAAGACAAGATAATCAACATAGAAGTGTTGAAATGAGCTGGTCTACCATCAATGGAGGACATGCTAATACAGATGAACCTGAGATGGCTCGGACATGTTGAGAGGATGGACCACCAGCATCTCCCTCAGCAGTTACTCTACTCACAGTTATGTGAGGGCAGATGCAATCAGGGTAGACCAAGGCTCAGATTTAGAGACACTGTAAAAAGAAACTTGAAGAAGCTGGACATAGACAGGAGTTCCTGGCAGCAAAAGGCTAAGGACTTAGCTGTGTGGAGGAATCTGATCAGACCTAAATGAAACAGTCATTGTCGCCCATGACAGACTGCTATGATGATGATGGTGGTCCAAGTCCATTCTGCTATTACAGCAGTGCAGAAATTAATTTTTCACCTGGCAGAAAGAGCGAAAGGGCTGTCCTAATGCGCTTAGTTATTCAGAGGTGTGTTTTGGGCATAACATGAAATAAACCAACCGCTGTCTTTGCTCATTCCCTTTAATAAAGGGGCACAAAATCTAAAATGTAGTACTAACATGACAGTGCTTAAATGAAAGGACAAATCCGTTTAGCATTCGGGACCGTGCAGGCTCGTTCACAAAATGGAAATGCATTTAACAACCATCCACACTGATGGCCTGATTTATATTTAATCCCAAATAGCGGTTACTAACTGAAAAATTTTGTGCTCAGTGGGCGTTTTATAGGTGCTTTACTGAAAGAAAAATTTCTTATTTAATCACAGGGGCAAAGTTCAGGAGCGATTTCCCCCCCCCCCCCCACCCCACCCCCATATCTCACTTCTGTTTTTGCCTTCAGAGTTCAAAAAAACTGACTCGCAAACACAAGACAAAATTAGATCCAGAGGATTTAATGGTGTTATTAAAAAAAAATTAAAAATTTAAACCGGTTGACTTCCGGTCTGGACGCCATGGCGACTGCAGCTTAACACTGAAGTTCTCAGACCCAATCCAGGATAACACCTTGAAAATCAAACTTAACGGATTTTTGGAGGAGTGAAAATCAAAAGACAAAATCATCATGTCTAAAGGAAAACAGAAGAAACTGAAATTCTCCAGGCCAGGACACGTATCGGCCGGAGAATCCGAACTGGAAGATCTCCGTTCAGAAGACGAGGAACTGGTGATAGCTAACAAAAGGGTTAGCCTGAAATCACTATTTGAGGAGCTACGACGATTTCGCCGAGATGTTACGGCCGAATTTCGGGAATTCAGAGAAGAATTGAAAAGGACAAACAGCAGAGTGGACCAGGCCGAGAACCGAATCTTGGAAACAGAGGATCGAATAAAAGTGCTCGAAGATTCTGTGCTAGACCTACGCAAAAGACAAGCAGCTATAGAGGCTAAGCTAACCGACCAAGAAGGAAAACAAAGAAGAGACAACATAAGAATTCATGGTCTGATAGAAGGAACCGAAAATGGTTTTAACTCAATGGCAGAATGCGTGGAATCCTTACTAAGAGAGAAATTGGATATTCCACAAACCACCGACTTGAAGATAGAAAAGGCACATCGTTCATTAGCCGCTAGGCCGGCGGCGGAAGCGCCCCCACGTTCGGTGTTGGTAAGATTTTCCAATTTCAAAATAAAACAAGAGGTTGTAAGACTGGCCTGGCAGAAAAAAGGATTTATGCACCAGGAGAGAAAAGTCTACGTGGAACACGATTACGCCCCGGAGGTCCTTAAAAAGCGCAGGGAATACAATGACGCGAAAAAGGTGTTAAGAGAGAAGAAATTGCGCTTTCAGACACCATTTCCTGCGAAGTTAAGGGTCTTCTACGGCGATGAAACGTGTCTCTATAATTCGGCGGAAGAAGCAACAGCTGACATGGCGAAAAGAGGCCTCCCGGTAACGGTATTTAAACCCGCAGCAGACCCGAGTCAGAAGATCAAAGCGCAAACATGGACAACACAAAGACCTTCAAAATCCACGGACCAGCAGCGGGAAACCCAGCACCAGAGCGTCGCGGATAAACTATCCGTTTTCAGGTTGGAATAGCGACCTTTTTTTTTTTCTTTTTTTTTTCTCTTGAATCAATCCGCACATCCAACCCCCCTCATACAAGGTAACAAACATTAAAGGAGATGCATATTCAGCATGTGGTAAAACATTTCATGGAACAATCATATTATTTGAAACAAATAAGTCTTTATAATAAAAAAAAAAAAAAAAAAAAAACTTGTTAAAATAGAAATGTGACAATAATCCACATGTTCTCCTCATACTAACAAATACTGTTTTTGCGTGAATGTTTGATGTGATGGGGGTGGGAGGGTGCACACAATTTCACAGGGTTTAGGCATAAAAGGAAAAAAAAAAAAAATCATTACAAGTTTGGATTGGGTTCTGAAACTCACGTTAAAAGCATGGGACTACTTTCAGTGGTAAGAGAGGGTCCTCAACACGTAACAGAGTTTGAGGAATTTCCCTCAGAGCCTTCACTCCATCAAGGCTCTTCCAGGGTCTTTAAAAAGACCTCAGCTCAGGAAGTTCTTATGACAGCTTTTTGTTTTAAAGTTTTTTTACACTATGTTCTTAATGTTTTTCTTGTTTTTAATGTTCTTTCAGTTTCTGAGTAGCACAAAAGAGGGCCACCACACAGTTATACTAAACAAAACAACACAATGGAGAAACAGGGTGTAACCAAAATAATTTCATATAATGTAAAAGGAATCCTGAATCCAGTTAAAAGATCCAAGATTCTAGGCAAAATGAAAAAAGACAAAGCAGGAATAATACTTTTACAAGAAACCCACCTAACAGACGTGGAACACAATAAACTCAGTAGACAAGGGTTTAAAATGATCTCTTCATCTTCATATAAATCAGGGAGGAGGAGGGGAGTAGCGACATTGATATCAACCAAAATTACATTTGAAAAAAAATCAGAACACAAAGATAAAGAAGGGAGATACAGTTTGGTAACTGGGCGGCTAGAGGGAGAAGATATCACCCTGCTGAATGTGTATGCTCCCCCAGGGGCTAACTGGAAATTTTATAAAAATGTATTCGACCTAATGATAACTAAAGCTCAAGGTTTAGTGATATGTGGTGGGGACTTCAATCTTAGACTGAATCCATACTGGGATGCTTCTGGTAATTCCCCACATCAAAATAACACCCAAAACAGGAAGACTCGGATGCTACTAAAAGAATTGGGAATCTGTGACGTGTGGAGGGAACTCAACCCCAGTGTAAAAGACTATACATTTTACTCAACTCCACATTCATCTTACTCAAGGATTGACTATTTTTTTATGTTTAATAGAGACATTGGAAGAGTAAAAACATGTAAAATAGGACTGATGGATCTCTCCGACCACAGTCCGATCTACATGGACTTAAATATCCAAAAATACACAAATAATACATTTTCTTGGAGGTTAAATTCAAATGTCCTGAAAGGACCATTGAAAGATGAATTGGAATCAGATATTCTCAGATATTTGGAAGATAACGATAATGGAGAAGTATCCCCTTTAATACTGTGGGATGCATGTAAAGCTGTAATAAGAGGAAAGATTATTACAAAACTGGCAACCCAAAAGAAACTAAGACAAGAAAAACTATCCACATTAGAGTCAGAACTTAGGAACCTAGAAAAAGAACACAAAGGCAACACTCATTCTACTGACTCGCTCAAGATTAAGGAAATTAAAAACCAAATAAATGAGATCTACACAATAGAAATCCAGAAGAAACTTACATTTCTGAAACAAAAATACTATGAAGCAGGCAGTAAATCGCCAAAATTGCTAGCCTATAAATTGAGGAAACATCAAACAGAAAGAGCAATCTACAAAATCAGAGACCCAGTATCAAAGGAAATAAAATTCAGAATTCAGGATATTCTTAAAAACTTCGAGAATTACTATAAGAACTTATACTCCCACAAAAAACATAAAAACGCATCCGAGGCATTCCTAAACACATTAAACCTTCCCCAACTTACGGAGTCACAAAATAAAACACTACTGTCAGAAATACATCCTAAAGAATTGGAAAAAGCAATTATGAAACTTAAAGCTAACAAATCCCCAGGAGCTGATGGCTATACAGCAGAGTGGTACAAAACCTTTAAACAGCAACTATCTCCTCTCCTCCTGAAAACATTTAATTATGTCCTCCACACAGGGGAAATCCCCCCCTCCTGGAGAGAAGGGGTCATTGCAGTTATACCTAAACCTGAAAAGGATAAACTAGAGTGCTCCAACTACAGACCAATCAGTGTACTAAATCGGGACTATAAGCTTTTTACCATTATCCTTGCCAAAAGGTTAGAAAATATACTGACAGACCTAATTCATTTAGACCAAACAGGTTTTATAAGACAAAGACAGACACAAGACAACATTCGACGCACTTTACACATAATTCATCATATAAAAAAATATAACTTAAATGCAGTCATATTGGGATTAGATGCTGAAAAAGCATTCGATTCGGTTGACTGGTCTTTTCTATATAGAATCTTATCCAGTTTCAATTTTCATAACAACTTCATTAGAACTATACAGGCATTATATAAAAAACCAACAGCTAAAATAAAGATTAACGGTAATTTATCATCATCTTTTGAACTGGAAAGAGGATGTCGTCAGGGCTGCCCCCTGTCTCCACTGCTCTTTGCAATCTTCATAGAACCTCTGAGCCAATGGATAAGACAAAACCAAAAAATTCAAGGTATTACACTTGGTCAGAAGGAACATAAAATAGCACTCTTTGCTGATGACATTTTAATATACCTAGGGCAGCCGGACACTTCTTTACCAGAACTAACCTCAGTTTTTTCAGAGTATGGAGATTTATCGGGGTACAAATTAAATATGCATAAAACCCAAGTTTTAACATTCAACTATGACCCAAATCATTATTCACTAAGCAAACTCAAAACTAACTGGGAGTCGGAATCTATGAAATATCTGGGGGTCAATATCCCGAAACAACTCAACAAAATTATATCACTAAACTATGATCCACTGGTGACAAAAATAAAATCTGACCTAGCAAGATGGAATATGATACCATTCTTGGGTACTGCACAAAGAATTGAAGCAGTCAAAATGAATATACTGCCACGTCTTCTATACCTTTTCCAAACAATACCGGTAGAACCTCCCAAAAAAACATGGCAGGAGCTGGACAGAAGGATCTCAAGATTCATATGGCAGGGCAAGAGACCTAGAATCAGATATAGAACCCTACAGCTAAACAAAGACAAAGGTGGGCTCGCGCTGCCAAATATCAGGGACTACTTTAAAGCCGCACAAATTAAAACTTTAGTAGAGATATGTAACCCAGTCTACACTGCACAATGGAAGGAGATCGAATGCCAAATAACAAGTGACATCCCCCTACAGGCGATAATAGGGAACAATGTCTTACCTAAGCTTTTGAATAACACTAACCCGTGGATAGAGACCCCGCTAAAAATTTGGTTTAAGATAGTCAGAGAGAATCAAACTAAAGAGCCCTATCGACTTCTGCAATGGATCGCCTATGATCAGGACTTTACTCCTAATAAAACAGACACCAGATTTAAAAAGTGGAAGGAGAAAGGGCTGATAAAATATTACGATTTTTTTAAAGGGCAAATCTTAAGAAGTTTTGAAGATTTGAAAAAACAAGGCCTAATAAATCAAGACCTTTACAGGTTCTTCCAGCTTAGACACCACATAAACAATATACTTAAAAAGGAGGTTTTGGAAAGGGCCCAGTCAGGTGTTCTGAAGGTCTTCTTAATGGCATATAAAGGGATCCCAGGGATCAGATACATTTCTAAAATATACCAAGGTCTTCAAGACTTAAAAGGAGACAACACATCTTATATAAAAGAGAGATGGGAAAAAGAGGGGAATTTCACTTTACAACTGGAAATATGGGAAAAGCTAAATAAACAGCAATGGAAAAGTACCTCATCCCTGCAGTGGAGAGAATTTGGATGGAAAAACTTGGCAAGATTTTTCAGAACACCTGCACAAAACAAATTTACCCATAAGGGATTGAACTGTTGGCGCTTGTGTGGTGAAAAGACTGCAAATCATTTTCATGTGTTTTGGTCATGCCCAGTTATCCACCAATATTGGACCAAGGTACAGACAATATTGGGGAAAATATTCAAAATTACAGTTCCCTTTTCTTTTGTAACTTTGTATTTGGGTTTACTACCGGACTCACTGGAAAGACGAGGAGAAAAATACTTATTCAATGTTTTAATATTGGCAAGCAAAAAAGCTCTAACTAAAAAATGGATGTTGAAGGACTGTCCTACACCTGAAGATTGGACTAACGTGATCCAAGACATTTACTCGATGGAAAAGTTGACATTCGCACTGAGACAGGACATGGATGTGTTCATGAACTTTTGGCAACCCTGGACCGCATATGTGTCTTCCATTAGATCTAATCTTTGACAAATACCATTTCAATAATGGTCCCGCTCTTTGTTCCAACACTACTCAGATGCTCTTTTATCTTTATTTACTTACTTTTTCTTTTTGTTTGTTTTTTACTGGTTTGTTTGTTTTTTTTTTTGTTATTTGTTTCTTGTTTTTTTTTCTCTTTAATTTCACTTTTTCTTTCACTTTAAAAAAAAAAAAAAAAAGAGGGGTGTTGTAAGAATTAATCTTCCAATGTTGTCAGATATCAGAAAATAAGGGAACATGTGATGAAAATGTAAACACTTGCATTGCTGTAACGACCTGTATACCCTTTACAAAAACTTAAATAAAAAAAAAAAATAAAAAAAAAAATTTAAACCGGTCAGTAATCATGAAGGAAAATGCAGCAGGCCCTGCAAACACACAGCCCCGAGTTGCAGCACTCCTGTTGTGCAATGGATCAAGGTTCATTCTCTGTGACGCACAGTATATTTCATAGACTTGACTGGCTAATTATAAAATGTGACCTGTGCTGGTAAGATGAGTCGGAATGCGCACCGCGTCATTAGGAGCTACAGACAGGAGAAGTCATAAATCATGACTCTTTCTTTGTTTGCTAGCGGCAAGTCCCGTGAAAACCCCCATGAGTGCCTGGTATCATTGTAAAGCTTAGAAATCATACTTTCTAAAAATACGTGTTTTGGCAGAAGACATAACTCCCAACCAATGGAACGCGAGTTTTAAACCTAGCCAAAAATCGGCTTTTTCTGAGTCCGTTTTTGCGCACTTCCTCCAAATTACGGTAAATATCATTTTGAAAGTCTTTCAGTACAGAATATGGAAAAAAACATTACTTCAGTTTTGATAATTTCCTCAAAGTGACTCATTTTGCCAGCACAGGTCACAAATAGGCTTTAAATAATAATGTAATGTACTTTATTTATATAGCCCTTTACAACAACCCGTAGCTGACCAAAGTGTTTCACAAAAAACTGAAGAGCACGAGAGACACAACATAAAAACAGTTGCATAAACAAAGGGTAGGTACAAATAACAGGGTTTCCCTTGGTAACATTTCTGTGTGGTGGCCCACGACACCATAAACTGAGCTGCCACAGCAAGAAAATTAACGCCTTTAATTTTTAAAAAAAGAGCCGCACAGGAACCAATTTACAGTGCATCAGGAAAGTATTCAAAGTGCTTCACTCTTTCCACATTTTGTGTTACAGCCTTATTCCAAAATTGATTAAATTAATTTTTCCCTCAAAATTCTACACACAATACCATCCATCCATCCATCCATCTTCTACCGCTTTTCCGGAGGTCCGGGTCGCGGAGGCAGCAGCTCAAGCAGAGAAGCCCAGACTTCCCTCTCCCCAGCCACCTGCTCCAGCTCTTCAGAGGGGATACCAAGGCGTTCCCAGACTAGCTGGGAGACATAGTCTCTCCACCGAGTCCTAGGTCTGCCCCGGGGTCTCCTCCCAGTGGGACGTGCCTGAAACACCTCAAGTGGGAGGCGTCCAGGAGGCATCCTAATCAGATGCCCATACCACCTCAACTGACTCCTTTCAATGTGGAGGAGCAGCGGTTCTACTCTGAGCCTCTCCCGGATGACTGAGCTCCTCACCCTATCTCTGAGGGTGAGTCCAGCAATCCTACGGAGAAAGCTCATTTCAGCCGCTTGTATCCGCGATCTCGTTCTTTCGGTCATTACCCAAAGCTCGTGACCATAGGTGAGAGTAGGAACGTAGATTGACTGGTAAATCGACAGCTTTGCCTTAGAACTAAGCTCCCTCTTCACCACAACAGACCGGTACAACGTCCGCATCACTGCAGATGCTGCTCCAATCCGTCTGTCGATCTCTCGCTCCATTTTCCCCTCACTCGTGAACAAGACCCCAAGATACTTAAACTCCTCCACTTGGGGCAGGAGCCTGTCCCCAACCCGGAGAGGACAATCCACCTTTTTCCGGCTGAGGACCATGGACTCGGACTTGGAGGTGCTGATTCTCATCCCAGCCGCTTCACACTCAGCGGCAAACCGTCCCAGCAAGAGCTGTAGGTCATTGCTGGATGAAGCCAACAGGACAACATCATCTGCAAACAACAGAGATGAGATCCTGTGGTCACCAAGCATGACACCCTCCATTCCCTGGCTGCGCCTAGAAATCCTGTCCATAAAAATTATGAACAGGACCGGTGACAAAGGGCAGCCCTGGCGGAGTCCAACTCTCACTGGGAATGACTCCGACCGAGTGTTGGCAATGCGAACTAAACTCTCACAACGGTCGTACAGAGACCGAATAGCTCGTAACAACAAGCCCGATACCCCATACTCCCGAAGCACCCCCCACAAAAATCCACGAGGGACGCGGTCAAATGCCTTCTCCAAGTCCACAAAACACATGTAAACTGGTTGGGCAAACTCCCACGAACCCTCAAGAATTCTCGAGAGGGTAAAGAGCTGGTCCGATGTGCCACGGCCAGGACGAAAACCACATTGCTCCTCCTGAATCCGAGGTTCGACCAACGGCCGGACTCTCCTCTCCAGTACCTTGGCATAGACCTTCCCAGGGAGGCTGAGGAGTGTGATCCCTCTAAAGTTGGAGCACACCCTCCGGTCCCCTTTTTTGAAGAGAGGAACCACCACCCCGGTTTGCCATGCCAAAGGCACTGCCCCCGACCTCCACGCAATGTTGCAGAGGCGTGTCAACCATGACAACCCAACAACATCCAGGGCCTTGAGGTACTCGGGGCGAATCTCGTCCACCCCCGGGGCCCGGCCACCAAGGAGATTTTTAACCACCTTGGCGACCTCAGCCCCTGTGATAGGCGAGTCATCCCCCTCGTCCCCAAACCCTGCTTCCTCTGTGGAAGGCGTATCAGTGGGATTGAGGAGATCCTCGAAGTATTCCTTCCACCGCCCGACGATATCCCCAGTTGAAGTCAACAGTGTCCCATCCGCACCATACACAGTGTGGACGGGGAGCTGCTTTCCCCTCCTGAGCCGCCGAACAGTTTGCCAGAATCTCTTTGAAGCCGACCGAAAGTCTTGTTCCATGGCCTCACCGAACTCCTCCCATACCCGGGTTTTTGCTTCAGCAACCACCCGAGCTGCACTCCGCTTGGCCTGCCGGTACACCTCAGCTGCTTCGGGAGTCCCACAAGCCAACCAAGCTTGATAGGACTCCTTCTTCAGCTTAATGGCCCCCCTCACCACTGGTGTCCACCACTTGGTTCGGGGGTTGCCACCACGAGATGCACCGACCACCTTGCGGCCGCCTTGGCCCCCCTCATGGATCGTCACCTTATCGTGGTGGGGGGGTTTGCGTGCCCCAGTGATCCCAGGAGCTATGTTGTCCGGGGCAATTTGCCTCTGATAGGGTCTCCCAAGACAAACTGGTCCTGGGTGAAGGGCCAGACGAAGAACGATCCAACAGACTCTCATGATAAATTGTATATCAAGGATTCAGTGTACCCCGCCCGGTATGGGGTTACCGGGGCCCCACCCTGGAGCCAGGCCTGGGGGAGGGGCTCGAAGGCTAGCGTCTGGTGGCCGGGTTTCCACCCATGGGACCCGGCCGGGCTCAGCCCGAAGGAGTTACATGGGTCCGCCCTCCAGTAGGTTCACCACCTGCAGGAGGGATCATGGAAGTCCGGTGCTATGTGGATTAGGTGGCAGTCAAAGGCGGAGACCTTGGCGGACTGATCCCAAGCTTTCTAAACTGGCTTTTGGTACACACAATACCACATAATGAAAATGTGAAAAAAGGTTTTTGAGATGTTTGCAAATTTATTACAAATAAAAACTAAGAACTCGCATGTATGGAAGTATTCATAGCCTTTGCTCAATACTTTGTTGCTGCACCTTTGGCAGCACGTACAGCCTCAAGTCTTTTTGACCCAAACTTCCACAGAGGGCATTTAAAGAGAACACCTTTTTTTAATGCCCCAGCAATTGAAGACCAAAGGTGGATTGTGTTATGGTGATGTCCATCTGTCTGTACCACAAAATCAAATCATCCTTCAGTTTTGTTATGTTTTGAAACTTGATACCACAGTTTGATATACACTGGTGATGCACATGGAAAAGTTGAGAACCGCTCTTTCAGTAAGATATTGGAATCCTCAAAGAAAACAGAGGTGAGGGATATTGCACTCGCCTCAGAGTGCTCTTGTTTCAAATACTGTGTGTACACATTGGTCCGTTGACCCAAGACATGTAGTTCACTGTAGAATCAATTCCAGGCAAGTCCCTACTTTCATAAACCGACCTAATTTTTCTTCATTGTTTAATTTTTCAGCAGATACATGCATCAGTAACATCAGTGTACCAGACAGGGGGAAATACACTTTTCTTGCTGCATCTTTTCCTTTTTTAAGGGTTTATTGTTTAATAACTCATACACTAATAGTAACTTTACTTTCTGGTACTCGAGAGTTTAGAGAAATCTGCATGAAGCATTGAAGACTTCAAAGTCAAAGCTTTTGTGCAAGGGCTTATAGATTTAAGTTTCTGCATTACTCTTACTTTGTGTTTATGTCACCAGACTTGAATGATGGCTCTCCCAGTCTGAAGCAGATGGTTTTTGGAGTTGTGACAGCCGTCGACCTGCTGAATTTCGTCACAGGCCGGGAAAGGAGAGAGCGCTCCATGTCAGAGTCCACCGATGAGCTGTGACTGAAGCAATAGACAGTGCTCGCTTTTATATTTCCTAGAGTAACATAACAAATGCAATGCCAGTTTTGGGTTTTTAGTTGACGTTCACTTGTTCTCTGCTTAAAGACATGATTCATTTTTTTTCTGTTTGGACTTGGGTTTTAAGGTTTACTAAGCAAAAATTCTCTGTGCTACTGCATCAGCTTGTGAAAGATCTGCTTATTTGCAGTAAATGATTTTTACTTATGCTAGTACTACTCATCTTTTGCAAGTCTGTTCCTTGTTACTCTTTTTTTTCATCTTACTTGAATGTTGTTTTGTTAAAAAAATCCATGATTGTATTACGGTGGCCTTGTGCATCAGACATTTAGAAATAAGAATACTCAAGCCACATTCATCTGATTCTTTAATGATTTCAGGGTTAAAGAGTTGCTGTATATAGGCATATTATATTTTCAATGATACTCACTGTATGCTGCTTTCTTGTTTGTGAACTTTACGCAAAGTCTGTATGAGGATTAATCAAAATTGGGGAAAAAATAATCTTCTGTTTCTATGCAGTACTGTGATCTAACTGTAAAGCGAACATTTTGTATTGCACAAGGTTTCCTTACTGACTGTGTATGGCAAAATAAAGTTTGAGAAAATCTTAATTGTGAGGCTTAAAGACAATGAAGCACTGTTAACGATGCATTTATTTTCATACTGTATCTTCAAGATTCCAATACTAATGCGGCATAACTGCACCTACTTTCATCTTAGTTTACATTGCAAGTTAACCAAGTTTCTAACCAATTTGAGCTATTCAGCTGTATTTTTATGGCACCAATTCATAATAGACTATTTTGAGATGCTTCATAAATGAACATCAAACTTAGTGGTGTGAAAAAGTTTTTGCCCCCTCCCTGATTTCTCTTTTTTGTTGTACGTTTGTCACACTTAAATGTTTCAGATCATCAAACAAATTTAAATATTAGACAAAGATAACAAAAGTAAACACAAAATGCAGTTTTTAAATGAAGGTGTTTATTATTAAGAGTAAACAAAAAAATCCAAACCTACAGGGCCCTGTGTGAAAAAGTGATTGCCCCCTAAACCCAACAACTGGTTGAGCCACCCTTAGCAGCAACAACTGCAATCAAGCATTTGTGATAACTGGCAATGAGTCTTTTACAATGCTGTGGAGGAATTTTGGCACACTCATCTTTGTAGAATTGTTGTAATTCAGCCACATTGGAGGGTTTTTGAGCATGAACCGCCTTCTTAAGGTCATGCCACAGCATCTCAATCGGATTCAGGTCAGGACTTTGACTAGGCTACTCCAAAGTCTTCATTTTGTTTTTCTTAAGCCATTCAGAGGTGGACTTGCTGGTGTGTTTTGGATCATTGTCCTGTTGCAAAACCCAAGTGTGCTTTAGCTTAGGGTCACAAACAGATGGCCGGACATTCTCCTTCAGGATTTTTTGGTAGACAGCAGAATTCATGGTTCCATTTCCCACAAGTCTATCAGGTCCTGAAGCAGCAAAACAGCCCCAGACCATCACACTACCACCACCACATTTTACTGTTGGTATGATGTTCCTTTTCTGAAATGCTGTTACTTTTACACCGGATGTAATGGGACACACACCTTCCAAAAAGTTCAACTTTTGTCTCATCATTCCAGAGTTCACAAAAGTCTTGGGAATCATCGAGATGTTTTTTGGCAAAACTGAGATGAGCCTTTATGTTCTTTTTGCTTACCAGTGGGTTTCGTCTTGGAACTCTGCCATGCAGGCCATTTTTGCCCAGTCTCTTTCTTATGGAGGAGTTATAAACACTGACCTTAACTGAGGCAAGTGAGGCCTGCAGTTCTTTCTATGTGTTTTGGGGTCTTTTGTGACCTCTTGGATGAGTCGTCGCTGCACTCTTGGGGTAATTGATAAATCTCAATTACTTTGTTTTTCAATTGTTCCTGAATTTCTTTGGATCACAACGTGATGTCTAGCTTTTGAGGATCTTTTGGTCTACTTTGTCAAGCAGGTCCTATTTAAATGCTTTCTTGATTGGTGGCAGTAATCAGGCCTGGGTGTGGCTAGAGAAATTGAATTCAGCTTTCCAAAGATGTGATAAACCACAGTTTGTTTTAACGGGGGGAATCACTTTTTCACACAGGGCCATGTAGGTTTGGATTTTTTTTACTCTTAATAATAAACACCTTCATTTAAAAACTGCAGTTTGTGTTTACTTGTGCTATCTTTGTGTAATATTTAAATTTGATGATCTGAGACATTTAAGTGTGACAAACTTACAAAAAAATGAGAAATCAGGAAGGGGGCAAACACTTTTTCACACCACTGTATGTGATGACGTCTGAAGCCTCGCCGGCCAGTTGTGCCAGGTAACCGGGTCGGGAGGCACCAGTTCAAGATTTGGTGCACAACATGAAATAAATTGAGCAACGATACACAATGGAAAATTCCTCTACGTCAAATTTTGTGTTGTCAGATCTTTGACTGTGTATGTGATTTGTCGCAGCCAATCTTCATTTTCAGATGGAGCCAGCACCAAAAAGATGGACTTCTCCCATTCGGGAACATTTTGATCTCATTTCTCCCAATAAGGTATTTACAGTTACAGTGCATCTGGAAAGTATTCACAGTGCTTCATTTTATCCACATTTTATGTAATAGCCTTATTCCAAAATGATTAAATTCCTCGAAATTCTACACACAATACATACCTCATAATGACGACGTGAAAAAAGTTTGACATTTTTGCAAATTTATGAAAAATTAAGAAACGTGCATACTGTAAGTATTCACAGCCTTTGCTCAATACTTTGTTGATGCACCTTTGGCAGCAATTACAGCCTCAAGTCTTTTTGAATATGCCACGAGCTTGGCACACTTATCTTTGGACAGTTTCGCCCATTCCTCTTTACAGCACCTCACAAGCTCCATCAGGTTGAATGGGAAGCGTCAGTGCACAGCCATTTTCAGATCTCTCCAGAGATGTTCAATTGGATTAAAGTCTGGGCTCTGGCTGGGCCACTCAAGGACATTCACAGAGTTGTCCTGAAGCCACTCCTGTTATATCTTGGCTGTGTGCTTAGGGTCGTTGTCCTGCTGAAAGATGAACTGTCACCCTAGTCTGAGGTCAAAAGTACTCTGGAGCAGGTTTTCATCCAGGATGTCTCTGTGCATTGCTGCATTCATCTTTCCTTGTATCCTGACTAGTCTCCCAGTTTCTGCTGCTGAAAAACATCCCCACAGCATGATGCTGCCACTGCTATGCTTCACTATAGGGATGGTATTGGTCTGGTGATGAGTGGTGCCTGGTTTTCTCCAAACATGACGTCTGGCATTCATGCCAAAGAGTTCCATCTTTGTCTCATCAGACCAGAGAATTTTGTTTCTCATGGTCTGGGAGTCCTTCACATGCCTTTTGGAAAACTCCAGGCAGGTTGCCATGTGCCTTTTACTGAGGAGTGGCTTCCGTCTGGCCACTCTACCATACAAGCCTGATTGATGGATTGCTGCAGAGAAGGTTGTCCTTCTGGAAGGTTCTCCTCTCTCCACAGAGGAACGCTGGAGCTCTGACAGAGTGACCATCAGGTTCTTGGTCACCTCCCTGATTAAGGCCCTTCTCTCCCGATTGCTCAGTTTAGACAGCCAGCCAGCTCTAGGAAGAGTCCTGGTGGTTCTGAACAACTTCTGTTTATTTATGATGGAGGCCACTGTGCTCATTGGGGCCTTCAAAGCAGCAGCAATTTTTCTGTACCCTTCCCCAGATTTGTGCCTCAAGACAATCCTGTGTCGGAGGTCTACAGACAATTCTTTTGACTTAATAGAATAGAATAGGCTTTATTGTTATTGTACTGTTGTACAGTACAACGAAATTGTGGGTGCTTCACCAGGCTACTGCGCAATAAAGTAAGACAGTGTGGCGCACATATGCACATATGTATATCACTTCATGCTTCATATGTATACCACTTTAGGCTTCACATCTTAGACTGAACAAAGAACTGGGTCTCTTTGGAGATAACAGGAGGATGTGAAAGTTTTGTCTTTGGTATGTAAAGAGACGGCCTGGGGGGAGTTTCCTGGCCGCCAGAGGCTTTGGGAGGAGGTGTTAAGATCTGAAAGAAGATGCATTGTTACTTGGGATTAAATACAATGTGACTGTGTGATTTGACAATGTGACTGTGTGCTTTGAAGTTCCTGAGGTATTTAAAGGACGAATGTCTGGGTTTCTTACTCTTTCTGTTTTTGATGATGTTGGAAGATGTGAATAAACCTGACTCGTGAGATGAACTCTGCCTCGTCATTTTCACATTTTCCACACTGGTGACCCTAAGACGTATCATGAGTGAAGGAAATTCCCCCGAGCCGGCCGGGTCAGGAGCTCCCAGCCAAGCGTATGCCGCTACCGTCCAGCTACCGGACTTTTGGCGAGACAACCCGCGCTCCTGGTTCCACTTGGTCGAAGCACAGTTCGCCCTCCGGGGGATAACGGTAGATGACACGAAGTTCTACCAAGTGATTGCCAAGCTCGACAACCGCACAGCTCGGCATGTGCAGAGCCTTGTGGAGCAGCCACCGGCCGACGACAAATACAGCGGGTTGAAGGCTGCGCTCATACAGCGTTTCACTCTCTCAGTCCAGGAGAGAGCGGAGAGGCTCCTGGCTCTGAACGACTTGGGAGATGGCACACCCGTTGACCTGATGGAGAACATGCTGAGCTTGAGGGGCTCAGACGGCGACGACTTCATCTTCACCCACATTTTCCTGAGAACCCTACCGTCGGCCACGAGAGCGACCCTGGCCAGTTCGCCGTTGTTGGCCCAGCGGGACTTCCGCGCGCTGGCCCAGGAGGTGCACCGGATTCTCAACGCCAGCAAACAGCGCGCGGCCACCGCGGCAGCGACGGAGTTCGGCGCAACGGCCGGAGATGGCGAGGGGCCAGAGACGGCGGTAGCAGACCCACCGACGACGCCAGTGGCGGGGGCCAAGGATCGCGGAGGAGACACCCTCTGTTTCTACCATCGCCGCTTTGCAGAGAAGGCACGCAAATGTATACCACCATGCCAGTTCAAGCGCTCGGGAAACGCCAAGACCGGGGGTCGGTAGCAGCTGCGGCCCTCGGTGAAGAGAACAAGCTGCTCTACTTGACGGATGCGCGTTCGGGGAGGCAGTTCCTCGTGGACACGGGCTCTCAAGTGAGTTTCATCACGCCTACCTCCGCTGACCGGCTGGCAGGTCCCGGAGGTGACGGGGCGTCAGCAGCGAACGGCTCGGAGATTAAGACCTTTGGTGAGAGGAACCTGCTTCTGTCCCTACACGGCCGTACATTTGAGTGGACTTTTGTTATAGCTGCAGTGAGTTTCAATATGTTGGGGGCTGATTTTCTGTGCTCACATGGTTTGTTGGTTGATCTTGCTAACAGGCGCCTGGTTAATGCACTTCCTTTTTATTCTCTTACCTGTGCAGCCCAAGTGACCCCGCCCACAGCACAAGCCAACGTCGCAACGGCAAGCGGTAAGTTCCACACACTGCTCACTCAGTTCCCAGCACTCACAGTTCCCACATTTTCAGCAGCCGTTGCTAAACACGGAGTGGAACATTTTATTACTACCACCGGACCGCCCGTTTTTGCAAAAGCTCGGCGCTTGGATTCAGCTAAACTGACCATAGTGCGCGAGGAGTTCGCCAACATGGAAAAGTTGGGCATCATCAGGCGTTCAAACAGCACATGGGCTTCCCCGCTTCACATGATCCCGAAAGCTGATGGCTCGTGGCGACCTTGTGGAGATTTCCGCAGGTTGAACAACGCCACAGCGCACGACCGCTACCCAATCCCGCATATCAAAGATTTTTCCGTTCATTTGGCGGGGGCGCGCGTTTTTTCTAAGATAGACTTGATCCGCAGTTACCATCAAGTCCCAGTGCGCGCTGAGGACATACCCAAAACAGCGGTAATAAATCCGTTTGGCCTGTTCGAGTTTTTGCGCATGCCGTTTGGGCTTAAATGCGTTGCGCAGACGTTCCAACGCATGATGGACGCGGTATTGCGCGATCTCCCCTTCGTATTTGTCTACCTGGACGACATCTTAGTAGCCAGCGCGTCCGAAGACGAACACGAAAACCACCTCATGGCAGTTTTCTGGAGGTTGGGAGAGCACGGGTTAATAATCAACCCAGCGAAGTGTCAGTTCGGGGTGATGCAGATTGATTTTTTGGGGTATCGCGTCTCCCCAGAAGGAGCGGTTCCGCTGCCTGACAAAGTGCGCGCGGTAACAAATTTTCCCCAGCCGCAAACAGTCAAGGCGTTACAGGAGTTTCTGGGAATGGTGAATTTTTATAACCGTTTCCTCCCCCGCGTAGCGCAGCTCATGCAACCATTGTATGCTGCACTAAAAAAACAAAAACCCAAAAATAAGATTGAATGGTCTCCGGAGCGAGAGCGAGCATTCTCTGAGGTCAAAATAGCCCTGGCAAACGCTGCGTTGTTAGCACATCCAGACCCAACGGCCCGCATAGCGCTCACTACTGACGCGTCAGATGTGGCCATAGGGGCGGTCGTGGAACAGCATGTAGCCGGGGCTTGGCAGCCACTCGCCTTTTTCAGCAGGACTTTGCGTGATAGTGAACGAAAATACAGCGCATTCGACAGGGAGTTGTTAGCTCTCCACTTGGCCATTCGCCACTTCCAGTTCTGGCTGGAGGGACGCCGTTTCACCGCGTTCGTTGACCATAAGCCGCTGACATTCGCAATGGCCAAGGTTTCAGAACCGTGGTCAGGCCGGCAGCAGAGGCAGCTGGCCGCCATCTCAGAGTTTACTACCGATATTCAGCATGTGGCGGGTAAACTGAATGTAGTGGCAGACTGTCTCTCGCGCGCCGTGGCGGCCCCAGTCCGCGTAGGGATAGATTATGCAGCCATGGCCGCGGATCAGGGTAGCGACGCGGATGTGTGCGCGCTCCAGTCTGGACCAACAGGGTTAAGGCTGGAGAACAGGGTGCTGCAAGACAGTATGCCCCCCCCTAATCTGTGATGTCTCCACTGGGCGACTGCGTCCTGTGGTACCGGCCGCGTGGCGCTGCCGCATTTTTGACTCGATTCATTCTCTGGCGCACCCGGGAGTGTGCGCGTCGGTCAAAATGGTGGGAGAGAAATTTGTTTGGCCGAGCCTGCGCAAACAAGTTAGAGAGTGGGCAGCAACCTGTATGGCTTGTCAACAAGCCAAGGTACACAGACACACGAGAGCTCCCTTGGAGCCGTTTCACATCCCGGCTAAGAGGTTCGATCATGTTCACGTGGACCTCGTAGGCCCCCTCCCGCCGTCACAGGGTTGCACACACCTTCTGATAATGGTAGACCGCACCACGTGCTGGCCAGAAGTGGTCCCACTGTCGTCAACCACAGCCGAGGAGGTGGCGCGCGCGTTTTTAACAGCATGGGTAGCGCGCTTTGGAGTCCCGTCGGACATTACGTCCGATAGAGGTCCTCAATTTGTTTCCGAACTTTGGTCAGCAATGGCCCGCAGCCTGGGGGTAACGATCCACCGCACAACCGCGTACAATCTGCAGGCTAACGGGTTATGCGAACATTTTCATAGGTCATTGAAAGTGGCTCTCAGAGCGTCGCTTACGGATGCAAATTGGGTGGACAGGCTACCGTGGGTTTTATTGGGGTTGCGTTCTGCACCTAAAGAGGATTTAGAAGCCTCCCTGGCTGAGCTAGTTTTGCACAGTCACTTCGGCTGCCCGGGGAATTTCTCCCAGATAATCCTGCGCCAGAATGCTCCCCGGCTCAGCGGTTGCAGAGTGGCACGGAATCGGGCACGCTGCCTGGCCCCGTTCACCACAGTTTTCCGCGCGTTTTTGTGCCTAAGGCCTTAAAAAATGCGGAATTTCTTTTTGTCAGACACGATGCTCATCGCCCACCGTTGCGACCACCTTATGATGGACCATTTAGAGTGCTGGAAACAGGGGATAAGCATTTTTTGCTAGATTTGGGGGGCAGGAAAGAAAAGGTTGGCATAAACAGGCTCAAACCCGCCTTTGTGGTGGCAGACGAGGATGTGCTGTCGGCCAGGGCTCCTCGGCGCAGCAGACCCCCTAAGGGACATTCCCCAGAACACCCACAGAGATTGACTAACAGTTCTCACCCTCAGACAGCAGCTCCACAGCAGGACGGCGCCGCGGAAGTGGTAAAGCCCGCTTACAGCAGATACGGGAGGAGACTGAGGCCCAAGCAGCACGTGGACTGATGTGTAATGGTTTATCATGACATGCAGACTGTTATTCCGTTGTTCCATCTTAGACATTGGGGGGGGGGGGGGGTCATGTGGCACACATATGCACATATGTATATCACTTCATGCTTCATATGTATACCACTTTAGGCTTCACATCTTAGATTGAACAAAGAACTGGGTCTCTTTGGAGATAACAGGAGGATGTGAAAGTTTTGTCTTTGGTATGCAAAGAGACGGCCTGGGGGGAGTTTCCTGGCCGCCAGAGGCTTTGGGAGGAGGTGTTAAGATCTGAAAGAAGATGCATTGTTACTTGTGATTAAATACAATGTGACTGTGTGCTTTGAAGTTCCTGAGGTATTTAAAGGACGAATGTCTGGGTTTCTTCTTCTTTCTGTTTTTGATGATGTTGGAAGATGTGAATAAACCTGACTCGTGAGATGACCTCTGCCTCGTCATTTTCACATTTTCCACAGCAGAAGAATTTGAATAAAACACAGTTACAGTTATGTTTATGATTAAACATACGACTGAAATAAAAATGGTCCATTGGTACTGTATATACACAGGTATGGTAGTGGCTTCATGGATGGAACTATGTACACAAGAGTGCGGAGTGCAGAACACACAATAGAGTAAAATGACCCAAGGATTATGGACAATATATTGTACACAGTGATTTTACGGATGGATGAGTATACATAAAAGTGAGGACTGGAAAGACAGGTGTGTTATTGTTATAATTAAAAGATCTTCAGTTCTGAGCATGTGAGCGTTCGGAGGGAGAGGGGTGGGGCCTCGGACTGTTTGCAGTTCGAATGGCCCAGGGGAGGAAACTGTTTCAGTCTGGAGGTGTGGGGCCTGATTGATCTGAACCGCCGTCCAGAGGGAAGCAGGTCAAACAGGTGGTGGGTGGGATGTGAGGGGCCTCCTGTGATGGCCTTGATCCTTCTGAGACAGGAGGATCTGGAGATGTCTTCCAGGGAGGGCAGAGGGCCGCCGATGATTTTTTGGGCGGTGTTTATGACCCTCTGTACAGCCTTCCTGTTCTCAGCCCTGGAGCTGGCATACCACACATCCAGACAGTAGGTGAGCACACTCTCCGCTGAGCAGTAATAGAAGGCCAGCAGCAGCTTCTGGCCCAGGTTGGGCTTTCTTAGGATACAGAGAAAGTGCAGCCACTGCTGGGCTTTCTTCACCAGGGCCTTGGTGTTGACAGTCCAGGAGAGGTCAGAGGAGATGTGGGTGCCCAGGCAAAGCCGCCTTAATGTATGGGCTAGGCTGGGCTGAAGCCCAGGGGCCTACAAAGATCAGGGACCTATCATGAGCCAATAAAAAAGATCATATTGTTGTTAATTGGTCAAACTCTATGTCCATCACTTAATATTTGTGTGTGGCTGGCTGCTGATTGGTCTAATTTACATGTGGCCCACGTGGGTACCATGTAACAATGGCCTATCAGAGGAATTGTTTTGACATGTGACTATGCAAGTGCCAGTGAGAGGTAAGAAGTAATTAGTTCAGTCAAAATGTCTGGAAAAAAGTTTGTGAGTGGTGCTTACTGTATAAAATTATTGGAGGAAAAGAGCTTCAGCTCTAAGCCTAGCTCTAAGATGGAGCAATGAGTGGAGGCGGGGATGCTAATTACTGCACCGAGGAGACAGGTGGGTGTTATGTATGGTAAAATACCTTAGTAAAGGATGAGGCCAAATGACTGGACGAACACAGCTTTATTGAACCTTGGTGGAACAGCGGTTACACTGTAGACACCAGGGAGAGGGCACCAGCCAAAGAGGCCACAATATGGATGCCCTCTGGTATTTTTGGACGGTGCAGTGGTGGAACAGGAAGTGCCCGCCACTACACCGCACTTCACAATAAGGTGTCAAATCCCAGCATCACATTTCCTCCCCCCCTTAGAAAAGTCCAAAACCACACACACACAATTAAAACCCTCACCAATTTAGAACCCAAGTCATACACACATGACGAAAACTAATGTCCTCAACTGGCGTAACACATTCACACAACAAAACCTAAAATAGAGCTGACGGGTGGACTACCGTACAGCCCGCATGGCACAGTGGATTATTCTGCTACTGGAAAAGATAAAGAAAAAGAGTCCATTATTAAACTAAAATCACTGCCGTGCTCCTAAACTAAAACAATAATACACAAAATAATCTCATTTTACAACATACATACAGTATACATAAGAACATCAGAACTATCAACATATGTACAGCACACTTCCTTGGGCAGGAGGAGTAGAACCAGCATGGGGGACCCAGGGCAGCCCCTCAGCAAACGTGCTCCTGGAAGCAGCAGGCCCTTGGGACGATGGCTGGACCTGCTTGACCGCTGTGGTGTCTGTTAGCTCTTCGTCCCACACAGCATCCTCATCGACCACCGGAACCGGAGGGTTTCACTGGCCACAACCCAACCATTCTTCCCCAGCATCATATGTAATGGTGAAACCCAGTCTGTAGAACAAGTCACAGCCCATGATGATGTCGCCTCGGGCTGTCATGTGGAACGTGAAGTCAACCGTCATCACAGACTTGTACCGAACTGTTAACTCCAAAGTCCCAATCGTGCACAGCCTGCCACCTTCATAACCATAAAGCAGCGCTGGGTTACCTCTAACTCTGTAGTGGGGGAAAAACTTCCTCACTGCAGCCCAATTCAGCAACGACCCCTCCGCTCCCGTGTCGAGCAGCAGCGGCACCTCTACGCCGTCCAGTTCCACTGTGCAGAACGTGTACTCATTGGTACTGGGGGACACCGTGTGGATGGTTGTCGAGGGTGAGCAGAGTGATTTCTTCCATAGGCTCTCCAGATCAGATACATGGCACACTCTAGCATAATGGTTCAAACGTCCACATCTGCTACAACGTTCTAACCGGGCAGTCCTTAGACTTGCTGCGGTGCATCATAGACCCATACCCCTTGCAAAGGGGTTTTCCCGGGGCAGACCTTCGGCTGGCGGCATTGGCTTCCATAGTATCGACGTCCAAGCTATCCTCGTTTTCTGGGTCCGCAACATTTGCTGCGGCAGGAGGCTCCGGTGGATGCTGTGACTGGCACCAGTTTAGCTCCAAAGCTAGCTTGTCTGTGGCCTCCAGCTGCAGAGCTAGCTTGACAGCTGTGGCTAATGTTAAATCACTGGGCGCCGTGAGTAGCCTAGCCCGCAATGCGACGCTACATGTGTGCTCCACAAGCTGGTCACGTACCAATTCATCTTCTAATGACCCAAAGTGACACTTGCTAGCTAGCTGCTTTAAATCTAACTAACTACTAACTAACCTGCACTTATATAGCGCTTTTCTAGTCACAAAGACCACTCAAAGCGCTTTTCATTAATACTAACCCTCTATTCTAAGGGCCTATAGGAAACAGATATCTAGGGACAATTTAGAACAGCCAATTAACCTAACATGCATGTTTTTGGCATGTGGGAGGAAACCGGAGAAATCCCGGAGTAAACCCACGCAACACGGGGAGAACATGCAAACTCCACACAGATCACTGTTGGTCGGGGGCTGGGATCGAACCCACGATCCCACGATCCCCACAATCCCCCGGCCAAGGGTAAACTGTGCTGCCGCAGTGCTAACCACTGCGCCACCGTGCAGCCCAGTGACAAACTGATGAATAGGCTCACCCACTTGGTGATGTCGCTGCCGAAAGCGAATCCTCCCGACAGTCATGCTAGCCGGGGTATGAAAGTGGTTTGCTAGCAGTTCCGCAACGTCTTCAAAAGAATCTGAAACTCCGAGTGTGCGCAGGACTCGCTGGCCCTCAATACCCAGGTTGTGAAAAAGCCGCGCACGTGCTCTTAACTTGTCGAGCTTACTCAGGTCGAGCGCAGTGATGTATGTCTGGAAAGACATACCATCTCGGCCAAGTCACCGGTGGCTCGTCCGGGAGCTCGAGGAAGGGGCGAAGTGGTGTAATGCGTGCTTCCATGAGTTAATCCTCGATCGCCAAATGTTATGTACGGTAAAATACTTTGGTAAAGGATGAGGCCAGATGCCCAGTGGGCCATTAAAGCACTCACCTGGAGAAGACCACCAGATCCTGCCAAAAGAGAGCAGGCCAGTGGAGAAGGCAAGCTGAGAGATGGCGACCAGCACAAGAAAAGCCAGGTCTGATGTAAGGCCATCATTGCTTACATCAGACAGCTGTGCGTGGGACAGTAGACTCGGAGCTTGGTAAAAAGTAGACTAGATCAAGCATGCTGCTTAAACAGACTGTGTAATCTCACACTGATGTCTATGGAGTATGACATTACTCGAGAGCTGGACTTGAAGGACATAATGAAGGACTTTTCATTAAAGAAGGCCAGAAGAAAACACTTTACAAAAAAGGTAAAGACATGCTATTTGTAGCTTTCCAGTCACCCGTGCAGGTTTTTAATAATTACCTCCGCCAAGGAGGTAATGTGATTGGGGTGGTTTGTTCGTTTGTTTGTTTTTCTGTTTATTAGCAGGATTACACCAAAACTACTGTATAGATTTTGATGAAATTTTCACCAGAGGAAGCTCTTGGGTCAAGGATAAACCCATTAAATTTTGGTGATGTGTAGTTGTGTTTTCTAGCTCAGTTGCATTATTCCTCAAAGAGAAACAAAAACGAGGCCGTAGTGACTCAGGAGGTAGAGCAGGTCGCCCAATAACCAGAAGGTTGGCGGTTTGAATCCCACTCCCCCCACCTTACTGTTGTGTCCTTTGGCAAGACACTTTACCCACCTTTCCTCCAGTGTGTTCATGGTTCATGACACTGGTGTATGAATGTGAATAAATGTTAAGTTGGCATGGATTGGCAGCCACATTTTTGTCAGTCTGCCCCAGGGCAACTGAGGCTACAGAAGTAGCTTACCACTATCATTGTCTGTGGAGTGAATGAGTAATGGACTCATTGCAAAGTGTTGGGTGTCATGAAAAGTGCTATATAAATGCAATCCATTATTAAAAACGTAGCTATTACATATTTTTAAACTGAGATCCTGTTGGGGGGGGGGGAGGCTACAAAACCTCTCAGCCCAAGGGCTTAATGGCAAGGTGGCCCTGGATTTAAGGGAGGGCAGCGCGGTGGTGGAGTGGTTAGCACTGCAGCAGCACAGCAACTCACCCTTGGCCAGGAGATCCCGGGTTCGATCCCAGCCCCCGACAACAGTGATCTGTGTGGAGTTTGCATGTTCTCCCCATGTCTGCGTGGATTTCTCCGGGATTTCTCCGGTTTCCTCCCACATGCCAAAAACATGCAAGTTAGGTTAACTGGCATTAAACTGGGGATTCTAAATTGTCCTTAGGTATGACTGTGAGAGTGAGTGGTTGTCTGTCTCTCTGTGTTGGCCCTGTGATGGACTGGCGATCTGTCCAGGGTGTACCCTGCCTCTCCCCCAAAGATGCTGAGATAGGCTCCAGTCCCCCCCCCACACACACAACCCGAAAAGGATTAAGCGGGAGAAGATGGATGGACTTAAGGGGAAAACATTAACCTGTCTGGCTCTCAGCATGTGAAGTGCAAGAGTGGCAGCAGCCGCTGTGTTAATGTACAGCAAGCAGAAGATGGGGGGTGGCTTCACTGTCCACATTGTTTTTTGTTTAGTACACTTCTCAGACTTCCTTATAGAGTCCCTGACAGTAGAAGCACAGCTTTTTTCACCCTACCCCAACAGCATTTGCATTTGTGCCCTCCCTGAGATCACCTCTGCCAACCATTCCAAACCTGGGGAAATGTTCCATTCTGCAGAACAGTAGCATTATGTCCATAACCGATACTTCAGTGATGAGGCTGAAGATGCAGTAGAATGGAGCTTTATTGTACAAACTCACTAAACCCAAAGGTACTCCCTTCGAGGCAGAGGTGCTGGTGGAAAAGAGACTGTGCCTCCTCTGGGTCGGCCTTTTATGCTCTGGGTGGCGGCGGAACCGGAAAGGTGTAGCCGTCACCCATAACACACAATATAATATTAATCATATTTAATACATCACATCCCCTCCCCGTAGAAAAGTCCAAAACACACACACCATTTAGACCCATCCAAATTTATAGGCCGAATCACACACTAACAATAAGTACAATAACAGGGCCTAACAGTCCATGGGACAAAGAAAACTGCCGTGGTCCTAATAAAATACTTAAAATAATCCCCAAACATATGTACAGCCAAATCTTTTCACTTCACTCAATAAACAGTTAATATGTACATCCACACCCCGCTGCTCCAGCCCCCACCCCAACACACTCACCCCATAACTTGGGCAGATCACATATCCCTCATGCAAGTAAATGCTATAGTACAAGCAGTGTTGGGCACTTGTCTTTTTTTTTTTTTTTAAACAAACTGGGCAATCACAAAACGAGTACGTGCGAAACATATCAACAATGTGGCTTGGGCAATTCACAAATATTAACACAAACCTCCTTGACAAAAGCGGCTCTCACTCTTTTTTTTTTTAAACATGAGTTCTTAACCCAGCCACTTTTATGTATCTACCACATTGATAAAACAACAACGCAGCCCCGGTAGTGCACACATCAACATTTCAGTCATTAACATGTTAAAAGTCAACCCCAGAACACATCGCCCCCTTGCTACCATACAGTCTCGATGGGAGACCACCCCCAGAGACCCGTCTGGCAGGTCCCAACCAGAACTTCTTCGCTTCACCCCCGGAGATGAACCACATCGGCGCCCCGACACCTCCTTCTCCTCACCAGCACGTCTCAGTTCGTTGGGGTGTCTCCATGAGCCATCGGACATTTGAAGATAACCGTCCTCCCGGGCGGCCACCACCTGCAGCCGTCCCTGGTCCTCTCGTCATTTTCGCTTGCTGTGGATCCATCTCAGCTGAGCCTCCTCCCTGGGTCGAACCACATCAGTGACCTGCAGAGGCACTCGACTCGGCTTCAAATGTCCACGACGTCTAGACCGGGCTTCCTCTCGGGGTCAAACCACTCCAGTGATCCCTTGAGAAGCCCGACTCAGCCTCCAGTGTTCCTGTGTGGCACATCTGTCCACCATGCCAGCCGGTCCTGCCCCGCTCGCTTTCATTTTAAACGCCGGTGAAGCCGTTGCAGCTCCTTGCTTCTTGGTGCCTCCTGGCCAAACTCCGGAAGCAGAGGGACCCGTCCTCACAGCTCCACCCGCTGTCACGGGCGTTCCACCGTGCCATCCAACTCCCACATCCAGGGTAACTTGGGCCCTGGCACGGGAACCCTCCCACGATGACCCTGGGTGGGATTGGTCCTGTCCATCTCCCAGAATACTAGGCCAATCTTCGTCCCATACCACATTGTTCGGAACCAGTCAGTCCCACAAACCATGGCCCGACCACTCCTGTCCGATACCGCTGGTGATTGTAAAGCCCAGTCCGTAAAACAAGTTGCAGCCCATCACATTCAACCCTTGGCAGTCACCATGAACTGGATATTTGAGACCACAGCCGACTTGTACCTCGCCGTCAGCTCCAGTGAACCCACAATGGCTAACCTGTTACCTCCCTAGCCACAATACTGCGTCGACAGTCCTCTCACATGGTAATGTGGGAACAAACTCCTCACAGTAGGCCAGTTCAACATGGATGCTGCTGTGCCTGTGTTCACCAACAGTGGCACTTCCACGCCGTCCAGCATCATGTCACAATAAATACGCCCATTTGTGCTCGGGGAGACGGTGTGAATAACCGTAGGAGTCGTGGAGGAGGAATCCGTTCTGTGTTGCCGTTCCCCTCGTTCAAACTTTTTGCAGGCCCTGGTGAAATGATGTAGGAGTCCACACTTGCTGCAGTGTTTGCCCCTAGCCAGACACTCTCTCGCCTTGTATCGGTGCTTGGTGGACCCGCAGCCCAAACATTTGGGCGACCCCGGGGCGGACCTAATCTTAATAGCTGTAGCACAGTCTTCTTTATCTTCTGCGCTGTCATCACTACCCGGGTCCACAGCCTGCGCCGCTGACTGTGAGTCAGACTGCCTCAACGTTGTTCTCTCACCAAGGTCCTTTGATAGTTTATCTGCTGCTTCGTACTGCTGAGCTATCTCCACAGCTGCAGTCAACGTCAGTTCACCAGAGTGCGTCAGGAGCCTGGGCCGTGCCGCAGAACATAGTGTGTGCTCCGCTAACTGATCGCGGACCATTTCCTCCTCCAGAGCCCTGAATTGGCACTCTCCAGCCAGCTGGTGCAAGTCCACAACATACCGTTGCACTGACTCTCGCGGCCGCTGGCGCCGCTGTCGGACCTGGATCCGCCAGATAATGACGTTCTCAGGAGCACGAAAGTAGCGCACCATTAGCTCAGCCACATCCTCAAAACTATCACTCTCTTCCAATGTGCTGAGAATACGTTGCCCTTCCATGCCGAGATTATGGACCAGTATCGCTCGTGAATGCAGTTTGTCCAATTCGCCGAGGTTCAATGCCACCAAATAATTTTGGAACGCTGCAAACCACCCCGCCCAGGAGCTCCAAAAATGGCCGAATACTAGAAACTCCTTTTTCCATAGTTTTATCCTCATCGCCAAATGTTATGTCCATAAGCGATACTACATTGATGAGGCTGAAGATGCAGTAAAACGGAACTTTATTGTACAAACTCACTCAACCCGAATGCGCTCCTGTGGAGGCAAAGGTGCTGGTCGAAAAGAGACCGTGCCTCTTCCGGGTCGGCCTTTTATACTCTGTGTGGCGGCTGAAGTGGAAAGGTGTAGCCATCACCCATAACACACAATATAATATTACTCATATTTAATACATTACAAGTAGTGCGCGATCACACATACCTGAAGCCTGGATGGAACAGGTAGCACACAGTGAGCACACCAAGTCACCAAAGCGCTTGTTTTTTTGTTTTTTATGTAAGACTTTTTTTAACCAAGTGAAATCAATTATAATCTTCAGTAGAAAAAAAGAACAAAACGACAGTAGGGGGTATCACAAAAATTGTTACAGAGTAATATTTAAATATTTACAAATGTCTAGTGTTTTTATGGCTTTACTATTATTTTAGTCCTTGGAGTGTTTCTAAATAATGTCCAATATGAATCTTGAATTGTTGTATGTGTGGGGTGGTGTTGGTCCATTTACATTTGTGGATAATAAATTTTCCAAATAAAATAAAAAGATTTAAATTAAATATTTTGTTTACAATCAATATCCTTTTTATCATATAAAAATAGATTTTTTTTTGTTAAACAAACAGAAGAAGCAGTCAACCCACTGAATAAATGTTCCAGATCCATCCAAAACAGTTTAACATGAGAACGTCCATAAAATAAGTGACATACTGTTTCAATATCATTTGGACAAAATACTCATATTAAGTCAGGGTTTTTCTTAAATTTTGAAGTAACTTGCTTAACAGGGTAGATTAAATAAGTTATTTTCAAAGAAATTTCTCTAATTTAGTTGGTAATGCAGTATTTTTTTTTTATTATATGTCCAAATTAAATTCCAATTCAACTTGTCAAATTTGGCATTCCAATAAAATGTAGTAGGAACAGTGGTGGACTCAGAACAGAGTTTTCGAATATGTTTATTTGTACATTTTTTTGTCTGTGATACAGATGCCATTTAATGTAATTTTATAGTTAAATTGGTCGTTTGAAACCACGTAATTTCCTTGAAATAATTTTAGAAAGCCAAATGGAATTGAATCAAAGACAACTGCATAATCTTTAGGTGTGACCGGAATTTTGAATTTATTCAAAAACTCTACATAAGGACATAAAAATCCATTTTCATTAAATAACTGTTTCACCAACAGAATGTCATTTTTAACCCAATAATCAATATATAGTGTCATGTTCTTATATTTAATATCTTTGTTGTTCCAAATTAAACATTTACGTGGAGAGAAATTGTGTTTAAAAACAATGAACCATGACAATAGAGCCTGTTTATGGAAGCTAGACAGCTTGAGAGAGAGCTGATCTATATCAAAATTACAATGCAGAAGAAGATTTATACCACCTGCTTTTCTAAAAATAAGTTATGGGATAATATACCATAATTTATTTTTCCCTTTGATATAATTACCTCCACCAAGGAGGTTATGTTTTTACCAAGGTTTGTCTGTTTGTTTGTCTGCCTGTCTGTCTGTTACCAACATAACTCAAAAAGTTATGAACGGATTTTGACAAAATTTTCAGGACAAGTCTGAAATGAGACAAGGAAGAAATGATTAGATTTTGGGAGTGATCCGGATCACCGTCTGGATCCAGGAATTTTTTAAAGGATTCTTTATCATTGCAAGATAGGGCCATTTTTTAGCATATGTGTATATAACTCCACAATAAATGGTCAGGACACTTGCCAAAAAAATACAGGATAAGATCCCAATAGGTTCTAGGAAATATCAAAGACTGATCCGGATCCTGCAAAAAATCTGGATACTGTGATCCAGAACAGGAAATAATAGGGGATCTTTGGAATTTTCATCACTGTAAGGTAACAAATTAAGGTATAAACATACAACAAACACCAATATATAGCCAAGACACTGAGGAATCAGTAGTGTGCAAAGGATTTGTTGTATCTTCAAAAGCTATGGCGCTATATCCAGAAGAAAACCGCCATTACCGAAAAAGTGACTTTTGTCAATAACTACTGAACTAATAAAGATACCAATGTGAATCCAATTGCTAAAGGTTTGTTTTGATGGTCAAGGCATCTGAAAATATAGACAAAAATAAATGTAGGACTGTGGAGAATGGGGAAAGATGAGGCTGAGTTTATTTCTCAAGTCAGATTTAGTCACATTCTCCAACATCATCCAAACACAGAAAGAGAAAAGAGAATGAATCTTCCAACATCTGTCCCTTTTATACTCAGGACATCAAACATACAGTCACATGGTACTTAATCCCAGTCACAATGTAACTTCCCCCCGATCTTAACGCACTCCACCTCTCAGTCTCTGGCCGCTGGGCGAAATCCCCCAAGGCTATCTCTTTGCATGCCAAAGACTAAACTTCACACCCTCGTGTTATCTCCAGAGCGGCTCAGTCCTTTGTTCCGTCTCAGATGTGAAGCCTAAGGTGGTATACATATGAATCATGCAGTCATATACATATGTGCCCCACATGACCCCCCCCCCCCCCCAAACGTCTAAGATGGAACAACCGTAATAACAGTCTGCAAGTCATGGTAAAATTATTACACATCAGTCCACATGTTGCTTGGGCCTCAGTCGCCTCCCATATCTGCTGTAAGCGGACTTTACCACTCTTGCGGCGCCCTCCTGCTGGGAAGCTGCTGCCTGAAGATTAGAACTGTTAGTCAATCCCTGTGGGTGTCCTGATGAATGCTCCTTAGGGGGTCTGCCGTGCCGAGGCGCCGTTGCCAACAGCACATTTTCGTCGGCCAACACAAAGGCGGGTTTAAGTCTGTTTATGCCAATCCGTTCTTCCCTGCCCCCCAAATCTAGCAAAAAATGCTTATCCCCTCTTTCCAGCACTCTAAAAGGTCCATCATAAGGTGGCCGCAACGGGGGGCGATGCGCATCGTGTCTGACAAAAACAAACTCCGCATTTTTTAAAGCCTTAGGCACAAAAACGCGCGGAAAACTGTGATGAACGGGGCCAGGAAGCGTGCTCGATCCCGTGTTGCTCTGCAACCGCTGAGCAGGGGGGCACTCTGGCGCAGGGTTATCCGGGAGAAATTCCCCGGGCAGCCGGAGTGGCTCTGCAAAAACTAACTCAGCTGGGGAGGCTTTTAAATCCTCTTTAGGTGCAGAACGCAACCCCAATAAAACCCATGGTAGCCTGTCCACCCAATTTGCATCCGTAAGCGACGCTCTGAGGGCTGCTTTCAATGACCTATGAAAACGTTCGCATAACCCGTTAGCCTGCGGGTCGTACGCGGTAGTGCGGTGGATCGTTACCCCCAGGCTGCGGGCCATCGCTGACCAAAGATCGGAAACAAATTGAGGACCTCTGTCGGACGTAATGTCCGACGGAACTCCAAAACGCGCTACCCATGTCGTTAAAAACGCGCGCGCTACCTCCTCGGCTGTGGTTGATGCCAGTGGGACCACTGCCGGCCAACGCGTGGTGCGGTCCACCATTGTCAAAAGGTGTGTGCACCCCTGTGACGGCGGGAGGGGGCCTACGAGGTCGATATGCACATGATCGAACCTCTTAGCCAGGATGTGAAACGGCTCCAAGGGAGCTCTAGTGTGTTTGTGTATTTTGGCTCGTTGACAAGACACGCAGGCTGCTGCCCACTCTTTAACTTGCTTGCGCAGGCTCGGCCATACAAATTTCTCTCCTAACATTTTGACCGATGCGCGCACCCCCGGGTGCGCCAGAGAATGAATCGAGTCAAAAACGCGGCGGCGCCACGCGGTCGGTACCACCGGGCGCCGTCGACCCGTGGAGACATCGCAGATTAGGGGGGGCATACCATCTTGTAACACCCTGTTCTCCAGCCTTAACCCTGTTGGTCCAGACTGGAGCGCGCGCATGTCTGCGTCACTAACCTGATCCGCGGCCATGGCTGCATAATCTATCCCTGTGCGGACTGCAGCGGCGCACACTTCTGCGTCGCTAGCCTGCTCCGCGGCCATGGTTGCACAATCTACCCCTACGCGGACTGGGGCCGCTACAGCGCACGAGAGACAGTCTGCCACCACATTAAGTTTACCCGCTACGTGCTGAATGTCGGTAGTAAACTCTGAGATTGCAGCCAGCTGCCTCTGCTGCCGGCCCGACCATGGTTCTGAAACCTTGGCCATCGCGAAAGTAAGCGGCTTGTGGTCAACGAACGCGGTGAAACGGCGTCCCTCCAGCCAAAACTGGAAGTGGCGAATGGCTAAGTGGAGAGCTAACAACTCCCTGTCGAATGCGCTGTATTTTCGCTCGCTATCGTGCAACGTCCTGCTGAAAAAGGCGAGCGGCTGCCAAACCCCGGCGACCTGCTGCTCTACGACCTCTCCTATGGCCACATCTGACGCGTCAGTAGTGAGCGCTATGCGGGCCGTGGGGTCTGGATGTGCTAACAACGCAGCGTTTGCCAAGGCTGTTTTGACCTCCGCGAATGCGCACTCCCGCTCAGGAGACCATTCGATTTTGTTTGTGGGTTTTTGTTTTTTTAGCGCGGCATGCAATGGTTGCATGAGCTGTGCTGCGCGGGGGAGGAAGCGGTTATAAAAATTTACCATTCCCAAAAACTCTTGTAACGCTTTGACCGTTTGTGGCTGGGGAAAATTTGTTATTGCGCGCACTTTGTCAGGCAGAGGGACGGCTCCTTCTGGAGAGACATGATGCCCCAAAAAATCAATCTGCGTCACCCCGAACTGACACTTTGCTGGGTTGATTATTAACCCGTGCTCCCCCAACCTCCGGAAAACTGCCGTGAGGTGATTTTCGTGTTCGTCTTCGGACGCGCTGGTTACCAAGATGTCGTCCAGGTAGACGAACACGAAAGGGAGATCACGCAACACCGCGTCCATCATGCACTGGAACATCTGCGCAGCGCCTTTAAGCCCAAACGGCATGCGCAAAAACTCGAAAAGGCCAAACGGAGTTATTACCGCCGTTTTGGGGATGTCCTCAGCGCATACTGGGACTTGATGGTACCCGCGGACCAAGTCTATCTTAGAAAAAATGCGCGCCCCCGCCAAATGAACGGAAAAATCTTGGATATGCGGGATTGGGTAGCGGTCGTGCGCTGTAGCGTTGTTCAGCCTGCGGAATTCTCCGCAAGGACGCCATGAGCCGTCGGCTTTAGGGACCATGTGAAGCGGGGAAGCCCATGGGCTCTTCAAACGTCTGATGATGCCCAACTTTTCAAGGCTGGCGAACTCCTCGCGCGCTATGGACAGTTTAGCTGCATCCAAGCGCCGAGCTTTTGCAAAAACGGGCGGTCCGGTGGTAGTAATAAAGTGTTCCACTCCGTGTTTAGCGACAGCTGCTGAAAATGTGGGAACGGTGAGTGCTGGGAACTGAGTGAGCAGTGTGTGAAACTTACCAACTGCTGTTGCAACGTTGGCTTGTGCTGTGGGCGGGGTCACTCGGGCTGCACAGGGAATAGAATAAAAAGAAAGTGCATTAACCAGGCGCCTATTAGCGAGATCAACCAACAAACCATGTGAGCACAGAAAATCAGCCTCTAACATATTGAAGTTCACTTCAGCTATAACAAAAGTCCACTCAAATGTACGACCGTGGAGGGACAGAAGCAGAGCCTTCTCACCAAAGGTCTTAATCCTCGAGCCGTTCGCTGCTGACGCTCCGTGACCTCCGGGACCCGCCAGCCGGTCAGCGTATGTAGGCATGATGAAGCTCACTTGGGAGCCTGTGTCCACGAGGAATTGCCTCCCCGATCGCGCATCCGTCAAGTAGAGCAGCTTGTTCTCCTCCCCGAGGGCCGCAGCTGCTATCGACCCCCGGTCTTGGCATTTCCTGAGCTCCTGAACTGGCACGGTGGTATACATTTGCGTGCCCTCTCTGCGAAGAGGCGATGGTAAAAACAGAGGTCGTCTCCTCCGCGATCCCTGGCCCTCGCCGCCGCCATTGTCGGTGGGTCTGCTACCGCCGCCTCTGGCCCCCTGTCGTCTCTGGCCGCCGCACCGAGCTCTGTCGCTGCTGTGGTGGCCGCGCGCTGTTTGCTGGCGTTGAGAATCCGTTGTGCCTCCTGGGCCAGCGCGCGGAAGTCCCGCTGGGCCATCAACGGTGAACCAGCCAGGGTCGCTCTCGTGGCCGACGGTAGGGTTCTCAGGAAAATGTGGGTGAAGAGGAAATTGTCGCCGTCTGAGCCCCTCAGCCTCAGCATGTCTTCCATCAGGTCGATGGGCGTGCTATCTCCCAAGTCATTCAGGGCCAGGAGTCTCTCCGCTCTCTCCTGGACTGAGGGAGTGAAACGCTGGATGAGCGCAGCCTTCAACCCGCCATATTTGTCGTCGGCCGGTGGGCGCTCCAAAAAGCTCTGCACATATCGAGCCGTGCGGTTGTCGAGCTTGGAAATGACGTGGTAGAATTTGGTGTCATCTACCGTTATCCCCCGGAGGGCAAACTGTGCCTCGACCAAGTGGAACCAGGAGCACGGGTTGTCTTGCCAGAAGTCTGGTAGCTTGACTGTGGCTGCGTTCGCCTGGCTGGCTCCTGACGAGTCCGGCTCGGGGGAATTATTTCTGCTCATGATATGTCATAGGGTCACCAGTGTGGAGAATGGGGAAAGATGAGGCTGAGTTTATTTCTCAAGTCAGATTTATTCACATTCTCCAACATCATCCAAACGCAGAAAGAGAAAAGAGAATGAATCTTCCAACATCTGTCCCTTTTATACTCAGGACATCAAACATATAGTCACATGGTACTTAATCCCAGTCACAATGTAACTTCCCCCCGATCTTAACGCACTCCACCTCTCAGTCTCTGGCCGCTGGGCGAAATCTCCCAAGGCTATCTCTTTGCATGCCAAAGACTAAACTTCACACCCTCGTGTTATCTCCAGAGCGGCTCAGTCCTTTGTTCCGTCTCAGATGTGAAGCCTAAGGTGGTATACGTATGAATCATGCAGTCATATACATATGTGCATATATGTGCCCCACAGGACTATTATATTTGGGGAAAATCCCAATATTAGGGTGAACTGAGGTACTTGGCGGAGGTCTGCGCTCTCCGAGTGCTTTTCTAGTTCTTAATCCAACTGACCTTAAATGTAGTGTTAGAAGTTTTAAAATCTAAAACATTTAAAGCACCTTGCTTATCAGAGTTCCATAGAATGCTAATAATTAAATAATGGGGTTTGTTCCTCCTGTGGAAATGTGAAAGGACGAGACAGAGTTTATCTCACGAGTCAGGTTTATTCACATTCTCCAACATCAGCAATACAGAAAGAGGAAGAAACCCAGACTTTCATCCCTTTTTATACCCCAGGAGCTTCAAAGCTCCAGTCACAATGCATTTAATCCCAAATAACAATGCATCCCTTTCAGATCTTATCACCTCCACCCAAAGTCACTGGCAGCCAGGAAATCCCCCACGGCCATCTCTTTGCATACAAAAGACCACATTTCACATCCTCCTGTTATCTCCGAGGAGGCTCAGTCCTTTGTTCATTTGAGACGTGAAGCATACAGTAAGCATACAGTGATATACATATGAAGCATAAGGTGATATACATTTGTGCATATGAAACCCACATATGTGTCCCACATGACACCACCCCCCCCAAACGTCTAAGATGTAACAACGAAATAACAGTCAGCTTGTCATGATAAAATCATTACACATCAGCCCACGTGTTGCTTGGGCCTCAGCCTACTCCCGTATCTGCTGTAAGCCGGCTTCAACACTTCCGTGGCGCCATCCTGCTGGGGGGTTGCTGTCTGAGGGTGAGAATTGTTAGTCAATCCCTGTGGGTGTTCTGGGGGACGTACTCTAGAGGGTCTGCCACGCCGAGGAGCCCTGGCCAACAGCACATCGTCGTCCGCCACCACAAAGGGTCCGCCATAACAAACTGATTAAGAAAGCTAGCTCTGTCCTGGGGCAGCGCCTTGATCCGATGGAGGAGATAGGAGAGAGAAGGACGGTGGCTAAACTGTCATCTCTGCTGGAGTCCGAGTTCCACCCTATGCAGGACACACTGGATGCACTGAGGAGCTCATTTAGCAGCAGACTACATCATCCCAGGTGCACAACCGAGAGGTTTCGTAGGTCCTTCCTACCAACGGCTGTCAGACTGTACAACCTAAGCAGGGCTGCTCGCAGAGATAGCAAAAAGACGTAACAAACTAATAGTTTTTTTGAATGCAAAAGATGCAATAGACTTACACAATGGTCCTCTCCGGCATACAACTAGGAACATACCGGTCGCTATGGAGGGTGAGAATAATGTATGGGCACATAATCATACCATGTAGGATAACTAAATAGACGGTTATGCTGTTTCATCCCACCTAGCAACAATGCTCTGCACTGTGTGTGTTTATATATTTACATATTTATTCCATCTAGCTACAATGCTCAGCACTGGGTGTGTTTATATTTATATATCTACTGTATATATTTATTCCATCTAGCTACAATGCTCCGCACTGTGTTTTTATATATCTACATATTATTCCATCTAGCTACATTGCTCCGCACTGTGTGTGTTTATATACTTGCATATTTATTCCACCTAGCTGCAGTGCTCCGTACTGTGGGTGTTTATATATTTACATATTTATTCCATCTAGCTACAATGCTCTGCACTGTGTGTTCATATATTCATATATTTATTCCATCCAGCTACAATGCTCTGCACTGTGTGTCTCTGTGTGTGTGTGTATATATATATTTTATAGTAATATGTACATATGTATATTAGCTGCTCTTGCTTGCTTGTTTTTTTTTCTTGCCTTCTGATTGTTGCTCTGAGTGTTGCTATCCCTGTGCTGTTGCAATCCTGGAATTTCCCCGTTGTGGGACTAATAAAGGCTTATCTTATCTTATCTTAAAGGCGGGTTTGAGCCTGTTAATGCCAGTCTTCTCCTTCCTGCCCCCCAAATCTAGCAAAAAATGCTTATCCCCTGTTTCCAGCACTCTAAATGGTCCATCATAAGGTGGTCGTAGCGGCGGGCAATGGGCATCGTGTCTGACAAAAACAAACTCCGCGTTTTTTAAAGCCTTAGGTATAAAAACGCGCAGAAAACTGTGGTGAACGGGGCCAGGCAGCGCGCCCGATTCCGTGCCACGCTGCAACCGCTGAGCCGGGGAACATTCTCGCGCAGGATTATCTGGGAGAAACTCCCCGGGCAGCCGAAGTGGCTGTGCAAAAACTAGCTCCGCCGGGGAGGCTTCTAAATCCTCTTTAGGTGCAGAACGCAACCCCAATAAAACCCATGGTAGCCTGTCCACCCAATTTGCATCCGTAAGCGACGCTCTGAGAGCCGCTTTCAATGACCTGTGAAAACGTTCGCATAACCCGTTAGCCTGCGGATTGTACGCGGTTGTGCGATGGATCGTTACCCCCAGGCTGCGGGCCATTGCTGACCAAAGTTCGGAAACAAATTGAGGGCCTCTGTCGGATGTAACATCCGACGGGACTCCAAAACGCTCTACCCATGCTGTTAAAAATGCACACGCCACCCCCTTGGCTGTGGTTGACTCAAGTGGGACCACTTCCGGCCAACGCGTGGTGCGGTCTACCATTGTCAGAAGGTGTGTGCACCCCTGTGACGGCGGGAGGGGGCCTACGAGGTCCACGTGAACATGATCGAACCTCTTAGCCGGGATGTGAAATGGCTCCAAAGGAGCTCTCGTGTGCCTGTGTACCTTGGCTCGTTGACAGGCCATGCAGGCTGCTGCCCACTCCCTAACTTGTTTGCGCAGGCTCGGCCATACAAATTTCTGTCCCACCATTTTGACCGACGCGCGCACTCCCGGGTGCGCCAGAGAATGAATCGAGTCAAAAACGTGGCGGCGCCATGCGGCGGGTACCACCGGACGCGGTCGCCCAGTGGAGACATCGCAGATTGGGGGGGCATACCGTCTTGCAGCACCCTGTTCTCCAGTCTTAACCCTGTTGGTCCAGACTGGAGCGCGCGCACGTCCGCGTCGCTAACCTGATCCGCGGCCATGGCTGCATAATCTACCCCCACGCGGACTGGAGCCGCCACGGCGTGCGAGAGGCAGTCTGCCACTACATTAAGTTTACCCGCCACATGCTGAATATCGGTAGTAAACTCTGAGATCACGGCCAGCTGTCTCTGCTGCCGGCCTGACCACGGTTCTGAAACCTTGGCCATCACGAAAGTCAGCGGCTTGTGATCAATGAACGCGGTGAAACGGCGTCCCTCCAGCCAGAACTGGAAGTGGCGGATGGCCAAGTGGAGAGCTGACAACTCCCTGTCGAATGCGCTGTATTTTCGTTCACTATCGTGCAAGGTCCTGCTGAAAAAGGCGAGCGGTTGCCAAGCCCCGGCTACATGCTGCTCCACGACCTCCCCTATGGCCACATCTGACGCATCAGTAGTGAGCGCTATGCGGGCCGTTGGGTCTGGATGTGCTAACAACGCAGCATTTGCCAGGGCTGTTTTGACTTCCGAGAATGCTCGCTCTCGCTCCGGAGACCATTCGATTTTATTTGTGGGTTTTTGTTTTTTTAGTGCGGCATATAATGGTTGCATGAGCTGCGCTGCGCGGGGGAGGAAACAGTTATAAAAATTCACCATTCCCAAAAACTCCTGTAACGCTTTGACCGTTTGTGACTGGGGAAAATTTGTTACCGCGCGCACTTTGTCAGTCAGAGGAACCGCTCCTTCTGGAGAGACGCGATGCCCCAAAAAATCAATCTGCGTCACCCCGAACTGACACTTTGCTGGGGTGATTATTAACCCGTGTTCTCCCAACCTCCGGAAAACTGCCTTGAGGTGGTTTTCGTGTTCATCTTTGGACGCGCTGGCTACTAAGATGTCGTCCAGGTAGACGAATACGAAGGGGAGATCGCGCAACACCACGTCCATCATGCGTTGGAACGTCGGCGCAGCGCCTTTAAGCCCAAACGGTATGCGCAAAAACTCGAATAGACCGAACAGAGTTATTACTGCTGTTTTGGGAATGTCCTCAGCGTGTACTGGGACCTGGTGGTAACCGCGTACCAAGTCTATCTTAGAAAAAACGCACGCCCCTGCCAAATGAACTGAAAAATCTGGGATATGCGGGATTGGGTAGCGGTCGTGCGCTGTAGCGTTGTTCAACCTGCAGAAATTCCTGCAAGGTCGCCCGCCACGAGCCATCAGCTTTCGGGACCATGTGAAGCGGTGAAGCCCATGGACTTTTCGAACGCCTGATGATGCGTCTCTTGCTTCTGCCCTTCAGAGAGAACAGACGCCTTTTTCTTTGCTCCCTCTTTTACCCTCCTTCCCTCCCTAACTGAGAATCCCAGCTTGCTGTCTTGTCTGCGTCGCTGTCTTCTGGCTGAATCTTGAACCAAATGAAAAAAATGGATTTGGTGAGCGGCTTTAATAAAATTAACAACATTTTATATAAATTCAGGCCAGGGGGAGCCCCTATGGAGAGACCCATGGATTGGAATGCATGTGTCTGCACGATTCGACTGAGGATGTGGAAACATCTACCTGGTTTGGCTAGGATCACAGGATTTTCTGCTGATTGGCTCTGGAGTTTTTCCTGGTGTATCGAAAAATTAACTGGAAGAGCTAATTAAAAGCGGTCCCGGCATAGCTGCTTCTCAACAATTCGACTAGACGGGGGAGTGCACTAACTATCGGCAATGATAACATGGAAATTACCATCTGCATGCACTGTAGAGGGATGGACTCTACCGGACATGTTTACCCATGTTCTAGAAGGGAAACATCTGGAGTCGTCTTTGGTGCCTCCAAGGAATGGATTTAAAGCCTATGTATGGAAATTATGAACACAGGATTGCTGGAGATGTAAAATTCTATGCTCTGAGTGATCTGTGTCTATCAGACCTTGAATTCGATGCCCTGTTGTCTATTTTCCTCCTGGATTAAGACAAAACAGAAGATTGTGCTTCTCTTTCATAAACATACTGGGACTGCATCTGAACTCTCATTGACATGTGACTGGCTCAGGAAATTTCCATCTGCCATGCCTCAAGGACATGCTTCCGAGTTTCAGACACTAAGACATAACATCTCGGCTGGGAGAGATTTTGCTGCCTCCAGTAACTGATAAACACCCACCTGCATTCAACATACACGAACACGCTGATTCATAATACTGAATTACACCCATCCATTCACTGATTCTCTCTGACTTTTGGTCTTTTGGTTTTTTGTGGTTGATTGTTGCTCTGTGCTATTGAGAGATTTTTTTTCATTGTAATCATAATCTGCTTAAATATTTATAAACTATATTCTGATAACGAAGTTTTTTTTCTCTCCTCCCCCCTTGTGTCGTTCCCTCCCCTCCCCTCCCTTTCTTATCTATCTCTGTTTGATGAGGCGCCTATTATGGCTGCCGTGTCGTTGTGTTGCACGCATGCGCACCAATGTCAAGTCAAGTTCCTCGTGTGTTTTTTTACATGCTTGGCAATAAAGTTTATTCTGATTCTGATTCTGATTCTGATTCTGATGCCCAACTTTTCCAGGTTGGCGAACTCCTCGCGCGCTATGGTCAGTATAGCTGAATCCAAGTGCCGGGCTTTTGCGAAAACGGGCGGTCCGGTGGTAATAATAAAATGTTCCACCCCGTGTTTAGCCACGGCCGCTGAAAATGTTGGGACCGTGAGTGCTGGGAACTGAGTGAGCAGTGTGTGGAACTTACCACTTGCAGCTGTGACGTTGGCTTGTGCTGTTGGCGGGGTCACTCGAGCTGTACAGGGAATAGAATAAAAAGAGAGTGCATTAACCAGGCGCCTGTTAGCAAGATCAACCAACAAACCATGTGAGCACAAAAAATCAGCCCCTAACATATTGAAATTCACTGCAGCTATGACAAAAGTCCACTCAAATGTACGGCCGTGTAGGGACAGAAGCAGAGTCCTCTCACCAAAGGTCTTAATCACCGAGCCGTTCGCTGCTGACACCCCGGGACCACTGGAAGGCGCCAGCCGGTCAGCGGAGGAAGGTGTGATGAAACTCAACTGGGAGCCTATGTCCACGAGGAAATGCCTCCCCGAGCGCGCATCCTTCAAGTAGAGCAGCTTGTTCTCCTCCCCGAGAGCCGCAGCTGCTACCGACCCCCGGTCTTGGCATTTCCCGAGCGTTTGAAATGGCACAGTTGTATACATTTGCGTGACTTCTCTGCAAAGCGGCGATGGTAGAAACAGAGGATGTCTCCTCCGCGATCCTTGGCCCCCGCCGTCGTCGGTGGGTCTGCTACCGCTGTCTCTGGCCCCTCGCCGTCTCCGGCCATCGCACCACACCCCGTCGCTACTGCGGTGGCCGCGCGCTGTTTGCTGGCATTGAGAATCCGGTGCGCCTCCTGGGCCAGCGCGCGGAAGTCCCGCTGGGCCAACAACGGTGAACCGGCCAGGGTCGCTCTCGTGGCCAACGGTAGGGTTCTCAGGAAAATGTGGGTGAAGAGGAAATCGTCGTCGTCTGAGCCCCTCAACCTCAGCATGTCCTCCATCAGGTCAACGGGCGTGCCATCTCCCAAGTCGTTCAGAGCCAGGAGTCTCTCTGCTCTCTCCTGGTCTGAGAGAGTGAAGCGCTGGATGAGCGCAGCCTTCAACATGCCGTATTTGTCGTCGGCCGGTGGCTTCACCAAAAGGCTCTGCACATGCCGAGACGTGCAGTTGTCGAGCTTGGCAATTACATGGTAGAATTTCGTGTCATCTACCGTTATTCCCCGAGGGCGAACTGTGCTTCGACCAAGAGGAACCAGGAGCACGGGTTGTCTCGCCAAAAGTCCGGTAGCTGGACGGTAGCGGCTTACGCCTGGCTGGGAGCTCCTGACCCGGCTGGTTCGGGGGAATTTCCTTCTCTCATCGTCTTAGGGTCACCAGTGCGGAAATGTGAAAGGATGAGACAGAGTTTATCTCACGAGTCAGGTTTATTCACATTCTCCAACATCAGCAATACAGAAAGAGGAAGAAACCTAGACTTTCATCCCTTTTTATACCCCAGGAGCTTCAAAGCTCCAGTCATTTAGGAATGCATTTAATCCCAAATAACAATGCATCCCTTTCAGATCTTATCACCCCCACCCAAAGTCACTGGCAGCCAGGAAATCCCCCACGGCCATCTCTTTGCATACAAAAGACCACATTTCATATCCTCCTGTTATCTCCGAGGAGGCTCAGTCCTTTGTTCATCTGAGACGTGAAGCATACAGTAAGCATACAGTGATATACATATGAAGCATAAGGTGATATACAGTACATTTGTGCATATGAAACCCACATATGTGTCCCACACTCCAAGTAAAATCAAAAAGCCTTTTATCAATTTCTTTGACTATCATTTGTGGAACATCCAGAGCCATTGCAGTGTAAACCAGTCCTGATAAGCCTTCACCTTTTGATAATAATACCCGTCCACTTAATGACAAGTCTCTCAGTAATCAGGAGTCACATTTCTTTTTAATCTTTTCATTAAGTAAATTGGAATTTTTCTTAACCCTTTCATTCTGATCTTTACATATATTTATGCTTCTGTAAGACACAATATCTTTTCCTGGAATATTACAGATTTCATCAAATCATTTGGCCTGTCCTTTAAAGCAAAAAATTCACATTTTTTAATATTTAAACTCAGACCTGATACCAAAGAAAAGGCATAAAGACAATCAATAGCTTTCTTAGTTTCTTTTTCATTTTGCAGAAAGATTGTGGCATCATCTGCCAGCTGGCAGCATTTCAGTTCTTTTCCAACTATTTGAATACCTTTGAAATGATCTTTTTTAAATATGGAGGGACATTATTTGCATGACCAGTAAAAATAAAAAAAAGGAGCAGCTGGATCCCCTTGTTTAATTCCTCCACTAATACTAAATCTAGGTGTGGTACCATTCAATAATTTGACAGAACTATTACAGCCTTCATATAAAGTCTGGATTGCACATTTAAAATAATTCCCAAAGCCAAAGAAATCTAAATTATCAAATAAAAAATATTCTGCTGTATCAAAGGCCTTGTAGTAATCCACAAATAGTATGTAACTGTTATCGTCAATAAAATCACCTTAATCAATTAGGTCCAATATTAGGCCAATATTATTGCATATGTGCCTTCCTGCCATGAAACCAGACTGACAGTCATCAATAATTGTGCCAAGACATAATTTAAGCCTTTCGGCGAATATAAGTGCTAACAATCTGGCATCATTACTAATTAATGTTATTGGTCTCCAATTTTCAATTAACAATAAGTCTTTATCTGGCTTAGGTACTAACGAAATAAGGCCTTGAGACATAGATGGAGGCATTTTCAATTGCTTCCTTAAAGACACACAATGTGGGGAGACTTGAATAACGAAACCGAATTGCCTTTAATTTCAGTTTATTTCAAGTAACCATTCCACTGTCTGCTCTCATTCCTGAGCAGCGAACAAAGAGGATGAACACACCAAAGTTCTCCCTTTTAAACATTCTCACATCAAACCATTTCCCTCGCGGGGGAAATCACACATCTATATCAAAATCTCTTTATTCACATTCATTAACCTTTTATTTACATAACTCCCCCTTCTCTCCTCTCGAGCCTCAGCGGTCAGGAAGTCTTCTGTCCCCTGTCCTCCGCAGGGGGTCCAGGCTCTGTGGCTCCGCACCGCAGGGGGCTGGCTCTCCTTCATCGTGAGGTTAAATCACATATGCTGTGCCATACACAGCATAAATTCTGACAGATTATGTTGGAATGTTTTATAAAATTCACCTGTTAAGCCGTTGTTACCAAGGGATTTATTGTCTTTTAGTTTCAATATACAACATTTTATTTCTTGTAATTTATGATTTGGTTACAAATTTTCTTTGATTCTACGTTAATTGTTTTCGCATCTTCCTTTATAGAGGAAAAAAATGCCTCACTACTATGAATTCTTCTGGTGTAAATTTAAAAAAAAAAAATGTTGAAACAAAGCAAGAGATTTCCTTTGTGTCTTCAGAGATTTTTCCATTAATGTCAAGTTTAGCTACGGAAGAACGTTCTCACCAAAGCGCTTGTGTTTGTGTCTACCATGTGGTTTGTGACGCGCGTATTGTGGTCTTTGCTACACCCTGCAGGCGGGGCTTTAATACATGTCAATGCCTCCCTGGACTCCGTCCTTCCGTCGGCACACGCTAGTCAAGTAAAGTAGCTTGCCCTTTGACGATAGCAACGTCCAATCAGTGCGCTCGTTGCACGTCGGAGACCAGTGTGTTGTGCTGGTGGCTGCTGTTACGAGCAGGGCTAGACAGGCAGTATGGCGGAGGAGACCACTATATGCGAGTTAGCACAGCTAGAAAAACAGTTACAGTGTTTGCTGAGCCAGTACTCGAGTGATGAATTACGTGCCAGGAGTGAATCGTTCTGCTCCGAGTTTAACAAGGTAAGGGGCCGGAGCTGTATTTGGTGACAGGCTTGTTGTTGATGATGAGAGCGGTTATATTAGGTAACTCCCCTCCCCCAGAATTGGCAGCTACACACGGCTAGCATCTGAAGCTAAACTCGTCAGAATCGAGTTTAGGAAACAGCCGATGGTGCTTTTAAAAACCAAGCAGTTTGTCGTTTTAAACCTTGTATCTCGATATATCGGACTTGTATATACAATGCGTTGTCAAAGAATTAGAGTCGTTTATTAGTCTTTTTGTGACGGTGTTTGTTTATTTTCTAAGTAACCGGATAACTAGGCTAACCGTTTTAGCCAGCAAGTCCAATCATTTGCTTGTAACTTCGGCGACTGTTTACCAGACTATTAGCTGGATAAACGATTTACACGTTTGCGACAAATTTGTCAACTATTTTGCCCAGGCTGAGGCCTATCACCAGTTACCTATATTATGAAGTCTTTCTCATCAAGTTCAGTTTAGATTACCTGTCTTCATGAGCACTGACACATTACTTGGTCATTATTCTGTGATCCTCCATATAATCTTGTATAGTTTCTAATTATGTGCAGCGTATTAGGAATTCCGGGTCTAAAGGTGCTATAAAGGACCACATTGGAAATAAGTGTTTCCACTTTCATGTGTCATCCTAGATTTTATATGACGTTTCATATGTATATTTACATGTTCTATGTTTGTATCCCATATTTAGTGTCATTTTTGTCTGACTAAATAAAACAAATAATAAAATAATAATTTAAAAAAAGCATTGTATGTACATGTTTGTAAAACTCTTGAGACCGCTAGCTAGTTGGACCAGTGCGTGCGGAACATGTATGGAACACGTATGAAACATACCGTACTATTGGTTCCGTGTTTTAGTAATCTCTGTCTGGATATAACAGCGTTAATGGACGATAAGCATGTCATAACATGTCATAACACTACATTGACTACACTATACTACAGTTTCCTGTTTACACATCGACTGTATGTATTGACAAGAGCAGTCAGTGCAATGCCCTCCACTTGCATTTTCTTTGAAGATCCCAATACTTACTGACGGAGAGCAGTTTTCAACTATTCAATATACACTACTCACAAAAAAATAGGGATACGTGGCTTTCGGGTGAAATTTATGGAAAATGTAAAAAGTTCACGCTACAGTGATATTATATCGTGAAAGTAGGGCATTTAAGTAGAAGCATGCAATGGTGATTTCCTCATCTCAAACAATTCATTGAAACAAAAGCCAACAACAGTGGTGGGTATACCACAACAAAAAATGTCGATGTCTCAATAACTTGTCATGTGCCCTTGACCATCAATTTCAGCTTGACGACGATGTCTCATGCTGTTCATAAGTCAACTTATTGTCTGCTGAGGCATGGCATTCCACTCTTCATGAAGGGCGTCCCTCAGATCATTGAGGTTGTGGGGTGCAGGGTTGCAAGCCTCTACACGGCGACTCAGCTGATCCCATAGGTTTTCTATGGTGTTCAGGTCTGGAGAAAGTGCAGGCCACTCCATTTGATGTACCCCAGCCTCTAGCAGCCATTCCCTAATGATGGGATCTCGATTAGCTGGAGCATTGTTGTCCATGAAGATGAAATTAGGCCAGTGTTGTTCATGCAGAGGTACAATGACTGGATTAATGATGTTATTCAGGTAGTATCGGCTTGTCACTGTACCATTCACAAGGTGTAGGGCAGTTCTGTATTGATGAGACACATCTCCCCAGACTGTAACACCACCATCACCAAAGGCTCGTCTGGTGACAACAGTGGCTAATGCATAGTGCTCTCCTTGACATCTCCAAAATCACTGGCCGTCATTTCTGCTCAACGTGAATCGACTTTCATCAGAGAACAGCACTGAGGCCCACTGGTCCCTTGTCCAGCGTAAATGTTCCCTGGCCTATGCAAGACGATGACACCTGTTCTTGGTGGTGTGGTCAGGCACCCTTGCAGGTCATCTAACATGCAGACCATGCTGATGTAAATGGTTTCAAATGGTTTGACATGACGCTTGAGTGCCTCTCACCTCCCTTAAATGTGCCTGGAGTTGAGTGGCATTCACTATCCGGTTCTGCAGGGCACTGTTCACAATGAAGCGGTCATCAGCGTGGGATGTGGCCAAAGGGTGTCCACTTCTATGCCTTTCTGTGACTCTTCCAGTCTCTCTGTATCTCTTTTGCAACCTGCTGATGACACTCTAAGCTCAGTGGCCACTTCCCTTTGAGAACATCCTGCTTGAAGCCTCACAATGGCGGGGTATTGTTGATATTGTTGGGTGTCATCTTGGTCTCATTATGTCAAAATGTGAACAGCATGATGAAGAGGACTGTTTAAATACCAGTTCTAATTGAACCAGAAAATGTATTGGTCAATTCATGGATCAAACAGCTGTTGTGAATTTTGCCGTTAAGCACCTTGTTAGAGAACAGCAAGTTATGCAAAAAGTACTGAAACATTGAACAGTTGGACATGTGCATTCCAAAGGTTAGAGAAGGTCAAATTAAGTTCACCTGTAAAGGTTGTAGTGCATTCTAGGTGCATCCTGAAATTTCCTGAAATTACGTGAAAGCCAAATATCCCTGACTTTTTGTGAGTAGTGTTAATTACTGTGGCAGAACCAAATTCAGTGTCTCCTCTGGCTTCAAGACCGTGGCACTGTGGCACCATGTTTTTCCGGGGGGAAAGGGGGGTCAGAAAACACAGGACACCATTGTAACCGAAATATGTTAATTTTATGCTATTTATGTCTTTTTTTAAAACTTTTGCACGGTAACTTTGCATATGGAACTTACCATTTGAAGTATTGTACAACCAAGGCTTGAATGTTGGAATATTGGGCCAGTTGGGGTCCCACCCACATGTCCTATGTTTGGACTTTTTACTGGTGTGATCCTTCTCTCCTCCCTCTACTCTCCCCTCTCCTGGGGCCTGGGACCTCATGTATAAAGGATTGTGCAGCTTTCATGCTGAAAGATGGCATACTCACAAAATTTGGAAAGTACGTGCGCATAAAAATTTTCAGATTTATAAAACTGTGCACACGCCCGATTCTCTGCTCCTTTTCTTTATACATCCCACCTCATGTGAAAAGTCAGCACACATGCACGATCAATTTACTCTGCCTCGGTTCCTCCCGCTAATAACTATGTAAATGAAGAAAAATGCCCCTTCTGTCACTGTTTGACAGAAGAGTGACACAAGGGGTGTTTTTCTTCATTTACATGAAGAAAAACGGAATCAATAATAAATCAGTAATAAACCTAATCCGGAATCAATAATAAACCTAAGTTTACCGAGTGGATTGTGTTATAATAGCCATGTTTACATGGACACAAGTAACTGGATTAAAAGCCTGATCGGAATAAAAATGCTTCATGTAAACACGCCAATCTGAATATTCTGACCCGATCACGCTCATTCGGATCAAAATTTCATTCTGATTGAGATGCCGATTGTTAATCCGAATGGTGCGCATATAAACACTTATTCCTAAGCTTGGGTCGAAAATATGTTTAGTGCGCGTGTCTGTACGTCAGCCACACGTCGATGTGACATATTTCTGCTTTTACAGCAGCTAGCAGAAGACACAGCGGGAGTAAAACAAAACTGGTCTGTATGGTCCTGCTGTCTCCCTCTGTTCGCCATATGCAGAAGTATGTACTTGTAGCTTCATTACGGAGACCAGTAGAAGCAAAAGTACAGTCTGAATAACACAATACAGGTCCATTTCAAAAAGAGAAAGACATGAAGCGGGGTTTGTTTACACCGGAAGTTGCTTCTTCTTCTATTTTAGGAATGTCGACGTGCGCATGTCAAAATGATTTAGTCAGTTCAAACATGTGACACATGGAAATGCACGTCCTAATCAGATCAGCTTTTTCAGCATCCATGTAAACAGTAAAATTCTAATCGGATTTGTAATCAGATTGAAGAAATTTTGCCCATGTAACCGCGGCTCATGACAGTTCATTCATTCATTTATTTTTTTTTTATTTCTGTCTGATCATAACAAGACAAAAAAGAAAAGAAAAGAGAAAAAGACAACATATTTTGGACAGAAAGGGTGTAGGCTGAAGCAACAACTTGTGCCTACACCTCAGTTAATGCAGCCGGCTTAGACTGAAATAAAATAAAATGGCATTAAAGTAAGTATAGACGGATCACTATATGACAGTGTGACAGGGGGGCTGACACACAGAAAAAAAATACTGTGAAAGAAAGCCCTCGGTAATCTGCACAGACAGACATAATGTTACTGAGTAAAGTAAGTAAAGAAACACCACTGAATACAACTCCAACCTTACAGCTGAATTTGTAGTTATAAACCAAATCAGTGTCAGAATCGAAATTATGCACGACATTCAGAGAGAAGCCTTTTATTTCCAGATTGTAATCTCCTAACAGATACTTTAGACTAGGGCTGTACGATATGACGATATATATTGGATGACAATATAAAAATGTCTGTCATTTCATAGAATACTTTATCATTTCCATCGTCATTTAAAATGCACATACTACCGTTTCTTGAGCAAAGCTCGTCACACTACTTGTCAGCGCCTCGCCTCTTCCCAACAGTGCACGCAGCATGTGTGGTGTGTGGCTAGGCTCTCCGGTGGTTGCTAATTCTGAGCTCCTGGTTTGGTCAAATAGCTACTAGCCCGCTACTCCTGTTTGCAGGAGAGGATGTGGGATTGTTTTCCATTGTGCTGTGTCAGGGAAGATGGTCCGCTAACCTCGTTTTAATAGGAGGTAAGTAATGTTAACACCATGTCTAATTATAAAACGTTAAATGCTAAATGATGGTGCTAAGTTGTGCTAATTGGAAACATAATAGTGTATCAGACCATTGTTTCTTTGGTTTAAATTATTGCTGAGTTTTTTAGTTTTGTCTGAATTCTTTTTTAATTAAATTTGCAAAAGTGCATGATGGTGGCACATACACACAAAATAGGGCTGTCGCGATAACTACAATTATGTAGTACTGTGCTATGGACAAGCCTACGGTGAATGATAATGAGCAACTGCAACAACCGCGGTGTATAACCCCCTGAAAGGTTTATTATTTTAGGTTAATTACCTCATCAGCAATTCTGAGATATGCATTTTTTGATCTTTGCATAAATGTTTTCCTATTAGTAGTTAAATTTTACAAAGTACAGAAGCCTTGTGCCATCCTATGGACTGAAGTAAAAAATAGGCTTTTATTTTGATAATGGTTTTGTTTTCACTTCCTATGCCTGCCTGTGGAATTGTCAGTAAGGCTGCAGTGCTTGGCAGAGACAGTCGAGCTACGAACACTAACGTTTAATTGGTTTATGGACCCATAATGAGGCACAAGCTCTTACGGTGATTGCAGTTTGTTTTACTTAATGTGTACTGTGCTAAAAGAAGAAAATAAAACTGTAAACTTCACCAACAGTCAAGACTATTGCCATCACATATTACAGGGATCTGTACATGCAGTGTTCACTTTTTTTTTGTATGTATGGCTAAATCTCATTGTTCACTTATGTGCCCCATTGATTATTAAATACATTGTTAAATCCATCCATCCATCTTCTTCTGCTTAATCCTTTTAGGGTCGTGGGGGGCTGGAGCCTATCCCAGCATCTTAAATGTTAAGTATATTTTTATTGCCAACAGCCTGTTTGTGGAACAGCTGGTACTGTGGAAGCTTCCACAGTACCGGGTGTGGCCACCGCCAGCACCGTGTGGGACACTCTCCAGATGAACTCCAGCAGACAGTTGGTGGCGGAAGTGTTTGGACAAATTGCTAAATACAGCCGTGACAGTGAGGACTGAAAGGGCACAAAGCATGTTATTCCCTTCTGAGCAGAGTGTTGATGATCCTGACAGTTAGGCTCCAAGAGTGAACAACTACTGCATAGTGCATTGCTTGTTTGAATGTGATTTTTCAGACAGCAGCAAAAATCATGGAGATAAGAGCCACGCAGGGTTTTGTATGGAGGCTGTCCTGTTTAAATAAGCTGAATGTCGCTGCAGTCTCCAACCAGTCCACACACCCTATAGTTGAAATACTGGAGTTACCGCTACTGCTTTATGAAAATTATCAAGTTTTTTTTTTTTTTTTCCACACATGCACATGCTGTAAGTTGAAAGCAGAGCTGCAGCTTCAGTGAGTTTCTCAACGTAGCTTCCATCATTTGCCACATACGTTATGAACCCCATCTAAATTACGAGACCACAGGGTCCAAAAAAACATTTGCAATAATACTGGATATCGCACTGTTGAGCTATCCATTATCACCGCAGGGGAAATTCCTCCACCATGACAGCCCTAGCCTGAAGGCTGTTGACGGATTAAAGTCATTGAATTCATGATTTTCGGTCATCTTAACTTGCCAGATACATAATAATGAACATAAATTAGTTAATTGTAGTGGCTGGTGAAGTAAATTCTCAGCAATTTAGCAGTCACTCTTGCCTTTCCCTGCTTATGAAATAGGGGTGTTGGAAAAAATCGATTCACATAAGAATCTAGATTCTCATTTTACACGATCAGATCCAGAACCGATTCACAAACATTAAGAACTGATTTTTTTATTATTATTATTAATATATATATTTTTTTGTGGTGGTGCTGGGATCCCTTTACATGACATGTATTGCAGCTTCGTGACACTCAATTACACATTGACGCTGCCGATGGAGGAGAACCACTAAGCAGCAAGAAATTCAAGACAGGTCCATCTGCAGCTCGCAGACTCCGTCAACACCCTTTCAACTAGTTACGTTCCCTCACCAAGTTACGCCCCCACGTTATGTCACTCTACAAAATGGCCGGCCATAGCTGACCATGCAAATATGGCTGAGTCAGCGCTAGGCTGATCATACACAAATTCAGGTGTTGTAGCCTTGTAGATAGGCCGACGGTGGCCACACATTTTGAAGGACGAATGTAAAAGAATGTAAAAATGAGAGAGTTTAGTCCATTAGAGCAGGGGTGTCAAACTCATTCCATGGAGGGCCAAGGCCCTGCATGTTTTACCTCCACCCAGTGCCTTCAGCAGGTGTTTTCAGTGATCAGCAATCAGTGGGAAGAAATTCAGTGAATTTACCTGTTGAGGACGCTGGGTGGAGGTAAAACAAGCAGGGTCTTGGCCCTCCATGGAATGAGTTTGACACCCCTGCATTAGATGGTAAAAAACATTTATGGTCTAGTCTTTGGATGATGTTTGTTTGCGTGACCACGTGCTACTCCCATTTCCTAGCAACCCTGACAGCCACAGTTGAGGTTTTTTTTTTCTAACATTTTTTGACAGCAATGGAAGAAGTGTTCTTTTCATTGAATAAAAACCAAATCTTGTTATTGACTAAAAGTAGACAAAAACTATTGATAATGAACAGACTAAAATAAAAATAAAATCATCACAATAAATCTGGACTTAAATTAGGTGTCAAACGTAAAATGCATTAATGGTAATTTTAGTTTAATTTCTTGTTTTAATAGATAAAAAAATAGATATAGTTTTAGTTGACGAAATTAACACTGGATGGAAGTTTATTTTTATTTGTTTTAAATTATTGTATTTACTTTACCTTTTACTGGAGAAGCTTCACCAGGCAAAGAACCATGACAAGATAATCGCCCAGAGTTGAAAGAAGTGGAAAAAGTTGCAAGTCCTCCTGCTGAGCAACGCGCACTGCACTACTTTAACAAACTCCCAGCAAATTCTGAACGGGCAAAAGAATCACGAAAACTTGTAACAGCACTTTATTTTGTATTAAAACTTTAATTTGTTTTTTAAGTCTCTGAAGAATTTAGATACTTAAGTTTATATTTGTGCAGATTTAAAATTAATGTTACTTATTTTATGCATCAGTTGCATTTGGTTCTTATAGAATTTGTTCATTGCACTGTTGTTACTGTATAGGTAACTGTATGTTGACTGCATACAGTCAGGTAGCACTCTATTTAAATGGATGTTCAAAGTATTTGCGATAGAATTTAGTTTTTGTTTTTAAATGAATAGCCTATATTTCTAGAATGCTAGAGGGCGACCAAAGCTACACACTATGTAAAAGCTGTTAGGATTTGTGATATGCTGAAAAGGAAAATTTTCAAAATTTATTTCATTTGAATACAATTTCACTTTTGGAACTCACAAGTTTTCAAGAAATAAAAAAGCAGTTACTAACTTAAGTCTACTTTTTTCATTTAACAATAGTTTTGTAGAGGATGTGCTCGAATGATGAGGCTGAGTTTAGTTCTCAAGTCAGCTTTATTGACAGAACACATCGTCTAGCATTCTCAAAGCAGGAAAAGAGAAAGAATCATATCACATCACCCTTTTATATGTTTCCAGCATCAGAATTCAAGTCACATGGTGTTTTCAGTAAACATACAGTCACAAAGCATCCCTTTGAACCTTCACCATTGTCTCTCATTTCTTGATGAACCGGAAATCCCTCCGGGGCATCTTCTGTGGGACAAAAAGACCAATCTACACCTCCTCGTTATCTTCTGCAGATTCGAGTCCTTTGTCCTTCCAGACGTGAAACCCCCAATACGCATGCAGTCATATCTCTGTGGAAATGTGAGCCCACAATGTGTGTCGCCCACACTGCCCCCCCCCCAAACGTTTAGTAAGGGCAAACCCTGCATGGCATAAAAAAAGAAAAACACAAAACACTCCATATATCGCTAATCAATCCACCAACTGCCTGGGTTTTAACCTTCTGCCGAATCTGCTGCAACCTGGTTTTGCTACCTCTGCAACATCTCTCTGCATCTGTGGATTAAAGCTGTTAGCACCTTTCTGTGAAGATTCTGGAGAATGTCGTTTCGGCGGCCTGCCACGGCGGGGGGCCTCGCGAGCTGCACTTTCTCATCAGCCAAAACAAAAGCGGGTTTGAGCCTGTTTATGCAAATCAACTCCCTTCTGCCCCCTAAATCTAGCAGAAAATGCTTCTGCCCGGTCTCCAGCACTCTGAACGGTCCGTCATAAAACGATCGCAAACTTGGACGCTGAGCATCATGTCTAACAAAAACAAACTCTGCATTTTTTAAAGCCTTTGGCACAAAAACGTGTGGGAAACTGTGATGGACCGGGCCAGGGAGCGTGTTTGCTCCAGAGTCGCTCTGCCACGGCTGAGCAGGGGGGCCATTTGGTGCGGGGTTATCGGGGAGAAATTCCCCCGGTAAACGGAGAGGTTGTGCAAAAACTAATTCAGCCGGGGAAGCATGCAAATCTTCCTTAGGTGCAGAACGCAACCCCAATAAAACCCATGGAAGTTTGTCCACCCAATTTGTATCCGTCAGCGACGCTCTGAGGGCTGCTTTCAATGACCTGTGAAAGCGTTCGCATAAACCATTAGCCTGGGGGTTATACGCGGTGGTACGATGAATCTTCACCCCCAAGCTGCGGGCCATCGATGACCATAGTTCGGAAATAAATTGGGGACCCCTGTCGGATGTTATGTCCGACGGTACACCGAAACGTGCAACCCACGCTGCTAAAAATGCTCGCGCAACTTCTTCCGCTGTGGTTGATGTCAGAGGAATCGCCTCTGGCCAACGCGTGGTGCGATCCACCATCGTCAAAAGATGTGTGTGCCCGTGTGATGGTGGGAGCGGGCCCACCAAGTCAACATGCACGTGATCAAAATGCTTAGCGGGGATGTGAAAAGGTTCCAACGGAGCCTTAGTGTGTCTGTGTATTTTGGCTCGCTGACACGCTACGCAGGCTGCCGCCCATTCCTTGACCTGTTTGCGCAACCCGGGCCAAACAAATTCCTCCCCCACCAACTTAATCGATGCGTGCACCCCCGGGTGCGCGAGAGAATGGACCGAGTCAAAAACGCGGCAACGCCACGCGGCTGGCACCACGGGGCGGGGCCGTCCCATGGAGACATCGCAGATTAGTGGGGGCATACCACTTTGTTGCTCCCTGTGCTCCAGCCTTAACCCTGTTGGTCCAGACTGGAGCGCGCGCACGTCCGCGTCGTTAACCTGCTCCGCAGCCATGGCTGCATAATCTAACCCTACACAGACCGGGGCTGCGCGCGCTCCCGCGTCGCTGCCCGGGCCCGCAGCCACAGCTACAGAGTCTGCCCCCATGGGGCTTGGTGTTGCTACCGCGCGCGAGAGACAGTCTGCCACAACATTGTGTTTACCCGCGACATGCTGAATATCAGTAGTGAACTCCGATATTGCGGCTAGTTGCCTTTGTTGTCGGCCTGACCAGGGTTCTGAAATTTTGGCCATCGCAAACGTTAGCGGTTTATGATCCACAAACGCGGTGAAACGTCGCCCCTCTAACCAGAACTGAAAATGGCGGATGGCCAAGTGTAGGGCCAAAAGCTCCCTGTCGAACGCACTGTATTTACGCTCACTATCGCGTCCTGCTGAAAAACGCGAGGGGTTGCCAGGTACCTGCCACAAACTGTTCAACTACCGCCCCCCACCGCTACATCGGAAGCGTCAGTGGTGAGCGCCATGCGGGCCGTTGGAACTGGGTGCGCTAACAAAACTGCGTTTGCCAGGGCTGATTTGACCTGGGCAAAAGCGCACTCCCGCTCCGGAGACCATTCAACTTTATTTGCGGGCTTTTGTTTTTTTTAACGCGGTGTACAATGGCTGCGTGAGCCGTGCTGCGCTTGGGAGGAACCGGTTGTAAAAATTAACCATCCCTAGAAACTCCTGAAGCGCCTTGACCGTTTGAGGTTGCGGAAAATCTGTTATGGCACGCATCTTATCTGGCAGAGGAACCGCTCCTTCTGCCGAAACGCGATGCCCCAAAAAATCAATCTGCGCCACCCCAAACTGGCACTTTGCTGGGTTAACTATTAACCCGTGCTCTGCCAGCCTCCGAAAAACTGCTGTGAGGTGTTTTTCGTGCTCGCCCTCGGACGCGCTGGCTACTAAAATATCGTCCAAATAAACGAACACGAAAGGGAGGTCGCGTAAAACTGCATCCATCATGCGTTGGAAAGTCTGCGTGGCCCCCTTGAGGCCAAAAGGCATGCGCAAAAACTCAAAAAAGACCGAAAGGAGTTATGACCGCTGTTTTGGGTACATCCTGTGCGCGCACTGGAACCTGGTGGTAACCGCGCACCAAGTCTATTTTTGAAAAAATGCGCGCCCCCGCCAAATGAACAGAAAAATCCTGAATGTGCGGAATCAGGTAGCGGTCATGAGCTGAAACGTTGTTCAACCTGCGGAAATCGCCGCAAGGTCGCCACGAGCCGTCAGCCTTTGGGACCATGTGTAGCGGCGAAGCCCAGGAGCTTTTGGAGCGTCTAACAATGCCCAGTTTTTCCAGATTAGTGAACTCCTCGCGCGCGATGGCCAGTTTAGCTGGGTCCAAACGCCGAGCTTTTGCAAAAACGGGAGGCCCGGTGGTGGTGATAAAATGCTCCACCCCATGTTTAGCCACCGTCGCCGAAAACGTGGGGACTGTGAGTGCTGGAACTGAGCGAGCAATGTGTGAAACTTACCACCCACAGCTGAGACGCTGGCATGTGCAGTCGGCGGGGCCACCCGAGCTGTGCAGGGAACAGAATGAAAGGACAGTGCATTAATCAGACGTCTATTAGCAAGGTCAACCAATAAACCATGTGAGCACAAAAAATCAGCCCCTAACATGTTGAAACTGACTGCTGCTACAATAAATGTCCACTCAAATGAACGGCCCTGTAAGGACAGAAGCATGGTCCTCTCACCGAACGTTTTAATCGCAGAGCCGTTCGCTGCTGACACTGACACCCAGGGAGCTTTAGACGGCATCAGCCGTTCCGCGTAGGTGGGTGTGACGAAACTCAGCTGGGAGCCTGTGTCCACGAGGAACTGTTTCCCCGAGTGTGCATCCGTCAGGTAAAGCAGCTTGTTCTCGTCGCCGAGGGTCGCAGCTGCTACCGGCCCTCGGTCTTGGCGTTTCCCTGGCGCTTGAAGTTGCACGGCGGGACGCACCTGTGCGCTCTCTCTGCAAAACGGCAGTGGTAGAAACACCGGCCGTCCTCCGCTCCGCGTCGCCTGGCCCCCATCGCCGCCGCCGTTGGTGCGTCTGGTGCCGCGGCCGCTGGACCTGCGCTGTCTCCAAACGCCGTTCCTGGGCTAGCTGCCGTGGCCGAAACCTCGTTCCGCTTGTGGGCGTCGACAAGCCGCTGCGCCTCTTTGCTCAGCCCATGGTAGTCTCGCCTGGCCAATCGGGGCAACTCTGCCAGGGCCACTCTCACTGCTGGCGGCAGGGTCCGAAGGAAAAGGTGGGCGAAAATGAATTCGCCATCCTCAGAGTCTTTGAGCCTCAGCATCTTCACCATCAGGTCCGCAGGTCTATCGTTCTCTGACTCCGTCAACGTCAGGAGCCCCTCTGCTCGCTGTTGGACCGAAGGGGTGAAATGGCTGATCAGCGCATCCTTCAATGCGCTGTACTTGTCGTTGTCTGGTGGATGATTAACCAGATCCTCCACTCTCTGGACCATGTTGCTGTCCAGCTTCGCTACCACATAGTAAGAATGTTGTGTCGTCGTTGGAGATTCTCCGGAGGTTGAACTGCGCCTCGACTGCGCTAAACCATGAGCGTGGGCTGTGCTGCCAGAAATCGGGCAGCCGGATTGTGGAGGCGGCCATCAGGCTGGCTTCCGCCGAGCCCCGCTCGGGAGAATTCTGTCTGCTCATTCTTTGTCGTAGGTCACCAGTGTAGAGGATGTGCTCGAATGATGAGGCTGAGTTTAGTTCTCAAGTCAGCTTTATTGACAGAACACATCGTCTAGCATTCTCAAAGCAGGAAAAGAGAAAGAATCATGTCACATCACCCTTTTATATGTTTCCAGCATCAGAATTCAAGTCACATGGTGTTTTCAGTAAACATACAGTCACAAAGCATCCCTTTGAACCTTCACCATTGTCTCTCATTTCTTGATGAACCGGAAATCCCTCCGGGGCATCTTCTGTGGGACAAAAAGACCAATCTCACACCTCCTCGTTATCTTCTGCAGATTCGAGTCCTTTGTCCTTCCAGACGTGAAACCCCCAATACGCATGCAGTCATATCTCTGTGGAAATGTGAGCCCACAATGTGTGTCGCCCAGAGTTTATTGTAAATCAGTTGATGTAATTTAAAACAAACAAACAAACAAAACATCAGCACACTGTACTTGGCTTTCAAGCTTGCCTCAGCATTTTTTGCAGTGCAGTGGACTTTTATTTCCTGAGATTAGTGGGTTTTTGTACTGAACTCAGAGCCAAATGTGAATCGAAAACTGAGTCTGAATCAAATCTTGACCCCAAAAATCAGAATCGAATCATGTGACTTCTAAAGATTCACAATCTTAATATGAAGCCTGTATATGAAGCCTAACCACACCTGTTAGCTAAGTGACTCTTCATTATTGTTCCCGTTACCAGTCGGTTAAAACCACGATAAATGCCTCCACTGCTTACATACCTCTTCTGCTTTTTTCCTGCGTTTAAAGTACTTTAATAAGCCCATGCTTCTCTCAGATAGCAACACTAGAGAGACACTGCCTGGTGACTGACGGTCACGCAGGTGGCGTGCGTCGGAGTTCGGAAGCGTTGCCACATGACTTTTTCCCTCATAATTTTGCAGTGTTGTTTTTGCAACACAGCACAATTTTGCAAATTTGTTTTTTAATGTGCATTTGAGATGATCAACTTTATTCATTATCACTACTTGACTAATTAAAAATAATTAGAAATTAAGTTACATTAAGAGCCAGTTTGTTCCTCCAACACTTTTTTTTTCCACAATATTTTTATTGAACCTTTTTTTTTTTTACAAACATAACACAAACAATCAAACACTAACACTAAAGTAATAAAAAAACAATTATACTAAAAACACCAACAACCACTAACTAAGGCAGGTCTTCAACAATGCTCCTCTGTTTAGTCTAGGCAATCCATTACATAAGTATACATATTATACATTCACCAGTTTGGAATTTACAAGGTCCACACACATCATTCACCTTCTTCTTCAAAAGTTATGTTTAAATTCTTTACATAATCAATGAAAGGTCTCCATATATTCTCAAACACAATTTCCTTTGATTTCAATATGTATGTTATTCTTTCTAGTGGAAGGTTTGTTAACATCTGTCTTAACCACTGAGTCACATCTGGTCTATGAGTCTTTTTCCACAGTAGTGCAATACATTTTTTGGCATTAAGCAAACTGAGGTCTATGAATGCTCTTTCACTTTTATTAAAATTATGCTTTTCTGGGTACAGACACAACAAAAACAATTTAGGATTCAATATGATTTGTTTTGAAATTATTTTTTCAATTGTTACCCTCACCTCTTCCCAAAAGGTGTTCATCTGAACAATAAACTAGACTGGTCACACAATACCGATGCACTCTACAAGAAGGGACAGCACAGGCTGTTCCTACTGAGGAGACTCAGGTCTTTTGGTGTACAAGGGGCGCTGCTGAAGACATTCTATGACACGGTGGTGGCATCAGCCATCACTTTTGGAGTGGTCTGCTGGGGCAGTGGCATTACAGCAGCCGATAGGAAGAGACTGAACAAACTGATCAAGAAAGCTAGCTCTGTCCTGGGGCAGCGCCTTGATCCGGTGGAGGAGATAGGAGAGAGAAGGACGGTGGCTAAACTGTCATCTCTGCTGGAGTCCGAGTTCCACCCTATGCAGGACATACTGAATGCACTGAGGAGATCATTTAGCAGCAGACTACATCATCCCAGGTGCACAACCGAGAGGTTTCGCAGGTCCTTCCTACCAACGGCTGTCAGACTGTACAACCTAAGCAGGGCTGCTCGCAGAGATAGCAAAAAGACGTAACAACCTAATAGTTTTTTGAATGCAAAAGATGCAATAGACTTACACAATGGTCCCCTCCAGCATACAACTAGGAAAATACCGGTAGCTACGGAGGGTGAGAATATGTATGGGCACATAATCATACCATGTAGGATAACTAAGTAGACGGTTGTGCTGTTTCATCCCATCTAGCAACAATGCTCTGCACTGTGTGTGTTTCTACATTTACATATTTATTCCATCTAGCTACAATGCTCCGCACTGGGTGTGTTTATGTTTATATTTATATATCTATATATTCATTCCATCTAGCTACAATGCTCCGCACTGTGTGTTTATATATCTACATATTATTCCATCTAGCTACATTGCTCCGCACTGTGTTTATATATTTACATATTTTTTCCACCTAGCTGCAATGCTCCGTACTGTGTGTTTATATACTCATATATTTATCCCATCCAGCTACATTGCTCCACACTGTGTTTATATATTTACATATTTTTTCCACCTAGCTGCAATGCTCCGTACTGTGTGTTTATATATCTACATATTATTCCATCTAGCTACATTGCTCCGCACTGTGTTTATATATTTACATATTTATTCCATCTAGCTGCAATGCTCCAAACTGTGTTTATATACTCATATATTTATCCCATCCAGCTACAATGCTCTACACTGTGTGTCTGTGTGTATATATATATATTTATAGTAATATGTACATATGTATATTAGCTGCTCTTGCTTGCTTGCCTTTTTTTTTTTTTTTTCTTGCCTTCTGATTGTTGCTCTGAGTGTTGCTATCCCTGTGCTGTTGCAATCCTGGAATTTCCCCGTTGTGGGACTAATAAAGGCTTATCTTATCTTATCTTATCTTAAAACATTCTAATTTTTCTACATTCCCATACACAATGAAATAGGGTTCCTTTCCTTTCCTTTCCATGCATTCCTCCAACACTTTTTAATTTATTCATTTATTTAGTGTGTATGCGGCCATTGTCATGCACTTTTGCAACTTTAGTAATATTTTTTCAGACAAAATTAAGAAACTCAGCAGTAATTTAAACCAGAACGATTGATACACTAGAATGTTTCCTATTAGCAACAATTTTGCATTGTCATTTAGCATTTGCTGTTTTATCATTAGAGAGAGATGGTGTTAACGTTATTTACCTCCAATTAAAACGAGGTTAGAGGACTGTCCTCTGTGACGCAGCATGGTGGGGAAAAAGTCCCACATCCCTGGCACAGAAGTAGTAGCAAAACATTAGCTTGCTGTTTGCTGCTGTGGCGCTAACCACCAGAACATACCTGGTGCACTGTGGGAGAGAGGCGGGGCGGTGACAAGTAGAAACGAGGTATGTGTCCCGATATAAACAATAAAGTTTCATATGAAACGGTAGACATTTTTATTGTGTCACCAATATACAGTATATTGTCATATTGGAAAGCCCTACACTAATTCAGACTTAGGTCATGTCTGATGAATTCAGCATTTATAGCGCAGGCGACTATTTTTTGAGGTTATTGAGCAGGAATTCCAGGATTGTTTCTCATTTTTAAGGATAATTAAGGTATTGATTTTAGATAATCACATTTATGACTTTTTATGGATCTGTAGACACTAATGAGGCGGCTGTTTTTCATTGTTTGTCCACAACAACCATACATGAATGCAAATTAATCTGTCCACACAGAATTAGACTCTTTATTTTCCTCTGTAATTTTACTTTTTCTGGATCTGTTCATGTCTCACTGAGGGTGGCAAGAAGCTGCTGCTGTCCGTGCTCTCCACATGCACTGAGGAGAGGCTGAGCAGCTCTCTGTGCAGCCACTGTCAGATGTGACGCAGTCACACATGGTTGACAACATAAATATATATATGTGGCGTGACCCCCACAACAGACTGGGACGGACACAGCGCTCGGCTAGAGCAAATAACAGAACAGTGAAATGTGTGTGTATTAATGTCTACAGGCAGCCCCGCTCCTTCTGGCTTGTTTCAGCTCAGTATTGTGATGTTAATGTCCCATTCATGCATTGTGTTCATGCTTCCTGTTCTCACTGTGTCTCTCAAATGCAAATGCCATACCCACTGCTGTGAATGCCCTTTCATGCATTGTCTGTAACTGGTATAAATACCGCACATATTCTGTAACTCACTCTCTCTTCAACTGCTGCTGCTGGCACACACATCTTGTGTCTCTTTGCTGGAGAGCCTCCGGGCTCGCTCCCGGCGCGCATGCACGGCGCCGGGGCAAGCTCCGTGATGGCGGTATGATTTAGTAAACCTGCTTAAAACCTCTCATCGCTGCCTTTATTTTATCTGCCGCCTCATATATATATATATACAGTATATACTGTACATATATATATATATATATAGATAGATAGTTATGTGTATATTACCTTTATAAAAGTATGCATTTCCCTTGAGAATGTATCCAATTGCAGTAAACAATAATTTAAAAAATAAAATAATTAAAATGAACTTCATTAATTTCCATGTGTTTTGAGATGTAACTGCAGGGAGCTGCAGCATAGGGGCTGAAGGACCGCAGGTTGCCGACCCCTGGTTTAGAGTTAGTTTTACCCGACTGATGATGTGTTGTTGCAGTAGCAATGTCTACTTTGTGGAGTGTTCCTGTTCTCTCATCAGTGTACTTGCAGTACTGCAAAAACACCTAATTTGCAACAGACGGCCTTATGCTATCTGATACACAGGTTTTATTGATCTTGTTATTTTCTGTTTGTGTTATTTTTGCAGCTGGTAGAGGAGTACGCCTCTCTCTGGCAGGTGCCACTGCCTCAGCTCAGGATCCTTGAGATTGCTCTCTGCTATTTTGCTAAAGTATCGGCCTCCTTTTCTACCAACTGTGACCATGTGCTCTACACCCTCAGTCGTCTGGTTTTGTAAGTACACAACCCCCTGCTAAAAATGTGACTTTCAGTTTATTTTTTATTGAACTGTGATTTAACCAGGTAGGTCAGTTGAGAACCAGTTCTCATTTTCAATGACTACCTGGCCAAGAGGCAGCATAAAAACAGGGCAAACAAAAAGAAATGCATATAAAACAAACAATACAATATCATACCATTTAAAACAGATTGCACTGTGGCATATAAAACTAATTAAGACAATTATAGGTAAAAGCAAGTACAACAATCACAGATTATTTCACTTAAATTTTTAAAGGATGAGAGTACTATAAAACAACTGAGCTTTAGTTTCTGTTGCAAATGATTCTAGTCATCTGCAGCAGAAAACTGAAAAGGTGAGTGACCAGAAGTAATGCGGACTTTGGGGATAAGCAGATTGATGTAGCTGCTCGAACAGAGGGAACGGCCGATGTTATGGAAATTGAGTAATGAGCAAAGATATGATGGGGTTTTGCCAATTAGGGCTTTGTAAATCAACAGAAACCAGTCTGTTTGTTGGTGAAAGTGAAGAGAGGGCCAATTTCCCAGAAAATACAAGCTGCAGTGGTGAGTGCTGAAAGGAGCTCCGGTAATAAAACGAATGACAGTGTGGTAAATGGTGTTCAGTTTATAGAGGAGTGTTTAGAGGTTGAGCTATAAATTACATCATCATAGTTTATGATTGGAAGGACTGTCATTTTAACCAAAAGCTGTTTAGTGGAATGTGTTAAAGAGGACGTATTACGGTAGAGAAAACCTATTCTAGATTTAACTTGAGAGCAGAGTATTAATGTGTGTTTCAAATGAAAGTGAGTAGTCTAGCCAGATGCCTAAATACTTGAGTTGACAAACTGAAACTCTGAGTCACCCAATCAAAGAATTTTATGAGGACACTCAATTTGTAGAAGAGTATGTTGAAGATTATACATTTTGTTTTGCTTGTGCTCGGTGTAGGACTCCGATTAGTCGACGTCATTGACAACGTTGAGCATAAAAATTTGACAATGCAGATTTTTAGATAGATAGATGTACTTTATTGATCCCAAGCTGGGAAATTACAGCGTAACAGCAGCGCAACAGTAGACGACCAAAACAGTAACTTATATACATCGTAGATGAATAAATGGTAACCCGTATAGATATATGAATCATGCCCGCTGTACAATGCAGGACTATCAGGTGTAGGGTGAGATGTGGGGTACCAATTAGACTGCAAGGTGCAGTATGGCAGCATAATTATGACCAGAATTGAACATCAGAGTGAGTTATTGTACAGTGAATGACATGTGGCAGGAAAGATTTGCTGCATGTAACTGTTCGGCAGCGAAGCTGTAGCAGTCTGCTAGAGAAAATGCTCCGCTGTCTGTCCAGTGTGTGGTGGAGGGGGTGATCAGGATTGTCCATGATTGATCGCAGTTTGTTTAGTGTCCTCCTCTCCACCACAGTCTCAAAGGTCTTTGGCTTGAGACCAGTTACAGAGCCAGCCCTCTGTTGGTGTCACTGGCTCTGATACTGCTACCCCAACAGACAGCCGCAAAGAAGATGGCGCTGGTGACAGTGGCCTGGTAGAAAAGCTCCAGCATCCTGTTGCACACGTTGAAGGATCTCAGCTTCCTCAGAAAGTAGAGTCTGCTCATCCCCTTCTTATATGCAGTATCGGTATTAGATTTCCAGTCCAGTCCATTGCTGATCATGACACCCAGGTATTTGTAGTCCTCAACTACCTCCACATCCTCCCCCCTAATCTGCAATGGCTGTGAAGGCATCCTCTTCTTCCTGAAGTCAATCATGTCATGTCAGGTCATGAAAGTCTTAGTCCTTTTGAGTTCTTCCTTGCTCTTCAATGGGAAGCAGGACCACCAGGCATCTAGTGGCCCTTTTCCACTAGTACCTTCTCAGCCCTACTCGCCTCGACTGTACTTGGTTTGTAGGGGTTTCCATTAGTACCTGTTACCTGGTACCATGTACTTTTTGGGACCTACTTCAATGAGGTTCCAACCCTGCTGAGTTGAGCTGAAAATGTGACGTCAGTAGATTGCAGGCCACTGACTGGCCAGGGTGTAACGTCAGTAGACGAGAGCGACGTCTTCACAAGATTCAAAACTGCCATTTGTAAATTCAGCTATGAGTTTTTATTATTTCTGTGATAATCAACGAAATAAATGGCTACACACAAATCAACACTATCACAAAACACTCACCATCTTCCCCGTGGGCAACCGTCAGCTCGGAGACCTCCTGGTATTTCATTTTGGGGTGCTCCACCGGCGCCGGGGCAGTTAAGCTCAAAGGTGTGGCCACAGCGCCATGGCATCTCAGTAAATTACAATACCATGATTTGTAATTTAATTTTTAAAAACTGTAACCATAATCATCAAAAATAAATTAAAACAGCTTAAATATTTTACTGTATGTGTAGTGAAGGCTGACATTCCTGCACTGTAACTTAAAGCATTTGCAAACTGTTATTTTGGACTGGAAGAAGTTCTTTTTATTTTCATCTGAAGCCTAATTGAACTTTTAAACTTCCAGAACAAGAAAGGTTTTAATAAGACTGACTGTTTTCTTTTTTACTTTTATGGATTTTAATGTTACTGTAGTTTGTTTTGAACATGCAATGTTACAACAGTTTTCCATGGTGCAGCAGAAGCTGCTTATTTTAGTTTTTGTACTTTATTTTTGGGTTAAAAGACTGCATTTTTTTTTCTACAATATTTTTTATTGAACCTTTTTTTTTACAAACATGGCACAGTCAAACACTAACACTAAAGTAATTTAAAAATTAAAAAAAAAACACTAACAACAACAACAACAACAAAATGTACTAAAAACAACAACCATTAACAAAAGCAAGTCAACAACAATGCTCCTCTGTTCAGTCTAGGTAATCTATTACATAAGAATACATAATATGCATTCACCAGTTTGGAATTTGCAAGGTCCACACATATCATTCACCTTCTTCTTCAGAAGTTATGTTTAATTTCTTTACATAATCAATGAAAGGTCTCCATATATTCTCAAACACATTTTCCTTTAATTTCAGTATATATGTTATTCTTTCTAGTGGAAGGTTTGTTAACATCTGTCTTAACCACTGAGTCACATCTGGTCTATGAGTCTTTTTCCACAGTAGTGCAATACATTTTTTGGCATTAAGCAAACCGAGGTCTATGAATGCTCTTTCACTCTTATTAAAGTTATGTTTTTCTGGATACAGACCCAACAAAAACAGTTTAGGGTTCAATGTGAATTGTTTTGAAATTATTTTTTCAATTGTTACCCTCACCTCTTCCCAAAACATTCTGATTTTTTTACATTCCCATAAACAAGGAAATAGGGTTCCTTTACTTTCCATGCGTTTTGTGCATGTATCTGGTATATTTTTGTTATATCTATTTAACTCCTCCGGTGTAACATACATCCGCATTAGCCATTTGAAATGTATCAGTTCACCTGATCAGTTCACGTACATTTATTGATTTGGTTTGAGCTTCTGCACAAGCCATTTCCCATTGTTCCTCTGAAATTTCAATATGCAAGTCTTCTTTCCAATAATTCAGTCTTTTCTGTGAGTTTTCACTTGAGAATAGAGTCAATGAGTTATAAAACTCTGAAATAATACCCTTTCTCTTACTATCTTTCGTCAAAATTTTTTCCAAGGATGAATAAAAGACTGCATTTTAATTTCTGTTATTTAATTGTGTTGCGCTAAACAGTTTTATTAAGTTGTCAAGTTTAAGTTTCCAACTTGTTTCTTGGGTTGTTATTCTATTTATCTATGGGAACTTTTTATAATAGGCTATGGTGTTTCTCCTAAGTTTACAGCCTTGGAAGGGGAGACAGCGTGAAGGTCAACAACAACAAACTCTTAAAGGAATCATGGCATTCTGGCGCTATATACTGTACATCGGATGATGATAGTGTTGTTTCACAGAGTACTCTATCATTTATACCGCGATTTAAAATGTACATACTCCCGTTTATTCAGTAAAGCTCCTCATCACTACTTGTCAGTGCCTGTCTCTCCCCTGCAGTGTGCAACTCCGCGCAGGGGAACAGGTGGGTGGCTAGGCTTCAGTCCGGTAGTTGCTAATGCTAACTCAAACTACCGGTTCAGATAGCTGCTACTCCTGTTTGCCAGGGATGTGGGACTGTTTTCCATCATGCTGCGTCAGAGAGGATAGTTCGCTAACCTCGTTTTAATAGGAGGTAAGTAACGTTAACACCATGTCTAATTATAAAATGCTAACTGATGATGCTAAATTGTGCTAACTGGAAACTGTAGCAGACCATTTCTTTGGTTTAAATTATGGCTGAGTTTCTTAGTTTTGTCTGAAAAAAATGTATTAAAGCTGCACAAGTGCATGATGGTGGCACATACACACAAAATAAATAAATAAATTAAAATGGGTCGGACAAGCAAGTTGGCTCTTAATGTAATTTATTTGATTTCTGATCATTTTAATTAGTCAAGTAATGATAATGAATAACGTTAAAGTCTTGACATGCATTTTATTACATTACCTTTTGTGTCTTTGGAGATCGTGACCAATCTGAAATATTTTTACTAAGAAGCAAACATGTTAAATCAGGCCAGCATGACATCTTCAGGGTGTAGCACTATACTTAAATTTTCACTGATTTAAACTAACCTCTTGCAAGATGGTAGCAGCACGTTCGCACACAGTGGCTAGATGCTCCAGACTACTGTGGTCCTTTTTGTGTTTTTTCTGCCTTTTTCTGTGCTTCTTCTGCGACAGACTAATTACCTACAGTCGCCAAGAACTCATAGGCGTCGGTCGCCAACTTGCTTCCGACATCTCCAGCGTTCATTCCAGTAATCACCACCACATCCTTGAGGAGATCGCCAGACCCTTGAGCGCTCTGTGGTTCGTTATGCCCTGCAAACAGCGTAGACGACGGGAGAGGAAGCAGAAACGAGGCTGCTGGGCTGGGCTCCAAGCCCAACTGCACAATCTAAGCAGCAAACTACTGTTACCTTCAATTTTTCTCACCAACGCCAGATCCCTCGCCAACAAAATGGATGAGCTGCAAGCGGAGATCACAGACAGTCGCTACATCTGGGACTGTTGTGTTCTGATTGTGACCGAACCATGGCTGAACCCACGTATTCCTGTTGCTGCTGTGGAATTGCCTGGCCGAACTACACACTGTTTTGACCATAACGCTGATTCTGGTAAGGGAAGGGGTGGAGGGCTCTGTGTTTGTGCTTCAGACTTGGTGTAATAGCAGCAGAATAATTCATAGCCACTGTTCACTGGACTTAGAGGCCATGTCTTTCCTGTGTAGGCCTTTTTATCTTCCCCGCAAGCTAACAGCAGTAATTTTAACAGCTGTCTACGTTCTCCCAGACACTAACGTTAGCTTAGCACTCAGTCACCTCCAGCACATTGTCAACAGGTGGCAAAGAGATCACCCCAATGCAGTCCACATTATTGCAGGGGATTTTAACAAAGCATCCTTAAAGACTGTACTCCACAAATTCCACCAACATGTTAAATGTTCCACAAGAGGGGTTTACAACAACATTAAGCACGTCTACAGAGCCACCCCCTCCCCCTCCTTGGACAATCAGACCGTCTCTCTCTGCTTCTAATACCTGTCAACACTCCCCTTAGGAAGAGTCCCCCCTCAACCAAACAAACAATTAAAACCTGGCCTGAAAATGCTCTCCTCCAGCTACAAGACTGTTTAGCCTGCACAGATTGGAGCACCTTTGAACAGCAGGACCTGGGCTCCTACACTGAGTGTGTCATTTTTCACATCAAATGCAGTGTAGAAAATGTGACGGTCACCAAACACATCCGGGTCTTTCCAAACTGCAAACCCTGGATGTCCAGTGAAGTCCAGGCTCTGATCAGAGCCCACAGCTCAGCCTTGAGACAGAGGGACAGCTCTTTGTACAGCACTGCTAGAGCCAACCTGAGGAGAAGCATAAAACTCGCTAAGAACATCTATAGGAGGAAGGTGGAGGGCTTCTTCACAGACACCAATCTCCGACAGATGTGGAAAGGCATCCAGGCCCTCACCAACTACAGGGGCCAGGACCCCCAACATCAGACAGCAGCCTCACTCTAGCAGAGGAGCTTAAGGATACGGCTGTATCATCAGTTCTTCGAGTAGTATGAGTGAGATGTCTCACTATGGGATACGCCCCTCTTGCATATACTACCTCAGAAGCTTTTATTTCATTTCGCCAGTTCTGATTGGCAGATGATTGCGATACCACGCGTCACATAATCGCCTCTTATAAGAAGCCCATGCTATGACATAGCGTTATTCAAGATAAGCACCTCTTCTCATTTCACCCAGCAAGAAGGGTTGTCTGGTGAGACATTTCACTCATACTACTTGAAGAACCGGGGATACAGCCGTATCCTTAAGTTCTTCTTCATAATACTCGTTTCGATGTCTCACTATGGGATATGGAGACTCCGGTATTGCCAGACGAGCTTATCTCGACAATCATCAGCACTAAGCAGCAACCTGGCTGCCTGTGGGTCCTGGAGTGAGTACTGCTTGAGCCACGCTCAACGCAGAGACGTCCATCCTATAAAACTGAACAAAGTAAGAGGTGAGAACCAACTCGCCGCCTCACAAATGTCCCCTAAGGAAACCCACTTAAATAGGGCCCACAAGGCCGCTAAGGCCCAACTGGAGTGAGCTCTCAGGCCCACTGGTGCCTGAAGGCCCCATGCCGAATATGCCAGAGTGATCGCCTCCACAATCCAGTGCTTGGTGACTGGCCTACCCATATGAGGTTTGGGCCAGGACACAAAGAACTGGTCACTCTTTCTGAGCCCCTTTGTCCTGTTCATATAAGCATGTAAGGCATGGACAGGGCATAATAAGTGTGACTGCCGTTCTTCAGAAGAAGAGTCAGGAGAAGAAATTGCCATCAAGATGGCGGGCGTACACGAGCCAACCACCTTAGGCACAAATGCCGGGTTGGGCAACCGTGACACCCTAACATCCCTCGGGGCAAATTGAGTGCACGACGGATGTACTGAGAGGGCATGAATACCACTGATGCATTTAGCCGAGGCTAAAGCCAGTTGTCGGCCTCCTTCGGTCTATGATGACCATGGAAGAGAATCCTAAATGTCTACTCTGCTGGAACAGCACCGCCTGTGGCTGAACAGGCTGATGCGCAAATGGCAGTCCCTGTCACGCAGGTCGCACTTGTGGATGGTGTCCGTGCTGCTGGGTCTGTGGCGGTTCTTCCTGCGGGTCCTATTTTCATCTTCTGCAGCAGTCAGTCTCTCTTCACCCGCCTTGAGCTGTCTGGTCAGGGTGCCGCTCCATTTGGAGCGGTCCGTTGCAAGGTCCTCCCAGCGCTCTGTGTTGATCACCAGGGCCTTCATGTCTCTCTTGCAGACGTCTCTAAAGCGCAGCTGTGGGCGGCCAACATCTCTCCTGCCAGTCGCCAGTTCTCCGTAGAGGACGTCTTTGGGGATTCTGCCATCCTCCATACGGTGAACATGGCCTAGCCAGCGGAACCTGCGCTGCCTGAGTAGAGTGAACATGGAGGGAAGGCCGACACGGGACAGAACTTCTGTGTTGGGCACTTTGTCCTGCCAGGATGTGGCGAATGCATCGCAAGTGGAAGGAGTTCAGTCTGTTTTCCTGCCCGGCGTATGTTGTCCACGTCTCACTCCCATAGAGCAGTGTGCTGATGACGCAGGCATTGTATACTGCCATCTTCGTCTTGACAGAGAGTTTGGGATTCTCCCACACTTGTGTGGTGAGGCGAGCGAGTGTGAAGGCTGATTTTCCAATCCTCTTGTCGATCTCTGTATCAAGGGAGAGGTTGTTGCTGATCGTGGACCCCAGGTACGTGAACTGATTCACAACCTCCAGCACGTAGTCGTCGATGGTGATGGTTGGTGGTGCTTCCGTGCCTTGCGCCAAGACGTTAGTCTTCTTCAGGCTGATGGTAAGCCCGAAGTCCTTGCATGCCTGGGAGAAGCGGTCCATCAGGGTCTGAAGCTCCTGCTGTGTGTGGGTTGCGACTACAGCGTCATCTGTGAACAGCATGTCTCTGATTAGAGCCTCGCGTACTTTGGTTCTGGCTTTCAGGCGGGCGAGGTTGGAAAGCCTGCCGTCAGATCTTGTGTGCAGGTAGATTCCCTCTGTTGCTGTGCTGAAGGCATGCCTCAGGAGCATAGCAAAGAAAATCCCAAAGAGGGTTGGCGCAAGTACACAGCCCTGTTTCACTCCGCTGCATATGTTGAATGGCTCTGAGACGTTGCCGTCATGCTGCACTATCCCCTGCATGTTGGTGTGAAACGATTCGATGAGGCTTTGCAACTTTGGTGGGCATCCTATCTTTGGCGGATCTTGAAAAGGCCCTCTCTGCTGACCAGATCGAACGCTTTGGTGAGGTTGATGAAGGCGACGTACAGGGGCATGTTCTGTTCTCTGCATTTCTCCTGGAGTTGGCGGATGGAGAATATCATATCTACCGTCGATCGCTCAGCGCGGAAGCCACACTGAGACTCGGGGTAGACACGTTCGGCAAGCTTCTGTAGACGAACGAGAACAACTCGTGCGTAAACTTTGCCTACAACGCTGATGAGGGAGATGCCCCTGTAGTTGTTGCAGTCGCTTCTCTCCCCTTTGTTTTTGTAGAGGGTGATGATCTTGGCGTCCCTCATGTCCTGTGGTACGGCACCTTCCTTCCAGCACTGGCAGACGACATCATGCAATGGCAGCAGTAGGGCAGTCTTGCAGTGCTTGATCAGGTCGGGGGGTATGCCGTCGTTGCCGGGTGCCTTGACAGCGGCCAAGCTATCAGTGGCCTTGCTGAGTTCGTCGGTGGTTGGCTCGGCATCAAGTTCGTCCATGGATGGCAGGCAGTCGATGGCATCAAGGGCTGACGGTGTCACGGTGTTCTGTTTGGAATAGAGGTCGGAGTAGTGTTCCATCCATCTCTCCATCTGCTTGTTCTTTTCTGTGATCATCTCCCCAGTGGAGGATTTGAGGGGGGCCGTCTTGCTCTGAGCCGGACCAAGTGCTTTCTTGATGCCATCGTACATACCACGGATGTTCCCTGTTATGGCAGCGGTTTGAATGTCTTGGCTGAGCTGAGTCCAGTACTCGTTGGCACAGCGCCAAGCAGTCTGCTGAACTTTGCTTCTCGCAGCCCTGAGAATCTGGAGATTCTTCTCGTTTGGGTACTTCTTGTACTCAGCAAGTGCTGAGTGCTTGGCTTCAGTGACGGGGGTCATCTCGGTCAACTTGGCATCAAACCAGTCCTGTGACTTCGAGGTCTTCCTCCCAAAGGTAGCCAAGGCTGTGCGGTGGATGGTGTTTCGCAGCTCTTCCCACTTCTGCTTTGCAGATTCTCCTTCTTGTGGTACACCAAGTTCCTTCTCAAAGGTGGAGGCAAACTGCTCAACAAGTTCTTGTTGGGCCATCTTGCTGGTGTCAATCCATGCCTTTGCAGGCTGTCTAGCATGATGGAATTTCTTCAGCTGCAGCTTGACCTTGCAGCACACCAGTGAATGGTCTGTGTCGCAATCTGCACTTTGGAACGAACGGGTGATTAGCACGTTCTTCAGTGAGGTGCGCCTGGTCAGGATCAAGTCCAGCTGGTGCCAGTGCTTTGAGCGCGGATGTCGCCAGGAAACCTTGTGTTGGGGCTTGGTCTTGAAGAACGAGTTTGTGATGCACAGATCGTGATATGTGCAGAACTCGAGCAGCCGCTGTTTGTTGTCGTTCATTCTGCCCACGCCAAAAGGTCCAAGACAGGAGGGCCAGGAGTCGTGGTCAGCACCCACTCTGGCATTGAAGTCTCCAAGGAGAATGAGTTGTTCAGAGTTGGGGATGATCCTGACAGTTGTTGCGAGGTTCTCGTAGAACTCGTCTTTTGCCTCTGGTGTGGCTGTCAGTGTTGGGGCATACACACTGACGAGGGTGACTGGGCCTTGAGTGGTGTTCAGGCGGAGGGTGAGGAGTCGTGCAGAGCCATTGCTGCCGGTTCCACCATCTTCAGCAAGGTGTTCTTCACTGCGAAGCCCACTCCGTGTTCCCTGTGTTTGTCACTATCCTTTCTCTGCCAGTAGAACGTGTAGTCCTTCTCTCTCAGTGTGCCTGCGTCAGCCAACCGTGTTTCCTGGAGAGTGGTGATATCCACTTCCGGTCTCTTCAGCTCATTATTGATGATGGCAGTCTTCCTGGTGTCGTTGATGTCCTTGAGGTTAGCAGCGAGTCCTGTCATCATAGTGCGGACGTTCCAAGTTCCCAGTTTTAGAGTTGGTCTCTTGTTTTTTTGTCTTGCCTGGTGCGAAGGTTCTCAGCCTGCTGTTCGGACTTCTCCTCATCCCCATGCACCCAATGAGGAAAGCAAGCTGTGGCGGGACAACACTTTATTGACTGGGGGCTGCCCAGCTTGAGGCGGGCGGTAGCTGTCCAGTGAGAGCCGATGATCCCTCCCACCGTCGGGAACAACCCCTGGCGCCGCGCTCTACGCCATTTGAGCGGTGGCTTATAACCGGTAACTGTCATTCCCCATGTTTTGTCTACGCCAAAGGCGAAGCTGGAGTGTCCTCTCCAGTGATCCGGTGTTCTACCTTCCAGCGTTGGGCATTGGTAGGATTCAAGCCTGGGCATGAAGATATGGAGGACAAGATGTTGCCCATGCAGCATGTCCCCCCTCTCCACGTCACTGATGAATCCAAAGGAACAGCAGGGCTGCTACAGTTTGGAACCAGCGCCGTTGCAGGAGCTGCCAGAACGATGTTGAGCACAACAGAGAACTGCCTTAGGGACTCCGACTCTGGATTTTTCCTCAGGGTTGACTCCCGATGCCTTTCCTGTGTCCGGGTGTGCCGCAAGGCAGCGGAGGTTTGAAATCAGGGCTTACCTTCCCCTAGATGGGCTACCTTCCCAGGTTGACGAGCCACCATCTACCCGAAGCATCTGGTTTTAAGGCGCCAGAGATCCGCCCTCACCCCTTCTCCTATTAGTAAAAGCAGTTCCGCCGGGCTTAGAGACTAAACCACACGGGCAGGCTCGGAGTTGGACTTAGTTGTCAGAGGCTTTTCGAGACGCACGCCATAAGGAGCATTTTATGAGCACTGTGAGCTTAACCCCAGTGCCGCTCCTGGCTATGACAACCTTGGAACCAGGTTCCAAGGTTCCAAGGTTCTAAGGCCAGTAATAGCACCATTTTCAATGACAGGTGCTTCATGCTGACCTCCCCCAGAGATTTGAAGTGGGGGCCTGACAACCCATCCAGAACCACTGCTAAATTCCAAGGGGGGACAATGGTCCTGGAAACAGGGAGGATTCTATGCGCTTCTTTCATAAAACCATAGACCAGAGGATGTTGACTTGCCGTCTTATCTCCAAAACCTACTTGACAAGCAGAAATAACAGTTAAATACACCTTAATGGTGGAGAACGCTTTCTGCTTGTCGATGAGATCTTGTAAGAATGAAAGGATCACACCTACTGAGCACTGTAAAGAGATGTGACCTCTGTCATGGCACCACTTTTCAAACACCCTCCGCTTGCAATCATGAAGAGACCTAGTAGAGGATGCTCTAGCACTCTGAATGGTGTTAATTACACTCTGATGAAGACCTGTTGCTCTCAGGGTGTCCCACTCATGGGCCAGGCCCACAATGCCAGGCGCTCTGGATGTGGGTGAAATAGTGTTCTCCCCACCTGTAACAGCATGTCTCTGTGGACTGGGAGCTGCCATGTTTGCCCGTGGAGAAGCTGATAAATCCCTGCTAGCCTTTGCATCACTGGGCAGTGAGGAGCTATCAGGATTAGCCTGTGGCAGTGCTCCCTCACCTGGCTAGGGTTGGGAAAATCAAGACCAGGGGGGGGAAAGCATAAAGAGGAACAGAGGGCCATACGTGCGCAAGAGCATCTACCCCGAGAGGCGTGCTCTGATCACATATGGAGAAGAAGAGTGGACACTGTGCATTCTCTTCTGACGTGAACAGGTCCACCTTGGCCTGGGGGAACCTCTTTCAAATCTTCTCCACTATCATGGGGTGGAGCCCCCACTCCCCAAATATAGGAGCACCCGTGGAAAGGAGAGCCGCTTTGCGATTCAGGACACCCGAGTTGTGTGCGGCCCTGAGAGACAGGAATTGGTCATTGCTCCACAGGATCAGTCTGCGTGCAGCCCTTTGGACCATAGACTCCCTGACGGTTGATGTAAGACACCGCAGTCATGTTGTCCGTCCTCACTAAGACATGGTGTCCGCGGAGGAACGGGAGGAAGTGCTTAAGTGTGAGAAACACGGTTAAAAGCTCCAGATAATTTATGTGCGCTCGCTGCAGGACGTCCCTCCAGAGACTACTTGCAGCACGACCCTCGTATATTCTGCCCCAGCCCATTAAGCTCACATTTGTGGTGATGACCTTCCAGGCTTGGACTGTGTCAAGCGGCACCCCCTGTACCAGAAAGAATGGGTGCCGCCAATGGTGCAGCGCTATTATGCATTCCATATTCACCAGCACCCTGTGTACACCATGACGCACAGAATCAAACCTGAGGGAGGCCACCCAGCGCTGGAAATCCCTCACATACAGGCGACCGTGCCGAATCACCAGAATTGCTGATTCCATCAGACCTAGTAATTGGAGGCACAGTTGCGTGCGCGAGGTTGGAAATGAACGAGACATGCTCTGAACGATTCCTCTTGCTCCGCTGACAGGCGGGCTGTGAAAGACACGGAGTCTATTGATAAACCCAGAAAGTTTATTCTCTGTGTCTGAGAGAGCACACTTTTCCCTCTGTTTATCACAAACCCCAAATCAGTCAGGTGCTGGACGACAGCAGCCGTGTGTATCACAGCCTCCTGACCTGATCGTGCCAGGATGAGCCGGTTGTCTAAATACATTGCCAGACAGATGCCCTGTCGCCTTAACGGGGCTATTACAGCCTCAGCAAACGAACACCCGTAGGCTCAGAGGGAGACCGAACGGCAGCACCCTGTATTCGTAACAAACACCTTAAAATGTGAACCTCATATAGTTCCTGTGTGGAGGATAAATCTGAATGTGAAAATATGCGTCTGCCAAGTCATTCGAGGTCATGAAATCCCCTTGTCGAATTAGACACAGCAGGGATGCATGTATAAGCATCCTGAATTTGTATTTTCTGAGGGGGGTGTTCAGAGCCCGCAGATCCAGGATAGCGATAGTGAGACATCGAAACGAGTACGATGAAGAAGAACCCCGTTCACACTTCAGGGCATGAAGAGACAGAGCGGTGGCTAAACTTTTATTGATAAAAATAAATTTTTTCACTGAGCAACTCCATTCTCTGCGATGCACACCCTCGTAACCTCAGAAAAGCACTTATAAAATCTGAGGCAGTCTGATGAATGGTTTGGGAACTATCTGAGGAACATACACACAAACAGAGATTTGTTGTATTTATCGATGGATTACCAATCATGGTATTCTAGTTTACCGAGATGCACTAATATTCAGAATGAGGGCTGATATTACTGTGACAATAATAGAGAATATGAAAAAGAGTAAGATTCTCGTGTAATTCCCTCATTTACTGCAGTTAACACGTTACCAGCATAACTGAACCAGCTCAGCTGACAGCAACCATCATCAAAGAAAGATTATTGTTCGACAGCAGGTAAACTATTTAAACACCATGCACTAATAGTGTGGTTAGTTTGCTAAAGCTGAAAGAGTCGTTCTTTGAAAATAAGAAACGCTAACCTTACCGGCAAAGTGTTTAGAAGTGGCCCGACTTCATTCATTCATCACCGGGGTGGAGCACTGCGGAGTTCCACTGACTGTTGATAGAGATGGGGGAACGGAGAGGAGGAGGGACTGATGCATCACTGTAGTGCAGCAGTGATATGACATCTCTGCTTTACGGCCTTCATTTAACTTTTTTAATTTATTTTCGGTAAAATCCTCCCATACTTGGGAACGTTTGGCCTTCTCCATGATTTTCTCTCCATGTCGCCATGATGTGCTCCTCTTCTTCACTGGAACAGATAAGCTGAACATTTCCACAGCATGCATATTGACTTTGAAACTAAATGACTTGTCAACAGTAAAAATTTGCTTTGACAGATTTTTATGATTGACGTTATCAACAACGTTGACTAATCGTTGCAGCCCTAATACACTATTTATGAGGTTGACAGATAAAATAAATCCATGAACACATTGACACTCAGGAACCATGAAATAATTAAATATATACAGAGAAATAATTGTACATTTAAATGAATTAAACAATAATTTAAATACTTATCAAATTTTTTTAAATACGTCTATATTTATTTCCACTTATAAATAATTAACCCCATGGAGAAATGAGGAAATAAATCAATTAAAGAGGAAATGTCATATGGCATAAAGAAGATGGAAAAAGAATAACAATAAATTATCAGATATTTCGAGAACAGATGACCCTCTACTACAAAGCCATAAAACAAGCCAGACGTGCACATTTTTCTAAACTCATTCAAGACAACCATAAAAATACCCAAATCCTCTTCTCCACTATTGACTGCTTAATCAACCCTAGTACCAAGCAATATATTTTCAATGATTTTACCTGTGATGATTTTGCTGCCCACTTCATCAGTAAAATTGAAAATGTTAGACTATGTTTGACAAATCAACAAATGATAAACTCTAACTCTGTAGAACGTTTTTACTTATGTGAGGAAAAACTGGAGGAGTTCGTCCTGGTTGATGCTGAAATGCTTTTTAAAATTATTTCTTCACTCAGTTCGGCTAGCTTTCTTTTAGATCCCATCCCCACTGACTTTAAAAACATTTTATGGCTTTTTTTAAAGGATGATGTTCTTAATATGTGTTAATGCCATATGTCTGTGCCGCCATCAGTGTGTGAATATGTGTGTGAATGGGTGGATAGCAGGATCTGTAAAGCGCTTTGGTCATCTAGAGATGAGAATAAAAGCGCTATATAAGTGAATGCCATTTACCATTTAATATAGTAATCTATTTTCTTCAGATGGGAGTCTTTCCATCAGCGCTCAAGATTGCAGTAGTTAAGCCCTTTCTGAAGAGAAAAAAAACTCAGACCCAATATGGATCAGAATAAGCCTTTAGTTTTAGTGCTACTTGACTTAACTGCAGCCTTTGGTACTGTGGACCACTCAGTTCTTTTAGATAGACTTGATTTTATTGGCCTTTCTGGTTCAGTTTTTTTTTTTGTAACTTAAGATTTTTATTCATTTTTCATTATATATATTGCATTCAGATCACAGTCTACATTTAAAAAAAAAAACAAAGGGGCTAGAGTAAAAAAGAAAAAGGAGGAAAAAAAAAAAGGGGGGGGGGGACAAATGATGGAGCATCAAGTTTTTAGTTTCCATCTCTTAATTCTTCTGGTTTTTCCAGCGTCTTTGGTTATTCTTTCAATATCTGTCTCGTTGTTGCACTTTGTAGTGTGTCCATTTCCGCCATTTTTTTCCCCATAGTCCTTCTTGCATTCTTTGTCGATATGTTAGTTTTTCCATCATACGTATGTCCTCAATAATGTCAGTCCATTGCTCTTGGTCAGGAAGAACTTCTGATCGCCATTTTTTTGTGATTGTTTTTTTACATGCAATCAACAAGATTTTAACTAGATATCTGTCCTCAGCCTGTATAACATTGTCTCTTTTAAGATCACATAGGTACATCAAGTTACAGTTCATTGGTATATTATATCCTAATATCCTCTGTATTGTCACATGTATAGATTTCCAGAATGATGAGATTTTGCAGCATTTCCAAAACATATGCGAGTGGTCTGCATTTTGAGCCCCACATCCCCTCCAGCATATAGATTGGGTATTTGTATACTTTCCTTGAATCTGTGGTGTAATGAAAAAGCGAATCAGGTTTTTCCATCCAAATTCCCTCCATGTTCTTGAATTTGTTGACGTGTGTTGTGTTTTCCATATTTCCTGCCAGCTTTCTTCTGTTATGTTTAAATTTAGCTCTTTCTCCCATTTCTCCTTTATATAGTTACTTGAATGATTGTTTGCCATAAGTTTCTGATATAGCTTTGAAATAATTCTTGTTTTATTTCCTGTATATGAGCTTAAAATGAATTGTATAATCTCGCTCACATCTGTTTGGAGGTTATGCCTAATCTTCTTCATATAATAGTCTCTCATCTGCAGATATCTGAAGAATTCCGATCTTTCTAGTTTAAATTTTCTCCTGATGTTTACAAAGCTCCCGAGATCTTTTTTTCCGATATTGCCCCATGCTGTGATTCCCTTGTTCACCAGATTTTTGTATCCCCTATCTTGTTTTGCCGGTTCAAACTGACTGTCAAATGCTACCCATTTCAATAGTTTTATGTCTTCCTTTATATTATACTTTTGTACTATTTTATACCACAGTTCTAAAGTAAATTTAGTGATTGGGTCTATTTGTTTGATTTGCTTATATGCATCTTTATCTCCTATTATGCTTTGTACTGGGAGTCCCTCAATTTCCTTTTCCATTTCTTTCCATTTTGCCTCATATCCCTCGTCGCACCAACATATGATATATCTTATTTGTGCTGAGTAGTAATATTCCTTTAGACTCGGTAGGCCCATGCCTCCTTTCTCTTTTGGTAACTGGAGAGTTTTATATTTCACTCGTGGTTTTTTACCTCCCCAAACAAATCTCGATATCATCCTGTCCCACTTTGAGAATTGGGCATCTGGAATCTCTGTTAGTATAGCCTGGAAGAGGTAAAGTAATCTAGGTTGTATGCTGATTTTGACTGTCTCAATTTTTGAATTCAGATCCATATTTAAGATTGACCATCTATCAATATCTTTTTTTATTTCTTGTTCCAACCTATCATAGTTTGCTTTATAGATTTTGCTTAGATCTTTAGGTATGTTCACTCCAAGGTATTTTATTTCTTTTTGTTTCCAGTTTAGTTTGATCTTATCAGTTATCTGGTTTAGAGGGTTATAGTGGAATGTCAGTATTTGTGTTTTTGTTATGTTTATCTTGTATCCTGATAATTTTCCAAAATTTTCTATCAAGTTCATCATTTCCATTATTGATTCATCTGGTTGTTCAAGGTAAACTATAATATTGTCTGCAAATAGCCCAATCTTGTGTTCCGCCCCCTTTATTGTTACACCTTTTAATTTCTTATTTTGTCGTATCTCTTGAGCCAGTGGCTCTATGAACAGAGCAAACAAGGTGGGCGATAAGCAGCATCCCTGCCTAGTTGATCTTTGTATATTTACTTTGTCTGTTAAGCTACCGTTTATCTTGATTCTTGCCACAGGTTCTTGATACAGTGTCCTTATGCATTGTACTGATTTTTCGTTAAATCCAAAGCGTTCCAGCACACTATATAGGAATTTCCAGTTAACCCTGTCAAATGCTTTTTCTGCGTCTAAACTCATTATTACTGCGCTTTTCTTTTCTTTATGTATTTGATTAATTATATGTATTGTTCTCCTGATATTGTCATGTGTTTGGCGTCCCTCTATGAAACCAGTTTGATCATCTTCTATCAATTCCGTCAAGAATGTCTTTATTCGTTTACATATAATTGTTGTATATATTTTATAATCCACATTTAATAAAGAGATTGGCCTATAGTTTCCGCATTGTTCTCTATCTTTCCCTGGCTTTAAAATGACTGAAATAATGGCTTCGTTCCATGATGGAGGTATTTTGTTGTTGTTCAACGTCCAATTAAATGACTTTAGAAGCTGTGGCGTGAGTTCTTCTATAAACAGTTTATAAAACTCAGAAGGGTATCCATCACTACCTGGTGATTTACCGTTTTTAAGTGACTTAATCACATCTCTAATCTCTTGTGTTGTTATTTCTGCTGTTAGCTTTTCATTTTGTTGATTTCCTATTGATGGCAAGTCCAATGTGCATAGAAATTTTTTAATATCTTTAGTATTTGTTTCTTCAGGTTGCGAGTATAGTTCTTGGTAGAAATTATGGAATATTTCTTCGATGTTTTCTGGGTTAACTGTGGTTTTATTTGTGGTGGGGTCTTTAATCTTATATACATTATTCATTGTTTGTTGTTTTCTTAACCGTTTTGCCAGCAGTTTTGTGGCTTTTGGTCCCGTTTCATAATATTTTTGCTTTAGATATCTATTTTTCCTTTCAATTTCATCCATTTGTGTTTCTTTTATCTTTATTTTTTCTTCTTTAATTTCTTGATATATTTTTGGGTCATTTGTGCTTTGATGTTTATGTTCTAATTCCCTCAGTCTCTCACATCTTTGTTCATATGCTTCCAGTTTAGTCTTATTTGCTTTTCCTGTTTCAACAATTAATTTACCTCTTAACACGGCTTTTAGTGCATCCCATAGTATTGTTGGGTCCACTTCTTCATTGTCATTCTCTTGGATATATTCATTTATGTTTACTTTTATTCTTTCTTTCATTTTATCATCATTTAACAGTCCTACATTAAGTTTCCATGTTGTTTGTCGTTTTCTATTGTTTAAATTTATTTCCATGTATATAGGATTATGATCTGATATTTCTGCCCCTCCAATCCAACAATTTCTCACCCTGTGTCTGTCATCTTCATTCATAAGGAAGTAATCTATTCTAGAGTGTACTTTATGGACTGCTGAATAATGTGTATAGTCTTTTTCGAGTGGGTGCAGGTCCCTCCAAATGTCTACCATACCCATTTCTGCCAGTGAGGTTCTTATGAATTTTGTTACATGTTTTTTTGTCTTCTTAACACTTGTTGTATCAATTTCATGATCCATGACAGCATTTAAGTCTCCTCCACAAATTAGGACTCCTTCACTGTGTGTTGCTATGAGATCAAACAGATGTTGAAAAAAACCCTTGTCACTTTCTGGTGGGGCATAGATGTTCACTAATGTGATCTGCATTCCATCTATGCTACCCTTTATTATTACATACCTGCCTTCTTTATCCTGGATTTCCTGTTCACATTCAAATTGTATTTTATTTGAGATTAGTATCATAACCCCCCTTTTAGTTCCTCCCTTAAATGAACTGTAGTAGGAGTTCTTATAGCCAAATCTCTTTAGTTTCACATGTTCTGTCTTGCTCAAATGTGTCTCTTGCATAAATATAATTTCGGCTTTTTCTTTCTTGAATTTTCTTATTATTCTTTCCCTTTTAACAGGTGAGTTCAGACCATTCACGTTTAGTGTTATTATCTTAAGATTTTTACCCATAATCATGTTTTTCCATTTTTTTAACTTGTGCTCCTAGCCCCTTTAACAACAAAAATAACACATATTTAAAAAACACATTAAAAAATCTCGACCTCCGTACTTTGGGCCTTTCTTCTGCCCACTGGTCCCTGTTGGTGGGTGGAGGGATTGTCCTCACCGAGTGTAGGGCCCTCCCTAGACCTGTATTTACTATCCAAGAAATAGTCATTAGTCTAGAAATGTCCAACAAATATCACTTAAACCTCTCCTAGCCGTCTGTTTCTCTTTTACCTTGTCTTCTTGGCCTTCATTTCTTCTGTGTCTTTCTTAATCTTTGTTATAATCTAGGCTTTCAGTTGAAAGCCTTGTAGTCTTTCCTGGGCCCGCTGCGCCACGTCTCCCCCCGTCTTTTGCCGTTCACTCGCCTCCACTCCGGCTGTCGTGATGCGTTCAGGGCCTCCGCTGCTCCTGCCGTTTCCTCCGGCACGTACACCTCAAGGCCCCGCTCCATCATGTCCTGCGCTGCCTCTCTGGCTGTGTTGTAGGTTCTTACGCCGTTCTCCCAATGAATCCTCATCTTCGTTAGCGGCGTTTGGAATCTAATTTTTTTTTCTTTCAGCGTTTTTTTAATGTTGGCATATTTCTTCCGCTGCTGCACAATTTCCGCCGGGTAGTCATGATCAAAGAATATCTGCTTGTCGCCGATTCGTATCTTTTTTTTCCACGCTCGTGTCAGGATTCTTTCCTTTACATCATATTTCAGAAAGTTTACCACAACTGACCTGGGTGTAGAGCGTGGGTTCGGGTTCTGTGCCGAGGCTCTGTGCGCTCGTTGAATCTGCAGATCCGCTTCGCTGGGCAGTTCCAGCTCTTTTTTTAAGAACTGATCCATGAATTTCGTCATCGAGTTGCCTTCAATGCCCTCCGGGATCCCGAAGATGCGTATATTGCCCCGTCTGGACCTGCTCTCCAAGTCGGTTACTTTCTCCTGCATCCTCTGCATTTGTGCCGTCAGGGTCTGCAGCTGTTCGCTTGCCTCGCTATTCCAATCTTCCAGCTCTGATATTCGGGCCTGCGCTTCTGTCATACACGCCCGCTGGGAGCGCAGCTCCTCCATGTTTTCTGCTAGCTTGCGCTCCATTTCTCTTCGGAGGCCCATAATTTCTTCCTTAATCTCTTTTTTCAGCTCCTCCTTAAGAGCCGCTAAATCCTGTTGTAGCTGCCGTTTGAAGTCTCTCAACTCTTTACCCAAACTGGCGATGCCAGTGTTCATGGTATCGAGTGTGTCTTCCATTTTCTCTGCTGCGGTCACCTCGTTTTTTTGGGCCCCGTGTTCAGCGGTTTCTCCTGCGTTGTTGAAGAGGAATTCTTTAATTTTACTCTGCTTTTGTCCTTGTGCCCGGCTCCTTCGTGTTTTCATCCCTTAGTTTATTGATCCGCTTATGTCGAGTTGGCCATTTACCGATGATTTTTAATCCGGCTAGGGAGAGCTCTCTGTTTAAGCGTTATGTCTCTCCGCCATCTTCCCGGAAGTCCCTTTCTGGTTCAGTTTTAAAATGGTTTCAATCATATCTCACTAAGAGAGAGTTCTTTGTGAATATTGAGGGTCTAGTCATCTAAAAGCTATAGGGTAAATTATGGTGTTCTGCAAGGTTCAATTTTAGGTCCATCACTTTTTAATCTCTGTATGTTGCCACTAGGGCTGAAACGATTAGTTGACGTTGTCGATAATGTCGACAATAAAAATCTGTCAACAAAGATTTTTATTGACAATATTTATATGCATGCCGTGGAAATTTTCAGTTGTAACTGCAGTGCACAACCGGAACTGCAATGCACGACCAGAACTGCTGCGGGCAGTAGCGCCTCTGTTGTCCGGCATGCGTGAACAATTTCCAGCGAAGAAGCGGAGAAGCACAGCATGGTGAAGTGGAAGGATAAACACATAGAAGCAGAGCTAACAAAAGCAGACCCAAACTTTATGTAGTATGGGAACATTTCACAGAAAACAATAAAACGAAACAAGAAAAATGCAGACTTTGCAAGGTAGACCTTTCCTATCATGGTAGCACTACAGTGATGCATGAGCATCTGAAACGACGGCACCTGGGAGCCGCGACATTAACGGCTGCTGCTGCTTGGTAAGTTTTAGCGAGTAAAGAAAGTTAGCACCGCTTATTTTCAATGGCCAACTGTTTCAAGCTTTAGAAAAATTACAATACTGTTAGTATGTGCTGTTTATGTTAGCTTGCCTGTTTGACAATGAGCTCTCTGGTTGCTGAGGGCTGAGGTGTCATGGCTAATGTGTTGTTGAATGCAGTAAATTACTGAATTACAGGAGTCACTATCTCTTTTTCATCTTTGTTAATATTAGCCCTCATTCTGAATATTAGTGCATTTGGGTTAATTAGAATATTCCAATTTGTAATTTAATGAATAAAAACCTATAACCATAATCATCAAAATTAAATCAAACAGCTTGAAATATCACTTTTAAGTACAGTGAATACTGAATATGAAGGTTTAGCTTGTTGAATTATATTATTAAAAAAATGCACTTATTGAAAACTTCCACCTAATGTTAGTTTGTGGGTTGGAGCAGATCAGTAATTCAGGTGAAAGATATTTAATCAATTGTTTAATTGACATTAGGTATTGTGCTGTCTGTGCTGTGATAAACTGATATATAACCTTAAACTTATGATAATACAGCTTTCTTGTTATTTTGTGTTTAGCTCTGGAAACTGCTTATAAAATGTTATATCAAAGCAGGGACTGACAACAAGGGGATTTTCACAGGTGTGCAGGCTTAAACAGCAGGTGAGGTAAAATATGCACTAGAGCCCCAAGAGGAAGCAGAGATGATGAACATGAGAAATAATCGCGATTAGTCGACAAATCTAAAAAATAGTTGTTAGATTAGTCGACTACCAAAATAATCGTTAGTTACAGCCCTAGTTGCCACTGGGTGAGGCAAGGTTTCCTCTGGTAACATTTCCCGGTGGCGGCCCGCCACGCTTGTAAATTTCCAGCCATTCTGGAAATTTACAAGCATGCACGGCATGGCACGGCACGGCATTTACAAGCATCCACGGCATGCATATAAATGTTATAATTAAAAAGGCGCTCTGGCCACCGGCAGAGTGAAGAGGCCTCGCCGTCACAGGTCCGTGGCTCTGAGAGAGATCCGTCGCTACCAGAAATCCACGGAGCTGCTCATCCGTAAGCTGCCCGTCCAGCGCCTGGTGAGGGAGATCGCTCAGGACTTCAAGACCGTCCTGCGTTTCCTGAGTTTCGCCGTCATGGCTCTGCAGGAGACCAGCGAGACCCACCTGGTGGTCTCTTCTTCGCTAAGGGGGTCACCATCATGCCCAAAGACTTCCAGCTGGTCCGCTGCATCCGCGGAGAGAGAGCTTAGACTTTCTGCTGCACATCCACCAGCCATAATGCTCTGCACTGTGTGTCTATATATATACATTTATAGTAATATGGACATATGTTTACTAGATGTTGTTTTTTCTTGCCTTCTGATTGTTGCTCTGAATGTTGCTATCCCTATGCTGTTGCAATCCTGGAATTTCCCCATTGTGGGACTAATAAAGGCTTATCTTATCTTATCTTATTCTTATGAGGTAATATAAGTTTAAGATAAAAATATGAACGGTCCGCAAGCGCGCACACGAACAACGTGTGTGACTGTCATCTGCGTGGAGTTCAGAAGCGCCGTGCCCACATGACCACTCCAGTCGCTAGGCAGTGTGTCTCGCTTGCATCCCTGTCCGAGAGAAACATGAGCTTATTAAAGTACTTCACACGTGGAAAAAAAAATCAGAAGAGGTATGTAAGTACTGGAGGCATTTATCATGGTTTTAACCCACTGGTAACGGGAGCAATAATGAAAGAGTCGTTTAGCTAACAGATGTGGTTAAGAGCTCGAGTTGGTTCATTTTGTTTTCTTTTTAATCATGAGTTTTTTGTTTTTCTTATTTCAGACAAGAATGAAAGGGAGCTGTTTTTACCTTTGCCTTAGTTAATATTAATTAACTAATTTACGTTCACTATTATGTACCTGGAAAGTTACGATGACCGCAGTTCATAAATTTAATGACTGATCCATCAGCAGCCTTCAGACAAATTAAATGTGCAAACATTTGAATTTCAAAATAAGGGAGGTTTTTCCTGCTGTCTGGGTGGTGAGGAGATTTCTAAAAAAAAACCCTATAAATATATAGAAATATTATAACAGAAATAACTGCATCTTTGGTCATTTAATTTATTTCATTAAGTACAATTTTATTAATATTTTTTTCTTTGAAATCAGAGTTAAATTATTGTTCTGTTCTGGCTCTGCAAAATTATGGTCAAAAATGTAAATTGTTATCAGGAAAAAGTAAAAAAAACATTACCACAGTCTTTCAAATTTATTTAAAAAAAAATTATTTTCAAAAATAGACAAAAATTACTCATAAAATAATCCACAAACTTATAATAAAGTCTCAAATGTACAAGAAAAGTCAATTTTACAAGAGGAAATTGCAAATTTGAAGAAAACGGTTTCAAATTTAGATAAATTTACAGAGAAAAGTAGAAAACTATAAGAAAATTGTTACAAAATTTTGGAGAAAAACCTCAAACCTTCAAGACTGAAGTCATTACTCAAGTTTTTAAGTGGGTGCTTTTTGTACTCTTAGTTCAGATGAAATTTTTGTCTGCTTTTAATTATTAATTTCATAACACTGCTTTTACATGAGTAGAATTTCTGGCTACTATGCCCACCTCTGATCATATAGTTTAAGTACCATGAGTAAATTACTATTATGAATGGGTTTTTTTTCCCTTCCCTGCTCTCTCAATGGAAAAAAAAAACAAAACATTAGAATAAAAATACAAAAAAAAACAAAAACACCCCACATATTTTTGTCATTTATGTAAACCATGACAAAAAAAATTCTGCAGTACAAAACATGACACTTGATATTTTCTGATCTGTTTGCATACCACCATAGACTAGAGACCGACCCTGAATTAGACAGAGCTCAGAGAGGGCAAGATGAGACGGAAGAGAGGAGCCAAGGAGAGGAAAGTGTTCAGGCAGAGGGTCCAGGAGAGGTGAGAACAGAGGAAGGAGAGAAGGATGACACTACTAAAAAGTCCAAACACAGGATGTCTGGGTAGGACCCCAACTGGCCCAATATTCCAACATTCAAGCCTCGGTTGTACAGTACTTCAGATGATAAGTTCCATACACAAAGTTACTGTGCAAAATTTTAAAAAGAAACAAATAGTTGAAAATTCCGGTTATAATAGTGTCATGTGTTCTCCCCTCCACCCCCTGGAAAAATATGTTGCCACCGTGCCAAGGTCTTTAAGCCAGAGGAAACACTGGGGAGGTCATCAAGAGGCACGACATAAATTTACTTAGTTATGCTGATGACATCCAGCTGTACATGGCCGTGTCTCCTGATGACCGTGGCCTATTGATTCTCTTTTAAACTGCATTTATGATATTAAACAGTGGATGGCAGACAACTTTTTACAGCTCAACCAGGACAAAACAGAAGTTTTGGTTATTGGGACAGAAGCTCAGAGACACTGTCAGCGCTTTTACAGATACAGGCAAAAAAGCCCTCCAAAACTGTGCAAAATTTAGGAGTGATCTTTGACCAGAATCTTGGTTTCAAACATCATATTAGAAATGTAACTAATGCAGCGGCATGAAAAAATAAGCAGCGATGCTGTGGTTTTAAGCAGGTTTTATTAATCATACCGCCGTCACGAGCGCCGCTCCCGGCGCTGTGCATGCGCGCCGGGAGCGAGCTCAGCGGCTCTCAGAGAAGGAGGATACAATGTCTGTGTCCAGCAGCGGCAGTTGAGGAAGTGGAATTGAGAGAGCGAGTTACAGAACCTGTGCAGTATTTATACCCAACTCAGACAATACATCAAAGCGGATTCACAGCAGTTGGTACAATCAAAGGGATTGCAGAACAGGCATGAGACATTTGCATTTAAGAGACCTACATAACAATAGGCAGATTTGCTAGCCTCTGCTCCAGGTGCAGGACAAAGAGGTTACAAGGCACATCTACATATTGATCTCAGCCTCTAGGTCACAGTAAGGGCAGGACGCATGAACACTATACATGAATGGCACATTACATCACAATACATGCATGGCATATTACATCTCAGTAGTGCAACGGGAAAAACCAAGAGAAGAGAGCTGACTGTCCTGTGTGTTGTGGGGGGGTTGAATCAACCCGCCACACGCTCCCCCCCAGAGGGCACGGCAGGGGGCCGAGACCTCGATAATCCATCTATGGGAGCGAGCTGTGGGAGAAGCTTGCTGCATGCGGAGGGGGAGGGAGGAGGGGGGGGCCGGCAGAGGACGGTGAAATCGTCCGAGCCGCGCAAAAATTGCTTGTTGCTCCGCGACGTCGAGGGGCCGTCCCGTTGCGCGTGGGGGGGTCCGCAACAAGAAAAATTAGTCTCTGACTCCTCTCGTGGCCATGAAGAAAAGCAGGAGTGGCTGTAAGAAAAAAAAAAAAGAAGCAGAGGGACTTGGTTTGTTGGCTTTAGGTGCGGGCGCAGCCCTAAAGTCCTCGGGAAAAGCTGACGGCTGAATTCCCTTATGTGCCGTGGCTGAGACCATTAGAAAATCCAGTGGCGAGCTGCGTGCTTGCTTCAGGTGAACGAGCAGCCCTGAAGGGTCCGAGGGTGGCGATCGGCCGTTTTTCTCGGGCATGTGCAGCGGCGGAGGACGATGGCGGTCTCTGTAGCCTTTATTGCCCCGTGCGTGGTGCGCCGTCCTCGTAACTCCCTGGTGCGTGTGCCGGGGTTCCGTGCATGGGTGGGCCAGCTGGAGAGGAGAACCAGGGTGCAGAATCTTGGTGGAGATCGGCGCAGACGGCGCCGATAAAATCCAGGTTTGAGCTGGGGCTGCAGCTTGGCCATGGTGCGTTGGAGCGGTGGGAGGAAATAGACGATCTTTTGTCCCTCAGGCTCGTGCAGATGCGTTGGAGCGGTGGGAGGGAATAGACGATCTTTGGCACTGCTCGGCCGTGGTGCGTTCAGGTCCACGTGTTGCGTTCTCCGCCGGCCATGGAGGACGCTGTCGTGGAGAGGGGACGAGGTGCCTGCGCTCTCGTGTGGAGGAGCTGCGAGCGTGGCCGGTCCAGCATGGATGAGCAGATCTCAGACGTGCAGATCTCATCATGAAGAACGGGTCACCAGTGCAGCTGTCCAGATCAGAAGGCTGCTCTGCACAAAACGTGTGCATGTTCGGGGTCGCCAGTGAAGCGTTCACTGGCAGCGTGTTCTTTTCTGCCTTCAGGTCATGGTGCGCTGGAGCGGCGAGAGGAAGGAGACGTCTTGTGTCCCTCGGCCGGTTCAGCGTGGATGTCCAGACCAGAAGGTTGCGTCGCACAAAACGTGTGCGTCTTCGGGGTCACTAGTGCAGCTGCATGAAAAAATAAGCAGCGATGCTGTGGTTTTAAGCAGGTTTTATTAATCATACCGCCATCACGAGCTCCTCTCCCGGCGCCGTGCATGCACGCCAGGAGCGAGCTCAGCGGCTCTCAGAGAAGGAGGACACAATGTCTGTGTCCAGCAGCAGCAGTTGAGGAAGTGGAATTGAGAGAGCGAGTTACAGAACCTGTGCAGTATTTATACCCAACTCAGACAATACATCAAAGCGGATTCACAGCAGTTGGTACGATCAAAGGGACTGCAGAACAGGCATGAGACATTTGCATTTAAGAGACCTACATAACAATAGGCAGATTTGCTAGCCTCTGCTCCAGGTGCAGGACAAAGAGGTTACAAGGCACATCTACATATTGATCTCAGCCTCTAGGTCACAGTAAGGACAGGACGCATGAACACTATACATGAATGGCACATTACATCACAATACATGAATGGCACATTACATCACGATACATGAATGGCACATTACATCACAATACATGCATGGCACATTACATCTCAGTAGTGCAGCGGGAAAAACCAAGAGAAGAGAGCTGACTGTCCTGTGTGTTGTGGTGGGGTTGAATCAACCCGCCACACTAAGGCTGTTTTTTTTATCTAAAGAATATCTCCAGAGTGCAGCAGTTTCTCTCTCAAGCCGATGCAGACACTTGTACATGCTTTTTTTTCTTCTAGAATACAGTGCATCCAGAAAGTATTCACAGCACTTCACTTTTTCCACATTTTATGTTACAGCCTTATTCTAAAAGGGATTAAATTATTTTTTTCCCTCAAAATTCTACACACAATACAATGACGATGTGAAAAAGTTTTTTTTTGAGATTTTTGCAAATTTATTAAAAATAAAAAACCAAGAAATCATATGTACATAAGTATTCACAGCCTTTGCGCAATACTTTGTTGATGCATCTTTGGCAGCAATTACAGCCTCAGGTTTTTTTGAATATGATGCCACAAGCTTGGCACACCTATCTTTGGGCAGTTTCGCCCATTCCTCTTTGCACCACCTCTCAAGCTCCATCAGGTTAGATGGGAAGTGTCGGTGTACAGCCATTTTCAGATCTCTCCAGAGATGTTCAATTGAATTCAAGTCTGGGCTCTGGCTGGACCACTCAAGGACATTCACAGAGTTGTCCTGAAGCCACTCCTTTGATATCTTGTCTGTGTGCTTAGGGTCATTGTCCTGCTGAAAGATGAACCGTCGCCCCAGTCTGAGGTCAAGAGCGCTCTGGAGCAGGTTTTCATCCAGGATCTCTCTGTACATTGCTGCATTCATCTTTCCCTGTATCCTGACTAGTCTCCCAGTTCCTGCCGCTGAAAAACATCCCCACAGCATGATGCTGCCACCACCATTGGCATGGTTATGAGCGTTGCCTGGTTTCCTCCAAACATGATGCCTGGCATTCATGCCAAAGAGTTCAATCGTTGTCTCATCAGACGAGAGAATTTTGTTTCTCATGGTCTGAGAGTCCTTCAGGTGCCTTTTGACAAACTCCAGGCGGGCTGCCATGTGCCTTTTACTAAGGAGTGGCTTCCGTCTGGCCACTCTACCATACAGGCCTGATTGGTGGATTGCTGCAGAGATGGTTTTCCTTCTGGAAGGTTCTCCTCTCTCCACACAGGAACACTGGAGCTCTGACAGTGACCATCGGGTTCTTGATCATCTCCCTGACTAAGGCTCTTCTCTCCTGATTGCTCAGTTTAGACAGCCAGCCAGCTCTAGGAAGAGTCTTGGTGGTTCTGAACTTCTTCCATTTAAGGATGATGGAGGCCACTGTGCTCATTGGGACCTTCAAAGCAGCAGAAATTTTTCTGTACCCTTCCCCAGATTTGCGTCTCGGGACAGTCCTGTCTCGCAGGTCTACAGGCAATTCTTTTGACTTCATGCTTGGTTTGTGCTCTGATATGCACTGTCAACTGTGGGATCTTATATAGACAGGTGTGTGCCTTTCCAAATCATGTCCAATCAACTAAATTTACCACAGGTGGACTCCAGTTAAGCTGTAGAAACATCTCAAGGATGATCAGTGGAAACAGGATGCAACCGAGCTCAATTATGAGCTTCATGGCAAAGGCTGTGAATACTTATGTGCATGTGATTTCTTAGTTTTTTGTTTTTAATAAATTTGCAAAAATCAAAAAAAAAAAAACAAATAACTTTTTCCACATTTTCATTATGGAGTATTGTGTGTAGAATTTTGATGGGAAAAATTAATTTAATCCCTTTTGGAATAAGGCTGTAACATAACAAAATGTGGAAAAAGTGAAGCACTGTGAATACTTTCCGGATGCACTGTAGATTATTGCAATGCTCTTCTTGCTGGTCTTCCTAAAAAGACTATAGCCCCCCTACAACTACTCCAGAACTCAGCCGCCCAGATTCTGACCAAGATGAGAAAGAGAGCACACTTAACGTTAAGTTAATCCCTTCCACAGCATGTGGGACACCATGTGGTGTTTGGGGCGGCGCCTATCTCCGTTTCACTGACCCTAGGCCACACAGCTACTGTGAGTAGTGAAAGCTACAGTTGGGGGGTCAGTCCTCTGGTAGCTCTGTGCGTTAACTTTCCTTTCCTCATTCTATTTTGCTGAGCACCAAGCTAGAAGGCAGAAAGTACCATTTTCATATGGTCTTTGGTATGACCCGGCCGGGATTTGAACCCACGACGTCCCAGTTGCGGGGCGGATGCTCTACCAACTAGGCCACCACTCTGGTTTGAGCGCTCATAACACCCATTTTAAAGTCTCTGCATTGGCTTCCTGTCAGCTTTAGAATAGATTTTAAGGATCTTTTATAGTTTTTTAAGGCTTTTAATGGTCTTAGCCCTGACTGTTTATCAGAATTGCTTTTACTGTACATGAGCCTTCAAGAACCCTCATGTCTTCAGGACAAGGTTTTTTAATCATTCCTAAAGTCAGAACTAAAACTCACGTGAGATGGCTTTCTGTCATGATGGTACACATCTGTGGAACAACCTACCTGAAGACCCACCTTTTTGATCTGGCTTTTATTTAAATTATTTTTGCTTTTACTCCCTTTTACCTTTTCTTGCACCTTTTATTCTGTTTTAACTATTTTTTATGCTGTTTTTATCTCTTTATCCTGTTTTAACTTTTTTTCCTCTTCCCCTTTTTTACCTTTTGTTACATCTTTTATCCAGTTTTTACTATTTTTATCTGTATTTATCCTGTTGTTATTGCTTGGTTTTATGTCTTATTACCTCCGCCAAGGAGGGAATGTTTCTACTGGGGTTTGTCTGTCTGTTACCAACATAACTCAAAAAGTTATGAACGGATTTTGATGAAATTTTCAGGAAAGGTGTGTAATGGCACGGGGAACAGATGATTAGATTTTGGTGATAATCTGAGAGTGCATACCTCCACCAAGGGCTTTGTTTGTATTTGGGCAGCAGGATTACACAAAAACTACTGGATGGATTTGGATGAAATTTTCACCAGAGGTGGTTCTTGGGCTAGAGAGGAACCCATTATATTTTTTTTTTCCCACAATATTTTTTATTGAACCTTTTTTTTTTTTTTAACAAACATGACACAAACAATCAAACACTAACACTAAAGTAAATTAAAAATAACTATTCTAAAAACACCAACAACCATTAACAAAAGTAAGTCAAACAATGCTCCTCTGTTTAGCCTAGGTAATCCATTACATAAGCATACATATTATACATTCACCAATTTGGAATTTACATGGTCCACACTAGGGATGGGCATAATTTACCGATTAACCGATAATTGATCATTAAGAATTTCACTGAGGAAGTTCATTTTCGTCGACAAACCGTTTTTTTTTTTTTTTTTAAACAATCCGAGGTTATTAAGGCCTAGTGCACGGCCGTCCTCAAACAATGCAATGGCAAAATTTGGGCACCAGGGGGTAACATTACACCATCGCCGTACCCTGGCGTGCCTCCGTTGATACATGCGGGCTTCCGTAGGGCGATCGCCAAATCATGAGGCGGTTACGGCGAAGTGTTGCGTGGGACCATTTCAATTTAAAAAATGACCAGGTGTACTGCAATCACTGCAATGCAGCATACAAATATACCTCATCGACAGGGTCCATGGAACACCCTTATTACGCGAAGAAACCGCCAACAGTGGTTGCGCGCTGAGTAATGGCGGTCGTGAAGATTCTTTTTTTTTTTTTTCAGAAACTTTATTGAGAAGGTCATGAAGATTCGGTGTACACACGTCGAGGGAAGCTGCAGGAGGCGGCGTAGTGCCTCAACGGGAAGACTATTTCGCACAAAATGGCACAAGAGAACAGCAAAAAGTTCCACGCGGCTAGACTAAGCAATACGAGCGATAGAGCAATGAATGCGGTCTTCGTTTGTTGGGTGGCCGCTCGGCAGGGAGAGAGAGCTGGGTAAAACGTCTCGGCCAATCAGCTTGCGGGGTGAAACGTCTCGGCCAATCAGCTTGCGAGATTCCCGAGCCGAGCAAACACGAGAACAGAGAGAGAGAGATTTGAGAGAGAGAGGTAGATTTGAGTTGTGCGGCTCTCCGTGCCCTCCGTGCTGATACCTGATGTTCTAATTTAGTCTACCTACCTAAAAATGTTAATGATTAACCGATTATTAATCATTAATTCTCCCGGCGATCGGTGAAGAAAATTTCACCGAATGCCCATCCCTAGTCCACACACATCATTCACCTTCTTCAGAAGTTATGTTTAATTTCTTTACATAATCAATGAAAGGTCTCCATATATTCTCAAACACATTTTCCTTTGATTTCAATATGTATGTTATTCTTTCTAGCGGAAGGTTTGTTAACTTCTGTCTTAACCACTGAGTCACATCTGGTCTATGGGTCTTTTTCCACAGTATTGCAATACATTTTTTGGCATTAAGCAAACTGAGGTCTATGAATGTTCTTTCACTCTTATTAAAATTATGCTTTTCTGGATACAGACCCAACAAAAACAGTTTGGAGTTCAATATGAATTGCTTTGAAATTATTTTTTCAATTGTTACCCTCACCTCTTCCCAAAACATTCTAATTTTTCTACATTCCCATAAACAATGAAATAGGGTTCCTTTACTTTCCATACATTTTGTGCATGTATCTGGTATGTTTTTGTTATATCTATTTAACTCCACTGGTGTAACATACATCCGCATTAACCATTTAAAATGTATCAATTTAAGACGTACATTTATTGATTTGGTTTGAGCTTCTGTGCAAACTAATTCCCATTGTTCCTCTGAAATTTCAGTTTGCAGATCTTCTTTCCAATAATTCATTCTTTTCTGTGAGTTTTCACTTGAGGATAGAGTCAATGAGTTATAAAACTCTGAAATAATACCCTTTCTCTTACTATCTTTCGTCAAAATTTTTTCCAAGCATGAATAAGTAGGTCGGGTGAGAACATTATTTTGATTTGATCGAATAAAATTCCTAAGCTGGAGATATTTAAAAAAATGTGTTCTATTAAGATTAAATTTGACCCTCAATTCTTCAAAAGACATTATGTTATCTGAACGTGACAAATATAAATCTTGAATCTTTTGAATCCCTTTTAAATTCCATACTTTAAATACAGCATCTGCTCTCCCTGGTGTAAAATATTGATTACCCCATATTGGGCTAAATTGTGACAATAAGTTTGGCTTTTTTAAATATTTTTTGATTTCACACCATATTTTGATCATATGCTTTACTATACGATTTTTAACTTGTTTCTGTAATTTTTTAGCCGAGTCTGAGTATAAGAATAAGGGAAGAGGTAAAGGTAACTTGTGTGATTCCATTTCAGTCCAGTGAGGGAGATCATTTGATGAAAAATAATATGTCATAGACCTCAGTTGTGCTGACCAGTAATACAACATAAAGTTTGGACATTTCAAACCTCCATGATCAAATGGTAAATATAGTAAGGACAGACGTAATCTAGCCTTCCTATTGTTCCATATAAATTCCACTAACTTTTTTTTAATTCTTGAGAATAAATCTGAAGGTGGTGGTAAAGGAATGCATTGAAATAAATATAATATTTTGGGTAAGATATTACTTTTAAGTATATTAATCCTCCCGATCATCGACATTGGTAGTGACATCCATCTCTGAAGTAACTCATTAATATCTGTCATTAAGGCTTCATAGTTGGCACTGGCGACTGATTCTAACTTAGGCACAATTTGGATTCCTAAATATTTAAACTGATTTACAACATTGAATTGATTTACCTCAGGAGCTGGGTGCTTTCTCTGGGTCTCATTTAGCATTAATATTGAAGATTTAGTTTTATTTATTTTATATCCTGATATTTCCCCAAAGTTCTTTGTTAAATTTGACAAGGTCGAAATTGATTTTTTGAGATTCGACATAAACAAAATTATGTCATCAGCATACAGGGAGATTTTATGTTCTGTTGGTTCTACTTTAATTCCATATATTTGTGGATGTAAACGTACTGCCATCGCTAAAGGTTCAATTGCCATAGTAAACAGTAAAGGTGAAAGTGGACAGCCTTGTCGACATCCTCTATTGATTTTTATTGATTTTGAGATATTGCTATTTGTTAAGACTTCTGCTGTAGCATTATTGTATATTATCTGAACCCATTTTATGAAATTATTTCCAAGGCCAAACCTTTGTAAAACTTCAAAAAGAAAGGGCCATTCGACCCTATCAAAGGCCTTTTCAGCGTCCAATGATAGGAGAGCTGTATCCGGTGCTTCTTTATTAGAGTAAATAATATTAAATAGTCTTCTTACATTATGGAAGCCTTGTCTTCCCATTATAAAGCCATTCTGATCTCGGTTAATAATATTTGGTAATATTTCTTGCAGTCGTCTTGCTAAAATTTTACAGATTATCTTAAGGTCTGCATTTAATAGGCTTATTGGTCTCATGTTTCTTGTGTCATGTGTCTTGTTCATAAAAGGTTTGCTTCAATCTTAGAAGACTCGAGGCAGCTCTATTAGCAGATTTTTTGTCATATTCAGCTCTCAGAATCAGTAATTCATTCTCTAATTTTGGATTACTTCCTGCATACACTTTTTCTTGAAGAATTTTTATTTTACGTTCCAATTGGACTCTCTCCTCTCGAGTCTTCCTAGATTTTGAACCTGTATAACTAATAATGTGCCCCCTAATAAAAGCTTTAAAAGCTTCCCACTTTATACATGCTGATGTTTGTGTAGTATTGATATCAAAGAACTCATCTATCTGTTTTTCTATGTACTGAACAAATTCTTCATCCTGAAACCATTTATGCTGAAATTGCCACCTACCTGGAACCTTTGTCAATTTCTTATCTACATATATTAGACAGCAGGGTGCGTGATCAGATATAACAATGTTATCGTAGAAACAATTTTGAATCTTGGACCTTAATTCTGTGGAGATCAAAAAATAGTCAATACGTGAAAATGTCTTGTAGGTATTAGAATAGCAAGAATAGGCTTTGACTTGTGGTTTCATTTCTCTCCATATATCTAGCAATCTCAATTCTTTCATAAAGTGATTAATGGTCATCCTACATCCATTGTGCGTACAATCCTGTCCTGTTGATCTATCTATACTGGGATTCAATGTACAATTAAAATCCCCTGCTATTATATGTTGCCCTGTGAGTGATGCTAAAGTAAGAAATAAATTATCAAAGAAGTTTTGATCATCTATATTGGGACCATGTAAGTTCACCAGATTTATATTTTCTAATAACAAAGATCCTTGGACGATTGGATATCTTCCCAATTTATCTCCAATTACATTTTTCACTTGCAATGGAACTGTTTTATGTATGAGAGTCATAACTCCCCTGGCTCGGGATGAAAATGATGAGTTGAACACACTTCCCTGCCATTTCCTCCTTATTCTTGTTACATCCTCCTCTATTAGATGAGTTTCTTGTAAAAACACAATTTTTGAGCCTATGTCTTTTATTTTATTCAAAACTTGTTTAAGTTTTTTTAGGTTTTGTAGACCTCTGCAATTCCATGATGTTAAATTAAGATTAATGCTTTGGTCTATGATCGATAAAAAGTTTGAGATTACCTTGCAAAATAAGCATGCTCATACAGAGAAGCAAAAACATGAATGGTTGAACATTCATTCCACAAACTACACAAAAACAAATTCCCCCTCCCCACATTCGTGGTAATCCCCCCAAAATCAAAAAAAAATTTCGTCTCCCGTTATAGCCTGATCCTGCTCCTCCCCCGTGAGGTTCAGTCAAACCACTCTCTCTTTCTCCTCTCAATCACCCTGTCTCTGCTACTTTTAATGACATGACAATAACTCTCTTCTGTAGTTTTTCCAACTTAACTCCAAAATTTTTATAGCAACTTTGTATATCAGAGTTTTTTTTTTTTTTTTTATATAATACAATCTATATTTTGTAGACTTGTTATATGTTTCAAATCAGTCAGATACTTGTACACATGCTTAAATGTTCTACCTTTATATCTTGTTCTTGCTTCATGCTTAGCTCTCGCCAGTCTCTCCTTGGATCTGCTTAATGAGTTCCTGTGCCTCCTGAGGGGTCTTGAAGATATGAGTTCTCCCTTTATATGTGACCAGCAGTCTTGCTGGATAAATCACTCCGTGACAAATCCCGAGGCTGCGTAGCTCTTTACCGGCGGGGTCAAACTGTTTCCTTAATTATTGGATTCCTGTGGCCAAATCTGGGTAGAACCGCACCTGTTGATCCTGATATTTGATTTCTCCTTTAGTACGCGCCGCGTTGGAGACCGTCATCTTGTCTTTGTAGTTAAGGAACCTCATAATCAGCGTCCTCGGTGATGTCTTCTTATCTCTTGGTGGGCCAATTCGGTGTGCGCTCTCCAAGACGACTGATGACTGTAGATCTGCGTTGTTCAGCGCCTCTGGAATCCACTTTTCCAAAAAGGAACATGCATCCTGTTCCTCCGCCCCCTCTGGAAGGCCCACCAGCCTTAAATTATTCCGTCTCGACCGGGATTCTAAATCCAAGACGTTATCTTCCAGACGATTATTTTTTAATTCCAATGTTTGGGCCTTTAATTGTAGGCTGGTGACGTCATCTTCAGCGTTGGAGATCCGGAGTTCTGCCTGCAATACTCGCTCCATACAGTCGCTTAATTCTTTTCTCATGCCTTCTATCGCTGCTATAATCCTGTCAAACTTAGACGAAAAGTCTGCTCTCATAGCGCCGATAGCAGCAAGGACCGCGTTCGTTCCTTCGGCAGCCACCGCTCCGCTGCTAGCTCCGTCCTCAGCCATGGTCCCTGGAGATTTTCCTGCTTCGTCACTAGCGTGGAAATCTGTTAACTTGGATTGTCTCAACGAATCAGTTTTTCCTCCGCCTGATTTCACAGCCTTGGTTTTTACCATATCCGCACTTAAACGCTAGGATAGGTTTTTGCTCCAATTGAGAGAGTTTTAGCCTATTTTTTTATTAGGAGCAGAGCAGAGCGAAACACGTCCTTCTACCTGGCCGCCATAACCGGAAGTCGGAACCCATTATATTTTGATGATGATCTGAGAATGCATACCTCACCCAAGGCTCTTATCTTCTCACAGTATGTCAGCCACAATACTCCAAAACTGATGGACAGACTTTGATGCAATTTTCACCACAAGTGGCTATAGGCCTACACACAAACCCATTACATTTTGGAGGTGATCCATGACAAACATAAGGAGCCTTGGTGGAGGTATGTGCTCTTTGAGTGCTCTTCTAGTTACTTCTGGTTTTTCCTCATTGATAGCACTTCTTCGGTTCAATTTTAATGTTCTATATGGTATTTTTTTTAAACATGGTTTTATATGGTAGGTGGGTTAGTCGGTGTGTTGTGATTGTATGTGTGTGTGTGGGAGTGAGACTATGTTATGGCTTTTGGTGTATGATGCTGATTATTTTGTACAGCACCTTGAGCTGCTACATTGGATGAAAAGTGTTTTATAAATAAAGTCTGATTGATTGATTTAATGAAAGATCTTTTCATTTCCAATTCTAAATAATACATCACACATTTTTGTAATTAACAGTGTTGGGAGTAACGCGTTCCTGTAACGCCACTAGTTTTGCAGTAACATGCTGTGTAACGAAATTACTGTTTAAAAATTCAGTAATGCGTTACAGTTACTGAAATTTGATCAGATGCGTGACTCGCGTTACTCATTTTATTAATATGGATAGATATTTTAGCGCAAATAGACGATCATACAACTTGCAGTTGCTAGACACCTTCCTCATCACATGGCAGCTGGGGATGAATACACAGTTGCGGTGGCTATCAGCGGGACTGCCATCCCCAGCGCCACCAGCAGCCTCAAGCTACTGGAGGTTGTCATGCCAAAGGCAAAGGCAAGCAAATAGATATAAACTGACCCTTCCTTAACTGATGCAGCCGTCACACAGTCTCCTCCACGGGTCCGTTTCCTGTCCTGCCCCAGTTCACATCACAACCCGGTGAAGAAATGCCGTGGCGGCGGCAACTTCTCATATGGAGCCCTGATCACCTGCTGTCCGAGCAGTGAGTAGCCCCTACCAGCTCCGACCTCTGTGATTAAACATGAGTATTTTTTGAGCAAGAAGCTTGCATTTAATGTCTTCTTACAAACAGAGAAAAGTGACTGTGATTTGTTGCAGTAAAGAACAGCTTCTTGTAAGTGGTGAACTTTCATTTATCGGTGCTTTCAATTTTATTTTATCTCATTCACTTACATGCTGTTGTGATATGCAACTATATCATGGAAGTAAATCCTCTAAATAGGCATTTTTAATGGGCTGGTCCAAGGGTGTCAAACATATGGCTTGTGGGCCAAAAACGGCCCACCAGGTGGTCCACAATTTTCTCTGTGAATTCACAGCTTTATTTCTAGTAAATTTCTGACTTTCTACTGATTACAATAGTTTGTGTAAATTTGAGACATTTTTTCTCTGTAAGATGAGGCTTTTTTTCTTAACCGTTTTCTTTCTTCTTTTTTCTGATGAGAACAAGGGGTCCTTGATCTTCCTGTGTGTGTAAGATGATTTAAGTATGCATTTAAAAGTTACATGAAAGTTAGTTTTCCAGGTAACTAGTTACTTTAATCATGCAGTAACTCAAAAGTAACTCAGTTACTTTTGAAAAGAAGTAACTAGTAACTAACTAGTTACTATTTTTAGTAACTTACCCAACAACTAACCTAAATAACTTATTTAGTCATCGCTGACCCTCAGCAGTCACACAGTTGGAGAAACAAATCCAGAATAGGAAAAAAAAGAGAGAAGATGCATTGAGATGCATCAAGAATCGTAATCTGCTCGAATCAGAGCCACCTGAATTGTAATCGGCTCGAATTGTGAGGTGCCTAAAAATTCATCCATCCATCTTCTATCGCTTTTCCAGCAGTCCGGGTCGCGGAGGCAGCAGTTCAAGCAGAGAAGCCCAGACTTCCCTCTCCCCAGCCACCTGCTCCAGCTCTTCAGAGGGGATACCAAGGCGCTCCCAGATCAACTGGGAGACGTAGTCTCTCCAGTGAGTCCTGGGTCTGTCCTGGGGTCTCCTCCCAGTAAGACGTGCCCGAAACACCTCAAGTGGGAGGCGTCCAGGAGGCATCCTGATCAGATGCCCAAACCACAACAACTGGCTCCTTTCAATGTGGAGGAGCAGTGGTTCTACTCTGAGCCTCTCTCGGGTGACTGAGCTCCTCACCCTATCTCTTGAGGGTGAGTCCAGCAATCCTATGCAGAAAGCTCATTTCAGCCGCTTGTATTTGTGATCTCATTCTTTCAGTCATTACCCAAAGCTCATGACCATAGGTGAGGGTAGGAACGTACGGTACACCACCTTCTAAATTATTATGCAAATAGGATTTTATTGTCATAAACACTCATTTTTTTTGTTTTTCAGTTAAACTCATGGATGGTATTGTGTCTCAGGGATCTTTGGATCACTGATATCAAGCTCAGACACCTGTCATAATAATGTAATGTCATAATTAGTTTGCCAGGTGAGCCCAATTAAAGGAAAACTACTTAAGAAGGATGTTCCATATTATTAAGCATGCCACAGGTTTCAAGCAGTATGGGAAAGAAAAAGGATCTCTGGTGCTGAAAGCATCAAATAGTCCAATGCCTTGGACAAGGTATGGAAACAGACATTTCACAAAGTGATCATCATTCAGTGAAGAAATTTGTGGCTGATTCAGAGTACAGATGGGTTCGTGCAGATAAAGGCATAATGGGCAGCACGGTGGTGCAGTGGTTAGCACTGTTGCCTTACAGCTAGAAGGTTCCTGGTTCGAATCCCCAGGCTTGCAGGGGTTGGAACATTTCTGTGTGGAGTTTGCATGTTCTCCCTGTGCTGCGTGGGTTTACTCCGGGGGCTCCGGTTTCCTCCCACAATCCAAAGACATGCATGTTAGGTTAATTGGCTGTTCTAAATTGCCCCTAGATATGTTTCCTATAGGCCCTTAGAATAGAGGGTTAGTACTAGTGAAAGCGCTTTTGAGTGGTTTTTGTGACTAGAAAGGCGCTATATACTAAGTGCAGGTTGGTTAGTTAGTTAGTTAGTTAGTTAGTTAGATAATGAGGAAGGTTTCTGCCAGACAAATTCATCGGATTAAGAGAGCAGCTGCTAAAATGCCATTACAAAGCAGCAAACAGGCATTTGAAGCTGCTGGTGCCTCTGGAGTCCCACGAACCTCAAGATGTAGGCTCCTCCAGAGGCTTGCAGATGTGCATAAACCTACTATTTGGCCACCCCTAACCAATGCTCACAAGCAGAAACGGTTGCAATGGGCCCAGAAATACATGAAGATTAATTTTCAAACAGTCTTGCTTACTGATGAGTGCTGTGCAACCCTGGATGGCCCAGATGGATGGAGTAGTGGATGGTGGATGGCCACCATGTCCCAACAAGGCTGCAATGTCAGCAAGGAGGTGGCAGAGTCATGTTTTGGGCTGGAATCATGGGGAGAGAGCTGGTAGGCCCCTTTAGGGTCCCTGAAGGTGTGAAAATGACCTTGGCAAAGTATATGAAGTTTCTGACTGACCACTTTTTTCCATGGTACAAAAAGAAGAACCGTGCCTTCTGTACCAAAATTATCTTCATGCATGACAATACACCATCTCATGCTGTAAATAATGTCTTTGTGTCATTGGCTGCTATGGGCATAAAAGGAGAAAAACTCATGGTGTGGCCCCCATCCTCCCCTGACCTCATCCCTATTGAGAACCTTTGGAGCATCCTCAATCAAAAGATCTATGAGGGTGGGAGGCAGTTCACATCAAAACAGCAGCTGTGGGAGGCTATTCTGACATCTTGCAAAGACATTCAAGCAGAAACTCTCCAAAAACTCAAAAGTTCAATGGATGCATGAATTGTGATGGCTATATCCATTATTACATTGCACATAACTCTCACACTGCTTTTTACTTCATTCACATTATATCACTGAATCTGAGTCCACATTGAAATACTGTGTGATTGTATATTTTTTCATATATTTCTGCAAAGTGTGGTTAGTCCGAGTAAATAACTGCATATATTCCTGTATATATTTGCATCCTTTTATAGAAACGTGGACAGACTGTAATTTACTGTACATACTCTGGTTGTCATTGAATCCTTATTTAAATCCTTCACCTGAACAACGAGAGCAAGTTTTTTGCCAAAGTCAAATTCCTTGTATGTGTTGTGCATACTTGGCCAATAAAGCTGATTCTGATTCTGATTCTGATTCTGATTCTGATATCAAAGAAGGGTTCCTATGTTAACATGTAACTTGTCCTGTTAAGATGTTTTTGATTGAAATGGCTTTTGATTTCAGTAAATAGGACCTCCTAATGCTGCAAATTCAACAAATGACCATTTTCAGTTCTTTACAACCAATAAAATGTTTTGAAACTCTGTTGTGCATAATAATTTGGAACAGTGCATTTTGAGTTTTTTATTTTTGCAAAAAAAAAAAATAGTTATCATTGGGAGGTTTGTTCAATAAAATCTGAATTATGCTCTTAACAGTTGATGGCTTGAAAATTATACTGACTGTCATTTGTATTGACTATTTAGGAAAATGAGAGACAAATATCATTTGCATAATAATTTGGAATGCAGTGTAGATTGACCGGTAAATCAACAGCTTTGCCTTAGAGTTTAGCTCCCTCTTCACCACAACGGACCGGTACATTGTCCACATCACTGCAGATGCTGCTGCAGTCTGTCAATCCCTCGCTTCATTCTCTCCTCACTCGTGAATAAGACCCCGAGATACTTAAACTCCTCCACTTGGGGCAAGCGCTTGTCCCCAACCCAGAGAGGAAACTCCACCTTTTTCCGGCTGAGGACCATGGACTCAGACTTGGAGGTGCTGATTCTTATCCCAGCCACTTCACACTCAGCGGCAAACCATCCCAGTTAGACCTGTAGGTCATTGCTGGATGAAGCCAACAGGGCAACATCATCTGCAAGCAACGGAGATGAGATCCTGTGGTCACCAAGCATGACACCGTACATTCCCAGGCTGCTCCTAGAAATCCTGTCCATAAAAATTATGAACATGATGGGTGACAAAGGGCAGCCCTGGCAGAGTCCAACTCTCACTGGAAATGAGTCTGACTGAGTGTTGTAAATACAAACTGAACTCTCACATCAGTCGTATAGAGACTGGATAGCTCGTAACAACAAGCCCAATAACCCATACTCCCGAGGCACCACGCGTCCCTCGTGGTGCCTAAAGATTCCCATCCCTGATAATGTTTCCTATTTGTGACAACTTAGCATTGTCATTTAGTATTTACTGTTTTACAGTAATGAGAGTGAGATGATGTTAGCGTTACTTACCTCCAATTAAAAAGGGGTTAGTGGACTATTCTCTGATGCAGCACAGTGGTAAACAGTCCTACATCCCTGGCAAACAGAAGTAGCAGCTATTTGATCAAATCATTAGTTTGGAGTTAGCTGCTATGCTAACTGCTGAACTGAAGCCTAGCGATCTGTCTACACCTGTTGTGTGCCATGCGTGTGATGGAGAGGTGGGGCACTGACAAGTAGTGTGTGAGGAGCTTTGCTGAAGAAATGGGGGGGTGGGGGGGGTATGTGTATTTTGCAAAATCCCAACGTAAATGATAGTTACCTCCGCCAAGGAGGTTATGTGATCATCGGCGTTGGTTTGTCTGTCTGTCTATTTGTTAGCAAGATAACTCAAAAACTTATGGATGGATTTTCATGAAATTTTCACAGATTGTCAGAAATGGGGTATCCTACAGATGATTACATTTTGGTGGTGATCCGGATCACTGTCCAGAAGAAAACCGCCATTACGGAAAATGCCATTTTTGTGAATAACCACTGAACCACTAATCCTATCATTGTCAATCCAATTGCTAGTCATATGTTTTCATGGTCAAGGAATCTGAAAACGTACACACAAACACTGTATGGGGGGGAACTGTGGCCGCCATTACTGAAAATGTCATTTTCGTGAATAACTACTGAACCACTAATCCCATCATTGTCAATCCAATTGCTAGTCATATGTTTCCATGGTCAAGGAATCTGAAAACGTGCACACAAACACTGTATGGGGGGAACTGTGGCCGCCATTACGGAAAATGCCATTTTCGTGAATAACCACTGAACCACTAATCCTATCATTGTCAATCCAATTGCTAGTCATATGTTTTCATGGTCAAGGAATCTGAAAACGTACACACAAACACTGTATGGGGGGAGCTGTGGCCGCCATTACGGAAAATGCCATTTTCGTGAATAACCACTGAACCACTAATCCTATCATTGTCAATCCAATTGCTAGTCATATGTTTTCATGGTCAAGGAATCTGAAAACGTACACACAAACACTGTATGGGGGAACTGTGGCCGCCATTATGGAAAATGCCATTTTCGTGAATAACCACTGAACCACTAATCCTATCATTGTCAATCCAATTGCTAGTCATATGTTTTCATGGTCAAGGAATCTGAAAACGTACACACAAACACTGTATGGGGGGGAACTGTGGCCGCCATTACTGAAAATGTCATTTTCGTAAATAACTACTGAACCACTAATCCCATCATTGTCAATCCAATTGCTAGTCATATGTTTCCATGGTCAAGGAATCTGAAAACGTGCACACAAACACTGTATGGGGGGAACTGTGGCGCTTGGCGGAGGTCTGCGCTCTCCGAGTGCTTTTCTAGTTTTAAATGAAACGATAGAAGTTTTTATCTTGTCATCTGATATAGATCGTCATATCGAACAGCCCTATCCATTAGTATGTTTATATACAGTACCTTACTTATTCTCTGGGCGTTCACATGTCCTATTAGCCAGTCCCTCGATTTTGTGGGATGTTTACCTCCGCCAAGGAGGTTATGTTTTCATCGGCGTTGGTTTGTCTGTCTGTCTGTCTGTTTGTTTGTTTGTTTGTTTGTTAGCAAGATAACTCAAAAAGTTATGGACAGATTTTCATGAAATTTTCAGAGATTGTCAGAAATGGGGTATCCTACAGATGATTACATTTTGATGGTGATCCGGATCACCGTCTGGATCCAGGAATTTTTTAAAGGATTCTTTTTTTTTTTTTTTTTTATTTAACATTGCCAGATAGGGCCATTTTCAATATTTTTTCAATATTTTTTTTTTGTACATGTAACTCTGCCAAAAAAATCATCACAACACTTGGGAAAAAAAAAATACAGGACAACATGCCTACAGGGGAACTGTGGCGCTTGGCGGAGGTCTGCGCTCTCCGAGTGCTTTTCTAATTTTATGATTGTTGCAGCCCAAAAAGTGATGTTTTGAGAGTTTTTTTGTACTAAAAGTTGTGGAAGAATTACAGATTTTAAAACAGATGGTTTTCCCAGTTTACTGCAGTAATATTCTTTATAATGATACAAGAAAAGCACAGGATTGTCAAAAATTTCCTATCAACCAGTGATTTGTAAATGAAGCAAAAACTTGTGCTATACAGAAAAACTCTTGTGCAATAGCAAATACAGACTTTAACACAACATCCATGACAACAATTGCTCTTAAATACTAAATTACAATTACTAAATTGCATTAAATGCATGTTAAAGAGTATAGATTTGGAAATCATTGGCAGCACCTTCATTTGAAAACTTCCTGTGGTCCCCAGCCACTCTGTACCAAGCGGAGAGGGAAAAATAAATAGTTTATTCTGTTGCTTTTTATTGTCTATCGGAGTCTGTGTTTTTCTGAAAAAAAAAAAAAAAAATTACAGACAATATTCTCTCTTTCCATGCCTAACTCCTACCTGTCTGTCTGCTGCAGTTCTTGACACACACACCTGTCTCATCAGACACTCATCTTTCATTTACGGGGGCGGGGCGCATTTGTCCATGTCCAGACCGGAGATTCACAGTTTTTAAGCTCATTGACAAGATGTAGTAATGATTTTACCTCAAAAGATGTATAAAATTTTCAAAGACTGGTTGTAGTGTTTGTTTTGTTTATGGTTTCACAGCATCTCTCCTCACGCACGCTCCCGCAACGGGATGCTTTTGAGGCAGGCGGGCATTTTTCAACACAAACCCAGCACTTCATACACGCAGTCAAGACGGAGATGTGGCGAGACGTCCACTGGCAGGCTGGGGGAGATGGAGGAAGGGACGGTGTTGGAAACCTTGCAGTTTTTTTTTTTTTTTTTTTACAATCACACACTCTGTATTTGCTGATGTGTTCTGTTAATACTCTGTAAACACGGAAGTGACCACGGTGCAGCGACACATTTGATTGGTTAGACTGAGTGTTTGAGAGCCACTCAGGGACAAATTTGATTGGTGAAATTGGCAGAAGTTGACGAGGGTTGGCCAAAATTGCGGGAAAGTTGCAGTGATTGGACAAAGTTGCAAGGTCGCGCAGTAGTCAAGCTGATTGGCTGATTTCACATGAATTGATGCGATCGGAACTTTGCGAAATCCTGGAGGGACTGATTAGCTCCATAATAATGAGGTAGGAGCTACCCTACAGAGAAAGAGTTCAGAACAACTTAAAAACAAAAGGCTCACCTCTTAATCACGTCAGCATCTCTCTTGTGCTGAAGTGTCCAAAGATGTTGCAGAAGTTGTGTAAAACATAAATGCTGACATTTGCAGCAACATAGCTTCATGACCCATTTTTCAAAAGTCAAAAGTTTTTGTTTTTTTTCCACAGGAGCATTTTTGAGTTGCTGCTGTTCTTTGACCAGAAGGACTTCAATCAGGAGCCACTGAATCACTTTACTGATACATTCCAGGTGAGACTGGATTGCTGTTCATCTTCTTATCAAACAAACTGTATGTGTTTTTATGTTCCTTACCACTTGCAGTATCTTAAACCAGATGTCATTGTCGTGGTGCATTTCTATTGAGAAGTGTTTGGGTGTTTCTATTTTCATCTAAGTTTGGGCCTTTTTTGATATGTAGAATAGTGCATGGTCAATGATATCAGGTCTTTTTCCAAATTGTTATGGTAGAAGTTTAAAGTTGCATCCCTTAAATCTGAGATTACTGTGTATACCTGCAGGTAGGGGTGGGTGATATAAATTTGGCCAGTGGTAGAAATTTTGATTAGACCTGCCATCTGCCTTAATTTTATTTAAAAATCAAGATTCAGGATTCATTTTATTTGTCAATACTTCTATATGTACAGAACATACAGAAGAATTGAAATGGCGTTTCCCTTCAGTGGTGTGCACAATATACAGTATATATATAAAAGAAATAAGGCTGGAAAAACAACAGCAGTCTATGTACAGTGAAAGATAGACCCAGACATCCCATAGTGCAAATAAAGATACAGCCGTGGACAAAATTGTTGGTACCCCTCTGTTAATGAAAGAAAAACCCACAATGGTCACAGAAATAACATGAATCTGACAAAAGTGGTAATAAATAAAAATTCTCTGAAAATTAACCAATGAAAATCAGACAATGCTTTTGAATTGTGGTTCAACAGAATTACTTTAAAAAACAAACTCATGAAACAGGCCTGGACAAAAATGATGATACCCCTCGAAAAGATTGAAAATAATGTGACCATAGGGACATATTCAACCAAGATGTGTCCTCTAATTAACATCACAGGTGTCTACAAACTTGTAATCAGTCAGGCGGCCTATTTAAAGGGTGACAAGTAGTCACTGTGCTGTTTGGTGACATGGTGTGTACCAGACTAAACATGCACCAGAGGAAGCAAAGGAGAGAGTTGTCTCAGGAGATTAGAAAGAAAATTATAGACAAGCATGTTACAGGTAAAGGCTATCAGACCATCTCCAAGCAGCTTGATGTTCCTGTGACTATAGTTGCACATATTATTCAGAAATTTAATATCCACAGGACTGTAGCCAACCTCCCTGGATGTGGCCGCAGGAGGAGACGGATAATACGAATGGTAACAAAAGAGCCCAGGACAACCTCTAAACACATTCATGGTGAACTCCAAGGTCAAGGTACATCAGTGTCAGACCGCACCATCCGTCGTTGTTTGTGCCTTTGAGACTTCATGGGAGACGACCAAGGAGGACACCACTGTTGAAAACAAATCATAAAAAAGCCAGACTGGAATTTTCCAAACTGCATGTTGACAAGCCACAAAGCTTCTGGGAGAATGTCCTATGGACAGACAAGACAAAACTGGAACTTTTTGGCAAGGCACATCAGCTCTATGTTCACAGACGCAAAAATGAAGCATACCAAGAAAAGAACACTGTCCCTACTGTGAAACATGGAGGAGGTTCTGTTATGTTCTGGGGCTGCTTTGCTGCATCTGGTACAGGGTGTCTTGAATCTGCAGGGTACAATGAAATCTCAAGACTATCAAGGTATTCTAGAGAGAAATGTGCTGCCCAATGTCAGACAGCTTGGTCTCAGTCGCAGGTCATGGGTCTTGCAACAGGATAATGACCCAAAACACAGGTAAAAACACCCAAGAATGGCTAAGAGCGAAACATTGGACTATTCTAAAGTGGCCTTCTATGAGCCTTGATCTAAATCCTATTGAACATCTGTGGAAGGAGCTGAAACATGCCGTTTGGAGAAGGCACCCTTCAGACCTGAGGCAACTGGAGCAGTCAGCTCATGAGGAGTGGGCCAAAATACCTGCTGAAAGGTGCAGAAGTCTCATTGACAGTTACAGAAATCGTTTGATTGCAGTGATTGCCTGAAAAGGTTGTGCAACAAAATGGGTTCCATCATTTTTGTCCAGGCCTGTTTCATGAGTTTATTTTTTAAAATAATTCTGTTGAACCACAATTCAAAAGCATTGTCTGATTTTCATTGGTTAATTTTCATAGAATTTTTATTTATTACCGCTTTTGTCAGATTCAAGTTATTTCTGTGACCACAGTGGGTTTTTCTTTCATTAACAGAGGGGTACCAACAATTTTGTCCACGTGTGTATAATGCCCCTATACAATGATTGAACACTGAATGGTTCAATCATTGTATATGAATAAATAGTTCGAAATATGTTTTCCAAACAGTCATGAATCTCGTAACAGTAAGATAACAGTTTTGGCCAGTCCCAAAATAAATAAATGACAATGGTTGACTTCTTTTGAGCCAAAGAAGGCACCCTTCAGACCTGAGGCAACTGGAGCAGTTAGCTCATGAGGAGTGGGCCAAAATACCTGCTGAAAGGTGCAGAAGTCCCATTGACAGTTACAGAAATCATTTGATTGCAGTGATTGCATAAAAAAGGTTGTGCAACAAAATATTAAGTTAAGGGTACCATCATTTTTGTCCAGGCCTGTTTCATGAGTTTGTTTTTTAAAATAATTCTGTTGAACCACAATTCAAAAGCATTGTCTGATTTTCATTGGTTAATTTTCATAGACTTTTTATTTATTACCACTTTTGTCAGATTCAAGTTATTTCTGTGACCATTGTGGGTTTTTCTTTCATTAACAGAGGAGTACCAACAATTTTGTCCACGTGTGTAAATGATAAAACCTAGCAATCCTATATACAGAAAAAGTAGAGCAGCAGGTATGGCATTTGTGCAAATGGTTGCAGTAAGTTGCAGGGACATACAGCAGCAGATGTATAACTGTTGGTGTGCCAGTCTTTTTGTGCAAACAGCTGAGGTAGTTATTGTGCGAGTCAGTGTGTTACGGTCCTGGGGGTGGGGGGGGGGGGCAGAGTTCAGGGTCCTGATGGCCTGGTGAACAACGCTGTTTAGCAGTCTTGTGGAGTGGGCCGGGAGGCTCCAGTACCTTTTCCCCGAGGGCAGAAGGCTGAAGAGGGAGTGTGAGGGGTAGAGGTGTCGCCTGCAATGTTGATGGCTCTGTGGGTGAGGCGGGTGAGGTAGATGTCTTGGGGGGGGGGGCAGAGGGGCACCGATGATCTTGGCTGGTAGCTTTCACTGTGCGTTGTAGTGTCTTCCAGCAGGAAGCGGTGCAGCTTCCATACCACACCGTGATGCAGCTGGTGAGGATGCTGTCAATGGTGCTCCGGTAGAATGAGCACATGATGGGGGGTGGGACTTCTGCTGTCCTCAGTTTGTGGAGGAAATGGAGGTGAGTTTGAGCCTTCTTGGCCAGTGATGTGGTGTTGTTGGACCAGGAGAGGTCCTCAGAGATGTGCACCCCCAGGAACTTGGTACTGCTCACCCTCTCCACAGCAGCTCCATCGATGATCAGAGGGGGATGCTGTGTGTGTCCCCTCCTGAAGTCGACCACAATCTTCTTGGTTTTTCCCACGTTCAGGAAGAGATTATTGTCTTTACACCACTGGAGCAGTTGGCTCACTTCATTTCTGTAGTTGGCCTCCTCATTGTTGGTGATGAGGCCCACCACCGTTGTTTCGTCCGCAAACTTGATGATGTGTTTGGTGTTGTAGGCTGATGCACAGTCATGGGTCAACAGGGTGAAGAGCAGCAGGCTGAGCACGCACCCTTGTGGGGCCCCTGTGCTCAGTGTGATGGTCTGGGAGGTGTTGCTGCCAACCCGCACGTTCTGTGGCCTCCCTGTGACAAAGTCCAGCACTCAGTTACGGAGAGATGTTTTGAGTCCCAAGTGTCTCAGTTTTTGTATTAGGTGCTGGGAGATGATTGTGTTGAATGCTGAACTTGAGTCCAAGAACAGCATTCGCACGTAGGAGTTCTTTGAGTCCAGGTGGGTGAGGGCTGGATAGAGAGCAGCAGTGATGGTGTCTTTGACCTGTGTGTGTGTGTGCATACACACTACTCACAAAAAGTTAGGGATATTCGACTTCGGGTGAAATTTCAGGATGCACCTAAAATGCACTATAACCTTTACGGGTGAACTTAATTTGACCTTCTCTTACCTTTTGAATTCACATGTCCAGCTGTTCAGTGTTTCAGTACTTTTTGCATAACTTGCTGCTCTCCAACAAAGTGCTTAATGGCGAAATTCACAACGGGTGTTTGATCCATGAATCGACCAATATATTTTCTGGTTCAATTAGAATTGATATTTAAACAGTCCTCTTCATCATGCTGTTCACATTTTGACATCATGAGACCAAGACAACGCCTAACAATTGATCGACAGTACCTCGCCGTTGCAAGGCTTCAGACTGGATGTTCTCAGAGGGAAGTGGCCACTGAGCTTAGAGTGTCACAGAGTGTCATCAGCAGGTTGCAGCAGAGATACAGAGAGACTGAAAGAATCACAGGAAGGCATAGAAATGGACGTCCTTTGGCCACATCACACGCTGATGACCGCTTCATTGTGGACAGTGCCCTACAGAACCAGATGATGAATGCCATTCAACTCCAGGCACATTTAAGGGAGGTGAGAGGCACCCAAGTGTCACTTGAAACCGTTTACATCAGCGTGGTCTGTGTGCTAGACAGCCTGCAAGGGTACCTGACCACACCACCAGGCACAGCCGGCATTATTTGCATGGGCTAGGGAGCATTTACGTTGGACAAGGGACCAGTGAGCCTCAGTGCTGTTCTCTGATGAAAGTCGATTCACGCTGAGCAGAAATGATGGCCGCCAACGATGTTCAAGACATCAAGGAGAGCGCTATGCATCAGCCCCTGTTGTCACAATGTTACAGTCTGGGCAGGCGTGTCTAGTCAATACAGAGTTGCCCTACACCTTGTGAATCATGTTGCCCCCTCAGCGGCTTCCTCCGTGGTGTCCTGCCATGGACACCATGCCTGTTCAATCATTTGTATATGGTCGACTCATGAAAAGAGATGTTACCCAGTTCCACTGATTCCTTCAAGCCCTTTAGCTGTTATGCTTGGGTTCTCTTTTACTACATTGCACAATCTGCATTGTGCCTTTGGAGCTCCCTTCTTAGTGAGATTAGTCACAATGCCAAGCCCGCTTCATTTCTAGGCAGTTTCATCTCCCTGTGGACTGATGAATGCCTAAATTCTTGGAGATTACTTTGTAACCCTTTCCAGTTTTAATCAAATCAATAATTCTTGGTTGTAGGTCTGTGGTGATCTTTTTTTTTTTTTAGCGAGGTATGGTTCACATCAGCAGTTTGCTTCTTGTGAATAGCAGCGTCAAAAAGTTTTTTTTTTTTTTTTATAAGTCAAAGCAGCTCTGCACCTCACTCCCGTCTTGTTTCATTAGACTCCCAAGTTTGCTAACTCCTGGCTTTTGTTGAAATTGTTAGCATAAGTTTTCACTTACTTTTTCCACCAGCACTGTGGATGTTTAAAGGATGTGTCCAGTGAAATTGTTTGAAATTGTTTGTGTAGTGTTAGGTTAAGCACATTGAGTTTGGCTATACTTGGGACTTAGATGTGGATCATATCACGTTTTATGACCAATTAATGCAGAAAACCAGGAAATTCCAAAGGATTAAAATACATTGTCTTGCCACTAGTTTGTTTAAGAAACTAAAAACCTGCAAATATTACTGCTGACTGTTTAAAACAGTGTGTTATGTCTGAGTTAGGTGGTGCGTATGGAAAGTTGTTTGAGATTTAGTCCATTGATGCACAGTCTGCATTTTCACCAAAATGCAGACTGTGCAGCAATAAATGAAAAAACAAAACAAGTAGATATAAAGAAATAAAAATAGGAGAATGTAGAAAATAAATAGATTTTCTATTCCTGGTTTTAGAAGCCATCCTCTCCATTGGCTCTACAATTTTAAATTTTTTTAGAAAGATGGTGTAAGTATGTTACCCATTCCCAAGCAGTTATATTGAAATGTATATACTGAAGAATAAATCACAATAAATGCTGTTAAAGATCTATACTTCAAATTATGCCACAGTGTGAATTTTAACCATACCATCCAGCCCTACCTCAGGGTTTAAAGTTCCGGCACGGTGCTGGATTTCCGGCACATGCCGTTTGGCTGTGGGGAAAAATGATACTTCGATAATGGTGGCCCGTGAACTCCCTATTTGTGGCCCCCGAGTTGTGATTCCTTCACTACGTGTTTTGGTTAGGTCAGCACCTGTAAACGTGGACTGTTCTATCCATGTCAACGATGCACTGACAGCCTGTCAGTGTGTGAGTGGCTGTAGCCGAGCAGCACTTTTTACTTTCACTTTCGGAGCAGTAGCGGCAGTGGGAGCCTAGATTGAATGAAAATGGCATGATCCAAGTTTGCTGCTAAAGGAAAAGTGACAGTGAAAATTGGCAGTTCAATTTGGTCCCAGTAATGATTGGTCCAACTGAAAGACAGACTGACAGCATTCAACAAGGCGCGGGACTGCAGAAGGTGTGTTCACATTTTGGTGGTTAACAAATGGCAGAAATTGATAGAAAAGGGGATTTTCCCAAAGAAAAATGAGTCAAATGGCACAGTTGAGGGGAGAGGAGGCTGCAGAGTAGTGTGTTGTTGCTACAGCAGAGAGGCCATGAGATTTTCACCACCTCAGGTTAGTGAAGTGAGACTCAGAATAAATTCTATAATGTTTAGCTGCCATCAAATAGTTCACACTTATCTGACTCCGATGTATTTTTTTCTCATAAACTGAAGAACTAATTAATTCCTCATTACAAAGATTTTTAAATAAAGTTCTAAATTTCCAAGAAAAAAATAGCTACATGAACCTACAGTATATGTTAATACAAAAATTTATAAGCAAAAGCTGCAATTTTATGGTTAAAAAGGAAAAAATACATTCAAAAAGTTCTAAAATTAAAGAAAAGAATATGATTTTTTTTTACATGAAGAAAATCACATTTGTAGCTGCATATTTATAATATATATTTATAATAGCCTCAACATTCCTAGTAGTTGTGACCTTTTACCTATTATCTTGATTTTAAGATCAAATACTGCTCCATGCAGATTTTTGTGCACACAGTTTGGTGAAAAAGCCTCATTCTACAGTAGATGTTGCTGAATGAAGAAAAAAAAACCTTGCTTGTTCTCAGGTGATTTATTTTTTTTTAACAAGGGGGATGGTAGTGGTGGTGGACTCACAAATTTAGTGTAAGGTAAAGCCTATCAATGTAAATTAAATATAAATTTGCAAGAATAAAGCTGTAAAATATGACAACGGAGACCAGTTTACAAGTAAAATAAAAATTTGTGAGAAAAAAGTTACAATTTTGTATGAAAAACATGAATGCAGGGGAGAAATGGCACATTTCTACAAAAAATAATTATAAATTCACAAGAATGATGTAAAAAATTTGAAGAACAAAAGCTGCAGATTAGTATAAATGTTTTAGTTTTTCTCATTTTCTGTACAGTTAATGAGGTTTTTCTTGTAAACATTCTTGGACATTTAACTTTTTTCTGGTAAATTTGTGACACAGACATGCATATATTGGAACAGGACAAAAAAAATCTATATGGTGAAATTACACAATGATGTGATATCATTACTGACACTGAGCTGACATGACGCTGTATATATTACTATTGCATACTAGGATAAAGTCTAATGAATAGCTGTTTTGTTTCTGTAGAATTTTTATGCCACTGAACTGATGCTCCTCTTTTGGATTTATCTTTCAGTTTCTCATTTGTTTGTCAGCTGGTTTACTGAGGTGAACTAAGTTCTATATTCTTGTCAAAACATGCCTCAAAAAAAAAAAAAAAAAACCCTATTGGATAGAAATAGAACTTTTGCTCCAATTTTCTCCACTTGGGAAAAGTGGGCTGGTCTTGGGCATGAAACTCCTAGGTTGAAAATTGGTCCCACTCTTGCCCTGTGCGAGTGTTTTATCCTTCAACGTACACAAAACCTTGCATACACTCCGTAGGATAGAGAGTAAGTTTTTGAAGCCTAGGGATTATTTCTTTTGAACAAAATGATTATGGAAATGATGCATTTTAGAGTATTATATAAAGTTCACTGTTGCTGTTTACACACACACACACACACACACACACAAAAAATATAATGTGTGCGTGTCCACCCTGATGACCCTGCCCCCAGAAAAAAGTTCAGGCTCAGGAATTTTTTTTGCTTTAACCCCTGCTATCTGCAGCTACTTTGTTCACAAGCCAACATAAAAAAGTTAAAAACAGATCACCCACATTCATTGACCGTTAGGTGTGTTTCTATTTGCCATTTTTAGAATTCAGGCCCAAGTTGTTATTAAATAGTATTTGTCTATGATATCGTCATCATCATTTTAAAGTAATGCGTTTGTCTTCATTCTCTTGTTACAGGAATGTTTTTTGGTCCTTACAAAGCATCAGAATGTTCACATGCTTCAGTTGGAGCGTTTGGTTCAGGGTGGCGGCCCTTGGGCCAGCCCAGCCTTACAGGCAATCCTCAGCGAGACCATTTTACCTCAGAACGAAGGTCAGTGATGTTCATAATATTTGCACAATGCCTGTCTGAAACAGAAACTTTTCTTGAAATAATCTTCTGTGCCAATATTTGTTGATCGAATTCCTACTTGGAACTAATAAAAACAAAATAAAATATTTTTTTTAGTTGAAGTACTCGGAGAGCTTCTACTCATACCAAGGGAGCTCATTTTTCCCATCCTATTATAATTGAATCGGTGAATTCAAAAGGGGCCCAAGTCCAAGAAATATGTTTTTGCAGGAAATCAAATAAATTGCATATCTCAAAGGTAGTCTATGCCAGATGGTTCATACTTTACTCAGATATAGCACAAGGCCATACCTTAGAAATGCTATAATATGAAGCATTTCACTTTTTTAATTTCAGAGGATTGGCAAAATAAAGTCCCTGGACTTGGGCCCTTCTTGAATTAAACAATAAGAACATATGAAAAGAAGTGCAAAACATCTATTTCTCACATGTTGAAAACGTTTTTTTTTTTAAATTATGCCATGTTTTGAACACCTTTTATGATCACTTTATATTCAAACTATTGTTTTGATAACTGCCAGCAAATGAGATTTTCATCTAAAAGTGGGCAGATTAATATAGAGGTTCATCTACTGGTAACTAATCGTCAAAGTCAGACTCATCTTCACGCCTAGCATCACAAACTGTTAAATTACTGAGGAACTGCTGAGCCTCTGGTGAAAGATATTTTGCCAATTTCTGAACATCTTGGATGACTGGTGCTGCCACCTATGACTTTAAGTTTAATCCATGCAGGAAGGGCCCAAGTCCTGGACTTGGGTCTCTCTTGCACTCAATGCATAAACAATGCTGTGAATAGTCAATGCATTAAAGTTGTTTTTGCACATAATCAGATAGCTTGTCTCTTAAAGTTCATTAAACATGTAATATCTGGGTTTTGAAAAAGTGTGGACTTGGGCCCTTTTGGAATTCACCGATTCAATTTCTCCTAACAACCTTTTTTGTCATAAGATAAGGATAAGGGATAAGGACCTTTTTTTTATGTAGTGTTTTTTTCTAGTCACAAAGACCACCCAAAACTCTTCAATAGAGAATGGGCATTGACATCATGCCGCTCTGCATTCTGGGCTGTCGCCGCCTTTGTCATCATCTGGCTTCTTTGTTTACTTGTAGCCTACAGCAACTGTTAACAGGGACAGACATATGTGCGATGGAATGCAGCAAACAGAAAATTAAAATTCCTTCTTCAGAGAAGCTGATATTACTGGTATAATTAGCCACTATAAAAAAAACCATACTGAATCAGGACAGTGACATTTTTATAGTCACCTGAAAGAGGAGAAGCTGCTGAATCTAACAATACCAAACATTCTAGGGACTTCAGTCCCCAGCTGATTTTAAATCCATGCATAATGAAGGCAACAACGTGTCCTCTGGGAATTCCCAGCCGGCTTGTTAAAAGTTAACAACTCCACATGCATACAAGTAATCTTTGTGTTTAAATCACAACTTAGCTTCGTGAAAATGCTGTGAACACACGACCATGTGTGCAGGAATACAGGTGCATCTCAATAAATTGGATTGTCAACAAAAAGTTGATTTATTTAGGTAATTCAATTAGAAAAAATTAAACTTCTATATTATAGTCTCATTACACAGAGAGTGATATATTTCAAGTGTTTATTTTAATTTTGATAATTATGGCTTACAGCCCATGAAAACCCCAAATTCAGTTTCTCAAAAAATTAGAATATTACATAAAATTAATTTAAAAAAATAGTTTTTTAATATAAATGTGGGCCGACTGAAAAGTATGTCCATGTACACACTCAATACTTGGTCAGGGCTCCTTTTGGATTAATTACTGTATCAGTGTGGCGTGGCATGGAGGTGATTAGCCTGTGGCACTGCTGAGGTGTTAGGAAGGTCCAGGTTGCTTTGACAGTGACCTTCAGCTCGTCTGCATTGTTGGGTCTGGTGTCTCTCATCTTCCTCTTGACAATCCTCCATAGATTCTCTATGGGGTTTAGGTCAGGAGAGTTTGCTGGCCAGTCAAACACAGTGATGTGTTGGCCATTAAACCAGGTTTAATGGTTTAAACTGTGTAATGACTGTGTGTAATATAGAAGTTTAATTTTTTAATTGAATTACCTAAATAAATCAACTTTTTGTTGACATTCTAATTTATTGAGATCCACCTGTATTGTCGAAGCTGATGTCTTGCCTCTGACCGCTGCAATCCATTACATCAGACACCTCTTTGTTAGCTCGGAGTCCTGATTCTCTCCACTTTCCTTCCAAGTCGGGAAGTTAAAAAAGCGTATGCCATTATCAGTCTTTTTCCACACAAATCGTGAGAGCGGTTGTTACATTTGATAACGCAGCAAAACTTCCCCATTCTAATGTTGTGTGGTATTCGGATGAGTAATAATAACACACTTAACCGCTTTCTTTGCTCACTACTAAACAAAGACAGGCAGACCACTATTCCCATAAATCCTTGCAGTTTTTCCATCGCGTGATGTCACGCACCCATTTTCTATAGCAGCTATACTAACCCTCTGTTCTAAGGACCTATCAGAGGCAGATGCTCTCTGCTGGTGACTGTCAGTTCATGGCCAACCATGCAAGTGATTTGAGAGCACACACCTCCACCAAGGCCCTATCTTCTCACATTGTGTTAGCAGGATTACGCAAAAGAGAAGGACAGAGCCTATGGATGTATGCGCTCTCTGAGTGCCCTCAAGTTCAGCTTATACCGTGTTTAAATATCAAATAAATTATTAGGTAAATTTAAAAGGAACAACTGTTTTTATGTCATTTAATAATAAACCAATTGTTTGATTTTAGGTGTACAGCTGTTCTGGCAGTTTATAAAAGTGTTGTTTAAAATTTCTGAATGTCGATGTCAGTGGTGGTTTCTGTATCATAACATTTTTTTTCTTTTGGTTTGGTCCAATTGCAGTGAATGAGTACATCAGCTCTGAGCTGCCAGTGTTCTTTGAGCTTCGTGTGCGCTACCTTCTGTCCTGTGAGCGGCTCACTGAGGCTATGGCCCTGGCTAAGTGTTGTGCTCAGCATCCCACAACTGGACAGCACTCGTTCTTCCTCCAGATCTACATTATGTGGCTTTACAAAACTTCACACTATGACTGCCTACTTAAAGAGGTGATTGCAGAGGACTGTGATATTTTTCAGTCAAATGTTAATTGTGCTTTCCCTCTGAATAATTGATAAAGTATGTGAAATACAGTAGCTCACAAAAGTGAGTACACCCCTCACATTTTTGTAAATACTTTATATCTTTTCATGGGACAACACTGAAGATATGACACTTTGATGCAATGTAAACTAGTCAGTGTACAGCTTGTATAACAGTGTAAATTTGCTGTCCCCTCAAAATAACTCAACACACAGCCATTAATGTCTAAACTGCTGGCAGCAAAAGTGAGTACACCCCTAAGTGAAAATGTCCAAATTGTGCCCAATTAGCCATTTTCCCTCCCTGGTGTCATGTGACTCATTGTTACAAGGTCTCAGGTGTGAATGGGGAGCAGGTGTGTTAAATTTGGTGTCATCGCTCTCACACACTCATACTGGTCACTGGAAGTTCAGCATAGCATCTCATGACAAAGAACTCTCTGAGGTTCTGAAAAAAAGAATTGTTGCTCTACGTAAAGATGGCCTAGACAATAAGAAGATTGCCAACAACCTGAAACTGAGTTGCAGCACGGTGGCCAAGACCATACAGTGGTTTAACAGGACAGGTTCCACTCAGAACAGGCCTCCCTATGGTCGACCAAAGAAGTTGAGTGCACGTGCTCAGCGTCACAGCCACAGGTTGTCTTTTGAAAACAGACGTATGAGTGCTGCCAGCATTGCTGCAGAGGTTGAAGGGGTGGGGTGGGGGTTCAGCCTATGAGTGTTCAGACCATATGCCGCACACTGCATCAAATTGGTCTGCATGGCTGTCATCCTAGAAAGAAGCCGCTTTTAAAGATGATGCACAAGAAAGCCCGCAGACAGTTTGCTGAAGGCAAGCAGACTAAGGACATGGATTACTGGAACCATGTCCTGTGGTCTGATGAGACCAAGATAAACTTACTTGGTTCAGATGGTGTCAAGCGTGTGTGGTGGAAACCAGGTGAGGAGTACAAAGACAAGTGTGTCTTGCCTACAGTCAAGCATGGTGGTGAGAGTGTCATGGTTTGGGGCTGCATGAGTGCTGCCGGCACTGGGGAGCTACAGTTTATTGAGGAAACCATGAATGTCAACATGTACTGTGATATACTGAAGCAGAGCATGATCCCCTCCTTTCGGAAACTGGGCCGCAGGGCAGTATTCCAACATGATAACGACCTCAACGACCCCAAACACCACCTCCAGGATTACCACTGCCTTGCTAAAGAAACTGAGGGTAAAGGTAATGGACTGGCCAAGCATGTCTCCAGACCTAAACTCTATTGAGCATCTGTGGGACATCCTCAAACGGAAGGTGGAGGAGCGCAAGGTCTCTAACATCCACCAGTCCCGTGATGTCGTCATGGAGGAGTGGAAGAGGATTCTAGTGGCAGCCTGTGAAGCTCTAGTGAACGTCATGGCCAAGAGAGTTAAGGCAGTGCTGGAAAATAATGGTGGCCACACAAAATATTGACACTTTGGGCACAATTTGGACATTTTCACTTAGAGGTGTACTCACTTTTGTTGACAGCCGTTTAGACATTAATGGCTGTGTGTTGAGTTACTTTGAGGGGACAGCAAATTTACACTGGTATACAAACTGTACACTGACTACGTTGTATCAAAGTGTCATATCTTCAGGGTTGTCCCATGAAAAGATATAATAAAATATTTACAAAAATGTGAGGGTGTACTCACTTTTGTGACATACTGTAGTTCTCCTTGTCTGCTGTTTAAGGTTGCTGATATCGATTGGAAATATGCAGTGCACATCATCTGTAACCTGGAGTGTGAGGAAAAGGATGAGTTCCTACTAGCCCTCTGTACAGCCTTCCTGTCACAGCAGCTACGCAGAGGAGATATGTATTATTTGTAGTAAGTACAACTTAAAGACTTTTTTGTGGGTCCCTATGTTGATCTAAAATCACAATTGTGATATTGGGCTATGTTACAGTGATGCAGTCAACAATCTGTTGTCTCACACGTGGCACATTTATGGGTGTTTTGAAATCCATTTTGCTATTTCAGCAGTGCAAAAACAAATTTTGCACCAGAAGGGAAGAGGCTGTCCTACTACTCTTAATTATTCAGAAGAGTGGTTTGCGTGTAATGTAAACTAAACCAATCACTGTCTTTGCTGTCATTTCCTTTAATAAACGGAGGCATGAGATCCAAGGCGAGATTTTAATACAGCAACATTTAAATGCAAGGACAAATCCATTTTGCACTGAGGATGGTGTATGCTTGTTCACAAAGTAGAAATTCTTTTAGGGACCATTAAAACCAAACAGTTTAAAGGGAAGTCTTTTTTAATCTCCTTGCCTGTAGCCCTGTTCGCACTGGGGAGACGTAATCATAATTGTGCACCGATAACAGCTTGACAGTTCAGAGGTTATTCCAGTCTTTGTCCATGATGTTGACATGATTCTTTCAGTTCACTGGACACCCATGGCACTGTACTCGTATGTGAAACTGCAGAAGAGTGACCGTCCTTCCCACAGATCCTGGCCCTGAGGTCCATTAATGTTCCCTGCTGTACTGACTAGGAGTGTGCCATGTCGTATCATTCACGACAACACTGGTATAAATTTTCATACTGGTGTAAAAATGAATATCGCGATATTTGGGGTCTGCTGCATGACGACATCACACCATTACACTGCCGACGAAAGTTGTGTGTCAGCATAGAAACGGCAAAACAAACATGCGCGGGAAATCTGCAGCTCCAAAGTCAGACGGTCTATATCCAGTTGAGTGGAAATATTTAAGTTTCACTTTATGTTTCAGACTGCTGTCATGTTTAAAAAAAAAAAAAAAATGGTGCAGCAGTGTGGATAATCTGCCTGCATTTTTTCCCGCATGTCTACAGCACCACTGGAGCGGTATTAACGTCGGACAATGTGCCGCTCAAAGTGGTTGTAATTGTATCTCAGTTCCATTTTGGCAACTTCTTGTTGATTTTATTCAACCACCCCAAGAGAGAGAAAAAAAAAAAACCTACATTCAGTGCAATGAGAGCCAAAAAGCCCCAGGACAGGCCCATGCAATGAGAGCAATGCAGGTAAAGGGATTTGGCATAAAACCCGACATCTGTGTTTAGTTGAGATGTATATCATTTTCTTGTAATATTTGATACAAAACTAAAAACTATTTAAATTAAGTCTGAGCTGCTGTTTATAAACTGGAGCAAGAAGTTTTTGTTTTGTTTTTCCTGAATATATTGAAGGTAAATAATGTTGGCCTGTGAAACAGTCCTTTTTGCATAAATTTAAAAGAAAAAAACTGTATGCTGCAATACCGCAAAGAATGTCATCGTGAAAATTAATAGAAATATCGTAATATTTTTAGGCCATATTACCCACCCCTAGTGCTGACTACAAAATTGCTGTATTTAAAAAATATATTAGGATACTTTCATTTTGAATCATTCTGTTAAAGAATGACAGTGAATGACTAGAGAAATAATGAAATGATCACGACAGCTGATCAGAGTCTGGGACACTAAGGAGAGGATGAATAAGTGAATGCTTAATGTCTGTACTGTCCTGTAAGTTTGTAATTTATTTGTTTATATTCCACGGTCCATTACGAGTTGCGGTGGGCTGGAGCCTATCATCATTTTTTGGCAAGAGGCTGGGTACACCCTGGACAGATCACCAATAAATGAATGAATGAATGAAAGATCAGGTAAGGGATTATGACAGATTTTCACAAAATCAGTCTGGATGAATAATAATGTGATTGAATGGATCACACTGGAAATAAGTGTTTTCACTTTCTTGTGTCATCCTGGATTTTGTATAACGTTTTATATGTATATTTACTTTTCCTGTGTTTGAATAACACATTCAGTGTCATTTTAAGGCTGCGTGCCCACAGGGAAGTAAAAATGCTTTCAACCTGTTTTCCTGAGCGCTTTTCATGCGCTTATTAAAAAAAGCACTCTGTCCAGTATCCTGGCAACCGCTTGACCTGTCACTCAAAGCGTGTCAGAGATTTGACAGATTTTGCTCCGAAACGCTCCACTCACTGGAATCACATCAAACTGGAAAGAAAATACACGTCCCTCCAAGCTTTGGCTGTTAAATATTGATCATGGTGTACTTTTAGGCTGATTGTGATCGGCTGGTGAGAGAAGTGTGCAGCTGATGGGCACTGCAGCACTCCGAAAGTTGAACTTTTTTCAGCTTTCAGTGCCATGAGCACAGCGACAAAATATGCTGACTGCTGAGAGCGTTTCTGTGTTGAGGGCACTGAGTGCATTAAATGCCAGACTACATAGAAAATGAACAGAAAATAGTTGTCCACAGCAGAAAAAAAAAAACGCATTGGTGGACATGCAGCGTAACCACATTCGTTGCTCACTACTAAGCACAGACAGGCAGAACACCTTTCCCACAATTCCTTGCGGTTTTTCCGTCTGGTGATGTCACATACCCATTCTTAATTATAGTCACAATTTAATCCTGAACCAAATAAAATTATTTTTAAAGCTCGAAAACTGTTTCAATCAACTTAAGACCCTTAATCAATTTTTGGCAGGTAAAATAATATATTTATAAGCTATAACAGTCCTTTGAGACTATTCACAAGTGTGACAGAGCAAGTTACAGTATTATATTCACAATTTAACCCTGAAAAACCAAATCAAGTTATTTTTAAAGCATGAAAACTGTTTCATTCAACATTAAGACCTTTAATCAATTTTTGGCAGGTGAAATAACATTTATAAGCTATAACAGTCCTTTGAGACTATTCACAAGTTGGACAGAACATGTTAATTCTAATCTTCACTGTCGGGGAGAGTTGTGCGGGTACAGATATTTACCTATAAATGCAGCATATCTCTGCCTGTGTGTGTTTGAGTCTGTGTGTTGATTCCACGCATATCTCTTGAAATGTTCGTCAGACTGGCCTAAGATTTTATACGTGCTTTGCTGAGGTTATTTTTTTTTTTTTTTTTTTTTTTTTTTTTTTTTGTTACTTATTTGTACCCGTAGGTAGACTTGGTTTGCAGTCTGGTGACAAGCCACCGGCTGCTGGTCGCTGCATGCGCGAGCGCCCTAAACCTACATGTTTTTGGTATGCGGGAGGAAACCGGAGAAATCCCGGAGTAAACCCGCGCAACACGGGGAGAACATGCAAACTCCACACAGCTCACTGTTGGTCGGGGGCTGGGATCGAACCCACGATCTCATGATCCCCGCGATCCCCCGGCCGAGGGTAAAACTGTGCTGCCACAGTGCTAAACCACTGCGCCACCGTGAGGGTGTGCATCCCTGAGTATGGAGTTGCTCAGTCAAAATACGTCATTTTTATTGATAAAAGTTTAGCCACCGCTCTGTCTCTTCATGCCCTGGCTTCAGGAAGTGTAAGCGGGGTTTCGGATTGACTCCGTGCTGATTGGACAATGCACGGCATCACGACCAGTCAGTCACCATAGTATTCACTGGATAAAACAAGGAAGTGAAAAATGACAAATTTGACTGGGGAGAGATAATACTGAAGATTTAATGCTTAAAAAATTATACCATAAAGTTGCTGTGATTGCCTAGGTCTAAAGGATAATTTGCCATATGTGGAGAGCACAAGGCGCGCAAGCAGACTAGGCGGAATGTCAGCGGGGACCGGGTCTGACAAAGAACACCGGTGTATCAACACAGAACATGCCGGGAGAAGCAGCGGCCCAATGGGGTGGACCACAGTCCTTCGCGGGGAGGCATGCCCAGCCTGCCTAGGCAGTAGTCGATGAAAGTACCTGCTTTACCCATGTGGTACCACTGTACTTTGCAGGACCAGGAGTCCCCCCTCCTGCAGGAGTATCTAAAAATTAAAAACTTAATACTGCCATGATTGTCGAGCGGAATGGCCAGAATGACTTAACGACTAAATGCAGGACACAAAAATGCCCAAATAACGAAATAAATCATTTTTAGTTAAATATCTGCTGACAAATGGGCAACACTGACGTAATGGTTGCAGTCAAATGGGTCCTTCTGCTGTGTATATTAATAGATGTACTTTATTTAGTTTAGTTTATTGGTTTGTTAGGGACCATGTACAGAAAAAAAACATTAAACACCGGGTAAAGATGCTCTGTACCAGATTATAGTGTTCTCACCAATTTCCATTTATAGTCGCTGAGGCAGGCAGGAAGATATTAAAAGAAAAACAGCACCTATAGAAAGCAAATCAGGTTGGGTTTCAGAAACTGTTGACCCTGATACAAGCATGGAGTAAGTTTAAAAGGTAAAAAGATAAGCGAAATGGCACACATAGAAACAATTTAAGGGTACAATTTCAAATCCCATTTAAGGGAGAGAGTCACTGCTGGCAGGCTTGATTACTTAAAATCCATTTTTTAGTGTCTGTGGAAAAGTCTCTGTAATTTGTTCTCGTCTTTGAAGCAGTGGGGAGCTTGTTCCATTTCGTTATAGCTTTGTATGACAAAGCTGATTGTTCAAAGCAGTTTTATGTAGGGGGATGCAACATTTCCACCTAGAGGAAGTCCTTGTTTCTCTGGCATTTTGTTCAGAAGTCGGGTACGCAGAAGTCTTGAGAGGCTTTTAAAAGTTTTAAAAGTAAAGTTTAAAAAAAAAACTTTTAATAACAAAATATTGCTAAAATATAAACTGATGCACTACAGTGGGTCTCAAATAGTTGTAATCAGGTTCAGGTTACTTTATTTGTACCCGTAGGTAGATTTGTTTTGCAGTCTGGTGACATCCATATTTACAAGCCACAATTACATTCAACATAGACACAAACACAGGCACGTGTCCTGTTATAGTACTGCATGAGTTTGACGATACACAGAAGAAATTCAATATTATAATTAACTCCATCACTGAACAGTGATACAAACTCCCATTCCCCAAAATGCAAGATACACTGTTCTAAATTAAAGTGATAAAAGATCACACAAATAAGTGATCTGACAAACAAATAAACAAGGGATCTGAAATAGTCCTTAATATTGTATGTCCCATTCATTTTCAATAATTAGGGATTCTGTAATTAATATTCACACAGTCAAATAAATCTTGGTGTTCAGTTCCTTTTATATTTGTCAAAGTCTAACGTGATTGCCGAAATATAGCTTACACCTCTTTGTATTCTTTTTTCAAACACAGCCTACACTGGGGTCTGTAAAGCCTAATTGGGATACCTGTTTTCACACAGTACTTGCATTCTAAGGGCAGTGCACTAGTTAAATAAATTCTATATATGTGCGGGTGGGAATGAGATTTCTCTTCATTACCAACACACATAAGCTCATGGGGCACCAGTCCAGGAAGAATGGACAATTTTATTAATAATTCAGTATTTGTACCAGCAATGAATCAGTCTCAAACATTTGTGAATTCTCCTGTGCTAATTGAGAGAATGGACACAAAATAATCAAGCAGAAACTCTGATGTACCTTTAACAATGATCAAACTCAGCTTAGATAAGGTATTGCATTCAAGTGACTTTTAAGGCAATGTGAAATGATTGACAAGTATCAAACACCGCATTAAACTGTTGATGGATTACTGCATAATGTGTATTATCAAACATTTGTGGAACCAAAGAAAACCATAGCTTAAATTGATTGGCACTGTAATGGAAAATGAAAAAGAACCATAAGATAGCTGTAAAACAGAATGGTTAGGAAAATTGGATGCAATTTTATGAAGAAAATGATAAGTTCATTTATAAAAAGGAAAATTTGGGTTACTCTAAAAAGGAAACGGATAAATGAAAAGATGAATATTACTTTTCCTAAGTTTTATAATTCTGGTCAGAGTTGTGATTAGACCTAGATCTCAACAGGAGAAATTTGGAAATACTCATATTTAGGCTGACATCAGACTGGAGCACAGCAGAGAGAGAAAATAGGTTGAGCTTACTTCGGAAGCAGGGTTTGGTGACAGAACATCAGTTGGATCCGAACTAGTTCGTCCAGTGGAGCAATGGAAATTATCTGCCCGAAGATAATTTCTTCCAAAAACCAACTGCAACTTGAACCTGCAACCACAGTAGCTCACATGAGAGGTTTGGCTCGCTCTGCTGATCTGAACCTCTCAGGATGGACCAAAATGTGATTTCAGAGGAATCAAACGGGTCCCTGGAGTTTTTAGGTCATTCAAGGTCCAGAGTCACAAAACTTGAAAGAATGAAAATGTTAAAGCCCCGAAATCAGAGTTCTTCTGATGTCATGGTAATTGAGTGAGCGTAAGCTTCTAATTAAATGTGAGGAAAATCAAAGCCAGTCCTTTTGGCACGGTGATTTAAGAAAAAAAAAACTTAAAAAAATATTAAGAATATGTAGGAGGAGAGAAGAATGGGAGTTTTACTCCAGGCAGCAGGTAAGGCTCGCACTCAGTGTGTGTGTGTGTGTGTGGGGGGGGGGGGGGTTGCTTCGATGAGGAAGTGAAAGGTCTTCTCTCATAGAAAGGAAAAAAGTCTGAAAAACTTGTGAGTTTCCCAACTTTTAAAGTGAGCGCTTTCCTAAAGAAAAAACTTTACTGGCAGTGAAAAGAATCAATTACATTTGAGAGCTGGAGACAGGGATGGACTTAACAAGCCTCTAGTCTATTCAGGAAAGGTTTCTTTGTCTGAAACTGACCAATAGAATGAAAGAGGTGTCAACATTTGAACAAGACTAGTTGGTGATAGACTGTTTCAAGTCAGATGGCTTTCGTGAGCTTCACAGAGAAAAGATGATTAAGCTGGAATTCACATTATACAAGCTAAACTTGCAATCTCATATTGGCATTCAAATGAATATAATTTTCTTATAACCTACTTTTCAAACATACAGTACATTCAAATTAATGATTAAAGAAAACACTTCAAACAAGAATTGTCCAGTGGAGTCCAGTCATAATTTCCAGTGTGTTTCTGAGAAGTATCTTCTGAAAAATGAGAATCTTAGGGATAAAAAGTTATTCCTGTGGGATTCACTAGTTACATGCCCATACTACTTGTAATTGACCATGAACACAATAGCCAACCAGAGTCAAGCATAAAGGTGAAGGAGATTTATTGGTGCAGAGGTGATAAATTAACAGTGTATAACTGGCGGTGGTGGTGGTGGTGGGGACTGGTGCCCACAGCGCCCACAGCGGTCGACATGGTGCTTCGCTGCGCTCTTTGTTTGTTTTTGTTTGTCAATTGTGTGTCTGCTTGCACTTATACCCGTGAAGAACTTTTAAATATCAGGACTTTGACCCCCACGGACCTCCTCCCAGTTTTTCTAGCCCCTGCCGCCGATCTGGTTTATTGTTTGGCTCGGAAAGTGAGACGGCGGAAGAGAGGAAGACGAGCGGGCGCTCTCGTACGACTTCGCAGGAGAGGCTCGCGAACGGCGCTGCCTGGCATATTTCTGTCCAATACCAACTCTCTCTCTAACAAGGTGGATGAACTGAGACTGCTGATGCGTTTTAAGGACCTCGCCTCCTCAGCTGTCCTCTGCTTTACTGAGACCTGGCTCCGGGAAAATATACCGGACAGCGCGCTGCGCCTCGACGGCTTCCAGCTCTTCCGTGCTGATCGTGACACAGAGCTTTCCGGCAAGACCACAGGAGGCGGAGTCTGCTTCTACATCAACTGTAGCTGGTGCTCTGATGTAACGGAAATTTCCAAACACTGTTCTCCTGCCTTGGAATTTCTTGTTATCAACTGCAAGCCTTTTTATTCCCCACGGGAATTTGCTTCTTTTATACTGATCGCTGTGTACGCCCCTCCCGACGCGGACACGCGCGAAGCTCAGCGCGTGCTCGCGGATCACATTCAACACACAGAGCGGAGTTTTCCAGACTCGCTGATTATTGTGGCTGGCGACTTTAATCAGTGCAATCTGAGCCACGATCTCCCCCGCTACAAACAGTTTATTAAATGCCCCACCAGAGGATTAAACACACTGGATCACTGTTACACCACAGTGAAAGACGCATATCGCGCTGTCCCTCGAGCTGCGCTGGGATTATCTGATCACGTGATGGTTCACCTCATTCCCACATACAGACAGAGATTGAAGCTCACTAAACCTGTTGTGAGCACTACGAAGATACGGACCAGTGATGCTGAGGAGAAGCTGGAAACGTGCATGGAAATATCTGACTGGGGCATGCTTAAAGGAGCCACGCATGATCTGGATGAGTACACGGACACTGTGAACTCATATATCCACTTTTGTGAAGAGAACATTCTTCCATCACGCACCAGGGTGAGTTACTCTAATGACAAACCCTGGTTCACAGCTAAGCTCAGACAGATCAGGAAGGAGAAGGAAGCAGCGCTGAAAAGTGGAGACAGGGACTGCTACAGGGAGGTTAAATACCGGTTTAACAGAGAGCTGAAGAGGGCTAAATCTGTGTACTCAGAGAGACTCCAGCAGCAGTTCACTGCTAATGATTCGGCTTCCGTGTGGAGAGGACTGAGGCAGATCTCCAACTATCGGCCTCAGGCTCCTAAAGGTCAGGATGACAAAGCCCTTTGTCAGAGACTGTCCCAACACTATGCCCGTTTTGACACCTCGTCATCTGTGTCCAACTCCCCCCCTCCCTCCAGCTCCACAGCCTCCACATTCCCTACTTCATTTAAGGCACCCCCCCCCACCTCCCCCCCTCCCCTTATCATCAGTGAGCAGGATGTGCTCAAACAGTTCTCCAGACTGAACCCGCGCAAGGCCCCCGGCCCAGACGGCGTGTCTCCCTCCACCCTGAGACTCTGTGCGAAACAGCTGGCTCCTGTATTCACAGACATTTTTAACACCTCCCTTAAGTTATGCCACGTGCCGTCCTGCCTCAAATCCTCCACCATCATCCCTGTCCCCAAGAAGCCACGGATCACTGGACTTAATGACTACAGACCTGTAGCGCTCACCTCTGTAGTCATGAAGTCCTTTGAGCGCCTGGTCCTGTCCCACCTCAAGTCCATCACCACCCCTCTCCTGGACCCGCTGCAGTTTGCCTACCGAGCCAACAGGTCTGTAGACGATGCAGTCAACCTGGCCCTCCACTCCATCCTGCAGCACCTGGACTCCCCGGGAACCTACGCCAGGATCCTGTTTGTGGACTTCAGCTCCGCATTCAACACCATCCGCCCCGCTCTGCTCCGGGACAAGCTGTCCCTGCTCAACGTGCCTGACTCCCTCTGCAGGTGGATCATCGACTTCCTGACGGACTGGAGGCAGCATGTGCGGCTGGGAAAGACTGTCTCAGACTATACTAGCATCAGCACCGGATCACCCCAGGGCTGTGTACTTTCCCCCCTACTCTTCTCCCTTTACACCAACTCCTGCACCTCCAGCCACCAGTCTGTCAAGTTGATCAAGTTTGCGGACGACACCACCCTCATCGGGCTCATCTCCAACGGCGACGAGTCCGCCTACAGGAGAGAGGTGGCCCAGCTGGCGTCCTGGTGCAGCAATAACAACCTGCAGCTGAACGCTCTGAAGACAGTGGAGATGATTGTAGACTTCAGGAAAGTCACTACTCCTCTGCCCCCCCTCACCCTCTCAGGCTCTCCCATCACCACTGCTGATTCCTTCCGCTTCCTAGGCACTACCATCACCAGGGACCTCAAATGGGAGCTGACCATCAGCTCACTCATCAAAAAAGCCCAGCAGAGGATGTTCTTCCTGCGGCAGCTGAGGAAGCTCAAGCTACCCACCAAGATGTTAGTGCAGTTCTACACAGCCATCATCGAGTCCATCCTCACCACCTCCATAACCGTGTGGTACGCAGGAGCCACTGCCAGGGACAGACTAAGGCTGCAGCGCGTCGTGCGCACTGCTGAGAAGGTGATCGGCTGCAAGCTCCCATCTCTCCAGGATCTGTACATCTCCAGGACCCGGAGGCGTGCTGGCCGGATCATAGCCGATCCCTCACACCCTGGTCATGTACTGTTTGCCCCCCTCCCCTCTGGTAGAAGACTTCGGTCCATCCAGACTAAAACCTCCCGTCACATGAACAGCTTCTTCCCCTCTGCCATTAGACTGCTGAACACTAAGTGACTCTCGTGCACCATGTACAGCAGCTCAACCAGACTCATGTCAATCATCACTGTTTTCTTCCTGCATTACCGACTGCACTATATAGTTCTCCACAGTATCTGCTGCTGGCTAATATATATTTTAACTGTTGACCAGTATCACTTAATCTTATCCTACACTTTATTACATGTATAGTTTATTTCTCTTATCTTATCATGTTTAATGTTGCAGCATTGTACCGAGACAAATTCCTAGTTTGTGTACTACATGAACAATGGCAATAAACCTGATTCTGATTCTGGTGGTTGTACCAAATCAAGGAAATGAGGAAAAAAAAAGGGGGGGACCTGTGCTGTCTTTTCTTCTAAACCAAACCAACCAACCAAAATCCTCACTATTTGACTAAAAGAAGATATTGAATAAAACCTGCAAAGGAGGCACCAATCACATAACCTAGTGTTTTTTTTTTTTTTTTTATTTAAGTTTTTGTAAAGGGTATACAGGTCGTTACAGCAATGCAGTGTTTACATTTTCATCACATGTTCCCTTATTTTCTGATATCTGACAACATTGGAAGATTAATTCTTACAACACCCCTTTTTTTTTTTTTAAAAGTGAAAGAAAAAGTGAAATTAAAGAGAAAAAAAAAACAAAAAACAAATAACAAAAAAAACCAAACAAACCAGTAAAAAACAAACAAAAAGAAAAAGTAAGTAAATAAAGATAAAAGAGCATCTGAGTAGCTTTGGAACAAAGAGCGGAACCATTATTGAAATGGTATTTGTCAAAGATTAGATCTAATGGAAGACACATATGCGGTCCAGGGTTGCCAAAAGTTCATGAACCCATCCATGTCCTGTCTCAGTGCGAATGTCAACTTTTCCATCGAGTAAATGTCTTGGATCACGTTAGTCCAATCTTCAGGTGTAGGACAGTCCTTCAACATCCATTTTTTAGTTAGAGCTTTTTTGCTTGCCAATATTAAAACATTGAATAAGTATTTTTCTCCTCGTCTTTCCAGTGAGTCCGGTAGTAAACCCAAATACAAAGTTACAAAAGAAAAGGGAACTGTGATTTTGAATATTTTCCCCAATATTGTCTGTACCTTGGTCCAATATTGGTGGATAACTGGGCATGACCAAAACACATGAAAATGATTTGCAGTCTTTTCACCACACAAGCGCCAACAGTTCAATCCCTTATGGGTAAATTTGTTTTGTGCAGGTGTTCTGAAAAATCTTGCCAAGTTTTTCCATCCAAATTCTCTCCACTGCAGGGATGAGGTACTTTTCCATTGCTGTTTATTTAGCTTTTCCCATATTTCCAGTTGTAAAGTGAAATTCCCGTCTTTTTCCCATCTCTCTTTTATATAAGATGTGTTGTCTCCTTTTAAGTCTTGAAGACCTTGGTATATTTTAGAAATGTATCTGATCCCTGGGATCCCTTTATATGCCATTAAGAAGACCTTCAGAACACCTGACTGGGCCCTTTCCAAAACCTCCTTTTTAAGTATATTGTTTATGTGGTGTCTAAGCTGGAAGAACCTGTAAAGGTCTTGATTTATTAGGCCTTGTTTTTTCAAATCTTCAAAACTTCTTAAGATTTGCCCTTTAAAAAAATCGTAATATTTTATCAGCCCTTTCTCCTTCCACTTTTTAAATCTGGTGTCTGTTTTATTAGGAGTAAAGTCCTGATCATAGGCGATCCATTGCAGAAGTCGATAGGGCTCTTTAGTTTGATTCTCTCTGACTATCTTAAACCAAATTTTTAGCGGGGTCTCTATCCACGGGTTAGTGTTATTCAAAAGCTTAGGTAAGGCATTGTTCCCTATTATCGCCTGTAGGGGGATGTCACTTGTTATTTGGCATTCGATCTCCTTCCATTGTGCAGTGTAGACTGGGTTACATATCTCTACTAAAGTTTTAATTTGTGCGGCTTTAAAGTAGTCCCTGATATTTGGCAGCGCGAGCCCACCTTTGTCTTTGTTTAGCTGTAGAGTTCTATATCTGATTCTAGGTCTCTTGCCCTGCCATATGAATCTTGAGATCCTTCTGTCCAGCTCCTGCCATGTTTTTTGGGAGGTTCTACCGGTATTGTTTGGAAAAGGTATAGAAGACGTGGAAGTATATTCATTTTGACTGCTTCAATTCTTTGTGCAGTACCCAAGAATGGTATCATATTCCATCTTGCTAGGTCAGATTTTATTTTTGTCACCAGTGGATCATAGTTTAGTGATATAATTTTGTTGAGTTGTTTCGGGATATTGACCCCCAGATATTTCATAGATTCCGACTCCCAGTTAGTTTTGAGTTTGCTTAGTGAATAATGATTTGGGTCATAGTTGAATGTTAAAACTTGGGTTTTATGCATATTTAATTTGTACCCCGATAAATCTCCATACTCTGAAAAAACTGAGGTTAGTTCTGGTAAAGAAGTGTCCGGCTGCCCTAGGTATATTAAAATGTCATCAGCAAAGAGTGCTATTTTATGTTCCTTCTGACCAAGTGTAATACCTTGAATTTTTTGGTTTTGTCTTATCCATTGGCTCAGAGGTTCTATGAAGATTGCAAAGAGCAGTGGAGACAGGGGGCAGCCCTGACGACATCCTCTTTCCAGTTCAAAAGATGATGATAAATTACCGTTAATCCTTATTTTAGCTGTTGGTTTTTTATATAATGCCTGTATAGTTCTAATGAAGTTGTTATGAAAATTGAAACTGGATAAGATTCTATATAGAAAAGACCAGTCAACCGAATCGAATGCTTTTTCAGCATCTAATCCCAATATGACTGCATTTAAGTTATATTTTTTTATATGATGAATTATGTGTAAAGTGCGTCGAATGTTGTCTTGTGTCTGTCTTTGTCTTATAAAACCTGTTTGGTCTAAATGAATTAGGTCTGTCAGTATATTTTCTAACCTTTTGGCAAGGATAATGGTAAAAAGCTTATAGTCCTGATTTAGTACACTGATTGGTCTGTAGTTGGAGCACTCTAGTTTATCCTTTTCAGGTTTAGGTATAACTGCAATGACCCCTTCTCTCCAGGAGGGGGGGATTTCCCCTGTGTGGAGGACATAATTAAATGTTTTCAGGAGGAGAGGAGATAGTTGCTGTTTAAAGGTTTTGTACCACTGCTGTATAGCCATCAGCTCCTGGGGATTTGTTAGCTTTAAGTTTCATAATTGCTTTTTCCAATTCTTTAGGATGTATTTCTGACAGTAGTGTTTTATTTTGTGACTCCGTAAGTTGGGGAAGGTTTAATGTGTTTAGGAATGCCTCGGATGCGTTTTTATGTTTTTTGTGGGAGTATAAGTTCTTATAGTAATTCTCGAAGTTTTTAAGAATATCCTGAATTCTGAATTTTATTTCCTTTGATACTGGGTCTCTGATTTTGTAGATTAGTTTATTTGACAGGGACAGTGCAATAAACATAGACAATTAATCAAAGACAATCAATCTGATGTGTTGCACATAGAGTGTATAGCTATTAGCTAATTTGCAACTCTTGTCCCTGGATGTGCTTTAGAAAAAAGAATCAAGATAAAAAATATACACAATAACCACATACATCAATGCAGAAAAATTATAAATACACAATTATAAATATTATAAATATTATAAATACACAAATATAACAGCCTGACTCACATTTAACATAAATATTATAAATATTATAAATACACAAATATAACAGCCTGACTCACATTTAACACATATAACATAACTCACATTTGCCTATTTCAGGCCTTCCTCCCTCCGTCACTCACTATAAACAAACACATTTATTCCTTCCCTTCATTCACTCTCACTTTGCAGACAATTAATTCATACATGAGTACATTCTTGTTTATTTTTCAGCCAGTTTTTAACATTTTTAGTGAATGTTTTAAAGTCCGTTATTATTTTAATTTCATTTGGCATTGTGTTCCAGATGTGACTACCCTTTATAGAGAAAGCTGTTTGTCCAAATGTGGTTCTGCGGTGGAATATTTTACAGTTATTGTTAACAGAACTCCTGGTGGCTCTGCTGCTGTCCTGTCTTTGGACAAAACCAGCAAGTGGCTCGGGTGCTGATTTATGGAAACATTTGAACGTTAATTTCAGAAGACAGAGGTCAATGAAGCTCTCAAAACTCAATAGGTTGTATTTTTTTTAAAACATTACAGTGATGCCACCTAATGGGCTTTTTGTCCAAGATTTTTAGGGTTTGATTATATAATGAACCTATATGTCTTATTGTGGAAGGGGCTGCTTGAGCCCAGACTGTCAAACAGTATGATATATGAGAAAAAACCATAGAATGCATATACAGTGCAGCTGCTTCGTAAGGTATGTAATATCTAATTAATTTAAAGCAGTTCAGATTTTTTTTTACTGTTTTTGAAATTTTCTTTATATGAAGATTAAATTTGAGTTGAGGATCTAGTACAATGCCAAGGTATTTGAATTCTGTAGCTAAACTGATGTCATGATCATGTATATTAACTTTAAAATGTTGCAGGTTACATTTTTTGATTGAAAAGCACATTGAGACTGTTTTCTGAAGGTTCAGCAATAGATGGTTCTTGAGGAGCCACTCTTGGACATCAACCATACTTGTAGACAGTACATCTGCAGCCTGTGCTGGAGTCTTGGCAGCTGTGTAAATAACTGCATCATCTGCATAAAGTTGGCATGTTGCAGCTGAGCAGTGTAACGGCAGGTCATTAATAAAAATGCTGAAAAGTAAAGGACCAAGAATGGACCCTTGTGGGATACCCATGCGGTTGTTTAAAAATGAGGATTTATCCTGGTGAACTTTTACACACTGTTCTCTATTCTGGAGATAAGATGCAAACCATTCTAATGTATTTGGGGAGAAGTTAAAAGATACCATTTTGGATAAAAGCAAACTGTGGTTTACAGTATCGAAAGCCTTTTTGAGATCTAGAAAAACAGCTCCTACCACATTACCCCTGTCCAAGGACTGTTTGACGTTTTCAATAAGGCAACAATTTGCTGTTTCTGTTGAGTATCCTGGTCTAAAACCAAATTGATGTGGATGAAGAAGTTGATTGTCTTGTAAGTAGTCTATCAGCTGTGTAGCTACAACTTTTTCAAGAACCTTAGATAGGACTGGTAAGATAGAGATTGGGCGGTAATTGCATATATCGTCTTTACTGCCTGATTTATGAACTGGTATGACGACAGCTTTTTTCCAGCCAGATGGAAATGTACTAGACCTAATGGAGAGATTAATGAGATGAGTCAGTGGTTTGATTAATATTTTGCTGTGCATTTTGAGAAAGGAGGTGCTCATATTGTAGATATCATTAGTTTTTGAGTTTGACAGTGTTTTAACAATACCAGCAATTAACTTCTCATTTACCTCATCGATGTGAAAAGTATCTGTTGGAAGTATGGAATTTGTGTTGTTGAGCACATTTGGCAGCACAAAAATTTTTGTTAAGTCTTCCACAGAGCCCACAAAGTGTGAATTAAATTCATTTGCCAAAGTAGCCTTGTCACTGACGGTCTTGCCATTGATTCTAAGTTCCTTTACCCCCTTCTGATCGTTTTTTTTATTAGTTAAGTTATTTAAATGCCTCCATAGGGAACTGTTGTTACCCTTTGCATGATCTATCAGTTTATTGTAATAAGATATTTTTGATTTTCGCAGCTCATGTACCACTTTATTTCTTAAACTTTTGTACACAAGGTGATCATTTTGTAGTTTGGAGGTTAGTGATGTTTTCAGTGCATAGTCTCGCCTCTTCATAAGTTTTCTTATTTCATTATTTAACCATGGTAGGCTAATCTTCTGTTGTCTACTTTTAATTTGCTTTGAAAATTTTTCTATAGACTTTGTGATTGTTGCAGTTATAAAATTACAACAATCATCTACTTCACATGTTGACATGAGCTGCTCCCAATTTTGATTCTCTAAGTAATGTTCAAACTCCTCATTTTTTGATTTGGGGATAATAAAATTTGATTTGTCAATATCGACTCCCCCAAAATACTGTAGTCGCTTTTTAGTAAGTTTCCTGACAGCAAGAACCATGTTATGATCTGAGAGACCAGTTACAAGATTATAGGTTCTGGTTATTCGTTCTGGTTTATTAGTAAATACCATGTCAATAAGTGTTCTGGATTGTTTGGTTATCCTGGTGGGTCCTTTGATGATTTGCTGGTAATTAAATTTAGTCATGAGGCTTTTCAGTTTTTGTTTGTCTTTTTTATCAGACCAGTTGATATTAAAGTCACCATGAATTATTGTTTCTCTGTTCTTCTCAAGTTGTTTAACCAGATCACTTAATTCATTATAAAAGGAAGAGTTGTGTGACAGTGGGTTGTACACTACTGCAATGTTGAAATTCATTACCGGAGAGAGACATACATTAACAGCTAAACATTCAAGTGAAGTAAGATTGTAGATTGCTCTTTCTGTTTGATGTTTCCTCAATTTATAGGCTAGCAATTTTGCCGATTTACTGCCTGCTTCATAGTATTTTTGTTTCAGAAATGTAAGTTTCTTCTGGATTTCTATTGTGTAGATCTCATTTATTTGGTTTTTAATTTCCTTAATCTTGAGCGAGTCAGTAGAATGAGTGTTGCCTTTGTGTTCTTTTTCTAGGTTCCTAAGTTCTGACTCTAATGTGGATAGTTTTTCTTGTCTTAGTTTCTTTTGGGTTGCCAGTTTTGCAATAATCTTTCCTCTTATTACAGCTTTACATGCATCCCACAGTATTAAAGGGGATACTTCTCCATTATCGTTATCTTCCAAATATCTGAGAATATCTGATTCCAATTCATCTTTCAATGGTCCTTTCAGGACATTTGAATTTAACCTCCAAGAAAATGTATTATTTGTGTATTTTTGGATATTTAAGTCCATGTAGATCGGACTGTGGTCGGAGAGATCCATCAGTCCTATTTTACATGTTTTTACTCTTCCAATGTCTCTATTAAACATAAAAAAATAGTCAATCCTTGAGTAAGATGAATGTGGAGTTGAGTAAAATGTATAGTCTTTTACACTGGGGTTGAGTTCCCTCCACACGTCACAGATTCCCAATTCTTTTAGTAGCATCCGAGTCTTCCTGTTTTGGGTGTTATTTTGATGTGGGGAATTACCAGAAGCATCCCAGTATGGATTCAGTCTAAGATTGAAGTCCCCACCACATATCACTAAACCTTGAGCTTTAGTTATCATTAGGTCGAATACATTTTTATAAAATTTCCAGTTAGCCCCTGGGGGAGCATACACATTCAGCAGGGTGATATCTTCTCCCTCTAGCCGCCCAGTTACCAAACTGTATCTCCCTTCTTTATCTTTGTGTTCTGATTTTTTTTCAAATGTAATTTTGGTTGATATCAATGTCGCTACTCCCCTCCTCCTCCCTGATTTATATGAAGATGAAGAGATCATTTTAAACCCTTGTCTACTGAGTTTATTGTGTTCCACGTCTGTTAGGTGGGTTTCTTGTAAAAGTATTATTCCTGCTTTGTCTTTTTTCATTTTGCCTAGAATCTTGGATCTTTTAACTGGATTCAGGATTCCTTTTACATTATATGAAATTATTTTGGTTACACCCTGTTTCTCCATTGTGTTGTTTTGTTTAGTATAACTGTGTGGTGGCCCTCTTTTGTGCTACTCAGAAACTGAAAGAACATTAAAAACAAGAAAAACATTAAGAACATAGTGTAAAAAACTTTAAAACAAAAAGCTGTCATAAGAACTTCCTGAGCTGAGGTCTTTTTAAAGACCCTGTAAGAGCCTTGATGGAGTGAAGGCTCTGAGGGAAATTCCTCAAACTCTGTTACGTGTTGAGGGCCCTCTCTTACCACTGAAAGTAGTCCCATGCTTTTAACGTGAGTTTCAGAACCCAATCCAAACTTGTAATGATTTTTTTTTTTCCTTTTATACCTAAACCCTGTGAAATTGTGTGCACCCTCCCACCCCCATCACATCAAACATTCACGCAAAAACAGTATTTGTTAGTATGAGGAGAACATGTGGATTATTGTCACATTTCTATTTTAACAAGTTTTTTTTTTTTTTTTATTACAAAAACTTATTTGTTTCAAATAATATGATTGTTCCATGAAATGTTTTACCACATGCTGAATATGCATCTCCTTTAATGTTTGTTACCTTGTATGAGGGGGGTTGGATGTGCGGATTGATTCAAGAGAAAAGAAAAAAAAAAAAAAAAAAGGTCGCTATTCCAACCTGAAAACGGATAGTTTATCCGCGACGCTCTGGTGCTGGGTTTCCCGCTGCTGGTCCGTGGATTTTGAGGGTCTTTGTGTTGTCCATGTTTGCGCTTTGATCTTCTCACTCGGGTCTGCTGCGGGTTTAAATACCGTTACCGGGAGCCCTCTTTTCGCCATGTCAGCTGTTGCTTCTTCCGCCGAATTATAGAGACACGTTTCATCGCCGTAGAAGACCCTTAACTTCGCAGGAAATGGTGTCTGAAAGCGCAATTTCTTCTCTCTTAACACCTTTTTCGCGTCATTGTATTCCCTGCGCTTTTTAAGGACCTCCGGGGCGTAATCGTGTTCCACATAGACTTTTCTCTCCTGGTGCATAAATCCTTTTTTCTGCCAGGCCAGTCTTACAACCTCTTGTTTTATTTTGAAATTGGAAAATCTTACCAACACCGAACGTGGGGGCGCTTCCGCCGCCGGCCTAGCGGCTAATGAACGATGTGCCTTTTCTATCTTCAAGTCGGTGGTTTGTGGAATATCCAATTTCTCTCTTAGTAAGGATTCCACGCATTCTGCCATTGAGTTAAAACCATTTTCGGTTCCTTCTATCAGACCATGAATTCTTATGTTGTCTCTTCTTTGTTTTCCTTCTTGGTCGGTTAGCTTAGCCTCTATAGCTGCTTGTCTTTTGCGTAGGTCTAGCACAGAATCTTCGAGCACTTTTATTCGATCCTCTGTTTCCAAGATTCGGTTCTCGGCCTGGTCCACTCTGCTGTTTGTCCTTTTCAATTCTTCTCTGAATTCCCGAAATTCGGCCGTAACATCTCGGCGAAATCGTCGTAGCTCCTCAAATAGTGATTTCAGGCTAACCCTTTTGTTAGCTATCACCAGTTCCTCGTCTTCTGAACGGAGATCTTCCAGTTCAGATTCTCCGGCCGATACGTGTCCTGGCCTGGAGAATTTCAGTTTCTTCTGTTTTCCTTTAGACATGATGATTTTGTCTTTTGATTTTCACTCCTCCAAAAATCCGTTAAGTTTGATTTTCAAGGTGTTATCCTGGATTGGGTCTGAGAGCTTCAGTGTTAAGCTGCAGTCGCCATGGCGTCCAGACCGGAAGTCATAACCTAGTGTTTTTAACAGAGGTAAAAAAACGACATGCAGCAGGGTACAGTAGTGATGGGATGGCAGGCTCTGGAGCTTCGAGGGTGCTCCAAGCTTGTTCAGGAGATATTTGGTAAAGCGCGTTTCAAATCAAATCAAATCAAACTTTATTGTCATATTGCTGTACATACAACTGTAGTGCAGGCAAGATGAAATTGCGTTTCTCTCGGCATCCATATAAATAGAAGCAGCATGATATAAGACACACTCACACATATCTTCACACCCCCCCACCCCCACCCCCCATCCATTCACACATCCCTGAGACATACTTGGGAAAAACTAACTATAATATACAAATAATATACATAATGTCCGTGGTGCAGTAGTGTGTATGAGAGATTCCGGGTCAACTGTTCAGCATCCTGACAGCTTGTGGAAGGAAGCTGTTGATCAGTTTAGTGGTTCTGCCTCTGATGCTCCGGAATCATTTACCAGATGGCAGAAGTTCAAAGTGTTTATGCAGAAGGTGAGAACAGTCCTTGACAATGTTCAGTGCCCTGCTCCTACAACGGTTCTGAAAAAGTTCTTGGACAGAGGGGAGGGAGACTCCAATTACCCTCTCAGCTCCCTTGACTATCCTCTGCAGGGCTTTTTTGTCTGATATACTGCAGCTGGAGTACCATGTAGCAATGCAGTACGTCAGAATACTCTCCACCACACCTCTGTAGAAGGTCCTGAGGATGCAGATGGGGAGAGAGGCCTGTTTGAGTTTCCTCAAGAAGTGCAGTCTCTGCTGAGCCCGCTTCCTGATCCCCAAGGAATTCTTGCTCCAGGTCAGGTCCTGCGAGATCTGCACTCCGAGGAACTTGATGTTCTCCACTTTCTCCACTAAACGGCCGCCGATGCTGAGGGGGACGTGTTCAGGCTGTGACCGCCGGAAGTCGATAATCACTGCACTGCACTGTGTGTCTATATATATACATTTATAGTAATATGGACATATGTTTGCTAGATGTTGTTTTTTCTTGCCTTCTGATTGTTGCTCTGAGTGTTGCTATCCCTGTGCTGTTGCAATCCTGGAATTTCCCCATTGTGGGACTAATAAAGGCTTATCTTATCTTATCTTATCATCTCCTTCGTTTTGTCCACGTTGAGCACCAGATTGTTCTCCCTGCACCAGCCCTCCAGGTCTCTCACTTCTTCCCTGTACATTGATTCCTCATCCCTCTGAATAAGTCCCACCACCGTGGTGTCATCTGCAAACTTAATAATAATCTGGTTCCCCTCGTGTCTGGATACACAGTCATGTGTTAAAAGTGTAAACAACAGTGGACTGAGTACGCAGCCTTGAGGGGATCCGGTGCTCAGCGTGACAGAGTTGGAGATGTTGTTTCCAACCCGGACAGACTGAGGTCTCTGTCAGGAAATCCAGGATCCAGAGACATGTGGCGGTGTTCAGACCAAGAAGGAGTAATTTCTCCATCAGTCTCTGGGGAATAATGGTGTTGAATGCTGAACTGAAATCAATGTACAGGAGTCTGGCGTAGGTGTCTTTCTGGTCCAGGTGGGTGATGACAGAGTGTAGGGTGGTGACTATAGCATCCTCCGTGGAGCGGTTTGAACGATATGCAAACTGGAGTGGGTCGTGTGATGCAGGGAGGCAGGCTGTAATGTGTGGTTTGACAAGCCGTTCAAAACACTTCATCACAATTGGTGTCAGTGCAACAGGACGATAGTCATTCAAACAGGACACAACTGGTTTCTTTGCCACCGGTACAATGATAGAGGTCTTGAAGCATCTGGGAACAATGGCTTGACTCAGGGAGATGTTATAAATGTCAATCAGGACATCCGCCAACTCGCTCGCGCAGTCTCGGAGTACACGTCCCGGGATGTTGTCCGGACCTGCAGCTTTACGTGGGTTGACTCTGGTTAGGGTCCTCCGTGTGTCCGCTGTGTTGATGGTTAAAGCTGGTCCGACCGATGGTGGGGGTGGGCCAGCCCTCCCTCTGGTTGTCGGGTTAGATGCTTCAAAACGTGCAAAGAAGTCGTTGAGCCTGTCTGGAAGCAAAGCGTCGTCATCATCGACCCCCTGCCTAGACTTATAGCCCGTCAGTGTCCGAACTCCCTGCCACATCTGCTTGGTGTTCCTAGTGTCACAGAGGTGTCCCTGGATTTTCTCCGCATAGGCACTCTTCGCCGCCTTAATTCCCTTTGAGAGCGCAGACCTGGCTGAGCGGAGAGCGATCCTGTCCTCCGCTCTGAAGGCTGCATCTCTGGCTGTAAGCAGCGAGCGCACCTCTGCAGTCATCCAGGGCTTATGGTTACCCCGCATAGTGATGGTCTTCACTGTAGTGACATCCTCTGTGCACTTCGCAATGTAGCTGGTGACTGTTTCAGCATACTCCTCCGCATCTGTCTTGTCTTCCTGGGAGGCTGCTATTTTGAAAACCTCCCAGTCTGTGTGCAGAAAACAGTCTTTCAGTGCAGAGGTTGCACTCTCTGGCCAAATCCTGATTTGTTTCGCTGCCGGCCTGCTGCGCTTCAATAAAGGTTTGTAGACAGGCACCAGCATCACGGATATGTGCTCAGAAAGGCCGAGGTGGGGGCGGGGTATAGCCTTATATGCATCTGTGTTTGTGCACACTAAGTCCAACATATTCTCTGCTCTGGTCTTAAAGTCTACACATTGTTTAAACTTGGGGAACACAGTCTTTAAGCTGGTGTGGTTAAAATGCCCCGCAACCACCACAAAACTGTCCGGATGTGAAGTTTGGATTTCACTAATCGCATTGTGCAGTTCCCCAAGTGCCTTCTTAGCATTAGCGTTAGCGCTCGGCGCTATGTAAACAGCCGCTACAAACACGTTGCTGAATTCCCTCGGCAAATAATATGGCCGACAATTTACAATAACAAACTCTGCCAACGGAGAGCAGTGTTTAGACACTAATGTGGCATTAACGCACCAGTTCTTGTTAACATAGATGCATAGCCCCCCCCCCCCCTTCCCCACGGCTCTTACCGGAGCTCGCCGTTATTCTGTCAGCACGGAACATCGCCATATCTTCCAGCTCAATGGCCTTGTCAGGGATGTTGTCGTGGAGCCATGTCTCCGTGAACACAAGCACACAGCAGTCTCTCCACTCTCTCCGGGTTTCTCTCAGCAGACGCAGCTCGTCCAGCTTGTTGTCGAGGGAGCGGACGTTAGAGAGAAGAAGCGACGGTACAGCTGGTCTGGAGGGGTTAGCCTTTAGCCTAGCATGGATCCCAGCCCTTTTTCCATGCTTTTGCCTGCGTTCACACCATCTGCGCTTTCTCCTCTCTCGGGTAGCTTCCAGCGGGGACTCCGCCAGAATTCCATGCTGGCGAAGAATGTCCAAATCACAACCGAGCGCCGCGATTCTTGCAGTGTGCAGCACCTTGATGTTTAATAAGGTCTCACGGTTGTAAGTTTTACAGAATGTACGTCTGGGATGATAAAAACATTCAAAACTCTCACACTCGCTGATGCCAAGAGGGGCAGCTGCGTCCGTGCGTGCCGCTGCCATTTTGTACAGAGGCATATATTGCTGACATATGTGTTCGCGTCGTACCACATGACTGGGTCAGTAAGCCATTCATGACTTTGCACGCAACATGAAATAAAGTGAGCAGCAATAGACACTGGAAATCCCCGTCCCTCACATTTTGTGCTGTTAATGTTTGACTGTGTAAGGGATTTGTCACAGCCAATTTCCAGATGGAGCCAGCACCAAAAACACAGACTTCTCCCGTTTGAGAACAGTTTGATCTCATTTCTCCCATTGATACATTTTTCACAAATAGTGGATATTTATTGTAACTAAAGTGATGGCCTAGCGGTAAAGCATCTGCCCCTCAACTGGGAGACTGGGGTTCAAGTCCCAGCAAGGCCATTCTTGTAATTTTATTTGCAAGGTGAAGTGACTGTTGTGTTTCAAAGAGCTTGGCTCATTATGCTGAGGCACTATTGTGCCCTGCATGAGAATAAGGATAGAGGTGAATTTATTGGGAAAGACAGAAATGTGTCTATCATATGCTGTACAAACCTGCAGTGGCCTTCCTTTGCACACCTGCATCCTCTGTGCTCTGAGTATTCTCCAAAGCTGGAGAAATAAACCAAATTATTGAATATTGGGGGCGCTACTCTGTCAGAGCGACTCCTGACACTGCTGAGTGAGTGGGAGAATTATTGTTGTTTTTGAGTGTTTTTTTGCACGTTTTTCTGTCTTTTTTTTTTGCACTTGCTGAAATGATAATCGAAACAGTGTTCTATCTGGCTTGTGCCTGACTGTTTATCATGAATCTGTGGTGTGCAAACGGACTTTGTTTACAACCGGCGCAGCCATTCACCACCATCCCAGGTAGGTTCGCTTATTCGCGGGACTATCTGTTGGAATTGAGCTGCTTGTTGCCAGAGTCCGTACTGACATCGCTCCATGATGACAACATACCTGTGGAGTTAATTCGTGGATACAAGAGGAAGCGAATACAAAGGAAAAGAGGGTCAAGAGGAGGAATAAGGAACAGACTGAGGAGGAGAGGCAGCCGCTTACCTTTACCTGCCATAACCCTGTCAAACGTGCGTTCGCTAAAGAACAAAAGTGAAGAACTCGCCACACTGATCAGGTATGATTGGGATTACCGGCAAACCCATCTTTTCTGTTTCACAGAGACATGGTTTTCTGAGGATACAGACTTTGATTTGGAAGGTTTTAACATCATCCGTGCTGACGGGGACAAGGAAAAAACATGGAAATTAATTGGGGGAGGGCTCTGCATGGCTGTCAATAGTAAGTAGGCAACAAACTTCACAGTGAGAGAGACTGAATGTTGCAAACACTACGAATTAATGACTGTGTCCTTCAGACCTCACTATTTACCTCGAGAATTTGCTGAAATAAAGGTTATTTTAACCTATGTACCAGGTCCTGATTTTAGCAGAGCTGCGGAGCACATAGCAGACTGTTATAATAGAGCTGTCGATCAGACTGGAGAGCAGCCTGTGTTTTTACTGGGGGATTTTAACAGATGTGACATCACCTCATATTTGCCCAATCTAGAGCAATATGTCACAATTCCCACCAGAAAGGAAAACATGTTGGGCTTGTGTTATGGTAATGTCCCTGGTGCATTTATCTCAAAACCACGCCCACCTCTTGGACGTTCTGATCACATCATCATTCTGCTACTGCCAAAATACAGATCACAACTGAAAACGGGTAAACCCATAAAAAAACCCGTCAGAGTCTGGAATAAAGACACAGCTGAATCACTGAGAGCTTCCTTTGAATTGACAGACTGGGATCTGTTCTTCAGTGACTGTGGCAGTGATTTTAACATGTTGACAGATGTGCTGACCTCTTATATCTTATTCTGTGAGGACACTGTTACTCCCACGTACCATATAATAATGCACCCAAATAATAAGAAATGAGTTACAAGGGACATGAAAATCTGCCTGGTCCAAAAGAAAAAAGCTTTCCTTCAAGGAGACAAGCTGAGGGTGAAGGAACTGCAGAAAGATTTTGGGAGGATGGCGAAGCTGGCTAAAATAAATTATAAGAATAAGGTGCAGCAGAAATTAACATCAGGAAGTGCGAGAGAGGCGTGGCAGGGTCTAAATATCATGATGGGCAGAGCCTCTAAACCTGCCATGGTCAACTGCCTGATCCCACTTCCTTTGCAGAACAGCTTAACACCTTCTTCACCCGTTTTAATGCCAGCAGCACACCAACCACCTGGACCTCCCCACCTTCCATCTCCCCCCATGAACCCCTTATCATTGAGGAGCAACTTGTGACGTCCATCTTACATAGGGTCAACCAACATGAAGCCACTGGCCCTGATAGGCTCAGAGGCAGAGTCCTCAAGGAATGTTCCACTCAGCTAGGTGGCGTCCTCACCAGACGTTTTCAGCATCTCTTGGATTCTGGATGTGTCCCTGACCAGTGGAAGGAATTTACCATCATTTCAATCCCCAAAAAGACTGACCCTAAGGACCTGAAAGACTACAGACCAGTGGCCCTGATCTCTGTGCTCTGTAAATGTATGTAGCAAGTGGTGTGTGACTTTTTGACCAACATGTTGTCACACAAATTGGATCTCCTCCAGTTTGCCTATAAGGCAAAACGGGGTGTAGAGGATGCATGTCTCACACTTCTAGACACTGTCACTAAACAACTGGATTCTTCATACACACACACACACACACACACACACACACACACACACACACACACACACACACACACACACAGAGACTTTGTTTATGGACATTTCTTCTGCTTTTAACACTGTATACACAGGCACCTTGCTACATCACCTGACAGACATGCAGGTTCACCCAACATTAATTTTATGGATTCAGAGTTTTTTATTTGACAGACCACAACAAGTGTTTTTAAATGGTTTTACATCTAACAAGTCGATTTTAAACACAGGTCTTCCTCAAGGTCATGTTTTATCTCCGGTTTTGTTCTCTTTGTCCACAAATAACATCTCCTATGACAGTGAAGGAATGACTCTTTTAAATATGCAGATGACATGGCCCTGGTGGCTCATCTGACAGACGGTACTGCACTGACCCGCTATCAGTGGGCAGTCAACGATATACAGTGGGGCAAAAAAGTATTTAGTCAGCCACCAATTGTGCACGTTCTCCCACTTAAAAGATGAGAGAGGTCTCCAATTTTCATCATAGGTATACCTCAACTATGAGAGACAAAATGAGAAAATCCAGAAAATCACATTGTCTGATTTTTAAAGAATTTATTTGCAAATTATGGTGGGAAATAAGTATTTGGTCAAAAACAAAAGTTCATTTCAATACTTTGTGATATACCCTTTGTTGGCAATGACAGAGGTCAAACGTTTTCTGTAAGTCTTCACAAGGTTTCCACACACTGTTGCTGGTATTTTGGCCCATTCCTCCATGCAGATCTCCTCTAGAGCAGTGATGTTTTGGGGCTGTCGCTGGGCAACACAGACTTTCAACTCCCTCCAAAGATTTTCTATGGGGTTGAGCTCTGGACACTGGCTAGGCCACTCCAGGACCTTGAAATGCTTCTTACGAAGCCACTTCTTCGTTGCCCGGGCAGTGTGTTTGGGACTATTGTCGTGCTGAAAGACCCAGCCACGTTTCATCTTCAATGCCCTTGCTGATGGAAGGAGGTTTTCACTCAAAATCTCACGATACATGGCCCCATTCATTCTTTTCTTTACACGGATCAGTCGTCCTGGTCCCTTTGCAGAAAAACAGCCCCAAAGCATCATGTTTCCACCCCCATGCTTCACAGTAGGTATGGTGTTCTTTGGATGCAACTCAGCATTCTTTCTCCTCCAAACACGACAATTTGAGTTTTTACCAAAAAGTTCTATTTTGGTTTCATCTGACCATATGACATTCCCCCCATCCTCTTCTGGATCATTCAAATGCTCTCTAGCAAACTTCAGACAGGCCTGGACATGTACTGGCTTACGCAGGGGGACACGTCTGACACTGCAGGATTTGAGTCCCTGGCGGCGTAGTGTGTTACTGATGTAGCCTTTGTTACTTTGGTCCCAGCTCTCTGCAGTTCATTCACTAGGTCCCCCCCGTGTGGTTCTGGGATTTTTGCTCACCGTTCTCATGATCATTTTGACTCCACGGGGTGAGATCTTGCATGGAGCCCCAGATCGAGGGAGATTATCAGTGGTCTTGTATGTCTTCCATTTTCTAATAATTGCTCCCACAGTTGATTTCTTCACACCAAGCTGCTTACCTATTGCAGATTCAGTCTTCCCAGCCTGGTGCAGGTCTACAATTTTGTTTCTGGTGTCCTTTGACAGCTCTTTGGTCTTGGCCATAGTGGAGTTTGGAGTCTGACTGTTTGAGGTTGTGGACAGGTGTCTTTTATACTGATAACGCGTTCAAACAGGTGCCATTAATACAGGTAATGAGTGGAGGACAGAGGAGCTTCTTAAAGAAGAAGTTACAGGTCTGTGAGAGCCAGAAATCTTGTTTGTAGGTGACCAAATACTTATTTTCCACCATAATTTGCAAATAAATTCTTTAAGAATCAGACAATGTGATTTTCTGGATTTTTTTTTCTCATTTTGTCTCTCATAGTTGAGGTATACCTATGATGAAAATTGGAGACCTCTCTCATCTTTTAAGTGGGAGAACTTGCACAGTTTGTGGCTGACTAAATACTTTTTTGTCCCACTGTAGCTCAGACTTTTAATCAAAACTTTCTGGAGTTAAACATCACAAAGACTAAGAAGTTGTGCTGTGGGAGCAGATAGAAACTTTCAGCTACTCTCTTTACACCACTCAGTATCCAGGGTCAGACTATTGCGCAAGTTCAAGTTTTTAAATATTTGGGAATAGAGATGGACTGCAGCCTGTCTTTTGCACACCATGCTGACTCTGTTTATTAAAAAAGCACAACAATGCTTCCACCTGTTGAGGAAACTGATGACTTTTAATGTCAGCAGACACATTTTAACTCTGGTTTACACTTCATTAATTAAATTCATTCTCACTTTTAACATTTCATCCTGGTACAGCTCCTTCTTCATCAAGCACAAAACAAAGCTTTCCTGTATAGTTAATCAGGCTAGTAAAATCATTGGCTCACCACAGACACCATTGTCTGAACTGTATCAGCGCTCTGTGATCAGGAAAGCCACCCTGATCACAGAGGACCCATCTCACCCCCTTCATCAGTCTTTTCAGCTACTGCCATCAGGCAGATGATCTAAAGTTCCATTGGCCCATAAAAACATTTACAAGAAATCATTTATTCCTTCTGCAGTAACAATCCTGAACAAAATGAAATAGTTATCATACTTAAGTTAGCTATCAATATTAGTTAGCATTTATCTATTAATCACTATTCATTTTTAATAGTTATTATTTTCTGCCGCATGATTTTGTTTGTCGTTTCCTTTTTAACCATGTTTACTTTTTTAAACTGTTTTTATCCTGTGAGTTTGAACATGTCTTTGAGAGTGTTGAAGGTGTTATAGATAGATAGATGGATAGATAGATGTACTTTATTGATCCCAAACTGGGAAATTACAGATATTATATTGTTGTAGCCGTGTCAAAGAAGAATTTCTGTCACCGATTGGGACAGACATTGAAGTTATCTATCTGTCTGCGTCTGTCTGTCTGTCTGTCTATCTAATCTCAAAAAAAGAAATGACTTAATGGTTTTAAGAAAGTGAAGTATTGGCAGGATTTGTGGGGTGTTTTGGTGGAGATTTTGTGTGAGAGACATGGAGCCAGCAAGGAAGAGAGAGGATGTTCTGCCGTGTGGCAATATTTTGAATTGATTTAGGTCAGTCAGGTAGGTTTGGTAGCTCTGTGCCGAGAATGATTGAACTGACGTAGCACAGGTGCGATGAGAAACTATGGAGAGTGACCAGCATTTTTATAAGTCTTAATTTTGTCGGCCCATGTCAAAGTCAGCGCAGATCAGTGGTGGAATACACCGATATATAGAGAGTTTAGTGGCTGATACTCTTTGTCTTCTGTTACAACAGACAGAACTGCAAAATGCACCTGACATTCTTTTTCATATTTTTTTCTTTCTTTTTTTCTTTTATTTATTTCAAACATTGTTGGCCATACAGTATTTTATGCTTCATGATGAACTTTTATCCTATCAGTGCTGAACAGCTTTCATATTTACAAAAACAGACACTGTTTGTATGTGCAGGCTGCACTTTTGAGTGTCACATTTAGCACCACAAAAAGCAGGATATGTTTTATTTCGGAGGGGACTGGCACGAAGAAAAGAGCAGACATTAGCTGAACCGGGATGCATAGATTGCTCCTCGCCGAAAGGACAGATTGCTCTCTTCTCCACTACTCCAGGCTCTGGGAGTGACTGAAAAATGCTCTTATTATAAAAGAAACATTTTTTTTCAGTTTCTTCCATTTTTGCTGAGCCCACAGTGGGTTCATTTTGCATGGGTCTCTGGAGGAGGAATGCAGCAGAGAAGCAGTGTTGCCAGTTTTCACAAGAGAAACAAGCGACCAGCTCTATGGAAAAAAGCCCAACAGGCAACCTACCACATTGTATAAAAGAGAGGCTGGTTGATAACGTTTGCAGTGAATTGACTGTAAACACAGTCAGCATTGAACAACGGAATTTTTATAAACTGTAATTAAAGGAAAATTTAAGTCCAGACCCAGGACTCGGTGGAGAGACTATGTCTCCCAGCTGGTCTGGGAACGCCTTGGTATCCCCTCTGAAGAGCTGGAGCAGGTAGCTGGGGAGAGGGAAGTCTGGGCTTCTCTGCTTGAACTGCTGCCTCCGCGACCCGGACCTCCGGAAAAGCGGTAGAAGATGGATGGATGGATGGATGGATATGCATTCTGCATGAGCAACAGCAAATTTATAGTAAACACAATCAACATAAAAACTTTGGATAAATTAAATTTTTAAATTCTGATCAAAAGAAAAGACGTGCATTCTGCATAAGTAACCGCACTAAACACGATTACAGTTTCGTGATGTGGGATGATGGGAGTTGTTGTCCTCTCGTCCTTTAAACAAAAATTAAATATTACACAACAGCCGACAACTTCAATTACGTGGAAAATTATCTTTTAAATTGACAAACATCATATGTGTAACTCGTGGCAAAATTTGACCGGGATCAAAAGATAATTTTGCCCTTGCCATTCATTTCAAAGGAGTTTTTTTTTTTTTTTCCCCCAATTTAAGGTCCCATATGCACTGATCTGTATTAAAAAAAAACCTGGATATCTCATGCCCCTTTAGCGAGTACAGAGCCGAGTGGAGTCGGGTGGGCCACTGATCTCTATAGAAAAACTGGATGGATCATTGGCTGCCAGAAGTGAAGCCCCTGGCCAGCCACTTTTACCTCAGTAAGTGCCCCAAAAATTAACAGATTTTGAACTTCTTGGTATGGAGACACAGCTTATAATCTTGCACACCCGAGGTGGGAGAGCTGTCACACAGACAGCAAAGCAAGCCCAAATAAGCAACTACACATTAAAAAACAAGCCCAAAAACCTGCAACACGTGACTGACGAGATTTGCAAATGACTTTAGGAAAAAAAAACAAGCCCAAAGTTGCTTATAATAAGTGGACTTGGCAACTATACAGAGAAGTTCCATGATAGAGGCTGTTTTTTTATGGTCTAGTCTAGTGGTGTCAAACATAGAGCCCGCGGGCCAAAACTGGCCCGTCAGTTTGTATGGTGTGGTGAGTGTGTTTAGGTAGTTAGGACTGATGACTGAAGGGGAAATGTATGTAAATTTAAAATAATTTCTAGATCTTGATAAGTTTAAAGTGAAATACTATATTTTTTCAATGATTAAACTGCACTACTTGCACAGTGGTACATGGGTTAGCACTGTTGCCTAACAGCTAGAAGGTTCCAGATTTGAATCCCCAGGCTGGCAGATGTAGGAACCTTTCTGTGTGGAGTTTACATGTTCTCCCTGTGCTGTGTGGGTTTAATCCAGATGTTCTGGTTTCTTCCCACAATCCAAAGACACACATGTTAAGTAAATTGGTGATTCTAAGTGGTCCCTACGTATCTGTCTCTGATAGGCTCTTAGAATAGAGAGTTAGTACTGGTGAAGCACTTTGAGTTGTCTTTGAGACTAGAAAAGTGCTAAATAATTACAGGTCCTTATCCTTGCAGTCAGTTTTAGAGAAGTAACAGATGTTGTTATTGTGCTACAAGTTTTTGTCTTGTGCTACATGACTATGAACCTCTGTAGCACCAGTGCTATGAGCAAAAAAAGTTAACCGTAATATAAATAACCATATCTGCATTATGTGTTCATGTTATCATTTCATAAGCATTTACACTGCCCAGTCCATAAGCACTTTCCCAGTTCACAAGCACTTCTATCTACCCCAAGGTCAAAAAAACCCCTACTCTACCTATAAGTTAATGTATGTAAAAATGTATCTGTCCACTAATTACACAAGCATGTGGAAGGCTGGGACCTTACAGCACAAGCATACTCCCAGGCTATTCTAAGATTGTGTTGTACATTAATGTATATGTCTTTTATTACGTTTGCAAACATCAAAGGGAGCTTGCACCATGGCACATGTTTAACCAAGGAACGTTTATTCATCAAAATTATTTACCATTATTTCTAAAAAAAAAAAAAAAAAATGTTCGACGACGATAGCCCAATATCAGACAGGATTGTCAAGTAATAATAAACAGAAGCTCTTAACTCTAGAGTGGGAAACCATAAAGCAATTCACTTTTGGCCACCGGATGGCACCAAAGAGGACTGTGTTGAAAAGCTTCAAGTAATTAACCCTTTTCAGATACAAGCTTCAGTGCTTCAGAAAGCTTCATTTGCCCATCACTAGCATTTATTGAAATGAAGAAAAAAAATACACATTAAACCAATAATGTCCTTGTAAAAATCTGCAGGTTGTATACGTTTTGTCCACTAGATGGCCTAGTAGAGAAAATGAAGTGTCACATGAGGCCTCGTCTATATGAACCATATTGATGAAAGGCCTCATCTGGCCATCACTAGTGTACACAGGGTACCCCAAACTTACGTGTTCCCAACCACAGCCTTCCACCAAATACTATCAACTATAACAGAAAGTGCTCCTATCAACAGCTTGAAGGGCTGGAAGTCGTCAGAGGCTGAGAGAGACAGAGAGTGTGCAGCTCAGGTGGACTCCATATGTAGGCCAGCTGATGAGGTCCTCTCAGGTGTGGAGCAATTAGGCCATCAACCTGTGGAAAAAACGGGGGTGGGGGGGAGCCGACAAATAGTGCCTCAGCTGGGCACGTAACAGAGGGTGAGACGTAACACTTCACTTTGTCCATGTGGGGGTACTGTTGGACTTTTACAATTTTGAGAGAAAGGAAGTGAAGGAATCTGGTGAGTCTCAGACAGGTATCAACACACAAAATTGTCAGCCTGGAATGTCTTTTGTCAGATGTATGATAGGGAGTTAGGTCCGCTTCTGGCACGGAGAGGAGAAACAAGGGTGGAAGAAAAGAGGGTTTTACAACCATGCTTCTGGGTGAAGCAATTTCTCCTCAGCAAAAAGTAATTTTATAAATTTGGATCCAGCTGGGGCAGCGCGGTGGCGGAGTGGTTAGCACTGCGGCAGCACAGCAACTCACCCTTGGCAGGGGGATCCTGGGTTCGATCCCAGCCCCTGACCAACAGTGATCTGTGTGGAGTTTGCATGTTCTCCCCGTGTCTGTGTGGGTTTACTCTGGGATTTCTCCGGTTTCCTCCCACATGCCAAAAACATGCAAGTTAGGTTAATTGGCATCAAAACTGGGGATTCTAAATTGTCCTTAGGTATGACTGTGAGAGTGAATGGTTGTCTGTCTCTCTGTGTTGGCCCTGTGATGGACTGGCGATCTGTCCAGGGTGTACCCTGCCTCTCGCCCAAAGATGCTGGGATAGGCTCCAGCCCCCCACAACCTAAAAAGGATTAAGCGGAAGAAGATGGATGGATGGATGGATCCAGCTGATGATGCTACATTACAATTCAGCCTTGAAGAATCAAATCAAGTATTTTTTGGCAGATAAAATGTTTGAATTCAAATTAGGAGCCTTAATGAATTTTTGGCAGATGAAGCATACATTTTATGGATTCTACTTAGTCATGTGAAAAAATTAGGACACTCTGTATAAGCCTGTTTTTTTAAAACATATTTGGATATACGGATATTTAATATCAATTTTAAAAATACTGGGAGATTCACATAATACAACTAAACAATTAAAAATGAAAGACTTTTTTCAAATTTTCTGTAAAATTAATTCTAAACAAAGAGTGAGGAATAAATTAGGACACCCCCACATTCATTCCCACTTACAATGGCTAAAATAAATTTTAAAAAATGCAAATAAAAACAAAAACAAGGTTAGACATAGATACATGCACATTTCTTAATAAAGAACTGAATATTTAAAGGGGTGTCCAAATTTTTTCACATGATTGTACAATACTGTATATAATTATAGGAGGTAAATAATGCACAAACACTAGTATTCATGAGAAAGAAAAGCTTTATTGACTTTTCCATCATTATACACGGATTTTGTTAATTTCAGCACACTTTTCTTAACATACAGTATAAGACAAAACATTAAAAGCTGCTACAGGATAAAATGTCACATCTGATTATTCTAACACAAAACTCGTGAGTCTAAAATATGACTACTCCCTCACCGCATTAAATATTCACAAACATACCTTTGCTAATTGCATGGACAAAAAGTTTTATCTGCTTGACTCAAAAGCAGCCGTCAGCCTCAGAATCAGAAGAGAAACGGCTTTAGCCGAGCAAGACACGCTCCAGTAGCGAGCCAATCAGTTTCTGGTGGCCCATCACTTTTTGGTAAGACACTGACAACGTCTCTTTTTTTTGAACATGTTCACAAAGTTTTGACAAGAACAACTGGTGCTGACCATAAAAATATCAGGCAAAAGGCAGCAAACTGACAGCCCCCAGCACCCACCGAGCTGTGAGACACCGGGGTAAATGTATTTTTAAAGAACAGCTATTAAATGCAGTAAATACCATAACATTTCAGTGTGTGCTGGATCCAGCATCGATAAAAAAAGACTTGTTGCATATTTTCAGCAATGGGCGAGAAGGGATAATAACAGAGGCAGGTGGGAGAAGTTTGCCTTGGCGTCTTTCTGGAAGAAATCTTGTCCTCTCGACCTGCATAACAGACTGCCTCAGTGGAAATCGGAGATCATTTTTGTGTCTGCTACTTTTTTGCACCCCCAAATAGACAAGCTGGTAATAGTTACTTTATTGAAAAAGTGCTGTCTGTGTATTCTATTATTCAGTTTTCACACTTTGCAAATTCATCCTGCGGGCCAGTTTGGACTCTGGTGGGCTGGATTTGGCCCGCGGGCCGTATGTTTGACAACCCTGTCTTAGACCAATGTTACAGCATAGATTTTCCTATTTGAAAAATCCATAATCCGTCCTGGAAAGATTTGTTTTTATTTTGTGTTGGCTGGACTACTTCCTACAATCAGAGCCAATCCCATTTCAACACCCTGTGATGCCAAATAGGAGATGGGCAGATTTCTGTGGGACAAAATAGGCTGTGCTGTGGTTATGGAGACAAGAAAGTGAAAGGGAGCAGAGATCATTTCTGCCCAACCTAAAAAGAACTTGCTTTGTAGGAGTCATCATCATTTGCCACTGTGTGCTGTAACTCCCATTTGTCTTGTCCTCAGCTTGGCAACCCATGTGACTCCAGTCTAGAGAAGAGGAGTGACAACCCTCTCCACTGTTTTAAATTTAGCCTACAATACCATTTTAAAATGCTATATGTTTGAGGGTTATATAATGTGCCTTTAGGGTAGCATTAAGAGCAAATTTCAACTTTTTCTTTGCAGCGAACTTGTCTTCTTATGGACCAAACTCCATACTCGATTGAATACATGCAAGCAAGCTCTGCTAGATGAGAGTCGTCAGCTGATGTTGTGTGCCACTAATATCAACTCAATCTTCCCATTCATCAGAGCCGTACTGCAGGAAGTGAGTCAGTTTGATGAGATATATAATGTTGTTGTGAAGGTTCCTTGTGTTGTGTTGAATCCTTGTACCTTTGTTTGTACCTAACTAGGTGGATGAAGATGGCATCCAGTTTTGTGTGGAGCTCTGTGCAAGTGCACTAAATTCTTGTCTTCCTGGTGATGTCTTCACCAAGTCTCTAATCTACAAAACCATAGCTGCCCTCCTACCTAATGACTTGGAGATTTGCCGGGCATGTGCTCTTCTTGTGTTCTTCATGGAGCGGACCATTGAATCGTACAAGATGGTCTACCTTCTCTACATGCACCCTGATCAAGAGTACCATGTGGAGTACAGCCTTATTGGAAACCATGTTCGCTTTGAGACCCTCCAGGTAATCCTTTTTTGTTTGTTTTTATTTTTTTAAATAATATTGACCATGTTAGACTCTGAAAACACAGTTGTTAAAGCAGCACAGGCATTCCACTTTGGGTTCAATAAACCAGGTAAACTGCTGTTCTTTTATTTTTGTCATCAGGGTAAATGGCAAGGGAAAAAAATAAACAAAGATGCGTAAAAGAAGACGTGTGCCAAGGTTAACCTGAAATATATAAAATTCTGTTATGATGTCATATTTATTTTATTTTATTTTTATCATCAGGGACCAGCACCATTACTTACAGGAGAAGGCTATACAGTGGATATAAAAAGTATACACACCCCTGTTCAAATGCCAGGTTTTTGTGATGTAAAAAAATGAGACCAAGGTAAATCATTTCAAAACTTTTTTCCGCCATTAATGTGACCTAAAACCTATACAGCCCAACTGAAAAACAAACTGAAATCTTCTGGGGGGGGGGAATTTACAATAGCCTGTTTGCATAAATATGTACACCCTTAAACTAATACTTTGTTGCAGCACCTTTGGCTTTTATTACAGTACTCACTCTTTTATGGGTAGGACTCTATTAGTGTGGCACATCTTGAATGTGGCATTATTTGCCCACTGTTCTTTACAAAAACGCTCCAAATCTGTCAGGTTGCGAGGGCATCTCCTGTGCACAGCCCTCTTCAGATCACCCCACAGATGTTCGATCGGATTCAGGTCTGGACTCTGGCTGGACCATTCCAAAACCTTAATCATCTTCTGGTGAAGCCATTCTTTTGTTCATTTGGATGTGTGCTTTGGGCCATTGTTGTGCTGAAAGATGAAGTTCCTCTTCATCTCCAGCTTTCTAGCAGAAGCCTGAAGGTTTTGTGCCACCACTGACTGGTATTTTGAACTGTTCATAATTCCCTCCACCTTGACAAAGGTTCCAGTTCCACCTGAAAAAAAACAGCCTCAAAGCATGATGCTTCCACCACCATGCTTCACTGTACGTATGTTCTTTTGGTGATGAGCAGTGTTGGTTTTTGCACCAAATATACCTTTTGGAATTATGGCCAAAAGGTTCAACCTTGGTTTTATCGGACCATAACACATTTAACCACATGCATTTGGGAGCTTTCAAATGTGTTTTAGCAAAATGTAGCCAGGCTTGGATGTTTTTCTTCATAAGATTTCTTTTTATCTTCTTTTTGGCCATAATTCCAAATGGTATATTTGGCACAAACACAACACTGCTCATTACCAAAAGAACACCATACCTACCTACAGTGAAGCATGGTGGTGGCAGCATCTTGCTTTGGGGCTGTTTTTCTTTGGCTGGAACTGGGGCCCTAGTCAACGTGGAGGGAATTATGATCAGTTCCAAATACCAGTCAGTGGTGGCACAAAACCTTCAGGCTTCTGCTAGAAAGGTGTAGAGGAACTTCATCTTTCAGCATGACAATGACCCAAAGCACACATCCAAATCAACAAAAGAATGGCTTCACCAAAAGAAGATTAAGGTTTTGGAATGGCCCAGCCAGAGTCCAGACATGAATCCTATCAGATATCTGTGGGGTGAAGCCAAAGGTGCTGCAACAAAGTATTTGTTTAAAGGTGCACATATTTATGCAACCAGGTTATTGTGGTTTTTATTTTTTTTTATTTTTCCCCTTAAAAGATTTCAGTTTGTTTTTCAATTGGGTTGTACAGGTTATCGGTCACATTAATGGTGGACAAAGTTTCACAAAAACCTGGCATTTGAACAGGGGTGTATACTTAAAGCACTTCTGGTCTCTGTGAACGTGTATATCTAACCCATTTTAGCCACAATTTCTTACTACATTTTTCTGATTGCATTTTTAAAGAAAACATCAGTCTCTCTGTAATATAGATTTCATGAACAGTTCTTTGCCAGTCCTCCAATAGTGGTGCTTTGGGCTGCAACCACTTCCTTGTTAGAGCTTTCTTCCCTTCAGTTGGTAAGATAGTTATTATTTATCTGCTGTAGACTGAGCATACAGTGCTACAGCCGTAGACAAAATTGTTGGTACCCCTCTGTTAATGAAAGAAAAACCCACAATGGTTACAGAAATAACTTGAATCTGACAAAAGTGGTAATAAATAAAAATTCTATGAAAATTAACCAATGAAAATCAGACAGTGCTTTTGAATTGTGGTTCAACAGAATTACTTTAAAAAACAAACTCATGAAACAGGCCTGGACAAAAATGATGGTACCCCTAGAAGAGATTGAAAATAATGTGACCATAGGGACATGTTCAACCAAGATGTGTCCACTAATTAACATCACAGGTGTCTACAAACTTGTAATCAGTCAGTCGGCCTATTTAAAGGGTGACAAGTAGTCACTGTGCTGTTTGGTGACATGATGTCTACTGCACTAAACATGGACCAGAGGAAGCAAAGGAGAGAATTGTCTCAGGAGATTAGAAAGAAAATTATAGACAAGCATGTTGAAGGTAAAGGCTATCAGACCATCTCCAAGCAGCTTGATGTTCCTGTGACTACAGTTGCACATATTATTTAGAAATTTAAGATCCACGGAACTGTAGCCAACCTCCCTGGACGTGGCCGCAGGAGGAGACAGATAATATGAATGGTAACAAAAGAGCCCAGAACAACCTCTAAACACATTCATGGTGAACTCCAAGGTCAAGGTACATCAGTGTGAGATTGCACCATCCATCGTCGTTTGAGCCAAAGTGGACTTCATGGGAGACGACCAAGGAGGACACCACTGTTTAAGACAAATCATAAAAAAGCCAGACTAGAATTTTCCAAACTGCATGTTGACAAGCCACAAAGCTTTTGGGAGAATGTCCTAAGGACTGACGAGACAAAACTGGAACTTTTTGGCAAGGCACATCAGCTCTATGTTCACAGACGCAAAAATGAAGCATACCAAGAAAAGAACACTGTCCCTACTGTGAAACATGGAGGAGGTTCTGTTATGTTGTGGGGCTGCTTTGCTGCATCTGGTACAGGGTGTCTTGAATCTGTGCAGGGTACAATGAAATCTCAAGACTATCAAGGTATTCTAGAGAGAAATGTGCTGCCGCACTGTCAGACAGCTTGGTCTCAGTCGCAGGTCATGGGTCTTGCAACAGGATAATGACCCAAAACACACAGCTAAAAACACCCAAGAATGGCTAAGAGTGAAACATTGGATTATTCTAAAGTGGATTCTATGAGCCCTGATCTAAATCCTATTGAACATCTGTGGTAGGAGCTGAAACATGCTGTTTGGAGAAGGCACCCTTCAAACGTGAGACAACTGGAGCAGTTTGCTCATGAGGAGTGGGCCAAAATACCTGCTGAGAGGTGCAGAAGTCTCATTGACAGTTACAGAAATCATTTGATTGCAGTGATTGCATAAAAAAGGTTGTGCAACAAAATATTAAGTTAAGGGTACCATCATTTTTGTCCAGGCCTGTTTCATGAGTTTGTTTTTTAAAATAATTCTGTTGAACCACAATTCAAAAGCATTGTCTGATTTTCATTGGTTAATTTTCATAGACTTTTTATTTATTACCACTTTTGTCAGATTCAAGTTATTTCTGTGACCACAGTGGGTTTTTCTTTCATTAACAGAGGGGTACCAACAATTTTGTCCACGTGTGTATAATGCCCCTATACAATGATTGAACATTGAATGGTTCAATCATTGTATATGAATAAATAGTTCGAAATATGTTTTCCAAACAGTCATGAATCTCGTAACAGTAAGATAACAGTTTTGGCCAGTCCCAAAATAAATAAATGACAATGGTTGACTTCTTTTGAGCCACAGATCCTCTTAACAGTTTGTTCCAACACCTTTATATCTCTTCTGAACAAGGGTAATGAAAAACCTAATTTTTCCACCCCAACTCTCTCCAGCTATGTGAAGTTGTGATTTTCCATTGTAATTTACAAATATTTTCCCAGTCATCCTCAGATATAGTCATACCTCCTTTATTCCCATTTACACTTAACATGAAGGGTGTTCAAGTTTAAAGAATCCTGTAAACTTTTATATAATCTAGAGACTAATTCACGTCACGTCCACTCCCAGATTTATAAGTTGAGAAAAATCTCAACTCAACAGGTCTAATTTGCTTGATTGTTCTGTCATAATTTCTTTCAACCCATGTCTTAATTGTAAATATCTAAAAAAAAAAAAAAAAAAATAATCTTGATTCTCTAACCCAGCGGTCCCCAACCCCGGGCCGCGGACCGCGGACTGATACCGGTCCGTGGGTCATTTGGTACCGGGCCGCACAGAAAGAATAAATAACTTACATTACTTCCGTTTTATTTATTATCTGAGTCTGAATGATGTTTTATTTTGAAAAATTACCGGATTCTCCCCGTTACATCTGTCTATGGCTCTCTCTTGACGCACGTCAAGACGCTTGTCTTGGTCATGTGATACCTTACCGCTGAAATATAAACCCACAAGCTAGCAAAATGAGTAAAAAACAAATGTCTTTGGAAAGTTTCTTTGCGAAGGGGAAAAGGCCCAGTGAGGAGACAGAAGAAGAGCCTATGACTTCCAAGAAAAAGAAAGCTGCATTTAACAGGCAATCGTCATATGACTGTACTGTCTAACGAGGGAGTCGGAAGCCTCACTGTCACTACTCCCCTCAGTGTGGTTTCTGGTTGTGTGTGCTCGTGGGATATACTTGGACTACTTGGACTGCTCCTGTTCTGTGAGTACAAACTGTTAGTGTTTCCCCTTCAGCGGTGCTGCTACGCTTTGGCACTTTGCCCAGTTACTTTCTCCCGAGTCAGTAGCGCGTCCTGGAGGACTCTTAAGTTTACCCAAGCTATTTACATTATTGTGTACTGTCAGTTTTTTGTCCACTGTGCACTGTGGTCTGCCTGCTGCACGTTATCATGTGAGCCCTTTAGACACTAAAGGGTGACCAGAGAGTGTTGTGGGCAGAGAGGATGTTACTAATGTTATGTTGTTGTTGTTGCGATGTTAAGAGGACGCTGCTAATAAAGTTGCAAACAAGTACACAGTGGATTCACGTTTATTATTATATTTAGAAAATACCACAGTTTTTATGCCGGTCGTATCATGTTCTTTTGATGTATTTATCCGCCACACCTTAAAGGCCAGTCCCTGAAAATATTGTCTGACATTAAACCGGTCCGTGGCGCAAAAAAGGTTGGGGACTGCTGCTCTAACCCATATTATCTTTTAAGATCATCGAAACACTTCACAGATCCATTCTGTGTAAGGCAGCAATATACCTTTTCCTGTCCACGCTTAGATGTTATTATGTGCCACAGCAATCATGCATTTTTGGTTGGTTTGAAGGTGGGGGCTGGAAGTGGTAGTTTTGTGGTGTGGAGTGAGAAAACTGGCAAATACTGAATTGATTGTATCATCACAAACTGCAAATTACTAGGCCATCTCAAAAAAAATACAGTACCATAACTCAGTAATTGAAGTCATAATCATCAAAATTGAAAACAAAAATGTCTTGAAATACATAGATCACTTTGTGTGATGAATATAGAAAATATGAAAGCTTAACTTTTTAAATTTATTATAAATTCTTTTTTTCCACAAGATTCTAATTGTTATGAAATGCATTAGTAAGTCTTTTAAATATCTAGGGTTTTTAATTGGTAAACATTTGTCTTTTAAGGAGCACATTCAGTATGTTGTTAACAAGCTGAAACTCTTATTAGGATTTTATTACAGAAGCAAGACTTACTTCTCTTTTAATGTTAAGCTGAAACTGGTGGAATCAACATTTCTACCACTTATTGATTATGGAGATATACACTACTCACAAAAAGTTTGGGATATTTGGCTTTCGGGTGAAATTTATGAAAAATGTAAAAAGTTCATGCTACAATGATATTATATCATTGCCCTTGAGCATCACTTACAGCTTACAGCATGGTAGATAATGTTACAGCTTCTCTGCATCAGACTCTAGACTTGGTGGCCCCTTTAAAAAAGAAAAAGTCCAATCAGAGATTTCTAACCCATTGGTTTAACACAGAAACTCGTAGCTTAACCCCTTGACGCCTGTTGTTGCAAATTCGCATCAAACCGCTTCCGCTCCAAATGCAACCAAAATACCGTCTGTATTCCTCCACTTCCGGTTGGAGCACTTCCAACACATACCTAGGAACCTTTTGCAAGCATTAGTTTCTTGGAGGAACGGTCAGAGACGGAGCACCATCCATTTCCTGATTGCTAGGGTTAGGGCAGTCCTTCTCAAATAGTGGGGCGCGATGCGATGCCAGGGGGGGCACGTATGACCCCGGGGAACAGGCTTTGCTTTTGCCGTGTAAAGTGTAATTGCACATCCACGGCAGCAGGTGGTGCAGTGGCGCTCTCATTGTCAAAGTCTGTGCGGGAGTTTAAAACTTTTTAAATTGCTGTCAACAAACCCCTCGAGAGACACCATGGAGAAATATTTAACAGTAACGAAAAGAAAGGCGGAGAGCAACACAGGTAAAGAGACAAATGAAAGTCTCCCAAAAGCTAAGACGAGGACATATGACGAAGCTTATCTAGCGCTTGGCTTCACTCTGACTACGGTGGGAGACGAGGAAAGACCGGTGTGTTCACTGTGTCTGAAAATGTTTGCAGCGGACAGCATGAAGCCAAATAAATTAAGACGTCACCTACAGACATTACATCCTCAACACATTGATAAGCCGCTTGATTTTTTTCAGCGAAAATGTGCGGAGTACGGCCAACAATCATCCCGCTTTGTGAACGCTACATCAGTAAACCAGCGAGCACTTTTAGCATCATTTAAAGTGGCGTACCAAATTGCGTAGTGCAAAAAACCCCACACAATTGTTAAATATATTGGTGCTCCTGTGTTAATGTTCCAGATCAATTTACATTTAATATTATTTATTGATTGAATTATTTTTCTCAGCATCAAATGGTTCAGTTGGTCAAAAATGTTTCTAGTTTAAATAAGGATTGACATATTTTTTATTTCAGGCACTTTGATGCACTTTAAGTTTTTTTTTTTTCTGTTTTAGGCTATAACAGGGTTTCTGTGTGGCATAATAAAGTTAATATTTGTTGAAAGTTGATTTATATTGCTTTTTTCTTTTGTTAATGTTAAAAAGGATACAATTTTAGGTATACTTATACAATTTTTATAGATAATGATCTTATTTATAGTCACCGCGGCGAGTGGGGGGGGGGGCGCAAAATATTTTCTCTTTCCTAGGGGGGGCTTTGCAAAAAATAATTGAGAAGCACTGGGTTAGGGTTAGGGTTAGTGTTAGGGTTATAGTTTGGCTGTCATGAGAGTTGAAAATACTGAAAATAACTTTGTTGCATAAATAAAAGATTCTTCATACTTGAGATGGGAACAGGTGCTTTTTTACCATTTTTTTTTTACCATAGATGCCTGTTTTCGCTAAGTTGCATCATACCTAAAATTATATCTGTTTTATATGCTATAGTCAAATTAACTTTCTCAACTTAATTTAGCATCTACTTGAAAGCAAAAACACAAGTGAAATTTTTTTTTTCATAATTGGAAATAAATTCAGGCGTTAAGGGGTTAAAACAGAAGACTCGTCAATTAGAAAGAAAATGGCGTTCCACTAATTTAGATGAAAACTATTCAGCTTGGAGAAATCATCTTTTAATTTATAAAAAATCTCTTAGAAAAGCTAGAACAAGTTATTACTCTGCATTAATCGAAGAGAACAAGAATAATCCCAGGTTTCTTTTCAGCACTGTAGCCAGGCTGACAAAGAGCCAGGACTCTGTCAATCCTTGCATTCCCTTAAAGCTTGCTAGTCAGGACTTTATGAACTTTTTCAATCATAAAATTTCATCTATTAGCAATAAAATCAGTCAGATTCTTCCCACCGTTAACTTAAATACAGCATCTACTACAACTCCTTCAATTGATATCTGTTTGGATAAGTTTACTCCAATTGGCCTTTTAGAGTTAGATAAAATAATTTCCGCATCCAAGCCTTCAACTTGTGTTTTAGACCCTATTCCTACCAGGTTATGTAAAAAAGTCTTCCCATTTATTGGCAGCCGTATTCTTCAAATAAATTAATTCTTCTTTAACGTTAGGCCATGTACTGCAGGCTTTTAAAACTGCTGTAATTAAACCCTTACTCAAAAAGCTAACACTGGATCCAGGAGTTTTAGCTAACTATCAACCAATCTCTAATCTGCCTTTCATTTCAAAAATCTTAGAAAGAGTTGTTGCTACACAATTATTTGATCACTTGCAGGGAAATGGTTTATTTGAAGAGTTTCAATCTGGGTTTAGAATCCATCATAGTACTGAAACAGCCTTAGTGAAGGTCACTAATGACCTCCTTATCGCATCTGATAATGGTCTTGTTTCTGTACTTGTCCTTTTAGACCTTAGTGCAGTCTTTGACACTATCGACCATAATATTCTACTCAATAGACTAGAACACTATGTTGGACTTAATGGAATTTCGCTGCAGTGGTTTAGATCTTACTTGTCTGATAGGCTCCAGTTTGTTCATGTCAATAATGAGTTTTCTTCCAACTCAAAGCTCAGTCATGGAGTTCCACAGGGATCTGTGCTAGGCCCTACTCTTTTTAGTTTATATATGTTTCTGTTAGGCAACATCATTAGAAAGCACTGTATACATTTTCATTGTTATGCAGATGACACACAATTATACCTGTCAGTGAAGCCAGATGATAGCAGTCAATTAGCCAAGTTAGAAGCCTGTCTTAAGGAAATCAAAGCTTGGATGACTTGTAATTTCCTGCTATTAAATTCAGATAAGACTGAAGTCGTTGTTGGTCCAAAAAACCTTAGAAATACCTTTCCAAATCAAACTCTTAGTTTGGATGCAGTTACTCTTTCTCTTAATAGTTCTGTGAGGAACCTTGGAGTTATTTTTGATCAAGATCTGTTTTTCAATTCACATATTAAATTTGTTTCTAAGGCTGCCTTCTATCATTTGTGTAATATTGCCAAGATTAGGAGCATCTTGTCTCAGAGTGATGCTGAGAAACTGAGCCACGCTTTTGTTAGCCCGAGATTAGATTATTGTAACTCTTTATTATCAGGTTGTCCTAAAATATCTTTAAAAAGTCTTGAGTTGATCCAAAATGCTGCTGCAAGAGTTTTAACAGGTACTAGTAAGAGAGATCATATCTCTTCGGTTTTGGTCTCCCTTCATTGGCTTCCCATAGAGTTCAGAATTAAGTTTAAAATCCTTCTTCTTACTTACAAAGCTCTTAACAATCAGGCCCCTTTTCATTTAAAAGATCTGATACTACCCTATCAACCTAATAGAGCATTACACTTCCAAAATGCTGGATTACTTGTAATAAGATAAGATAAGATAAGATAAGCCTTTATTAGTCCCACAACGGGGAAATTCCAGGATTGCAACAGCACAGGGATAGCAACACTCAGAGCAACAATCAGAAGGCAAGAAAAAAAAAAAAAAAAAAAAAAAAAAACAAGCAAGCAAGAGCAGCTAATATACATATGTACATATTACTATAAAATATATATATATACACACACACACACACACACAGACACACAGTGCAGAGCATTGTAGCTGGATGGAATAAATATATGAATATATGAACACACAGTGCAGAGCATTGTAGCTAGATGGAATAAATATGTAAATATATAAACACCCACAGTACGGAGCATTGCAGCTAGGTGGAATAAATATGCAAGTATATAAACACACACAGTGCGGAGCAATGTAGCTAGATGGAATAATATGTAGATATATAAAAACACAGTGCGGAGCATTGTAGCTAGATGGAATAAATATATAGATATATAAATATAAACACACCCAGTGCTGAGCATTGTAGCTAGATGGAATAAATATATAGATATATAAATATAAACACACCCAGTGCTGAGCATTGTAGCTAGATGGAATAAATATATAGATATATAAATATAAACACACCCAGTGCAGAGCATTGTAGCTAGATGGAATAAATATGTAAATATATAAACACACACAGTGCAGAGCATTGTTGCTAGGTGGGATGAAACAGCATAACCGTCTATTTAGTTATCCTACATGGTATGATTATGTGCCCATACATATTCTCACCCTCCATAGCGACCGGTATGTTCCTAGTTGTATGCCGGAGAGGACCATTGTGTAAGTCTATTGCATCTTTTGCATTCAAAAAAAACTATTAGTTTGTTACGTCTTTTTGCTATCTCTGCGAGCAGCCCTGCTTAGGTTGTACAGTCTGACAGCTGTTGGTAGGAAGGACCTACGAAACCTCTCGGTTGTGCACCTGGGATGATGTAGTCTGCTGCTAAATGAGCTCCTCAGTGCATCCAGTATGTCCTGCATAGGGTGGAACTCGGACTCCAGCAGAGATGACAGTTTAGCCACCGTCCTTCTCTCTCCTATCTCCTCCATCGGATCAAGGCGTTGCCCCAGGACAGAGCTAGCTTTCTTAATCAGTTTGTTCAGTCTCTTCCTATCGGCTGCAGTAATGCCACTGCCCCAGCAGACCACTCCAAAAGTGATGGCTGATGCCACCACCGTGTCATAGAATGACTTCAGCAGCGCCCCTTGTACACCAAAAGACCTGAGTCTCCTCAGCAGGAACAGCCTGCGCTGTCCCTTCTTGTAGAGTGCGTCAGTATTGTGTGACCAGTCTAGTTTATTGTTCAGATGAATACCCAGGTACTTGTAGGATGTCACCATCTCGATGTCTGTTCCCTGTATATTTACTGGTGCTGTGAGGGGCTGCCCATGCCTGCGGCAGTCCACCACCAGCTCCTTAGTTTTCCTCGCGTTGATCTGGAGGCAGTTCCGATGGCACCAGTCCACAAAGTCCTGGATAAGCCCTCTGTACTCAGCTTCATCTCCGCTGGAGATGAGACCAACGATCGCAGAGTCATCAGAGAACTTCTGTAGATGGCAATGTGTTGTGTTGTGTGAGAAGTCCGCAGTATAAAGAGTGAACAGGAAGGGAGCCAGCACCGTTCCCTGGGGGGCCCCCGTGCTACTGATGATCGTGTCGGAAACACAGTCCCGGGTTCTCACAAACTGAGGCCGGTTCGTGAGGTAGTCCAGGATCCATGATGACAGGTGCTGGTCCACCCCTGCGCGCAGCAGCTTGTCCTTCAGGATCATCGGTTGGATGGTGTTGAAAGCACTGGAGAAGTCAAAGAACATGATCCTCACCATATTCCCGGGCTTCTCCAGGTGGGACAGAGAACGGTGAAGGAGGAAGATCACCGCATCCTCCACCCCAATGCCATGCTGGTAGGCGAACTGGAGTGGATCCATCGCTGGTTCCACCAGGGGGCGGAGATGAGCAAGGAGCAGTCTCTCCAGGGTCTTCATCAAGTGGGACGTCAAGGCCACCGGTCTGAAGCTGTTCAGGTCTTTGGGGTGGGAAGTTTTTGGTACAGGTACCACACAAGATGTTTTCCACAGCTGTGGTACCCTCCCCAGTTTCAGGCTCATGTTGAAGATATACGTCACAATCCCACACAGCTGGTCTGCACAGGACTTGAGGAGCTTTGCGCTGATGCCGTCCGGTCCCGACGCCTTCCTCGCCTTGATCTTCCTCAGCTCCGTCCTCACCTGGGTCTTGGTCAGGGTCAGGATGGGGGGCTGTGTGTTGGGAGTGGGGGGGGTGTCGGTGGAGTGGGGAGTGGGTAGCAGGACTTGATTTCTTAGAGGCAGCAGTGGTTGTTGTGCAGACAGGGGGGAGGGCGGTTGGTCAAATCTATTGAAAAACAGATTCAGGTTGTTCGCCCACTCCCTGCCCCCCGTGGCCTGGGGGGAGGTATTCTGGAGCCCCGAGATGGTTTTGAGGTTTCTCCAGACCCCGCTGATGTCGCTCTGTTGCAGCTTGTCCTCCATCTTCTTCCTGAAGCTGTCCTTGCCTTCTCTGATCTTTCTCCTCAGCTCCCTCTGTACGGACTTCAGCATCTCCCTGTTCCCCGACCTGAAGATCCTCTTCTTCTCTCTCAGAAGTGTTTTTATCTCAGGGTTGATCCAGGGTTTGTTGTTTGAGTGACGCCGTATGGTCTTGGTGGGAACGGATTTGTCCACACAGAAGCTGAGGTAGCCCGTGAAGGTGTGAATGAGGCCATCGATGTCCTCACCATGTGGATCGCAGAGCTGCTTCCAGGCAGTGGCTTCAAAACAGTCCTTTAGAGTGTCCATTGTCTCCTCAGACCATAACTCCACAGTGTGCATGGCCGGAGGTTGTCTGTGCACTAGGGGTTTGTACACCGGTCGGAGATGAACCAAGTTGTGATCCGATCTCCCAAGTGGGGGGAGTTGTGATGAGGTGTACGCCTCCTTAGTGTTTGCGTAGAACAAATCCAGTGTTTTATTGTCTCTAGTGTGGCATGTGACATACTGGGTGAAAGTGGGCAGAATGGGAGACAGTGAAACGTGGTTGAAATCGCCTGAGATGAGGAGAAGAGCATCTGGGTGTTCTGTCTGCAGCCTGCTGGTTACTGAATGGATGACGTCACGCGCTGTCCCAGCGTTCGCCGTCGGATTTGCATAAACAACAATGCAGATCACGTGTGAGTGTTCTCTCGGGAGATATGTAGGCCTCATGCTAACAGCTAGCAACTCAATGTCTTTGCTGCAGTGTCGTTGTTTAACAGTGATATGTCCCGGTCTACACCAGTTGTTGTTAACATACATTATCACTCCACCGCCCCTAGTTTTGCCACTCTCTGGTGTTCGGTCAGCTCGTATCATGTGAAAACCCTCCAGCTCAATGTTAGCATCTGCTGCTAGTTCAGTTAGCCACCGAATACCCTAATACCTAGAATCTCCAAAAGTACAATGGGAGGTAGAGCCTTCAGTTATCAAGCTCCTTTCCTGTGGAACCAGTTACCAATCTGGATTCAGGAGTCAGACTCGATCTCTGTTTTTAAGAATAGGGTAAAAACCTTCCTTTTTGATATAGCTTACAATTAGGAGGGATCATGTGTCTCTGAACCCTCCCTTAGTTATGCTGCTAATAGATTTAGACAGCCGGAGAACCTCCAATAATGTACTGGGCTTCTCCCCTTTAATGTTTGCTCTCTACATGTCTGTTCTTCTCATCTTCTCTATCCCCTCACCCCCCAGCCAGTCGCAGTAGATGACTGCCCCTCCCTGAGCCTGGTTCTGCTCGAGGTTTCTTCCTTTTAAAAGGGAGTTTTTCCTCTCCACTGTCGCCAAGCGCTTGCTCACAGGGGATCGCCTGATTGCTGTGGTCTTTCTGCAATTGTGGGGTTTCCCCTACATTTGAAAGTGCTGTGAGATGACTGTTGTTGTGAAATGGCGCTATATAAATAAAGTTGAATTGAATATCATGGAAGCAGGGCATTTAAGTGGAAGCATGCAATGGTGATTTCCCCATCTCAAACAACTTACTGAAACAAAAGCCAACAACAGTGGTGGGTATACCACAACAAAAAATGTCAGTGTCTCAACAACTTGCCATGTGCCCTTAAGCATCACTTACAGTTTGGCAACGGCGTCTCATGCTGTTCACAGGTCAACTTATTGTCTGCTGAGGCATGGCATTCCACTGTTCTTGAAAGGTGGCCCTCAGGTTATTGAGGTTGTGGGGTGCGGGGTTACGAGCCTCTACATGGCAACTCAGCTGATCCCATAGGTTTTCTATGGGATTCAGGTCTGGATAAAGTGCAGACCACTCCATTTGATGTACCCCAGTCTCCAGCAGCCATTCCCTAATGATGCAACCTCGATGAGCTGGAGCATTGCCGTCCATGAAGATTAAATTAGGCCTGTGTTGTTCATGCAGGGGCACAATGACTGGATTAATGATGTTAGGGGGCGGCTGTGGCACAGGTGTAGTGTGGCCAACTAACTAACTAACTAACTAACTAACTAACCTGCACTTATATAGCGCTTTTCTAGTCACAAAGACCACTCAAAGTGCTTTCATTAATACTAACCCTCTATTCTAAGGGCCTATAGGAAACAGATATCCAGGGACAACTCAGAACAGCCAATTAACCTAACATGCATGTCTTTGGCATGTGGGAGGAAACCGGAGAAATCCCGGAGTAAACCCACGCAACACGGGGAGAACATGCAAACTCCACACAGATCACTGTTGGTCGGGGGCTGGGATCGAACCCACGATCCCACGATCCCCACAATCCCCCGGCCAAGGGTAAACTGTGCTGCCGCAGTGCTAACCACTGCGCCACCGTGCAGTGGTTAACTACTGATCGGATGGTGAGAGATTCGATTCCCGCTCTGTCTGCAGTCTGCATGTTGAAGTGTTCTTGAGCAAGATACTGAACCCCCTTGCATGGCAGCTCAGCTGCCACCATGGTGTGAATGGGTGGATAGCAGGCTCTGTAAAGCACTTTGGTCATCCAAAGATGAGTAAAAATGCACTGTGTAAGTGAACACCATTTACCATTTATTCAGGTAGTATCAGCTTGTCACTGTACCATTCACAAGGTGTAAGGCAGTTCTGTATTGACTAGACACACCTGCCCACATTGTAACACCACCACCACCAACGGCTCCTTTTGTGACAGCAGTGGCTGATGCATAGTGCTCTCCTTGATGTCTCCAACATCGTTGGCGGCCAGCATTTCTGGTCAACGTGAATCGACTTTCATCAGAGAACAGCACTGAGGCCCACTGGTCCCTTGTCCAGCGTAAATGCTCCCTGGCCCATGCAAGACGATGATGCCTGTGCCTGGTGGTGTGGTGGCAGGTCGTCTAGCATGCAGACCACGCCGATGTAAACAGTTTTGAATGGTCTGACGTGACACTTGGGTGCCTCTCACCTCCCTTAAATGTGCCTGGAGTTGAGTGGCATTCATCATTCGGTTCCGCAGAGCACTGTTCACAATGAAGTGGTCATCAGTGTGGGATGTGGCCAAAGGACATCCACTTCTATGCCTTTCTGTGACTCTTCCAGTCTCTCTGCATCTGTTGCAACCTGCTGATGATACTGTGACACTCTAAGCTCAGTGGCCACTTCCCTCTGAGAACATTCTGTTTGTAGCCTTGCAATGGCGAGGTACTGTTGATCAACTGTGAGGTGTCATATTGATCTCCTGATGTCAAAATGTGAACAGCGTGATGAAGAGTACTGTTTACATACCAATTCTAATTGAACCAGAAAATGTATTGGTTGATTCATGGATCAAACAGCTGTTGTGAATTTTGCTGTTAAGCACCTTGTTAGAGAACAGCAAGTTAAGCAAAAAGTACTGAAACATTGAACAGTTGGAAATGCACGTTCAAAAGATGAGAGAAAGTCAAATTAAGCTCACCTGGAAAGTTATAGTGCATTTTAGGTGCATCCTGAAATTTCACCCGAAAGCCCAATATCCCTAACTTTTTGTGAGTAGTGTATTTTATATGAATGCACTTGTCTTCACCTGTTGGACAGAGTTTGTTATGGGGCTTTGAGATTCATTACAAACTGTGCATCCCTCACTCATTGTGTTTTCTACAGTAAGATGAACTGGTCATCATCATCATCTGCTCATTTCAGGTTCAGGTTACTTTGTTTGTACCCGAAGGTAGATTTGTTTTGCAGTCAGGTACATCCATATTTACAAACCACAATTACATTCAACATGAACACAAGCACAGGCACACATGTAGCTGACTATAAACATGATAAAAGTACTCAAGGCTCCACCAATCAGGACATAAGACTTGTTCCTTGTTCCTTACCCCCAAGTATGTACCGCTCATCAACCGGGTGAAGCCATCAGTGAGGACCATCAAAGTGTGGCCAGAGGGGGTTGACTCTGTACTCCAGGAGAAGTTTAGGAACACAGACTGGAGTATGTTCACCTCTCAGGCTACGTGTGGCTCCCACATAAACATCAACTCTTACACCCACTCAGTCCTGGACCATATCAACACCACTATTGACAGTGTCACCACGGAAAGACAGATCACCACGTACCCAAATCAGAAGCCGTGGATGAACAGAGAAGTGCGACTTCTGCTAAATCACGTAACAATGCCTTTAGATCTGGTGATGCACAGGCCTACAGTTCATCCAGGGCAGATCTGAAGAGGGGCATCAAGAAGGCCAAGCACAGCTACAAGCTGAAGGTGGAGGAACATTTTGGGGACTCCCGACGTATGTGGCAGGGCATTCAAGCTATGTCTGATTATAAGCCCAGCAACTCCATACCTATAGCCATGATTGTGCCCTTTCTCAATGAGCTAAATAACTTCTATGCTCGTTTTGACAAGGACAACAATGAAAAGAACATCAATTTCCCACCCTCTGATGACCTCCACCACCTCACACTCACCCACACCGACGTCCGTAATGCACTGAGTCATGTCAACGTACGTAAGGCTACTGGCCCTGATGGCATTCCTGGGCGTGTGCTGAGGGCATGCGCTGAGCAGCTGGCAGGGGTCTTCACAGACATCTTCAATCTGTCCCTGGCCCAGGCCGTGGTACCAGCGTGCTTCAAGACCACTTCAATAGTACCAGTGCCGAAACATTCAACACCATCGTGCCTAAATGACTATCGCCCTGTGGCACTGACGCCCATAGTCATGAAGTGCTTTGAGCGACTGGTCTTGGCACAGCTCAAAAAAGGCCTGCCCCCTACACTGGACCCTCATCAGTTTGCCTACCGGAGCAACAGGAGTACAGAGGATGCGGTTTCTACAGCGCTGCACTATGTACTCTCACACCTGGATGACAAGAACACCTACGCAAGAATGCTGTTTATTGACTTCAGCTCAGCATTCAACACAGTTATCCCCTCCAAGTTGCTCACCAAACTTGGGGACCTGGGAATCAGTACCTCCACCTGCAACTGGATCATGGATTTTCTGACCAACAGACCCCAGCATGTTAGGTCAGGCCCCAACCGTTCTTCCGTCATCACACTCAACACTGGTGTACCACAGGGCTGTGTGCTCAGCCCATTCCTCTACTCCCTCTACACCCATGACTGCAGGCCTATGTATGGATCCAATTCCATCATAAAGTTCGCAGATGACACCACGGTGATTGGACTCATCAGGGACAACGACGAGTCAGATTACAGGGCAGAGGTTGAGCACTTGGCTACTTGGTGCGCTGACAATAACCTGCTGCTTAACACCAGCAAAACCAAGGAGCTCATAGTGGACTACAGGAAGGAGAGGGAAGAGACACATGACCCCATCCATATCAATGGCATAGCTGTTGAACGTGTCCCCAGCTTCAAATTCCTGGGGACCCACATCTCGGAGGACCTGTCCTGGTCAGTTAACACCACCAGCCTGATCAAGAAGGCCCATCAGCGCCTCTTCTTCTTGAGGACATTGAAGAAGAACCATCTGTCAACTGACATCCTGGGCAACTTCTACCGCTGCGTGATAGAGAGCACCCTGACCAACTGTATCACACTCTGGTATGGGAGCTGCTCTGTAGCTGACCGCAAGGCGCTGCAGCGGGTGGTGAAAACCGCCCAACGCATCACAGGGACTCCACTTCCAGCTATAGAGGACGTCTACAGGAAAAGATGTCTGCGCCAGGCACGCAGCATTCTTAGGGACTCCAACCATCCTGCTCATGGACTGTTCCAGCTTCTCCCCTCCAGAAGACGTTTCAGAAGCCTTCGGACTAGAACCAGCAGGTTTAGGAACAGTTTCTTTCCAACAGCTGTCATGTTATTGAACTTAGTTCCCCGCTGACTCTCTTACAATCATCTTTTGCCATCCTCACCTGTACATAACTGCATAACTACATAACTACATCTAACTTATTGCACATTATTTGCACATAACAGTACTTTTAACTTTCTGCACTGCTGCATATATTTGCATATATTTGCTTAAATTGCACATACTGTTAATTACCGTATATACTGCACTGCTGTCCTTTGCACTTCTGATTGGATGCTAAACTGTGTTTCGTTACCTTGTATTCATACATGTGTAATGACAATAAAGTTGAATCTAATCTAATCTAAAAATAAGACAAAGAGATAAGAAAAAAAAAACAAAAAAAAACAAGGAGATAAGAGAGAAGGGTCATATTAAAAAGTTAGACTAGTCAAAGAGGTTAAAAACTCAAAAGTCTAAAACCCAATAAAAGATTTAGAACCCAAATAAAAAAACCTACAAAAATAAGTAAATATAAAATCAAATTAATAAATAGGTAACTAAATTATGTGCAATATATTGTTACATCTTGTTCAACTCTTTAACAGCAGCAGGAACAAAGCTGTTTTTGTAGCGTTGGGTTTTACTTTTTGGGACAGTAAACCTCCGTCTGGAGGGGAGAAGCTGAAAGTGGAAGTGCAAAGGGTGGGAGTCATCATTTAAAATGGAGGTACCAATCCTCTGTACCTGTCTGGTGTGCAGGGATGTTAGGCTCAGCTGTGACTCACCAAGCAAACGATTGGACCATCTAACTACCTGATCCAAGGATTTCCTCTGTTTCAGTTTTATCTGACCAAACCATGACACTAAAGAAAAGGATAAAACAGATTCAATAAAAGCCCGATAAAACATTGTCATTATGGTTCGGTCAATTTGGAAGCGTGCAAGTTTCCTTAAACAATGCAAATGTTGCTGACTCTTTTTGCACACCCTTTCACAGTTCTCTTCAAAGTTTAAATTACTATCAATAATTGTCCCAAGATATTTGTAGGATTGTACACATTCAGTGGCCTGGCCTTTTAGGACAGTGACTTCGTGCCTGGGAGTTTTCCTCCTAAAGTCAGTAATCATATCTTTAGTTTTTGTCGTATTCAGCTGCAGGTAGGAATCCTCACACCAGTGAACAAAATCATCAACTACTGGGCCATGGCCACTCTCACCATCCTGGAGGAGACTGACAACAACTGAATCATCAGCATACTTTATAATGTGTCTGTTGTCATGTCTGCTCTGACACATGTTTGTTTATAGGATGAAGAGTAGTGGTGACAACACACACCCCTGAGGGGAGCCAGTAGAAGAGCACTTTTGGTTAGACAATGTACCATTGACCCTTACTATCTGTGTCCTGTTGGTTAAAAAATCCAGAATCCAACCCATCAGATTATTGCTCAAATCAAATTGTTGCAGGAGCCTTTCAACTAAAATATGAGGTTGGATTGTATTAAAGGCAGAAGAAAAGTCCACAAATAAAAGCCTGGCGTGTGTCCCATTAAAATCCAGATGTTCAAAAAGCATGTTAAACAGAGTGACAGTGGCATCCTCCACTCCTCTGTGAGGCCTGTAGGCAAACTGCAAAGGATCCAATGCATGCTCAGTCTGCTTTAGGACCTCAAATCTGACCAGTTTTTCAAAAATTTTCATTAAAATTGAAGTCAAAGCAACTGGTCTAAAATCATTTACTGTTTTAGGACAGCTGGATTTTGGAACGGGGACAACCACAGCATCTTTCCAGATCTTAGGCACATGTTGTGTCTGTAAGAACTTATTGAAAATGTAGTGAAATATAGGACTCAGTTCATGTGCACAGGACTCATTGCCTCAGTCACTGGTATATTTTCTTTTACAAAGCATTCCAGGGTAGACTTCCTTTGTATTTATGTTCACTTTTAGGTAGAGCATCCACCCCATAACCTCCACAACCTCCCGGTTGTGGGTTGTGGGGTGGCACCGGTTCTGGAGCTTGGATCGGGCCCGAATTTTTATTATTTTATTCCGCTGGCCTCCAGAGCCTGCCCTGTGAATTTTAGCTCACAACTCCCAGCAGTTATATCTTTTCCACCTCTGTGTTCATTTAATAGCTTCCCAATGGACGTTCAATAAAGATTTCTCCTCCTAAACTTCCACATATCCAGGGAGGCTGAAATTTACAGTGATTATTGGGCTTGATATTATAGCCATAAATCCAAATTTTCTGCCCCCGAATCTCCGTGGCTATACCTTTTCCACCTCTGTGTTCATTTAATAGCTCCCCTATGGACGTTCATTAAAGATTTCCCCTTCTCACCGTTCACATATCCAGGGAGGCTGAAATTCGGGAATGCACACACTCATAACCTCAGTAAAGCACGTATCAAATCTGAGGTCAGTCTGACAAATGGTTTGAGAAATATGGGAGGAACAGACAGACAGATACACAGAGAATCCTTGCATTTTTAGATACAGTGCATCCGGAAAGTAATCACAGCGCTTCACTTTTTCCACATTTTGTTACTACAGCAGGGCTATTCAATTACAGAATCAGTTGGGCCACAATTTGAAATCAAGACATGTAACTGGGTCGCACATGTTCAGCGATCCGTTGAATATGACAAAATTTCAAACCAACACAGATCAGTATGGCGAAAAATGTTCATTTATTAGTCATTGTCATGGTTTTAAATGTGCGCTTTGCACATGACAAAGGCACATCAAACATGCATCAAAACACAATAACATTGCTGGGGTTGAGCAGAACTGAAGGAGTTAAACTATTTTTTCTCTTGAATAACCAATAAATAGAATGGGGGGAAAAAAATAAAATTCTGTAGATAACCATTTTGGTCACATCTTAGGCATATCTCAAAGTACATAAAAACTCAATGTGCACTGTTAGTAGCATTAACATTTGTTTCCCTTTTGAAATAAAATACACTAAATGCTGGTCATAACTGACCTTGGCACATCACAAAGTGCATTTAGCTGAATAAAAAATGAACTGTCAAACACTTCAGTGCACAGACCCCCCCCCCCCCCCAAGACTGACAACATTAACAAACACTGCACATCCACTATTGTGGTTTTGTTTTAAATCACCACATGTGTGAGTAGGAACCTCTTTTTATAACTGCACATTCCATTACACACACACATACAGTGGGGCAAAAAAGTATTTAGTCAGCCACCAATTGTGCACGTTCTCCCACTTAAAAGATGAGAGAGGTCTCCAATTTTCATCATAGGTATACCTCAACTATGAGAGACAAAATGAGAAAAAAAAAAAATCCAGAAAATCACATTGAAGGATTTTTAATGAATTAATTGGTAAATTCCTCGGTAAAATAAGTATTTGGTCAATAACAAAAGTTCATCTCAATACTTTATGTACCCTTTGTTGGCAATGACAGAGGTCAAACGTTTTCTGTAAGTCTTCACAAGGTTTTCACACACTGTTGCTGGTATTTTGGCCCATTCCTCCATGCAGATCTCCTCTAGAGTAGTGATGTTTTGGGGCTGTCGCTGGGCAACACAGACTTTCAACTCCCTCCAAAGATTTTCTATGGGGTTGAGATCTGGAGACTGACTAGGCCACTCCAGGACCTTGAAATGCTTCTTACGAAGCCACTCCTTTGTTGCCCAGGCGGTGTGTTTGGGATCATTGTCATGCTGAAAGACCCAGCCACGTTTCATCTTCAATGCCCTTGCTGGTGGAAGGAGGTTTTCACTCAAAATCTCACGATACATGGCCCCATTCATTCTTTCCTTTACACGGATCAGTCGTCCTGGTCCCTTTGCAGAAAAACAGCCCCAAAGCATGATGTTTCCACCCCCATGCTTCACAGTAGGTATGGTGTTCTTTCTCCTCCAAACACGACAAGTTGAGTTTTTACAATAAAGTTCTATTTTGGTTTCATCTGACCATATGACATTCTCCCAATCCTCTTCTGGATCATCCAAATGCTCTCTAGCAAACTTCAGACAGGCCTGGACATGTACTGGCTTAAGCAGGGGGACACGTCTGGCACTCCAGGATTTGAGTCCATGGGGACGTAGTGTGTTACTGATGGTAGCCTTTGTTACTTTGGTCCCAGCTCTCTGCAGGTCATTCACTAGGTCCCCCCGTGTGGTTCTGGGATTTTTGCTGACCGTTCTCGTGATCATTTTGACCCCACAGGGTGAGATATTGCATGGAGCCCCAGATGGAGGGAGATTATCAGTGGTCTTGTATGTTTTCCATTTTCTAATAATTACTCCCACAGTTGATTTCTTCACACCAAGCTGCTTACCTATTGCAGATTCAGTCTTCCCAGCCTGGTGCAGGTCTACAATTTTGTTTCTGGTGTCTTTTGACAGCTCTTTGGTCTTGGCCATAGTGGAGTTTGGAGTCTGACTGTTTGAGGTTGTGGACAGGTGTCTTTTATACTGATAATGAGTTCAAACAGGTGCCATTAATACAGGTAACGAGTGGAGGACAGAGGAGCCTCTTAAAGAAGAAGTTACAGGTCTGTGAGAGCCAGAAATCTTGCCTGTTTGTAGGTGACCAAATACTTATTTTACCGAGGAATTTACCAATTAATTCATTAAAAATCCTTCAATGTGATTTTCTGGATTTTTTTTCCCCTCATTTTGTCTCTCATAGTTGAGGTATACCTATGATGAAAATTGGAGACCTCTTTCATCTTTTAAGTGGGAGAACTTGCACAATTGGTGGCTGACTAAATACTTTTTTGCCCCACTGTATGTCAACCAAAAATTTCTAGTATAGAGTTAAGAATGCAAAAAGCCCCACTTAAAAACTTGAGTAATGACTTCAGTCTTGAAGGTTTGAGGTTTTTCTTCAAAATTTATAACAATTTTCTTATAGTTTTCAATTTTTTTCTGTAAACTTATCTAAATTTGAAACCATTGTCCTCAAATTTGTAATTTTCTCTTGTAAAATTGACTTTTCTTGTGCATTTGAGACCTTATTATAAATTTGTGGATTATTTTAAGGCTAATTTTTGTCTATATTTTAAATAAAATTACTGGGGTTTTCTTTATTAATTTGAAACAGATTGTGGTAAAATTTGGACTTTTTTTTTTTCCTTATACAATTTACACTTTTGACCATAATTTTGCAGAGCCAGAACAGAACAATAATTTAACTCTGATTTCAAAGAATTTTTTTTTATAAAATTACATTTAATAAAATAAATTAACTTAAATTACCAAGATTTAGTTATTTCTGTTAAAATATTTATATATATTTATAGTTTTTTAGAACTCTCCTCACCAACCAGACAGCAGGAAAAACCTCTCTTATTTTGAAATCCAAATGTTGGCACATTTAGTATGTCTGAAGGCTGCTGATGGATTAAAGTCATGGGCTTCATGAATTTCGGTCATCTTAACTTGCCAGATACATAATAGTGAACATAAATTATTGTAATGGCTGGTGAAGTAAATCCTCAGCGATTCAGTCACTCTTGCTCTTTCCCTGCATATGAAGCTTAACCACACCTGTTTGCTCAGCGACTCATTATTGCTGCCTTTACCAGTGGGTTAAAACCACCATAAATGACTCCACTGCTTACATACCTGGACTAGAATTGTCACGCGGGCAGGGCGCTTCTGAGCTCTGCACGGAAGACAGTGACGTGCGTTGTTTGTGTGCGTGCCTGCGGACTGTCATTCCTTCATAATTTTTTCTTAAATTTATATTTCCTTGGCATGGCCTGGGCCCGCAGGCCACTCAGAGGTTGCTTCTGGGCCGCATGTGGCCCGTGGGCTACAGCCTTATTCCAAAAGGGATTAAATTCATTTTTTTTCCTCAAAATTCTACACACAATACCCTATAATGACAACGTGAAAAAAGTTTTTTTTTGAGACTTTTGCAAATTTATTAAAAATAAAAAAACTAAGAAATCACATGTATATAAGTATTCACAGCCTTTGCCATAAAGCTTAAGACTGCGCTCAGGTGCATCCTGTTTCCACTGATCATCCTTGAGATGTTTCTACAACTTAATTGGAGTCCACCTGTGGTAAATTCAGTTGATTGGACATGATTTGGAAAGGCACACACCTGTCTATAAAAGGTCCCACAGTTGACAGTGCATGTCAGAACACAAACCAAGCATGAAGTCAAAGGAATTGTCTGTAGACCTGCAAGACAGAATTGTCTTGAGGCACAAATCTGGAGAAGGGTACAGAAAAATTTCTGCTGCTTTGAAGGTCCCAATGAGCACAGTGTCCTCCATCATCCGTAATTGATGGACCCACCAGGTTGTACACCACCAGATGTAAGTTCGGAACCACCAGGACTCTTCCTAGATCTGGCCGGCCGTTTAAACTGAGCAATCGGGGGAGAAGAGACGTAGTTAGGGAGGTGACCAAGAACCCGATGGTCCCTCTGTCAGAGCTCCAGCATTCCTCTGTGGGGAGAGGAGAACCTTCCAGAAGGACAACCATCTCTTCAACAATTCACCAATCAGGTCTATATGGTTGAGTGGCCAGATGGAAGCCACTCCTTAGTAAAAGGCACATGGTAGCCCGCCAGGAGATTGCCAAAAGGCACCTGAAGGACTCCCAGACCATGAGAAACAAAATTCTCTGGTCTGATGAGACAAAGATTGAACTCTTTGGTGTGAATGCCACGTGTCATGTTTGGAGGAAACCAGGCACTGCTCATCACCAGGCCAATACCATACCTGCCAACTACTCCGGTTTTGCCGTAATGGTTACGGTTTTATTAATCAAAATTACGGTTTTTCACTAAAAATTCAGTCAGAAATTTTAAATCATAAAAAAAACACGAAAGCAATTCCAAACACGAGATCGCTAGGAATCGTATCTAAATTTACCTGAAGCATTTGCTAAGCTAACGCTATCGCTATAGCTAACGCCATAGCTAGTCGTAGCACCTATCACCGATACAAAGAAGCGACTCCGTCCCCGGTGATTGGGGCTCGCCGGAGGAACCAACCGAGGCAGCAGTTGGACGGGAGCCGGATCGGAGTTCAAGTACAGCGGTGGTAGGAGATGGGGACCAGTGGAGGAGCAGCCGGGGCCCCAGCTGGATAAGTCGACTGTAGCTGGAGCCCAGCTAGAGCCCACTGTAGCTGGAGCCCAGCTACAGTGGCGGGGCTCGGCGGAGGAACTACTGAGGAAGACGGCGGTAGGTGGCGGGGCTCAGTGGAGGATCTACCGGGACCCCAGCTGGACAGGAGCAGGATCGGAACTCAACTACAGCGGCGGGTCTCGGTGGAGGAGCTGCCGGTACCCTGGCTGGACAGGAGCTCAATTGCAGCAGCAGTAAGCAGCGGGACTAGCAGCGGAGGGGGCTAGCTGAGGCCCAGCTGGATTAGAGGTCGGTCGGATCAGATATCGGCGTCACCAGCAGAGATTGTTTTACTATCAACAGGTCAGTAAAAATGCCACCAAAGGAGGAGGAAATGGAAGAGATCAAAAAATCTCTGAACTAAGTTCAGAGAGTTTATCTTCTTGGAACATAAGTCAATATTATACAGTAATAAGTGGCATTCAGCTGTTTGTTTTATGTCATTTAAGCACAGTTCTGGTACTTAAAAATCATAAAAACCCAGGAGCTTCGGGGGGCTTTGCCCCCCTTGCCCCACCACCGGGGCTCTGCCCCAGACCCCGCTGGGGAACTGCGTCCCCCAGAACCCCTGCTAAATTTTCAGATAATTTCCACAACCCCAAATCACATCCCTGGGTAAAGAATGACATACTGAGGCAGGCCAGAAAGTTAAAGGGAACAGAAGTTTACCTAAATGAACATCTAACAAAAACTAATGCTGAAATAGCACGGCAAGCACGGATGCTGAAAAGACAAAATAAGATACAGGCAACATGGACAAGAAATTGTAGAGTTTGGATCAAAATAAATGGAACACCTGAGGAAGCAAAAGAGTATAATTATCAGAGATCTTACTGACTTAAATAAATATAGATGAACACTGATTAAGAAAATTAAGAGACTATGATAATCCATATCCACACACATGGCAAGTTTTTTCGGGAGGAATACTCCAAAGCATTTCCAGGAATTATTACTGCGGACTGTGAGCGCATATTCAGCCATGTGAACAAGAACAAAACTGAGTTCAGGTCCAGTCTGTCAACTGAAGTTCTGGGCAACCTCATGACCAGGAAAATGATGATGACAGCTTCGGGTAACAAGTGCCACAGTGTGTTCGATTCAAAAGACCAACTGAAGAAAGCTAAGAGGTGCACCATGGAAAACAACAATGCTTGAGAGTTACCATAGAGTTTGTCCTTGATTTTTTCCATCAGCATATCTGCATTGACAATTTAAGGAAAATAGAAACATGATTGTTGAAGAAATATCAGGTTGTTAGCCACATTTTAACTTGATTTTATGCTAATATTTGTTTGCCGTGATGATGATGATGATGGCAGCATCATGCTGTGGGGATGTTTTTCAGCAGCAGGAACTGGGAGACTAGTCAGGATAGAGGGAAAGATGAATACAGCAATGTACAGAGACATCCTGGATGAAAACCTGCTCCAGAGCACTCCTGACCTCAGACTGGGGCGCCGGTTCATCTTTCAGCAGGACAACGACCCTAAGCATACAGACAAGATGGCGCAGTGGTTTAGCACTGTGGCAGCACAGTTTTACCCTTGGCCGGGGGATCGCGGGGATCATGAGATCGTGGGTTCGATTCCAGCCCCCGACCAACAGTGAGCTGTGTGGAGTTTGCATGTTCTCCCCGTGTTGCGTGGGTTTACTCCGGGATTTCTCCGGTTTCCTCCCGCATACCAAAAACATGTAGGTTTAGGGCGCTCGCGCACGCAGCGACCAGCAGCCGGTGGCTTGTCACCAGACTGCAAACCAAGTCTACCTACGGGTACAAATAAGTAACAAAAAAAAAAAAAAAAAGATATCAAAAGAGTGGCTTCAGGACAACTCTGTGAATGTCCTTGAGTGGCCCAGCCAGAACCCAGACTTGAATCCAATTGAACATCTCTGGAGAGATCTATAAATGGCTGTGCACTGACGCTTCCCATCAAGCCTGATGGAGCTTGAGAGGTGCTGCAAAGAGGAATGGGCAAAACTGCCCAAAGATAGGTGTGCCAAGCTTGTGGCGTCATATTCACAAAGGCTTGAGGCTGTAATTGCTGCCAAAGCTGCATCAACAAAGTATTGAGCAAAGGCTGTGAATACTTATGTGCATGTGATTTCTTAGTTTTTTATTTTTAATAAATTTGCAAAAATCCCCAAAAAAACTTTTTTCACAGTGTCATTATGGGGTATTGTGTATAGAATTCTCAGGAAAAAATGAATTTAATCCACTTTGGAATAAGGCTGTAACTTAACAAAATGTGGAAAAAGTGAAGCGCTGTGAATACTTTCCGGATGCACTGTCGATGTACTGATGTTCAGAATTAGGGCTGATATTACCACCACAAAAAGAGGGAATATAACAGCGTAAGCCACTCCTGTAATTCATTAATTTAGTGCACTTAATACGTTAGTCTTTCAAAGGTCTTTTTATTATTATTAATTGAAGTATCAATACAATACAAAGTATTGGAAATTTTCATTTTTGTTTTAACCAAACAGTGCAAAACTAAAATTTAAAACTAACAAATGTGGATGCTTCAAAACACAAAAACCTTTAAATAAACAATAATAATAAAAAAATACACAAAAAAAAGAAAAAAAAGAAAAATTGTGTGTGTGAGGTGGGGGTGGGGTAAAGGGGATATGAGCTACTCAGAAACTATAATCGTGGGTCTTTCAAAGAAATCAAGAAACGGGTGCCGTAATTTATAGAATTTGTTTTCAGAGCCACGAACTGTATATCTGATTTTTTCTAAATCCAAACAGGACATTATATCTTTTATCCACTGTAAATGTGTAGGGCGCGAAGAGTCTTTCCACTTAAGTAATACAGCACGTCTAGCCAATAATGATGAAAATTTGAATACTTTTAATTTGGAATTTGGCAAGACAAGTTCTGGAGCCACACCAAAAATGGCGCATAATGGATCAGGTTTAATTTGATATTGCAGGACTTCCGACATAGTGATAAAAACAGAATGCCAAAAATTCATCAATGAAGGGCAGGACCAATACATGTGAAGCAAAGTGCCAGGAGCGCTACCACACTTTTCACAAGTTGGGTCTATATCCGAGTAAATACGTGCTAACTTAACCTTGGACAGGTGCACCCGGTGTACAATCTTAAATTGAATAAGAGCGTGACGAGCACACATTGATGCAGTGTGAACCTGGCCAAGAATAGAGTCCCACAGTTCATCAGTAAAAGTAAAATTAAGATCTTGTTCCCAATTCAATTTAATAGCGGCCAGAGAAGAAGATTGTAAATTTGAAATTAAATTATATAAAACTGATATTACCCCCTTAGAAGTTGGTTTAACTAATAAAAAATCATCTAGAGGATTATCAGAAGGTTTTTGAGGGGATTGTTTTGTCATGGTTTGCACATAATGTCTGACCTGGAGGAAGTGGAAAAAATGTGTAGAAGTAATGTCAAATTTAGTGGAAAGTTGAGAAAAACTTGCAAATTGACCATCAAAATATAAATCCGCAAAAGATTTTAAACCTTTTCTGTGCCATATATGAAATGCACTATCAATAGTTGATGGGGTAAATAAATGATTTGCGGCAATTGGACTTCTAATGGAGAAAAACTGAAGACTGAAATTTTTCCTGAATTGAGACCAAATTCTAAGAGACTGACAAACTACTTTGTTATTACCCAGTGTAGACAAAGCAAGGGGAAGTGGTGAACCTAAAATTGCCGGTAGGGAGGTTTGATTGTCCACATGTGACTCCATAAGGATCCAAATGGGTGATTTGGGTTCCAGATAGAAATGTTTCCAATATAACATGCACCTGATATTTGCTGCCCAGTAGTAATATTGAAAGTTAGGCAGAGCCATGCCACCCACTGATTTGGGTCTTTGAAGAAAAACTTTCCTCAATCTTGGATGTTTACCATTCCAAATAAATGAGGTAATCAGAGAGTCCAAAGACTTAAAAAAAAGGATTTAGGAATAAAAATGGGGAGACATTGAAACAAATATAAAAACTTTGGAAGTAACATCATTTTTACAGAATTGATTCTGCCAATTAAGGACAAGAATAATGGGCACCATTTGGAAAGTATTAGCTTGCGCTGGTCAAATAAGGGGAGCAAATTATTTTTAAACAAGTAATTAAGTTGTTTAGTAACACATATCCCAAGATAATTAAAATGATCAATAACAACCTTGAAAGGCTTAATACGTTAGTCAGCAGAACTGAGACAGTTCAGCCATCCGCAGCCATCATCCGAGAGAGATTTTTGTCTGACAGGTAAACTAACATAAGCAGCACATGCTATAATGGGAAGACAAGATGGCGCCCACAGCGGTCGACATGGTGCTTCGCTGCGCTCTTTGTTTGTTTTTGTTTGTCAATTGTGTGTCTGCTTGCACTTATACCCGTGAAGAACTTTTAAATATCAGGACTTTGACCCCCACGGACCTCCTCCCAGTTTTTCTAGCCCCTGCCGCCGATCTGGTTTGTTGTTTGGCTCGGAAAGTGAGACGGCGGAAGAGAGGAAGACGAGCGGGCGCTCTCGTGCGACTTCGCAGGAGAGGCTCGCGAACGGCGCTGCCTGGCATATTTCTGTCCAATACCAACTCTCTCTCTAACAAGGTGGATGAACTGAGACTGCTGATGCGTTTTAAGGACCTCGCCTCCTCAGCTGTCCTCTGCTTTACTGAGACCTGGCTCCGGGAAAATATACCGGACAGCGCGCTGCGCCTCGACGGCTTCCAGCTCTTCCGTGCTGATCGTGACACAGAGCTTTCCGGCAAGACCACAGGAGGCGGTGTCTGCTTCTACATCAACTGTAGCTGGTGCTCTGATGTAACGGAAATTTCCAAACACTGTTCTCCTGCCTTGGAATTTCTTGTTATCAACTGCAAGCCTTTTTATTCCCCACGGGAGTTTGCTTCTTTTATACTGATCGCTGTGTACGCCCCTCCCGACGCGGACACGCGCGAAGCTCAGCGCGTGCTCGCGGATCACATTCAACACACAGAGCGGAGTTTTCCAGACTCGCTGATTATTGTGGCTGGCGACTTTAATCAGTGCAATCTGAGCCACGATCTCCCCCGCTACAAACAGTTTATTAAATGCCCCACCAGAGGATTAAACACACTGGATCACTGTTACACCACAGTGAAAGACGCATATCACGCTGTCCCTCGAGCTGCGCTGGGATTATCTGATCACGTGATGGTTCACCTCATTCCCACATACAGACAGAGATTGAAGCTCACTAAACCTGTTGTGAGCACTACGAAGATACGGACCAGTGATGCTGAGGAGAAGCTGGAAACGTGCATGGAAATATCTGACTGGGGCATGCTTAAAGGAGCCACGCATGATCTGGATGAGTACACGGACACTGTGAACTCATATATCCACTTTTGTGAAGAGAACATTCTTCCATCACGCACCAGGGTGAGTTACTCTAATGACAAACCCTGGTTCACAGCTAAGCTCAGACAGATCAGGAAGGAGAAGGAAGCAGCGCTGAAAAGTGGAGATAGGGACTGCTACAGGGAGGTTAAATACCGGTTTAACAGAGAGCTGAAGAGGGCTAAATCTGTGTACTCAGAGAGACTCCAGCAGCAGTTCACTGCTAATGATTCGGCTTCCGTGTGGAGAGGACTGAGGCAGATCACCAACTATCGGCCTCAGGCTCCTAAAGGTCAGGATGACAAAGCCCTTTGTCAGAGACTGTCCCAACACTATGCCCGTTTTGACACCTCGTCATCTGTGTCCAACTCCCCCCCTCCCTCCAGCTCCACAGCCTCCACATTCCCTACTTCATTTAAGGCACCCCCCCCCACCTCCCCCCCTCCCCTTATCATCAGTGAGCAGGATGTGCTCAAACAGTTCTCCAGACTGAACCCGCGCAAGGCCCCCGGCCCAGACGGCGTGTCTCCCTCCACCCTGAGACTCTGTGCGAAACAGCTGGCTCCTGTATTCACAGACATTTTTAACACCTCCCTTAAGTTATGCCACGTGCCGTCCTGCCTCAAATCCTCCACCATCATCCCTGTCCCCAAGAAGCCACGGATCACTGGACTTAATGACTACAGACCTGTAGCGCTCACCTCTGTAGTCATGAAGTCCTTTGAGCGCCTGGTCCTGTCCCACCTCAAGTCCATCACCACCCCTCTCCTGGACCCGCTGCAGTTTGCCTACCGAGCCAACAGGTCTGTAGACGATGCAGTCAACCTGGCCCTCCACTCCATCCTGCAGCACCTGGACTCCCCGGGAACCTACGCCAGGATCCTGTTTGTGGACTTCAGCTCCGCATTCAACACCATCCGCCCCGCTCTGCTCCGGGACAAGCTGTCCCTGCTCAACGTGCCTGACTCCCTCTGCAGGTGGATCATCGACTTCCTGACGGACCGGAGGCAGCATGTGCGGCTGGGAAAGACTGTCTCAGACTATACTAGCATCAGCACCGGATCACCCCAGGGCTGTGTACTTTCCCCCCTACTCTTCTCCCTTTACACCAACTCCTGCACCTCCAGCCACCAGTCTGTCAAGTTGATCAAGTTTGCGGACGACACCACCCTCATCGGGCTCATCTCCAACGGCGACGAGTCCGCCTACAGGAGAGAGGTGGCCCAGCTGGCGTCCTGGTGCAGCAATAACAACCTGCAGCTGAACGCTCTGAAGACAGTGGAGATGATTGTAGACTTCAGGAAAGTCACTACTCCTCTGCCCCCCCTCACCCTCTCAGGCTCTCCCATCACCACTGCTGATTCCTTCCGCTTCCTAGGCACTACCATCACCAGGGACCTCAAATGGGAGCTGACCATCAGCTCACTCATCAAAAAAGCCCAGCAGAGGATGTTCTTCCTGCGGCAGCTGAGGAAGCTCAAGCTACCCACCAAGATGTTAGTGCAGTTCTACACAGCCATCATCGAGTCCATCCTCACCACCTCCATAACCGTGTGGTACGCAGGAGCCACTGCCAGGGACAGACTAAGGCTGCAGCGCGTCGTGCGCACTGCTGAGAAGGTGATCGGCTGCAAGCTCCCATCTCTCCAGGATCTGTACATCTCCAGGACCCGGAGGCGTGCTGGCCGGATCATAGCCGATCCCTCACACCCTGGTCATGTACTGTTTGCCCCCCTCCTCTCTGGTAGAAGACTTCGGTCCATCCAGACTAAAACCTCCCGTCACATGAACAGCTTCTTCCCCTCTGCCATTAGACTGCTGAACACTAAGTGACTCTCGTGCACCATGTACAGCAGCTCAACCAGACTCATGTCAATCATCACTGTTTTCTTCCTGCATTACCGACTGCACTATATAGTTCTCCACAGTATCTGCTGCTGGCTAATATATATATATATTTTAACTGTTGACCAGTATCACTTAATCTTATCCTACACTTTATTACATGTATAGTTTATTTCTCTTATCTTATCATGTTTAATGTTGCAGCATTGTACCGAGACAAATTCCTAGTTTGTGTACTACATGAACAATGGCAATAAACCTGATTCTGATTCTGATTCTGATTCTGATTCTGACATGCTAGCTAGCAGTTTAGTGAGTTTTCTAAAGCTGAGACAGTCCCTCGTTGAAAATAAGAAGCAGTAAATTTACTCGCTAAAACTTTACCAGTGTGGTGTTTATAAGTGGCTCAACTTCAGTCATCACCGAGATGGAGCACAGCAGAGACCAGCTGACAGGTGGTCGAGCCGGCGGACAGAGCAGAGAAAGGAGGGAGGGGAGGATGGACACATCGTAGTGCTGATGTGATGATCACAACTCTGCTTTATAGAGTTTGCATTTAATTTGTTTCATTTCTTTATTTTCAGTAAAATGCTCCCATGCTTTCCAAAGTTTTGGCCTCTTCTTCTCTGTGATTTTCTCTCTTCTGTGTCGCCATGATGCGCTCCTCTCCTTCTTTGCTGCAACAGTTAAACTAAACATTTCCACGGCATGCATATAAACTTTAAAATTAAACGATTCATCAGCAATAAAAATCTGTCGACAGATTTTCGTGATCAACATTGTCGATGATGCCGATCGTTGCAGCCCTAATGTGTGAGTGCACGTTACGCGTAGCAGAGTTCCACCCTGCTGCATGATACCATAGAGCAGAGGAGAAGAGACAGAAATGAGCTGCTGTTGTGTAAATAAGATAAATAACATAAGGATATTTAGTTTAATAAAAGGTCAAGGTAAAGACTTGTTCTATAGTTAATGCATCATAAAATGACTTCTGTTGTGATCTGGCACTATATAGAGAATGGGCATTGACGTCATACCGTGCTGCATTCTGGGCCATTGTCGCCATCGTCATTGTAAGGCTTCTTTGTTTACCTGTAGTCTAGGCAGCTGCTAACGTGGACAGACATACTTGATGGAACGCAGCAAACAGAAAATTAAAATTCCCTATTCAGAGAAGGTGAATAAGGAAGCAAAGGAGCGCTACCTCTAAAAAAAAAAAAAAAGAAATAAACGGGATAGATTGATATGAGCACAAGAAACGGACCACGGATCACGATCAACTGCCTAGAGTCATGCTGTCAGATGTGTTTGTCTACCTGGTTTGTGGGGTGAGCACATAAACCCATGAGCAGTTTAAAAACTATAAATCATTAGAGGCTCATGTTCAATTCACCAATGGATGAATCCTGCCGCCTCAAATATTCTGGGTGAACGACCAGAAAACTGTCGTTTAGGTAAGCAGTCGTTGTTTCTACAAAGTCAAAATACGTTGAGATTAGTGTCTAGCGTACCCAGAAATTATTTCTAACATATGAGTAACGCTCTTTGAACCCATGTGTAACTTATTGAACAGGTTTCTAAGTTACAGCTACCATATAATGGAGTATTTGCAGTGAACTCTGCTGCTGCCTGCAGTGTATACACACGCACACACACAGAGCTAAACACACGTACTTTTATGTGTAATGAGAACTGTCGGTGATGTGTCTGAGGACTTTCAAGCTACAGGATAAAGATTTTTGTCTTTGACTGCAGTCTGTAAACATCAGCTGTCCAGTGTTGTTCTGATAAATATGTCAAAATGTCAGAGCACTGGAGGAGGTGGGTCAATCAGCTGATCACACTGGCACATCGAAAAAAATTACCGGTATAATTAGCTGCTATAAAACACCCTTAACCAGGACAGTGACGTTTTTATAGTCAGAGAGAATCCAAAGTCAGTCAAAGAGAATCTGGTTAATTTAACGATACCAAACAGTCTATGGACTTCAGTCACCAGCTGATATTAAATCCATGTGTAATGAAGGCAACAAGTAATCACAACTTCAAGAAAAAATTACAGAAAATCAGCAACACAAAAACTCCCATTAAAAAATTGCTTCAGATTAGCAAGAGAAATTGGGAATAGCAGAGATGATGTGAGGAAATTATTTGATTTTGCCCTGTGTTTTTACACATTATTGAGAGGTGACGTGGCTGAGGTGCAACCAAAGCGCACAGCGTGCAAGACAGCTGCTCTGGGGAGGGGACGTCTTTCTGCACTAATAAATATTTTTTAAATCACAAGTTACCTTGGTGAAAATGAGACACCATCATTTCAGAAGGAGAGACATCAGCATTTTCAAAGCTGGTGTCTCTCCTTCTGACCGCTGCAATCCATTCCATCCCACGCCTCGTTTTTTTTAGCTCAGAGGCCCAGTTCTCTCCACTTTTCTTCCAAGTCGGGAAGCTAAAAAAAATCGCACGCCGTTATCAATCTTTTTCCACACCAATCTTGAGAGCAGTTGTTGTATTTGATAACGCAGCAAATCTTCCCCATTCTAACCTTGCGTGGTATTCGGAAGAATAATAATGTGATTGAAAGGACCACATTGGAAATAAGTGTTTCACTTTCTTGTGTCATCCTGGATTTTGTATGATGTTTTATATGTACGTTTACGTTTCCTATGTTTGAATAACATATTCAGTGTCATTTTAATAAGGCTGTGTGTCCAGGGAAAGTAAAAATGCTCTCAATCTGTTTTCCTGAGCACTTTTCATGCACTGATTTAAAAAAAGTACTCTGCCCAGTATTCTGGCAACCGTTTGACCTGTCGAAGTGTCGGGGATTTCAGATTTTGCTCTGAAACGCTCCACTCACTGGAATAAATCACATCAAACTGGTTAAAAAAATACACATCCCTCCAAGCTTTGGCTGTTAAATATTAATCATGGTGTATTTTAGGCTGATTGTGATCGGCTGGTGAGAGAGGTGTGCAGCTGATGAGAGCTGCAGCGCTCTGAAAGTTGAACTTTTTTCAGCTTTCAGCACCATGAGCACAGCACTGACTGTTGAGAGCGTTCTTACACTGAGGGTACTGAGTGCATTAAATGCCAAACTACATGGAAAATGAACAGAAAATAGTCGCCCACAGCAGAAAAAAAAAACGCATTCGGTGGACACGCAACCTAACCACATTCATTGCCCACTAAGCAGACATGCTGAACACTTCCCACAATTCCTTGCGGTTTTTCCGTCGAGTGATGTCACACGCCCATTCTCAATAGAAAAGTAAAATTAACTTGACACTCAGGGGGAGGGGGGGTCTGTTGCCCCCTCCCCCAAATATAATGGTAGGGGAAATACTGCGTCCATCCACATTTCATGGGAATTGCTGCCCCTCCTATTTAATTGCCCCGATGCTCACCAAACTCAAACTCAGTGGTTCTCAGGTGGGTTTGCGTCCAAATTGTGCTGAAGGTCAAAGGGACTTGCTTGATTTCAGAAATACTAGTGCATACCTGTAGAACACAAGTATTGCTGTCTGAAACAGGTATCCCAATCAGGCTTTACAGGCCCAAATGTAGGCTGTGTTTGAAAGTGAAATACAAAGCGGTGTAACCTATACTGTAAGTAGGCAATCACATGTTAGCCTTTGACGAATATAAAAGGGAGTAAAGGGCACTAAGATTTATTTGATTGTGTGAATATTAATTACAGAATACCTAAACACTGAAAATGAATGGGACATCCAGTATTAACGACTGTTTCAGATTCCTTGTTTGTTTGCCAGATCAGTTATTTGTGTGATCTTTTATCATTTATATTCATAACAGTGTATCTTGCACTTTGGGGAATGGGAGTTGTTCAGTCACCATTATAATTATTTTAGTTTATATCACTGTTCAGTGATGAATTCAGTGTAATATTGAATTTCTTCTGTGTATCATCAATAAACTCATGCAGTACTATAACAGGACACATTTACAAATATTTGAGACCCATTCTAGTGCATCATTTTATATTTTTGCAATATTTTGTTATTAAAAGGTTTTTGAAAACTTTAATGCTAAGATTGAGGCGGTGCACATATCGTCGCGCTGGGACGATACTGAGGCCAAATAATGATCTGAACCTTGAGGGCGTGACTGACAAAGACTGAGCGCCGTTGCTCTATTGTAAGCGTTTGTTTTTTATTGATGCGAGAAGATTATTTATTATTATTATTCCGCCTAAATCAGGGGTGTCCAACCAGGTGCCATGGAGAGCCAAGACCCTGCAGGTTTTCTCTTCTACCCAGTCTCTTCAGCAGGTGTTTTCACTTATCAGCAATCAGTGGGAAGAAGTTCACAGAAATCTGCTGTTGAAGACACTGGTTGGAGGTAAAACCTGCAGGGTCTTGGCTCTCCATGGCACATGGTTGGACACCCCTGGCCTAAATGATCGCATTTTTGACCCTCTAAACGTTAGCCAAAACACATTTTTTTACACACACACACCTCAGACCTACTGAAAAATTTTGTAAACTGGAAAAAAATATGTGTCCCATGCTGAAAATTTATCCAGCGTGTGGTTGATACGTCGTGCAGCAAAGGTTGAGGGTCTTGCCCCCCATGTTGGTGTTTTTTTTTATCTTTGGTTTAAAAAAAAAGGTGGATCCAATCAACTGATCACTGGAACCACAGAGTTCAGCTGTTTTCCATGATAAATCAGCCTCAGGGAAAAGGCATACGCCATGCATTATGGGTTTTTTTTCCCCACTTTATTGAAAATAACTTGCAAATAACAATGTGAGCGCTGCGGCTCTATTGTAAGTGGTTTGTTTTTTATTGCTCAAATTTGTTGCGTTTTGCTTCCTTGTTTTGCACACGGAGCTTACCCGTGGTGCCAGCGATTCAGCTGCTGCTCCCCCCCTCCCCTTTTCCCCAGCGGCACCTCGTGTTCTCCATGCCGAATTATCCATTAGACCTATGCAATCACAGCAATTTTATGGTATCATTTTTTAAGCATTAAATCTTAAGTATTATCTTTTTCTATTCAAATTTGTCATGTTTCGCTTCCTTGTTTTGCACATGGAGCGCTGTGGTGGAGTCAATCCGAAAGCAAAACCCAGCCCACACTTCTAGAAGCCTGGGCATGAGACACAGCGGTGGCTAAACTTTTATTGATAAAAATTACATATTTTGACCGAGCAACTCCATATTCGGGGATGCACACCCTTGTAACCTCAGGGAACCACGTTTAAAATCTGAGGCCAGTCTGACAAACGGTTCGAGAGATATGGGTGGAAAAGGCAGATACACAAACATAGAGACAGAGATTTCGTGAATTTATAGATAGATTACTCCTTCTCCTAGCCAACTCCCTCGATGCTCACCAAAGTCACTCACGATGATCCTCAGGTGGGTCTGCAACAAAGTTGTTTTCAAGGTCAGAGTTAAGGAGATCTGGGCACTTGTGTGATTTCAGACAAAATCAATACTCCTCCTCAGCATTTACTCTAATTTTCAACAAACTTGCACACAGTAAGGCCAGAATGGGCTACTTCATGATTGATGGTCTGGTTTTATTAGAATAAACTGTGTATGTTACAATGTGTATTGCAGTTATTTGGTAAAAGTTCTTTTGTTACCTCTGCCAAGGAGGTAATGTTATTGAGGAGGTTTGATTGTCAGCAGGAGTACGCAAAAACTACTCAGTGGATTTTGATGAAATTTTCACCAGAGGTAGCCCTTGGCCTAAGGATGAACCCGTTAGATTTTGAAAGTGATCTGAGAGTGCATACTTCTGCCAAGGCCCTTGTGTGTTTGCAGCAAGATTGCACAAAAACTACTGGGTGGATTATGATGAAATTTTCACCAGAGGTTGGCCTTAGGCTACAGATGAACCCATTAGAATTTGGTGGTGCTCCATGAGCGCATACCTCTGCCAAGGCCCTATTTTGCAATGTATGGTTGAAGGGAGGGAGGGACAGACAGAGCCTTGGTAGAGGTATGCGCTCTCTGAGTGCCCTTTAGTTTCACATACAATGGTTCCCAAATTGTCTGTATATGGGAGGGTTGTCAAGAATTGTTTGTGTCAACTTATGCTGAGCCTGTATTCCATTTTTTCCACTATCCTGGAAGTGGCTGTATTTTTAGCTGTTAGATCACTGTTGTAAAATCAGCTCAGAATACCTGATTGCTTCTGATTGCTTGACACCAAAAGAGTGACATATGGATTTTCACTTGAGGGAGTAAGTCAGTCTATACAAACTTGAACTTTATTGTAAATATGCTGAACGAAAACCTGTGCAGTTGCAGTGACAAACTACGCATCTCCTGGCATTGGAATTTAGATGCAACCAGTTATTTTTTTTTTTATGAGTGCATAAATATGGTTGAATTCTAGTGCTTTATTTCTTCAACCAATCCTTATTGCCCATCTGAATGCATAATCATTGTTCATATTGTATGTTGGACCTCATATTTTATATGTGGTATTTATCGCTTTAATATATAATCTTTTTTTCCTCCTCAGGTTTTGAAGAAGGATTTGTACTTTGACCCAGAGTTTTGGAGCCTCATCGCTTTGCGGACCAACTGTTTAAAACTAATGAGTGAGAAGGTGGTTAGTTCTGCTCTTGAAGAAATCATGGAGGACAAATGGATCTCGGAGTACTGCACAAAAGATTTATTCCGATCAAACATGGCAGTATGTCATAAAGGGCGTAAAAGCACACTTCAGACAGCAACTAAACGGCAGCGCCATAGTGAAGGTGTTGAAACTGCATCCAAAAGGCTAAAGGTGGGCCCAGGACGACCACGACTAAATGCAAATCACACTGTGAAGAAGGCTACCCAACGACACCGGCCTTTGAAGGAAACATCATCTGAACCACTGAGGCGGTCATTTTGGCAACTAGACAGAGTGCAAGAAAATGTAAATAGAGGATATGGACTCTGTAGACGTGCTACAAGGTTCTCTGAAAAGAACCTTCCAAAACGAAGGATTAGACAACCCAGATGGCTTCTGGAAGACTCGGGGTTTCTTGAAGAAAATGTCCCCGTGAAAATCAAAAACCATAGGTTGAAACACGAAAAGCACTATCGTTCCGCTGTCATAAAAAGATCTGAAACTGGTCAAATCAAGAACAGTAGCAAGCACAAAGCTTCAGAAGAGTCTCGTCCTTTGGCAAGGGAAAATAACAAGCAGGAAAAAGGGTTTTCTTTAGATTTTCTTCAACCCGAACCTCCTCCACAAGTAATCCTTGAGCTCTCTCTGCCAGATAATGAACTTATGGGAACATTTACTGAAGAGACTTGCAACAGACACAGAGGATTACCCCAAGTGCTTTTTTACAAACCTACAGTGAAACTTCCTGATTCAGCACAACCCATCAAGACTGTTCATGGGAAAGAGGTAATTCTCAGAGCTCGGGACCTAACTATGTTTGTGCAACAGTTGCACTGTTATATACGAAGACCTAAAGGAAAAGGTAATGGTTTGCATGTTCAAGGCTCAGTATCAACAATTACACGCTCTTCTATGCAGGGAAGCCCCCAGAAGGATCCACCTAAAGAGAGTTTGAACATGTCTGCCAATGAGATGAAAGTTGGAATTACCTCTGGGAGATCAGCAGTACAGAAGGATACAGATTCCTCAGTTTTAGAAAAAGCTCAACTTTCAGAATTGGTCTCAGGGAAGATCTCGTCACCAAGAAAAGTCTCCGAGTCTCTTGTAGAGTTGGAGGCTTCACACACCCCAACTGTACCAAAAGTGTCAAAATCTCCTGTTTTGCAAGTCTCACAAGCTCAAAGAACAGAAAAGGACTCAGTGCTCCTTGAAAAGTATGTTGCTGATATGGAACCTACCATAATGACAGAGACTTCTTCAGCAACAGCTGCGACAATTGACTCAAATTTGAACATGGTCTCTCCTACCTTGACTGTAGAGCCATATGAAGAATCTGCTGTTGAAATGAAAGTCACTATTGCCTCACAAGCAACAGTTTTAGACAAGGTCTCTCAAGTTCCAAGTTTAGAAGACATGCCTATAATCGAAGTTTCTCAGCCCTCAAAAGCAGACAAGAATCAGAAGAAAATTACTGATGAAATTCAAAGGGGTTCCAATGAAATCAACTTATTAAATTCTAAAGCTGATGCTTCTGTGGTTCCGAGGTGTCAAGACGTTACACTCAAAGATGAGGGACAAGAACTTAACTCGAATTCCTCTCAATCTGAAAGTGTCAGTAAATCTGTTATCAGCAGTATTTCTGATGCAACACCCAGAAAAAAATCTGCCTCACCAAATAAAGCATCCCAAACTGAAGCTTTCCATACTCTCACTGCCCAGGAAAATATAAGGGACATTTCTGCTCCAACATCAGAAACAGAAATGGTTACTGAACTTGCACCTGAGCGCCCTGCTCATGATCTGGAGAATGACAAACTGCAGACTCCAAACAAAAGTGCCTCAAAACAGTCTAGAGATGACAATAAACCTAAAGCTCCTTGTAGATCACCGACTACCTCTAGCTGCTCCAAAACAGACCAGAAAGCCTCTGTAGTTGAGTTGCAAGGGAAGAAAAGGACAGATAGTACCCAGCCTATGGATTCTGGCACCCAGGAGAACAGTGAGTTTGAGGAAATGCAACCAGAATCAGAGGAATCAAAACTGGAGTATTGTTGTGTCTTCTGCAACAAGGACTTCAAGGGAACTCTTGTTGTAGCACATGCAATGTTCCATTATCGTAAAGATGAGTGTATGTTCTGTGGCACAACATTCAGTGATGACCTCCAGGCAATGATGCACCTGTCCGATCACATTGAGATGCTTAAGAGGAGCAAAGAGGCAGCTGGTCACAAAACCCGAGAAAGCAGGGTACCTTACACCAAAGAGAACCCCACACCCAAAACCTCTGCCAAAGCTAAGATTGCAAACACGTCTTCTGGGTGTCAAAGAAGAGGGAGGCCAAGGAAATCAGCTGTCTGTCCTACATCAGTAACTCCTCTGTCTGAGTCCAGAGCATTAAGATCTCATGAAAAGCTAGGGGATGGTTTGTCCTTACAAGAGAAGCAAAACATGTCAGAGCACCTTAACAGTAAAGTACCTGTTCACAAGCTAAATGGTCAAATTGATAAAGATTTAAGTAGCCCAGACCGCAACTTGAAAGCAAAGCAGATAATTATACAACCAGAAACATCTCGAAAAAGAACAAGTAAAGGAGCTGTGAATTCCACAGTACAAGACAACCAAAGTAGACAGACAGATTCTTCTAGAACAACAGTTAAGATCAACAAAGAGTTTGTCTGTTCTGCAGAAGATAAAGTGGAAACTCTTCATGATAAGAAGATAGCCACCAAACAAAATGAGAAAGTAGTTAAAGAGAAGAATGTGGAGCCTCAAGAAAAAGTTTCCTGTCCTGTGAATGGATGCTCGTGGTTTACAGACCTTTCCAAGAATCGTGTTGCACTCCTTTATCACGCGCTTGATGATCACTATGGTGATATCAAACCTTTAGAACTGGCTTTCCATGTTGGAAACAGCAAGTGTAGCATTTGCATGAGGGTTTTATGGAGTTTTGAACATTTTCAACACCATGTTGAAAGACATCGACTCACTCCGAGGTATCCTTGCCTTCATCAGGGTTGCACTGCCAGGTTCAAGAACGGTATGGAAATGAGACGTCATGCTAGAAAACACAGTCCATTGCAGGCCGTCTGCTGCCTTCCTGGTTGTTCTCAACTATTTATCTGTCTTTGGGCACTGAACCTTCATGAGAGAGAGCACTATTTAACTAAATCTACCCAACCGGACAAAAACAAAAGTCTACAAACCAGGGACAAACATAATGACATGCCACTGAAACAACAGCATCAGAGTTTGAATGTTACTAATGCTCCCACTGCTGTAAATAAAACTGCCGATGTAAAGACTACTCAAAAGTTTAGAGAACAAGCTACACATACCTCGTCTGCAAGAAAAGTGGCAAAGGATCCTCCTCTCTTACCCAGGGTATCTCTGACAAAACAAGGACTGCAAGAGAGAACTGACAAAAAGAATTCATATGTGTTGACGAATCTCTCCAACAAGAATAGATCTATGCAGGTTGCTGGGCCTAATCTTAGATCAAAACCATCTTTAAGAAAAGGTCACATACCAATTACAATCCCATCCAGTGCCAAAATTCACAAAGTCATGTCATCGTCGTCGTTAAAACATGGTAGCAAGTTGCAGCATAGGATAATGAAAAAGCATGTAACAATAAACACAAATGGTCCTAAAAGAAGAGGCCGGCCGCCTAAATTTAACAAAGCAATGTGTGGCGAAAATACTACTACTGCTCAAACTATTAGAAAGAAGAGCTCTGGCCAGATTCCTTCTCCTGATGTTACTGTTGTTGCTAGAAAAAAGGTAAATGAAGACAAGATTCCGAAGGATGTGGTCAAAACTACGGCAGTACCAGTTGATGAGTCAAAGACAAAAATGCAGAGCAGACCAGTTTTAAAGAATCAGGTCAAAGCAAAAGAGATCTTACATAATACCCGTCAGTCATCCAGTTTAAAAAAGTCCATCACCCCTATTTCAGAACTCGGCAGAAAAAAATCTAATGCTGTTGAAATAAGACGCCTTAAAATAAAAAATCATGCTGAAGCTTCAGACTTGAACAAAGCAAAGAAACACAAAATTATAAATAATAAGGGTAGCAAAAAGACTGTCAAAAAACATGGTTTTAACTTAGAGCCAAGTGTCTTGTCAGCCTCACAAAAAACTGCCAAGTCTAAATCTGTTGTTCCACAAGTTGAGGCTAAAGCAACATCAGAGGTAGTGAAAAGTGCTGCCAACGGTGAGGTAAATGCAAAGTTGGAAAGTTTGGATTCAACCCAGAAAGGCTCGGATAACTCTGCACTTCCTGTTCCAGCTAATAGCTCAACAGTACCACAGAGCACACATATTCCAAAAAAGAAAAAAGAAGAGGAAAAGAAACCATCCACCAAAAAAATAGAGAATACTCTAACTGCTCTGGCTGTCTCAAGCAAGGCAAAAACACACACGACTGTAACAGAAAAAGCTCACAAAAAGACTGAGATGACAAACTGTTGTGAATCATCTTCAAAAAAAACTGCCATTTCCAAACAAATTGAGGCCATAGCAGCTTTTATAAAATCTGCAAACAATAAGGCAAAGGCAGTGGTGGAAAATAAAAACTCTGTACCTTCTATTCCCCCTCAGAACTTAAACACACCACCCACCATAGAAAAAATACAGAAGGTTAAAAGATGGAGTAAGTTGATAGTCAAAGAAGGGAGTAATACTGGTACTACTGCTTCAAAACCCAGTAAAAACCATACAGAAGATGGCAAAAAGAGGAACAAAAAGTTTATTCAGGGCAAACTGTCATACAAGAGCAACAGCAAGCCATGTAAGGTGAAAAAGGTTTCAAGTTCAAAATGTGACAAACAGAAGGATAAGGCCAGTGGCTCTGCAGCATCTGTAAAAGGCCGTCTTGATGTAGAAGGGAAAGGAAAGGATGAAGCCTCTGATCCCGTTGTCAGCAGCTCTGTTTTTGCCGTACCAGCTGCTATTAGCATTCTAAATGAACAGACTTGCCCCTCCACTGCTCCTGACATGGGCACAAAGAAGGCAGCAAAATTGGAAAAACCTAAGAAAAACTCAAACCCCAACAAAGAAAGCAAGAAGTCAAAGGCAGTTCCAAGAGATGACCCAAAGACAGTTAAGGGAACAAAAATGGAAAAAACTGAGAAAAACTCAGACCCCAACAAAGACAGCAAAAAGCGCAAGGCTGTTTCAAAAGATGACCCGAAGACAGTTAAGGAAACAAAAATGGAAATATCTGAGAAAAACTCAGACCCCAACAAAGAAGGCAAGAAGCGCAAGGCTGTTTCAAAAGATGACCCGAAGACAGTTAAGGAAACAAAAATGGAAAAATCTGAGAAAAACTCAGACCCCAACAAAGAAAGAAAGAAGCGCAAGGCTGTTTCAAGAAATGACCTGAAGACAGTTAAGGAAACAAAAATGCAAAAATCTCAGAAAAACTCAGACCCCAACAAAGAAAGAAAGAAGCGCAAGGCTGTTTCAAAAGATGACCTGAAGACGATTAAGGAAACAAAAATGGAAATGTCTGAGAAAATCTCAGACCCCAACAAAGAAAGCAAGAAGCGCAAGGCTGTTTCAAAAGATGACCCGAAAACAGTTAAGGAAACGAAAATGGAAATGTCTGAGAAAAACTCAGACCCCAACAAAGAAAGCAAGAAGCACAAGGCTGTTTCAAAAGATGACCCGAAGACAGTTAAGGAAACAAAAATGGAGAAACCTAAGAAAAACTCAGACCCCAACAAAGAAAGCAAGAAGCGCAAGGCTGTTCCAAAAGATGACCCGAAGACAGTTAAGGAAACAAAAATGGAGAAAGCTAAGAAAAACTCAGACCCCAACAAAGAAAGCAAGAAGTGCAAAGCTGTTCCAAAAGATGACCCGAAAACAGTTAAGGAAACGAAAATGGAAATGTCTGAGAAAAACTCAGACCCCAACAAAGAAAGCAAGAAGCACAAGGCTGTTTCAAAAGATGACCCGAAGACAGTTAAGGAAACAAAAATGGAGAAACCTAAGAAAAACTCAGACCCCAACAAAGAAAGCAAGAAGCGCAAGGCTGTTCCAAAAGATGACCCGAAGACAGTTAAGGAAACAAAAATGGAGAAAGCTAAGAAAAATTTAGACTCCAACAAAGAAAGCAAGAAGCGCAAGGCTGTTTCAAAAGATGACTCAAAGATGTTAAAAAAGCGATGTAAAAATCAGAGTAATTCATCAACATTAAATGAGAAGCTTCCAGAGTCTGAAATGAAAGTCCAACCACTTGTTGAGGTGAATGCAGGAGTGGAAGTAATCTCTGTAGATGAAAAGGAAAAACCTTCCACAGAATCACAGTGTCCACACAGTGTTCCTGGTTACTGTGTGTTAAAGGAAGAAGCTCTAAGTGACGTCAAAAACGCAGTTTGCGTAGACACTCTTGTAGAGTACAGTAAGAAGCCATACATGCGTCCACCACCCACAGCGTACTTGGATGAGAAGTACACCGCTATGCCAAAGCGAAGGAAGGAAGTCGTGTTTTTCCAAGAGTCTCAGATGAGCTCCTCTCCTCAGCTGGCCAGTGTCATGGCAACACTGCAGAGACAACGATGTGCCAACTGCTTCGCTACTTTCAACGGTGTGGACGAGCTGCAGAGTCATCTGCAGCTTAAAAAGTGCTCCGAGTTCTTTGGATTTGACTCAGATGAGGAAGGTGAGTTTTCAGTGCTGATTACTGAAGTCAGGCCAATGTCAGTGCAGCACCTGTTAGGGCAATGCCAAATGGGCCAAAAATAATATCCAGATACACTACCTGGCCAATTAAAGTCACCACTTGGATTTGACTTATCAAATACAGCAGGGAAAATAAGTATTGAACACGTCAACATTTTTCTCATTAAACATATTTCTGATGGAGCCATTGACCTGAGATTTTCACCAGATATCGGTAACAACCCAAGTAATCCATACATACAAAGAAATCAAAGCAACTGTGTTCACAAAACAAGTTATATTTAATAAAGTGAAATGACACGAGGAATAAGTATTGAACCTACTTGGTGAAATTCCTTTAATATTTAGTAGAAAAGCCTTAGTTGGTAATAACAGCTTCCAGACACCTTCTGTATGGAGAAACTTGGCGCAGGCATTGTTCAGGAGTGATTTTAGTCCATTCTTCCACACAAACTATCTTCAAATCTTGAAGGTTCCGTGGGTGTCTTCTATGAACTCTGATCTTAAGTTCGTTCCATACATTTTCAATTGGATTCAGGTCAGGTGATTGACTGGGCCATTCTAGCAGCTTTATTTTCCTTCTCTGGAGCCAGCTGAGAGTTTCCTTGGCTGTGTGTTTGGGATCATTATCTTGCTGAAATGTCCACCCTCGTTTCATCCTCAGCATCTTGGCAGATGGCAACAAGTTCTTATCAAGGATGCCTCTGTACATTTGTCCATTCATCTTTCCTTCAATTACATGAAGTCTGCCTGTACCATGTGCTGCAAAACACACACACACACACCATGATGCTCCCACCTCCAAACTTCACTGTTGGTGTGGTGTTTTTGTGCTAATGTGCAGTGCCATTTCTCCTCCAAACATGCTGTGTGTTGTGGCATTCAAAAAGTTCAATTTTGGCCTCATCTGACCAGACTATATTCTCCCAGTATTTTACAGGCTTGCCCAAATGTTGTGCAGCAAACTTTAACAAACTTCATCATGTTTTTTCTTCAGCATTGGAGTCTTGCGAGGTGAGCGGGCATAGAGCCCATGTCGGTTGAGTGCATTACTTAGCAGCAGTAGCTGCTAACTCCAGGTCTTTCTGGAGCTCTCCACAAGTGATCTTTGGCTCTTGGATAACTCTTCTGATAATTCTTTTGACTCCTCTGTCAGAAATCTTATGAGAAGCTCCCGGTCGTGGCCAGTTCATGGTAAAATGATCTTTCCACTTCCAAATGATGGCTCCAAGAGTGCTCACTGGAACATTCAGCAGTTTAGAAATGTGCCTGTAACCAATGCCATGATTATGTTTTGCAATAATAAGGTTGCAAAGGTCTAGAGAGAGCTCTTTGCTTCTACCCATCACAAGTTCTTTGTGGTGTGACAATCTGATATTCACAGACCTTTTTAAAGGCTATCAGTCAGGACTTAACCAGCTGAAATTAATTTGCACTGATGGGGGATGGTATGGTTTCCTAAATTCTGATGGATTTCAGCTGGTTTCCTGGCTTTCTATGCCTTTTTTGCATCTCTTTTTCATGTGTTCAATAATTATTCCCTGTGTCATTCCACTTTATTAAATATAACTTGTTTGTGAACACAGTTGCCTTGATTTCTTTGTATGTATGAATTACTTGGGTTGTTAAAGTAAATCACCCTTTATTGTCATTCAACCGTACAACCAATCATGTACAGTAGAACGAAATTGTGTTTTACCTATCTACAGTGTTAATCACACACACCCCAAGTGTAGAATCATTAGTGTTACAGAAGAAGATGCAAGGGATAGGGTGAGAAGAGCATGTTTTACTCTTGTATTATTTTCCAACCATATTTCTTCCTAGAAAATGAAACTTCACTATCCTTGCAGGTTTTAATCATTTATTGGACAGTTCTTTGCACCAGTGTTACTGATAACTGGTGAAAATCTCCAGTCAATGGCTCGATATGTTTAATGAGAAAAATGTTGGCGTGTTCAGTACTTATTTTCCCCGCTGTAGGTAATTGCCTTCCATTGGAAAATTATGATCAGCTGGTAACAGGTTATTTAACCCTAACTGATGCGGTAAGTAGTGTATCATTTCTTAAACAACTATGTGTGAAGACATATCCCATGATCATGGGAAAGATGTTTCAGAAGGGTCAAATTATTGGCCTGCAACAAGCATAGAAAACCACTAAGAAGATTGATGCTGAAATTACTAAACATGGGCAAAGAACTGTCCAATAAATGATTAAAACCTGCAAGGATAATGGTGAAGTTTCATTTTCTAGGAAGAAATATGGTTGGAAAATAATACAAGAGTAAAACAAGCTCTTCTCACCCTATCCCTCGCATCTTCTTCTGTAACACCAACCCTCTCCATGTCCTCCTTCACTACATCCATGAATCTTCTCTGTGGTTTTCCTCCTGCCTGACAGCTTCATCTTCACCATCCTTTGTCCAATATATCCATGTTCCCTCCTCTGCATATGTCGAAACCATCTTAGCCTCATCTCTCTTACTTTCTCTCCAAACTGCTCAACTTGAGCTGTCCTCCTGATATACTCATTTTTAATCCTGTCCTTCCTAGTCACCCCCAGTCTTCATATCTTTAACTCCGCCTCCTGTCTTTTTGTCAGTGCCACCGTTTCCAAACCATACATCATAGCAGGTCTCACTATCATCTTGTAAATCTTTCCTTTCACTCTAGCTGCTACCTTTCTGTCACAAATCATCCTTGACGCTAGTCTCCACCCACTCCACCCTGCCTGCACTCTCTTCTTCACCTCTCTTGTGCATTTTCCATTGTGTTGAATGCTGTCTAATGCAGTCTGTATTACAAAAGTAATGTAAGATCTTGGGCAACACGGTGGCGGAGTGGTTAGCACTGCGGCAGCACAGCAACTCACCCTTGGCCGGGGGATCTTGGGTTTGTTCCCAGCCCCTGACCAACAGTGATCTGTGTGGAGTTTGCATGTTCTCCCTGTGTCTGCTTGGGTTTACTCCGGGATTTCTCTGGTTTCTTCCCACATGCCAAAAAACATGCAAGTTAGGTAAATTGGCATCAAACTGGGGATTCTAAATTGTCCTTAGGTATGACTGTGAGAGTGAATGGTTGTCTGTCTCTCTGCGTTGGCCCTGCGATGGACTGGCGATCTGTCCAGGCAGAGTAGCCCAGACTTCCACCCAGTTCACATAGCACCATGATCCCCATGCAGATGGTGAGCCCACTGGAGGGCAGGAGTGGGAGTCTTTAGGCACCTCACAATTCGAGCCGATTATGATTCAGGGGGCTCAGATTACGATGCCCCCAACATGTAAATATTAGAAAAAGAACTTTCTGCACTTCATTCCAAAGAAACTGCAGCTGTTGCAGGTGCTTGTCAGCTTAAGGACATCAAAATCAGAGAGGAAAAGAGTCTGGTGCACACTATCAGATTGATAGCCTTTATTGGTGCTAAGACTAATAATGCATAGATCCTCTTCAGTCTTCTTTAGGTCATAGATTTATTACTCATTTTAACATTTATTATGCCTCGGTGCAAATGAGGCATACGGTAGTCTTTTGATGTGTGTGTGTGTGTGTGTGTGTGTGTGTTACCAGCTTTTCAGCTCGCCCAGTCAAAATTAAGTGGAACTAAAGGCTTGTATCATTGTATCACCATATTTTCTCGACTTTTAATTTGCCAGAATTTTGAGATAAGGCTTTGTTTTCAAAATAAACACAAATTTAACACACCATTTCTGTCAATGCAGCTGTGAAAAAAGGTATTGTAATAACTGTCCCGGGCCAGTAGAGGTCAGAGTGCCACGTTTTTACAGCCCCTCCCATGCTACCACAGGCACCGAGGCACAGCACCTTGGTGCTTTCATTTTATTAAATTTTTTGGGACATTGCATACTAATTAACACTTTACATGTAAATGTGCCTGATTGTTGCCAGGGCTTGTTTGCGATATCCTTTTTAACTGTTCTAATTCACAAGTGGCAAGGAATGAAAGATGCCAATAACATTTATCAAGGGCATGATGTATTATAATAACATTTCAAACACTTTTTCTGTCTTTCAGAGCCAGACACAGAAGTGTTTTGTTAGTCAACATAAAAAAGGCTGTGAATTTAACAGTGTGCTTCCTCTTTTCCTCTATGAAAGAAATATTATGTACACTTTTAATGAAAAATAGAGGCATTCTTACCAGTCCCTCCAGGATTTTGTGGGATGTTTTTATGATTATCGTGGCCCAAAAAGCCTGAATTTGCGGGACCTTTTTTTAAAAGTTGCGATAAAAGTTGCAATGTTTTGAGAAGTTTTTTGCACTAAAAGTTGTGGGAAGAATTACAAATTTTAAAGCAGATGCTTTTTTCCATTGTTTACTGCAATGATATTCTGTTTAACACCACAAGAAAAGCACAGGATTGTCAAAAATTTCCTATTAAACAGTGATTTGTAAATTAAGCAGAAACTTCTGCTATACAGAAAAAGTCTTGTGTAACAGCAAATACAGACTTTAACACAATATCCATTACAACAGCTAAATTGCATTGAATGCATGTTAAAGAGTAGAGATTTGGAAATTATTGGCAGCACCTTCACTCACACACCTGTACTCCGGTGCAGTGACACATTTGATTAGTTAGACTGAGCATTTGAGCACCATTCAGGGACAAATTTGATTGGTGAAATTGGTGGAAGTTGACGAGGATTGACCAAATTGCGGTGATTGGACAAAGTAGTAATGTCATGCAGAAGATGCGATGATGACCTGATTTCGCATGAATTTGTGCGATCGCAATATAGTGAAATCCTGGAGGGACCATCTTACCTGCTGGTTTCAGTCTCTCCATGTTTTGGTCTAGCTGCGGCTGTGCAAGTCAGATGACCCGCTCGCCACAGCCGCATTTCACACACGTGCATTGATTGTAATCTACGGTCCACATGTTCATATAGGATGACAGTGACATTCTCAGCAAACTGATCTGAACACCCATAATTAAATAAAACGCACAGGGCCTTGTAGGTTTGTATTTTTTTTTTTACCCTTAATGATAAACACTTTCATTTAAAAACTGCATTTTGTGTTTACTTGTGTTATCTTTGTCTAATATTTAAATTTGTTTGATGAGCTGAAACATTTAAGTGTGACAAACATACAAAAAAATGAGAAATCAGGAAGGGGCAAACACTTTTTCACACCACTGTATACAGAATGAGGGAAACAAGTCTAGTAACCTGTATTAGTTTATTGGTCAGTGTTGTATTTTTGGAAATTACTAACGTAATTTAGCTTGATTCAGACTACAACAGCAATCCATATAAATCTTGTACTAGAGTTTGGTGCAGCCCTAATGTTCTGTGCAAAAGTACATAGATGAGGGACAGTATGACAGAACATTTGAAATGCTCAATAGGGCCATTATTTCAGTGTCATAACAGTCTCATTTTTCCTTGCTTCAGGCACCAGTTAACACTCTTGGACTCAGGATACACAACACACTGATCTGTGGACCCACACGTGGACAGATGACCTGAACACATTAGTGCTTTTCAGATGATTTGCCCGTGACAGTGGGCCAAAGACTTGGTATGTTGAGACCTGACAGGGTTACCAGGCATTTGCTGCAGTGTGCACCTGGAAAGGAAGCTGCCAGAACTCCTGACATTATAGCTAATGAATGGGGGGGCTACTAAACTGACCCCCCAGTCAGCCTGACAGGACAGCTTGTTCTGAAGTGCCTGCTCTGGAGTCATTTTGCTGTTTTCCAGCTGCATCACCCTGTGTGGACATAAAGCATTGTGACTGGACTGTTGAAAGCTGTGAAAAAAAAAAAACTGAAGAAAAGGCTCCTGTTGTCACAATATGTATTTTTCCACGCCATTAAGCCATGAAATTATAATGCTTGCTTTTTGCACTTTTCAGATTTCTGTTTGTTTAATTATTAATACACACAGTTGCAGAACCATGCTGAGAGTGGTTATTGTACTATAATGTTGCAAACATAATTTAGAGTTTAAGCTCTAAATTTGTAAGGTTGTATTAAAATCTTTTAGAAGTTGTTAATCATCTTTTATACTAACTGTAGTTCTAATAAATGCCTGTGCGGCTGCTTGTCCTGATGATGAGTAGCCAGTAGAGGTCAGTGTGCACCAATGTGTTTCTCACGCAAGCCACCTTTTTTTTTTTTTTTTTTTTTTTTTCCTTTTGTCCTGGTGGCAGAGATGTTACGTCCCATTTTGCTCTTTTGTGGAGCATTAAAAGCTGCTCGGTTATATTTGTCACTGTATAGACTCAAATTTTACTTCAATTTACATGCAGCAAGCTGTGTTTCATTTAGCAATAATGACTATAAACACAGTATATTCATAATTTATTGCTTGATTCTGTCATATTCCTTTATTAACCATCAGTGCAGCAGGTGACCTCTTGGTTTACACTTTGTCCCTTAGGCTTAGATTTCTCTCTGAAGATGAATGCTGTCCTTCTGAACTCCTTCACAGAGAAGCAAATGTGTTGGGCATCAACGGTCACTTTAATTTTTCTGGCAGGTTGCACCGGACTTTAAGAGCAGCGGCTGGTTATATTTATTTATATTTTATTTTCTATCTTTTGTAAATATTTGAAGCATTTCAATGTATTATTATAAAATGGGATGTCGGAGCTGGGTTTATATTTTGTTCTTGAAGAAAAAAAAATAAAGACTTATTTCAAATGGCATTGATTTCCCTGGTCTAGAGATGGTATCTGTTACGCACCCAGTGTTTTTGTCAGAGAAAGGGGCAGCTTGCACTGTTGGCCAAAGACGGAAAGAGAAATTCAGTTGCGTCCTGAGTAGAGTAATGTAGGCTCACAAGAATAATCATTTCTGCCAACATTTCTGCTCATGTCACTTTATAGTTTAAGATTTGAAAATTTGACTGGTAAATCTGCTTCAACAGTGTAGTTGTGCCCCCAAAAAGCACTGTGGGGGGTTTGGCTATTTTCTGTAAATGCTGTCTATCCCACTAGACATCTGTGTTACTATCTGGTTCATTAATTCACAGTTGGTTCTAAATCTTGCACTGTTTTGGTCAGGATAGCCCAGTAGATCAGGCAGCTACCTAAGCTAGCTGGATGACTGCAGTTGATTTTATGGCAAATTTCTATATATTCTGTCCACCCCACTAGATATCCATGTTTCCCACCTGATTCATTAATCTACAATCAATTATGCATCTCACATCATTCTAGATTATTGTGCTATATACAATTAGGTCCATATACACTGCTCACAGTTAGGGATATTTGGCTTTAGGGTGAAATTTATGGAAAATGTCAAAAGTTCATGCTACAGTGATACCATGAAAGTAGGGCATTTAAGTAGAAGCATGCAATGGTGATTTCCTCATCTCAAACAGTTTATTGAAACAAAAGCCAACAACAGTGGTGGGTATACCACAACCAAAAATGTCAATGTCTCAATAACTTATCATGTGCCCTTGAGCATCAATTTCAGCTTGACAACGACGTCTCATGCTGTTCACAAGTCAACTTATTGTCTGCTGAGGCATGGCATTCCACTCTTCTTGAAGGGTGGCCCTCAGGTCATTAAGGTTGTGGGGCGTAGAGTTACGAGCCTCTACATGGCGACTCAGCTGATCCCATAGGTTTTCTATGGGATTCAGGTCTGGAGAAAGTACAGGCCACTCCATTGGAGGTACCCCAGCCTGCAACAGCTGTTGCCTAATGATGTGACCTTGATGAGCTGGACTGCTGGAGTATTATCAGCCATGAAGATGAAATTAGGCCTGTGTATGCAGGGGCACAATGACTGGATTAATGATGTTATTCAGTTAGTATTGGCTTGCCACTATACCATTCACAAGGTGTAGGGCAGTTCTGTATTCACTAGACACCCCTGCCCAGACTGTAACACCACCACCACCAAAGGCTTGTCTGGTGACAACAGTGGCTGAAGCATAGTGCTCTCCTTGATGTCTCCCAACATCATTGGAGTGAATCGACTTTCATCAGAGAACAGCACTGAGGCCGACTGCTCCCTTGTCCAGCTTAAGTGCTCCCTGGCCCAGGCAAGACAATGACGCCTGGGGGTGTGGTCAGGTACCCTTGCAGGTCGTCTAGCACACAGACCACAGTGATGTAAATGATTTTCAGTGGTCTGACATGACACTTGGGTGCCTCTCACCTCTCTTAAATGTGGAGTTGAGTGGCATTCATCATCTGGTTTCGCAGGGCACTGTTCACAATGAAGCGGTCATCAGCGTGGGATGTGGCCAAAAGATGTCCACTTCTATGCCTTTCTGTGACTTCCAGTCTCTCTGTATCTCTTGCAACCTGCTGATGACACTCTAAGCTCAGTGGCCACTTCCCTCTGAAAACATGCTGCTTGAAACCTTGAAATGGTGAGGTATGATTGATTAATTGTGAGGTGTCTTGGTCTTATGATGTCAAAATGTGAACAGCATGATGAAGAGGACTGTTTAAATACCAATTCTAATTGAACCAGAAAATTTCTTGCCAGTCAACCTGGGATGGTTAAAGTAGGAGTAGCCAGGGCGGCAAGATTCAGCAAGGGGAGCAACATCATCATGGGTCAACCAGGATTCAGTAAACAGAAGAAAATCTAGGTCATTACTGACAATAAGTTCATTACAGCGAAATGTTTTGTTAGAAAGGGATCTGACATCTAAACTACCATTCAAGTTTTACTTACCCTATTATTTCTATTAAGTTTTGTCACCACATTCTAGTGATGACATCTCACATAACACAGCTGGCATAGCCAAATCCTCCATTGGGCAGTGTACACAAACACTATGGACCCCTGGTGACTGAAGGTCCCCCCAAGTCAGAGGCAGATCTACAGGGGGGCAACTGTCCCCCTACTGTAGAGCCTTGCCACCCCAGCTGACCCCCCCAACTTTAATGTCCTTAAAATTATGCTTGTAAAAACATTGCTTGTATGACCAAAAGCCTCTCATAGCATTGAAATACTAGAAAAACACTCAGAAAGCACATACCGCCGCCAAGGCTCCTTCCATCCCACATGAATCGGCACCAAAATGTAATGGGTTTGTGTGTAGGGCTAGAGCCACTTCTGATGAAAACTGCATCAGAGTTTGTCCATTAGTTTTGGAGTATTGTTGCTAACACACTGTAAGAATATAAGAGCCTTGGCTGAGGTATGCCTTCCCAGATCATCATCAAAATGTAATGGGTTCCTCTTTAGCCCAAGAACCACCTCTGGTGAAAATTTCACCCAAAATCCTTTCAGTAGTTTTTTCCCCCTCTGGTTGAAGACCAAAGAGGACAAAGAGCCCTTTGGGTGAAGATCAAAGGGAGATTACAGTCATGTGAAAAAATTTGGACACCCCTTTAAATATTCAGTTCTTTATTAAGAAATGTTCACATATCTATGTCTAACCTTGTTTTTGTTTTAATTTGCATTTTTTTAAATTTATTTTAGCCATTGTAAGTGGGAATGAATGTGGGGGTGTCCTAAAAAGATGGGGGTGTCCTAATTTATTCCTCACTCTTTGTTTAGAATTACATTTTACAGAAAATTTGAAAAAACTCTTTAATTCATTTTTAATCGTTTAGTTGTAATATGTGAATCTCCCAGTATTTTTAGCACTGATATTAAATATCCATATGTCCAAATATGTTAAAAAAAAACAACAACACGGGCTTATACAGGGTGTCCTAATTTTTTCACATGACTGTGTGTTATGGGTCAGTCCGTCTGTTCATCCGTCTGTCTGTCCCACTTTTGTGAACACAACTCCTCCTCCAGTTTTGGTCTGATTGTTTTGAAACTTGGTACCATGATTTGATATACAGTGGATATAAAAAGTCTCCACACCCCTGTTCAAATGCCAGATTTTTTGTGATGTAAAAAAAATGGGACCAAGATAAATCATTTCAAAACTTATTCCACCATTAATGTGACCTATAACCTGTACAACCCAATTGAAAAACAAAGTGAAATCTTTTAAGGGGAAAAAATAAAAAACACAATAAACTGCATAAATATGCACACCCTTAAACTAAATACTTTGTTGCAGCACCTTTGGCTTTTATTACAGCACTGTCTTTTTTGGGTAGGAGTCTATCAGCATGGCACATCTTGATGTGGCAATATTTGTCCACCCTTCTTTGCAAAAATGCTCCAAATCTGTCAGACTGCAAGGGCATCTCCTGTGCACAGCCCTCTTCAGATCCCCCCTCAGATGTTCGATCGGATTCAGGTCTGGACTCTGGCTGGGCCATTCCGAAACCTTAATCTTCTGGTGAAGCCATTCTTTTGTTGATTTGGATGTGTGTTTTGGGTCATTGTTGTGCCGAAAGATGAAGTTCCTCTTCATCTTCAGCTTTCTAGCAGAAGCCTGAAGATTTTGTGCCAACACTGGCATTTGGAACCTGTTCATAATTCCCTCCACCTTGAATAAGGCCCCAGTTCCAGCTGAAGAAAAACGGGCCCAAAGCATGATGCTTCCACCACCATGCTTCACTGTAGGTATGGTGTTCTTTTGGTGATGAGCAGTGTTGTGTTTGTGCCAAATATACCTTTTGGAATTATGGCCAAAAAGTTCAACCTTGGTTTCATCAGACCATAACACATTTTCCCACATGCGTTTGGGAGATTTCAAATGTGTTTTAGCAAAATGTAGCTGGACTTGGATGTATTTCTTCTTAAGATAAGGCTTCCATCTTGCCACCCTAGACGGGAGATTGCTGTCACATATACTAAACAATAGTGATGGGAAGGCAGGCTCCGGAGTGCCAAGGGGTGCTCCGAGCTTATCCAGGAAATAGTTGGTGAAGCGCATTTCTAGGCGTGCATTGTGACGTATGTGTTGACATTGGACTATGTGACTGGGTCAGGAAGCTGTTCATGATTTTGCACGCAACATGAAATAAAGTGAGCAGCGATACCCGATGGAAATCCTTGTCCCTCACGTTTTGTGTTGTCATGTTTTACTGTGTAAGGGATTTGTCACAGCCAATTTTCACATGGAGGCAGCAGCAAAAAGACAGACTTCTCCCGTTTGGGAGCAGTTTGAGTACATTTCTTCAATTAATGTATTTTCCACAGATAGTGGCTGTTCTGCCCTCAGTAGTGTGTGTTTATAGAAAGTCAAAAATAGTTCATAAGTTCATAATAAATGTCATAATCCTTTTGTAATAATTCATGTTAAAATAGTTATTGTGTTAAAAGTAATTTCTGTACAGTTAGTAGTGATCCATTTGTATTTTATATTGAAAGCGCAGCCAGTTGCCGCTATGACTTGTGGGTAGAAGAAGCGGACTTTGGTAAGAGAGAAGAAAAAAAAGGCAGAGAGCATAACCTGCCCGCGGATGTCCGAAACGTTCCTCCTGTGTGTTAAACGCCTTTCTACACCTTCGAAAGCAATGGCTTTGTAAGTTTAATTAGTGTTTTGTTAATTTATAAGTTTTGTTAAATGTGAACCTAGTATCGTTTTAAGTGTGTTGTCGCCAGGAATTAGTCCTATCCCAGGGCCCCACTAGCTTGTTGAATATATTGTGAATGCATTGTTCCAGGAATTAGTCCTATCCCAGGGGCCCGCTAGTTCACTAAATGTATTTATTTCTGTTTTGTTTTTTAGTCACTCGGGCTTTTCATTGAGCTTCGAGCCACAGTTATAAACAACTGTAAGCTGTCTAAGAAGACTGGAAATAAAGGAGCAGGACGCTTGGTTTCCTGGCTCGTGAAAAACGAGTTTGGCTTGCTGTTGATCTGCGTTCACATACACTGTGTATATAACACGTAGGGATAACAGTACAGTGAAAAGCTACGTCAGCAGTTGGTGAAGTTAAGACTCACGACACAGCGATGGACGACGCTCAAGAGAAGAGGGCAGAAGAAAAGGCGAACTCTGAAGCCAAATCATTATATAACGCTAGCTCCAGCTCCAAACGTTCTAGCTCCAAGTTATCCTCAAAGTCCCAACGTAATGGAAGCAGCCATCATGGCACGAGCCTCTGCTGAAGCTGCGAATGCTAGAGCCTTGTACAGTAAGAAACAATTAGAAATTAAAAAACAACAAGCAAAGCTAGAACAAGCAAAGCGACAAGCAAAGCTAGAACAAGCAAAGCAACAAGCAGAGATAGAACAAGCAGAGTGTGACAGAGATCATCCTGCGCAATTCGCCCCACACGGGACACGAACCCGCGACCTCTCAGTCAACTAACACAGTTCGAGCATGGGAGACACAGCACGATCGCGCTGAGCTAAAGGTCTGACCGGTAGCTCAGCGCTACCGATACTGTATGAGGCTTTGGGAGGGAGGTTTACTAACGTTCTACGCCGAACAGCACTAGTTGGCATCCGTTACACTCTCCCCCTTAAACCTCACTCCCATCCGGGTCACGGCACCAGTGTGACAGAGATCATCCTGCGCAATTCGCCCCACACGGGACACGAACCCGCGACCTCTCAGTCAACTAACACAGTTCGAGCATGGGAGACACAGCACGATCGCGCTGAGCTAAAGGTCTGACCGGTAGCTCAGCGCTACCGATACTGTATGAGGCTTTGGGAGGGAGGTTTACTAACGTTCTACGCCGAACAGCACTAGTTGGCATCCGTTACAAGAGCAACAAGCAGAACAAGAACAAGCAGAGCAACAAGCAAAGCTAGAACTGGATCTAGAGATGCTGGAGATAGAAAAGGAAACAGCGGCCGCCACAGCAAAAGCAGAAGTTCTAGAAGCTGCTGCAGCTGCCAAGCTGGACAAAGGAGAGAGTGTAAGGAGCGCAATTCCATCACAAGTTGTCAGACAGAGAACTATGGAGTATGTGCACCACCAAATCCAGCTAAAGTCACAGGTGCGACCAGCCGAAGAAGAAACACCTCAAGTCGAACCCGCACAAAGGGCGCAATCATTCACTCCGAGGAGACCCGAACAAACTCTCTCTCCACCAACATTCAAGAAAATGTACGTGAAAAATGAATCCATTGACATACCGAGAGACTATGTCAGGCCAAACAGCTACCATGCTTCCCACAATGGTGACCCACCTATGGCAGACTTTGCTAGGTTCCTCGCGCGCAGAGAGCTAATCACAACCGGACTCTTTAAGTTTGACGACACCCTCGAAAACTTTAGAGCATGGCAGTCGTCATTCATAAATGCGACTAAAGACGTTGGTCTCACATATAGCCAGGAGTTAGATCTCCTAGTCAAGTGGCTTGGTAGAGAGTCCTCAGAGCCCATTAAAAGAATCAGAGCTGTCTATACCACTAACCCCAAAGCTGCTCTCCAACTGTCATGGGACAGGTTAGAAGAGTGTTATGCTACGCCAGAAGTAGTAGAAAACGCCTTGTTCAAAAAACTAGATAACTTCCCTCGCCTTACGAACAGAGACAATGTAAAACTCAGGGAACTTGGAGATTTACTCTTAGAGCTGCGGGTCGCTAAAGATGAAGCTTATCTCCCAGGTCTCGCCTACCTCGACACACCCCGTGGGGTTAAGCCCATAGTTGAAAAGTTGCCTCCAAGTTTACAAGATAAATGGCTGCACGCGGGCTCAAAATACAAACAAGAATATGATGTAACCTTCCCTCCCTTCTCATATTTTGTAAAGTTTGTCCAAGACGAAGCTAAAGCAAGAAATGACCCAAGTTTTGCGACATGCAGCAGCCAACCCTTCAGCAAAGGTGAGAGACCACTATTTAAACAAACTAGCTACAGAACACCTCTAACTGTAAACAAAACAGAGGTCGACACAACTGCTCCCGCTAGTACTAAAGAGGACGATTTAACACGCTACTGTCCAGTCCATAAGAAAATGCATCCTCTAGCCAAATGTAGAGCTTTTCAGAATAAACCGCTACAGGAAAGGCGAAGCATACTCAAAGAATACAAACAATGTTTTCGCTGCTGCTCTCCCATGCACGCAATAAAGGACTGTGACACGAAACTCAAGTGCGAGGAGTGCCAAAGTGAAAGACATTGCTCTGCCATGCATCCCGATTCAAGTCAGCAACCCCAGCCAGAACGCACACCTGAACCAGAGCCTCAGCCCCGAGACAACACACCACCTGAGGTAACGTCACGGTGCACTGAGATCTGCGGAGAAGGTAATCCCCCACGTTCTTGCTCAAAGGTATGTCTAGTTCGAGTTTTTCCTAAAGGCCAACCAGAATGCTCCGTTAAGATGTATGCAATCCTTGACGATCAGAGTAATAAATCGCTGGCCCGTCCTGAATTCTTCGAGCTGTTTGGGATCAAGAGTAACCCTCTGACATACCACATGAGAACATGTGCTGGTTTAACTGAAATGCTTGGGAGGGGAGCAGTGAGGTTCTAAATCGAGCCAGTAGGTGGAGGCCCACGCTTAGACCTCCCTCCTCTCCTTGAATGCAACGAGATAATGTTCAGTAGGAGTGAAATACCTACGCCCGAAGTCGCTCTTGCTCACGCCCACTTAAAACACCTCGCTCCTCTCATCCCCAAGTATGACCCAGATGCTCAGATGGCAATTTTACTGGGCAGAGACATCCTACGAGTCCACAAAGTAAAGCAACATGTCAACGGACCCCACAATGCTCCCTTTGCTCAACGCCTGGACCTAGGCTGGGTAATTGTGGGAGAGGTGTGCCTTAACGCTCATAAGCCAACCGTCAACGTTTATAAAACGTACATGCTCTCCAACGGACGCCCATCTCTCTTCACTCCTTGTCCTAACAGCATCAACATCAAAGAGAAACCATGCTATGGCGGGGAGCACAAGGACGACCTCTCTAAACGCTGCTCAAAACCCAATGCAGTGGAAGAAAAGCTTGGGGACAAAGTTTTTGAGTGCACAGAGAACGATAACAAGTGTGCCGTGTCCTTCGAAGATGAGACCTTCCTAAAGATAATGGAGGAAGAAGTCTACCAGGATGGAAACAACCCTGAACAGTGGCACTACGTCACATCAGACCAAAACCCAGCTGATCTAGCCACCAGGTCAATACCTGCATCACAGCTTATGGACACTTAGTGGTTTAAGGGACCAGACTTCCTTTACAAACCACCTGAATCCGGGACACCTGAATCCTTTGAGTTAATCGAGCCTGAAGTAGACTCTGAAATCAGAAAAGTCGCTACCTTTTCTACTCACATTCAGAAGACCGGGCCCTCACCAGAATGCTTCCAGCGCTTTTCAAGTTGGAACTCATTAGTACGTGTCATTGCATTCCTAATTCACCAAGCTCGTTCTCACTCATCAAGCAACCTGTCAGATCATTCATGCAGGGGCTGGCATCGATTTAGCAAGCCACGCACTCCAGAGGAGCTGGATGCTGCCAGTAACCTCATTCTCCAGTCTGTTCAAAAAGACGCTTTTCCCGACGAGTATGCTGCTCTCCATGCCAACCAAACCATCCACAGTTCAAGTCCCATCGTAGCTCTTGATCCCTATATGAGTGAAAGCCTCATCAAGGTTGGAGGTCGCCTCAAACATGCTTCATTGAACACAGCATCCAAGAATCCAACCATTCTCCCAAACAATCATCACGTAACTCAACTGCTTGCCCGTCACTATCATGCCAAAGTTGTGCATCAAGGAAGGCAGTTCACAGAAAGCGCAATTAGGCAAGCCGGACTGTGGATTGTAGGTTGCAAAAGACTGGTCTTGTCCATTATCCACCATTGTGTAACGTGCAGGAAACTCAGGGGAAAACTAGAGACTCAGAAAATGGCAGATCTCCCACCTGAGAGACTCAAAACATGCCCTCCATTTTCATATGTCGGGTTGGATGTATTCGATCCATGGTCAGTAGTCACTCGATGCACGCGAGGTGGAGCTGCACAAGCAAAAAGGTGGGCAATACTCTTCACGTGTATGACCACAAGAGGCGTGCATATTGAAGTCATTGAATCTATGGACGCTTGCAGCTGCATAAATGCAATACGCAGATTCTTCGCAATACGAGGCCCAGCAAAGCAAATGCGATCTGACAGAGGCACTAACTTCATTGCAGCGAGCGTGGAGTTAGGCATGGCACAGTCAAACAAGAACCCTCCCAACATCGTCAGCTATCTTCATGCCAACGGTTGCACATGGGAGTTCAATCCCCCACATGCCTCTCACATGGGAGGCGTCTGGGAAAGACTGATTGGGGTCACTCGCAGAATACTGGACTCCATGCTTTTGCAAAACAAACACACTCGTTTGACGCATGAGGTGCTTTGTACTTTAATGGCTGAGGTAACGTCTATAATCAACGCAAGACCCTTAGTTCCCATCTCAACAGACCCTTCCTCACCATTCCTACTCTGTCCCGCAATGATCTTGACCCAAAAGCAGCATGTTCCCCCTCCACCAGGAGACTTTTGTGGAAAAGACCTGCTCAAAAACCAGTGGAAACAAGTGCAAGCACTCGCCAACGAATTTTGAAGCCGCTGGAGAAACGAATATCTCAACACCCTCCAATCAAGGCGCAAGTGGCATACAACACACCGCAACCTACAGACAGGTGACATAGTGCTGTTGAAACAGGACCAAGCACCCAGAAACGAATGGACAATGGCCATCATCACATCCACCTTTCCAAGCAGTGACGGGAAGGTCAGAAAGGTCGAAGTGAGGACATCATTCCAGGGTGTTTCAAAGACTTACTTACGTCCTACGTCCTATCTCAGACGTTGTTATGCTCTTAGAGAGCGAAATAATAGATAAAAGGAAGTAGTGGCATTAGTAATGCCAGGCGGGGAGTGTTCTGCCCTCAGTAGTGTGTGTTTATAGAAAGTCAAAAATAGTTCATAAGTTCATAATAAATGTCATAATCCTTTTGTAATAATTCATGTTAAAATAGTTATTGTGTTAAAAGTAATTTCTGTACAGTTAGTAGTGATCCATTTGTATTTTATATTGAAAGCGCAGCCAGTTGCCGCTATGACTTGTGGGTAGAAGAAGCGGACTTTGGTAAGAGAGAAGGAAAAAAAGGCAGAGAGCATAACCTGCCCGTGGATGTCCGAAACGTTCCTCCTGTGTGTTAAACGCCTTTCTACACCTTTGAAAGCAATGGCTTTGTAAGTTTAATTAGTGTTTTGTTAATTTATAAGTTTTGTTAAATGTGAACCTAGTATTGTTTTAAGTGTGTTGTCGCCAGGAATTAGTCCTATCCCAGGGCCCTGCTAGCTTGTTGAATATATTGTGAATGCATTGTTCCAGGAATTAGTCCTATCCCAGGGGCCCGCTAGTTCACTAAATGTATTTATTTCTGTTTTGTTTTTTTAGTCACTCGGGCTTTTCATTGAGCTTCGAGCCACAGTTATAAACAACTGTAAGCTGTCTAAGAAGACTGGAAATAAAGGAGCAGGACGCTCGGTTTCCTGGCTCGTGAAAAAACGAGTTTGGCTTGCTGTTGATCTGCGTTCACATACACTGTGTATATAACACGTAGGGATAACAGTACAGTGGCTATTTAATGCAGTTGAGGTGATGGCTTAGCGGTAAAGCATCTGCACTGCAAGTGGGAGGTCTGGGTTTGAATCCCAGCTGTGTCATTCTTGTCACTTTATTTTTATTTGCAAGGTGAAGTGTCTGTTGTCTTTCAAAGAGCTTGGATCATTATTACGCGTCATTATGCTGAGGCACTATTGCTATTGTGCCCTGCATAAGATTAAGGCTAGAGTTGAATATACTGGGACAATATAAGACTGTTGAAAAATTTATTATTTCTTAATAAAAATGGAACCGGAGTGGTGGCTCAGTTGGTACAGCATCCGCCCCACACCCGGGAGGCAGGGGTTCAAATCCCGGCCGGGTCATACCAAAGACCACATAAAAATGGTGCTTTCTGCCTTCTAGCATGGTGCTCCACATAATGGAATGGGGAAAGTAAAGTTACACACAGAGCTACCAGAGGACTGACCCCCCACTGTAGCTTCCACTACTTACAGTAGCTGTGTGGCCTAGGGTCAGAGAAACGGAGATAGGCGCCACCCATGTACGCCTTCATGGTGTGAAGGGATTAACTAACTAACTAATAAAAATGGATAAGTAGTACAAGCACACAGAATAACACAGACACATTCACTGTAGTCACCCCAGTTTTATTATTTCTTTTTTCCCTTATGATCATTGATATTTCTTAAAAGACAGCACATTTATTGAAATTAAAAAAATACACATTAAACCAATAATGCCCTTGCAAAAATCTGCATGTTGTATACGTTTTTGTCCACTAGATGGCCTCGTAGAGAAAATGAAGTCTCACATGAGGCCTCGTCGATATGAGCCATTTTGATGAAAGGCCTCAAGTCCTCCAGAAAGCCTCATTTGGCCATCACTACTAAACAGCCAGTACTTGCCAGAAATTCCTGCAGCTCCTTCAATGTTGCTGTCGGCCTCTTGGCAGCCTCCCTGACCAGTTTTCTTCTTGTTTTTTCATCAATTTTGGAGGGATGTCCAGTTCTTGGTAGTGTCACTGTTGTGCCATATTTTCTCCTCTTGATGATGACTGTCTTCACTGTGTTCCATGGCATATTTAATGCCTTGGAAATTCTTTTGTACCCTTCTCCTGACTGATACCTTTGAACAATGAGATCTTGTGCTGAAAGATGTGACTACAAAAATGTCAGGAAAAGTCTACTAGAACAGCTGAACTTTATTTGGGGTTAATCAGAGGCACTTTAAATGGTGGCAGGAATGTGCTGACTCCCATTTAACATGAGTTTGAATGTGATTGGTTAATTCTGAACACAGCCACATCCCCAGTTATAACAGGGTGTGCATATTTATGCAAACAGATTATTGTAAGTTTTTTTATTTTTTTTATTTTTCCCCATCTAGCTACAATGCTCTGCACTGTGTTCATATATTCATATATTTATTCCATCCAGCTACAATGCTCTGCACTGTCTGTGTGTGTGTGTGTATATATATATTTTATAGTAATATGTACATATGTATATTAGCTGCTCTTGCTTGCTTGTTTTTTTTCTTTTTTTTTTTTTCTTGCCTTCTGATTGTTGCTCTGAGTGTTGCTATCCCTGTGCTGTTGCAATCCTGGAATTTCCCCGTTGTGGGACTAATAAAGGCTTATCTTATCTCTTATCTTATCTTATCTTAAAAGTTTTCTGTTTGTTTTTCAATTGGGTCGTACAGGTTATAGGTCAAATTAATGGTGGAAAAAGTTTTGAAATAATTTATCTTGGTCTCATTTTTTACATCACAAAAACATGACATTTGAATGGGGGGTATTGACTTTTATATCCACTGTACATTGAGGATGCACATATTGCAGTTTGGTTCTGATCGAATGATTTTTGCAGGAGCTGTAGCCCCATGACCTATGACCTCCCGTTTCACCTCACTTCATAGACAGTAACTGTCTTGTGAAATCAACTCCTTCTACAGTTTGTTTTGATTGTTTTGAAACTTGGTACCATGGTTTGAGATACTCTGATGATGCGCCCATTGAAATTTCACTCTCATTGGATGACCTTGAGGTCAAAGGTCAGATGTCAGATTTTTCCCTAAATCTTCTAAACAGAATAACAACTGAAAGAAATGATGTAAGCTTTTCAAATTGATACAGGAGTTGTATCTAATACACATCTTGGACAATTTACACCCTGACCTAACTATGGGTTTGGGGTCAAGGGGTCAAAGTTCAAAGTTAACATTGCAGTTGCACTATGGTAAATGCTACATTTACTATTACGATAAAACGAGTAAAGCTAGGGCCACCAAACCTGGTATACAGGTTCACCTTGGAATCCTGAACTGTGACTATGGGTTTGGGGTCAATAGGTCAGAGGTCAAGGTTAGCATTCCATTTGCACTATTACTATAAAAGAAGTAAACCTAGGGCCACCAAACCTGGTCCACAGATTCACCTTGGGATCGTGACCTCTGACTATGGGTTTGGGGTCAGAGGTCAAGGTTAACATACCCTATGCTTTATTACTGTACAATGAGTAAAGTTAGGGTCACCAAACTTGGCACACAGGTTCACCTTGTGACCTTGAAGTATGACTATGGTTTTGAGATCGCAAGGCCAAAGGTCAACATCAATATGGCTTATAAACTATATCTTAACAACAAAGAAAGCTAGCATCACCAAACTTGCTACACAGGTTCACCTTGGCATCCTGACCTCTGACTATGGGTTTGGGGTCAAAAGGTCAAAGGTCAAGTTTAGCATTTCTTTTGCCTTATTACTGTACAACGAGTAATGCTAGGGCCACCAAACGTGGTACACAGGCTCACTTTGGGATCCTGACCTCTGACTATGGGTTTGGGGTCAAAAGGTAAAAGGTCAAGGTGAACATTCCTCATGCTTTATTACTGTACGACAAGTAAAGTTAGGGTCACCAAACTTGGTACACAGGTTCACCCTGTGACCCTGAAGTGTGACTGTGGTTTTGGGATTGCAAGGTCAAAAGTCAACATCAAAATGGCTTATAAACTATATCTCAACAACAAAGAAACCTTGGGTCACCAGACTTGCTGCACAGGTTCATCTTGGGATCCTGACCTCTGACTTTGGGTTTGGGGTCAAAAGGTCAAAGGTCAAGGTTAGCATTTCTTATACCTTATTACTGTACAACGAGTAAAGCTAGGGGCACCAAACTTGGCACACAGGTTCACCCTGTGATCCTGTGGTTTTGGGATTACAAGGTCAACGGTTAATGTCAAATGCCTTATAAAGTACAGTGGGGCAAAAAAGTATTTAGTTAGCCACCAATTGTGCAAGTTCTCCCACTTAAAAGATGAGAGATGTCTCCAATTTTCATCATAGATATACCTCAACTATGAGAGACAAAATGAGAAAAAAAAAATCCAGAAAATCACAATGAAGGATTTTTAATGAATTAATTGGTAAATTCCTCAGTAAAATAAGTATTTGGTCAATAACAAAAGTTCATCTCAATACTTTGTTATATACCCTTTGTTGGCAGTGACAGAGGTCAAACTTTTTTCTGTAAGTCTTCACAAGGTTTTCACACACTGTTGCTGGTATTTTGGCCCATTCCTCCATGCAGATCTCCTCTAGAGCAGTGATGTTTTGGGGCTATCGCTGGGCAACACGGACTTTCAACTCCCTCCAAAGATTTTCTATGGGGTTGAGATCTGGAGACTGGTTAGGCCACTCCAGGACCTCGAAATGCTTCTTACGAAGCCACTCCTTCATTGCCTGGGCAGTGTGTTTGGGATCATTGTCATGCTGAAAGACCCAGCCACGTTTCATGTTCAATGCCCTTGCTGATGGAAGGAGGTTTTCACTCAAAATCTCACGACACATGGCCCCATTCATTCTTTCCTTTACCTGGATCAGTCGTCCTGGTCCCTTTGCAGAAAAACAGCCCCAAAGCATGAGTGAGTATTGGGATCATTGAATCAAAGAAATGGATCAAAGAAAAATGGAGATCAAAGAAATGGCATCAAAGAAAATGGAGGCAGGGGATATTCAGTCCCTCCAAGATTTCACAGGATTTTTTTTCTGTTGTTGCGGTGAGTTGCGGGGCTCTCCTTGGGGATTGCCTGATTCGCGCACTGGCTCATGTCCAGCCCGGAGAGTCCCAACTTTAAAACTCACTGACAAGATGTAGTATTGACTTTTACCTCTAAAGACGTATAAACTGTTACAACACTTGCTGTAATATTAGATTTACTTGTTTTTTGTGTGTTTTTATGGCGTGTCTGGGCGCACGCGCTCCCGAGATTGAGGTGCTTTCAGGCAGACGGACATTTTTCAACACAAACTCGGCACTTCATATACGCAGTCATTACAGAAACTCAAGGAGACGTTCACTGGTGGGCCGGGGGAGACGGATGAAGGAACGATGTGGGAAAACTTGCAGGTGAGTGTGTTTTTTTTAATCACACACTGTTTTTTGCTGATGTGTTCGGTATATACTCAATGTAAACACAGAAGTGAATGCGGTGCAGCGACACATTTGATTGGTCAGACTGATGACATACACATCTGCATACTACTGAAAGACAAATTTGATTGGCGGAAGTTGACAACAATTGGCCAAAACTGCGGTAAAGTTGCGGTGATTGGATAAAATTCAAATTATGCAGGACCTACTGAAGTCACGGGAATTGGTAGAATCGCAACTTCACGAAATCCTGGAGGGTCTGGAGATTGCACTCGCCTCAGAGTGCTCTTGTGTAGTCCTGCTGCACAAATACAAAGCCCTTGGTGGAGGTATGCACTTTCAGATCATCACTAAAATCTAATCATCTGTTCCCTGTGCCATTACACACCTTTCTTGAAAATGTCATCAAAATCCATTCATAACTTTTTGAGTAATGTCGCTAATAGACAGACAGACAGACAGACAAACCAACGCTGGCAAAAACAAATCTCCTTGGTGGAGGTAAAAAAGAAGTCACCAAAAAAAGTATAATTGAAAATAATCTTAAGCCCGTCAAAAACTTAGCTATCGCACTGCATCAAATAGGCTTCTGCCTCCTGCTCCCTGGCCCCCATGTGCTGGTGTGTCACACACGCATGTAGGAGACAGTCTGTTTGCAACTCAGTAGAGTGGAACAACTGAGCTGCCCAGCTTTCTCCAGGTGAAGTCCGTGTCCCCAGGTGATGTTTTAACACACAAAGTTAAATTCAAATTAAATTTGTAGTGAATGGAATGTATGCTCAAGGTGATGGATAGCTTGCCAAAAGTGACTCACTTGTGATTTTTTGGAGCAAATTTCCCTAGTTTTTTTCCACAATATGTTTATTGAACCTTTTTTTTTTTTTTAACAAACATGATACAAACAATCAAACACTAACACTAAAGTACTACAAAAAAAAATGCACTAAAAACACCAACAACCACCAACAAAATCAAGTCTTCAACAATGCTCCTCTGTTTAGTCTAGACAATCCAACACATAAGTATACATATTATGTTCACCAGTTTGGAATTTACAAGGTCCACACACATCATTCACCTTCTTCTTCAAGAGTTATGTTTAAATTTTTTACATAATCAATAAAAGGTCTCCATATATTCTCAAACACAATTTCCTTTGATTTCAGTATATATGTTATTCTTTCTAATGGAAGGTTTGTTAACATCTGTCTTAACCACTGAGTCACATCTGGTCTATGAGTCTTTTTCCATAATAGTGCAATACATTTTTTGGCATTAAGCAAACTGAGGTCTATGAATGTTCTTTCACTTTTATTAAAATTATGCTTTTCTGGGTACAGACCCAACAAAAACAGTTTAGGATTCAATATGATTTGTTTTGAGATTATTTTTTTAATTGTTACCCTCACCTCTTCCCAAAACATTCTTATTAATCTACATTCCCATAAACAATGAAATAGGGTTCCTTTACTTTCCATGCATTTTGTGCATGTATCTGGTATATTTTTGTTATATCTATTTAACTCCTCCGGTGTAACATACATCCGCATTAACCATTTGAAATGTATCAATTTAAGGCGTACATTTATTGATTTGGTTTGAGCTTCTGTACAAGCCAATTCCCATTGTTCCTCTGAAATTTCAGTTTGCAGATCTTCTTTCCAGTAGTTTAATCTTTTCAGTGAATTTTCACTTGAAGATAGTGTCAATGAGTTATAAAACTCTGAAATAATACCCTTTCTTTTACTATCTTTCATCATCATTTTTTCCAAGGATGAGTAAATAGGTCGAGTGAGAGCTTTATTTTGATTTGATCGAATAAAGTTTCTAAGTTGAAGATATTTAAAAAAATGTGTTCTATTGAGATTAAATTTGATCCTCAGCTTTTCAAAAGACATTATGTTATCTGCACCTGGCAAATATAAATCCTGAATCTTTTGTATCCCTTTTAAATTCCATACTTTAAATACAGCGTCCGCTCTCCCTGGTTTAAAATATTGATTACCCCATATTGGACTAAATTGTGACAATAACTGTGGTTCTTTTAAATAGTTTTTAGCTTCACACCATATTTTGATCATATGCTTTACAAATGGATTTTTAACTTGTTTTTGTAATTTTTTTGCCGAATCTGAGTATATGAATATGGGAAGAGGTAAAGGTAAATTGTATGATTCCATTTCAGTCCAGTGAGGGAGATCATTTGATGAAAAATAATATGTCATAGACCTCAGTTGTGCCGACCAATAATACAACATAAAATTTGGACATTTCAGACCTCCACGATCAAATGGTAAATATAATAAAGACAGACGTAATCTAGCCCTCCTGTTGTTCCATATAAATTCCACTAACTTTTTTTTTATTCTTGAGAATAGATCTAAAGGTGGTGATAAGGGAATGTATTGAAATAAATAAAGTATTTTAGGTAAAATATTACTTTTAAGTATATTGATTCTCCCGATCATCGACATTGGTAGTGACATCCATCTCTGAGTTAACTCATTGATATCTGACATTAAGGCTTCATAGTTGACACTGGCGACTGATTCTAGCTTAGGCACAATTTGGATTCCTAAATATTTAAACTGATTTACAACATTGAATTGATTTACCTCAGGGGCTGGGTAATTTCTCTGGGTCTCATTTAGCATTAATATTGAAGATTTAGTTTTATTTATTTTATATCCTGATATTTCCCCAAAATTCTTTATTAAATTCAACAAGGTTGGAATTGATTTTTTTAGATTCGACATAAACAAAATTATGTCATCGGCGTACAGGGAGATTTTATGTTCTGTTGGTCCAACTTTAATTCCATATATTTGTGAATGTAAACGTATCGCTATCGCTAAAGGTTCAATTGCCATAGTAAACAGTAAAGGTGAAAGTGGACAGCCTTGTCGACATCCTCTATTGATTTTTATTGGTTTTGAAATATTGTTATTTGTTAGGATTTCTGCTGTAGCATTATTGTATATTATTTGAACCCATTTTATGAAATTATTTCCAAGTCCAAACCTTTGTAGGACTTCAAAAAGAAAGGGCCATTCAACTCTATCAAAGGCCTTTTCGGCGTCCAGTGATAGGAGAGCTGTATCCGGTGCTTCTTTATTAAAATAAATAATATTAAATAGTCTTCTTACATTATGGAAGCCTTGTCTACCCTTTATAAAGCCATTCTGATCTCGATTAATAATATTTGGTAAAATTTCTTGTATTCGTCTTGCTAAAATTTTACAGATTATCTTAAGGTCGGCGTTTAATAGGCTTATTGGTCTCATATTTTCACATTTATTAGAGGGCTTACCTGGTTTTGGCAGCAGTATAATTAAGGCATTATTTATGTATGATGGTAAATTATTATTTTGAAATGCTTCTAAAACCATTTCCAAAAAAGGTTTTATTAATTTATTCTTAAATTTTTTATAAAGGTCAACTGGAAGACCATCTGGTCCTGCACTTTTTCCTGATTTCATATTATCAATGGCTAGCCCAACTTCTTCTTGACTAATTTTAGACTCCAATATCTCCCTGTTTTCATTTGGAATACACGGTATAGATAGTTCGTTCAAAAACCCATTTAGTTTTGTTAAATCAGATTCATTTTTGGTATCATATAATTTTTCATAGTAATCTCTAAAGGCTCTGTTAATTTCTAAAGGATCTATAACTACCTGTCCGTTACTTATAATACTGGTAATTGGTGTTTTAATTTCTAATTGTTTAATCTGCCATGCTAATAATTTTCCTGATTTTTCACCTTGTTCATAAAAAGATTGTTTCAATCTTAGAAGACTCGAGGCAGCTCTATTCGCTGATTTTTTGTCGTATTCAGCTCTCAAAATCAGTAATTCATTCTCCAACCTTGGGTCACTTCCTGCATACACTTGAATTTGAATTTGAATTTATTTATTTATTTCGGATAGTACATTACAGGTTAAAAGAAACTGTATAATATAACAACAAGGTCAAATTAGACAAAGACTCCTTCTACTATACAATTCCACGTGAGTTATCCGAAATGGGTGATGGCTGAAGCCGCAGCTTATATTGCCCACCCATATTCCATCCAAGAATTCAAAGGAGAAAAAGGAGAAAACAAGACAAGAGCGATTACAATTTAAAACAAGGCTAAGACAAAATATGACTGAGAGAAAAGAAAACTGAGCTAGTCTAAACTTTGAACTCTGAACTTTTTCCTGAAGACTTTTTATTTTATGTTCCAATTTAGCTCTCTCCTCTCGAGTCTTCTTAGATTTTGATCCTGTATAACTAATAATATGTCCCCTAATAAAAGCTTTGAAAGCCTCCCACTTTACACATGCTGATGTTTGTGTAGTAATGATGTCAAAGAACTCGTCTATCTGTTTTTCTATATACTTGACAAATTCCTCATCCTGAAGCCATTTATGCTGAAATTGCCATCTACCTGATTCCTTTGTCAATTTTTTATCTACATATATTAGACAACAGGGTGCATGATCAGAGATCACGATGTTATCATAAAAGCAGTTTTGAATCTTGGACCTTAATTCTGTGGAAATCAAAAAATAATCAATACGTGAGAATGTCTTGTAGGTACTGGAATAACAAGAATAGGCTTTAACTTGTGGTTTCATTTCTCTCCATATATCTAACAATCTCAATTCTTTCATAAAATGATTAATAGTCATCCTACATCCAATGTGCGTGCAATCCAGTCCTGTTGATCTATCTATACCTGGGTTCAATGTACAATTAAAATCCCCTGCTATTATATGTTGCCCTGTAAGTGATGATAAGATAAGAAATAAATTAGCAAAGAACTTCTGATCATCTATATTGGGACCATATAAGTTCACAAGATTTATATTTTCTAATAGCAAAGAACCTTGAATGATTACATATCTTCCAAATTTGTCTCCAATTACATTTTTCACTTGAAAAGGAACTGATTTATGTATGAGAGTCATAACTCCCCTGGCCCGGGATAAGAATGATGAGGTGAAGACACTTCCTTGCCATCTACTCCTAATTCTTTTTATATCCTCCTCTATTAAATGAGTTTCTTGTAGAAACACAATTTTTGAACCCATGTCTTTTATTTTATTCATAACTTGTTTAAGTTTTTTTAAATTTTGTAGACCTCTGCAATTCCATGAAGTTAAATTAAGATTAACACTTTGGTTTATGATCAATAGAGAGTTTGGGATTACCTTGCAGTGTAAACATGCTCATACAGAGAAGCAAAAACATGAGTGGTTGAACATTCATCCTACAAACTACACACAAACAAATTTCCCCTTCCCACACTTGTGGGAAACCCCCCAAAATCAAAAGAAAAATTCCGTCTCCCGATATAGCCATCGACCGCTCCACATCCACGGGGAACAGCCTAAGCCACTCCTTCTTCATCCTCCCAATCACCCTAACTCTACTGCTTTTAATGACGTAACATTAACTCTCCTCTGTAGTTTTCCAACTTAACTCCAAAATTTTTAACAACTTTGTACATCATAGTTTGTTTTTTTTTGTTTGTTTTGTTTTTGTTTTGTTTTTTTAATATATAATACAATCTATATTTTGTAAACTTACTATTTACTTCAAGTCAGTCAGATGCCTGTGCAAATACTTAATTATTCTACCTTATATTTTGTTCATGCTTAGCTCCCACCAGTCTCTTCTTCTTCGATCTTCTTGATGAACTCCTGCGCCTCCTCTGGGGTCTTGAAGATGTGGGTTCTGCCCTCATACGTGGTCAGCAGTCTCGCAGGATAGATTACACCATGACGAATCCCAAGGTTGCGCAGCTCCTTACGTATGGGATCAAACTGCTTCCTCAATTGTTGGATTCCTGTGGCCAAATCTGGGTAGAACCGCACCTGCTGGTCCTGGTGTTTAATCTCTCCTTTAGCTCGTGCAGCGTTGAAGATCTTCATCCTGTCTCTGTTGCTAAGAAACTTCATAATTAAGGTCCTCGGCGGTCCCTTATCTCTCCGTGGGCCAATACGATGTGCATTTTCCAGAACCACTGCTGATTGCAACTCCTCGCTGCCCAGCACCTCCGGAATCCACTTTTCCAGAAAGGAACATACGTCCCGACCTTCTGATTCCTCTGGAAGACCCACCAGCCTCAAGTTATTCTGTCTCGACCGAGATTCCAAATCCAAAATATTATTTTCCAGAGATTTTTTTTTTTTTTTCCAAAGTGCGCACCTTTAATTGAAGACGGGTGATGTCATCTTCAGCACTAGCGAGACGGAGCTCCATCTGCGCCGTTCGTTCTACACAGTCACCCAATTCCTTTCTTATTCCTTCCAACGCTGTCATAATCCCATCAAATCTAGAGGAAAAGTCCGCTCTCATTGAACTCATGGCAGCCATTAGCGCATCTGCGCCTCTCCCCGCAGACATCGCACCGTTGCCAGCCTCCTCCGCCATATATGGAGTTTTATTTGCTGCGTCACAGACCTGAAAGTCCGTTAATTTGGACTGTTTCGGCGGCTCGCTTTTTCCTTTACCTGGTTTTCCAGCCTTAGGCTTCGCCGACATATCCTCGCCCAGACGCTGGGATACGTTCTGTCCCAAATGAGAGAGTTATTTGCCGATTTTTTTTCTCCAGGAGCAGAGCAGAGTGAGACACATCCGTCCTACGTGGCAGCCATAACCGGAAATCGCAAATTTCCCTAGTTAGTTTGTTTTGATTATAGTAAATACGAGAGCAGTTTATGAAGCATTTCGATATAAAAAAAAGTCTGGGTCCAGACAGTCGCTGTTTCAGAGGCTTAAGTTTCAGTGATCAAAATACAAAGGCGATGCAGCAGTGCAGCCCAATTTAAAGACATTCCACAAAACACTTCATGGAGCACCAAAAAGAAGTTTCGACAATGAGTGGTGCAATTCTTGACTGATTGGAATATTCTCTATCAAGAGGTGCAGCATATTGCTTTGCCTCCAGATATTTTGCAATATCAAAAAGTCAGGCGTACTGTGACATGATTTCATGGAGTAAATACAAAAGTAGGGCAAGAAAGATACGTTTGTGCTCAGAATGATGGGAAATGTTAATAAAAAATAAGTTATTGAAATCAGAATTATATTAAAACTCTGTTTTGTGGATCTTTTGTTGACTCCATTTACATCTGGGATTTTCATATGCTGCACCGAGGCTGTCCAGTGTCATGCTGCTGAGATATCTTGTCACCCTATGTAAAATTTTCTATATCCGCCACTGCCCCAAGCTATAAATATAGCCTCAAGTTAGAGTATCAATTGCCACTGTGGTACAAGAGGGAGGGGTGGGGGGACTGCTATGCCAGTTTGTGCCACTGCCATAGCAGTTACAACCATGGTGCCAAACCCAAAATTTATCTAAAACCAAATATCCAAGCATCAAACACTTCCACATAGTATGTACAACATGCAGTAAACTGACAATCTAACTAAGAAGACAATGCTTATTTTCCAATATTTAACATTTCCCATCAGCCCTTTACAGCTCCATTATTTTTGAGAGGTTTAAAACCTACATTGGTGGAAATTTAAAAATCTACGACCCATCATCAGAGTTCTGGCTGAGATCAGAAGGTTCATCCAATATCCTACCGTACATGGCCCCGTTCATTGGCCCTTCAATGTGGTGAAGTCTTCCTGTACCCTTAGCAGAGAAACAGCCTCAAAGCAGAATGTTTCCACCTCCATGTTTGACAGTGGGGATGGTGTTCTTGGGATCATATTCAGCATTTTTCTGCCTCCAAACACGACGAGTCGAGTTGATGCCAAGGGGCTCAATTTTGGTCTCATCTGACCACACACCACATTCTCCCAAGCCTTCTCTGAATCGTTCAGGTGCTCACTGGCAAACTTCAGATGTGCCTTCTCGATTGAGCAGGGGGTCCTTGTGAGCGCTGCAAGATCTCAATCCATTATGGTGAAGTGTGTTACCAATGGTTTTTTTGGTGATTGTGGTCCCAACTCCTTTGGGGTCATTAACAAACTCCTCCCGTGTAATTCTGGGCTGATCTCTCACCTTTCTAAGAATCATCCTTACCCCCATCTTGCATGGAGTTCCAGACTAAGGGTGATTGACTCTTATCTTATATTTCTTCCATTTTCAAATTATTGCACCAACAGTGGTCTCTTTCTCACCAAGCTTCTTGCTGATGGTCTTGTAGCCCATTCCAGCCTTGTGCTGGTTGACAATCTTGTCTCTGACATCCTTTGACAGCTCTCTGGTCTTGCCCATGGTGATGGAGAAGAAGTTTGAATTGAAGAGATTGATTCTTTGACAGGAATCTTTTATACACATAATGAATTGAGATTAGGAGTACTTTCCTAAAGGGACAAGGCTAATTTATGTGCCTCATGTACGAGGGGCAGCTGAAAAGTTCATAGGCTGAAAAGTTTAGCGTGATCAAATTTGACCAGATGTGGTTTATTTTTCAACATAGTCTCCCCTTCAGTCCACACACTCCTTCCATCGAAGTTGCAGTGCTTGGATCTCTGCGGTTGAAAAGTAAACCACATTTGGTGAAATTTGACCACCATGAACTTTTCAGCCCCCCCCCCCCCCATCATACATAACTGGTCTGTGCGGGTCAGAATTTTTGGTGATTGGTTGGAGATCAAATTCTTATTTCCCTCAATTAAATGCAAATTAATTTATAACCCTTATTTGATGTTTTTTCTGGATTTTTTGTTGATATTCTGCTCTCTCTGTTAAAATAAACCTACCAAAAAAATTATGGACTGTTCATTTCTTTGTAAGGGGGCAAACTTACAAATTCAGCAGGGGGGGGGTGTGTCAAATACTTACAGTGGAGAAAATAAGTACTGAACACGTCAACATTTCTCTCATTAAACATATTTCTGATTGAGCCACTGACCTGAGATTTTCATCAGATATCAAGCCTTATTCATGCTGCATTTCCACTCTAGTCCGCTTTGGTCCGTGTGCGCTTTGGATGAGCCCGGCACGCACGCAGCGCTGTTCATGCTCACTTTTTTCATCTACCCAGGCCAAGCGGTTGATGCATGCGCACAACCATCATTTGTAGTTTCACTCCTGCCTGATAGGTAGCGTCAATGCGCTGACGCACCAGGATTTTCACTGACAAAGAAACACTGCTTGCTTTCTGCTGTTTGACTTCCCGCTGCTTGACTTCCCGGTTTTCACTCCTTTTCCACAAAGATGCTGCTGCTGCTGAAGTATTTATGGATAATTCACATATATTTACTCTCCTCTTCCACTTCCTCATTGTCTTCTTCGTCTATTTTGTCTTAGTATGCTGTGCTGATATCGCCACCTCGTGAATGGGACGTTCAGTCTTGCGTATGCACTTTTCAATGTGTTCAGGTCGTGGGTAGGCGGCACGGTCACAAAATTTGAGCTGCACGCGGTCGTCCGCGGTCGAGCACTGCGGACACTAGCGAAGTGGAGACAATGACATAAATTTCGTCACATGAGGTTTCCGGTTACACGTACGCGGACAGCAGAGGTGCAACATGAATCCAGCTTAACAACCCAAGTAATCCATACATACAAAGAAATCAAGGCAACTGTGTTAACAAAACAAGTTATATTTAACAAAGGGGAATGACATAGGGAATAAGTATTGAACACATGATGAAAAAGAGGTGCAAAAACGCATAGAAAACCAAGAAACCAGCTGAAATCCATCAGAAGTTAGGAAGCCATCCCATGCCACATCAGTGCAAATTAATTTCAGCTGGTTAAGACCTGACTGATAGCCTTTAAAAAGATTTGTGAATATCAGATTGTCACACTGTGGAAGATGAAAGCAAACAAGACAGCGAACTGGACGACACTTGAACTTTATTCAACTTCCAACAATAAAAACAGAAAAACTTTTCCCGGGGTCTCTGGGCGTCTCCTTTTATACCACTTTATTTCTGCCCCATGAGACCCAGGGAGCCAAAGACAATACACACAGTGCACAGAGCCTCTCTGGCACATTAACATTACAGAACACAAACCTTGCTTCTCACTCCCCCTCCCACTCTAGCGAACTCCGTGTCTCCTGACTCCCCGGGGTGCAGCTAGTCCTTTCTGTTACATCTGTTACAGGGGTGGACCAGCACCTCTCATCATGGATCCTGGACTACCTCACGAACCGGCCTCAGTTTGTGAGAACCCGGGACTGTGTGTCCGACACGATCATCGGTAGCACGGGGGCCCCCCAGGGAACGGTGTTGGCTCCCTTCCTGTTCACTCTTTATACTGCGGACTTCTCACACAACACAACACACTGCCATCTACAGAAGTTCTCTGATGACTCTGCGATCGTTGGCCTCATCTCCAATGGAGATGAAGCTGAGTACAGAGGGCTTATCCAGGACTTCGTGGACTGGTGCCATTGGAACTGCCTCCAGATCAACGCGAGGAAAACTAAGGAGCTGGTGGTGGACTGCCGCAGGCAAGGACAACCCCTCACAGCACCAGTAAATATACAGGGAACAGACATTGAGATGGTGACATCCTACAAGTACCTGGGTGTTCATCTGAACAATAAACTAGACTGGTCACACAATACTGATGCACTCTACAAGAAGGGACAGCGCAGGCTGTTCCTACTGAGGAGACTCAGGTCTTTTGGTGTACAAGGGGCGCTGCTGAAGACATTCTATGACACGGTGGTGGCATCAGCCATCACTTCTGGAGTGGTCTGCTGGGGCAGTGGCATTACAGCAGCCGATAGGAAGAGACTGAACAAACTGATCAAGAAAGCTAGCTCCGTCCTGGGGCAGCGCCTTGATCCGGTGGAGGAGATAGGAGAGAGAAGGACTGTGGCTAAACTGTCGTCTCTGCTGGAGTCCGAGTTCCACCCTATGCAGGACATACTGAATGCACTGAGGAGCTCATTTAGCAGCAGACTACATCATCCCAGGTGCACAACCAAGAGGTTTCGCAGGTCCTTCCTACCAACGGCTGTCAGACTGTACAACCTAAGCAGGGCTACTCGCAGAGATAGCAAAAAGATGTAACAACCTAATAGTTTTTTGAATGCAAAAGATGCAATAGACTTACACAATGGTCCCCTCCGGCATACAACTAGGAAAATACCGGTAGCTACGGAGGGTGAGAATATGTATGGGCACATAATCATACCATGTAGGATAACGAAGTAGACGGTTGTGCTGTTTCATCCCATCTAGCAACAATGCTCTGCACGGTGTGTGTTTATACATTTACATATTTATTCCATCTAGCTACAATGCTCCGCACTGGGTGTGTTTATGTTTATGTTTATATTTATATATCTATATATTCATTCCATCTAGTTACAATGCTCCGCACTGTGTTTATATATTTACATATTTTTTCCACCTAGCTGCAATGCTCCGTACTGTGTGTTTATATATCTACATATTATTCCATCAAGCTACATTTCTCCGCACTGTGTTTATATATTTACATATTTATTCCATCTAGCTGCAATGCCCCGTACTGTGTGTTTATATACCTATATATTTATCCCATCCAGCTACAATGCTCTACACTGTGTGTCTGTGTGTATATATACTGTATATATTTATAGTAATATGTACATATGTAGTATATTAGCTGCTCTTGCTTGCTTGCTTTTTTTTTCTTGCCTTCTGATTGTTGCTCTGAGTGTTGCTATCCCTGTGCTGTTGCAATCCTGGAATTTCCCTGTTGTGGGACTAATAAAGGCTTATCTTATCTTATCTTATCTTATCTTATCTTATCTTATCTGAGACCCCTCGGTGCCACTTCCTCCTTCAGTCCTCTATTCCACCACCCCCGACCTCCGACTCTGGGTGGAGAACTCCCCACTCAGTGCCACCACACAGCCCCCTCCGAATACCCAGAAAAGGTGCTAACCCCCCGGTCCCTTGGACTTGAGCCGGCACCCATAGCGGCTGTAGCAGGGGGTCGCCAGTCTGGTCGAAACGCTTTCCTGGCAAGGTGTGTGGGAGGGCACGTTGGTCTGTAGAGGGGAAGGGGGGGAACAGGTTAGCTTCACAAGTGCAGTTCTCTACCGGGGGAACACCAACTTGCGGAACCACCGTCAGTGGGCGTCTGCGCCGGGGAGCTTGGGCCAACACCACCTGCTCGTCTGCCAACATATGAGCAGGCTTCAGCCTGTCAATGCAGACGGTCTCCTTACAACCACCACCCCCCAAGTCTAACACAAAATGCTTTGCCCCAGTTTCCAGCACTCTCAACGGTCCATCATACAGTGGACGCAGAGGGGTTCCGTGTGCACTGTGCCTGACAAAAACAAACTTGGCACTCTGTATGCTCTTTGGGACAAAGATGTGGGGAAAACAGTGGTGGGCCGGGCCTGGCACGCTAGTGGCATCTGTACTGTAAAAAAATTGCACGGGCGGGTCAGTCCCGGGTGCGGGTTTTCCGATAAAAATTCCCCAGGAATCTACAGTGGCTGAGAAAAAACGAGTTCTGCTGGGGAAGCTGCCAGATCCTCCTTAGGTGCAGAGCACAACCTTAATAGAACCCAGAGCAGGCGGTTGACCCAATTTGCATCCGTGAGTGAAGCTCTGAGCGCTGCTTTAAGTGACCTATGAAAATGTTTGCATAACCTGTTAGTCTGGGGGTTGTATGCGGTGGTCCGATGGATTTTGACCCCCAGGGTCTGGGCCATCGCAGACCAGAGTTCCGAAATGAATTGTGGACCTCTGTCAGAAGTGATGTCCGATGGGGCTCCGAACCGGTGCAAGCCAAGCTGACAAAAAAGTGCGAGCCACTTCCGCAGGCATGGTGGAAGCCAGGCCAACGCATGATGCAGTCCATTATTGTCAAAAGGTGCGTGAACCCTTGCGACAGCGTGAGGGGGCCCACCAAATCCACCTGGACGTGGCTGAACCTCCTGGCCGGGATTTGGAATGGCTTGAGGGGGCCTTTGGCGTGCTTGTGCACTTTGGCCCGCTGGCATGCAATGCATGCTGCAGCCCACTCTTTCACGTCCCTGTGTAAGTGAGGCCAAACAAATTTCGCCCCCACCAGTTTAACCAAGGCACACACGCTGGAATGTGAAAGGGAGTGGATGGACTCAAAAATGCGGCGGCGCCAACACCTCCGAACCACCGGGCGTGGGCAACCGGTGGAGACATCGCAGAGCAAGGGGGGGCACCCTTCTTGCACCACCCTGCTCTCCAATTTTAACCCTGTAGGCACGGACTGGAGCATACAAATGTCCGTATCCCTGGTTTGCTCCACAGCCATGGCGGAGAAATCTATTCCCATGTAGACCAGGGAGACTAACGCGTGCGATAGGCAGTCAGCCATGACATTAAGCTTTCCGGCTACTTGTTGAATGTCGGTCATGAACTCCGAGATCGTGGCCAAATGTCATTGCTGTCGGGCTGACCATGGTTCCGAGACTTTGGACATTGCGTACGTTAACGGCTTATGATCAACAAACCCGGTGAACTCATGCCTTGTAGCCAAAACTGGAAGTGGTGCGTTGCCAGGTGGAGGGCCAACAACCCTGTCAAATGTACTGTATTTGCATTTGTTGTCGCATAAAGTACAGCTGAAAAATGCGAGCGGCTGCCACGAACCGGAGACGTGCTGCTCCACTACTGCCCCTATGGCAACGTCAGATGCGTCTGTGATGAGTGCTAGCCATGCTGATGGGGCAAGGTAGGCTAACAAGGTGGCGTTAGCGAACGCTGTTTTGGCATCTGCAAAAGCCTGGACTCGCTCAGGGTCCAGTCGATATTTTCCGCGGGCTTCTTTTTTTGAGTGTGACGTAGAGCGGCTGCAGCAGCTGGGCTGCCCAGGAAAGGAAACAGTTGTAAAAGCTGACCATGCCCAAAAATTCCTGTAGGGCCCTCATGGTCTGCGGACACAGAAAATCCAACATGGCGCACACCTTATCAGGCAGTGGAATCGCGCCCTCCGGCGAAATGCGGTTGTGACGATGGGATGTCACCACTGTTATGACTTATTGTATGTGTGTTTGTGTTGTATTTGTATTATGGAAAATGTTATTATGATTGTTTGTATAGTGCACATATTATTTTGGGATCTGTCTTTGTTTAATTTGAATGCCCTTGGGAGATAATTGGTATGGTTAAGTATTTTGGGTAAAATAATGGATAATGAGTTATTTCACATACCTTTGCCAACATGCTTCCTGTGGGTTTCCAGGCAAAAGACTCTGTGAGGCGCTGAGGGCCTTTTATAGGACACCAGCAGGAAGCAAACATGTATGGTAAGTTAGAGGGGTGGTTTAACATTTGTAAATAGGGGATTGAAATATTTATTGAATTATTTATATTGTTATTTATTATATGTTATTTATATTTGTATTGTATATAGTTGGGAAGTATTTATGTATTTTAGAGATCAGTGGGTATGTGGAAAACAATGGGAATGTTGATTGTTTTGCCTGGGATTATGGTAGGGGCTAATCAGCCCTAATTATCTCTGGTAATATATAACAGGTGTTGGTTCGTTCGTTTGTATTATTGTTGAAGAGAGTTTTGAAGGATCGTGTCGGATGTCTGGAATGATTGACTTGTAAGTTAATGAAATAAAATATTGGACTAATTGAAATCATGCCTCGCCGTGCAGCTGTTTTTCACATTTGGTGGCAGTGGTGGTCCGTTCCCAGGACGTTGTAGCGTTTGGTGGATGGAAGGACTCATGGCGAGAAGGAAAGCGAGGCAAGACGAGCAGTCTGACCTGGACGCAGGTATGGCGGCTGAGGACCCGGGAGTCAGCGGACTGGGCGAGCTCGAGGAGCTAACGGGTCTGGTGAAATCTTTGGTGCGTTCGCTGACTCTCAGAGATCGTCAGCTGGAGGAAGAAGCCGCTCGTCAGGAGCAAAAGTGGCAGGCTGTGGAGAATCACATTCATCGGATTGAGTTGCAGGTTGCGGAGCTGAGAGAGGACTATGGGAGCCGGGCTGAGCGTAGTGGTGACGATGGCGCTTCGAGGGAGGATCCTAGGGTGACGGCCAGTCAGGTCGGCCCGCGAGAGGATGATTTGCCGCTGCAGGTGCAGCCAAGGAGGCCACGAACGCACCACGAGCCCAGGCTGAATCCTCTCTCTCCCGAGGATGACATCGAGCACTACCTAGCGTCGTTTGAGAGGATCGCTACGGTCTGCCACTGGCGTGAAGAGGAGTGGGCTATTCATCTGGCTCCTCTACTTACAGGTAAAGCGCGGAGCACATATGTTCTGATGGACATCATAGACACAGACAATTACGGGAAAGTGAAAGAAGCTATTTTAAACAAATATGAAATTACATCTGACACGTATAGGAGAAGGTTTCGGTCCCTGGACATTCATCAGGACGAAACCCCTTGTGAACTATATGTACGTTTGAAAGACCTGTTTTATAAATGGGTGAAACCAGAGACCTTATCAGTAAAAGACATTTCTGAATCACTGATTTTGGAGCAGTTTCTAAGGATGGTGAATCCGGAACTGGGAGTCTGGATACAAGAGCGGGACCCGGAGACTGCAGAGGACGCTGCTCGTCTGGCGGAGGTTTTTCTGTCAGCCAGGTCTGGGAGCAGGAGAACTACTCTTGGCCGTGACAGATCTTTCACCACACGGAGTAAGTTTAATGAGGGTGAAAGGGGTGGTCCAGCTTGAAATAAGCTGTATTCCAGGCCCAGTCAGATCTCAAATAGCAGATATGATAATAGCAAAAAGTCACGTGTGGTTGCAAATAAAGATATACGCTGCTATCAGTGCAATAAAATCGGTCACACCCAGTATTCATGCTCTGCCATAAAGAATGAGAAACCGTCATTATTATGCTCAGTTCCTAGACCCACTTTTTCAGCCCCAGTGCACAGCGGAGTGTATAAAACAAAGGTGTTGCTTAATGGTCAGTGTGAAGAGGCCCTGTTAAATTCAGGTTGTTTTCAAACAGTTGTGCTACCCAGTTTGGTCCCTAGGGATTTGTGGAATGAGTCTAAAATAAATATCAGTTGTGTCCATGGGGATAAAAAACTGTACCCGACCGCTGAGGTTTATTTAACAGTGGGGGGGCAAACTTATCTCCTTCCTGTAGCTCTTGTGCCTGATTTGCCTTACCCTGTTATTCTTGGCAATGATGTTCCAACTTTGTTGGACATCATACAACAGGTTAGAGAGGAACAAACGGAGGAGAGACAGGCAGGTGGCACTGTTGAGCAGAGAGTAAACACACCTGTGGTGAAAAATTGTAATATGGTGACAACCAGGGCACAGAGAGCACAGAGGGCTGCCAATGTTCTTCAGGAGTTACCATTCTATGATTCTGAGATAGAAGCAGGCCCTATTAAGCAACCTAAATCCAAGGCTCAGAGGAGAAGAGATAAGGTGTTAGCGTCAGCAAAGAATTTGGGTGAAGAAACACCACAGCTAAATCAGTCAGTAGAGTTTGACATCCCTCCTGACATAGCTACATTGCAGAAAGCTGACCCAGCACTTAGGCCATGGTTTGATAAAGTCTCGGAAATTGAGGGTGTGAAACAGAGTAGAACTGATTGTTTGGCTGAGGCCATATATGTCATTAAAAAGGGCATTTTGTACCAGCAACAAGGTGAAGTTATGGCCATAGCTTTGCCTCAGGACCTCACACCAAAAATTATGGAACTGGGACATGTTATCCCTTGGGCAGGTCATCTAACATTTCAAAAAACTCTGCAGAGAATTGCTAGAAGGTTTGTGTGGCCGGGAATGTATACCCAGATAAAGGAGTTCTGCACAATGTGCTCAATATGTCAGATTACATCATCTAGGGGAGTAGCCCGTGCCCAACTGCAACCATTACCAATCATTGGAACACCTTTTGATAGAATAGGGATGGATGTAGTTGGCCCCCTAGTGAGAAGCTCCTCTGGTAATAAATACATTCTAGTAATTTGTGACTAAGCTACTCGGTACCCAGAAGCCTTTCCCCTGAAATCTATCAAGGCTAGGCAGGTTGCCAACTGCCTTATCCAGTTGTTTTCAAGGGTAGGCATACCCAGAGAAGTTCTAACAGACTGTGGAACAAATTTCTTGTCCAAACTGTTGCAGCAAGTATATACAGTGGGGTAAAAAAGTATTTAGTCAGCCACCAATTGTGCAAGTTCTCCCACTTAAAAGATGAGAGAGGTCTCCAATTTTCATCATAGGTATACCTCAACTATGAGAGACAAAATGAGAAAAAAAAATCCAGAAAATCACATTGTCTGATTTTTAAAGAATTTATTTGCAAATTATGGTGGAAAATAAGTATTTGGTCACCAACAACGGAGCCAGAGCCGGAGGCTCTCCAGCAAAGTGTGCAGATGAGCAGTCGTCAGAGTGAGAGTGAGAGAATGAGTTACAGAGTAATGCAGCTTATATACCCAACTACAGACAATACATGAAAGGCATTCACAGCAGTAGGTATGGGCATTTGCATTTGAGAGACACACATAACAATAAAGAGATTGCTGGCCGTAATTCGTCTCTGCTCCGGAGCTGTAGGACAAAAGAGGTTACAAGGCACATCTACATATTGTTATCAGTCATTGGATCACAGTAAGGGCAGGAAGCATGAACAATGCATGAATGGCACATTAACATCACAGTACTGAGCTGGAAAAAGCCAGAAGAAGCAGGGCTGCCTGTTGACATTAATACACACATTTCACTGTTCTGTTAATTGCTCTAGCCGAGTGCTGTGCCTGACCCAGTCTGTTGTGGGGGTTACGCCACATTGTGATTGTTTGTATAGTGCACATATTATTTTGGGATCTGTCTTTGTTTAATTTGAATGCCCTTGGGAGATAATTGGTATGGTTAAGTATTTTGGGTAAAATAATGGATAATGAGTTATTTCACATACCTTTGCCAACATGCTTCCTGTGGGTGTCCAGGCAAAAGACTCTGTGAGGCGTTGAGGGCCTTTTATAGGACACCAGCAGGAAGGAAACATGTATGGTAAGTTAGAGGGGTGGTTTAACATTTGTAAATAGGGGATTGAAATATTTATTGAATTATTTATATTGTTATTTATTATACGTTATTTATATTTGTATTGTATATAGTTGGGAAGTATTTATGTATTTTAGAGATCAGTGGGTATGTGGAAAACAATGGGAATGTTGATTGTTTTGCCTGGGATTATGGTAGGGGCTAATCAGCCCTAATTATCTCTGGTAATATATAACAGGTGTTGGTTGGTTCGTTTGTATTATTGTTGAAGAGAGTTTTGAAGGATCGTGTCGGATGTCTGGAATGATTGACTTGTAAGTTAATGAAATAAAATATTGGACTAATTGAAATCTCCCCTCGCCGTGCGCTACTTTATCACAGCGGTGACCCAAAAAAATCAATCACTGGCACACCGAACTGGCATTTTGCCGGGTTAGTGATAAGCCTGTGAACTTCCAACCTCTGGAAAACTATTTTTAGATGGGCGAGGTGCTCCTCCTCGGATGTGCTATCCACCAAAATGTCATCTAAGTAGACAAAAATGAAAGGCAGGTCATGGAGCACCATATCCATCATTCTTTGGAAGGTTTGTGCCTTGCTCTTTACCCCGAACGGCATGCGTAAAAACTCAAAAAGGCCAAAAAGAGTTATTACCGTTGTTTTGGGAACATCCTCCATGCACACCAGAACCGCGGACCAGATCCACTTTTGAAAAAACGCGTCCCTGCCAGATGCACAGAAAAATCCTGGATGTGTGGGATGGAATACCAATCGTGTTCCGTGGCATTGCTCAAGTGCCGGAAATCGCCACACAGTCGCCACGACCCATCAACCTTGGGCACCATGTGTAGCGGGGATGCCCGCGGGCTGCTGGAATGCCTAACGATGCCCAGTTGCTCTAAGTTAGTGAACTCCTCTCGCGCACTGGCCAGTTTAACTGCATCCAAGCAACAAGGGCGCACTAACACGGGAGGGCCTTTTGTGGTTATGAAATGTTCAACCCTGTGTTTGGTTACTGTAGCTGAAAAAGTCAGGACCGTGAGTGCTGGGAACTGTGAAAGTAAATGCTGGTACTTACCCCCTGGAGCTATAACGTTAGCCAGTGTTGTTGGCCCAACTCCCCGAGCTGTGCAAGGCAAAGGGGAAAAAGAGACAGCATCCACTAAACATCTGTTGGCAACATCGACTAACAACCCATAAGCACATAAAAAATCTCCACCAAAAATAGGGACAGAACATGCAGCTACCATAAAATCCCACTGGTAATTGCATCTGTGTAAGCATACCGTCAGCGTCCATTTGCCAAATGTCCTGATGCTGGATCCGCTGGTGGCCGTGAGCTCGGGAATGCTGCCTCCTGCTAACCTGTCTGCGCTGACTGACAGGATGAGGCAGTTCTGGGAAACGTCTCCCTGAACGTGTGTCTGTGATGAAAAAGCAGCTTGTTTCTGTCGCCAGCGGTCACAGCTGCTACTGACTGCTGGCCATGCCATTTCCCGGCTTCTTGAATTGGCACGGTGGCAGATAGTGTTGGGCATTCGAGCCGAAACAGCAGTGATAGAAACAGAGTGTCCTGTTCCTGCGTCTCTTGGCGTCTGTCCCAGCCACCACCAGCGGCTCCTTGACCTCGCTGGAGTTCTTCATGGATACCGGTGTTGTTGCGTGCACGCTGAGAGCTCTGGTCACTGTATGATGTGGTCCGCTTCCTGCGCCAGAGCGCGGTAATCCTTGGTTACCAGCAGCAGTGAGTTGGCCAGGATTGCCCTCGCTGTAGCAGGTAGGTTCCTGAGGAAAAGGTGGGCAAACAGGAAGGATTCATCGTTCTTCCCCATCAACGCTAACATGCTCTCCATCAGCTCCACAGCTGATCTGTCACCTAACTCTTTATTTATCTTTACTTTGTCACCCTTATTGTCATTCAACCGTACAACCAATCATGTACAGCAGAACGAGATTATGCTTTACCTATCTACAGTGTAAATCACACACACCACAAGTGCAGAATCAGATCAATTCTGAGCACGTTAGGAGTCTCTCTGCTCTCTCACTGTCCGACAGGGTATAATGCTGAAGTTGCATCTGCTTAAGCGCTTCATATTTCCCCTGGGCCGATGGCTCCTGGAGCAGGCTCATTACTTGCTGCGTGGTGTGCATATCCAGCACAATGACCACATGGTAATATTTGGTGTCATCCGTTATGATCCCACAGAATGCGAATTGGGCTTCCACATGTAGGAACCAAGCGGTTGGATTGTGAAGCCCGAAGTCTGGGAACTTGACTGTGACAGCGCATGCCGCGCTGGTGTTCTCCCTCTGGGTTGTCTCCGGGGCGGTGCTTGGCTCGTTCTCCATTGCACGTCTTAGGATCACCAATGTGGAAGATGAAAGCAAACGAGACAATGAGCTGGACGACACTGGAACTTTATTCAGCTTCCAACAATAAAAACAGAAAAACTTCTCCCGAGGTCTCTGGACGCCTCCTTTTACACCACTTTATTTCTGCCCCATGAGACCCAGGGAGCCAAAGACAATACACACAGTGCACAAAGCCTGTCTGGCACATTAATATTACAGAACACGAATCCTGCTTCTCACTCCCTCTCCCACTCTAGCGAACTCCGGTGTCTCCTGACTCCCCGGGGTGCGGCTAGTCCTTTCTGTTACATCTGAGACACCCCCGGTGCCACTTCCTCCTTCAGTCCTCTATTCCATCTCACCCCCCCCCCCGACCTCCGACTCTGGGTGGAGAACCCCCCACTCAGTCCCACCACAACACCACAAAGAACTTGTGATGGGTAGAAGCAATGAGCTCTCTCTAGACTTTTGCAACCTTATTGTTGCAAAACAAAATGATGGCATTGGTTACAGGCGCATTTCTAAACTGCTGAGTGTTCCAGCGAACATTGTTGGAGCCATCATTCGAAAGTCGAAAGAACATCATTTTACCATAAGCTGGTCATGACCAGGAGCTTCTGGCAAGATTTCTGTCAGAGGAGTCAAAAGAATTATCAGAAGAGTTATCCAAGAGCTAAAGACCACTTGTGGAAAGCTCCAGAAAGACCTGGAGTTAGCAGGTGCTGCTGTTTAAAAGAAAACAATAAGTAATACACTCAACCAACGTGGGCTCTATGTCCGATCACCTCTCAAGACTCCATCGCTGAAGAAAAAGCATGTTGAAGCCCATTTAAAGTTTGCTCCACAACATTTGGGCAAGCCACTAAAATACTATGGAGAATATAGTCTGGCCAGATGAGACCAAAACTGAACTTTTTGGATGCCACAACACACGATGTGTTTGGAGGAGAAATGGCACTGCACATCCCATCATGGTGTGGAGGTGTTTTTGAACACATGGTAAAGGCAGACTTCATATAACTGAAGGAAAGATGAATGGACAAATGTACAGAGACATCCTTGATAAGAACCTGTTGCCATTTGCCAAGATGCTGAAGATGAAATGAGGGTGGACATTTCAGCAAGACAATGATCCCAAACACACAGCCAAGAAAACTCTCAGCTGGTTCCAGAGAAGGAAAATAAAGCTGCTAGAATGGCCCAGTCAATCACCTGATCTGAATCCAATTGAAAATCTATGTAACAAACTGAAGATCAGAGTTCATAGAAGACACCCATGGAACCTTCAAGATTTGAAGACAGTTTGTGTGGAAGAATGTGCTAAAAATCACTCCTGAGCAATGCCTGTGCCTAGTTTCTCCATACAGGAGGCGACTGGAAGCTGTTATTACCAACGAAGGCTTTTCTACGAAATATTAAAGGAATGCCCCCAACCGTGTTCAATACTTATTCCCTGTGTCATTCCACTTTATTAAATATAACTTGTTTTGTGAACACACTTGCCTTGATTTCTTTGTATGTATGGATTATTTGGGTTGTTACTGATATCTGGTGAAAATCTCAGGTCAATGGTTCCATCAGAAATATGTTTAATGAGAAAAATGTTGACGTGTTCAATACTTATTTTATTCACTGGCATGTCCGCTGCGTAATCTCGCAGCGAACAGTTGAATTAGTTCAAACCCAAAATGCAGGTGAATTGAACAAGTTTATTAACAGAACGGGACCACTCAAAAATACACAAAATACAGAAAAATATTCAGTAGGAAGATTCAGTCTGGCACACAATCGATGGACGCCCGAGCTCAGTTGGCAGGGAACGCTCCCAGGGCGGAACTGGGCAGCAAATGAAAATAAGAGGGAGACTTACAGAGGGTGTCGGAGCTCAGCTGGCTCTGGAGAAACAACACTGAAGAAATCCATAGGGAAAGGGTGCCAAGAGCTCCAGGGGATAACATCAGTCGGTGACCACAGACTGAACTAAGCAGTGTAGACTTACGCCACGACACTGAATGCCCCCACTGTCACCCAATAAATACCAAACAGGCTAACGGGTGACAAGTGGACGCAGGTGTGTGGCGGGAGTCTGTGTAAGAGTGTGTGTATGTGTGTGCATGCGTGTGTGTGTGTGTGTGTGTGTGTGTGTGTGTGTGTGTGTGTGCGTGCGTGCAGGAACAAATGAGAAAATAACTGACCGCTGGTGAGTATTCTGGCAGAGAGAGGGGTGTGACTGTAGACTGGCAAGGGCCTAGCTCAGGGCTCAACCTGCCAGCAGGAGCCAATTAACAAAAATCACAAGCTACAGCCACAAATCATGGGCGGAGCTGAAACACCAGCTCCGCCCATGACATTCACTGTATTTCCCCCATTGTGTTGTGTTGTTATTTGGGACATATTATTGTGTGACACGGGTGGTGGTCCACCTTTCCGGTTACCACCCGGAGTATAAGAGGGCTGTGAGAAGGAGGGACACTCTCTTTGACCTCACCTCTGCCTGACGGGAGCGCTTGTACTGTGAGAGTGAGTCAACAATAAAGTCGTGTTCAGTTCAACATCCAGCCTCGTCCTTGATTCTCGTTTACATACATAACACACTGTATCCTCATTTGATGATTTGGTTATAATCTTTGAATTTACAAATCATAATATTCAAATTTACAGAGAGACAAATGTTATGTCCCCCCATAATAATAATAATAAAAAACATGAAAATTTACTTTAATGATGCCATTATCAAAGTGGTTGATTAATTCTGTGTGTTGGGGTTACAGGGTTACAGGACTGCAGCTCATAATGTCTGTTTAAAGAAACATAAAACTATTTGGATTACTGGTTTATTGGAGCCTAGCCTTATGATTTCAAACCCTGAGTAAAAACAAATATCAGCAGTCATTTTTATTGTAATATTGAAGTTAACTCTGATGAAATAAGTAAATGCAGCAAACTGGAATTAAATGCACCCAAAATGCAAGTACACTCACAGCAACTGAGTTACTACCACAAGTATGGCTGTGTTGTGAGACATGTATATGTTGGACACTGCATATGTGATTTAACCACGATGAAGGAGAGCCAGCCCCCTGCGGTGCGGAGCCACAGAGCCTGGACCCCCTGCGGAGGACAGGGGACAGAAGACTTCCTGACCACTGAGGCTCGGGAAGAGAGAAGGGGGAGTTATGTAAATAAAAGGCTAATGAATGTGAATAAAGAGACTTTGATATAGATGTGTGATTTCCCCCGCGAGGGAAATGGTTTGATGTGAGAAGGTTTAAATGAGAGAACTTTGGTGTGTTCACTCTCTTTGTTCGCTGCTCAAGAATAAGAGCAGACAGTGGAATGATTTCTTGAATAAACTGAAATGAAAGACAATTCGGTTTCGTTATTCAAGTCTCCCCACATTGGTGACTGACGACGTTGAGAATGAACGAAGAAATTCTCAGGGTCCCGGACTCACAGCGCTCAGAGCTGGCGAGCGCAGTGGCCGTTAAGCTGCCTGATTTCTGGCAGGATAACCCACGGTCGTGGTTTCTGCAAGCAGAGTCGCAGTTCGCGCTCGCAGGAGTAACGGTGGATGACACTAAGTTCCACCATGTCATCGCTAAACTGGACAACAGCACAGCTCGGTGCGTGCAAAGCTTGGTGGAGCAGCCACCCGCGACCGACAGGTACAGCAAGCTGAAATCCACCCTCATCAAGTTTTTCACCCCCTCGGCTGAAGTGAGGGCGAGGAGGATCCTGTCTTTGCTAGACCAAGGTGGACACAGGCCGAGCGCCCTGATGGAGGAGATGATACAGCTGAGAGGGTTGGACAACGATGATTTCATTTTTCAGTTCATCTTCCTCTCCAACCTCCCGGCGCATGCGAGAAGCACGCTGGCCGGCAAAAAGTGTCACACCCTGGAGGAGTTCCGGGAGCTGGCCCAGGAGGCAGACGGGATCCTGGACGCCTGCGGCGGGCAAGCAACCACAGCAGCGACCCGAGACAGCGGGGAGCCAGAGGCGGCAGAACCAGACTGGCCGACGATGGCGGCAACACGGCCGCGACGAAGGGGAGCCAATAGCCCGGCGACAGAGGCGCGGGCACGACACAGCGGAGGAGAAGATCTCTGCTTTTACCATCGGAGGTTCGCAGAGAAGGCACGCAGGTGTGTGCCGCCCTGCATCTTCAGGAGTTCGGGAAACGGCAAGACCGGGGGTCGCTAGCAGCTTCGACCCTCGGAGAACGCAACAAGCTGCTCTACATCACGGATGCGCGCTCCGGACGAGTGTTCCTCATTGACACCGGAGCACAAGTGAGCTTCATCACCCCAACATACGCGGACCGGGTGGCTGGACCCCACGGTGACGGAGCTACAGCGGCAAATGGCTCGAACATCAACACCTACGGGAGAAGGACCTTGCCTTTATGCTTACATGGCCGCACATATGAATGGACTTTTGTAGTAGCGGCGGTGAGTTTCAACATGTTGGGCGCGGATTTTTTGTGTTCACACAATCTGTTAGTTGATCTTGCTAATAGACGGCTGGTAAATGCACTCTCTTTTTACTCTCTCCCCTGTTCAGCTCGAGTGTCCCCGCCACCAGTACAGACCCACGTCGCTACAGCAGGTGGTAAGTTTCACACACTCCTCACCCAATTTCCAGCGCTCACTGTGCCCACTTTTTCAGCGACGGTCGCGAAGCACGGGGTGAAACACTTCATCCCCACTTCTGGTCCTCCCGTGTTTGCAAAAGCTCGGCGCTTGGATGCAGTTAAGCTCGCCATTGCGCGCGAGGAGTTCGCCAGCCTGGAGAGGCTGGGCATCGTTCGTAGGTCGAAGAGCCCGTGGGCTTCGCCGCTGCACAGGGTACCGAAAGCCGATGGCTCCTGGAGACCGTGCGGGGATTACCGCAGGCTAAACAACGCTACGGCACACGATCGTTATCCCATCCCGCACATTCAGGATTTTTCGGTGCACCTGGCGGGGGCGCGCATTTTTTCAAAGATTGATCTAGTTCGCGGCTATCACCAAGTCCCGGTCCAACCGGAGGACATTCCTAAAACGGCGGTAATAACCCCGTTCGGACTTTTCGAATTTTTACGCATGCCGTTTGGTCTCAAAGGGGCGGCGCAAACATTTCAGCGGATGATGGATGCCGTGTTACGCGATCTCCCTTTCGTGTTTGTGTACCTCGACGACATTTTGGTCGCGAGTACTTCAGAGGACGAACACGAAACGCACCTCACAGCAGTTTTTAGGAGGCTGGGAGAGCACGGCTTAATAGTTAACCCAGCCAAGTGCCAGTTCGGCGTTGAGCGGATTGATTTTTTGGGTCACCGCGTCTCCCCGGAGGGAGCGGTTCCGTTACCAGAGAAAGTACGCGCGGTAGCGGATTTTCCCCGTCCACAAACGGTCAAATCACTACAGGAATTCTTGGGGATGGTGAATTTTTATAACCGGTTCCTGCCCCACGCAGCTCAAATCATGCAACCGTTATATGCCGCGCTCAAAAAACAAAAGCCGACCCAGGCGGTCGAATGGTCCCCGGAGCGGGAGCGCGCGTTCACAGAGGTTAAAAAAGCCTTGGCTGACGCTGCGCTCCTGGCCCACCCAGACCCTGCAGCACGTATCGCGCTGACGACAGACGCTTCAGATTTAGCCATAGGGGCCGTTATTGAGCAACAGGTAGCCGGAGTTTGGCAGCCTTTGGCTTTCTTTAGCAAATCTTTAAGCGCGGCTGAGCGAAAATACAGCGCGTTTGACAGAGAACTGTTGGCGCTGCATTTGGCTATTCGTCATTTCCAGTTCTGGCTGGAAGGACGGTGCTTCACCGCTTATGTGGACCACAAGCCGCTCACATACGCCATGGCCAAAATGTCAGATCCGTGGTCCGGCAGGCAGCAGAGGCAGCTGGCCGCAATCTCGGAATTTACCACTGACATTAGGCACGTCGCGGGCAAATTCAATGTAGTAGCGGATTGTCTCTCACGCGCGTTCACGACCCCGACACGCGCAGAGGCAGAACGGGCCACCGTGACCGCGCCGCAAGGGAGCGGCACGGTAGCGCGCGCAGCCCCGGTGCACGTGGGTATAGATTACGCAGCCATGGCAGCGGACCAGGGGGCGGACGCAGACGTGCGCGCGCTCCAGTCTGGACCAACAGGGTTGAGGCTGGAGAGCAAGTGTTTACAAACCGGTATGCCCCCCCTGATCTGCGACATGTTGACGGGGCGCCCGCGTCCGGTGGTTCCGGCCACGTGGCGCCGCCGTGTTTTTGACTCGGTCCACTCACTGGCGCACCCGGGGGTGCGCGCGTCGGTGAAACTAGTGGCGGAAAAGTTTGTTTGGCCGTGCCTGCGCAAGCACGTGAAGGAATGGGCAAAAACCTGCATTTCCTGTCAACGGGCCAAAATTCACAGGCACACAAGAGCCCCGTTAGAACCGTTCCGCATTCCGGCCAGAAGGTTCGACCATGTGCACGTCGACCTTGTGGGCCCCCTACCGGCATCACAGGGGTTCACGTATCTTTTGACAATGGTGGACCGCACCACACGTTGGCCGGAAGTGGTCCCACTTGCGACGACCACGGCCGCGGAGGTGGCTCGCGTTTTTTTAACGGCTTGGGTGGCGCGCTTCGGGGTTCCGTCGGACATTACGTCCGATAGAGGACCGCAATTCATCTCTGAGCTGTGGTCAGCGATGGCCAACGGCTTAGGAGCCAAAATTCACCGCACTACGGCTTACCACCCTCAGGCTAATGGTTTATGCGAGCGTTTTCATAGGTCTTTGAAGGCAGCACTCAGAGCGTCGCTCACGGATGCAGATTGGGTAAATAAACTCCCATGGGTTTTATTAGGGTTGCGTTCTGCGCCTAAAGAGGACTTAGACGCCTCCCCAGCGGAGCTGGTATTCGCACAAACTCTGAGGCTGCCGGGCGAGTTTTTACCAGAGCACCCAGAGCCCCCACCTCTCTCTGCTCTGGGACCGTTAGTTGGCACGGGGGCAGACACGCTCCCGGGTCCGGTTCATCACGCTTTTCCACGAGTTTTCGTCCCCAAGGCTTTGAAAAATGCCGATTTCGTTTTTGTCAGGCGCGAAGCCCTTAAAGCAACGCTCAAACCACCTTACGAAGGGCCATTTCGAGTGCTGGAGGCAGGTGATAAGCAATTTGTGCTAGATTTTGGGGACAGAAAAGAGACAGTCAGTATTGACAGACTAAAACCTGCTTTTGTCATGAAGGACGTGTCTGTACCGGTCGCGGTGGCGCCTCGACGAGGCAGGCCCCCGCAGAGGGCAATTAACCACTCTCTTCCTCAGTCAACAGACCCGGAGCAGAACAGCACCGCAGGCAAGGCGGGGCCAACGCACAGCAGATTCGGCAGACGGCTGAAGCCCAAGCGGCGCACAGACTGAATGTTGGTGTTGATTATTCAGTAGTGAGTAAGGTGCTATTAAATTTTGGGAATTAGTCTGTTCTTCATCGTTTGGGGGGGGGTTATATGGCTGTGTTGTGAGACATGTATATGTTGGACACTGCATATGTGATTTAACCACGATGAAGGAGAGCCAGCCCCCTGCGGTGCGGAGCCACAGAGCCTGGACCCCCTGCGGAGGACAGGGGACAGAAGACTTCCTGACCACTGAGGCTCGGGAAGAGAGAAGGGGGAGTTATGTAAATAAAAGGCTAATGAATGTGAATAAAGAGACTTTGATATAGATGTGTGATTTCCCCCGCGAGGGAAATGGTTTGATGTGAGAAGGTTTAAATGAGAGAACTTTGGTGTGTTCACTCTCTTTGGTCTCCCCACAACAAGCGTATATTTTTGAGTAAGGTTACATTTGTAGAAATGAGTGACTCCAATTTTTTTTTTGAAGACTTAAGTTATATTTACTTACTTCTTTTTATTAAGAAGTACTGTTGGGTTTTACAGTGTGTCAATCATAAAGTAGATTCCAAACAAAAGTAGCCTGCTTTATCATCCAACAAAACACAATAACAGTGGTCATAATGTAAAAAAAAACAACAACAGCAATCATCAGCTTTATTCAGTATATGATATAAAATTAGCTATTAAATTAATAAACTTGCAGCATGAACATCAACATGTCTCCACAGGGTTCCACTGGGCCGGATGCCATTTTGCACCTACAGTTATCGCCATCTGCTGGCCACCAGATAGAATGCAGGCTTTAGACACCAGTTTTGGCTGCTTCTTCTTTCTATTTTTTAGACCCGGAAGCTGTACACGTTTCACTTACTAACTGCTTTATTTTTTGACACATTTGTGTTTATGTTCAGAAAGAGTAATAAATATGAAAAGACAAGAGACAAATCTGTTGACTGCAATCATATAAATAGTACACATTCGTCATATTTCTATACTGTATATTGGAGAGACTGTTAAATTGTATAGGATATGAATTGTCACCACTGTTCTTATGGAAATTACACCACACTTTCATGTAAAAAAAAAGGCTGTTTTAATCATCAGCCTAAATAGTACAAAGAAAGAAATAAACTGCTCCGTGTGTGAATCTGAGGCCTTGGCGCTGTGCGGCAGGGTAGACTTTACATCACATCACATGGTTTCTGCAAAGTCATTCCTTCAGCCCCACAGATATTTCATCTCTTGAGGCTGCCAAAGAATGAAGTTCCCCAGGACTTATTCATCTTAAAAATAAAAACTTGGGAGTCTGCTCTCTAATTATCTTGTTCCACTTTCCATTTCACACAGACACAAGTGGTGCCTTTGCTGCAGGTTGGCAGCCGGGATTCTTGCTTGAACATGTTTCAGCTATGATGAGATCTTTCTAAAAGCCTGATTGGTCCATCTTCGCTGCTGTGCTGATAGGTGGTCTGCTGTCTTAGGCGGCTGTTCCAGTCAGGATTGTATTTGCGAGCACAGGAAGAGAAGTCAGCACATGGGCACTGATGGACATGAAGTGCGAGACAGCCAGATATGTCCTCATTTCATTTTCCGTTTGCAGCTTTTACTGGGTGTGAGTGGCTGTTTAGGCCTTCCGTGTGTTATTGGGAAGTTTTAAGATACTCCTCCAATAGCTGCTCATGCTCTGTTGTTAAAAATGCTGCTCCACTTCCTGCCCTCTTCATCGTCAAGTGGCTCTTTTGTTTCCAGTTTGAGGTCAAAGTGCAGTAAAAGGGGAGCATGTGCAGTCCTGCTCCTCTGCCTTCCTTTGGCGTGTTAATTCCACTCGGGCCTCATGTAGGTGGGGATGCACTGGCAGACCTGGGGGCTGTAGTAAAATCCCGCCTGGCACATACGTCTGGGCTTTCTGCACGGCAGCCTGTAGCAACTAGAGACAGGAAGGGTGGATGTGAAAGAGAAGATCAAGAGAGACAAGAATTGTGGCGGTTAACCAAAGGTTTATTATGAAGGGCGAGGTAAAAGAGGAGAAAGATGGTAACAGAGGGAAAACAAAAAGAAAACACACGGGAGATTGTGTAATATTGGCATGCTCACTATTGATTATTCAGATCATTACATCCCTTTTGGATAAATCCTTATCCAAGTTTTGCTTTCATGGGGATCAAAGGATTTCGTGTGAAAGGAGAAAGGGGGAGGAATCTGGGAACTCTCCACTCCAAAATCGCAGTAGGTGTGTACTCCTCTGTGTACCACCACCTGTGAGCAGATGTTTCGCCAAAAAGCAGACAAAACAACAAAAAGAATAACAGCACTGCAAAACGTGGGATTTGGTTACACAAGCATTTTGTGCAGTTTTTGATCAGGTTAAAGACTTGTGATGTTGCTTTGCACACGGGCATGTCGTATGATAATTTTAAAATGTGAGTGGTGATAAACCCACAGATGTTTTAAATCAGATGCTCATTCAAAATCAGCAGATGAAGCAAATTCAGAGCGGGCTGTGGTAAGATTCTCTTAAAATACATTTTTCTGCTCTTCCTAAAAATGCCAAAACATGAAGGCCTGAATGTGTCTGATCCAATCCTAATGATGAAGATGCACTGGCAAAAAAAGGTTTGGAACACATTTAACTTCTTTGTTATTTCTCACAGAGGATAGCCTTCTTGTCTCAGTACAATTATAGATTGATGAGTTTCTTTTGAAAGCTTTTTATGTTTGGCCATTTTTAATCAAATTTAAAACTTCAGATGACTTACTTTAAATTGAAGGAAAAGAAAATTCAAAATGCAAATTTTAGAAGATGAACTAGCTGTGGGAGTTAATTATTAGTAGTTTAAAGACCACCTGTGAGAAATACGATCCCTTCATGGTTAACACGGTTGAATACCCTTAAAACTAAACATATTAACTTTCTCCAGACTTGAATCCCACAGAAAACCTATGGGACCAGCCGAGTCACTGTGTAGAGGCTCGTAACCCTGCACCCCACAACCTCAATGACCTGAGGGCCGCCCTTCAAGAAGAGTGGAATGCCCTGCCTCAGCAGACAAGAAGTCGACTTGTGAACAGCATGAGATGCCGTTGTCAAGCTCTAATTAATACTCAAGGGCACATGACAAGTTATTGAGACATTGACATTTTTTGTTGCGGTATACCCACCACTGTTGCTGGCTTTTGTTTCAGTAAATTGTTTGAGATGAGGAAATCACCATTGCATGCTTCTACTGAAATGCCCTACTTTCATGATATAATATCTCTGTAGCGTGAACTTTGTACATTTTCTATAAATTTCACCTGAAAGTCAAATATCCCTAACTTTTTGTGAGTAGTGTATATTTATTCTGTTTTACTGAAATATAAAAATGTGTTTGTGTTTACAAACCCTTTCTTGCCAGTGTAAAAAAATGCAGCGGGTGCCACTTGTTCTATCATTCTGGAATCTGGAGGTGTTTTTCATCTGAGACCTCTGATAGATAGTTGGTGTTGACTTGCTCTTTATTCCAAAGCGGAAGACTGCAGCCTGCAGGTCCAGAGCCACACATGGCTCTTTTGTCCATAATCAATGGCTAAGTAATTTTAGCTTTGGACAAAAAAAAAAAAAAAGAAAACTAGAGGGCACTTAACAGAGATGCAGACCCGCACCCTGAATGCCCACTTTCTGAGAAACAGATAAGCAGTGTGACAATATTTTGCCTTTGTGACCTTGACCTTTTGACCTCAAATGCAATAGGTTTCCAGAGTGTGTCTAAGTCTACCCCTGTACCAACTTTGGTGATTTTATCTTCAGCCATTTCTATTTTATTGCATGGACAAACGTGCATATATACAGGCAGATGTGCATGAATGCCCAACTCATGCACGACTATCTTTGGTGTGGGTAAAGAAAAACAAAATCTTCTTCTTCTTCTTTTGGCTGCTCCCTTTAGGGGTCGCCACAACAGATCATCTGCCTCCATCTCACCCCATCCCTTGCATCTTCCTCTCTAATGCCAACCCTCTCCATGTCCTCCTTCACTACATCCATGAATCTCCTCTGTGGTCTTCCTCTTTTCCTCCTGCCTGGCAGCTCCATCTTCAACATCTTTTGCCCAGTACAGTATATCCACTATCCCTCCTCTGCACATGTCCAAACCATCTCAGCCTTGCCTCTCTTACTTTGTCTCCAAACCGCTCAACCTGAGCTGTCCCTTTGATATACTCATTTCTAATCTTGTCCCTCCTAGTCACTCCCAATGAAAATCTTAGCATCTTCAACTCAGCCACCTCCAGCTCCATTTCCTGTCTTTTTGTCAGTGTCACTGTCTCTAAATCATACATCATAGCAGGTTTCTGTCATGAGCCGAGTGCTGGAGTTCTCCACCAGACTCGGTCTCATGGCTTTTTCTGCTTATTTACTCATCTGTTGCATCCTATGCTTTTTGGGTTTATGTGTTTTTGTTCTGCTTGCCATTTTTCCTGTTTGTGTTAGTGTTACATTTTTATTTTGTATTTGTTTATATTTATTTAGCATGCTATTTTATCCTTTGTATCTCTAGTGTTACCCTTTTCCTGCTGACAGCTGTCAGGGCCGTGAAACTTGTGTGGGTGTGCCCTGTCAGCTGTCATTTTGGGCTTGCCTCTCTCTCACTGCCGCAGCTGATCCCAGTTATGTGTCCTTGTTTTCTCCTGCCCGTTCAGATGCCCACAGCTGTTTTTTTATTATGTTAATGGGTTCTGATCCCTATATAAGGGCTTTATTTTCATTCTGTCTTTGCCGCTGTCTCGATTGTTTCCAGTCGCTTCACCACCAGAGCCCTGATTTTGCTCTGGTGTGTTTTCCTGAAGTTAATCCAGCCGTAAGTTTTTCTCTTTGTGTTTGTCTTTGGATTTTTGTTTGATGCACTTTAGAACTTTATGTTTCTTTTGTGTAATAAATTTTCACAAACTGCAGTTGGTGCGTGGGTCTCTCTCACTGCCCTGAGGGGCAATTCATGACAGTTTCACTACCGTCTTATAAATCTTCCCTTTCACTCTTGCTGCTACCCTTCTGTCACTTCTTCACCTCTCTTGTGCATTTTCCATTGCTTTGGATGGTTGACCCCAGGTATTTAAACTCAACTACTTTTACTCCTCTACTCCTTCCATCTTCACCATTACACCTGCCTCCCTCTCATTCACACTCATGTATTCTGTCTTACTTCTACTGACTTTCATTCCTCTTCTCTCCAGAGCACACCTCCACCTCTCCAGGTTCTCTTCCACCAGCTCCCTACTTTCACTACAGATTACAATGTCATCTGCAAACATCATGGTCCACGGAGACTCCTGCCTGACCTCATCTGTCAGCCTGCCCATCACCATGGCAAACACTAAGGGGCTGAGAGCCAATCCCTGATGTAACCCCACCCCAACCTTGAATCCATCCGTCACTCCTACAGCGCACCTCACCACCGTCTCGCTGTCCTCATACATGTCCTGCACCAGCCTCACATACTTCTCTGCCACTCCTGACTTTCTCATACAGTACCACACTTCTTCTCTTGGCACCCTATCATATGTGTTATGTCCACAAACCTGGGAATGACCACGGACGAGGGAGCTGTGCTGGAACTGAACTTTATTACGCAAACTGTTAATATATACAACACGTGCAAATGAGCACTCAGCTTCTAACTGTGCCTATTGAGAGAGAGCCAGCAAAGAGACATAACATGGCTCTTCCCTTATATAGGTTGGCGTGATGACAGTACCACCCGGCTACATCATCACGCCGCTCACTGTTATAAATCTCTTTAATAACATTCACCCGCCCCCTTGGAAAAACACAGAACACCTTAATAATTATAACCCTCCCCAATTTGGCATAAACAATAATCCCAACATTGCTAACTAGGGTTAGCGGGTGGACCACCACTCAACCCAATGCAGCTGAGTGGTATATTCTGCCATTCATCTCCGCAGCCGTGCTCCTAACTAAACAGTCCCTTTTTTCTGACAGTATTCCATTGTGAAGGCAGTTCTGCTGGAGGGGCTTTGTAGCGGGCTTGTGGTGGACGTGCCACTGGCAGCGCTAATTTCAGCAGGCCCGGGTGCCATCCCTCCAGAACCATGGTACGCTCATCAACACTGTCCCAGTCTGGATCCCACACCAGCTGGATTGGCTCCAACGCTGCATCCCAATCTGCAGCAACTGCTCTCACCTCCCGCGAACAGCCATCCCGCTGTCCTGATCCTATTTCCAGCTGTGCCGCTACCTTCATGTGTGTCAATGGTGGTGACAATGTAAAGGCCGACCGTGAGCCCGGTCGCTTGGTTCCATGGGCCCGAACCCAGTTCATCACCGTGAGCCACACTCTGTATGGCTGCATATGGCTTTGTGGTTGTAACGGTGTGGTACTCACGTTTGCTGTGGGGTGTCCACCAGGCTGTGGTGGTTCTGTCACATCCTATTGGGTCACAGACTCTTGATCCAATGCTACAGCGGCAGTCCCTGGAGGCCTATGCCGGTCGTGGATCCTGAAGACGTCCAGCGTCTCTCCTTTGTCATTTGCGGCCATGGATTCTCAACCCCTCGGCTCAGCCGTGGCTCCGGTAGACTGGTGCTGAGTGAGGATTCCAAAGCAGGCTGGTTCTTTCTCACTTTCGTCTGGTGCTGGTTTAGGTTGGGATGATGTGCCGCTGTTGTCACATTTAACATCTATATCGGGGTGGTGTGTCTTGGGGTTCTCCGTGTGTGTGGGCTCCCTTGCCTGCAGCTCCGCAGTGGCTCCCACGAGCTCATGCTGGGCGAGGATCTGAAGTGAGTCCGGTCGCTGTCCCCCTTCCGGGCAGCACTCCTCCTGTGTGCATGGAACAGCTGTACTCTCGTCATCGCTGTTCCCTACAGACGGGAGCTCCCTCTCCTGCAGGTCTGCAGTGACACCCTGAAGCTCATGCTGGGCGAGGAACTGAGGCGAGTCCGATCGCTGTTCTCCGTCTGTGTTGTGTTCGTTCTCTACGTTGTGTTCACCCTCTGTGCTGTATCCACTCTCTGCGCTACATTTGCTCTCTGGGCTCTATTTGGCATGGAGTGCGAGGCAGGGGGTGGCTGTGTCCACATCCTGGTAAAATGGACCTGGACCATCGAGGGTCTGTCTGGGAACCGTGAGGGTGAAACCCAGTTCACCGAACAAATCCCATCCCATAATGTTATCATCCTGGCATGTCACCTGGAACCGGAACGCTGGAATTTTCCTTTCGCCGTACTGCACTGCGAGGGTGATGTTCCTGGCTGTCATGGAGCATTTGTCGCCCAGCAGTTCCACCGCATCAGTTCGCCGGGGGTTAACCTCCTAACCGTGGCCTTGTTTACTAGGGATTGTGAGGCAGCGGTGGCCACCAACATTGGTAAACTGACACCATCTAGCTTCACCACATGCTGCGGTTCTGACCAGCTCTTGAGGCCCGCAATGTTGACACCATCTCCGTAAGGTGTTGGGTCAACAGGAACCTAGCTTTTTGTCGCCGTCGGTGAGACCTAATGTGCCATGCCACCACACTGTCCGGTGTAGCAAAGTAGCTAGCAAGCAGTTCCACAGCCTCATCAAACGAGTCTGTTGGTCCAAGCGTACGAAAAATGCTCCGACCTTCAATGCCCAGGTTGTGGACCAGCAGTGCCCGTTTCCGTCCTTTGTCCAATTTTCCCAAATCCAACGCTGCTACACAAGTGTAAAAAGCGTCAAACAAATGTGGCCATGGAACAGACGGCTCACTGGGGTGCTCCAAAAACAGTCTCAGTGGCCTCAGGCATGCTTCCATGGTTTACTTCTCATTGCCAAATGTTATGTCCACAAACCTGGGAATGACCACGGACAAGTGAGCTTGACATATTGTTCGGCCCAGGAAACACGCATGCAGGTGAGCTGCGAGTGATGACAGAGCTGTGCTGGAACTGAACTTTATTACAGAAACTGTTATATATACAACACATGCAAATGAGCACTCAGCTCCTAACTATGTCTATTGAGAGCAAGCCAGCAAAGAGACACAACATGGCCGGCTCTTCCCTTATATAGGTCGGTGTGATGATGGTACCAGCCGGCTACATCATCACGCTCACTGTTATAAATCCCTTTTATAACAATATGCTTTCTCTACATCCACAAAGACACAGTGCAACTCCTTCTGACCTTCTATATACTTCACCATCAGCAGTCTTAGAGCAAACATTGCATCTGTAGTACTTTTTCTTGGAATGAAACTATACTGCTGCTCACTGATTGTCACCTCTCCTCTTAGCCTGGTTTCAACAACTCTTTCCCATATCTTCATAGTGTGCTTGATCAACTTTATGCCTCTGTAGTTACTACAGCTCTGAGCATCACCTTTGCTCTTGAAAATTGGTACCAAAACACTTCTCCACTCCTCAGGCATCCTCTCACTCCAAGATTGTGTTAAACAATCTGGTTAAAAAGTCCACTGCCATCTCTCCTAAACATCTCCATACCTCCACAGGTATGTCATCTGGACCAACCGCCTTTCCATTCTTCATCCTCTTCAAAGCTGCCCTCACTTCTTCCTTGCTAATCCTCGTGACTTCCTTGTTCACCATCTTTCCTTCATCCATCCTACTTTTTCTCTCCATTTTTTGTTCATCAGCTCTTCAAAGTACTCCTTCCACCTTCTCAACACACTCTCGTCATTTGTTAGTACATTACCATTTCTGTCCTAAATCAACCTAACCTGCTGTACATCCTTTCCAGCTCGATCGCTCTGTCTAGTCAATCGATACAAGTCCTTTTCTCCTTCCTTAGTGTTTAGCCTCTCATACAACTCACTATTTGCCGCCTCTCTCCTTGCCAAGCGCCTAGATTCCAAATACTCCTGTCTACTTTCTTCATCTCCCTGACTATCCCACTTTTTCTTTGCTAACCTCTTCCTTTGAATGCTTCCCTGTACCTCCTCATTCCACCACCAACTCTCCTTGTCTTCCTTCCTCTGTCCACTGGATACACCATATGCCTTTCTACCCATTTCCCTCAATACTTTTGCTGTACTTTCCCAGTCATCTGGTAGTTCTTCCCTACTACCCAGAACCTGTATCAACTCCTTGCTGAACTCTGTGTGACCTTCTTCCTTCTGTAACTTCCACCACTTAATCTTTGGCTCTGCCTTCACTCTCTTCCTCTTCTTGCTTTCCAATGTCATCCTACAGACTACCATCTAATGTTGTCTAGCTACATTCTCCCCTGCCACCACCTTGCAGTCTCCCATCTCTTTCAGATTTCTCCTTTTGCATGAGATGTAGTCCACCTGTGTGCACCCTCATCCGCTCTTGTAAGTCACCCTATGTTCCTCTCTCTTCTTAAAATATGTGTTCACCACAGTCATTTCCCTCCTTTTAGCAAAATCCACAACCATCTATCCTTCCACATTTTTCTCCTTAAGACCATACCTACCCAGGACCTCCTCATCACCTCTGTTCCCTTCACCTACTGTACATGTCCATTAAAGTCCACTCCAATCACCACTCTCTCCCCCCTGGGAACACTATCTACCACTTCATCCAACTTACTCCAGAATTCCTCTTTCTCTTCTACTTGACATCTAACTTGTGGGCACAAACTGATAACATTCAACATCGCACCTTTGACTTCTAGCTTCAAACTTTGATTCTGTCTGACTCCCTCTTTACCTCCTGAATGCTCTTCAATACTCTTCCTTCAAGATTACTCCTGCTTCATTTCTCTTCCTATTTACACCATTGTAGAACAGTTTAAATCCCCCTCCAACGCTCTTAGCCTTGCTTCCCTTCCATCTGGTTTCTTGAACACACAGTATATCTACCTTTCTTCTCTGCATCATATCAGCCAACTCTCTGCCTTTGCCAGTCATAGTCCCTACGTTTAACGTCCCTACTCTCATCTCCACACTTCTACCTTTCCTTTTCTCTCTCTCCTTCCTAACATGCCTTCCCCCTCTTCTCCTCCTCGATCTTCGACCAACAGTAGCCCAATTTCCATCAGCACCCTGTCGGTTAACAGCACCAGTGGTGGTCCGTTGTTAGCCCGGGCCTCGACCGATCCGGTATGAAAGTCTCATTCGTCATGATTCGCATGCTTGATTTGGCAAAGGTTCTACATTGGATGCCCTTAATTAAATAATTTAACATAAATTTTAAAGTATGTATAGTATATATTAGTGCTGGGAATCGATTGAAAATTTGAAAGTAATTAATCGCACCCATTTCAAAAAATTTATCTTGATTTACTCTTGATTAAACTATTTTAACTAGTTAACTATGATTAATCGTGGGGAACTGGGGAGGGGGGTAGAGTGAGCATAGATATGCACAATACACAATAACAGTTTTTTTTCCAACAGGTACACTTTGTTACCTCAGAATAAGTTTTACAACATTTTCAGTCTCTGCCTGCCATGGCAATCAGCCTTGACCACACCTTGACAGCACTGCTTTGAGAGCTCTTATTGTATAAAAATGTGAAAGAAGTCAACATGATCTTAGCAGTATTTTCTTTATTTTGGAGTGACAAATAAGATTTGTGCTGTGAAACAGAAGGTAAAACAGTGAGAGATGGTGATATTGATGTAGTGTTGCTCACTGCACACAGTATCCTTGCCTAATATTTAATGTTGCCAAAATTTAATAATCAAGAGGGAAATATTTAAAAAACCCCAAAACATCCCAAACTGCTCAGGCCCATTTGATTCTGATGAGCTGATAAAACACAGTTGTAAACTTTAAATGTCTTACCCTTTAAAAGTAGCTCAGATGCCTGTGGACTATATGTGAACTCAAAATAACAATAAACCACACCGTCACTGACAGAGTGCGCAGATCTCCTGACCATTAACCTTGACCTTAAGCACAGCCTAGATACAGACCCATCTAGGATAAAGTCAAGGTCAGTGGCTTAGGAGAAGTTAACTTTTTTTTGTGTAATCATGAATGTCCAGATCTTCTGACCTTTGACCTTGACATTGACCTTGAGCACAACTTGGATGCAGACTCACCTGAGGATCATTGTGAGTGAGTTTGGCATATCTGGGTGGGACAGATAACATAGCAGTGTTTGCCCCACCCTCCTTAACCCTGCTGTGGTGCCCTTAAGCAAGACCCTTAACCCCAACTGCTCCAGTGGAGCTGCTCAGTGGCCACAGGTCAGTCTGTGGTTGTATTGGGCAGCTTCCATGTGTTAATGTGTGAGTGTGTGAGTGTGAACAGGGCATCCTTGAAAAAGAGAGGTCGCCTCTCAATGGAACTACCCTGTATAAATAAACGTTAAATAAAACAAATAAATAAAAATCATCCGGGCAAATGCGGTGCAGTGGTGCAGTGGTTAGCACTGCGGCAGCACAGCAACTCACCCTTGGCCATGGGATCCCTGGTTCAATCCCAGCCCCTGACCAACAGTGATCTGTGTGGAGTTTGCATGATCTCCCCGTGTCTGCGGGAGTTTACTCTGGGAGTTCTCCGGTTTCCTCCCACAGGCCAAAAACATGCAGGTTAGATTAATTGGAGACAATAAAGTGGCCCTAGGTGTGAATGGTAAAGGGATAGCGCCGTACCATGGCTGCTTCATCCATCCAGGTGGATGCCCTCATTTTCCCCTCTGGGGATCAATAAAGTATACAAAATCAAAAAAAAAATGCCTAGGATTTATATTTTTCAAAATACATTAGGGGATAGAGTGCACAAAATAGTGAATGAAATTATCATTTATGATTTTGAACAGGGCTACATAATGGCTGATTCACTACAGAGGGCACTATGTAGACTACATAGGGCATTTCCAACACAGCATGCTAGCCTAGCACTAACGGAAGTGAGTGGTTAGTGCGAGGCAAGCTGAATAGATTCATTCACCATGGTCGCTCGTTTTAATGTCTAATTAAATGTAATCTGCAGTCTGAATGTCCACACTGGATGACAACGATACTCCAGCAAACCGATTTAAACGTCCAGAGTTAAATAATGATTGCATGTCGCACTAAAGACTGTCTGGGTGTAAAGCGCAAGTTATAGCGACACGATGCAGCTGTGATGGCGTTGACACAGCAGTGAGATGCGTTCCTATTGCATCACCCGATGTACACCTCTACAGAGGAGGAGAGGTGCACGTCGGTGACGCAGGCCGTAAGAACTGTGATTGGTCCGCTTTGTCTCCTCCTTCACATTTCCTGGTTCTCGCTGCTTTGCTCTGCCTGTTCACGGCGGCACAACTTCCAAGGCGAATCGGTTAAACAACAATCCAAATTCAAAAGAATATTGAGGAAGTAAGCACATATAGAACATTTTGTGGCTCGTCATAACCCCAGTAATTACTTAGACTGTCAAATAACGGTAGTGGCGGTGGTCGCACGCACTGTTTTCTCCGACTTCTCTTTTCCTCTGTGCAACGATTGTTTTAAAAGTTGCTTTTTCTTAACATTTTTTAGCTCCAACTCCATCACAATCTGCTCTTGTCAGTCGCTGTTTCATAAACAAAAACACACGACAAATATAAATCATTACACACATCTGTAGTGTAAGGAACCACAGGGTTGGTTGGCATCGGCGTGATGACGCAGCCGTTTGGTGACATCATCACGCCAAGCTCATAAAATGTGAGGGTCACCATCTTAGGTCTCCTCTCTCTTCCTCTCTTGGCTCAGCCTCCCGTAGCAGACAGGCACTGTAACTTTATACTTTGTTGTAATAAAGTTCGTATTCCAAGCACGCACCACTCTCTGTTGATCATTCCCGATTCCCAGACATAACATTTGGCGATGAGAGTAAAACCATGGAAGCATATGTGAGCCCACCACAGCCGTTTCTGGAAAACCCCAGTGAGCCGCCTGTACCATGGCCGCACTGGTTCGATGCTTTCACCACCTACACGTCGACGTTGGACCTGGGCAAGCTGGACAAGGTACGGAGGCGAGCTCTACTGATTCACAATCTGGGCATAGAAGGCCAGCATGTTTTATACACACCAGGACCATCGGAGTTGTTTGCTCATTCAGTCGAGCTGCTAGCTAGCTACTTAGCTACACCCGACAACGTGTTGGCACAACACATTAGGTTTCACCAACGACAACAAAAGCCTGGAGAAACGACTCAACAATTCATTGCAGACCTTCGCAACCTAGCTAGCATGTGCAGATTTGGTCTACTGGAGGACGAAATGGTGCGGGACCAGTTGGCCGAGCACACCAGCAACCAGCGGCTGCGGACAAAGATGCTAATGGCGCCAAATGACATGACGCTAGCTTACACTATCGAGCTGGCATTCCAGCTGGAGTCCACTTATAGGTTAGCATCAGAGCTAGGTGTGCAGCAACAATGACAGCCAAGCCACACACCGCTTGCATATACGGTAAGCACAGAAGAATCCGGTGACAAGGCAGAAGCGACCGAGGTAAACACTGCAAATCAGAAGAATGCCACAGGGCATTTCTCATGTGGCAACTTTGAGTTCCCCGACACACCGAGAGAGAGCACGTTTCTGTCCAGCAAGGGGGACAAGTCATTCGTCTGCAACAACCATTCACAGTGAGGTCCAGAGGTGCGGCGTATGCATTCCACATGGTTGGGGTGGACGACGTCAACTTGTTGCTCCTGCTCGACACCGCTGTAGTGAGATCGATGTTAAACTGGGCCACGGTGAAGAAGTTCTTTCCCAACCACCCGATCAGAAAAAAACCACCAGAGCTGTATGGGTATGGTGGCTACTGAGTCAGCAATGTAGGGACCATCACAATAACAGTCTGCTATGTGTCAAAAGTTGTTACTGACTTTGTTTTTCAAGTGGCCATGCATGGAGACAACATACAGTATTAGGATGTGACCTATTTTACCAACTGGGCTTCTCTATCTGTGATAGTCATGGACTCAGTTTGACCGACATTGACGAGTGGGACATGACACACCCGGATGACGATGACGAGGGTACAGCCATCCCGTGCTCACAGGAGGAGTACTGCCTGGAGAAGGGGCAACAACCGGGCTCGCCTCAGATCCTTGCCCAGCATGAGCCTCTAGGAGCCGCTGTAGAATTGCAGGAGAGGGAGCCCGCGTCTATCGAGAACCATGGAACACAACAACCCGGCGCAGGTTCGATCAACGGCGACAGCGACACATCACCCCGACCTCAACCAGTACCAGATGAGGGAGAGAAGAAACCGGACTGCTTCTGAATCCATGCCCGGCACCAGCCTCCAGGAGCCGCTGCTGAGCTGCAGGATGAAGAGTCCGCAACCAAATAGAATGCAATAGAACCACCAGACGTCTTCCGAACCCACGTTCGGCATCAGCCTTCAGGAGCTGCCGCTGAGATGCAGGATGAAGAGTCCGTGACCCAACAGGATGCAGCAAAACCACCACAACCTGGTGGATGCCCCATAGCAGATGTGAGAGTCACACCATCACAACCACAGTGCAGAATGCAGCCGAACAGAGCGCCACTCACAGTGATGGAATGGGTTCAGGTCCGCAGAACCAAGCAACTGGACCCACAGTCAGCCTTAACAGCGTCACCACCACCGACACTCATGAAGATTGCCGAGCAGCTGAGACCAGCCGCCATTCAGATGGCGGATGGATCGAGATGGCAAGCCAGCCATCTACGGAAGGTAAGAGCAGCTGCTGCAGATCAAGATGCAGTGTTGAAGCCGACTCGGCTGGTGTGGGATCCTGGCTGAGACATTGTTGACAAGTGTGCCGCGGCTCCAGTGGGATGGCGCCCGGGCCTGCTGCAGCTGGCGCCTCCAGGGGTGAGTTCACCACAAGCTCGCCAGAAGGCCTCTCCAACTGAACCACCTTCCTCAATGAAAAAAAAAGACTGTTTAGCTAGGGGCGCAGCTGCCAACATAGTGGCAAAATAAACTACTCAGCCGCACTGGGCTACGCTGTAGTCTACTCGCTGGCCCTAGTTAGTTTTAGGGGTTTACATGTGCCAAATTGGGGAGGGTTAATTAGTTCATGCATGCTGTTCTGTTTTTCCAGGGAGGGGGTGAATGTGGCGTAAGGAACCACAGGGTTGGTTGGCATCGGCGTGATGACACAGCCGTTTGGTGATGTCATCATGCCGAGCTTATATAATGTGAGGGTCGTGTTATATAGTTCATGATGCTCTTATTTGTGAAGTACGGTGTGGTGGCGCCCACTTCCGTTTCCGCCACCACACTGTGCCTATAAATAGCAGCAGGCAGGGAGGGCGGGCCTCTTTGCCAACACCCCTGCCTGGCAGTTGTAGTGTGGAGTTCGGAGCTCAGTAAAGACAAATTCAGTCGTGCACCTGGCCTCATTATTGTAAGTCTATTTTCTGATATAACATTTTGGCGATGAGGATAAAAGTATGGTAACGTGTGGGTCTCTAATTCGGCCTTTTCTGGAGCTCCCGGGCGAGCCACCTGTCCCCTGGCCGAGATGGTATGCTGCCTTTAAAACATACATGGTGGCGCTAAATCTGGGCAAGATGGACAAGCTCAGGGCAAGTGCGCTGTTAGTGCACAATTTGGGAATTGAAGGCCAGCGGATATTGAGCTCACTTGGTGATTCGGACGATTTCAAGGACGTGGTTGAGCTGATGGCACGCCATTTTCGCGCCCTGGACAGTGTCATCGTCTAGAGGATCAAGTTTCGGCAGCGCCACCAACAGGTGGGCGAGCCTATTCAGCGGTTTGTCACCAACTTGAAACTACTGGCTAGTGAGTGTCGGTTTGGGCTGCTGGAGGAGGAGATGGTTCTCGACTAGCTGGTGAAGCATACCAACAATGCTGCAATAAAAACGAAGCTTCTCGCAATACCAGGTGACTTGACGCTAGCCAGGGCCATTGAGTTAGCCCTTCAGCTGGAGACAGCGGATAGGTTAGCACTGGAGCTGAGTGAGCTTCTGTCACAACAACAGCTGGAGTTTCCTGCCGCCACACAAATAATGGACCCAGATAGCGAAGGAAGCGTGGAAGATGACACTGCAGAGGCCAACGCTGCAAAATTTAGGTCTGTGCCAGGGAAACCCATGTGTTTGGGTTGTGGGTCCGTGAATCACTGCTTCAAGGCCAGGGACTGCCCGGCGAGAGGGAAATTTTGCAGCAAGCGTGGACGCTTGAACCACGATGCACAGAGTGTGCCGTATGTCCGAGCATGGGAGCCCACAGAGGAAATTGACCCCCCCCCCCCGTCCCCAGCAGTTGTCCACACAGTGTCTCTGAGCACCAACAGGCATGCGGTCTGCACGGTGGAGCTGGATGGTGTGGAGGTGCCGCTACTGACCAACATGGGGGCGGAGGGTTCTCTGCTGAATTGGGCTACGGTGAGAAAATTCTTTCCCCACTATAGGATTGAAGGAGACCCAGCTCCGCTCTATGGTTATGGAGGTGGACACTGGTGTGGATGCTGTGCACAGTTGGAACGCTGGTGCTGATGGCCCGGTACAAGTCGGCGGAGATGGCTAACCTCAAGCTCATTGTGACGGCCTGTGGCGACAACAATATGGGCTGTGACCTCTTTTATGGTCTGGGTTTCACCATCAAGAGCGACGCTGGGGAGGAGTGGTTCAGGCTGTGGACTGTGGGACCAGCTGGTTCCAAGAGTGGAGGACGATGCGGTGGGGGATGAGGAGTTACTGAGCACCCCGGAGGGCGAGCAGGACCAGCCTTGCTCAGAGTCATTGCAGGAGGGTCTCAGTGCCAGCGCTCAAGTCGCCCTGGACGAGGGTACTGGGCGTGACGGCGAGGCGCCTGCAACGACGAGCAATGCCGAGAAGCTAGCTCCAGTTGTTCCCGGAGCTCGGCTAAAGTGGGCCAGTGAACATGGGGCTACAATGGCAACAGCTGCAGCGAATTTAACCCCTTAACACCTGAATTTATTTCCAATTATGAAAAAAAAAATTTCAGTTGTGTTTTTGCTTTCAAGTAGATGCTAAATTAAGTTGAGAAAGTTAATTTGACTATAGCACATAAAATAGATATAATTTTAGGTATGATGCAAATTAGCGACAACAGGCATCTATGGTAAAAAAAAATGGTAAAAAAAACAGTAAAAAAGCACCTGTTCCCATCTCAAGTATGAAGAGTCTTTTATTTATGCAACAAAGTTATTTTCAGTATTTTCAACTCTCATGACTGCCAAACTATAACCCTAATCCTAACCCTAACCCTAGCAATCAGGAAATGGATGGTACTCCGTCTCTGACCGTTCCTACGAGAAACTAATACTTGCAAAAGGTTCCTAGGTATGTGTTGGAAGTGCTCCAACTGGAAGTGGAGGAATACAGACGGTATTTTGGTTGCATTTGGAGCGGAAGCGGTTTGATGCAAATTCGCGACAACAGGCGTCAAGGGGTTAAAAGAGGTCGGGGCCAGACCGTGAGGCATGGAGGGACCGCGTATCGAGCAGAAACACTGCAACACTGCAACCCGAGCAAAACCCCTCTGGGAGTCACGGACCTGGTTCGGGCTCGTGGAAAAAGTATTTAGTCAGCCACCAATTGTGCAAGTTCTCCCACTTAAAAGATGAGAGAGGTCTCCAATTTTCATCATAGGTATACCTCAACTATGAGAGACAAAATGAGAAAAAAAAAATCCAGAAAATCACATTGAAGGATTTTTAATGAATTAATTGGTAAATTCCTCGGTAAAATAAGTATTTGGTCAATAACAAAAGTTCATCTCAATACTTTGTTATATACCCTTTGTTGGCAATGACAGAGGTCAAATGTTTTCTGTAAGTCTTCACAAGGTTTTCACACACTGTTGCTGGTATTTTGGCCCATTCCTCCATGCAGATCTCCTCTAGAGCAGTGATGTTTTGGGGCTGTTGCTGGGCAACACAGACTTTCAACTCCCTCCAAAGATTTTCTATGGGGTTGAGATCTGGAGACTGGCTAGGCCACTCCAGGACCTTGAAATGCTTCTTACGAAGCCACTCCTTCATTGCCCGGGTGGTATGTTTGGGATCATTGTCATGCTGAAAGACCCAGCCACGTTTCATCTTCAATGCCCTTGCTGATGGAAGGAAGTTTTCACTCAAAATCTCACGATACATGGCCCCATTCATTCTTTCCTTTACACGGATCAGTCATCCTGGCCCCTTTGCAGAAAAACAGCCCCAAAGCACGACGTTTCCACCCCCATGCTTCACAGTAAGTATGGTGTTCTTTCTCCTCCAAACACGACAAGTTGAGTTTTTACCAAAAAGTTCTATTTTGGTTTCATCTGACCATATGACATTCTCCCAATCCTCTTCTGGATCATCCAAATGCTCTCTAGCAAACTTCAGACAGGCCTGGACATGTACTGGCTTAAGCAGGGGGACACATCTGGCACTGCAGGATTTGAGTCCCTGGCGGCGTAGTGTGTTACTGATGGTAGCCTTTGTTACTTTGGTCCCAGCTCTCTGCAGGTCATTCACTAGGTCCCCCCGTGTGGTTCTGGGATTTTTGCTCACCGTTCTTGTGATCATTTTGACCCCACGGGGTGAGATCTTGCGTGGAGCCCCAGATCGAGGGAGATTATCAGTGGTCTTCCATTTTCTATTAATTGCTCCCACAGTTGATTTCTTCACACCAAGCTGCTTACCTATTGCAGACTCAGTCTTCCCAGCCTGGTGCAGGTCTACAATTTTGTTTCTGGTGTCCTTTGACAGCTCTTTGGTCTTGGCCATAGTGGAGTTTGGAGTCTGACTGTTTGAGGTTGTGGACAGGTGTCTTTTATACTGATAACGAGTTCAAACAGGTGCCATTAATACAGGTAACGAGTGGAGGCCAGAGGAGCCTCTTAAAGAAGAAGTTAAAGGTCTGTGAGAGCCAGAAATCTTACTTGTTTGTAGGTGACCAAATACTTATTTTCCACCATAATTTGCAAATAAATTCTTTAAAAATCAGGCAATGTGATTTTCTGGATTTTTTTTTTCTCATTTTGTCTCTCATAGTTGAAGTATACCTATGATGAAAATTGGAGACCTCTCTCATCTTTTGAGTGGGAGAACTTGCACAATTGGTGGCTGACTAAATACTTTTTTGCTCCACTGTATATGACTGAGTGAAGAGTTATAATAGTGTTTTTTTTTCTAATAATGGGTTTGCAGTTGTTTGAAAGTAGTATTCATATGTGTGCATGTAAAAAAAAATTAGAGTGTTTTATTGTGTATATAATTGTATGTAGTTCTGGGGATTAGTTTGTGTTTTGTTTAGTTTAGGAGACACAGCTGTGATTTTAAGTTATTAATGGACTGTAATTGTTTATTTTAAACGGTGGCAGAATAATCTGCCTTGCCTGTGGGAGTTAGATGGTAGTCCACCCGCCCCCTCTAGTTTTAGATTGTTGTGTGAATGTGATAGGCCCTGTAGTTATTACAGTCTAGTTTAGTGCATGATTTGGGTCCTAAATTGGGGAGGGTCTCAACTGTGTGTGTGTTTTGGATTTTTCTACGGGAAGGGGGGGTGCTGTTATATAGTTCATAATGCTCTTATTTGTGAAGTATGGCGTGGTGGTGCCCACTTCTGTTTCTGCCATTACACTATGCCTATAAATAGCAGCAGGCAGGTAGGACGGGCCTCTTTGCCAACACCCCTGCGTGGCGGTTGTAGTGTGAAGTTTGGAGCTCAGTAAAGACAAGTTCAGTCGTGCACCTGGCCTCATTATTGTAAGAATATTTTCAGACATAACAGGTCGGGTATCTTTGGTCTCCTCTCTCTTCCTCTCTTGGCTCAGCCTCCTGTAGCAGACGGGCACTGTAAGTTTATACTTTGTTGTAATAAAGTTCATGTTCCAAGCAAGCACCACTCTTCATTGGTCATTCCCAATTCCCAGACATAACAACACTGGCTAAAACTGGTTTTGGTAACGGAACAAAGCATTCCACCCAACACGCAAGAGAAAACTGCCGATCACTGCATCTGGGATGGCCATCGGTAATGGCGTCGATGTGGTGCGAGTGCATAAATCCAGTTTAACAGTTGTTTTTTAAATTCTGCCAAAACAGGAACTGCCATGGGGGTGTTAATTTGTGTTAATATTTTTTTAATCCATTAATGGGATTACCTTAACTAATTGTGTTGATGCATTAACATTTCCAGCATATGTGTGTGTGTGTAATATATGTATATATATATATATATATTTACACCTATAACTTGGCTGTATACGTTCCTACTCTCACCTATGGTCACGAGCTTTGGGTAATGACCGAAAGAACGAGATCGCGGATACAAGCGGCTGAAATGAGCTTTCTCCGTAGGATTGCTGGACTCACCCTCAGAGATAGGGTGAGGAGCTCAGTCATCCGGGAGAGGCTCAGAGTAGAACCGCTGCTCCTCCACATTGAAAGGAGTCAGTTGAGGTGGTATGGGCATCTGATTAGGATGCCTCCTGGACGTCTCCCACTTGAGGTGTTTCAGGCACGTCCCACTGGGAGGAGACCCCGGGGCAGACCCAGGACTCGGTGGAGAGACTATGTCTCCCAGCTAGTCTGGGAACGCCTTGGTATCCCCTCTGAAGAGCTGGAGCAGGTGGCTGGGGAGAGGGAAGTCTGGGCTTCTCTGCTTGAACTGCTGCCTCCGCGACCCGGACCTCCGGAAAAGCGGTAGAAGATGGATGGATGGATGGATGGATGTTTACTATATAGATTTTTGCTTACCTCTGTTTGTTTTCTTTTTACCAAAATTGCTTAAAATACTTTCCATAATGGTGGTTATCAACCTGTTTTAATGACTACCTGCTATTTAGTCACTTTTTACAAATCAGATTAATAAGTAGGGTTGCCAACTTTCTCACAACCAAATAAGGGACAAAGGGTTTTAACTATTGCTCGGTGCCACGATGTTGTGGACTTTAGTATTGTCATAATACTGGGATTTTTTTTAAAATCCTTAAAAATACTGATATTTAATGTCATGTTTTAATACTACAAGGAAAAAAATACCACACTGTACACCTAGAAATTTCAGATTTTTATTATAAGGCGCATGTCTCAACTTGCTGACAGAAGACGCCGGGAAAGCTGCAGCTGGTATCAACATACAGTATCTATTGGGAACAAAATGAGTACTTCAAATATCTTGAATCAAAATATATTGCTATTTCAATATTTTGAAAACATTAGTGGATATAGTTTGGGGAAAAAAAACACTAAAATAAATGTGGACATTTACAGTAAATAAAAAACAAAACCATTTCAAATCCATAAGGCATTAGTCACCAAATCTATTTTTTCCATGGATATTTTTTGCTGCTCTTGACTGACTCTAGCAGTCCCTTGTCCTTTTGCACAGCCAGAGAGAAGTCACAGTTCAGAGATATTGCGTGTTGTAGCTGCACAGTCTTCTTCATTTTTTGTTTATCTATATTTACAAGTCACAAAACCAACCAAACAGCAAGAGACATCACCAAAACATTTTCTTTACCGGTATTTACACTAGATACGAGCAATGTGCACTACGGGAACTGTGATTGGTTAATTGTCACCTTGACCCCAGGGGTGACTGGGGCGTGACCACTGGATCTCTATAGAAAGCCTAAGTCACGCCCCCTCTACTTCCACATATGGGACCTTAAATTGAAAAAACTCTCCACTGAAATGAATGGCAAGAGCAAAATTATCTTTTGATCCAGATCGAATTTTGCCACGAGTTACACATATGATGTTTGTCAATTTAAAAGATAATTTTCCACATAATTAAAGTTGTCAGCTGTTGTAAAATAACAGAGTAATATTTAGTTTTTGTTTAAACGACTAGCGGGCAACAACTCCCATCATCCCACATCACTAAACTGTAATCGTGTTTGGATAGCTCACGCCCCATTAGTGAGTACAGAGCTGAGTGAAGCCACCTGGCCGTCATATAAGTACATGTGGCATATTAGAGATACCATCATCATCATCGGCGGTCACTCGTAGTTGAGTATGACTGTCCTCCCTCTTGGTTCTGATGGGTCTTCAGGTGGGCATAGTGGCCAATTCTGGACCCGATTATTCTGCTGCAATGTGGGCAGGGGAATGTAATGGTGGTGGGTTTGGGTTGGTCCTGTTTGTTGGTTGCTCTCTCCTTCCTGAGTCTGCGTTTGTCTTGTACAGCATGATGGAGGTCAGCGTTGTACTGTGCGGCACCCTCACGGACAATGTTTCTCCAGGTCGCCCTGTCGGTTGTCATATTTTCCCAAGCTTTTAGGTCTATGTGGCACTTTTTTAGGTTTGTTTTTATGTTGTTCTTAAATCTCTTCTTCTGGCCTCCTGGAGCCTGCTTCCCTTCAGCTAGCTGGGAGTACAGGACTTGTTTTGGGAGGCAAGAGTCTGGCATTCGGATAACATGGCCAGTCCATCTGAGCTGGTTTTGGGCAATGGTGACAGTGATGGTGGGAAGGTTAGCCTCCTCCAAGACGCTGGTGTTGGTGCGTCTATCCTCCCAATTAATCCTGAGGATTTTTCGGAGGCATCTCTGATGGTGTGCCTCAAGTGCCTTTAAGTGCCTGCTGTATGTAGTCCAGGCTTCTGATCCATACAGGAGAGTGGGGAGCACCACCGCTTTATAGACCAGGATTTTGGTATTCGCTTGGAGATCGCGGTTCTCAAAGACTCTCCTCCTTAGCCTTGAGAAAGCCCCACTGGCACTGCTGAGGCGGTGGTGTATTTCATCATCGATGACGGCTTTTGATGAAAGGAGGCTGCCAAGATATAGGAAGTGGTCCACATTTTCCAGTCGGATGTTATCACTGGAGATGTTTGGGGGTATGGCAAGTGTACTGCAGTTTGGTGATGGCTGGTGGAGTATTTGTGTCTTTTTTATATTGACGGCCAAACTGAGCTGTTTGCATGCTTTGGCAAAGGCAGACAAGATGCACTGAAGGTCCTCTTCTGAGAGGGCTACAAGAGTGTTGTCGTCTGCATACTGCAGCTCCATGATGGATGTGGTGGTGGTTTGACCTTTAGCTCTAAATCGGTTGATGTTGAGAAGTTGACCATCGATTCTGTACATGATTTTGACTCCCGGGGGCAGATGTTGGTTCATGAGATGGAGAATAGCAGCAATATAGATAGAGAATAGTCTTGGAGCGATGACACATCCCTGTTTGACTCCTGTGTCAAACCTGAAGGGTTCTGTTTCGTCTCCACTGCCACTGAGTACCGTGGCAGACATATTGTCATGCAGCAGTCTCAGTACCCGGATGTATTTTTCTGGGCAGCCAGTCTTTGCCAGAACCAGCCAAAGGGCCTGATGGTTTACTGAGTCGAAGGCTTTGGTAAGGTCTATGAAGGCCATGTATAATGGTAAATTTTGTTCCCGGCATTTTTCTTGCAGTTGGCGAGCAATGAAAATCATGTCTGTGGTGCCTCTGTTTGGGCGAAAACCACTCTGGGACTCGGGAAGAATGCTCTCTGACAGGGGGGTGAGTCTATTGGCAAAGACCCGGGCAAAGGCTTTCCCTATGGTGGACAGGAGGGAAATGCCACGGTAATTCCCACAAACTGCCCTGTCTCCCTTTTTAAAGATGGAGACAATCAAGGCATCTTTGAGCTGTGCAGGGATTTCCTCTACTTCCCATATTTTCAGGAGCAGGGCATGGATGTGCTTCAGAAGATCAGGACTGCCTTTCTTCAGGACTTCTGCTGGGATGCCGTCAGGTCCAGCAGCCTTGTTGTTTCTCATCTTCCTGATGGCGTCCTGTACCTCATCCAAGCTAGGTGGTTTTCCCATGCTTTCCTCTATGGGCTGTTGAGGGAGTTGATCAAGGGCCTCCTTCTCAGGAGTGGTATCCCTGTTTAAGAGGTCCTTATAATGCTCTTTCCACCTGTCTGCAATTGCCTCCTTGTCCTTCAGAAGCGAGAGCCCATCTTTGGAGCGACGGGGGGTTAGGCAGTGGTGGCTGGGGCCATATACCGCTCTTGTGGCATCAAAGAATCCTTTCGTGTCTCCAGAGTCGGCAAGCTGCTGGATCTCCAGGGCCTTCTTTGTCCACCACTGGTTCTTCAATTTCCTAACAAGTGTTTGTACTGCTGCCTTCGCTTTGGCATGGGCTGCTCTTTTAACCTTGCAGTGAGTGTTGTTTTGCCAGGTGATAAAAGTTTTCCGCTTGATGTCGATGAGCTGTTGGATCTCGCTGTCATTCTCGTCAAACCAGTTTTGATGTCTCTGCTTTTTATGACCGAGGATGCTTTTGCAGGAGTCCACAATGGCAGTGGAAAGTGTGCTCCAGTGTTTTTCAGTATTCTCTGGGTCAGGGGTCACCAACGCGGTGCCCGCGGTCGCCCGCAGGGACCACATGTGTCGCCCGCAGCTGCAGATGTAATTTTTTCTGCTGCTATTTTTTATTTTATATTTTTTATATTTTTTAAAATCACACTTGCATTTATCCATCCATCCATCCATCTTCTACTGCTTAATCCTTTCGGGTCGCGGGGGGGCTGGAGCCTATCCCAGCATCTTTGGGCGAGAGGCAGGGTACACCCTGGACAGATCGCCAGTCCATCACAGGGCCAACACAGAGAGACAGACAACCATTCACTCTCACATCCATACCTAAGGACAATTTAGAATCCCCAGTTTTGATGCCAATTAACCTAGCTTGCATGTTTTTGGCATGTGGGAGGAAACTGGAGTGCCCGGAGTAAACCCACGCAGACACGGGGAGAACATGCAAACTCCACACAGAAGGGTCACCGATGGTCTGGGGGTGGGATCAAACCCACGATGGTCAAGGGTGGAATCGATCCCATGACCTTCTTGCTGTGCTGCCACTGTGCTAACCACTGCATCACCGTGCTGCCCACTTGCATTTATATAGATTTTAAAATGACAATGTCTTAAAAATAAAAAAAAATGAAAATATGTTTATTATACGTAAAGTTAAGGTGAACTCTGACCTAGTTCAAAGGTCAGTATTGTGCGCATGACAAAACCTTCGCGCTTGTGGAGCGTAAGCTTAGCTAGCGGGCAGTTAAGATGGTGGGCGCAGTGCGGTTTCCAAGCCCAAAAACATGGCAAAAAAAAGACATAAAATTTATCATTTTCAAAGTGAGCGGGAGGAAGAGTTCTTTTTTACTACCGTGAAAGGAAGCTGCGTGTATTTCATTTGCGGGGCGATGGCGAAGCGCCACTTCACTACCCACTCTTTTTTTTTTTTTTTTTTTGGACTTATCTTGTACCCGTAGGTAGATTTGTTCTGCAGTCCGGTGAGAAGCCACCAGCCGCTGCGTGCGCAAGCGCCCCTTAACTCCCTAACCTGCATGTTTTTGCATGAAAAATGAGAACATGCACCACCAGAACATGCAAACTCCACACAGATCACTGTTGGCCGGGGGCAGGGATCAAACCCACGATCCCCGCGATCCCCCGGCCGAGGGTAAACTGCTGCTGCGGTGCTAACCACTGCGCCACCGTGCATATAAGCACTCTCAGTGCTTGTTTAGTTTCTTCTCATGAAAGGACAGTGCTGGTTGCTCAAGCATGATTCTTGGCAAGAACTGTATGGATATAATTCCAGTGAAGAAGAACACACAAAAGTGTGTTTATTAAATGTAACAGATTTTGAGCAGAATTGCAGCAGATTTGCAGCAGGTCCCGGGTGATGGTGGTGCCCAAGAAGCGGAAGGAATCTGCAATGGTGATGGGAGAGCCTGTGATGGTGAGGGGGGGCAGGGGGGTTGTGACTTTCCTGAAGTCCACAATCATCTCCGCTGTCTTCAGAGCGTTCAGTTGCAGGTTGTTGTGGCTGCACCAGGACACCAGCTGGGCCTCCATAACCGTGTGGTACGCAGGAGCCACTGCCAGGGACAGACTAAGGCTGCAGCGCGTCGTGCGCACTGCTGAGAAGGTGATCGGCTGCAAGCTCGCATCTCTCCAGGACCTGTACATCTCCAGGACCCGGAGGCGTGCAGGCCGGATCATAGCCGATCCTTCACACCCTGGTCACGTACTGTTTGCCCCCCTCCCCTCAGGTAGAAGACTTCGGTCCATTCAGACTAAAACCTCCCGGCACATGAACAGCTTTTTCCCCTCTGCCATCAGACTGCTGAACATTAAGTGACTTATTGACTCTGTGCACTATATACAGCAGCTCATGTCGTTCATCACTGTTTTTCTGTTGCATTATCGACTGCACTGTGGTACCCCATATTATCTGCTTCTTGCTAATTTATTTAAAACTGCCTTGACTAGTATTACTCATTATTATTATTATTATTATTACTTATTATTCTACACTTATTGCATGTTTTTAGTCTTTTAGTTTTTTAGTTTATCTCTTTATCTCATCATGTTTTTAATGTTACAGCATGGCACCGAGACAAATTCCTAGTTTGTGTACTACATGAACAATGGCAATTAATCTGATTCTGATTCTGATTTGTTCAGTTAAAAATGTGATAAGATTTATTTAATATGGAAAGTTGATTTTTCTTAAATGTTGCATAACTTTTTCAAACATGGTTCAGCATAGTTCATGAATTAAAAGGGTTTAGTTTTTTATGGTTAAAAGGGACTGGTGAAAACTGGACATTTTTTTTATGAAATGTAGAAGGGATCATCTGAACAATTGCTGAGATTAATAAAAATAAAGTGTTGAATATTGATCTTGTCTGTTACCCACTCTAAGTTATTGATAATTATTTATTTATATATATATACACACACACACACACACACACACACACACACACACACACACACAATTTGTTATTTTAGAGGAGTGTGTCAAGCTGGTGCCCTTCACATGACTCGATACCCATGAAGTAGCTCTGGGTTTCAAAAAGGATGGTGACCCCTGCTCTGGGTACTGTTTGGGCAAAGCTGCCCTAAGAGTATCCTGCAGCTGTTGTTGATAGATAATATCGTCCAACAGCACGATGTTAAGCTTTGGCTGGCTCTGTCCTTTCTGCAACCTTCTTTTCCACATTAAGCGGATAGACATGATGGAGCGAATGAGGCGGTGGTCAGTCCAGCAGTCAGCTGCACTGGTCATTGCTCTGGTGTTAAGGACATCGCAGCGGTCTTTGGAGCGGACTATGATGTAGTCAATGAGATGCCATAATTTGGAGCGGGGATGCATCCATGATGTTTTGAACTTGGTTTTCTGATGAAAAAGTGTGTTGGTGATGACCAGGTTGTGCTCTGAGCACTTGGTTAGCAGTAGTATGCCATTGGAGTTTGTGTTTCCAACCCCTTCTCTCCCCAGCGTGCCGCTCCATAGATGATGGTTTTGTCCCACTCTGGCATTAAAGTCTCCAAGCAGGATTAACTTATCCTCCTTTGGGACTTCAGATAGTATTTTGTCCAGGTCAGCATAGAAGGCCTCCTTTACTACATCCTGTGCATCAAGCGTTGGAGCGTAGGCACTAATAACGGTGGCCATTTGACTGCAGGCAAGCATCAGACGAATGGTCATTAGGCGCTCGTTGATGCCCACAGGGAGTTCATGGAGGTGGTTGATGAGGCAGTTCTTAATAGCAAATCCCACACCATGGATTCGTGGCTCATTTGCAGGCTTTCCCTTCCAAAAGAAAGTATACCCGCCTTTTTCCTCCTTCAGTTGCCCTTCATCAGCCAGTTGGGTCTCGGAGAGTGCTGCGATGTCGATCCGTAACTTTCTTAGCTCTCTGGAGATGATGGCAGTTCGCCTTTCAGGTCGATCACTGGCTTGGTTGTCCATAAGGGTTCGCACATTCCAGGCTGCAATATGTAGTTTGTATGTTTCTGACCGCGTGGTGGTGATCCCTCTGGATGCGGTATTCCAGACAGGATTTTGTGAGGCAGGCTATGTTTGGGGTACCTTTTCTAACCCCCTCCCCTACTGGGGTGTGCAGAGTGGATCCTGAATAGGGCTGCTCAGTCATGAGTGCAGCTGCCGAGAAGCTCTTTCTGCCTCAGTCCAAGAGCTTAACGACTGTATCAAGCACCCATCGCCTGTGTGCCAGGTCGTGGCTCAGAACTCCCAGACTTCACTGTCCTGTCCCCGTCACCACTTCCTGATCGCCACAGGACTTTATCTTGTCCAAGATGTAAAGTGGATGGGCTCCCTTCGGGAGGACGCCTGCGCGTGACGTCTTTTATCGTGGGGAGACTGATGCGCCTGCAGCCACCACATGGTTCTTGGCAGAGAGGGGCCTGAATCCGGTAGCATGGAATCCAAGACGACTGGAGACCACTCTCTGTTGCAGCCTTCATCCGCCTTCAGAGCCGTTGTGACTCATGGTGTCATCCTCCGCCACTCCCGCCGTTGAGGTCTTTCTTTCTTTGGATCGCTCTTGGTCTGGGACCTCCCCCTCGACCTTACCGCCATGGGTGACCCTACCAGGAGCCAAAAGGCCCCCGATGTCATCGCTCTCGGGATCATGGGAACACACAAGGTTCTCCACCGCAACAAGGTGGCGATCCATGGAGAACAAATGCACCACCATGCACGTCACAGACATGGGGACGCACGTACTTTGTGACTTCAGCACATCGTGACTATATTAAGGGACTAACGGCGGGAGACGGTCTCTTTTGGCACTCTGCCTCCAAACCGACCAGAGCCTGTACCTTTGTATATTTAACTTGCTAACTGATGTACTGTAACACGTGGTATTCACAGTGTGTGTAATAAAGTTATCATTCAGTACAGCTCCTGCCTCCGCTGTCCTGTTTCCAGACATAACATTTGGCAACGAGGAGAAAACTTAATCTTCTGGAGGAAAACTATTCATTTTCCTGTAGATGGAAGCGTGTCTGGCACCACCACTGCCGTTCCTTGTGACCCCAGGCGAGGCACCCATTCCATGGCCCCGTTGGTTCACGTTGTTCTGCAGTTATGTGGAGACTCTGAACCTGGGGAGACACGGGAAGCTGTGGAAGTGAATAAGTCTACTCTGCTGCCTGTGTGCCAAGGGGCTGCGGGTGTCCCAACAATTTGGGACAGGTGGACACATATAAAGATTGCGTTGCGCTGCTGACCGAACATTTTGCTGTTCCACAGAGGTTTGTGTTTTACCAGTGCTGATAGCAACTGGATGAGTCGGTCCTACAGTACGTAGCTGCCCTTTGTTGTTTGGCTAGTACGTGTGAGTTCGGACACGTGGAGGACAGGTTGATACACTCACAGTTTAAGTGGTACACCGCGGATCCGACAATATGGTACCTGCTGAAGGAGGAGCTGGATGACCAGACAGTGGCAGACACGGTGAAAAGTCTACAGGAGTCGGTGTTGGGGGCGTTGCGTGTCCTATCAAAGATGGAGGTGATGGAATTAGCGTTCCAGCTGGAGATAACAGCCCAGGTAGCACTGCGGCTAATGGGCCCCCCCATCGTCAGCTCCACTGGTATAGATAGTTGTCCCAGATGCTGAGCCCGTCAACTCTGCGTCTTCTCAGGAGGGACAGCAGGACACCACAGTGCAACAACCCAACGGTAAACTCAGTTTGGACAACGATGGCTCGAGTCCACTGCACTCAGACATGGATGCAGCCACTCCCTGCCTTGCACCGCACGCCAAGCAGAACCCAGCAGAACTGGAGCAGCCACAGGAGCCCCAGTTTGCAGCCACACAGGACCTGGAGCTGTTTCTTGAGCTGCTGTCGCATCGCAGGGGGGAGAGTATTATTCCCTGGATGTGGGTACAGAGAAGATCAGAACATGGAGAGAGAACACAGCATGGAGAGAAAGCACAAACCAGACTTGCCTCTGATCCTCACCGGGCATGAGCCTCAAGGAGCTGCAGGAGAGGGAGTTTGTGGAGAAAGGAGACCCTGGTGAACGACGACAACCCAGTGCGTGTCCCGTTGGTGGCAACAGTGACAGATCCTCGTGACTGCAATCGGCACCAGGAGAGAGGAGGCAGAAGCCAGACTCATCTCGCATCCTCACCGAGCTTCACCCTCAGGGAGCCACCGCAGCACTGCAGGATAGAGAGTGCGTGGCCCAGCAGAACAACACCAACCGAGGGCACGTCCTGCAGTTGGCGTGAATGGCACGCTACCACAACAACAACCAGCATCCGGGATGAGAGAGCAGCAGCGCCAAGTGCAGCCGAACAAATCGCTGCTCGCACTACTTGATTGGGTTCGGGTCCAACGATCCGACTGCCTGGACCCATGGACGGTCCCATCATCGCAGATGAGAATCACCGCGCAATTGAGGACAGCTGCCATCCAGATGGCCAGTGGTTTGAGATGGCACGCCAGCCATCTGGGAAAGGTAAGAGCAGCTGCCTTGCATCAAGACACAGTGCTGGAACCGACCCGGCTTATGTGGGACCCGGGGTGGGACCTTGCTGATGAGTGAGCCATAACACTCAGGTCTGCTGCAGCTGGCGCCTCCAGGGGCGCGCCCACTGCGGGCTCAACTGAGGCCTCTGAAGTTGAACCACAACAGTGACTCTGTTTTGAAAATGTTTAGGCAGAACATGGTTGACAACAGTGGCAGAATAACCCATTCAACCATGCAGGGTGTTACCGGCAGTCTACCCGGTTGCCCAGGTTCATATTGATTTAAAAAAATGGTTTTGGTACATTAAACCTTTGGTGATCTATGGTCAAGGGTCTAGTTGCTAATACTACTATTTTGTGTCTTAACATCAAGCAAATATGTGTAACCCAACATTGGCAACCTAGCATACTGAACATTACACTGTGTAATGTACCACTTGCCCGTAGCCAAGCCTTGTATGTTTGTTGGCTAGCTCTGTGCTACATTGCGTGAAATGGTTCTGGTTATGTTTGTGTCATGCTAACAATATGTCACCACACTTTAAGGTTACCCAGCTAAGGTTAAACCATCACCAGAAGATTTGTTTTTTCCTGGGGGGGGGGGGGGGGTAAATGTGGCATATTGGAAATACCACCATGCACGTCATGGACGTGGGGATGCATGCACTTTGTGATGTCATCACACCGTGACAATATTAAGGGACTAACGGAAGGAGATGGTCTCTTTTGGCGCTCAGCCTCCAAACCAACCAGAGCCTGTACCTTTGTATAGTTAGCTTGCTAACCGATGTACTGTAACACATGGTGTCTCATTCGGTACAGCTCCTGCCTTCCCTGTCCTTTTTCCAGGCATAACAGTACAGCCAAAGCACTTAGCGAGTCAATGGAGAATGAATGGGCTTATTAGTAAAAGGTGCCACTTTTACCTCAATAACGTCCCAAAAAATTAACAGATTTTGAACTTCTTGGTATGGAGACACAGCTTAGAATTTTGCACAACCGGTGAACTCAATTTCATTAGTTCACCCGTATTTTTATTTTATTAAATAGTGCTTAATTTGTTTATTTTTCAAAATTATGCTGCTTGGTATCACCATAGAATTTGGATGTTCTTCTGCCGCCGGCAACGCTGCTGAGCTCATTCTGCTCTGCACTGGAGTGACTGCTTGACTGAGGTTGCCAGTGCACAGTGAGTCTTCACCTCTGACATCTGATAGGCTGCCATAATCATGTGACATGACAGACTGTTCTGTCTGGAAACCTGGAATGACCAACGGAGAGTTGAGCTGCGTTTGAACACGAACTTTATTACAACAACTGTTGATAATACAGTACAGGTTGGTTATGGCTAAGCGTTATGTAGTCATGGCCAAGAGAGTTGAGAGAGAGAGAGCTAAAATGACCGACTCTCCTCTTTTAGCAGTTCGGTGTGATGACGTCACTGTATGTCTGCGTCATCACGCCGATGCCGATTAACCCCTTGCTATCCTATTACCACATTACCCCTCCCCACCCTTGGAAAAACGGAACAGCATGCACATCTCAAATTAACCCTCCCCAATTTGGTACATCACAACAAAGAACTAGCTAGGGCTAGTGGGTAGACCACCGCATACAAATCTACCTACGGATACAAATAAAGTAACCTGAACCTGATAGCCCAGCGCGGCTGAGTGGGTTATTCTGCCACTCTCTGTTGACAGCCGTGCTCCTACCTAAACAGTCTCTTTTTCTTTCACTTCTGCCATGGGGAAGGCAGTCCTGTTGGAGGAGCCTTGTAGCAAGCCCGTGGTGGATGCGCCCCTGGTGGACGCGCCCCTGCTGGTGCGGGGCCCCCTGGAGCGGGATCTTCTCCCACAAAACTCTAGTCCAGGTCCCACACCATGCGAGTTGTCTCCTGCGAAGCCTCGTCCTCTGGAGTCGTCACTCGAACTCGATGGAGACAGTTGGCGTGCCACACCAAACCATCTGTCAGCTGGAAGGCCGCTGGTCCCAGCTGTGTGGCGATCCTCATGGGTGTCAATGGTGCTGGAGGTTGCGTTGCAGGTGACTATGGGTCTGGTTGCTCGGTTTTGCAGACCCAAACCCAGTCCAACACCGCAAGTGGCATTTTGTTCGGCTGCACATGTTGCTGCGGCTGCGGTGATGTAGTTTCCACGTCTTCATGGGGCATCCATCAGGTTGTAATGGCTCTGCAGTTACCTGGTGACTCACGGACTCTTCACCTAATGCTACTGCGGCAGTTCCTGGAGGCTGATGTTGGTCGTGGATTTGGAAGACATTCAGTGACTCACCTGTGTCTTGCATGATCGCAGACTCTTCATCCGGCGGCTCAGCTCCTGTGGCTCCTGTAGACTGGTGCTGTGTGAGGATTCAGAAGCAGTCCGGTCCCTTCTCTCCTTCACCTGGGAGATCTCGTTATTGTAATGTGTCATCATCATTGTTGTTACAATCTACGCCGGGTTGCTGTGTCCTGGGATACTCTGTAGGCTTGGGCTCCCTCTCCTGCAGCTCCGCAGTGGCTCCCATGGGCTTATGCTGGGAGAGGATCTGAGGCGAGTCCGGTCGCTGTCCCCCTTCCGGGCAGTGTTCTTTCTGTGCGCACGGGACGGCTATACTCTCGTCGTCGTCATCCTGATGTCTCATCCCACTCATCATCTTCGTCATCGGGGTATGTTGTGTCCCAACCACTGTAGCTGGTCAAATGGAGTGCGTTACTGTCGCGGATGGAGAAGCCCAGATGGTAGAAAAGGTGACATCCAAGTATGTTGTCTCCATGCGTAGTCACTTGAAACATGAAGTCAGTAATGACTCTTGACACGTAGTGGACTGTTAGCGTGATGGTCCCTACCTTACTAACTCTGTAGCCACCATACCCATACAGTGCCGTTGGGTTCTTGGCAATTGTGTGGTTGGGGAAAAACCCAATTCTACATCGACCTCACTGCAGCGATGTTGAGCAGGAGCGGCAAGTAATGTCGTCCATCTCCACCATGCAGAATGCATACGCCGCGCTTCCGCACCTTACCGTGTACATGGTTGTCACGGGTGGGTGACTCTTTGGCCAGTGAGCTTGGTGGTGTCGCTAACCAGCAAACTTTGGCGAAGTGGTTAAACTTTCCACACTTCTTGCATCTTTGCCCACTTGCCGGGCAAAAGCGCGCTCTCTCTCGGTGTGTTGGGGAACCACGTGGAGCATTTTGTAGCGGTCCTCCGGTCCACAGTGTTTGTTTGCATCTCTTCTGCTGTGTCACTGGGTTCCTCCATGCTTACTGAGTATGTCAGCGGTGCGTGATTTGTCTGCCGCTGTTGTTGCTGCACACCTAGCTCCGATGTTTATCTGTTGGCGACTCTAGCTGGAATGCTAGCTTGATGGTGTTGGCTAACGTCATGTTGTTTGGTGCCGTTAGCATCTTCGTCCACAGCCATGGGTTGCAAGTGTGCTTGGCCAACTGGTCCTGTACCATTTCATCCTCCAACAAACCAAACCTGCACATGGTAACTAGGTGGCGAAGGTCCGCGACAAATTGTTGCGTCGTCTCTCCAACTTTCTGTCGTCCTTGGCAGAACCTAATACACCCTGCCAACACGTTGTCTGGTGTGGCAAAGTAGCTAGCTAGCAGCTTTACTGCATCAGCGAACGAGTCTGTTGGTCCTAGCGTGTGGAAAATGTGTTGCATGCCCAGGTTGTGAATTAACAGAGCTCGCTTCCGTACCTTGTCCAGTTTGCCCAGGTCCAATGCTGACACATACGTCTTGAAGGCACTGAGCCAGCGTGGCCAAGAAATGGGTGGCTCACCGGGGTACTCCAGAAATGGTCTTAGTGGCCTCAGGCACGCTTCCCTGGTTTTCTCTCGTCGCCAAATGTTATGTCTGGAAACCCGGAATGACCAACGGAGAGTTGAGCTGCGTTTGAACACGAACTTTATTACAACAGCTGCTGGCAATACAGTACAGGTTGGTTATGGCTATGTGCTACGTAGTTGTGGCTAAGAGAGTTGAGAGAGAGAGCTAAGATGGCCAACTCTCCCCTTATAGCAGTTTGGCGTGATGACATCATCGTACAGCTGCTCATCACCAGTGTTGGGAGTAATGCGTTACAAAGTAACGCCACTGCTTTTACAGTAACGTGCTCTGTAACGAAATTACTGTTTAAAAATTCAGTAATGCGTTACAGTTACTGAAATTTGATCAGATGCGTTACTCGCGTTACTTGTTTTGTTAATATGGATAGCTATTTTAGTGCAAATAAACTGATCCCACCATAGCTGGCGCAGCCGTCAGTCTCCTCCCCCATGGGCTGGTTTCCTGTCCTGCGGTGGGAAGAAATGCTGTGGTGACTTCTCATATTGAGCCCTGATCACCTGTTGTCTAAACAGTGAGCATCCCCCCCAACAGCTCCTACCGCTGTGGTTAAACATGAGTATTTTTTGAGCAAGAAGCTCGCATTTGTCTGCAGTTGTGTAAATATGTAAATTGTGTAAGTAATTGCAAGTTTTCTTATGCGCAGAGAAAAAGTGACTCAGTTTGCTGCAGTAAAGAACAGCTTCTTGTAAGCGGTGAACTTTCATTTATCTGTGCTTTCTGTTTTATTTTATCTCATTCAGTTACATGTTGTTGTGATATGCAACTATTTCATGGAAGTAAATCCGCTAAATATGCATTTTTCTTTTTCTTCTTTTTTTTGATGAGAACAAGGGGCCCTTGATCTTGCTGTGTGCAAGATGATTCAAGTATGCATTTAAAAGTAATGTGAAAGTTACTTTTCCAAGTAACTAGTTACTTTAATCATCCAGTAACTCGTTACTTTTGAAAAGAAGTAACTAGTAACTGTAACTAGTTACTATTTTTAGTAACTTGCCCAACACTGCCTGCCACGCAGATGCCGGTTAACTCCTTGTGGTATCTCAATACCACACAGACCATCTCCAAAACATGCCTGGGCTGGTTTTTCACTGATTTTCACACATAAATTTAATGCCTAAAACTGTCAGAAGTGAAACCAAATAGCATGTTTTGTATTAACACGGTGGTATAGCGATATTTAAAAAAGTATTGACCAGCTGGTATCGAAGTATCGATAGTTGAGCATCGATACGCCCGTTCCTATCAGTCAGTGGAAGTGTTTAGATTAGCTGAAGTTGTTGGAAGTGCTCTTCAGCCATAGATATCGACATGTTTTAACTGCTACACAGGAGCAACAGCCCTAGACTATGAAGCACATCACAGGGTACGTTTGTTTTTCAGTGGGTGTGTCAGTGAAAAATTAGTTGATATTAGCTTTTATTTTTGGTATATCTGCCGAAGCTCTGAGCAAATGCTAGTTAACCATTTAGCTATAACATTTAGGCTAACATTTAAGTTTGTCATTTTTTCCACATTTATATTCACATTTAGTTTGCAGTTATAGCTGTAAATGCCATTAAAACTGACTTGGGAAAAATGCCAAAATGTTTTGCTGATATTTAAAGTTAAATATGGGGGGGGGGGGAGTTACAAAAACTATTTATAATTATCATTTTTAGAATTAGCAATACCTACTGAATGAAAAAAGTAGCTACACGTTTGACAGTCTTTCATACATGGTAAATCTACTTGACATGTTTTCAAAGTGGGGATTCTAAATTGTCCTTAGGTATGACTGTGAGAGTGAATGGTTGTCTGTCTCTCTGTGTTGGCCCTGCGATGGACTGGCCATCTGTCCAGGGTGGACCCTGCCTCTCACCCAAAGATGCTGGGATAGGCTCCAGCCCCCCCGCGACCCGAAAAGGATTAAGCTGAAGAAGATGGATGGATGAATGTTTTTTTTATGTTGCTGTACCATGTGTGCTAAGAGCTTTGCCTGTGAATTGCTTCTTTAATTTATTACAAACTGGGGGCAGTGGACTAGGTTGGTGTAGAGATATTTGCTGCGTGTTGATTTATGTCTCCAAAGAACTACCTTATTTTGCCCATACTCTCAAAGCTATATTTTTTTTATTGTGCTAACAAAAAAGTATTATTGATTGATTAAATTGATTATGTAATTTCTCTTTTACGGCTAACATTTGTGTATGGAGGCTACTGCTTCCAGAAATTAGGAAAATCTCTATTTCTGTCATGCAATGCTGGTACAGATCTTTATTTCAGTCCTTTTAAGTTTAGAAAACGGCGATCTCTGGCCACCAGCATGTTTTCTTAGTGTCTGTCAGTCCATCTGTCTCTGAGCCGCCTGTAGGTCCACTCCATAGCTGATCTGCGTTGTGTTATCAAGTTCAGCCCTCCTAGCTCTGTCTCTCTGTCAGCCTCTGGGGTCAAGAGAAGGCTGATCCTCTGAATGCTAACTGTGGGAACTGCAAATGCTTAGGATGTTTATGCCCATAAAAGGTCACATGGAGACATGCAGATGAAAAGAAAATAGAAGGAGAAAGTTTTCTTCTTTATGTATGTGTGGAATGTTTGACATTTCCACCAAACTCTGGTTCTCACTCTCTCTCTCTCTCACTCCAGAACTCCCAGGAGTAATGATGGCACCTCAGTGGCTCATTAATCATCATGACTAACCACATACAGGAGCAGTTTTATTGTAAGATAAAGTAATAAGATGCTACACAACACCCAGCAGACAATAATGCAAAAAGAAACCATCTTCTCTTGCTTTTTAGCTACAAGTCAGTCAGAAGTCAGTTATGTCATTTTTCCCAGGCGGCATGTTTTTAGACAGCATGTGCTGATTGTAGTCACCACCACTTGTTTTGTTCCCACTGTTACATCACAAACACTGACACTCATCTGTGTTACCTTAAATCATGCTGTCAGTGTTTCCAAAGTCCTGTATGAACCCAGTGTCTTTAGGAAGTGCACGGAAATATTCATATTTTAGATAAGTAGACTAAAGCTTTTGTATACAGTAGATTTAAAGACCGTTTTTGTTAGAACTGAATATGTATAGACGCTATATTGCCTGGGTGATAATGATACCAACAGAGGTGGAACACCACATTTGATATCAGTTAAGAGTTGTGGTATTGCATAAATAACACACAAATAACTTAAAAATGCAAAAATTAAATATATGATTTAGTAAAATAAGAAAATTATTTCAAGATGTTTTAGACTGATATTGTACCTTTTGTACCATAACGTTTTTCATGGTAGTTTTCTCCCATGGCAAGAACTATTTTGCTTAATTTTTATTCCTTAAAAATCAGCATGTATTCACAAAACATATTTGAGCATTAAAATGTTTGCACGGTGGCGCAGTGGTTAGCACTGCGGCAGCACAGTTTACCCTTGGCCGGGGGATTGTGGGGATCGTAGGATCGTGGGTTCGATCCCAGCCCCCGACCAACAGTGATCTGTGTGGAGTTTGCATGTTCTCCCCGTGTTGCGTGGGTTTACTCCAGGATTTCTCCGGTTTCCTCCCACATGCCAAAGACATGCATGTTAGGTTAATTGGCTGTTCTAAATTGTCCCTAGATATCTGTTTCCTATAGGCCCTTAGAATAGAGGGTTAGTATTAATGAAAGCGCTTTGAGTGGTCTTTGTGACTAGAAAAGCGCTATATAAGTGCAGGTTAGTTAGTAGTTAGTTAGTTAGAATATACACTACTCACAAAAAGTTAGGGATAATTGGCTTTTGGGTGGAAATTTATAGAAAAAGTACAAAGTTCACACTACAGTGATATTATATCATGGAAGTAGGGCATTTAAGTAGAAGCATGGAATGGTGATTTCCTCATCTCAAACAATTTATTGAAACAAAAGCCAACAACAGTGGTGGGTATACCACAACAAAAAGTGCTAATGTTTCAGTAACTTGTCATGCGCTCTTCAGCATCAGTTACAGCTTGACAATGAAGTCTCATGCTGTTCTCAAATTGACTTATTATCTGCTAAGGCATGGCATTCCACTCTTCTTGAAAGGCAGCCCTCACGTCATTGAGGTTGTGGGGCACAGGGTTACGAGCCTCTACACAGCGACTCAGCTGATCCCATAGGTTTTCTATGGGATTCAGGTCTGGAGAAAGTGCAGACCGCTCCATTTGAGGTACCCCAGCCTCTAGCAGCCATTCCCAGATAATGCGACCTCGATGAACTGGAGCATTGTTGGCCATGAAGATGAAATTAGGCCTGTGTTGTTCATGCAGGGGCACAATGACTGGATTAATGATGTTATTCAGGTAGTGTCGGCTTGTCACTGTACCATTCACAAGGTGTAGGGCAGTTCTGTATAGACTAGACACACCTGCCCAGACTGTAACATAGTGACAACAGTGGCTGATGCATAGCGCTATCCTTGACATCTCCAACGTCGCTGGCGGCTATCATTTCTGCTCATCGTGAATCGACTTTCACCAGAGAACAGCACTGAAGCCCACTGATCCCTTGTCCAGCGTAAATGCTCCCTGGCCCATGCAAACAATGACACCTGTGCCTGGTGATGCGGTCAGGTACCCTTGCAGGTCGTCTAGCACGCAGACCACACTAATGTAAATGGTTTTGAATGGTCTGATGTGACACTTGTGTGTCTCTCATCTCCCTTAAATGTGCCTGGAGTTGAGCTGCATTCATCATCTGGTTTTGCAGGGCACTGTTCACAATGAAGCGGTCATCAGTGTGGGATGTGGCCAAAGGACATCCACTTCTGTGCCTTTCTGTGACTCTTGCAGTCTCTCTGTATCTCTGTTGCAACCTGCTGATGACATTCTGTGACACTCTAAGCTCAGTGGCCACTTCCCTCTGGGAACATCCTGTTTGAAGTCTTGCAGTGGCGAGGTACTGTTGATCAGTTGTTAGGCGTCGTCTTGGTCTCATGATGTCAAAATGTGAACAGCATGATGAAGAGGACTGTTTAAATACCAATTCTAATTGAACCAGAAAATTTATTGGTCAATCCATGGATGAAACACCTGTTGTGAATTTTGCTGTTAAGCACCTTGTTAGAGAACAGCAAGTTACGCAAAAAGTACTAAAACATTGACTAGTTGGACATGTGCATTCAAAAGGTTAGAGAGGGTCAGATTATGTTCATCTGTAAAAGTTATAGTGCATTTTAGGTGTATCCTGAAATTTCACCCGAAGGCTGAATATCCCTAACTTTTTGTGAGTAGTGTATAAACTGATCTGTCAACATTAATAATAGGTTGTGGCGGTTCGTTTTAACCCCACAACAGACTAAGGACACTCAGCCCTCTTTTCTCTGTTTTTCTGCTGCATTACTGAGAAGCAATGTGCCATTCATGTATTTGTGATGCAAACATGCATGTGTTGTGATGTAATGCGCCATTCTGTATAGTGTGCATATGGCTTGTCCTTACTGTGCTTTTTCTGAGCATCTTAGATGTGCTTTGGTGTATTAATGTCTACAGGTAGACGAGTTTCTTCTGTCTCACCTATGTGATGTTAATCGATGCCTTTCATCCTTTGTACTCATGCGTCCTGTCCTTACTGTGACCTAGAGACTCAGATCAATATGTAGATGTGCTTGTTAGCCTCTTTGTCTTGCACTTAGAGCAAGGTCTAGCTAATCTGCCCATTGTGATGTATGGCTTACAAATGCAAATACCTCCTGCCTGTTCTGTTGTCCCTTTGATCATTCTAGACTGTGGGGTATGTCTTTTTGATGTATTGTTATGATCAAGTATTTAAGGTGCAACTCTGTAACGCAATCTCTCTCTCTTTCACTCTCACTCTGATCCTGCAACAGGTGGACACACTGTGTCCGCCTCTCCTTCTCTGAGAGCTTAGGGATCCCGCTCCGGGCTGCTCCACTATGCACCGGAGAGGGGATCCCGTGAAGGCGACATGATTAATAAAACCTGCTTAAAACCACATCACTGCTGCTTATTTTTTCATGCCGCTTCACTGGTGACCCCTCGAACACGCACACGTTTTGTGCGAAAGCAACCTTCCGAGCTGGACAGCCACACAGCTGCGTTGGTGGCCCCTTGAAGACGCACACGTTTTGTGCAACGCAGCCTTCTGTTTTGGATGGCCACGCTGGCAAACCGACGCTGAAAAAAACGAGCGGCCAGCGAACGCAACACCCGGGCATGAATGCTCCGTCGCAGCGGCCTACTGGTTCCCCCTCCCTGCGGCTTCAGGGAGACTTCGACGCGGAGCCAACACAGGCGAGCCGTTCTCCGGACATCACCCACGACCGGGTAAACTGCAGAAAACGTCATGGCACACATAGGGAATTCAGCGGTTTTGCGGTTCCCGAGGCTTTAGGGTTACGCCTGAACCTAAAGTCAACACGCCAGTCCCTCTGCCCTCATCACAGCCGCCATTCAGCCTCGCAGTGAAGCGGCATGAGCGACAACGATCGTCTCCTCCCTCTCACCGCTCCAACGCAGCTGCACGAGCCCGGGGCACAAAGATCGTCTATTGCCTCGCACCGCTCCAACGCGCCTCCACGAGCCCGGAGGACGGAGATCGTCTACTTCCTCACACCGCTCCAACGCAGCTGCATGAGCCTGAGGAACATAGGATCGTCTATTCCCTCCCGCCGCTCCAACGCATCTGCACGGGCCGGAGGGACTAAAGATCGTCTATTTCCTCTCACCGCTCCAACGCACCATGGCCAATCTACAGCCACAGTTCAACCTGGATTTTACCGGCGCCGTCTGCGCCGTTCTCCACCAAGTTTCTGCACCCTGACTCACCACTCCAGCGGCCCACCCACGCACTGAACCCCCGCGCACGCATCGGGGAGTTACAAGGACGGCGCATCACGCATGGGACAAGTAATGGCTCCACAGACTGCCTTCCTCCTTCGCCGCTGCCTTTCAGGGCTGCTCGCTCACCTGAGGCACGCATGCAGCATACTGGAAGGATTTGTTAACAGTCTCAGCCACGCCACAGACCGCCATCGTCCTCCGCCGCTGCCCACAGAACCTTCAGGGCTGCTCGTTCACCTGAAGCAAGCACGCAGCTCGCCACTGGATTTTTTAATGGTCTTAGCCACGGCACAACGGGATTTCAGCCGTCAGCTGTTCCCGGGAGCTTTGGGGTTGCTTCAGCACCCAAAGCCAACAGTCCCTATGTTTTGTTTACTTTTTTTCTTACAGCCGCCCCTGCTTTTCTTCATGGCCACGAGAGGAGTCAGAGACTAGTTTTTCTTCTTGTGATCTCCACACGTGCAGCGGGACAACCCCTCGACGTCACGGAGCAGCAAGCAATTTTTGCGCGGCTCAGGACGATTTCACAGCTCCTGCCGGCACTTACCACCCCTCCCCTCCCTCCCCCTCCGCCTGCAGCGAGCTTCTCCCACAGCTCGCTCACACAGATGGATTATCGAGGTCGCGGCCCCCTGCCGCGTCCTCTGGGGGGGAGCGTGTGGCGGTTCGTTTTAACCCCACAACAGACTAAGGACACTCAGCCCTCTTTTCTCTGTTTTTCTGCTGCATTACTGAGAAGCAATGTGCCATTCATGTATTTGTGATGCAAACATGCATGTGTTGTGATGTAATGCGCCATTCTGTATAGTGTGCATATGGCTTGTCCTTACTGTGCTTTTTCTGAGCATCTTAGATGTGCTTTGGTGTATTAATGTCTACAGGTAGACGAGTTTCTTCTGTCTCACCTATGTGATGTTAATTGATGCCTTTCATCCTTTGTACTCATGCGTCCTGTCCTTACTGTGACCTAGAGACTCAGATCAATATGTAGATGTGCTTGTTAGCCTCTTTGTCTTGCACTTAGAGCGAGGTCTAGCTAATCTGCCCATTGTGATGTATGGCTTACAAATGCAAATACCTCCTGCCTGTTCTGTTGTCCCTTTGATCATTCTAGACTGTGGGGTATGTCTTTTTGATGTATTGTTATGATCAAGTATTTAAGGTGCAACTCTGTAACGCAATCTCTCTCTCTTTCACTCTCACTCTGATCCTGCAACAGGTGGACACACTGTGTCCGCCTCTCCTTCTCTGAGAGCTTAGGGATCCCGCTCCGGGCTGCTCCACTATGCATCGGAGAGGGGATCCCGTGAAGGCGACATGATTAATAAAACCTGCTTAAAACCACAGCACTGCTGCTTATTTTTTCATGCCGCTTCAAGGTGAGGGTTTTTTTTAAGTCATGGTAATCTGGCACCCCTGCATTTCTGTCAGATAATGTATGACTTCCAGAAAATTGCTGCAGTTACGGAAAACATTGGCATTCTGTCTTTTTCTTTTGTCTGGATTGGAACAATAAAAAAAGCAGAGAAAAACCCCCAAATCTGAGGCATTTCACACTCAGAACTCCATAAATGGTCTGGACAAAATTACTGGGAGTCTCAACTTAATATTTAGTAGCACACACGTTGCAAGAAATAACACAAGTCAGCACACTGGGCCCTACAATGCATCAAAGAATTCTTTGGTAGTTTTCAGATTTCATTATGCCATATGTGCTGAATTCCTACAGGGAGGTAGTGCTGATTAAGAAAATAGACAGGCACTAGCTGGGATGACTTAGTTGTAAGAGGGGTCCTTAAATGTTCTTACTATTTGTTGCTAACGTTATTAACCGTTTTTTCTAACTGCAACAGACGTTGTATGGAGATGTATGCGTAAATGATCAGAAGTAAGTTTAAGTTGAAAGTTAATGAACAAGTTAAACTAATTATTGAGACATGTTAGTGATTCTTAACCATAAGCGCCACCTAGAGGGCTGCAAAAAACTTTCAGTTTAACACGTGTGGGCTGCGAGGGCCGCAGGACAGCAATTGAAGACACTAGATATTACTGTTCATACTGACGTCCCTGGTGCAATACAGCTTCCCACCAATTGGTGGCGGTAATGCATAAGTCAGTTGTTTACAAGCTCCAGTGTAAACAGAAGAGGACACTCAGCCAGCTGCTAACCCCAAGAGAAAGTTATGGAAAAGTTTTTAAAAAAGAAAAAAAATGACGGCAAAGATGATGGTAAACCTGCTCGAAAGGGTAACATTTTGCACAAGTACAATCCTGACTTAATTAGGTACGGCTTTGTGAATGGAGGAAATGAGGCAGAGCCAAGAGCCTGGTGTGTGGAGTGTACGCTAACGCTATCAAAGAAGCCCTGAAGTTAAAAAGTCAAAACTGAAGTCAAAATTAAAGCGCCACTTAGAAACGAAGCATCCAATGCTTGTGGGAAAGCTGGTGGAATCTTTCAAGAGAAAAGAACATGGGCTACAGATGCTGAAACGATCTGTCGTGTCAGTGACTGGTAACTAAATGTGCTTTGAAAACCAGCTACCTGGTAGCCAGACGTGTGGCACAGAGTAGGCATTCACCATGGCAGAGCGGCTGCCTGATGCTGTGGAAATGTGCCGTGAGATGATGGAAGAGGCTGCTGACCATCCCAGTCTGAAACGATACGGTGAGTCACCGTATCATGGACATTGCCTCAGACAAATAGCATGCCATGCAAAAATGAATGAATGAAAAAAAAATAATCAAATTCATTCACAGATTATAAACCTATATTTTCATTTGCACTTTATTTAAAATTTATTTAAAGTTTATTTAATTTGAAACTTCTGTTATTAATCTATTTTAATCTATTTTTGTGTTAATAAGCCTTACTTGAGCCTTTAAATTTGTTCTTGTAGCAGCTTGATATCTTTCATGAATTGTTATGACCTGTTTGTAAGAGATGGATATAAAAAGGAAGTTGTAGCTTGGACTGTTACGAATATTACTGTTCTGCCAGGCAAAAATGAATGAATGAAAAATGAATCAAATTCATTCACAGATTAAAAGGCTATATTTTTTCATTTGCACTTTATTTACACTTTAATTTATATTCTTGTAGCAGCTTGATTTGTTCCATGAATTGACGACTGTGGTGGCTTGTTGTATGTGCAGGTTTACATACGGATAATAAATAAATGGGATGAACACATTGTATCATGCCTTTTATGACAAGATTTTAACTTGTTAAGCTTTAAGTGGATTTGATTTAGTCATAGAATACAAATCAAACCAGGCGTGAGATTAGTTTATTAAACCAATACATTAATATTTGAATGGGCCACGGGCTGCTTTTTTCTGGAAAATTTGGGCCCCGAGGCCAAAAAGGTTAAGAACCCCTGTGTTAGAGCACTTTACCACTCGTTTCTACTGATTTACACTTAAGTGTTCAAGTAAATAGCTCGATAATTAGATACCTCGTCATTTCTGACTGTGTTGCCGTGCTAACGCTAACCATAATAACATTTTGTTGATAGCATTGTTACTATTCCTAACACGGATAGTAGTGAGACGTGTTAGGTCTTATTGGTATTTATTGTTGATTATCTCTCTGTCTGATTTGTTTCAGAACCATACATGCATACAAACGTGCATGTAAACCTCCATACTTCAGACTGTACCAGTCAACACAGTTCATTAAACTGGTGAATCTAAAGCTAAGCTCTGTATCTGTGTGTCCTCTCTGACCGGAGTTCCACTGTGGATGAGGAGCCGGCACTTACAGTCCCCTGATAAAATTAACATTGGTCCTTTGAGCCGGATGATCACTCACCGCTGTGGCCGCATGGAAGAGCAGAGCAGAACAGCATCCTCCAAGAGCGTTTTGACAGAACAGCAACAGAAAAGGAATATTCCCACTCACCTGCTGGATTACCAAGTGTCTCTACCCCCTATGTTGTTACCATCTATTGTTGCTCCTGAACCACGAGAGGTACAGAATCAGCTTCAGAGTGCCAACACAACAGTGCTGCAGTCATCAGGTGTGCATGCCAAGTCTGCTACACATAGTGACCAGCCACAGCCTGTGTTCGGGCCCTCATCTGAGTTATGCCAGCAACAGCTACATGATACATCAGGTAATGAAGACTACTTAAACCTGCCAGATACTGTAACTGTGTCTGCTAACCCAGCAATGCTTTAAAGCTTATACCCAACCTGAGTAGTGGTGAAGAATCAGAAGACGATGTCCATTCAACAGGGAGTTCCATAGTGAGTGGGCCAGCAGTATATTCACCCTTTGCGCAATTTCATGAGCCTTCTACTGCCACGTCACCATATATAGAAACCATAAAGTGTTTCTCAGCCACATGTAACATATTCCATCAGCCACGTGGGACCTTCCCAACCTACTGCACACCATAGTACAACATTAACACAGACATTACCTCTTACCGTCTCATCAACCTTCGTGGCAGTGCAAATGCTATACAACGGCCTGTTATGCCCATAGTTCTCTCCAGTTCAATGCAATCATTATCTCTCTCAGCACCTGCATCTATTAGTTATGTAACATCCCAGCCATCCACCTTTGTGCCTCCTCATGTCACCTATTCGGCTCCCTCCAGTGCCCCAGTGTACCCAGGGCAGCAGCACAATATAGTATCTATGTCTCACACAACCTCCCTGCTTCCTCTACCTGGATCATCGTTCACATACACACCAGCCACATCTGTTCAATCACTACATCATCAGGCTGCTACCGGTATGACACCAGTTTCACACCCCCAAAGCAATATTGCCATTATACCAGGAATGCAGCCTCTCCAGGTGTAATTCAACCCACGTACCAACTGCAACCGCAACCTCCATTACTGGCAACATCTCCAGGATATGTGGGTACCACAGCAGTTGGACAGCCCATCTACCAACCCAGTTATGGCACACCACTTAATCCAGACTATCAGTGCTCCGCACTGTGTGTTTATATATCTACATATTATTCCATCTAGCTACATTGCTCCGCACTGTGTGTGTTTATATATTTACATATTTATTCCACCTAGCTGCAATGCTCCGTACTGTGGGTGTTTATATATCTACATACTTATTCCATCTAGCTACAATGCTCCACACTGTGTGTTTATATACCCATATATTTATTCCATCCAGCTACAATGCTCTGCACTGTGTGTCTGTGTGTCTATATATATGTTTATAGTAATATGTACATATGTATATTAGCTGCTCTTGCTTTTTTTTCTTGCCTTCTGATTGTTGCTCAGAGTGTTGCTATCCCTGTGCTGTTGCAATCCTGGAATTTCCCCGTTGTGGGACTAATAAAGGCCTATCTTATCTTATCAACCTTCACTGGTCTATACATATCACCCATCACAAATTCCACCTAGCCAACACATGCCCCCGGCAGCTCTAGCTCCAACCCCATGGTTACATCAGCCTGCTTCAATGGGCTTCCAAATACCTCAGTCTACATTTGGGATGGCACCGGCTGTTACACCAGGTCTACAGTTACCTCTCCCACTTCCCAGACAGCCAGTCCCAGTTCCTAAACTCCCTAAACTTGAGTATGACAGTGAGAGGGAATTTGCAGATTTGAAGATGGCTCTGAATCATCTATTACAGCCACACCCTGAACTCTCAGAGCACTACAAATATTGTGTGCTTATGGAGCAGCTTGTATTGGATGAAGCTCGGCTCATAGCCTAGTAATGTAGGCATTACCCACAGGCATACATCATGGCAATGCAAACCCTACAGAGGCAATATGGGGAGCCTCATCAGCTTGTACAAAGTGAGATAGCTGCAATCCTAAATTCACCTGATGTGAAGCCAGGGGATTACAAAGCCTTTCAAAACTCTGCTCTCAATGTAGACCTGTTGGTGGGAAACTGGTGTTAACTGCACTTGAGGGTCCACACGGGACAGAACTTGTGTCTACCGGACATGTGGACAGATTACTCAGTAAGTTACCCCGGTACTCAAGAGACAATTTCGTGGAGAATCTTCAAGCACATGGCCGATTCCAGACTAATACCCTCAATCCATACAACCTGAGAGACTTTGCTGAGTGGCTTAAAGTCAAAGCAGATGCACAGAGGTTATCATCAAAGATGGTACAACGTCATCAGGCAGAAAAGATGTCAGCTCCCAAGAAAGAGAGAACCTCCATGCCCAAGGTAAAAACTCAGTCAATGGTTTATTGTGGCAGTGGCAGATCAAAGGATGATTGCAATCCACAAGAGGGCAGGCAGTCAAGTGACAGAGAGAAGTTCAAATGCCATTGTTTATTCTGCAAAGGTGGTGACCATTATCTATCCCAGTGTCACAAAATTTCAGCATATACACCAGAACATATAGAGAAATGGATCTCGGATGGGAAACATTGCAGGAGGTGTGGGCGCACCAGCCATATCGCAGAGGAATGCACACCGAAGAAACCCTGTAGTGAATGCCAGGAAATACACCTTAAAGTGCTGATGACATGTTTTTGACATTTTTTAGCATGTTGTGTAAACCCAAAAGTCATTGTCTATGATCAATATAATATTTACAACAGCACCTGCATAAACTAGTTATCATCAAAAAACCGCAGCTGCTGACTGGACTGTGGTGCTGCCCACCGAATTAAGGGCGGCACCCCAGTGAGGTAATCGACAGAACGGACTCCGGTGTTGTTAACTAGAATGACAGCAGCTTTGTAGCTCACAGTTTCTCTGGTTTCTTGTTTTCATTTTACAGCTATGCCTTCACGTTGTGTCGCAGGCTTAAATAAACAGCAGGACCACATTACACGCTACAGCTCCAACTGTCATAAGCCTCCTGGTGCACTTCTCATGCGCCTTTAGGCAGGAGGAGCGCACGGAGGAGGGGAAGGATTAATGGATTTACGTGCAGCTTTGACCTACTTTCTGTGATCGCATGCTTACATCTCACTGGTCCGGACACGTCCCCTCTCTCATTATCACCAGCTGATTCAAACTCCCGCTGATCATGTTTCCCGGTCCTCGCCCCGGTGCTTCTCATCACACCATCACCAGCAGTGCATGTACATATTGGTGGCCATTTTCCATTAACGCACTGCTGATCAATAGTATTGTCATCTGTGCTGTTAGTCTGCCAGTATTTTCAGCACTCTCATGACATTAGTCACTTCATGTTCGCCGTGGTTCTCGTGCGTCCTTGAAGTGATTTTGGCTCTGGGGCACACCTGTTGCTAACATGTCGTCTCTCATTCGTTCTCTGGGCGGTGCCTGCCCCCGAATGCCATCAGTAAGTGTGTTTTTTGTACGTCTTCACTTTTTTGGGAATTATCTGTTCTATATTAAATGTTGCTGTGGTGAACCCTGCACGAAAATCCTTGTTATTTCATGCTCCCTCTCCCTGCCCTGCGTAAGAGCGCACGGAGAGGGAGGATTTACACGAGGATTTAAGCGCAGGATTCACCACAGCACATGTATTGAACATAAAATCTGATCCCAAAAGGTGAAGACTTACAAAAATACACAGAAACACAAACAGTAGGCGTTCGGGGCTGACACCGCCCAGCGAACATGAAGAGGAGACGTGTTAACCACGGTTGCGCCCCAGAGCCGACATTGCTACAAGGGGCGCAACAGAACCACGGCTGTGTGGAGTGGCGAACACGCCGTGATAGTGTTGGCTATATTGGCTGGCTGACAACACGGCAAATGATGCACACAAAACATGAACAGCTGACTGTCACTGAGTCTGACTCACTAGGCACAATGCCCGCTTAGCACAGCTCAAACCTATATGGTTTGATGCCCCCAGATTCTTCATTGTCATCCCATTCTTCAGAACTATAATCGTCTGAAGATTGGACAACACAAACCAATTCCAGACTACATGTGCTGGAACCATCATTAATGTTTTCAACCGCTTCCATCCTGTGTGTACGATGGGCAGCCAAGCACTGTGTTCCATCGATGACGTTACAACATGGCCGGGGGGTGGGTGGGGTTCGAGCCACTGACGCAATGGGTAGCGTTGCACTCATGAAAATGTCAGATGTTTGTGTGGAAAAAAAGCCTGTTTGACTTAGAACTGCACAGGCCAACCTATTTCGTCATATTGTATTATGTGTTGAAAAATTAGAGGAAGTCAAAAACGTGTCATCAGCACTTTAAAGTTCTCCATGTCATCGCTAAACCAGGGCCTGGAGTTTATCTTGTAACTCCTAGCACAAGAACTGCAAACCCTCCAGCCAAATGGGGGGGCAAAGTCTATTTAAAGGTCATGCCAGTTATTCTGAGTCATGGAGCCAAGTCACTACACACACATGCAATCCTGGATGATGGAGCAGAAAGAACCATCATCCTTCCTGCCGCTGTCTCTCATCTTGGTCTCAAAGGAAAAGCTGAGTCTATGGCACTGCGGACTGTTCGTCAGGACATTGCTTATCTCAATGGCTCATCTGTCGACTTCTATGTTTCCCCCTCCACGCAGCCTGGAGACAAGCATCTCATTAAAGGAGCATTTACCGCACAGTGTATGGTTCTGGCTGAACAATCTTATCCAGTGAACATCTTCCAGAAATGTTATCACCATCTTTGGGTAATACCAGTACAACTCTTTAAGGATGTGCACCCTCTTCTCCTGATTGGCTCAGATAACACCTGCCTAATAACTGTCAAGGAGCCAGTCCGAATGAGTCCAGCTGGAGGACTTGGTGCTCTCCGAACCGAGTTAGGTTGGGCTCTGCCAGATCCAGATGTCTACATACAAGATGACACACCAATACAAGCATGTTACTTTACAACAACACTGAGACCTGGAAACGATGACATCTATCAACAAGTGGAACGGCTCTGGCAAGTTGACATGCTTCCCTTTCACAGTGAGAAGCTGGCAGTACATTCCTGTCAAGATGAGAAAGCCATTGCAATTCTAGAGTTACGTACTGTGAGAGTCAAGGTTGGAGAGACATCACGTTATGCCACGCCACTGCCCTGATTCAAAAAGGCTCCACCACTACGAGCCACATTGGACGCCGTAATGCCGACCCTCTGAAGCACAGAATGACGGCTGCTCAAAGACCCTGCCAAAGCCCAGGTATATGAAGCTGAGATGAAGAAACTGATTGACACTGGATGTGTTGTAAAATGTCATTCTGAGCAGGTGTGTGAGTTCAGAGAATCATGGTTCATACCACACCACCTTGTCAAGCATAATGGAAAACATAGATTGGTTTTCAACTGCTCCTTTAACCACCAGGGTCTCTCCCTCAATGACCAGCTCTTACCAGACCCTGTACTTGGTCCAACACTCTTTGGGGTCTTGCTACACTTCAGACAGTATCCAGTCACAGTCAGTAGTGACATTCGAGCCATGTTTCACCAGGTCTGTCTCCTTCCAGAAGACCAGCCCCTGCTGAGATTCATCTGGCAAAATCTATAGAAAGACAGGGAGTCTGACATCTACCAATGGCAGGTCCTGCCCTTTGGGACCACTAGCAGACCCTGTTGTGCCATTTTTGCCCTACAGATCCATGTAAAAAACTCAGGGGAGGAAAATACTGACATCTGGCAGTCACTGATGCACGCCTTTTATGTTGACATCTGCCTCCAGAGTCTCCCAACAACAGAAGCTGCAAAGATCTTTTTGGACAAACTGCACCAAGTTCTAGCTGATGGAGGATTTGAGATCCAGCAATGGGCTAGTAACAAGCCAGCAGCTATCACTCATCTGCCATGTGAAGCCAGATCACAGAGCATAGAGCTATGGCTCATGGAGAAACCAACTGACCAAAAAGAGCCAGCGCTGGGCATGATATGGCACTGGGATGCCGATGAACTGCGGTATCGGATGAGATCAATGGAGAGCCAGCTTCCTACACTTAGGAACATCTACCATGTGTTAGCATCACAGTATGATCCTTTTGGGCTCATAATTCTATTCACAACAAGAGCAGATGTTATTGTGCAGAACCTGTAGATAAAGAAAAGAGGTTGGGACGATCCTAACCTCCCTCCTGACTTTCTTAAGGCCTGGGTTAACTGGGAGGATGAACTGCCTCAGTTGGCCAGCATCTCAATCCCAAGATCTTATTTATCACCAGAGTTGGGCATAGAGGATATAGAAAACACTCTATACGTATTCTGTGATGCGTCTGAGCAGGCATATGGCTCAGTCGCTTATCTGAGTATGCAAGCTGGAGATAAGATCTATGTCTCCTTTGTGATGGCATGATCAAGGGTGTCGCCAAAGCATCAGCTGTTCATACCATGATTGGAACTCTGCACTGCATTGACTGGAGCCCAACTGTCAGCCCTCATTCAACATGAGTTAACCCTGCACATCACCAAGACAATCCTGTGGTTTGACTCCACAACAGTTCTTAATTGGATAACGAGTGAATCATGCCGATTCAAAGTCTTTGTTGGGACTAGAGTGTCTGAAATCCAGGAACTCACACAAGATCAAGAATGGAGGTATGTTGATTCTGCCAACAACCCAGCAGACAACATCACCTGGGGGAAGTCTGTCAACGAACTAGCTGGACCCAGCCATTGGTTAAAGGGACCTCCATTTCTGTACAAACCACCTGATCAATGGCCTTTAACTCCAAACTCAAACTCAATAGAAGGTGCAGAGGAGCTGAGAAAGGCAACCTTCTGTGGACTCACACAGCACCCGGTAATGACTCCAACCCAAGACACCACACAGTGCCTAACCTGGATGGAACTGCTTAAAACCACACAACAGTCGCTAAATGGGGTGGCAGTCACCGACTCAACTCCATCACAATCAGCCAGTCTTCGTGATGTTGAACTTCATTTCTTAAGGGCCTGCTAGAGAGAAAGTTTCCCAGAGGAAGTGAAAGCTCTTGAAGTTGGTAACCAGATCTCGCCAAGTACCAGACTCAGCTGTCTATCCCCAGTATGGGACCAAGAACTAGGTCTCATTAGTCCGGAGCCTGACTGGCACTGCCCCCATCGACAGTCATGCTGTCATTCCAGATCTGCACTATGCAACTACAAACCTTCTCATTTGTGACACAGATGAACGGCTTCTTTATCCTGGTCCGGACCACGTCTTTGCTGAGTTCAGACGCCACTATTACATATTACGAGGAAGGCAGGCCATCAAACGTAGTCAGACTTATACAGGATGTGGGCGCTGGAAGGGACAGCCTACTGTACCCATATGGCTGATCTCCCTTCCGCTCAGCTCAGACTGTTCCAGCCACTGTTTCACTCCACAGGTGTAGATTGCTTTGGGTCATACACCGTGAAGATTGGACACTAACTGGAGAAAAAGTGGGGGTAATATTTAAGTGTCTGACAACACGTGGCATTCATTTGGACCTCCTCAGTAGTCTAGATGCAGATGCCTTTCTCCTTGGTCTGCGGAGGTTTATCGCTCATCACAGAACCCCTGCTGAAATCCTTTCAGATCAGGGTACTAATTTCCGTGGAACTGAATGTGAACTCAAGGAGGCATTTGCAGCCATGGAACCTGAGCTTCAAGCCCATCTAGCATCCATACAGATAACCTTCAAGTTCAATCCACCAGCAGCTCTGCACTTTGGCGGAGCATGGGGACAGGAGATTTGTTCTGTCAAGACAGTTCTACAGGTGGTCATGGGGGCCCAGGCGGTCACAGAAGAGGTTCTTTTTACCTTGCTATGTGAAGTGGATGGGATCTTTAATGCAAAGCCACTTGGCTATGTGTCTTCAGACATTGCTGACCCTAATCCTTTGACACCAAGCATGCTTCTGATGGGGTGGCAAGACGCCTCCCTTCCCCAAGTGACTTACACTCTGACACTCTCACCAGAAGAAGGTGGCAACATAGCTAAATGATAGCAGATCACTTCTGGGCACAGTTTATCAGGAATTACTTACCTACACTGCAGGTACGCAGGAAGTGGTCCCAGTCCACAGGTAACCTGGATCAGGTTGCAGTTGTGATGATTGTTGACCCACAGTTACCACGTGCTCATTGGCCCATTGGCAAGATTGTGAAGCTGCATCCCAGTGTTGATGGATGGCTCCGATCAGCAGAAATTAAAGTGAAGGACAAAACATATGTGCAACCCGTAGCCAGAATTGTTCAACTGCCTGCCATATCTGAAGATGACAACCTGAAGGTTTCTTCTGCAGATGATGGGAATTCAGAGGACTAACATAACAGCAAGCTGTTATGGGGGCAGCTGTGCTGAATTCCCACAGGGGGGTAGTGTTGATAAAGAAAATAGACAGGCACTAGCTGGGACGACTTAGTTGTAAGAGGGGTCCTTAAATGTTCTTACTATTTGTTGCTAACGTTATTAACTGTTTTTTCTAACTGCAATGGACATTGTATGGAGACTTATGCATAAATGATCAGAAGTAAGTTTAAGTTGAAAGTTAATGAACAAGTTAAACTAATTATTGAGACATGTTAGAGCACTTTGCCGCTCGTTTCTACTGATTTTCACTTAACTGTTCAGGTAAATAGCTTGATAATTGGTTACCTCGTCATTTCTGACTGTGTTGCCTTGCTAACGCTAACCATAATAACATTTTGTTGATAGCATTGTTACTATTCCTAACACGGATAGCAGTGAGACGTGTTAGGTCTTATTGGTATTTATTGTTGATTATCTCGCTGTCTGATACAAACGTGCATGTAAACCTCCATACTTCAAACTGTACCAGTCAACACAGTTCATTAAACTGGTGAATCTAAAGCTAAGCTCTGCATCTGTGTGTCCTCTCTGACCGGAGTTCCACTGCAGATGAGGAGCCGGCACTTATAGTCCCCTGATAAAATTAACACCATGCACACAGTAAAGACATCCAGTACCTAAAAACAATCAGTGAACTGTTAGCATGTTTGACTGTAGGGACTCTGAAAAGTTACGCTAAGATAGAGGACTCAGGGGCCTGCACTGCTGACACAGAAATGTCAGATTGGAGTTTGCCAAAAACTTACCTGAGGAAGCCAAAATCCTTCTGGGTAGTACACGGAGTGGTGACTGTTGACGAACATGGTGATTTTTTGGATTTACCAATCAAGCTAGCATTTCACGAAGCAGGCATGTTCAAGGAATGCTGCACTTTTGGGTTTTATTATTAGGGTTTGTGAAAAGTTGTAAAACAGTTCGCACACCATTTTTAAGGTTGCCAACAGTCGTAACGGTTCTTTAACAGCTGCTAGTGTTCACTACTAGGTGAACCAAAAAAAGTATTTTAGCAACACGTGTTACAACCATTTGCAAACATTTGCAACTGCAGAAAAATACATTTGCCAAAAAATTTTTAATATTTTCAAAATTTTTTGGTGACAAGGAAAAACTGTTTGGGACCTTAAAAGCTGTGAACAGTTTAGCAACCTGTTAGAAATCCTGACAAAAGCCAAAAGTTATTAAGTTCGCCAACATTCGCCGCTCCATGAGAGATGGGGGTCTGGGAGAATATCATATATACACACACAGATGTGGACAAAATTGTTGGTACCCCTCTGTTAATGAAAGAAAAATCCACAATGGTCACAGAAATAAGTTGAATCTGACAAAAGTGGTAGTAAATAAAAATATATGAAAATTAACCAATGAAAATCAGACAATGCTTTTGAACTGTGGTTCAACAGAATTATTTTAAAAAACAAACTCATGAAACAGGCCTGGACAAAAATGATGGTACCCTTAACTTAATATTTTGTTGCATAACCTTTTGAGGCAATCACTGCAATCAAACGATTTCTGTAACTGTCAATGAGACTTCTGCACCTCTCAGCAGGTATTTTGGCCCACTCCTCATGAGCAAACTGCTCCAGTTGTCTCAGGTTTGAAGGGTGCCTTCTCCAGACGGCATGTCTCAGCTCCTTCCACAGATGTTCAGTAGGATTTAGATCAGGGCTCATAGAAGGCCACTTTAGAATAGTCCAATGTTTCGCTCTTAGCCATTCTTGGGTGTTTTTAGCTGTGTGTTTTGGGCCATTATCCTGTTGCAAGACCCATGACCTGCGACTGAGACCAAGCTGTCTGACACTGGGCAGCACATTTCTCTCTAGAATACCCTGAAAGTCTTGAGATTTCATTGTACCCTGCACAGATTCATGACACCCTGTGCCAGATGCAGCAAAGCAGCCCCAGAACATAACAGAACCTCCTCCATGTTTCACAGTAGGGACAGTGTTCTTTTCTTGGTATGCTTTATTTTTGCGTCTGTGAATATTCAGCTGATGTGCCTTGCCAAAAAAGTTGCAGTTTTGTCTCGTCTGTCCATAGGACATTCTCTCAGAAGCTTTGTGGCTTGTCAACATGCAGTTTGGCAAATTCCAGTCTGGCTTTTTTATGATTTGTTTTCAACAGTGGTATCCTCCTTGGTCGTCTTCCATGAAGTCCACTTTGGCTCAAACAATGACGGATGGTGCGATCTGACACTGATGTACCTTGACCTTGGAGTTCACCATGAATGTGTTTAGAGGTTGTTCTGGGCTCTTTTGTTACCATTCGTATTATCCGTCTCCTCCTGCGGCCACGTCCAGGGAGGTTGGCTACAGTCCCGTGGATCTTTGAATAATATGTGCAACTGTAGTCACAGGAACATCAAGCTGCTTGAAGATGGTCTTATAGCCTTTACCTGTAACATGCTTGTCTATAATTTTCTTTCTAATCTCCTGAGACAACTCTCTCCTTTGCTTCCTCTGGTCCATGCTTAGTGTCGTACACACCATGTCAACAAACAGCACAGTGACTACTTGTCACACTTTAAATAGGCCAACTGACTGATCACAAGTTTGTAGACACCTGTGATGTTAATTAGAGGACACATCTTGGTTGAACATGTCCCTATGGTCACATTATTTTCAATCTTTTCTAGGGGTACCATCATTTTTGTCCAGGCCTGTTTCATGAGTTTGTTTTTTAAAGTAATTCTTTTGAACCACAATTCAAAAGCATTGTCTGATTTTCATTGATTAATTTTCATAGAATTTTTATTTATTACCACTTTTGTTGATTCAAGTTATTTCTGTGACCATTGTGGGTTTTTCTTTCATTAACGGAGGGGTACCAACAATTTTGTCCACGGCTGTATATATAGTCATGTGAAAAAATTAGGACACCCCATTAAATATTCAGTTCTTTATTGAGAAATGTTCACATATCTATGTCTAACCTTGTTTTTGTTTTATTTGCATTTTTTTTAACATTCATTTTTAGCCATTTTAAGTGGGAATGAATGTGGGGGTAACCTAAAAAAGATTGGGGGTGTCCTAATTTATTCCTTACTATTTGTTAAGAATTATATTTTACAGAAAATTTGAAAAATAAAGTCTTTAATTCATTTTTAATTGTTTAGTTGTGTTACATGAATCTCCCAGTACTTTTAACATTGATATTACATATCCATATGTCCTGAAACAGTCATTGTCGCCCACGACAGACTGCTATGATGATGATGATGTCCAAATACGTTAAAAAAAAACACACACAGGCTTATACAGGGCATCCTAATTTTTTCACGACTGTGTACATATACAGTATATATATACGTATATATAGTATCTCACAAAAGTGAGTACATCCCTCACATTTTTGTAAATATATCTTTTCATGGGACAACACTGAAGATATGACACTTTGATACAATGTAAAGTAGTCAGTGTACAGCTTGTATAACAGTGTAAATTTGCTGGTCCCTCAAAATAACTCAGCACACAGCATGTGTAAACTGCTAGCAACAAAAGTGAGTACACCCCTAGTGAAAATGTCCAAATTGTGCCCAATTGGCCATCTTCCCTCCCTGGTGTCATGTGACTCGTTAGTGTTACAAGGTCTCAGGTGTGAATGGGGAGCAGGTGTGTTAAATTTGGTGTTATCTCTCTCACACTTTCTCATACTGGTCACTGGAAGTTGAACATGGCACCTCATGGCAAAGAACTGTCTGAAGATCTGAAAAAAAAGAATTGTTGCTCTGCATAAAGATGGCCTAGGCTATAAGAAGATTGCCAACACCCTGAAACTGAGCTGCAGCACGGTGGCCAAGACCATACAGCGGTTTAACAGGACAAGTTCCAGTTAGAACAGGCCTCGCCATGGTTGACCAAAGAAGTTGAGTGCACGTGCTCAGTGTCATATCCAGAGGTTGTCTTTTGAAAATCAACGTATGAGTGCTACCAGCATTGCTGCAGAGGTTGAAGGGGTGGGGGGTGGGGTCAGCCTAGCAGTGTTCAGACCATATGCCGCACACTGCATCAAATTGGTCTGCATGGCTGTCATCCCAGAAGGAAGCTAACTAACTAACTAACTAACCTGCACTTATATAGCGCTTTTCTAGTCACAAAGACCACTCAAAGCGCTTTCACTAATGCTAACCCTCTATTCTAAGGGCCTATAGGAAACAGATATCTAAAGACAATTTAGAACAACCAATTAACCTAAGATGCATGTCTTTGGATTGTGGGAGGAAACCGGAGCCCCCGGAGTAAACCCACACAGCACAGGGAGAACATGCAAACTCCATACAGAAAGGTTCCAACCCCTGCCAGCCCGGGGATTCGAACCAGGAACCTTCTAGCTGTAAGGCAACAGTGCTAACCACTGCACCACCGTGCTGCCCCCTTTTAAAGATGATGCACAAGCAAGGCTGCAAACAGTTTGCTGAAGACAAGCAGACTAAGGACATGGATTACTGGAACCATGTCCTATGATCTGATGAGACCAAGATAAACTTATTTGATTCAGATGGTGTCAAGCGTGTGTGGCGGCAGCCAGGTAAGGAGTACAAAGACAAGTGTGTCTTGTCTACAGTCAAGCATGGTGGTGGGAGTGTCATGGTTTTGGGCTGCATGAGTGCTGCCGGCACTGGGGAGCTACAGTTAATTGAGGGAACCATGAATGTCAACGTGTATTGTGACATACTGAAGCAGAGTGTGATCGGAAACTGGGCGGTAGGGCAGTAGTCCAACATGATAACCACCCCAAACACACCTCCAAGACGACCACTGCCTTGCTAAAGAAACTTAGGGTAAAGGTGATGGACTGGCCAAACATGTCTCCAGACCTAAACCCTATTGAGCATCTGTGGGGCATCCTCAAACGGATGGTGGAGGAGCACAAGGCCTCTCATGATGTCGTCATGGAGGAGTGGAAGAGGATTCCAGTGGCAACCTGTGAAGCTCTAGTGAACTCCATGCCCAAGTTAAGGCAGTGCTGGAAAATAATGGGGGTCACACAAAATATTGACACTTTGGGTAAAATTTGGACATTTTCACTTAGGGGTGTACTCACTTTTTTGCTAGTGGTTTAGACATTAATGGCTGTGTGTTGAGTTAATTTGAGGGGACAGCAAATTTACACTGTTATATACAAGCTGTACACTGATTACATTGTATCAAAGTGTCATATCTTCAGTGTTGTCCCATGAAAAGATATAATAATCTCCCCCGCTACAAACAGTTTATTAAATGCCCCACCAGAGGATTAAACACACTGGATCACTGTTACACCACAGTGAAAGACGCATATCGCGCTGTCCCTCGAGCTGCGCTGGGATTATCTGATCACGTGATGGTTCACCTCATTCCCACATACAGACAGAGATTGAAGCTCACTAAACCTGTTGTGAGCACTACGAAGATACGGACCAGTGATGCTGAGGAGAAGCTGGAAACGTGCATGGAAATATCTGACTGGGGCATGCTTAAAGGAGCCACGCATGATCTGGATGAGTACACGGACACTGTGAACTCATATATCCACTTTTGTGAAGAGAACATTCTTCCATCACGCACCAGGGTGAGTTACTCTAATGACAAACCCTGGTTCACAGCTAAGCTCAGACAGATCAGGAAGGAGAAGGAAGCAGCGCTGAAAAGTGGAGACAGGGACTGCTACAGGGAGGTTAAATACCGGTTTAACAGAGAGCTGAAGAGAGCTAAATCTGTGTACTCAGAGAGACTCCAGCAGCAGTTCACTGCTAATGATTCGGCTTCCGTGTGGAGAGGACTGAGGCAAATCACCAACTATCGACCTAAGGCTCCTAAAGGTCAGGATGACAAAGCCCTTTGTCAGAGACTGTCCCAACACTATGCCCGTTTTGACACCTCGTCATCTGTGTCCAACTCCCCCCCTCCCTCCAGCTCCACAGCCTCCACATTCCCTACTTCATTTAAGGCACCCCCCCCCTCCTCCCCCCCTCCCCTTATCATCAGTGAGCAGGATGTGCTCAAACAGTTCTCCAGACTGAACCCGCGCAAGGCCCCCGGCCCAGACGGCGTGTCTCCCTCCACCCTGAGACTCTGTGCGAAACAGCTGGCTCCTGTATTCACAGACATTTTTAACACCTCCCTTAAGTTATGCCACGTGCCATCCTGCCTCAAATCCTCCACCATCATCCCTGTCCCCAAGAAGCCACGGATCACTGGACTTAATGACTACAGACCTGTAGCGCTCACCTCTGTAGTCATGAAGTCCTTTGAGCGCCTGGTCCTGTCCCACCTCAAGTCCATCACCACCCCTCTCCTGGACCCGCTGCAGTTTGCCTACCGAGCCAACAGGTCTGTAGACGATGCAGTCAACCTGGCCCTCCACTCCATCCTGCAGCACCTGGACTCCCCGGGAAGCTACGCCAGGATCCTGTTTGTGGACTTCAGCTCCGCATTCAACACCATCCGCCCCGCTCTGCTCCGGGACAAGCTGTCCCTGCTCAACGTGCCTGACTCCCTCTGCAGGTGGATCATCGACTTCCTGACGGACCGGAGGCAGCATGTGCGGCTGGGAAAGACTGTCTCAGACTATACTAGCATCAGCACCGGATCACCCCAGGGCTGTGTACTTTCCCCCCTACTCTTCTCCCTTTACACCAACTCCTGCACCTCCAGCCACCAGTCTGTCAAGTTGATCAAGTTTGCAGACGACACCACCCTCATCGGGCTCATCTCCAACGGCGACGAGTCCGCCTACAGGAGAGAGGTGGCCCAGCTGGCGTCCTGGTGCAGCAATAACAACCTGCAGCTGAACGCTCTGAAGACAGTGGAGATGATTGTAGACTTCAGGAAAGTCACTACTCCTCTGCCCCCCCTCACCCTCTCAGGCTCTCCCATCACCACTGCTGATTCCTTCCGCTTCCTAGGCACTACCATCACCAGGGACCTCAAATGGGAGCTGACCATCAGCTCACTCATCAAAAAAGCCCAGCAGAGGATGTTCTTCCTGCGGCAGCTGAGGAAGCTCAAGCTACCCACCAAGATGTTAGTGCAGTTCTACACAGCCATCATCGAGTCCATCCTCACCACCTCCATAACCGTGTGGTACGCAGGAGCCACTGCCAGGGACAGACTAAGGCTGCAGCGCGTCGTGCGCACTGCTGAGAAGGTGATCGGCTGCAAGCTCCCATCTCTCCAGGATCTGTACATCTCCAGGACCCGGAGGCGTGCTGGCCGGATCATAGCCGATCCCTCACACCCTGGTCACGTACTGTTTGCCCCCCTCCCCTCTGGTAGAAGACTTCGGTCCATCCAGACTAAAACCTCCCGTCACATGAACAGCTTCTTCCCCTCTGCCATTAGACTGCTGAACACTAAGTGACTCTCGTGCACCATGTACAGCAGCTCAACCAGACTCATGTCAATCATCACTGTTTTCTTCCTGCATTACCGACTGCACTATATAGTTCTCCACAGTATCTGCTGCTGGTTAATATATATTTTAACTGTTGACCAGTATCACTTAATCTTATCCTACACTTTATTACATGTATAGTTTATTTCTCTTATCATGTTTAATGTTGCAGCATTGTACCGAGACAAATTCCTAGTTTGTGTACTACATGAACAATGGCAATAAACCTGATTCTGATTCTGATTCTGATTCTGAATAAAATACTTACAAAAATGTGAGGGGTGTACTCACTTTTGAGAGATACTGTATATACATATATACAGTATATTTTTGTAAAACACATGATTTTACTGTTAATAGGAAAAAAAAGAGGCGTCAAAGTAAAGAACACCCTTCCTTTGGCTTTTTCCCCCCACATAAAGTATTCATAATTGCAACAAGGAGAACTGGTGCATTATCTGATAGAAATGCCGAGGGGTGAATTTTTTTTTTTTATTTATGACTGTACACCTTTCGTCTCATAATTTGCAAACTTTTGTGTAAATTTGCAATTTTTTTCTCAGGAATTTGTGAGTTTTTGTCAAAGCTGAAAGAGAGATTAGGTTGTGGACCAAGGTATCTACCTGCAGGTGTTGGGGTTAAACCTCTTGCCCTGCCTTAGACATGACTGAGGACTCTCTCTGCACTGACACAGACATGTGTCAGGGTTCAGGGGCTGATTCCCGGGACACTCTGCAGCACACACGCAACCGCACAGCATCTCATCCCAGCGCTGGCCAGCAGGGCACATCTTCCCCTCGCCCTGACCCTCACACTGGCATTCACCTGGCAGAGGAGTCGGATAACAAAGACAATAAGGATGGAGGATAGAATGGAAGTTAAATTATGAGTTATTGCACTGCACACCCCTGTCAGCACCATTTGATGATTATATTGCTACTTGTCAGAAATTTACATTGGAGTCCTACTTTCCAGCTCTCTGGTTAATTTTACTTTATTAATTAGTTGCATATTGGCAACCATTTGGAGCATATTAACAGTAAACTACAGTTTAGCAGTACCTTCAAAGAGATTGCCCATAGTGGAAAACCTACGATCCTCTCTTTAAGCTATAAGTTCCTGTGTCTGCCTCAAGAACTGTTTTTAACTTTATGTGATAAGCACAAACTCTCCTTACAGGTGTTGTGGTCCAGTTTCCAGCCTGGATCACAGCTGGCTTCAGTCAGTCCATTCTGACAGACGCAGTCGCAGGTGGACTCCTCCAGAACTTTGTTGGGCCCACAGAGAGCCAGCAGACCTGAGTCCTGTGCCTCTGAAAGACATGTGAACAGAAGTGAAAATGGTATGTAGTTTATACTTCCAGCATTTTAAATACACAGTGCAGGAATTTATGCTCCTCAGAGAATTAGTCGTGATTTTTTTGGCAATCACTGCACTTCCCAAACTCTGTGGGTTGGCATTTTTTTTTTACTAAAATATCTGGAAAAAGCCAGTGATGGATTGTCATGTTGCAGATATTTAAGCTTCCCAGAGGATTGCCTCTCATCCCTTTTGTAGGGAAAAAAAATCTAATTCCAGCACTGACTCAGTGTGTTACCAAAACTCCTTTTACAGGCTCACTTGTACCTTAAATGATAATTTACATTAACATTCTTCCAGCAAAGTTACAGCATGTTGAAGACAGTGTTTATCTGAAAGCACACCCACAGAGTGGCCTGCAGCTACAGCAAGTGTGGTTGAAGTTGCTTAGGGGAAAATTATAGTTTTAACCTCAATTCCCAGAAAAAGTCCATGTCCTAATATGCTGGGTGCAGCAACTGTGAATGTCACTCATTGGTTTCCTGTTCTTTATGCTTTGCATACAGTGTTTCTTTTTCTTCTTCTTTCGGCTGCTCCCTTTAGGGTCGCCACAGCGGATCATCTCTCTCCATCTCACCCTGTCCCTTGCATCTACCTCTGTAACACCAACCCCCTCCGTGTCATCTTTCACTACATCCATGAATCTTCTTTGTGGTCTTCCTCTTTTCGTCCTGCCTGTCACTCCGTTTTCAACATCCTTTGTTCAGTATCTCCACTATCCCTCCTCTGCACATATCCAAACCATCGCAGCCTTGCCTCTCTTATTTTGTCTCCGACCTGCTCAGTGTCAGCTGTCCCTCTGATATACTCATTTCTAATCTTGTCCCTCCTAGTCACTCCCAGTGAAAATCTTAGCATCTTCAACTCTGCCACCTCCAGCTCCATCTCCTGTCTTTTCGTCAGCGCCACCGTCTCCAAACCATACATCATAGCAGGTCTCACTTTGTGTAATGCTGTATTCCAATTAAATAAAATCCCCAAAAATAAATAAATAAAAAATAAATAAAATCCAAATGGAAAACTAAAACGTGGTTTTAAGCTGAATAATTAAACTCTAAATAAATCACTACTGTATCAGTGCAGTGCTTTTGAACTCATTTTAACAAAAATTTAATGCCTTAATTGTCTTAATGAGAAGTCTTTTAAAAAGTGTAGGCCTATGGTTTGTGTTTAATTCTGTTATATTCACCTAGATAGAATCTTTTATGCTTTTTGTGGTCATTTAACAATGAATAAAAAATTTGAAAATCATTATTGGTCAAAATATTCAATCAGTGTATCTTTTAAATAGGCTATTTCAGAATAGACCAGCCTACAGAGTGACTTAGTCCATAATTTTAACTGGTAAAGCTTGCCTTTTAATTTAAGTCTGTAATTATCAAAAACTAATGACATTTTAAATTCAACATGACAGGGGTTTTTAAAGTGAACTTAAGCTTTTCAGTTTACATATTGTTTTATGTGAAACATAGTCTAAATGACAGATAGGATATTAAGTTAATTAAATTAACTCATCCAAACTTTTAAAAAAATCTATCTGAAGCTAAAATATGTTAATTGCTGATTAATTAAGCTAAATCTATTATGGACTATTTTTAGTCATATTAAAAAAACATGTATTAAATGCATTTGCATATTGAGAACATGACACAGAATAGTTGAAATTTGTGGTAATGACAAGTGATAAAGTGCATTTAGATTTAGACATAGTACAAGTGGTCCAAGGGTTAGTCTGTATCCAGGTTGCGCTCAAGGTGAAGGTCATTGTCAAAGGTTGGGAGATCTGGGGCTTTATGATATCATGGAAATCCTTTTACCTCCCAGGCAATCGCCCCAATGTTCGGGAAACTCATGCACAACGATCCTGAAGTGGGTCTGCATCTGGGCTGTGTTCAAGGTCAACAGTCAGGAGATCTGAGCACACCTGGGTTGATGAAGCCGGAATGAGCTACTCCATCATTGTTGGTCTGATTCCCTAAATCTTGTAAACATGATAACTTCAGAAGGAAATGATGTAGGCTTGTCATACTCATACCATAGATACATCTATCTACAAATGCAAGAAATCTCTGTCTGTGTGTGTGTCTGTGTGTGTGTGTTCCTCAGATATTTCACAAACTGTTTGTCAGATTGACCTCAGATTTTTTAAGAGCTTTGCTGAGGTTACAAAGGTGTGCATCCGCGAGTATGGAGTTGCGCAGTGAAAATATGTAATTTTTGTCAATAAAAGTTTAGTCACTGCTCCGTTTCTTCATGCCTTGACTTATAGAAGTGTGGGTGGGGCTTCAGATTGACTCCGCACTGATTGGATAAGACAGGGCATCATGATCAGTCACCAGAGCTCTCCACAAACAAACCAAGGAAATGAAAAGCGACAAATTTGACCAGAAAAAGAGAATACGGACGATTTAATGCTAAAAAAATTATACTATAATGTTGCCGTGGTTGCGCAGCTCTAAAGGATAATTCGGCATATCGATGGCTAAAATGCAAAACCTCCTGTCTGCAGGATTTTCTAATATGCGGATTTCACTTTGGATGATGAGAACAAGGAATGCTGTTCATATCTGTCTGCAAGACAGTCCCGCCCTTAATTGTGACAGAAAACTATTCTAATGAAAAAAAAATAGCATAGCATTCTGCAAGAAAAAGTTTTTTTTAGTTTTCTCAAAAAAGTGTATTTTTCAGATAGGACGTTTTGCGTTTCGGCCATCGATATGTGAAGAACACAAGGTGCACGGGTGTGCGAAGGATGGGGGGGCAGCTGCTGGACTGTCTTATTGTAGTCCTTCCCAGGGAACCAAGCCCAGCCTGTTCGATTAACGGGACGGAGTCTCGGCTGCTGCTTCACCCGTCCTTCAACCGTGTGCAATCGTTGTCCTTTGTGGCACCACAGGTTCAACATGGCACTTCTCCCGGTGCACGGCTGTCTAAAAATTCATTCGTTCCTTCATTCATCTTCTTCCACTTAATCCTTTTCGGGTCGCGGGAATTAAAAGTTAATAATAATACCAACATGATTGTGGAGGGCAAGGGCCAGATTAATTGCATATGATATGTGGACACATAAGCTGTGACAAAAACTGCCTAAATAATGAAATATGTGGCCGACACACATTGTGGGCTCACGCTGCCACAGAGACAGGACTGCGTGTGTATTGTGGGGTGTCACGTCTGCAAGGACTGAGGACTCGAATCTACAGGAGATAACAAGGAAGTGTGAGATTTGTCTCTTTGTCCCACAGAAGACGCCCCGGAGGGTATTCCGGTTCATCAGGAAATGAGAGACAATGGTGAAGCTTCAGAGGGATGCTTTGTAACTGTATGTTGACTGAAGACACCATGTGACTTGAATTCTGATGCTGGAAATGTATAAAAGGGTGTTGAGATATGATCCTGTCTCTTTCCTGCTTTGAGAATGCTAGAAGCTGTGTTCTGTCAAATAAAGCTGGTTTTATGACTGAAACTCAGCCTCGTTATTTGAGCATGCTTCTACACTGGTGACCTACGACGGAAAATGAGCAGACAGAATTCTCCCGAGCGGGGCTCGGTGGAAGCCAGCCTGATGGCCGCCTCCACGATCCGGCTGCCCGATTTCTGGCAGCACAGCCCGTGCTCATGGTTTAGCGCAATCGAGGCGCAGTTCAAACTCCGGAGAATCTTCAACGACGACACAAGATTCTACCACGTGGTAGCGAAGCTGGACAGCGACATGGTCCAGAGAGTGGAGGATCTGGTTAATCATCCACCAGACAGCGACAAGTACAGCGCATTGAAGGACGCGCTGATCAGCCATTTCACCCCCTCAGTCCAACAACGAGCAGAGGGGCTCCTGGCACTGACGGAGGCAGAAAACGATAGACCTGCGGACCTGATGGTGAAGATGCTGCAGCTCAAAGCCTCTGAGGATGGCGAATTCATTTTCGCCCACCTTTTCCTTCGAACCCTACCACCAGCAGTGAGAGTGGCCCTGGCAGAGTCACCCCGATTGGCCAAGCGAGACTACCATGGGTTGAGCAAGGAGGCGCAGAAGTTGGTTGACGCCCACAAGCGGAACGCGGTTTCGGCTGCGGCGGCCAGTCCGGGAACGGCGTCCGGAGACAGTGCGGGTCCAGCGGCCGCGGCGCCAGACGCACCAACAACGGCGGCGACAGGAGCCAGACGACGCGGAGCGGAGAACGGCTTGTGCTTCTACCACCGCCGTTTTGCAGAGAGAGCGCACAGGTGCGTCCCACCGTGTAATTTTAAGCGCCAGGGAAACGCCAAGACCGAGGGCCGGTAGCAGCTGCGACCCTCGGCAACGAGAACAGGCTGCTTTACCTGACGGATGCACGCTCGGGGAAACAGTTCCTCGTGGACACGGGCTCTCAGCTGAGCTTCGTCACACCCACCTACGCGGAACGGCTGTCACCTTCTAAAGCCCCCTGGGTGTCAGTGTCAGCAGCGAACGGCTCCACGATTAAAACGTTTGGTGAGAGGACCATGCTTCTGTCCTTACAGGGCCGTTCATTTGAGTGGACATTTATTGTAGCAGCAGTCAGTTTCAACATGTTAGGGGCTGATTTTTTGTGCTCACATGGTTTATTGGTTGACCTTGCTAATAGACGTCTGATTAATGCACTGTCCTTTCATTCTATTCCCTGCACAGCTCGGGTGGCCCCGCCAACTGCACATGCCAGCGTCTCAGCTGCGGGTGGTAAGTTTCACACTCTGCTTGCTCAGTTTCCAGCACTCACAGTCCCCACGTTTTCAGCAACGGTGGCCAAACATGGGGTAGAACATTTCATAACAACCACAGGCCCTCCCGTTTTTGCAAAGGCTCGGCGCTTGGACCCAGCTAAACTGGCCATCGCGCGCGAGGAGTTCACTAATCTGGAAAAACTAGGCATTGTTAGACGCTCCAAGAGCGCTTGGGCTTCGCCGTTACACATGGTCCCAAAGGCTAACGGCTCGTGGCGACCTTGCGGCGATTTCCGCAGGTTGAACAACGTTTCAGCTCATGACCGCTACCCGATTCCGCACATTCAGGATTTTTCTGTTCATTTGGCGGGGGCGCGCATTTTTTCTAAAATAGACTTGGTGCGCGGCTATCACCAGGTTCCAGTGCGCGCGCAGGATGTACCCAAAACAGCGGTCATAACGCCTTTCGGCCTTTTTGAGTTCTTGCGCATGCCTTTTGGCCTCAAGGGGGCCGCGCAGACTTTCCAACGCATGATGGATGCAGTTTTACGCGACCTGCCTTTCGTGTTCATTTATTTGGACGATATTTTGGTAGCCAGCACGTCCGAAGGCAAACATGAAAAACACCTCACAGCAGTTTTCCAGAGGTTGGCAGAGCACGGGTTAATAGTTAACCCAGTGAAGTGCCAGTTTGGGGTGGCGCAGATTGATTTTTTGGGACATCGCGTTTCGGCAGAGGGAGCAGTTCCCCTTCCAAATAAAGTGCGTGCCATAACGGATTTTCCGCAACCTCAAACGGTCAAGGCGCTTCAGGAGTTTCTAGGGATGGTTAATTTTTACTACCGTTTCCTCCCAAGCGCAGCACGACTCATGCAGCCATTGTACACCGCGTTAAAAAAACAAAAGCCCGCAAATAAAGTTGAATGGTCTCCGGAGCGGGAGCGCGCTTTTGCCCAGGTCAAATCAGCCCTGGCAAACGCAGTTTTGTTAGCGCACCCAGTTCCAACGGCCCGCATGGCGCTCACCACTGACGCTTCCGATGTAGCGGTGGGGGCGGTAGTTGAACAGTTTGTGGCAGGTACCTGGCAACCCCTCGCGTTTTTCAGCAGGACTTTGCGCGATAGTGAACGGAAATACAGTGCGTTTGACAGGGAGCTTTTGGCCCTACACTTGGCCATTCGTCATTTTCAGTTCTGGTTAGAGGGGCGACGTTTCACCGCTTTTGTGGATCATAAACCGCTAACGTTTGCGATGGCCAAAATTTCAGAACCCTGGTCAGGCCGGCAACAAAGGCAACTAGTCGCAATATCGGAGTTCACTACTGATATTCAGCATGTCGCGGGTAAACACAATGTGGTGGCAGACTGCCTCTCGCGTGCGGTAGCACCGCCAAGCCCCATAGGGGCAGACTCTGTAGCCATGGCCGCGGGCCCGGGCAGCGACGCGGGAGCGCGCGCAGCCCCGGTCTGTGTTGGGTTAGATTATGCAGCCATGGCTGCGGAGCAAGCAAACGACGCAGACGTGCGCGCGCTCCAGTCTGGACCAACAGGGTTAAGGCTGGAGCACAGGGTGCAACAAAACGGTATGCCCCCGCTAATCTGCGATGTCTCCACCGGACGGCCCCACCCTGTGGTGCCAACCGCGTGGCGTCGCCGTGTTTTTGACTTGGTCCATTCTCTCGCACACCCGGGGGTGCGCGCATCGATCAAATTGGTGGGGGAGAAATTTGTTTGGCCCGGGTTGCGCAAACAGGTCAAGGAATGGGCAGCAGCCTGCGTAGCGTGCCAGCGAGCCAAAATACACAGACACACTAAGGCCCCGTTAGAACCTTTCCACATCCCCGCTAAGCGTTTTGATCATGTGCATATTGACCTGGTCGGCCCGCTTCCGTTATCACACGGGCACACACATCTTTTGACGATGGTAGACCGCACCACGCGCTGGCCAGAGGCGATTCCTCTGACATCAACCACAGCGGAAGAAGTTGCGCGAGCATTTTTAGCAGCGTGGGTTGCGCGTTTTGGTGTACCGTCGGACATAACGTCCGACAGGGGTCCCCAATTTATTTCCGAGCTATGGTCATCGATGGCCCGCAGCTTGGGGGTGAAGATTCATCGCACCACCGCGTATAACCCCCAGGCTAATGGTTTATGCGAATGCTTTCACAGGTCATTGAAAGCAGCCCTCAGAGCGTCGCTAACAGATACAAATTGGGTAGACAAACTTCCATGGGTTTTATTAGGGTTGCGTTCTGCACCTAAGGAAGATTTGCACGCTTCCCCGGCTGAATTAGTTTTCGCACAACCGCTCCGTTTGCCCGGGGAATTTCTTTCTGATAATCCCGCACCTAATGGCCCCCCCGCTCAGCCGTGGCAGAGCGGCTCAGGAGCAAACACGCTCCCTGGCCCAGTCCATCACAGTTTCCCACACGTTTTTGTGCCCAAGGCTTTAAAAAATGCAGAGTTTGTTTTTGTTAAACATGACGCCCAGCGTCCAAGTTTGCGGCCGTTTTACGACGGACCGTTTCGAGTGCTGGAGACCGGGCAGAAGCATTTTCTGCTAGATTTAGGGGGCAGAAGGGAGCTGATTTGCATTAACAGGCTCAAACCCGCTTTTGTTCTGGCTGACGAGGAGGTGCAGCTCGCGAGGCCCCCCCGCCGGGGCAGGCCGCCGAGGGGACATTCTCCAAAGTCTTCACAGAAAGGTGCTAACAGCTTTAATCCACAGGTGCAGAGAGACGTTGCAGGTGCAGCCAAGCCAGGTTGCAGCAGATTCGGCAGAAGATTAAAACCTAGGCAGTTGGTGGATTGATTAGCGATGTATGGAGTGCTTTGTGTTTTTTCTTTTTGTTATGCCATGCAGATTTTGCCTTACTAGACGTTTGAGGGGGATAGTGTGGCCGACACACATTGTGGGCTCACGCTGCCACAGAGACAGGACTGCGTGTGTATTGTGGGGTGTCACGTCTGCAAGGACTGAGGACTCGAATCTACAGGAGATAACAAGGAAGTGTGAGATTTGTCTCTTTGTCCCACAGAAGACGCCCCGGAGGGTATTCTGGTTCATCAGGAAATGAGAGACAATGGTGAAGCTTCAAAGGGATGCTTTGTAACTGTATGTTGACTGAAGACACCATGTGACTTGAATTCTGATGCTGGAAATGTATAAAAGGGTGTTGAGATATGATCCTGTCTCTTTCCTGCTTTGAGAATGCTAGAAGCTGTGTTCTGTCAAATAAAGCTGGTTTTATGACTGAAACTCAGCCTCGTTATTTGAGCATGCTTCTACAAATAAATCATTTTTATTTACTGACAAATGGGCAACACTGATGCAACAGTTGTAGCCAATTGGGTCATTCTGCTGTGTATAATAATGTTTGGTGTTTTGTAGTTATAACATTGCTAAAATATAAAGTGATGCACCATAATGGGTGTCAAACCTGTCCTGTTATAGTACTACATGAGTTTATTGACGATACACTATAAACTACACATATAAACTAAAACAATTATAATGATGACTGAACAACTCCCATTCCCCAAAGTGCAAGATACAACACTAAAGAATATAACTCACAAAGATCACACAAATAAGTCTGACAAACATATAAACAAGGGTTCTTAAACAGTCGCTAACATTGGATGTCCCATTCATTTTCAATAATTCTGTAATTAATATTCACACAATCAAATAAATCTTAGTGTGTTATGTTCGTGGTAGGAGCCAATGACGAGGCCAGGTCTTCAGCTAAACGCAGGTTTATTTGTAGACACTCCACAACACACCAGCGTACCCACCAGGCAGAGAGGTGGCCAAGAGACTGCTCCTCCCGCTCACTGCTCTCTTATACTGTACCCTGGGTGGTGGTGGAACCAGAAAGGTGGAGCCACCACCCGTGTCACACAAATAAAGGTCCCAAACCACACACCCCCACACACACACAAAAGCCGTAAGGCCACACACACAATTCGTACCCACCCTAATTTGGAACCCGAAACACATCCTAAGGACAGCAACATAACGAAATGGCTGAACACAGTCATACTAAAAAAACTACACTAGCGGGAGACGGGTAGCCTGCCTTCTCACCCCTCACGGCGAAGCAGATTTTTCTGCCGCTTATGTACCACAAGAAACCAAACAACACAAAATACCGCCATGCCTTAATCTACACAATACATGAAATAAATCCCCCGAACATAGGCAACTAATAAATTTGAGAGTGTTTTTTTTTAACAACTTAGAACAAAGTAAACAACAAAAATATATCCCTATTCCCCCTTCTCATTCCTCTGCGAACTGTCCAACCATCAGTCTGCCCCAGGGGAAGGACCACCCACCGGGTCACCGCTGGCTGAGCCGACCCCAGTGTGCCTCCTCTTCACCACCACCGGGGATGTCCCTTGTTCAGGCTCAAGCCCACCAATCTCCTCCCGGGTGTGCCGAAGCTCATTTGGATGCCTCCATGAACCATCTGATAGCTGAAGATAGGGATCTTTCAGTACTGCCACCACTTACAGCTGCCCCTGGTGTTCTTCTGTCTGACATGTGGCCCGAATCCTCTGTGACCGTGCCTCCTAATGGGCCCGGCCCACGTCCAAGACCCCCCAGAGGAGCCCTACTCGGCTTACAGTGTTTCTGTTTGGCACGTCATACTGCTGTGCCAGCCGGTTCTGCACCGACCGCTTTCATTTCCACTGTCGTCCTCGTCGCTGTGACCTCATGTTCTCCGGTCCCTTCCAGCCGACATCCGGAAATGGAGCCAACCACTCGGCGCCACGCGCCGTCACAGGTGTCCCGCCGGTCCCACAAACCGCAGCCCGACCACCCCTCTCCAGTACTGCTCCTGATGGTGAAGCCCAGGCCATAAAACAAATCACATCCCATAATATTATCTCCATAGGCAGTCACAGTGAACTTCAGGTCGCATACTTCCGCCGACTTGTACCGAGCCGTCAGCCTCACCGTTCCCACCGTGGCCAATCTCCCTCCACCATAACCACAGAGCGGCGCTGGATCACCTCCCATCCTATAATGTTCGAAAAAGTCCCTCACGGTTGCCCAACTTAACACAGAGCCCACTGCTCCCGTGTTGATCAGCAATGGCAGTTACCCCATCCAGCTCCACCATACAGTAGGAGCGTCCGTTTTTACTCGGGGACACAGCGTGAATAACCGTGGGAGAAGGAGAATCCTCCTTGTGTTTTGAACTTCCTCACTCGAACTTGCCCTGGTGAAATGATGCAAGAGTCCACACTTTCCACAGCGTTTCCCTCTCACCGGACACTCCTTGGCCTTATAGCGGTGCTTCGTGGACCCACAGCCCAAACACATGGGCGTTCCTAGGGCGGACCTCATCTTTACAGCATTAGCGTAGCTTCCATCACCCTCCATGCTGTTGTCACTATCCGGGTCCACTGCCTGCGCCATTGATTGTGGAACAGACTGTCGGTGTAACACACTTCCACTGAGCTCACGTGATAGTTTGCCTGCAGCGTCCAACTGCTGAGGCAAATCGATGGCCGTGGATAACGTTAGTTTGCATGAGAACGTAAGCAGCTTCGACCTTATAGTAGGACAGATCGTATGTTCCGTCAGCTGGTCGCGAACCACCTCCTCCTCCAATAATCCAAACTGACAATCCCTGGCCAATTGAGGCAGGTCTGCTGCAAACCACTGCACCGACTCGCCGACCCACTGGTGGCGCTGTCGAAACTGGATCCTGCGAACGACATTTTCTGGGGTGCAAAAATGTCATGCCATTGGCTCCACCACTTACTCAAAGCTATCATATTAGTAGTAGTAGATTAGTTTATTGGACCCAAAGTACTCAAAATACGCTGTTCTTCCATACCCAAATTATGAACCAACAGTACATGTGCCCTCAGCTTCTCCAGCCTCCCAAGGTTCAGTGCCACCAGGTATGTCTGAAACGGGGCGAACCATCTTGCCCAAGGGACGGGCAGCTCACCGGGAAGCTCCAGGAATGGTCGGATGGATGTTACACATGCGTCCATACCTTTAATCCTCATCGCCTAATGTTATGTTGGTGGTAGGAGCCAATGACGAGGCCAGGTGTTGAGCTAAACACAGGTTTATTTGTAGACACTACACAATACACCAGCGTACTTGCCAGGCAGAGAGGTGGCCAAGAGACCGCCCCTACCGCTCACTGCTCTTTTATACCCTGGGTGGTGGTGGAACCAGAAAGGTGGAGCCACCACCCGTGTCACACAAATAAAGGTCCCAAACTACAACCCCCCCTCCCCCCCCAAAAGCCATAAGGGCACACACACAATTCGAACCCACCCTAATTTGGAACCTGAAACACATCCTAAGGACAGCAACATAACAAAATGGCTGAACACAGTCATACTAAAAAAACTACACTGGGGGAGACGGGTAGCCAGCCTTCCCAAACTACAACACAACATAGTGTTCAGTCCCTTTTATATTTGTCAAAGTCTAATGTGTGACTGCCTACATATAGCCTACACCTCTTTGTATTCCACTTTCAAACACAGCCTACATTTGGCCCTGCAAAGCCTAATTGGGATGCCTGTTTTCAGACAAGAATACTTGCTTTCTACAGGCATGCACTTGTCTCTGAGAAATCTCGGACGAGTTTGAATTTGGTTGACCTTGAACTCAAGGTCAAAGTCAGTTTTTCCAAAAGCATTGTAAACATGATTACTCAGAAAATAAATAATGTAAATGTTTCACATTGATCCCATAGTTCTATCTTTGAAAAATCTCTGATGACTTTGAATTTTGCCAACCTTGTCAGCTCTCAGAAAACCTTGTAAATGTGATAACTTGTGAATTAAATAACACAGGCTTTTCTTATTGATATCATAGTTGTATGTATGAAAAAACTTGAATGATTTTGAATTTGGGTGACTGAACAAAAATTTATCCACCCATTGTTCTTAATGCCAGCAGGCTGAGCGTTAGCAATGGCAGCCGCCAATATATTTATTATTTTAACCATTTCACTTTCTCCATATGATCTTGACCCCCTAATGGAGAACAACTCACAACAGCAGCTGACTTTTTTTTGACAAACGTGACTCTTCCTCACTCACTCGTTTCTCTCTCGGAGTAGTTAATCATGTCTGGAGAGATGCACACACAATTCACTGGATCCCATAATGACCCGGCATCACAGGGAAGATTAGGAGGAGAACACCTGCGCGCACACACACACACCCAAAGGTTATATCTTGAAGAATGGATTAATGAACAGTGACTCATGATGTGTTTAAAGGCACCCACGCATCACTACTCGTAACTTACAGGTGATCTGTTGCTGCTCGCCTTATGATGGAGTGAAGTGGCCGCTTGGAAAGGCAGTCGCATGCTGTGTGGTTGATGAATGTTACCATGACGACAGTGCGATCCATCCTAGGTGGGGACAGTTCCATCAGCTGGCAGCAAGAAAGGTGAAGGTTAGGTATGTGGGTTTGTTTAACTTTCTCTTCCTCTGATTCTGTTATTACATCTGAACTGATGATGAAGTTGATGTAACTGCTGTAATGTGTATGTGCACAGCTCAACTACATATAGTGGTGTGAAAAAGTGTTTGCCCCCTTCCTGATTTCTCATTTTTTTTGTATGTTTGTCACACTTACAGTAAATGTTTCAGATCATCAAACAAATTTAAATATTAGACAAAGATAACACAAGTAAACACAAAATGCAGTTTTTAAATTAAGGTGTTTATGATTAAGGGGGAAAAAAATCCAAACCTACATGGCCCTGTGTGAAAAGGTGATTGCCCCCTAAACCTAATAACTGGTTGGGCCACCCTTAGCAGCAACAACTGCAATCAAGCGTTTGCGATAACTGGCAATGAGTCTTTTACAGCACTGTGGAGGAATTTTGGCCCACTCATCTTTGCAGAATTGTTGTAATTCAGCCACATTGGAGGGTTTTCAAGCATGAACTGCCTTTTTAAGGTCATGCCACAGCATTTCAATCAGATTCAGGTCAGGACATTGATTAGGCCACTCCAAAGTCTTCATTTTGTTTTTCTTAAGCCATTCAGAGGTGGACTTACTGGTTTATTTTGGATCACTGTCCTGCTGCAGAAGCCAAGTTCCCTTCAGCTTGAGGTCACGAACAGATGGCTGGACATTCTCCTTCAGGATTTTTTGGTAGACAGAAGAATTCATGGTTCCATTTACCACAGCAAGTCTTCCAGGTCCTGAAGCAGCAAAACAGCCCCAGACCATCACACTACCACCACCATATTTTACTGTTGGTATGGTGTTCCTTTTCAGAAATGCTGTGTTACTTTTACGCCGGATATAATGGGACACACACCTTCCACAAAGTTTAACTTTTGTCTTGTCAGTCCACAGAGTATTTTCCCAAAAGTCTTGGGGATCATCAAGATGTTTTCTGGCAAAACTGAGACGAGCCTTCATGTTCTTTTTGCTCAGCAGTGGTTTTCGTCTTGGAACTCTGCCATGCAGGCCATTTTTGCCCAGTCTCTTTCTTATGGTGAAGTCATAAACACTGACCTCAACTGAGGCAAGTGAGGCCTGTAGTTCTTTGGATGTTGTTGTGGGGTCTTTTGTGACCTCTTGAATGAGTCATCGCTGCACTCTTAGGGTAATTTTGGACAGCCGGCCACTCCTGGGAAGGTTCACCACTGTTCCGTGTTTTTGCCATTGTGGATAATGGCTCTCACTGTGGTTCGCTGGAGTCCCAAAGCTTTAGAAATGGCTAGAAAATTGAACAGCTTTCCAAAGATGTAATAAACCACAGTTAGTTTATGTTTTAACGGGGGGCCAATCACTTTTCCACAAAGGGCCATGTACGTTTGGATTTTTTTTTTTAATCCTTCATAATAAACACCTTAAATTAAAAACTGCATTTTGTGTTTACTTATGTTATCTTTGTCTAATATTTAACTTTGTTTGATGATCTGAAACATTTAAGTGTGACAAACATGCAAAAAAAAAAGCGAAATCAGGAAGGGGCAAACACTTTTTCACACCACTGTATATCATGCCCATCGATGTGTGAAGATCGTCCCATGGGAGTAGGGTGGGTTGTCATACAGATGGAGTAAAGGTGCACTCACACTGTTTCGTCTGCACTGTTCTGAACTTCTTTGATCCCCAAAGTCTAGATTGTTTGACCACTGTGATTGCTCCATTCTGTGCTTAGGCATGAACACTTCCTTAGCTCAGGCACACTGGTAAAGGTGTGTTTAGGCACAGAATGATTTCTCACCTGTTTGCATTGAGTGATAACATACTTAAAAGAGGTAACGGTGCTCAGAGCAATGTGAGTGCAGGCCACTGGAGGAGAGGGGCAGAGTGACAATTGCACTTTATTTATTTATTTATTTTTTTTATTACTTATTTTGTAGCCGTAGGTAGATTTGTTTTGCAGTCTGGTGACAAACCACCAGCTGCCGGTCGCTGCGTGCACAAGCGCCCCTTAACTCCCTAACCTGCATGTTTTTGGCATGTGGGAGGAAACCGGAGAAATCCCGGATTAAACCCACGCAAACACGGAGAGAACATGCAAACTCCACACAGATCACTGTTGGCCGGGGGCAGGGATCGAACCCATGATCTCACGGTCCCCGCGATCCCCCGGCCGAGGGTAAAGCTGTGCTGCCACAGTGCTAACCACTGCGCCACCGTACTTTGGTATGAAATGGAGTAACTAGCCCAGGGGTGTCCAGTCATGTGCCATGGAGGGCCAAGACCCTGCAGGCTTTACCTCCAGCCAGTGTCTTCAACAGCAGATTCCACTGAATTTCTTCCCACTGATTGCTGATACGTGAAAACACCTACCAAAGAGACTTAGAAGAGAAAACCTGCAGGGTCTTGGCCCTCCATGGCACTTGATTGGACACCCCTGAACTAGCCCCAGGTCAGTGTGCCGTAAGTTACATTCAGTACCAGGGAGGATTGATTTCTGTCCTCTTTCCCCCTCAGGGAGTTTGAGGTGTTAAACAGAAAATCCCGGTAATATAATGACATATAATAATGTTGATGTGTATTAAATATCTAGAAGATACAGTACATTGTAAAATCCCATAAGTTCACCTTGCTTAAAATGCATGTAAACCAACTTCTTTGAAGAAATAAAGTAAAGCTGAGTGGATTTTGACTATTATACAATCATGCTTATTTACATCATGCAATTTCTATTCCAGATTACGTAGTATTTTTTTTTTCAAGGCAGTAATTTGCATTCTTTTTCTAAGTAAGGTTAACTGAATTTGGACAGTGCAGGGGAGAATGCAGCTACATAACTCACAGTCTTGTTGACAAGGGTGTGGCTTGTATTTGTGCAGTAGAAAGCCTCGTTGGTGCAGCATCCACCACAGCGATGCAGTGCCACACAGCGGGGGAGGTAGAATTGACTAGTGGATTCTGGGTATTCTTTAGCCACCTCGACACACACTTCTCTGGGCTGACATGAAGTTCGCTGGATCTCTTCTAGGATGACTAAAAATGAACAAGCTTCAAAGTTAGTGGTGTAATGCTGCCTTTCAGTACTGTAAAACTCTTGGTTATGAAGTTAAAGCATATCAGTGTGATGATTTTTAGTTTTCAGATAAAGACGAAACTTAAAATCTCTCAGAACAATAGTGTTTATTTTCTCATATCAAATTTATGATAAATTTACTGTGTCAGTGTTTAAAAGGCGTGAGGTATCAGACCAGAGCATGAATGTAGAATTGTTACTGGAATTGACATGTCCTAAAGCACCTAAAGAACTTCTGTTGTTGTTGTTGACAACATTTTTCTGCTGCTCTTGATTTATCAAGACCACGTTTTACCTTGATGAAAACCCAAATTAGTATCTTACTGTATGCTGGTAAATTACAACACTTTATATTTTTTGAAAGTTGAAAGCATTGCCAGTTACTTTCTAAATTTGTTTATCTCAAGGCTAATGAAATCCATCAACAGCTCCAATAGAAACAGGGTTTCTTCTGTTATGCCACCACTGCATTTTCAAAAACACAAATGTTTAAATGGAGCCTAGTAGACTTGAAATGTTTTGCAAATGATCTGCCTCCGTTGTCCTTACTACTACAGTACTGTACTCAATTCTAGTTCCATATTTTTATTTTTGGACTTTTCTAGCAAACCTTTGCATGAGTCATAGTTCACAGTAATCAGTTTTCACATCAGTCAGTCAGCCAGAACGGCCTCAGCTGAGCTGCACGCCTAGTAGTCCAGTCTTCATGGTCTAGCATACAGGCGGCAAGCTCGCCAGTGTTGGCTGCCCTAGTGTCTTCCTTCAGAGTGTCCACGAATGATGTTAATGGGCATTGATGTTTGGGCATTAACATCTCATCAATGACTGTCTGAAACAAACCATTTTTAGCATCTCTTTAAAGTTATTGGATGAATCTTTTTTAAACGGGTTTTGGTGATAGACGTACTGTAGACTATCTATAAAGATTGATGTCATGACATGAGAGTGAAGCCTGTATATCTCAATTGCCCTCTAGTGGCTGGCTACCATAATACTTCAAGCCTCTCCCCCTTACCCCATTAGTTTGTGTGTCATTTTCCCACAGGAATATTAAAAATACTCAGAGAATATATTTTTCCAAAAGATAGCTTCTGTTCTCATAGGTAGTTCTTTCCACATTGATGCATGTTCAAGTATTTTTTTTTTAAAGTTAGGTTTTAATTAGCTGTTTGAGGTGGTTTGGGCATCTGATCAGGATGTCTCCTGGACGACTCCAACTTGAGGTGTTTCGGGAACATCCCACAGGCCAGCTGGGAGCCCAAGAGCGAGCGCGCTCTCACTGATACCAGGTGACTTGATCCATGCAGCACTCTGTTCCTCAGTCAGTGGGGGGTCTGCACTGGCCCGTACTCAAATTGTATTTAGCAACAAAATATGTAGAGAAATAGATCAGTCCCTCCAGGATTTTGCGGGATGTTTTTATGATTGTTGCGGCCCAAAAAGCCTGAATTCGCGGGAGCTTTTTTAAAAAGTTGCGATAAAAGTTGTGATGTTTTGGGAGGGTTTTTTGCGCTAAAAGTTGTGGGAAGAATTACAGATTTTAAAGCACATTTCTTTTTTTTCAGTTTACTGCAGTGATATTCTATATAACAACACAAGAAAAGAACAGGATTGTCAAAAATTTCCTATTACAGTAATTTGTAAATTAAGCAGAAACTTCTGCTATACAGAAAAACTCTTTTGTACAACAGCAAATACAGACTTTAACACAATATCCACTACAGCAGCTAAATTGCATTGAATGCATATTAAAGAGTATAGATTTGGAAGCACCTTCATTTTTGGCAGCACCTTCATTTGAAAACTCCCTACACTCCCCAACCACTTGGTACCAAGCGGAGAGAAAAAAAAATATTCTGTTGCTCTGTATTGTCTATTGGAGTCTGTGCTTTTCTAAAAAACAAAAAAAACAAAAACAAAAAATGACAGACAATATTCTCTCTTTTTGCATGCCTGACTCCTACCTGTCTATCTGCTGCACGTCTTCACACACACACTTGTCTCTTCAGACACACATCTTTCATTTACGGGGGGGCTTTGTCCATGTCCAGACCAGAGATTCACAGCTTTAAAGTTCATTGACAAGATGTAGTAATGATTTTACCTCTAAAGATGTATAAAATGTTCAAAGGCTGGCTGTAGTGTTAGATTTGCTCGTTTTGTTTGTGGTTTTATGGTGTCTGTCCTCACGCGCCCTCCCACGACGGGGTGCTTTTGGAGCAGGTAGATATTTTCAACACAAATCCAGCACTTCGTACACGCGGTCAGGACGGAGACATGGCGAGACGTCCACCGGCAGGCTGGGAGAGACGAATGAAGGGACGATGTTGGAAACCTTGCGGGTGAGTGTTTTGTTTTTTTTTTAAATCACGCGCTCTGTTTTTGCTGATGTGTTCCGCAGTGTTGCGTTAATACTCACTGTAAACATAGAAGTGAATGCGGTGCAGTGATGCAGTTGATTGGTTAGACTGAGTGTTTGTGTGCCACTCAAAGACGCTTTGATTGGTGAAATTAGCAGAAGTTGACGAGGATTGGCCAAAATTGTGGGAAAGTTGCGGTGATTGGACAAAGTTGCAAGGTCATGCAATAGCCACGCTGATTGGCTGATTTCATGTGAATTGACACAATCGCAATGTTGTGAAATCCTGGAGGGGCTGATAGATTGGGCTGGGCGATTAACTGAAATACAACCAAAACTGACTGTTGGAACATAAAACCGATGTAATCTTGGTCATGTCTGGTTTTTTTGTTTGTTTTTGTGGGCTATATTAATCATATATTCCATAACCTACATATGTTGAAGCATGTGGGAATGTTTGGTGATTACATATGTAAGGCGACTTCACACCTCAGAAAGGACAAAGACTCTCAACCGCCAGTGAAGAACAAAGACGTTCCCAGACACTGCAGTGGAGACCGGAGGAGCTGCCATCACCCCCCAGGGCCATGAGGAGGAGTACGGAGACAATGGGGGGATTAAGATAATGAGGGATGTCAGCCTTTGATATGCATGTCTTTTGTTATGTGCAAGTATAAGTTCACAGAGCCGGAGGTATTCGGTCTCTTTTCTTGCTTCTGCTTCTGCACTGAGATGAGACTTGTTAGAGGAGCTGATAATAAACTTTGGTTTATATATCACACCGCCTCGTTCTTCCAAGCTCTTCTACAGTTTTTCCCTTTTTCTTGTTATGTGCGTGTGTATATGAGAGCTTTCATGTACTGCACCTTTAAGCTGTCTCCCACGTGTGCAGTGGCATGACTCCCCAATTCAGTAGCGGTGCAGTCAGCACTATTTGGAAGCGGCAAAGCATGGTGGAAATATTAAAACCGCTTGTGCCAAAAAGAAATGTGGTGTTCGTCCACATAGTATGAAATGATTGACTCTTTTATCAGCTTTTTTTTTCTTATTTCAGACAAGGATAAAAAGGAGATGTTTTTACCTTTACATGTTTTGACTGTTGGCTGCAGTCTTCCTCAGAAGTGTCAGCTGATTGCTGTGAAGTGTCATTTGTCAGCTGTTTTTCCTAGGTGGGGCCAACCCAGCAGAACTGTTAGAGCCACTGGGCTGGGCCCGCCCTCCACCATCCGTCTCTGGAGAATGTGGTCCTAGGTGTGGGAAAGCATAAATGCCCCCTCATCCCGATTCATGCTGTCCTTTCCCCGCTTCCTGATTTCTGTGGCCTCCTTGATCCAGCGTTTGTGTCTGTTACTCTCCGATCCAATAATTTTGATGTTGTCCCAGTCCATGATGTGATTGTTTCTTTTCCAGTGATCTGATATTGCTGATTTTAATATTGCTTGTTTTGCCTTTTCTTTTTGCAATCTTGTGAGCCGTCCTTGTGTTTCCTTCTCACATTCCGTCTGGTGTTCTTTTTTCCTTGTGGTGAAGGAGCTTCCCATTTCTCCGATGTAAGTCTTGTTACATGATCTGCATGATATTTGGTATATTATGTTGCATTTTTTGCCTTGTTCTATTTTGCCCTTGGGGTGTACTAATAACTGTCTTAATTTTTTGTATGGTTTTACCACTGTGTTTATTTTGGGTTTTTTCATGATCTTTTGAATTGGTTCTGTTATCCCTCGGATGTATGGTATGGTTATGATGCCCTTGTTTTTGATTTCAGCTTTTGGTCTGTGTCTTTTTTCCTTTTTGTTTTCTTTGTTTTTGACTTGCTGTTTCCCTTTATTTATGGCCCATATTGGGTACTGGCAGCGTGTGAGTGCATGTCTTATGTGGTTTTCCTCCTCCTGTCTGTCTTCTTGGTTTGTGATGATGGTGGCCCGTTCGTATAGTGTCCTGACAGCTGATAGTTTGTGTGCTGTGGGGTGTTCTTATGGTTGGTTTTCTGTAGACTGGGATTTTTTTTACTACCATCATCATCATTGTGATGGATTTTCATGTCCAGAAAAGCTATGGTACCATTTTCTTCCTGTTACTGTGTGAAGAAAATGGTTTTTATTTTTGTTTATATTTTTGTGCATATATTTTAAATAATCAACTGAAAAAAGTTAGCAGAATGTTTTTTTGAAATTTAGAAAGAAAGCTGTAGATTTCCAGATAAAAAATATTAAATTTATGTGAAAAAATGCAGATTCACAAGAAAAAAATACAATGGAGCTGCAGTTTAAAAACAGCTCAAGAAAAGAAAACAATGTAGTGCACATATCTGGTCTCAGGATTGTCAAATTATTGGTAGGCCTACATATTTAGAGATTTTATTTCCAATAATGAAAATGTCAAAAAATAACCGATTGCAAGGGTCTTTGTCAGATACAACGGAGACAGTTTTCCCTGACACATAGGCAGCCACAGCAGCCTGCCTTTGGAGTGCCTCTGTGGGGCTTTGGCTTTTATGTGGCCAGAACTTGCGGTCCAGTCAGTTGGGGGGGGGGGGGGTTGAAAAAACATTCTGCCAAATTTTTTTAGTTGATTATTTATTTTGAATTGAAACATTACACTGGTGTCAGAAGTGGGATTATTGAGAGATGGAAGTGAGGATTAAGATAGAGATTCAACAGCTTGAATAGCTCATTGCCCAGATGGAGATGGACAGAAGCGCAAGCACGCCAGTCCCCAGAGCTGTGTGCCGCAAAGAATGAGGAAACAGGCCGGATGGAGCAAGCTGTCCCATGTCCTGCCTTTTTCAAGGCAGGAGGGGGAGTGCCAGTGGGGAAACTATGAACCAATGATCCCACTGCAGCCGAGGGCAGTGATCAGCACAGATGCGACCGTTCCAACCCCAGTACCACCGACCCACCAGCTGGCCAAGCTTCCCCTCTTCGGTGGCGAAACCTTGCTGGATGACTACCTCGTCCAGGTTGAACTGACTGCCACGCTCAATGGCTGGACACCTGAAGAGACAGCTGTGCAGGTTGCACTGGCTCTGGAGGGTGGAGCTGTCTGCATGCTGTCTGATCTCCGGTCTGAGGAACGGCACAGCTGGTCAGCGCTACAGGGAGCACTTCAGAAGCGGTTCAGGAGGGCGACCCATGCTGACCCCACTTGGGAACAGCTGGCTAGCCGACAGTGATGCAACCAAGAGAACCTGAGGGCTTATGCAGCAGATGTCTGGCTGCTGACACAGTGCGGCTACCCGGACTTCACGCCAGAGGCGGTGAAGAAGCTCACCCTTCAGAGTGCTCCAGTCGACCCGGCTCCGAGAACACATCCGGATTCATGCCACAAGCAGCTGGGAGATGGCCATGGCAAAGGTGGAGTGGGTGGAGGCGATGCTGGAGCACACGGCTGATGTTTCATCACCAAGGCAGAAAGCTTTCCAGGCCACAGCCGAGAGCGAGGACAAGGAAGAGCTGTGCCAGACCAAAGCTGCACGGCCAGTGAGAGTACAATGGCAGCACGAGGAGGGATGCTTCCACTGTGGAGAGCCAGGCCACGTCGTGCGTCACTGCCCTGTACCTACCCCGCCACAACCAGCCCCCTCACCAGCTTTAAACTAGAGCGAGGTGGCACAGATGGGGACCTGCGTCCTCTCACAGACATTTTCCCCAACAAACTCTCACCACGTCTGGGTCAACTTGGACACTCGCAAGGGCTGTACCTGCAGTGCAGTCTGGACAGCACTCCAGTCTGGGCCCTGATCAACACCAGTTCTACCACCTCCCTGGTCTGACCTGGGGTGCTGCCCGGTACAGATGAACTCAGATCGCTGGGGTGGGAGCCCACCAGGCACTGCATCACCACAACTACCGGTAAGCACGCCAGATTGGGAGGGCGATAAGTCCTTGTCATGGGTGTGGCCAGTCAGAACACGAACCACCCATTCTGACTGGCTGAAGTCCAAGACCCCTGCATCATCAGACTAGACCTGTTCACAGCACAGAGTGCAAAGATCGACACTACCAGCTCTTCTCTCCTTCTGGGGACCAAGACCATCATGCTCTGTGGCAAGAGACAAATGGGGAATCAAGAGACCCACGTGATTGAGGGGCCGTCAGTGCAGGCCGAGCCGAGGGGAATGCCACCAGAGCGGACCGCTGCAGCACGACCAGCGCGAACGATGGAATCGTCATCGCCACGACAGATAGCAGTGAGGGGCCGCCAGCAGAACGAATCGCCACCTCATCAGAAACCCAGCAGGTGGTCGAGGAACTGTTCCAGCAGAGCTGCAGGGATTAGAGTCGGGGCAGAGATGCCAGCTGCAGGAGCTGCTGGACGGCTACGTTGATGTCTACACCACCAGGGGTGAAGAGTGTACCTGAACCAGTTTGGTGCAGCACTAGATCGACACTGGCAAGACCAGGCCGATCCGGCTCCGCCCCGTCATCTGCCTTTTTCAAGGCAGGCGGCAGCAGAGCAAAAGGTTCAGGAGATGCTGGAGGCAGATGTCATTGAACCCTCCAGCAGCCCTTGGGCAGCGCTGGTGGTTCTGGTCAAGAAGAAGGATGGTTCATGGGAGTTCTGTGTGGACTACCGGCGCTTGAATGATATCACCCATAAGGACTCCTACCCTCTGCCCCGCATTGACAACACACTGGATTACATTGCCGGCTCCAGCTGGTTCAGCTCGGTTGACCTCCGCAGTAGCTGTTGGCAGGTGGAGTTGGCACCAGAGGCCAGCCAGAAAACAGCCTTTTCCATCGGGCAAGGACTGTGGCAATTCAAGGTGATGCTGTTTGGATTTTGCAATGCCCGGCCACCTTTGAACACCTGATGGAGCGAGTGCTGGCTCACGTCCCCCGGAGTCGCTGCATTATTTATCTCGATGACCTGCTGGTTCATGCAGGAAGTTTTGGTGGTGCCCTGTCCAACCTCTGGGAGGTGTTGGACACCGCCGGGCCGGGCTGTGGCTCCACCCTCGGAAATGCTACCTGTTTCGGTGAGAAACCACCTTCCTGGGCCACGTCGTTAGTGCTGTGGGAGTCGTCACTGACCCAGAAAAGATGGCAACGGTGAGAAACTGGCTAGTCTCACGGGACATAGGAGAACTGCGGAGCTTCCTCGGACTGGCCTCCTATTATAGGATGTTTGTGAAGGATTTTGCCACCATCATCAGTCCGCTGCATCAGCTGACACAAAAGGGCTGCACTTTCAAGTGGAGTAAGGACTGTGCTGCTGCTTTTTCCCGGCTCCGCTCGGTGCTCATCGGAGCTGTGGTATCCCAACCCGAACCACCCCTTCATTGTGGACATAGACACTGGCAGCCAGGGAATCAGGCAGTGTTATCCCAGGAGAGACAGCACGAAGAGCAGGTGGTTACCTTTTTCAGCCGCACTCTCAGCAGAGCCAAAAGGAATTATTGCATCATCCCCCGAGAGCTGCTGACATTTCCACCCATATGTTTACAGGGGAAGGTTTCAGTTCAGGACAGACCATGCTTCCCTGACCTGGCTACTGAACTTTAAAGAGCCGAATGGACAGTTAGCGAGATGGCTGGAGGCACTGCAGGATTATGACTTTCAGATTGTGCATTGAGCAGGCCACCTCCATGCCAATGCTGATGCGCTGTCCGAGCGCCCCTGTGCTGTGAAGGACTGTTGGCACTGCCAGCGGGCCAAGGATCGTGACTCGGCAGTCTCATGGGCTGCTGCTCTTCAGACTGCTGTGGCTGGGGACAGCGTAGCGGCTCACAGCTCTTCCTCAGACCATCAGCCAGCGCTCCCCAGCGATGATGTCACAGAGGCCCTCGGCACACAGCAGCTTTGGATCGAACAGGATGGAGATTCTGTCATCTCCCGGGTCCAGCAGTGTCTGGACATGGACCAGTGGCCCACCTGGGAGACTGTGTCTGCACTGCGCTCGGAGACCAAGGCCTTGCATTCCCCATGGTCCAACCTTTGCTGTCTTGAGGGTGTCGTCTCCCGGCAGTGGCAGCTGCTGGTCCCTCGACGGCTCTGCCCCAAGGTGCTCCAGTTGGTCCAGGGGTCGGTGGGGGAAGCCACTTTGGGGTGACGAAGACCCTGCAGCATCTTCCGGCCCAGTTCTACTGGCCAGGATGTCATCAAGACGTGGAGCTCCATGTCCACTGCTGTGACACCTGCATGGCTCAGAAAGGGCTGTCAGCGCTCCCATGTCCCCTTGCAGCAGTACCAGATAGGTGCACCCATGGAGCGTGTGGGGGTGGAGATTCTGGGCCCTTTTCCAGCCACAGATCAGGAGAACTGTTACATTCTTGTTGCAATGGGTTACTTCACCAAGTAGCCAGAGGCGTATGCGGTCTCTGATCAGAGCGCCGCCACCACAGCATCAAAGCTGGTGGACCAGATGTTTTGTCAGTTTGGTGCCCTGGAGGAGCTGCACAACGACCAGGGATGGAACTTCGAGGCAGAGGTCTTTGGGGAGGTCTGCAGGCAGCTGGGCATCCGGAAGACCCAGCCAGACCACCCCGCTGCACCCACAGAGCGATGGCCTGGTTAAACGCTTTAACCGGATCCTGACCACCCAGCTTGCCGTCCTAGTGGACCACCAACAGCGAGACTGGGACCTGCACCTGCCTCTGGTCCTATGGGCATGCCGGACAGCAGTTCAAGAATCCACTCGGTGCACCCCGGCAGTGCTGATGTTTGGATGAGAGCTGTACACCCCGGTGGACTTGGTGTTCGGCACTGCCTCAGAGCCGGAGGTGGAGGGCAGACCGGGGTTGGATTATTTGTTTTGCTTGAGAGAATGTCTTCACACAGTGCATGAACTGGCTTGGGAGGCCCTGGTAGTGGTGGTGAGTCGACAGAAGCGATGACTCCCGTTGCCAGGGGAGAGACTTTGCATGCGCGGATCAAGTCTGGGTTTTCTGCCTGGAGCGGAAAAAGGGACTGTCACCAAAGCTGGCGAGCCACTGGTCAGGACCGGGCATGGTCCTACAGAGACTGTCGGATGTAGTGTACAGGGTGAGGCTGCAGAAGAGGAATGGAATGATGGTGCTTCAACGCAACCGCCTCGCCCCATACCAGTCAGCTGCCCCGCGGGTGGCTGAACCAGAAGCCCCATCTCGACCGAAGACCCCGGCCGAGGCTTGGATGGACACTTAATGGGCCCGTGCGTGCCAGCCGCCGCCGCTGGTGGGTGCCCTAACGCCTGGACAGGTTTGTATTGGGCTTTTGAGTTGGACTTATTTTTCTGGGTACAGAAACCAGTCCGGGGGGGGGGGGGGCAGTGTAACGTCAGAGCTGTGATAAGGGGCGGGGGATTCACCTGGCATGCTTTGCACTGCGGGGTTATAATTCTTGTGTTCTGACCGTTGTAGTGTTATAAGTCTGATTGTGATAGTGTTGTTTTCCCTGCGTGTGAGAGATTGTGTGTCTGTGTCACCCTGTGTGAAGTGAATGTGAATTACCTCCCCTCTGTTCTGCGTAACTTGTCAGTGAAGAAATAAATGCCTGTTACATTCCAAATCCTCTCTCATTATTCTGTGAAACCTTGAAACGTCACAATATTCTTTTTATAACATCATAGATTTAAGAGTGGGGAAAAAAGGTACTTTTGTCTTACGAAGCCTTATCTTATGAAGAAAAACATCCAAGCCCAGCTACATTTTGCAAAAACACATTTGAAATCTCCCAAACACACGTGGGAAAATGTGTTATGGTCCGATGAAACCAAGGTTGAACTTTTTGGCCATAATTTTAAAAGGTATATTTGTTGCAAACACAACACTGCTCATCACCAAAAGAACACCATACCTACAGTGAAACATGGTGGTGGCAGCATCATGCTTTGGGGCTGTTTTTCTTCAGCTGGAACTAGGGCCTTAGTCAAGTTGGAGGGAATTATGATTAGTTCCAAATACCAGTCAGTGGTGGCACAAAACCTTCAGGCTTCTGCTAGAAAGCTGAAGATGAAGAGGAACTTCATCTTTCAGCACAACAATGACTCAAAGTACACATCCAAATCAACAAAAGAATGGCTTCACTAAAAGAAGATTAAGGTTTTGGAATGGCTCAACCACAGTCCAGACCTGAATCCGATCGAACATCTGTGGGGTGATCTGAAGAGGGCTATGCACAGAAGATGCCCTTGCAATCTGACAGATTTGGAGCGTTTTTGCAAAGAAGAGTGGACAAATATTGCCACATCAAGATGTGCCACGCTAATAGACTCCTACGCAAAAAAGACTGAGTTCTGTAATAAAAGCCAAAGGTGTTGCAACAAACTATTAGTTTAAGGGTGTGCATATTTATGCAAAACAGGTTATTGTAAGCTTTTTATTTTTTTTATTTTTCTCCTTAAAAGATTTGAGTTTTTTTTTCAATTGGGGTGAACAGGTTATAGGTCACATTAGTGGTGGAAAGAGGAAGTTTTGAAATGATTGATCTTGGTCTCATTTTTTTACATCACAAAAACCTGGCATTTGAACAGGGGTGTGTAGACTTTTTTATCCACTGCATGTCAAAACTATAGTGAATATAAGGCACCGTTATAATTTATTCATCACCAACCCTTAATGACACATTCGCAATAATTCAACACTGTGTACTTTGAGAACCCCCCTCTGTGTTTACCTCCTAATGTCCCGTCAACTCTGTACAGCGCCTCCTCCCTCATCTGAACCCAAAGATCCTCATTGGTCCCGTGGACTACTGGGCTTGCTGAAGAAGTGGAAAAAGATTGCGAAGAGGGTGAAGAAAATGTCTGCCATGATTTCTTTCTCAAGCACTGCTGAATCAAACTGTATTCTGGATATAGAAGCTGTAGTAGCTGATCCATGCTCGTTATTGTCTCCAAATGGGGCTTATCATCTGACGGCACTGGATCCTGGAGATGAGAGAGCGGAAAAATATAGCTTTGTAACATGAATTTTATTTTTATGTCCTAATGTCATCAAAAAGCAAGTGCTACAATGATTAGTTTGGTAACAAAAAAAAAAAACCAATCAAATCTAAAGCACAACTGAAATTTGCTTCATTTACTGTTCACTGTGACACAGCTTTGTTGTCTCTCTCCTCCTGACCGAGGTCCCCATTTCCTCCCCATGCCTTACACTTTCACTGTCTGTAGCTTGCACATGACTGGCTTCAAATATTTGTGGAAACTTGTGCGGTTGCATTGCATGCTCAAGCGGCTTGAATATGCCGTATCATTGATCTGACCAAATTCACTCTTCAGTTGTTGAACACTGGTGGCAAGCTGGTCCAGTGCAGAGGTTGAGTGTTAATTTTTGTGCAGATAGGAATATACAGAGCCAACTGGCTAAAATCCCCCAAAAGGCAGAGCTATTTCGTGAAATTTGTGATATAGCTTTGTGATATTTGTGATATCTTTGTGAAATTTGTGATATAGCTGTGATATAAGTTGCTATATAGTGTGATTAGTGGCAGTCACCTTTAATTTGGGATAAAGCAGCTAGAACCTTGGAGAGTGTGCCCTGACATGCTAGATACCTACAGTGGGGAAAAAAAGCATTTAGTCAGCCACCAATTGTGCAAGTTCTCCCACTTAAAAGATGAGAGAGGTCTCCAATTTTCATCATAGGTATACCTCAACTATGAGCGACAAAATGAGAAAAAAAAATCCAGAAAAATCACATTGAAGGATTTTTAATGAATTAATTGGTAAATTCCTCGGTAAAATAAGTATTTGGTCACCTACAAACAAGCAAGATTTCTGGCTCTCACAGACCTGTAACTTCTTCTTTAAGAGGCTCCTCTGTCCTCCACTCGTTACCTGTATTAATGGCACCTGTTTGAACTCTTTATCAGTATAAAAGACACCTATCCACAACCTCAAACAGTCAGACTCCAAACTCCTCTATGGCCAAGACCAAAGAGCTGTCAAAGGACACCAGAAACAAAACTGTAGACCTGCACCAGGCTGGGAAGACTGAATCTGCAATAGGTAAGCAGCTTGGTGTGAAGAAGTCAACTGTGGGAGCAATTATTAGAAAATGGAAGACATACAAGACCACTGATAATCTCCCTCCATCTGGGGCTCCACGCAAGATCTCACCCCATGGGGTCAAAATGATCACGAGAACGGTGAGCAAAAATCCCAGAACCACACGGGGGGACCTAGTGAATGACCTGCAGAGAGCTGGGACCAAAGTAACAAAGGCTACCATCAGTAACACACTACGCCGCCAGGGACTCAAATCCTGCAGTGCCAGACGTGTCCCCCTGCTTAAGCCAGTACATGTCCAGGCCCATCTGAAGTTTGCTAGAGAGCATTTGGATGATCCAGAAGAGGATTGGGAGAATGTCATATGGTCAGATGAAACCAAAATAGAACTTTTTGGTAAAAACTCAACTTGTCGTGTTTGGAGGAGAAAGAACACCATACCTACTGTGAAGCATGGGGGTGGAAACATCATGCTTTGGGACTGTTTTTCTGCGAAGGGACCAGGACGACTGATCCGTGTAAAGGAAAGAATGAATGGGGCCATGTATCGTGAGATTTTGAGTGAAAACCTCCTTCCATCAGCAAGAGCATTGAAGATGAAACGTGGCTGGGTCTTTCAGCATGACAATGATCCCAAACACACCGCCTGGGCAATGAAGGAGTGGCTTCATAAGAAGCATTTCAAGGTCCTGGAGTGGCCTAGCCAGTCTCCAGATCTCAACCCCATAGAAAATCTTTGGAGGGAGTTGAAAGTCTGTGTTGCCCAGCGACAGCCCCAAAACATCACTGCTCTAGAGGAGATCTGCATGGAGGAATGGGCCAAAATACCAGCAACAGTGTGTGAAAACCTTGTGAAGACTTACAGAAAACGTTTGACCTCTGTCATTGCCAACAAAGGGTATATAACAAAGTATTGAGATGAACTTTTGTTATTGACCAAATACTTATTTTACCGAGGACTTTACCAATTAATTCATTAGAAATCTTTCAATGTGATTTTCTGGATTTTTTTTCTCATTTTGTCTCTGATAGTTGAGGTATACCTATGATGAAAATTGGAGACCTCTCTCATCTTTTAAGTGGGAGAACTTGCACAATTGGTGGCTGACTAAATACTTTTTTGCCCCACTGTATGTGGGCCCATGAATAGTCAGTGAGCCAATTAGACCAAGTCTTTGCAGTTTTATAAATGGGATTTTCCTCAGTGGGCTTTTGGTTAACAAGCTCTACAACTAGTTAATGACCGAATTATTGGGTTTAAAGTTATAATGAGAAGTAGGCTGTAGGGGCCAGACAAGACTCCCTCACCTGCCTCCAAAGGGCACGCCAATGTCTGTATATCAGTTCTCAGAGTAAACTTTCCCCAGTGTAGAATCAGAGCAGATGTTCCCCTACTAAAAGTGGGGCTCTACATATAGCAAACAGGACATCAACACGTCGTCAAGCTTTGATGTGCATCTCGCTGTCTGCTCATTATTGAAATTGATTGTAAAATCTGTTGCCACAACAGAGTTTGGGAGTGCTGCACTGGCAAAGCTTCCCTTGTGTACCCTTGATAAACTGCCATCCAGAACTGTATCAAAAATAACGAAAAGTACAATACACTATCTTAAAACTCTTAAAATTTATTTTAAAACAAGGGTTCTACAGCATAATCGCCCAGGGGAGTTACATGGGTCCGTCTTCCAGTGGGCTCACCACCTGCAGGAGGGACCATGGGGGGTCCGGTGCTTTGTGGATCAGGTGGCGGTCAAAGGCAGAGACCTTGGCAGTCTGATCCCAGGCTTCCTAAACTATCCCCCCCCCCCCACACACACCTTGCTGCCTTTATATTGGAGTTTTCCCCGGTGGACGAAAGGGTTGTTTCCCTGCGCCTTCAGGTTGGGAAACGGATCCTGACCATCATTTGTGCCTATGCACCAAATGATGGTTCAGAATGCCCACCCTTTTTGGAGTCTCTGACTGGGGTGCTGGAGGGTGCTCTTCTTGGAGACTCCATTGTCCCACTAGGGGACTTCAATGCACACATGGGCAACGACAGTGAAACCTGGAAGGGGGTGATTGGGAGGAACGGCATGCCTGATCTGAAACCAAGTGGTGTTCAGTTATTGGACTTCTGTGCTAACCACAGTTTGTCCATGACGAACACCATGTTCAAGCATAAGGGTGTCCATATGTACACCTGGCACCAGGACACCCTAGGTCGTAGGTCGATGATTGACTCTGTTATTGTGTCATCAGACCTGTAACTGTATGTCTTGGACACTTGGGTAAAAAGAAGTGCAGAGCTGTCAACTGATCACCACGTGGTGGTGAGTTGGATCCGATAGCAGGGGAGGAAGCCATTCAGACCTGGTAGACCCAAACATATAGTGGTGTGGTCTGCCACAAGTGTTTGGGTTTTTTTTTGTATGTTTGTCACATTTAAATGTTTCAGATCTTAAAACAAATTTAAATATTAGACAAAGATAACACAAGTAAACACAAAATGCAGTTTTTAAATTAAGGTGTTTATTATTACGGGTAAAAAAAAGGCAAACCTACATGGCCCTGTGTGGAAAAAGTGCCCCCCCCCCCCGTTAAAACATAAATTAACTGTGGTTTATCATATCTTTGGAAAGCCGAGTTCAATTTCTCTTGCCACACCTAGGCCTGATTACTGCCACACCTGTTCTCAATCAAGAAATCACTTAAATAGAACCTGCCTGACAAAGTGAAGTAGACCAAAAGATCCTCAAAAGCTAGACGTCATCCTGCGATCCAAAGAAATTCATTAACAAATGAGAAACAAAGTAACTGAGATCTGTCAGTCTGAAAAAGTTTATAAAGCCATTTCTAAAGCTTTGGGACTCCAGTGAACCATGGTGAGAGCCATTATCCACAAATGACGAAAACGTGGAACACTGGTGAACCTTCCCAGGAGTGATCAGCTGACCAAAATTACCCCAAGAGCGCAGCAACGACTCATCCAAGAGAAAACAGAAGACCCCACAACAACATCCAAAGAACTGCAGGCCTCACTTGCTTCAGTTAAGGTCAGTGTTCATGACTCCACCATAAGAAAGAGACTGGGCAAAAATGGCCTACATGGCAGAGTTCCAAGACGAAAACCTCTGCTGAGCAAAAACAAACATGAAGGCTCGTCTCAGTTTTGCCAGAAAACATCTTGATGATCCCCAAGACTTTTGGGAAAATACTCTGTGGACTGACGAGACAAAAGTTGAACTTTTTGGAAGGTGTGTGTCCCTTTATATCTGGCGTAAAAGTAACAGCATTTCAGAAAAGAAACATCATACCAAGAGTAAAATATGGTGGTGGTAGTGTGATGGTCTTGGGCTGTTTTGCTGCTTCAGGACCTGGAAGACATGCTGTGGTAAATGGAACCATGAATTCTGCTGTCTACCAAAAAATCCTGAAGTAGAATGTCCGGCCATCTGTTCATTACCTCAAGCTGAAGTGCACTTGGGTTTGGCAGCAGAACAATGATCCAAAACACACCAGCAAATCCACCTCTGAATGGCTTAAGAAAAACAAAATGAAGACTTTGGAGTGGGCGAGTCAAAGTGTTTACCTGAATCCGATTGAGATGCAGTGGCATGACCTTAAAAAGGTGGTTCATGCTCAAAAACCCTCCAATGTGGCTGAATTACAACAATTCTGCAAAGGTGAGTGGGCTAAAATTCCTCCACAGTGCTGTGAAAGATTCATTGCCAGTTATGCCAAATGCTTGATTGCAGTTGTTGCTGCTAGGAGTTGTCCAACCAATTATTAGGTTTCGGGGGCAATCACTTTTTCACACAGGGCCATGTAGGTTTGGATTTTTTTCCCTTAATAATAAACACCTTCATTTAAAAACTGCATTTTGTGTTTACTTGTGCTATCTTTGTCTAATATTTAAATTTGTTTGATGATCTGAAACATTTAAGTGTGACAAAAAAATGAGAAATCAGGAAGGGGCAAACACTTTTTCACACCACTGTATAGTGAGGGTGTGCTGGGAACATCTGGCTGAGGCCTCTGTCCAGGAGGTCTTCAACTCCCACCTCCAGAAGAACTTTGACCACATTCTGAGGGAGTCTGGAGACATGGAGTCTGAATGGTCCACGTTCTCCACCACCATTGTTGAAGTGACTGTCCAGAGCTGTGGCTGCAAGGCCGTCGGTGCATCTTGTGGTGGCAACCCCCAAACCAAGTGGGGGACACCAGTGGTGAGGAGGGCCATTAAGCTGAAGAAGGAGTCCTATCGAGCTTGGTTGGCTTGTGGGACTCCCAAAGCAGCTGAGGTGTACTAGCAGGTTAAGCAGAGTGCAGTTTGGGTGGTTGCTGAAGCAAAAACTCGGGTATGGGAGGAGTTCAGCGAGACCATGGAACAAGACTGGGCTGCACTGTGGCGCAGTGGTTTAGCACTGTGGCAGCACAGTTTTACCCTCGGCCGGGGGATCGCGGGGATCATGAGATCGTGAGTTCGATCCCAGCCCCCGACCAACAGTGAACTGTGTGGAGTTTGCATGTTCTCCCCGTGTTGCGCGGGTTTACTCCGGGATTTCTCCGGTTTCCTCCCGCACACCAAAAACATGTAGGTTTAGGGCGCTTGCGCACGCAGCAACCAGCAGCCGGTGGCTTGTCACCAGACTGCAAACCAAGTCTACCTACGGGTACAAATAAGTAACAAAAAAAAAAAAAAAGACTTTCGGTCGGCCTCGAAGAGATTCTGGTAAACTGTCTGGTGGCTCAGGAGGGGGAAGCAGCTCCCTGTCCACACTGTATATAGTGCAGATGGGGCGCTGCTGACTTCGACTGGGGATATTGTCGGGCGGTGGAAGGAATACTTCGAGGAACTCCTCAATTCCACTGACACTCCTACAGAGGAAGCAGTTTGCCGCTGAGTGTGAAGTGGCTGGGATGAGAATCAGCACCTCCAAGTCCGATTCCATGGTCCTCAGCCAGAAAAAGGTGGATTGTCCTCTCCAGGTTGGGGGACAAGCTCCTGCCCCAAGTGGACGAGTTTAAGTATCTCGTGGTCTTACTTACGAGTGAGGGGAGAATGGAGCGAGAGATTGACAGATGGATCGACGCAGCATCTGCAGTGATGCGGATGTTGTACCGGTCCGTTGTGTTGAAGAGGGAGCTAAGCTCTAAGGCAAAGCTGTCCATTTACCGCTCAATCTATGTTCCTACCCTCACCTATATTCATGAGCTTTGGGTAATGACCGAAGGAATGAGATAACGGATACAAGCAGCTGAAATGACCTTTCTTCATAGGATTGCTGGACTCACCCCTCGAGACAGGATGAGGAGCTCAGTCATCCGAGAGAGGCTCAGAGTAGAACTGGTCTCCTCCACATTGAAAGGAGCCAGCTGAGGTGGTTTGGGCATCTGATCAGGATGCCTGCTGGACGCCTCCCACTTGAGGTGTTTCGGGCACGTCCCACTGGGAGGAGACCCTGGGGCAGACCCAGGACTCGCTGGAGAGACTACGTCTCCCAGTTGGTCTGGAAACGCCTTGGTATCCTCTCTGAAGAGCTGGAGCAGGTGGCTGGGGAGAGGGAGGTCTGGGCTTCTCTGCTAGAATTGCTGCCTCCATGAACCGGACCTCTGGAAAAGCAGTTGAAGATGGATAGATGGGATAATTTTTTTAAGCATACAGTCTACAGCAGAAATGCTTTCAAAGGCAGATTCTACATATTTTGAAAAGTATCACAGAAAATGATTTGGTGTAACTTTTGTTTATGAGAGCAGTTTACAGTGTGGAGTTAGTTTCTTTGCCCTGGATAAACAGTGAATTCCTCAGCTGCCAATGTGTTGTAACATGTTGCTTTTGGCTACTGTTAGTTTTGAAGATTGTACATGTCCTCTCCTTATGTGCTTACACACTCATTGTTGCATTGAGTACACAAAGAATCAGAATACACAGCATACACAACTTTGAATAATAAAACTCTTTAGCTAAGAGAAGGTCATACATTTTTTGAATCACCTCTGTGCTTCTGCTGCTATAGTGCCACTGGGAAAAACACTGTAACTTGACCGCTCTTATATGTACATAAGGCTCAGTGTTCTTTGGACTGTCTATTATTTGCCACCTTGACAAAATAAACCAGCAGTTTCTTGCCGAATGTGTATTGTATTGCAGCATTGGGGCTCTTCAAAAGGAACAAACAGCTTGAATATTCAATGTGGTGGACCTAGTTCATACAAAAAATCTCAGGTAGATACCTTTCTGTAAATCATCCTACTATGAGTCATCTCCAAAATTATTTTTCTGCTGGCACACTACATGACTGCTCCTCTCCAGACAGTAATTGTGGGTTAAAAGGGTTAGCCGGCCAATAGAAGCAGCTGTATCATCTGACTAATGTCATTGGAGCTGGTAATGTTCTTTTGAAGTGTCAGATATTAATTCTTCCTCGGGAATGAGACTGGTGGTTGTTTCATTTCCCAGGCTGGGAAGGAAAAGACGGGCACAGCTGGCATTACCCAGAACAGAAACCTGATCTCTTTGATTTTGGTCTGTTCACTTGTCTTTTGTCCTGCCTCCCCTCTCTCTCCCATTACTCTTCTCATTTACTGTCAATATTAACTAACTTTGCATACCTCCTTTTACTTATATTCATCTTTAATACAAAATTATTTACAAAAATGATCATAGTATTTCAGTAACCATCCTGTAGAAAATATGTGTATCTGTAGGCAATGGACAATATATTTGCAACTGGACCAATGGCTTTCTGGTTCCTGTATGTAGTATGAGTGTATTAGTATTAGTCAGTATTAGTCATAGTTCACCTCGTCTTTGTGATACTGAATACTGTAGATAATGTATTTTAAGGCATTTTTTCCATTGCAATGTAGACATTTGAAGTTATTTTTTTTCCCCTTCTTGGTGATTATATTTGTCTAGGAATTCTCTGGTTGTAAAAACCTCTGAAAGAAACTAAAAGCCTTGGAAAATTATTTCAAGGTTTTTGTTGATTTTGGGAGCTCTGGGGGAAAAAAAAACAGTTTCATCCACCTTCCCCAAATCTGTATGACAACAGCCATAATGACATAAATTAATATAGGGGATCACTGATGTAACTAATTGCACATTAGTTAAGGCTCTGTGCCTAAATCCAAAATTGAAACATTGCTTTTCTGAATTTTCACGTGTTTTAACCTGATAAAATCAGGTCTAAGGTTCATATCAAAATGCTCACTTCATGGAGAAATACACACTGCCTTTAGTTAGATACCCTGATAGAAAAGAGCGGTTTGTGCTTCTGGGGTTTTGTGGCATCACAGACCTTTTTTTCATGCTCCCGGCGTAGTCCTACTGGCTGTAAAGCATAGATCTCAGATTGGTTCCTCCAAAGCATAGAGCGATAACAGGCACCAGAGCATCCACTTAGGTCTGGATCAGGGCTAACATTACCACCAACAGTCTAAAAGATTTTGTTTCCATGGAAAGCTATTTCTTAGTGATGCTGCTGTGCCAGCCCTGTTGAGAAGTGCTTCGGACTCACATCCAATAAGTTAATTATTTAAAGAGGTCATTGATTGCACTTTTTTCCCCACATTTTAACAGCTCACACATGCCTTTAATGAAATATTTGTGACATATTTTGTTCACATTTTATTTAAATATTTGATTATTGCAACAAGTTTGTTTTTTATTTTTCCTGCCTTTCTGAAAATGCTTTATTTTAATGCTGTCACTTTAAGAAAAATCCCTGGCCGGATTCTACTCCGCCTGCACTCTTACGTCATTTAGCCATTAGCTGGCTAGCTCCCAGCCTTTAGCTTGGATCAGTGGCACTGGCTCGAATGTCTTGAGCCAAATACAAATCAAGTCGGCCCCCAAAGTCAGTCCTGGGATTTTTAAGGGTAGTATCTTATGGAGCGGCAAGGAGAGGCAAATGCTGGCAATAACAAAAACTGTCTACAACCACAAAAACTGCTGGTGAAACCCCCACACAACCCCCCCCAAACATCTACGGAACTCCTCAAATTGCAACGCTCGCCAGCATTCACTGCTCCCCACTGCTCCATGAGATATGGGGGTAATGGCGTGAGTGGAGAAATTCTGTAAAACTATCAAAAAGACTTTTCTTGGTCACCAACAGATGCAAGAAAATTCTCCACTTGAGTCACCAAAGATTCCACAGCCGACCAGACAAGTGGCCGACCCGACCTGTTACAACTGAGCCGTGAATGTTTGTCTTAAAGAATGAATGAAATAATGCATCACTGGTTGACAGAGGTGTGTGGTTTTAGTAGTCAATAGAGTACGACTGGTCCTTGGAGTACAATAAGCACAGAAACATTTGTGAATGAGTGGCTAAATTGCTAGCTCCAGCTAGCAACCTCGGATCCCAGCTTGAGAAAATAAAACTAACTAAGCTAAAATATAAGAGTGAAATATATGGTCAGGTGTTGTTAGCTGGACAAGGACTCTAGTGGGGGTGAATAGAATTGATAGAAAATAGAAATCAAAACAGGCTGCATCCAGGCAGCCTGTCCATCACCTCCTCCCTGCTGAAGCAAGCTGTGTCCCAGTTACGGTGATCAAGTTGGGCTGCTTTGCTTGCTAGTATTAACAGTTCATAGTAGAATCACGGCAAAAATATTACAAAATAAGCCAGAATAACCCAAGATATATCATAGACTGTGGATTAGTGAACCAGGCGGAAACATGGATGACTATTAGGGTAAATGAAATCTGTTTTTTTTTTTTGTTTTGTTTTGTTTTTGCAGGTCATTATTAAGGAATTTTTTTTTAATTTAAGTTTTTGTAAAGGGTATACATGTCATTACAGCACTGCATTGTTTACATTTTCATCACATATTCCCTTTTTTTTGTTTTTTGACAGGATTGAAAAAAAATTATTACAACACCCTTTTTTTAAGTGAAAGAAAAGAAAAATTAAAAAAAAGAGAAGAAAAAATAAAGGAACATCTGAGTAGCGTTGGAACAAAGAGAGGAGCCATTACTGAAATGGTGTTTGTCAAAGATTAGATCTAATGGAAGACACATATGCGTTCCAGGGTTGCCAAAAGTTCAAGAACCCATCCATGTCCTGTCTCAGTGCGAATGTCAACTTTTCCATCAAATAAATGTCCTGAATCACGTTAATCCAATCTTCAGGTGCAGGGCAGTCTCTCAACATCCATTTTTTTGTAAGTGCTTTTTTACTTGCCACTATCAAAACACTGAATAAGTATTTTTCTCCTCGTCTTTCCAGTGATTCCAGTAGCAAACTCAAATACAAAGTTACAAAAGAAAAGGGGACTGTTACTTTGAATATTTTCCCCAATATTGTCTGTACATTAGTCCAATATTGGTGGATAACTGGGCATGACCAAAACACATGAAAATGATTTGCAGTCTTTTCACCACACAAGCGCCAGCAATTCAACCCTTTACGAGTAAATTTGTTTTGAGCAGGTGTTCTGAAAAATCTTACCAAATTTTTCCATCCAAATTCTCTCCACTGCAGGGATGAAGTACTTTTCCATTGTTGTTTATTTAGCTTTTCCCATATTTCCAGTTGTAAAGTGAAATTCCCCTCTTTTTCCCATTTCTCTTTTATATATGATGTGTTGTCTCCTTTTAAATCTTGAAGACCTTGGTATATTTTAGAGATGTATCTGATCCCTGGGATCCCTTTATATGCCATTAAGAAAACCTTCAGAACACCTGACTGGGCCCTTTCCAAATCCTCCTAAGTATTTTGTTTATGTGGTGTCTAAGCTGAAAGAACCTGTAAAGGTCTTGATTTATTAGACCTTGTTTTTTCAAATCTTCAAAACTTTTTAAAGTTTGCCCTTTAAAAAAATTGTGATATTTTATCAGTCCATTCTCTTTCCACTTTTTAAATCTCGTGTCTGTTTTATTAGGAGTAAAATCCTGATCATAGGAAATCCATTGCAATAATCGATAGGGTTCTTTAGTTTGATTCTCTCTGACTATCTTAAACCAAATTTTTAGCGGGGTCTCTATCCACGTTAGTGTGATTCAGATGTTTAGGTAAGGCATTATTCCCTATTATCGCCTGTAGGGGAATGTGACTTGTTATTTCATTCTATCTCCTTCCATTGTGCAGTGTAGACTGGGTTACATATCTCTACTAAAGTTTTTTTTTTTTTCCACAATATCTTTATTGAACCTTTTTTTTTTAAACAAACATGATACAAACAATCAAACACTAACACTAAAGTACTACAAAAAAAAAAAATGCACTAAAAAACACCAACAACCACCAACAAAATCAGATCTTCAACAATGCTCCTCTGTTTAGTCTAGACAATCCAACACATAAGTATACATATTATGTTCACCAGTTTGGAATTTACAAGGTCCACACACATCATTCACCTTCTTCTTCAAGAGTTATGTTTAAATTTTTTACATAATCAATAAAAGGTCTCCATATATTCTCAAACACAATTTCCTTTGATTTCAGTATATATGTTATTCTTTCTAATGGAAGGTTTGTTAACATCTGTCTTAACCACTGAGTCACATCTGGTCTATGAGTCTTTTTCCATAATAGTGCAATACATTTTTTGGCATTAAGCAAACTGAGGTCTATGAATGTTCTTTCACTTTTATTAAAATTATGCTTTTCTGGGTACAGACCCAACAAAAACAGTTTAGGATTCAATATTTGTTGGTGAGCAATATAAGCTGCGGCTTCAGCCATCACCCATTTCGGATAACTCATGTGGAATTGTATAGTAGAAGGAGTCTTTGTCTAATTTGACCTTGTTGTTATATTATACAGTTTCTTTTAACCTGTAATGTACTATCCGAAATAAATAAATTCATTCATTCAATTCATTCATTCATTCATTCATTCATTCATTCTTTTGAAATTATTTTTTCAACTGTTACCCTCACCTCTTCCCAAAACATTCTTATTAATCTACATTCCCATACACAATGAAATAGAGTTTCTACTAAAGTTTTAATTTGCGCAGCTTTAAAATAGTCCCTGATATTTGGCAGCGCGAGCCCACCTTTGTCTTTGTTTAGCTGTAGGGTTCTATACCTAATTCTTGGTTTCTTGCCCTGCCATATGAATCTTGAGATCCTTCTATCCAGTTCTTGCCATGTTTTTTTGGGAGGTTCTACCGGTATTGTTTGGAAAAGGTATAGAAGACGTGGAAGTATATTCATTTTGACTGCTTCAATTCTTTGTGCAGTACCCAAGAATGGTATCATATTCCATCTTGCTAAGTCAGATTTTATTTTTGCCATCAGTGGATCATAGTTTAGTGTTATAATTTTGTTGAGTTGTTTCGGGATATTGATCCCCAGATATTTCATAGATTCCATCTCCCAGTTAGTTTTGAATTTGCTTAGTAAATATTGATTTGGGTTATAGTTGAACGTTAAAATTTGGGTTTTATGCATGTTCAATTCATACCCCGATAACTCTCCATACTCTGAAAAAACTGAGATTAGTTCTGGAAAAGAGGTGTCTGGCTTCCCCAGGTATATTAAAATGTCATCAGCAAAGAGTGCTATTTTATGTTCCTTCTGACCAAGTGTAATACCTTGAATTTTTTGATTCTGTCTTATCCATTGGCTCAGAGGTTCTATGAAGATTGCAAAGAGCAATGGAGACAAGGGGCAGCCCTGACGACATCCTCTCTCCAGTTCAAAAGATGATGATAAAGGGTAAATGAAATCTGAAGAAAATAACAATATAAACTCTGCTTGGTGTGAGCTTTCTAGTACCACTGTTAGTAGTTAGGGCTGATACCCTTTGCTTCCCATCCATCTATGTATAATGGATATACAGTGGGGCAAAAAAATATTTAGTCAGCCACCAATTGTGCAAGTTCTCCCACTTAAAAGATGAGAGAGGTCTCCAATTTTCATCATAGGTATACTTCAACTATGAGAGACAAAATGAGGAAAAAAAATCCAGAAAATCACATTGAAGGATTTTTAATGAATTAATTGGTAAGTTCCTCGGTAAAATAAGTATTTGGTCACCTACAAACAAAAAAGATTTCTGGCTCTAACAGACCTGTAACTTCTTCTTTAAGAGGCTCCTCTGTCCTCCACTCGTTACCTGTATTAATGGCACCTGTTTGAACTCGTTATCAGTGTAAAAGACACCTGTCCACAACCTCAAACAGTCAGACTCCAAACTCCACTATGGCCAAGACCAAAGAGCTGTCAAAGGACACCAGAAACAAAATTGTAGACCTGCACCAGGCTGGGAAGACTGAATCTGCAATAGGTAAACAGCTTGGTGTGAAGAAATCAACTGTGGGAACAATTATTAGAAAATGGAAGACATACAAGACCACTGATAATCTCCCTCGATCTGGAGCTCCATGCAAGAGCTCACACCGTGGGGTCAAAATGATCATGAGAACTGTGAGCAAAAATCCCAGAACCACACGGGGGGACCTAGTGAATGACCTGCAGAGAGCTGGGACCAAAGTAACAAAGGCTACCATCTACGCCGCCAGGGACTCAAATCCTGCAGTGCCAGACGTGTCCCCCTGCTTAAGCCAGTACATGTCCAGGCCTGTCTGAAGTTTGCTAGAGAGCATTTGGATGATCTAGAAGAGGATTGGGAGAATGTCATATGGTCAGATGAAACCAAAATAGAACTTTATTGTAAAAACTCAACTTGTCGTGTTTGAAGGAGAAAGAACACCATACCTACTGTGAAGCATGGGGGTAGAAACATCATGCTTTGGGGCTGTTTTTCTGCAAAGGGACCAGGACGACTGATCCGTGTAAAGGAAAGAATGAATGGGGCCATGTATTGTGAGATTTTGAGTGAAAACCTCCTTCCATCAGCAAGGGCATTGAAGATGAAACGTGGCTGGATCTTTCAGCATGACAATGATCCCAAACACACTGCCCGGGCAACGAAGGAGTGGCTTTGTAAGAAGCATTTCAAGGTCCTGGAGAGGCCTAGCCAGTCTCCAGATCTCAACCCCATAGAAAATCTTTGGAGGGAGTTGAAAGTCCGTGTTGCCCATCAACAGCCCCAAAACATCACTGCTCTAGAGGAGATCTGCATGGAGGAATGGGCCAAAATACCAGCAACAGTGTGTGAAAACCTTGTGAAGACTTACAGAAAATGTTTGACCTCTGTCATTGCCAACAAAGGGTATATAACAAAGTATTGAGATGAACTTTTGTTATTGACCAAATACTTATTTTACCGAGGAATTTACCAATTAATTCATTAAAAATCCTTCAATGTGATTTTCTGGATTTTTTTTTTTCTCATTTTGTCTCTCATAGTTGAGGTATACCTATGATGAAAATTGGAGACCTCTCATCTTTTAAGTGGGAGAACTTGCACAATTGGTGGCTGACTAAATACTTTTTTGCCCCACTGTAAAAAGTCTATACACCCCTGTTCAAATGCCAGGTTTTTGTGATGTTGTGGTGACCCAGCACACTGCAGACTGACACCATTTCACACTCAGCAGGGCTGGAGGAAATGGAGGACAATTTACATATGGACAGAGAGCCCCAGGGGGCAATCAGAACAATGGACTGCTGTGTATACATCCCTGGATGAGGGAGAGGACATCCGGGTGCCAGTTGGTCACGCTAATGATAGGTATTGACTGATATGTATATCACTATGCTAATGTGCCATGCATTCTCTCTGTCTGTATAACGTGTATAAAAGAGCTTGCTATACATGCCTCAGCAGCACAGTAGCTCACTGAGCTACAAAGTGTGTCTCATTATGTTGGAGGAAATAAAACCTTGCACCCTTCCATCTCTTCGCATCTCACCTGATCTATTACCTCCACATTGGTGACCCTGGATGTGCATGGTGCGTCGCTCGACTATGCCATTTTCGCCACACTGGTGATCTGACGAGAGAGAATGACCGTCTACTCCCTCTCACTGCGCTGTGGATTCCAGAGGGCCAGAGAACGCCTGCATCCTCTTCATCCACACTGGAGCATGCTCTCCGGAGCAGGCAGCGCCGGGACCGACATGCACCATGAACGGCGACACGAGCGAACCGAAGGAAGCAGCCTGAACGGGGAAGATCATCAGCGCCGTCTGCGTTGATTTCCACCAAGCTCCCCGACCCTGGCTCACGCACCTGAAGCAGACATGCAGCCCGCACACAGGACTTTGTATGGGTTTCTCGGCCACGGCGCACAACGGGAATTTAGCCGATTGCTGTCCCCGATGGCTTTAGGGCTGCGTCTGCACCTAAAGCCAAACTGCCAAGTCCCTCACACAGCTGCAGTTGTTTCACTGCCACTACGCATCCTCGGGGAATTTGGCTATTTGCCTTCCCTACATCCTCGCAGGACCGAGCCGCGAGAGGAGTCAGAGACTTAATTTTTTTTCACAGCCACTGCGGATCACCGCCCGTGGTTTACTGGGAAAGTCCCTCGCCATGGCGGATCCACATGCAATTTTTGCGCAGCCCAGACACTTCTGACGTCCCGGGCCAGCACTCTCCCACCCCCTTCCCCCTCCTCCTCCACAGCGCTCTTCCCACACCTCACTCCCTAAAGCTGGCTGATCGCCGGTTTGTTCCATTACGCACGACACGCACCGGCCCCGTGCGCCCACAATCCACGGCCGTTCAACGTGCTGGAACTCAGAGCGGAGCACACTGTCTTTTCCACCCCTCCCCCCACGGATTGACATGCCCTCCGACACTCCTCTACAACAGGACAGTTCCACCAGAGCTGGAGCCCAAACGACGGGGGGCGGTCACAGCCCCTTCTGAGTGTTCTGGGGGGAGCTGTGTGGTGACCCAGCACACTGCAGACTGACACCATTTCACATTCAGCAGGGCTGGAGGAAACGGAGGACAATTTACATACAGACAGAGAGCCCCAGGGTGCAATCAGAACAATGGACTGCTGTGTATACATCCCTGGATGAGGGAGAGGGCATCTGGGTACCAGTTGGTCACGCTAATGATAGGTATTGACTGATATGTATATCACTATGCTTATGTGCCATGCATTCTCTCTGTCTGTATAACGTGTATAAAAGAGCTTGCTATACATGCCTCAGCATGTTCCAAGGTTGTCATAGCCAGGAGCGGCACTGGGGTTAAGCTCCCAGTGCTCATAAAATGCTCCTTACGGCGTGCGTCTCGAAAAGCCTCTGACAACTAAGTCCAACTCCTAGCCTGCCCGTGTGGTTTAGTCTCTAAGCCCGGCGGAACTGCATTTACTAATAGGAGAAGGGGCGAGGGCGGATCTCTGGCGCCTTAAAACCAGATGCTTCGGGTAGATGGTGGCTCGTCAACCTGGGAAGGTAGCCCATCTAGGGGAAGGTAAACCCTGATTTCAAACCTCCGCTGCCTTGCGGCACACCCGGTTACGGGAAAGGCTTCGGGAGTCAACCCTGAGGAAAAATCCGGAGTCGGAGCCCCTAAGGCAGTTCTCTGTTGTGCTCAACATCGTTCTGGCAGCCCCTGTGACGGCGCTGGTGCCAAACTATAGCAGCCCTGCTGTTCCTTTGGATTCATCAGTGACGTGGAGAGGGGGGACATGCTGCATGGGTAACATCTTGTCCTCCATATCTTCCTGCCTAGGCTTGAATCCTACCAACGCCCAACACTGGAAGGTAGAACACCGGTGCGCACCGGCCTGTTCAGCCACAGGCGGTGCTGTTCCAGCAGAGTAGACGTTTAGGATTCTCTTCCATGGTCATCATAGACCGACGGAGGCCGACGACATGCCTCAGCAGCACAGTAGCTCACTGAGCTACAAAGTGTGTCTCATGTTGGGGGAAATAAAACCTTGCACCCTTCCATCTCGTCGCATCTTGCCTGTTCTGTTACCTCCACAATATAAAAAAAATACGACCAAGATAAATCATTTCAAAACTTTTTCCACCATTAATGTGACCTAGAACCTGTACAACCCAATTGAAAAACTGAAATCTTTTAAGGGGAAAAGTAAAAAACTTACAATAACCTGCTTGCATAAATATGCAAACCCTTAAACTAATAGGTTGTTGCAGCACCTCTGGCTTTTATTACAGCACTCAGTCTTTTGGGGTAGGAGTCTATCAATGTGGCACATCTTGATGTGGCAATATAAGATAAGATAAGATAACCCTTTATTAGTCCCACAATGGGGAAATTCCAGGATTGCAACAGCACAGGGATAGCAACACTCAGAGCAATAATTTAGAAGATAAGAAAATAAGAGCAGTGAATATACATATGTACACATAAATATATAAATATATATATACACAGTGCGGAGCATTGTAGCTAGATGGAATAAACAGCATAACCGTCTATTTAGTTACCCCACATAGTATGAATATGTACCCACACATATTGTCACCCTCCGTAGCTACTGATATTGTCCTAGTTGTGTACTGGAGAGGACCATTTTGTGTAAGTCTGTTGCGTCTTTTGTATTCAATACTATTAGGTTGTCACGTTTTTTTGCTATCTCTGCGAGCAGCCCTGCTTAGGTTATAAAGTCTGACAGCTGTAGGTAGGAAGGACCTGCGAAACCTCTCTGTCACGCACATAGGATGATGTAGCCTACTGCTAAATGAGCTCCTCAGTGCGTTCAGTATGCCCTGCACAGGGTGGGACTCGGACTCCAGCAGAGATGACAGCTTATTCACCATCCTTCTCTCTCCTATCTCCTCCACTGGATCAAGGCACTGCCCCAGGACAGAGCTAGCTTTCTTGATCACAATGCAGGTCACGTGTGAGTATTCCCTCGGGAGATAGGTAGGCCGCATGCTAACAGCTAGCAACTCAATGTCTTTGCTGCAGTGTTGTTCTTTAACCGTGATATGTTCCGGTTTACACCAGCTGTTATTGACATACATTATCACTCCTCCACCCCTTTCCTTCCCACTGTCTGGTGTCGGGTCTGCCCGTATTGCGTGGAAACCCTCCAGTTCAATGTTAGCATCTGTTGCTAGTTCTGTTAGCCACGTCTCAGTAAACAACATCATGCTAATCTCGCTGAAGACGCTCTGGTAGCGGGTCATAGCCGCTAGCTTATCTGTCTTATTGAGTAGTGATCGAACATTCTCCATAATAACGGATGGGAGGACGGGTCTGTATCTTATATTCCTCACCCGCCGTCTTACTCCAGCTCGACATCCACGCTGTTTCCGTCTTATTTCTCCCGGTATGTCAAGTTTTTGCATTAGCACCATGGGCCGGTTAAGTGCTAATATTAATATTTGCTCACTCTTCTTTGCAAAAATGCTCCAAATCTGTCAGATTGTGAGGGCATCTCCTGTGCACAGCCCTCTTCAGATCACCCCACAAATGTTTGATCGGATTCAGGTCTGGACTTTGGGCCATTCCAAAACCTTAATCTTCTTCTGATGAAGCCATTCTTTTGTTGATCTGGATGTGTGCTTTGGGTCATTGTCATGCTGAAAGATTAAGTTTCTCTTCATCTTCAGCTTTCTAGCAGAAACCTGAAGGTTTTGTGCCACCACTGACTGGTATTTGGAACTGTTCATAATTCCCTCCACCTTAACTAAGGCCCCAGTTCCAGCTGAAGAAAAAAACAGCCCCAAAGCATAATGCTGCCACCACCATGCTTCACTGTAGGTATGGTGTTCTTTTGGTGATGAGCAGCGTTGTGTTTGTGCCAAATATACCTTTTAGAATTATGGCCAAAAAGTTCAACCTTGGTTTCATCAAGCCATAACACATTTTCCCACGTGTTTGGGAGATTTCAAATGTGTTTTTGCAAAATGTAGCTGGGCTTGGATGTTTTTCTTCGTAGGCTTCCGTCTTTCCACCCTAGATGGGAGATTGTTGTCACGTGTACTCAACAACCAGTACTTGCCAGAAATTCCTGCAGCTCCTTTAATGTTGCTGTCGGCCTCTTGGCAGCCTCCCTGACCAGTTTTCTTCTTGTCTTTTTATCAATTTTGGAGGGACGTCCAGTTCTTGGTAATTTCACTGTTGTGCCATATTTTCTCCACTTGATGATGACTGTCTTCACTGTGTTCCATGGTGTATTTAATGCCTTGGAAATTCTGTTGTACCCTTCTCCTGACTGATACCTTTGGACAGTGAGATCCCTCTGATGCTTTGGAAGCTCTCTGCGGACTATGGCTTGTGCTGTAAGATGTGACTACAAAAATGTCAGGAAAAGCCTACTAGAACAGCTGAACTTTATTTGGGGTTAATAAGAGGCCCTTTAAACGGTGACAGGTGTGTGCTGACTCCCATTTAACATGAGTTTGAATGTGATTCATTAATTCTGAATACAACCACATCCCCAGTGATAACAGGGTGTGCATATTCATGCAACCAGGTTATTGTAAGTTTTGTATTTTTTATTTTTCTCCGTAAAATATTTCAGTTTGTTTTTCAATTGGGTTGTACAGGTTATAGGTCACATTAATGGTGGAAAAAGTTTTGAAATGATTTATCTTGGTCTCATTTTTTTACATCACAAAAACCTGGCATTTGAACAGGGGTGTGTAGACTTTTGTATCCACTGCACATGACCGGTAGTTATGCTGGCCAATAATAGAGCAGTGGGCAGGTATCAAGGATGGCACTAAGCTGGGTTTACCATTTCTTGACGTACAGGAAAATCCCCAGAACAGTTAAAACGGCTTCTCGGAGAGAAAAACGAGATAAAGGCTTTGTTTGGTTTTTTTTTTTTTTTTTTTTCAGAGAAGTGAGTGTTTTGATATTTTTTTCAATAATCGTATGACCAATAGACACATTTCAGACCATTAAAACCTACAAAGTTTGTACAGACCATTTTTTAATGATCCTCTTAAATATTTTATCAGCGAGGCTGAATAATCAGAGGTTCCGGCTGCAAAAGCTGCTGTTAGACTAGCACTGACAAACATATTCTTTCAACAGAAGAAGAGGTGTCAGATTTGTTACTGACAGTTGGATTGTTGTGGTTGTGGTGTTGTTGGTACTGCTGGAATTGATGCTGTTCTGTTGTTTGCATAACTACCAGTTGTGGTGAGATGGGCAGTTGGTTTTCAGTGATCAATTTCAATGCTAAATTCTAAAGCTATACCTTTATTTGTGATTTGTAAGTCATCTTATTAAATCATTATTAAACTGTAGTAGGGCTTTGCGATATGACGATATATGTCGGATGATGATATAAAAATGTCTATCGTTTCATAGAATATTGTTTATATCATTATTTAACAGGTTAAATCAGGCCAGAATAGCAGTCATCAGGCTGTGGATCTACATTTAAATTTTCATTGATTTAAACTAACAGCTGATTATATATTAATATGTTATATATAATTATTATATCCATCCATCCATCCATCTTCTACCGCTTTTCCGGAGGTCCGGGTCGCGGAGGCAGCAGTTCAAGCAGAGAAGCCCAGACTTCCCTCTCCCCAGCCACCTGCTCCAGCTCTTCAGAGGGGATACCAAGGCGTTCCCAGACTAGCTGGGAGACATAGTCTCTCCACCGAGTCCTGGGTCTGCCCCGGGGTCTCCTCCCAGTGGAACGTGCCTGAAACACCTCAAGTGGGAGGCGTCCAGGAGGTATCCTAATCAGATGCCCATACCACCTCAACTGACTCCTTTCAATGTGGAGGAGCAGCGGTTCTACTCTGAGCCTCTCCCGGATGACTGAGCTCCTCACCCTATCTCTGAGGGTGAGTCCAGCAATCCTACGGAGAAAGCTCATTTCAGCCGCTTGTATCCGCGATCTCGTTCTTTCGGTCATTACCCAAAGCTCGTGACCATAGGTGAGAGTAGGAACGTAGATTGACTGGTAAATCGACAGCTTTGCCTTAGAACTAAGCTCCCTCTTCACCACAACAGACCGGTACAACGTCCGCATCACTGCAGATGCTGCTCCAATCCGTCTGTCGATCTCTCGCTCCATTTTCCCCTCACTCGTGAACAAGACCCCAAGATACTTAAACTCCTCCACTTGGGGCAGGAGCCTGTCCCCAACCCGGAGAGGACAATCCACCTTTTTCCGGCTGAGGACCATGGACTCGGACTTGGAGGTGCTGATTCTCATCCCAGCCGCTTCACACTCAGCGGCAAACCGTCCCAGCAAGAGCTGTAGGTCATTGCTGGATGAAGCCAACAGGACAACATCATCTGCAAACAACAGAGATGAGATCCTGTGGTCACCAAGCATGACACCCTCCATTCCCTGGCTGCGCCTAGAAATCCTGTCCATAAAAATTATGAACAGGACCGGTGACAAAGGGCAGCCCTGGCGGAGTCCAACTCTCACTGGGAATGACTCCGACCGAGTGTTGGCAATGCGAACTAAACTCTCACAACGGTCGTACAGAGACCGAATAGCTCGTAACAACAAGCCCGATACCCCATACTCCCGAAGCACCCCCCACAAAAATCCACGAGGGACGCGGTCAAATGCCTTCTCCAAGTCCACAAAACACATGTAAACTGGTTGGGCAAACTCCCACGAACCCTCAAGAATTCTCGAGAGGGTAAAGAGCTGGTCCGATGTGCCACGGCCAGGACGAAAACCACATTGCTCCTCCTGAATCCGAGGTTCGACCAACGGCCGGACTCTCCTCTCCAGTACCTTGGCATAGACCTTCCCAGGGAGGCTGAGGAGTGTGATCCCTCTAAAGTTGGAGCACACCCTCCGGTCCCCTTTTTTGAAGAGAGGAACCACCACCCCGGTTTGCCATGCCAAAGGCACTGCCCCCGACCTCCACGCAATGTTGCAGAGGCGTGTCAACCATGACAACCCAACAACATCCAGGGCCTTGAGGTACTCGGGGCGAATCTCGTCCACCCCCGGGGCCCGGCCACCAAGGAGATTTTTAACCACCTTGGCGACCTCAGCCCCTGTGATAGGCGAGTCATCCCCCTCGTCCCCAAACCCTGCTTCCTCTGTGGAAGGCGTATCAGTGGGATTGAGGAGATCCTCGAAGTATTCCTTCCACCGCCCGACGATATCCCCAGTTGAAGTCAACAGTGTCCCATCCGCACCATACACAGTGTGGACGGGGAGCTGCTTTCCCCTCCTGAGCCGCCGAACAGTTTGCCAGAATCTCTTTGAAGCCGACCGAAAGTCTTGTTCCATGGCCTCACCGAACTCCTCCCATACCCGGGTTTTTGCTTTAGCAACCACCCGAGCTGCACTCCGCTTGGCCTGCCGGTACACCTCAGCTGCTTCGGGAGTCCCACAAGCCAACCAAGCTTGATAGGACTCCTTCTTCAGCTTAATGGCCCCCCTCACCACTGGTGTCCACCACTTGGTTCGGGGGTTGCCACCACGAGATGCACCGACCACCTTGCGGCCGCAGCTCTGGGCTGCCGCTTCAACAACAGAGGTGGAGAACATGGCCCATTCAGACTCCATGTCTCCAGACTCCCTCGGAATGTGGTTGAAGTTCTTCCGGAGGTGGGAGTTGAAAACCTCCCGGACAGGGGCCTCAGCCAGACGCTCCCAGCACACCCTCACTATACGTTTGGGTCTACCAGGTCTGAATGGCTTCCTCCCCTGCCATCGGATCCAACTCACCACCAGGTGGTGATCAGTTGACAGCTCTGCACCTCTCTTTACTCGGGTGTCCAAGACATACGGTCGCAGGTCTGATGATACGATAACAAAATCGATCATCGACCTGCGGCCTAGGGTGTCCTGGTGCCAGGTGCACATATGGACACCCTTATGCTTGAACATGGTGTTTGTTATAGACAGACTGTGGTTAGCACAGAAGTCCAATAACTGAACACCACTCGGGTTCAGATCGGGCAGGCCGTTCCTCCCAATCACCCCCCTCCAGGTTTCACTGTCGTTGCCCACGTGCGCATTGAAGTCCCCCAGTAGGACAATGGAGTCTCCAGGAGGAGCACCCTCCAGCACCCCAGTCACAGACTCCAAAAAGGGTGGGTACTCTGAAACATCATTTGGTGCATAGGCACAAATGATGGTCAGGACCCGTTTCCCAACCCGAAGGCGCAGGGAAGCAACCCTTTCGTCCACCGGGGAAAACTCCAATATAGAGGCAGCAAGGTGGGGCGATACAAGAATACCTACCCCTGCTCGTCGCCTCTCGCCCGGGGCAACTCCAGAAAAGGCCAAGCTCCAGCCCCTCTCCAGGAGACTGGTTCCGGAACCGGAGCTGTGTGTTGAGGTGAGGCCGACTATATCTAGCCGGTATCGCTCAATCTCGTACACCAGCTCAGGCTCCTTCCCCACCAGAGAGGTGACATTCCACGTACCAAAAGCCAGTTTAGAAAGCTTGGGATCAGTCCGCCAAGGTCTCCGCCTTTGACTGCCACCTAATCCACATAGCACCGGACTTCCATGATCCCTCCTGCAGGTGGTGAACCTACTGGAGGGCGGACCCATGTAACTCCTTCGGGCTGAGCCCGGCCGGGTCCCATGGGTGGAAACCCGGCCACCAGACGCTAGCCTTCGAGCCCCTCCCCCAGGCCTGGCTCCAGGGTGGGGCCCCGGTAACCCCATACCGGGCGGGGTACACTGAATCCTTGATATACAATTTATCATGAGAGTCTGTTGGATCGTTCTTCGTCTGGCCCTTCACCCAGGACCAGTTTGTCTTGGGAGACCCTATCAGAGGCAAATTGCCCCGGACAACATAGCTCCTGGGATCACTGGGGCACGCAAACCCCCCCACCACGATAAGGTGACGATCCATGAGGGGGTAATTATTATATAATTATATATTATACATAATATCATATATTAAGCTATGATGTATATAGGTTCTATAGTCGTGTTAGTTTCTTTTTTACTTTCCATGGGTAATGCCTTTGTCTGTCATGTGTGTTTCTGTTGTTTGGCTGTCAACTGTCATGCTGCTGTTACACTGTAATTTCCCAGTTTGGGATCAATAAAGTACATCTATCTATCTATCTATCTATCTATCTATCTATTATATCTGTAGATGGCAGCGATGGGTGAGTTTCTCATTTTCAGACTTTTTTTATGTTATCTGTTTTTTTTATTCTCTATTCTCTTCTGGCTCAGGAAATATTTAACTTACTGTTGTTTACTTTTTATTCATATGATATGATTTATTTATGGGCATCTGATCAAGATGCCTCCTGGAGGATGCCTCCCACTTGAGGTGTTTTGGGCACGTCCCACTGGGAGGAGACCCCGGGGCAGACCGAGGACTCTCTGGAGAGACTATGTCTCTCAGCTGGTCTGGGAACGCCTTGGTATCCTCTCTGAAAAGCTGGAGCAGGTGGCTGGGGAGAGGGAAGTCTGGGCTTCTCTGCTTGAAGTGCTGCCTCCGCGACCCGGTCCTCCGGAAAATGGGTAGAGGATGGATGGATGGATGGATATGATTTAGAAGAAAAACCTGAAATTTATGAGAATCAAGTCTCAAATGCACATTAAAAAACTATTTTATAACAACACTGCAAAATTATGAGGGGAAAAAGGTGCATGTAAAAAAAAAAAAAGTAAAAAAAGAGATGGTCCTTTTTATGTGATTATCTAAACTGTAGAATTTACAGAAAATATACATTATGATATATATCGTTATCATGTTATGAGATGTCTTATATTGTGATATAAAATTTTTGTCATGTTGCACAGCCCTAAACTGTAGCCATTGTTCCATAGCCTATATTCAAAATTTATTTAATTGTACATAATTTTTTAATATAGTACATTTTACTCTGTTAAATTACTGAAAAAAACACATACACATAGTCATACATAGTCAAAAGTTTGGATGCACCTACATATTCATTTTCAATGGGTAGATATGTCCAAACTTTTGACTGGTGTATTTACATACAGTATGTACCGTTTTGTTTTTTTCCCCCCTTTTCCAGCATCCACAGTACTATCAGATATGGCTGTTGATGAGTTAGAGTCAAGGCTGCAAATGAGCCACCACCTTTTATTCTGTGAAAAAATAATTAAATTGTTATTCACTTACTCTTATTAATTTTTTTTTGTAGCTCAACCTGAGTTTACCTTCCAGCCAAATTTGCATCATAAAATTGGCATATTTACAGTGGCATATTACAGTATTTACATATTTACAGGCATATTTGGCTGTCTGTGTAAATATTAGGAAAAAAAACACCCCTTTTTTAAAAGGAGCTTCATCTCCCACTGCACAAAGAAAACTCATTCTTCTATTGAAATAAATCTGTTAAGAGAAAAGCAAACCCTTCATTAGGAAATTATTTTACACAGAATGACCACATGCTACATAAACATATTTGTGTTTCCCATTTGAACTGTTCATTTTTGTAATAATAGGGCCTTGTAAGAACTTTTAATCCATAACTTTCTAAATAAATGGGTACATATGAAAGCACCAAGATGCTGATGCCTTGGTGCCAGAGCCTTCTCGGCTCATCACCAAAATGTTATGGGTTCCTCTCTAGCCCAAGCACCACCTCTGGTAAAAATTTCATCCAAATCCATTCTGTAGTCTTGGCGTACACGCATGCACAGTGAAAATAATTTACAGTTCACATGCCCGTACTGTTGGCGGCAGCAAAGAGCCACCAAACTGATTTCAACAGCTGCAATCCAAATACAAAAGAAGAACACTAAATGGTGGAAGTGATGAAGGTACGTGAATACAATACAATCAAGACGAACAGGAGCTTTTGCCATTTAGTGGCAGAGGAAGAAAACAGATGGGCAAAAAGACGGACATTTGTTCACCTAGTATTGGTGGATTGCTCAGTACTTCCCTGTGGAGGGGGTTTCCGGGCACACGCGCAGTTCACTGCGACCATTGACAGGCGAGGAATGTTGGGAATTGTAGTTTTTAGTGATTTTTTTAACAAGTTTTACCTCGTCCTTCTTCTGCAAAACTAAACAGCAAAACCAGTGTGAAAACAATCGATGTGATGAATAAATGGTGTAGTTGCAGAATGTTTTTTTTCAGTAACTGCTGTTTTATAACAGTTCAGCTCTATGCGCTGTTAAAAAAACATGCTGTGTCATGCCGTAAAAAAGTCGCACTGCTGCCTCTAGTGGCCCAGCCTAGTTATTTCAATGCCTTTTCCCCCAGCTTCATTGATGTTAAAGGTGAGTTAAATTTGTGTTTATTTCGAAAACAAAGCCTTATCTCAGAATTCTGGCAAATTAAAAGTCAAGAAAGTATGGCAATACAATGATACAAGCCTTTAGTTCCACTTAATTTTGACTGGGCCAGCTGAAACAGAGGGATGGACAGATGAAGACACACACACAAGCATTAAGTGATTACCATATGCCTCTCCATTTCACCACGGCATAATAAAAGAGTCACACAAAGGTCCAATTCCATAAATAATCCATCAGCATGGGGGAAAAAGACAAAAGAGCACTGTGCAAATAAGGGTGTGGATGGTTTTAAGTCAGTGAAAAGGTATTAAAATTGCTACTTGCCTGATGAAAGCACCAAGGTGCTGATGCCTCAGTGCCTGTAGCATGGGGGGGGGGGGGGGTAAAAAGTCACTGCCACTTCTAGTGGGCGGGCATAATTATTACAATAGCTTTTTTCGCAGCTGCATTGGTGGTAAAGGTGAGTTAAATTTGTGTTTATTTTGAAAACAAGGCCTTATCTGGAAATAGTGAAAATAATTCACAACAATATGTAACTGAGCAAAGTGTCTTTTTTCCTTTGTTTAACAGAACTCACATTATCAGGTAATCAAGTGTGTCCACATGGGCAGAAATGTTTCAGTTTACCACACATAGTTAATACTTAGTGGTCTAATAAGTGAGAGAAGTATTATTTATCACTGTTTTTAAATGTATTTACATTCCATCGGTTGTCTATTTGGTGAGCCACTCTTATTATGAAGGGTTGCAAGACTGGATAGGAGCTCTTATTTTGAAAGTTTGTTTGCTAAATTCTTCACTTAGCAAACGAACGTGCAGAGTTCAGACTTGAAATGTTTACCCCCAACCCCCAACCCGTTTCCTGTGCTTAAGGTGAGACTACGTTTATTCTGTTATCTTCCTTTTCATCTCCGCTTGATGCAGTTTAGATTTCTCTGTGAGCATGCGGGGAGGGGAAGGCAGCTGTGGTGAGCTATAGAGCTTCTGCTTTTAGACTACTTTCAGGCTTCAGCGGCCAAGCTGCAGACAAACATGTCTCGCAGCAGCAGCTGATTTTAACGTGATAAACATTTGCGTATCTGCAAGGTAATGATTTATGTATCGCGGGTGGCCAAATGTACCGATACAATGAATATATTCGATATATAGTGGTGTGAAAACTCCGCCATTGACTGGTCCCAAGCCTAGGATGCGAAAGGAGGAGGGTTGTGCGTTGGGTTAGCAGCCCACCACGTAAAAAACGCTTGCTACAGAAACGCCAACAAGATCAACAAAAAGTCATCAAACCTTGGGCGACGAGCTGAGAACTGAGGCAGCAATGTTTTATATGAAGAGCAGGGATGAAAGCCGAAAGGAAGTTTCTGGTCCGATGGAGTCCTTGGCGAAACCCAAACAACGAGTGAGAGTGGGAGCATGGAATGTTCGAATGATGTACGCCACGTTCTGCGCATGAACAAAGCCAGGCATCCACATGCAGCACTCAGATGGGCACCGCCGGGGAAGAGGAGGAGAGGCAGACCCCAGGGCACCTGGAGGAGGACAGTGGAAGAGGAAATGAAAGCGGAGGGCAAGACCTGGAACGAAGTCAGCTGACTCGCCCAGGACCGAGATGGCTGGAGGAGACTCGTTGGCGCCTTATGCCCCAGCTGGGGCGAAGAGGATTAAGTAAGTAAGTAATAGTGGTGTGAAAAAGTGTTTCCTCCCTTCCTGATTTCTCATTTTTTTGTGTTTTTGGTCACACTTAAAATGTTTCAGATCATCAAGAAAATTTAAATACGTATTAGAAAAAGATAACACAAGTAAACACAAAATGCAGTTTTTAAATGAAGGTGTTCATTATTAAGGGTAAAATAAAATCCAAACCTACATGGCCCCATGTGGAAAAAGTGATTGCCGCCCCCTGTTAAAACATAAATTAACTGTGGTTTATTACATCTTTGGAAAGCCGAGTTCAATTTTTCTAGCCACACCCAGGCCTGATTACTGCCACACCTGTTCTCAATCAAGAAATCACTTAAATAGGACCTGCCTGACAAAATGAAATAGACCAAATATCCTCAAAAACTAGACATTATGCTGCAATCCAAAGAAATTCGGGAACAAAAGAGAAACAAAGTAATTGAGATCTATCAGTCTGGAAAAGGTTATAAAGTCATTTCTAAAGCTTTGGGACTCCAGCAAACCACAGTGAGAGCCATTATTCACAAATGGCAAAAATATGGAACAGTGGTTAACCTTCCCAGGAGTGGCCAGCCGACCAAAACTACCCCAAGAGCGCAGCAACGACTCATCCAAGAGGTCGCAAAAGACCCCACAACAACATCCAAAGAACTGCAGGCCTCACTTGCCTCAGTTAAGGTCAGTGTTCATGACTCCACCATAAGAAAGAGACTGGGCAAAAATGGCCTGCATGGCAGAGTTCCAAGATGAAAACCACTGCTGAGCAAAAAGAACTTAATGGCTCGTCTCAGTTTTGCCAGAAAACATCTTGATGATCCCCAAGACTTTTGGGAAAATATTCTGTGGACTGACGAAACAAAAGTTGAACTGTTTGGAAGGTGTGTCCCATTACATTTGCCGTAAAAGTAACCCAGCATTTCAGAAAAGGAACATCATACCAAGAGTAAAATATGGTGGTGGTAGTGTGATGGTCTGGGGCTGTTCTGCTGCTTCAGGACCTGGAAGACTTGCTGTGGTAAATGGAACCATGAATTCTGCTGTCTACCAAAAAATCCTGAAGGAGAATGTCCGGCCATCTGTTCATGACCTCAAGCTGAAGCGCACTTGGGTTCTGTAGCAGGACAATGATTCAAAACACACCAGCAAGTCCACCTCTGAATGGCTTAAGAAAAACAAAATGAAGACTTTGGAGTGGCCTAATCAAAGTCCTGACTTGAATCCGATTGAGATGCTGTGGCATGACCTTAAAAAGGCGGTTCATGCTCGAAAACCCTCCAATGTGGCTGAATTACAACAATTATGAAAAGATGAGTGGGCCAAAATTCCTCCACAGCACTGTAAAAGACTCATTGTCAGTTATCGCAAATGCTTGATTACAGTTGTTGCTGCTAAGGGTGGGCCAACCAGTTATTAGGTTTAGGGGGCAATCACTTTTTCACACAGGGCCATATAGGTTTGGAATTTTTTTTACCCTTAATAATAAACACTTTCATTTAAAAACTGCATTTTGTGTTTACTTGTGTTATCTTTGTCTAATATTTAAATTTGTTTGATGATCTGAAACAAGTGTGACAAACATACAAAAAAATGAGAAATCAGGAAGGAGGCAAACACTTTTTCACACCACTGTACAGTATTGCCCAGCCCTAATCGACTGTGACAGGAAGTCATCCATATGCTGTAAAAAAGTCGCACTGCCGTCTCTAGCTGCCCAGCATAGTTATTACAATACCTTTTTTCCCGGCTCCATTGACGGTAAAGGTGAATTAAATTTGTGTTTATTTTGAAAACAAAGCCTTATCTGGAAATTCTGCCAAATTAAAAGTCGAGAAAATATGGCGATACAATGATAAAGGCCTTTAGTTCCACTTAATGTTGACTGGATTAGCTGAAACAGACAGGCAGACGGATCCACACACAGGCGCATTGAGTGATTACTGTATGCCTCTGTTCACTGAGGTGTAAAATTGCTAATTTCTTCTGTTAGGGCAACATGAAAAATAGAATCAACAGAACTGAGACAGACTTATTACAAAGAACTGTAAGAACCTACTGTTTGTTTAAATCTTGTGGTTCCGCATTCTCAAAACTACAATTATCTACACTGTTTTTTTTAAAGATGTGTTCAGAAAAGCATTTTCTATCAGTTAACTACAAATGTAGGAGCCTGGAGTTTGTGAAAAGCTACAGCTTTAAATGGAGCTGTGTTGTGTGTTCTGAACAGAAATTGAGCTTTTTGACAAAAACACTGATGGTGTTTGGAGTAAAAGGAAGGATAACTACTGTATGATGAGAAGAACTTTAGCCCAACTGTATAATATGTTGGAGGCTTTGTGATGTTGTGGAAACTATAGCTGACGTCATTTGATGAACTGGAGAAATTCTGTAAAAATGAATGTTCTCAGATGCTTCATATTCTCAGAATGTCTATAAAGACAGAAAAAGTTGGTGCTGTTTTATTGGCAGTGTGATTCAGATGTTTGTCCTACATTTGTTTCTGTTGAATACAATTATGTTATAACAAATTAATTAAAGTGAATTTAAAAAAACAAACAAAAAGCTTTATTTCCAGTCAATAATGAGGTCAGTAACCATAGAGGTTGCTTTATATATCTTATACTATAAAATATTCCCTCATTTCCCCGTTTCTGTTGGCTCTCCTCTCTGGTGTTGTTGATCACATGACGTGGGATAATCGCTAAGGGACTGTGAGATCACGATGGACAAATCATTTGTCTAGTGCCTTTGGGTGTATCCAACATCAGATGCTGTTGGCACATAGACACAGACACACACCCATGCATTTGTAATGCAGTCTCTTCTATTTTAACTACTTTATATGTGAAACTGTTGTAACTTAAGCACAGTTTTATTCATCTTAATTGCTCATCAATAATAATTTCCATGCAAATGTTTGATTGCAGTGCAGTTCATTTGATTCAGTGTGACACAGATAGCATTGCATAATCTTTTCCTTTCGAAATGGTACTGAAGAAGAAAGTGAACAAATACTTTGTAGTAAACTGATGCCACTATCTTTATATCTCTAAATGTTAGATGGCATGACTCACTCCTGTTGTAGATGGTTTCAATAAATGGGAATTGTACCTTTTGTAACACAGAGTGACTTACACTCAAAGATTGCAATGCTAATTTGAAACTGACTCATTCAGAAAACATCCATTATTGCAATTATGTTTAAAACCATAGTATAACTGGTGTGTTTTAAGAGTATTTTGTTTTAGTTGTGACTAAAGTTTGATTAAAAATATGTGATAATTTTTCACTTTGTTGTAAAAAATGAGAGTAAACTGTTAGCATATGACTGAAAGATTGAATCAGAGTAACATGTTTTTATCTTTGGAGCGTCTCGGTGGAGCAGTGGCTAGCACTGTGGCAGCACAGTAAGAATGTTGTGGGTTTGATCTCACCCCCTGACCATCAGTGACCCTTCTGTGTGGAGTTTGCATGTTCTCCCCATGTCTGCGTGGGTTTACCCCGGGTACTCTGGTTTCCTCCCACAGGCCAAAAACATGCAAGTTAGGTTAATTGGAGACTCTAAAGTGACCTCACACACATTCACCCTAGGTGTGAATGTGTGTGAATGGTGAAGGGATTGGCAGCGCACCATGGCTGCCTCATCCATCCACGTGGATGCCCTGAATTTCCCTCTGGGATTAATAAAGTATACAAAATTTTTTAAAAAAAAGGGGTTTTTTGGAGAATTATGTTCAGTTTTTCCATACAGTTGACCTCAGTGTCATGCTGAAGAGGTTATGTTCAAAAGGTTATGATGAATTTCTTTATCACCAGTTCAAAATCATGTCTGTGTTTTAGGCTCTTGAATGATTCAGATGTCTCAGTAAGCTCAATACTGAATCTCTTGTTGCTTATTAGGCTAGGTTCATATTACCACCCTGAAGGGGCTCAAATGTGATTTTTTTTTTTACCCTAATGTAACAGAGATTTGACTTTTTAGAGTTGTGTAGGTCCACAAATCAGACCTAAACTCTTTTTTTCAGATATATCATCCAATATGTGCTCATGCGACTCTACATGTGTAGCGCGCTGATGTTGTCTCTTAGGTCTCTGTGGCACGATCTGATTTCCTTCCTTCTTCTGGACATCATCACACAAAGGTAACTGCTGCAGTACTCCAAAGCAAAATCCTGAGCATATCTTCACATATCTATTTTCTCCATTCATAGAGAACGTGTGGTCATGCAAATATGATGTCTGTTCTTGTTGTTGATGACATGTGCATGTGCACCATCTTGGAGACCACATTCATATATGGTAGATGTCGCTTTTAATTATGAACGTGAACTGTCATGACATGTACATCTGCTCTGAACAAAAAATGGGAAATTGATCAGTATGGCTTTTAATGTGAACTTAGATTTTTTTTTTAGAAACTTAAATCAGATCTCTTTAATGTCAGTTTGTATGCTGATGATTCCTTCTTGTATGCAACATGCCCCAAAACTTTTTTTAAATGATGACATGAGTACAAATGGCTTGGATTTGCTTACACTACACACACTCAATGTTGCTTCGAGAAAATTTTTTTTAATGCCTTGTTTGCCACGTTTCTTCTTTAAAGGTGATAGAAACAACATTCTGACCTCCTGGCCAGTAGGTGTTGCACCTACTCGTGCCCTACTATAATATTGTACTGATTAGTAAAGACAGGCCCCCGGCAGGAGGGCGGCAGGGGTAAAGGAAGACCCCCACCGCCCCACTCCCCATGTGCGAATCATGATAGGTGAGTGTTATTTGTGTGGTGTTATTGGGTGCAGGTGTGTGAACTACCAAAGTGCAGTTAAAATTGGGGGGATGGTGTGATAGGTCGTGGCCACAGGCAGTGGGCTGCTTCTGTGGCCACATGTCAGGTCAGGAATTGGCTTGCTTGCTACCGGATAACCATTAAAATTGGTACTATCTGCCTCATGGGTCAGGCCGTTGGTGACTTAACCAGCAACCGCGCCCTTCCGAGGGTGTGGAGGGTGAAACTGGGCATCCTGGCAGAACTAAAAACAGTATCTGTCACAAGTCTGTGGTGGATGACTCCCAGTTACACGGGGTGAGACTGGACATCCTGGCAGATAAGTACATCTGTCGCAAGGTCTGTGGTGGACTTTTGCCAGTCGGTGCATCGTGACATGCACTACACAAAGAGCAGAGATAAACAAACCTATCATCTGGTCAGTCACTGCAACAGATACTGGAGTCAGTTTGTCTTGGCCTGTCCTTGCCACTGATAATACCTCTATCTGCCAAGAATATGCCGCTAGTACAGCGATAGCTAGCGGTACTCAAATATTTTGCAAGCAATTTCATGAAATGGTCAGTCAGAAAGCAACTCATACCGGCTCGGATGTCGCCCGGGTTAACAAGGTCAGGAGTTCCTGACAGCGGAGGGTGAAAGACAGAGCTGTGGGGAGGAATCTGATCAGACCTAAATGAAACAGTCATTGTCGCCCCCGACAGACTGCTATGATGATGATGAGTAGACAAACATCAGCAGACAGCACAGACTATTCTGCAATCACAGTTGCTTGGTGGTTAAGAGCTAGATACAGCATGTCAAGCGAGGACTCTTTTTTTGTTCTGTGAACTTATGAGGCAACTAAACGAGACATCATCCTAGTAGAGGTTGTGTTACTTGAAAATTGTCCTTCATTGACAGATTTTTTCCAGCAATGACAGAAAAATCTGAAAGCTGTCTGGCATTTTGACAGATTAAATAAGAAATTCCAGGATTGCAACAGCACAGGGATAGTAACATTCAGAGCAACAATCAGAAGGCAAGGAAAAAAAAACAAAAACAAAACCAAGGGGTGGTAAATTGAGGGTGATCCAATTTAAAATCACTTTAAATGACATAATAACGGATTATGACAAAAATTTTACTACTTTGTCAAAGTGCAGATAACAAAAAAGTCTAGCGCAACCTAGTGATGCTATTGGCTGTGACATCCTTACTGGCCACGGTAGTATTGTCATCCAGCTGCTCAGCTGTACAGTGGTATGAAAAAGTGTTTGCCCCCTTCCTGATTTCTCATTTTTTTTGTATGTTTGTCACACTTAAATCTTTCAGATCATCAAACAAATTTAAATAGTAGACAAAGATAACACAAATAAACACAAAATGCAGCTTTAAAATGAAGGTCTTTATGATTAAGGGGGAAAAAAGTCCAAACAAAATCTGAAACATTTAAGTGTGACAAACATGGAAAAAAAATGAGAAATCAGGAAGGGGGCAAACACTTTTTCACACCGCTGTAAATATTATGATTGTTTTGTAAACAGTTTTAATGTGTTTTTCATCAACATATTATTTTTGAAGCATATAAAGGCTTTAATTCTCCACCTATCTAAACATTCTGTTGATGTATTTAAGAAATATTTGTTTTCATGAAAACGCTATCCAGTACACATTTAACTATTACAAAAGCTTATAAACTTACAAAGGAAAAAAACCCTCATAGATGCCCAAATGCTAAAAAATTCCCATCTTGCTTCCAAAATGATCAGCTTTTTTTAGCGCTTCCTGATTTAGACTGTTGTTATAATGATGTCATTGATACAGTCTTGTTTATCAATGACATCAGCTCTTTATTTGGAATTGCTGAGGATTTTCAGTAGTAGGATGCAGTAACTCCAGAAAGACAAAACAACTGCATTCAGCACAGGGATGCTGCAAGTGGTGGAAATGTAAAATAAAGGATAAATCTATACACACTGAAGATTCTCACAAGGACTGATCATCAAAGAAGTTAGGTCAGTGCACGTTTCTCAATACATCAGTGACATAATCGTCTTTGAAAGGAACAACTGTGATTGTCCTACTTGGATTATATAGGCAGCAATTTTGCACTCATATATTTACCTTTTTCTTTAAACTTTGACCGTTTTTTTGTAGAAAAAGCTGAGCTATAGGTTAGTTCAAGTGATGCATATTTCTTTATTCAGAAAAGGAAGCTTGAAATAGCTTACCTCCGTGCCCATGTCTCCAGTTTGGTAATCGTCTGTATAGTCTTGTCCTGAGCACAAACTGCTGATATTAAGCATCCATAGAAGCACAGCTGGTATCCACATAGTGAGAGAATAGAGGGGGGGAGAGGGAAAGAGGGCAGAGGAAGAGGAAGTCTGTGGATCTTCTGTTTAGAGTAAAGGGAAAGTCGGGGAGGAGGAAAGGGAGGTGGAGGAGCCTGAGGTGAGGATTTGGTGTCACAGACTTGACATGTATCTCTTTACTCCTTTTTTCATTCTACCCTGGGACAAAGTTGCTCTTCCAACACAGGTTCTTTGCATTTGGAAAATCAGCCAAATAAATCATGATGAGGAAATGGTGTCTTCCTTGGGTCAAACACAGCGCCTTGGTCTTCTCTTTTCAAAGGAAGTCTCTCCTCCCGCCTCGCTGCTCTTCCATTCTTGTTATTTGCTGTGATGTCAGGTGCCTTTAAATCGTTGTTTGTCTCAGTTTTGTCTTCACTTTGTTTCCTCTTTATATCTTTCTTGTCCTTCAACTCCAGTCATTCTCCAGCTTCTGTCTTTTATTTGCTGAATCTCTCATTTATCTCTTTGCTTCTCTTCAGCCTTGATTGTCCGTCTTCTCTCCTTGCCCTTCACACTTGTGCACCTCCTCGCTGTCTTTATCTGTATTTTCCCTCGCCTTCACGCAACAGCTGTGCTCTGTCTGTTTCGCTCCGTCTCTCTCTCTCTCTCTCTCAGATTATTTCTGCTGCTTTTTCTGTCTTGTGTGTCTTCCTCTGAAACCTTCAGGGCAAATCTCTTCTCTTTGCTGCTTCCAAGTCTGTCACAACTTTCTGCCTGATCCTTAGAAAAGAAAAGTATCAGGTCTTCAAATCCTGCCTCCCATTCAAAAAGACAAAAGAGAGTGTTAAATGAAAAAAGTACAGCTTCTGGTACTGGGTTCTTCTCCAAACAAGAGCTGTGTATGTCCTGCTCATATGCGCCCTTGTGAAGTGAATGTGCAGGGTTGGGGGGGTGGAAGGCTTATGGGTGGAGTGAGGGATCTGAGAAATGATCCATGCATTACAGCTGAATATACTGACTCATGCTCCCCCAAACTAGAAATTGTGCATGTCTGCAGAAGCAGATTCCCATCATCACTATTATTCATTTACTCATGATTTGTAGTCACAAGAATTTAATTCTCTCAGACAGAACAGGTTTGTCCTTTCCTTATAAAATCCAGTTATCCTCCCACGGTCCTTTCAACTCTTTCCTTTCTCGCACAGTTTCCATCTTGACATCTTTGTCATTATATCTATATTTCCTTGTATTGGGAGCAGCTGCAGATGAGACTTTAAAAAAATGTGTCTGTGTGTTTTATATATGTGTGTGTGATGATTGTGAATTGCCTTGCAGCAGCTCTGAGTGCCTTTTTATGAACTGCTAACGCATTTGCTGTCTCTCCTGGCTTTTTTTCAGTTGTCCCAATCCCCTGTGATTTCTCTTCACTCTGTGAACTCCATTTCAGTGTTAAGACTCGTCTACGTGTGTGCACATGAGAGAGATTTAAGCCTCTAAACTGCTGTCACACCTGCAGCCGTGAGCCTGATTTTTTCCTAAAAAAGACAAACTTCAACTACCTTTTTAACTATACTGCCCCAAGGCTACAGGCATGTGCGTCTGCGTATTCCAGAAAAGCAGAAATTTACTCTCCCAGGGTGAAGCAATTACTGGTAACTGTAAAATACGCTGAGCGTAAGACAGACATACGTGGAACACAGACAAATACTAGACAACTACTCCCCATTGAGTAGGAGGAGTAAAGAGAAACAGGAGTGTCTGGAAAATGCTCTGATGAGAAAACATCCGATTTTTGGGCCAGTCACTGCCAGCCTTTGAAAGGATTAAAGACGCACACACAAGCATGCACACCATGACAAGTGTCTGCTTGCAGCAAGCTTGATGTGTTGAAATCCGCACAACTAGATTCCACATTCCAGTCATTGCTTTCTCCCATTTCATCATGTAAGCTTGAAGACAAGAGCGGGAAACTGATCAGTGCGTTATTTGATAAGATAAGATAAGATAAGCCTTTATTAGTCCCACAATGGGGAAATTCCAGGATTGCAACAGCACAGGGATAGCAACACTCAGAGCAATAATCAGAAGGCAAGAGGAAAAAAGAAGAAAAAAAAAACAAAAAAAAAAACAAGAGCAGTGTGGGGCAACCCCCACAACAGACTGAGACAGACACAGCACTCGGCTAGAGCAAATAACAGAACAGTGAAATGTGTGTATTAATGTCTACAGGCAGCCCCGCTCCCTCTGGCTTGTTCCGGCTCAGTATTGTGATGTTAATGTCCCATTCATGCATTGTGTTCATGCTTCCTGTTCTCACTATGTCTCTCATATGCAAATGCCCATACCAACTGCTGTGAATGCTCTTTCATGTATTGTTGTAACTGGGTATAAATACCGCACGTAGTCTGTAACTCATTCTCTCACTCCTGCAACTGCTGCTGACACGCACACGCTGTGTCTCTTCTTTAGGCACTTTTCCACTAGCCCCGCTTTCCCCAACACCGCACCAGTGCCCCTGCGTTTGTGCACTTTCCATTAGCCCCAGCACCGGTTAGCAGGCGCTATTTTCGTACCTGATCTAGGGCAGGGTCCATCCATGGCCCGACTCGGCCACGAAGTGACGTCAACTGACTGTTCGCCGCTGATTGGTCAGGTCGTAACGTCATGAAAGCGACCGTCTTCTCCGTCTTCTGATAACCGCCATTTGCAATACTGTCATGGACTAACTCGGTCACGGAGTAAATATGATATTAATACAGACAGCGTTGTAGGTTTTGCGGCACTCTACACCGTGGTCCAATGAAGAGGTGCAGAGTTTTCTCTGCTTTGTGGCAGATCCACAGTGAGGAGTGACCCGGACCTATGGCTGCACAGCATATACAAACCGCACTATGGATAAGCTGTAGATGAAGGATGGTGAGTGATTTGTAATAATGTGCATCTGTTTGCTTATTTATCCTATTGGTGGTAAGCTCACTTTTTTTGAGCCATTACAGCGCTGTTCTGTGCTGGCTAACGTTTTAAAGCTAACGTTTTTATTTGCTAGCTAGCTAGTACCAACTGGTGAATTGTGCTTTTTTTCTCCTAAATATTCGCTTGTGAGAGCAAAACGATGAAATATGTTAATCCTGGTTAAAGTCCTGGTTTGTGTTTTGTATTGCACTTTGGTCCTGTGCATTAAATTGTGTGCTGTTCTGTGCTGGCTAACGTTTTATAGCTAACGTTTTAGCTAACGTTTTTTTTTTTTTTGCTAGTGCTAACTGCTGAAATAAATATTCGCTTGTGAGAGCAAAACGATGAAATATGTTAATCCTGGTTAAAGTCCTGGTTTGTGTTTTTTGATAAATACTTCAGATTTTGACTGAGTGACTCCATACTCGGTTATTCACAGCATCAGTTAAAGTACTAGATTCCATTCAAGTGAATGTGTGGTATACGTATATCACTCATATATTCCATACCTACATTTGTTAGAGCATGTGGAAATGTTTGGGACAGAATATACAAAGGAACTTCACACCTCTGAAAGGGACAAAGGAATCTCACCGCCGTGTGAAGACCAATGACGTCACAGGACGCCATGGCAACAGACCTGACACCTTCACCCCCTAAGGCCAGGAGAGGTTTTCCCATCACCTCCCAAGACGAAGGGAGGAGTTAACAGGACTCAGGGGGGATTTAGATAACAGGGGATTTCAGCCTGTATTTTGCATGTCTTTGATGTGTGCCTGTATTTAACCAGCGAGCTGGGCAGAAATCTTCCTCTTTGCCTTCTGCCAAGCTCTGCACCAGATGAGACAAGATAGAAGAGTTTGTTCATTAAAGACTCTGCTTTTGTGATACAAAATCGCCTCGTTATTTCCAGCTCTTCTACACTGGTGACCTTGACGCGAGTATGGACCTGAGGCGTTCTTCAAGCGACTCATCTGCGGCGAATCTGACTTACGCCAGCGACAACGCAGACGAGGGAACAAGCAGACAGCTGTTCCCCCCGGCAGAGGGTACTGAGAGAGCTCAACCGAGCTCCAGCATCGCCGTGAGAGCCGAGGCAAGGCACTCTCACCCGGCGGGCACAACAGTGATGATGTGCACACACGCCGTCGCTGTTAAACTACCAGATTTCTGGCGAGAAGACCCGGCCTCTTGGTTTCTCCAAGCCGAAGCCCAGTTCATTCTGGCGGGCATCACGGCAGACGATACTAAGTTCTACCATATCGTCTCCAAACTCGACTCCGCCACTTCGAGGTGTGTGCGAAGCTTGATCCAGCGACCGCCGGCCCGGGACAAGTATGAGACACTCAAGGCGACTATCGTAGCGAATTACGTCCCGTCGGCGGAAGAAAGAGCCGAAAAAATCCTGGCAGTCTACGGCCACAGAGGGGGCAATCCAAAGACCCTCACGGAGGATTTACTGCAGCTCAAGGAGGAGGACAATGATAATTTCCTCTTTCAATTTATTTTCCTCAGCACGCTACCACCACACATGAGAGGGACACTCGCCAGTATGAAGTGCAACAATCATCAGGACTTCCGCACGCTGGCCAATGAGGCTTATCGGCTCGTCAACGCCTGCAGAGATTGGACACCCACAGCGGCATCCGCAGACCTCAAAATTGACGCCCCGAACCTGGGAGAGTCACAAACAACGGAGCAGGCTCAACCCACGGCGACAGCAGCACGGCCCAAGCGCAACAAACAGAATGACGTCTGTTATTATCACCACCGCTTCGCCGAGAAAGCCCGGAAATGTGTTCCCCCCCTGCAAGTTTACGATGTCGGGAAACGCCAAAGCCGAGGGCCGTTAACGGCAGCGGTTCTCGGCGAGAAAAATAAGCTGTTATACGTGACGGATGGACACACAGGCAAGCAGTTCCTCATCGACACGGGAGCCCAGCTGAGTTTCGTCATGCCCTCCCACGCAGATCGAGCCATGGGCACCCGGGGCAATGGAGCAGTGGCAGCCAACGGCTCGGCTTTTGTGATACAAAATCGCCTCGTTATTTCCAGCTCTTCTACAAATGTATTAATTCATTCTGATTGCTGAAGCCACAGTAAAAGCAGATAATTTTTAATGTAACGCAGCCCTTGTAAAATCTACCGAAGCGCAGCTACATGAAAACTGTGGTTAAATACAACAACGAAGTACTTTATTGTCACATTCAAATTGTAATCCCTCCTGTTTTGTTTTTCTTTTGAATTCTTGGATGAAATATGGTGGGTGTGGCTTATATTAATCATATATTCCATACCTACATACTGTATGTATAGACATATTAGAATGTTTAGTGATTACATATGTGGAATGACCTCACGCCTCAGAACAGGACAAGAGGTCTCAACCACCGGCGAGGATCAAAGAACAGACTGAGTCGCAGCGGTGGAGACCGGATCGAACTTCCTGACCACCCAAGGTCAGGTGGAGGAGATGGAGGACAATGGAGGGGGATTATGTTAATGCGGGATGTCAGCTTTGATATGCAATGTCTTTTGTTGAGTGTGGGTATAAGTATGAAGGTCTGACTGCGCTCGACCTCTTGATTCTGCTTCTGCATCGAGATGAGACATGTTTGGAAGGTGAAGCTGATAATAAATCTTAATTTATAAAATCACATCGCTTCTTCATGGTTCTTCTGGAACCTGGTGATAAGCATTTTGTGCTTGATTTAGGGGACAGAAAAGAAACAGTCAGCATTGACAGACTTAAACCGGCCTTCTTGTTGAGCGACGAGCCTGCACGGGTGGCGAGAGCACCTCGGCAGGGTAGACCCCCCAAGAAAAAAAACTCAGCCCCCCTGCAGGGAACAAATAACCACTCTCCTCCCCAAGCTGCAGATTCCTTACAGGATGGTCCCACCAGGACGCCAAAGCGGACCTACAGCAGATTCGGGAGAAGATTAAAACCCAGACGGCACAGGGACTGATGCAAAATTGACAAAGAGTTGTTAACTATGTTATCAGATTGTGCCGTGACAGTTTTAAGGCTGATTTGTGACATTACTATACTGTTGTTGTTACCACTGAATTTTCTACAGGATCATGACTGCTGGAAAGATTTTTTCCTTGTTTTCCCTGTCAAGATGTTTAACAGTATAATATGTTATAGAGATTATCTTAAACTGTAAACTTAATTTGATTGTCCTTTTCTTAGTCGTTTGGGGGGGGCTGTGGCTTATATTAATCATATATTCCATACCTACATATGTATAGACATATTAGAATGTTTAGTGATTACATATGTGGAATGACCACGCCTCAGAACAGGACAAGAGGTCTCAACCACCGGCGAGGATCAAAGAACAGACTGAGTCGCAGCGGTGGAGACCGGATCGAACTTCCTGACCACCCAGGGTCAGGTGGAGGAGATGGAGAACAATGGAGGGGGATTATGTTAATGCGGGATGTCAGCTTTGATATGCAATGTCTTTTGTTGAGTGTGGGTATAAGTATGAAGGTCTGACTGTGCTCGACCTCTTGATTCTGCTTCTGCATCGAGATGAGACATGTTTGGGAGGTGAAGCTGATAATAAATCTTGATTTATAAAATCACATCGCTTCTTCATTTCAAGCTCCCTACAGTGGGCAATATAAGCTGCAGTTTCAGCCATCACCCATTTCAGATAACCTATGTTGAACTGTATAATCAGAGGAGTTATTGTTTAATTTGACCTTTTTAGATTTTTTTCCCTTTGTTATATTATCCTATTTTCTTTTAATCTTTACCTTTAATCAATCCGAAATAAAGATTCATTCATTAATTCACATTCCACCACTGGCTTTTAGCAACAAGTGTATTTCCCAAATATGTTTTAAATTTGCTTTAACTAACCACCACCCATTTGTCTTTTGTCTAGGCAAGAGGGAAAATGTCCACCCCAACTGGACCTTGCCTCACTATTTACAGAGATGCAGGCTGAAGATCTGCTGGACCAGGACCAGGACCAGGACCAGGGGCCGATCCGGTTGCTTCTCAGTGAGGGAGCATGGCAGCCGTGTGTGACCCATTCCAGTTTTATTCTTTTTTACAGTTTGAATTTTGCACATTCTGAATAATCTGGAATTTGCTGCTGATTGTAATAAAGAATTTAGTGACTTAAGTGTTTGCATCATGATTTTCCATTTTGTCTGTTAAGACACCGGTGGGAAAAGAGTCAACTGTACAAAGGATTTATCTGTGACCTTGAAAATAATGGCTCATTTTTAAGAAAAAAGTAACCAACACAATTATTTTATTAACTGAAGACTGTATTGTTGGATGTATATGGAGGAATTCTGGGTCATATTAGCATCTGCTCTTCATCATAATGGGTTTGGGTGGGGGTGTCTAATCATGTGCCACGGAGGGCCAAGACCCTGCAGGCTTTACCACCAACCTGTGTCTTCAACAGCAGATTCCACTGAACTTCTTCCACTGACTGATCAGTGACACCACCTGCTGAAGAGACTGGGTAGAAGAGAGAACCTGCAGGGTCTTGGCCCCCCATGACAACTGGTTGGAAGCCCCCGGATTAGGTTTAATGGGATTTAACATTTAACACAAACTGCTTTATGGTTCATAATTTTGTTGACAGACTTACACCAAACCAAAAGTGATTTCTCAAACTGCTGGATTGTTCTTAGACAGCTTTTCCAATCTTTCAGTATTTAATTTGTGCCACATGGTGGTAACCTTCACATATATAAAAAAGAGACATCTGCAAAAACTTCACAGGTTTATTGTCAGTGCAATTCCCAGTGCAATACTACATGAATGCATGTATAGTACATTGTTGATGCAGAGAATATATATTTCTACAGTACATGTATCGAGGAAATCAATTATTTTTCATGTAAACTTATGACTGCATTATTTTAATTGCCTTTTCGTAATTAAATTTTTTATTGACTTTATACAAGATGGTACTACACATACTGATCTTCCAAGTATCACATCAGTCTCCAAAAAGGGTAAATAAATAGGGTGAAAAAAATATATACAGAAAAATACATACAAAATATATACAAAAAAATATATACAAAATATATATACACCCACATATACAGTATATGTATACATATACTGTATATGTGGGTGATTACAAAACAAGGATATCAGTGAGGGAAGGCAATAACCCCCCAGAAAAAAAAAAAAAACAGGTAAAGAGAGAAAGACAGGCCTTCATTAACATTACCTATTTTTACCTATTTTACCTAATTACCTTTAATCCTAGATCAAGTTTGTTTTGGCCTATAATACATCATAACTATAAAATATGTCTTATTATACGTAACTCAGTACCGTTTACTTTTTGAATAGATATTTTGTGGCTAATATTAAACTGGCGATCAAGTTGTGTCAGCTGATCAATTTTTTCTATGACCACACCTCAGACTGCTGCAGAAGCAGGTACGTCCATGATGTCTCAACAGTCTCTCCATGATTTTCACGCAGATCCGAGCAATTTTTTGAACAGGAAATAAACGTTTCTACAGACATTCTTAAGCTCTATAACCACTGATCGTTGGTGAAGCTGTGCAGACATTAGTGACAGGCTGATGACAGTGAGAGGCGTTGCTGAGCCAGAACGACCGTTTGAAGAGGTAATTTCTCAACAACAGAGCCACCTGAAACACACACACACAGCATACATATTTTAGTACCTAACTTGCAGACATTACAGTGTAGCACGACGTACTTACAGCAAACTAGCATTAGCAACCATTAGCTTACTGTCTTATATTACCTAGTTTGTATCCTCATGTCTTCGGCTCTCCCAGAAGCTGCAGAACTATTCCAGAGTGTTTCGTCTCGCTGCCTGTACCCTTATCTGGAGGTGCTTTTTGGTATTTACGGCGAAAAAAGCCACAGACTGAGGAGTCGCCTTGTAGAGCAGCCATGTTGTTTGTTTGGGTTGCGCGCTTCACGTCACGAGAGTGTGGCGCCGCTTTGCTGTTAAGACATCCCACCCAGCCGCGGGCTGTCTGCAGTAATGTTGAAAACCAATCAAGGGACAATGGAGTCGCGCCGACCCGAGTCCTGTTCTCAGACCGAGGCTGAGCGGGGCTCGTGGAAAAGTGCCTTTTGAGAGCCTGAGGATCCCACTCCAGCCTGCACACACTTGGGCTGGAGCGGGGATCCTGTGACGGCGGTGTGATTTAATAAACTCTACTTAAAACTCCCTGTTCGCAGTTTATTATTTCTTTGCCGCCGCAAGCAGCAAGTATACATATGTACAATGAATATAAATATATATATATATATATATATAGACACACAGTGCGGAGCATTGTAGCTGGATGGAATAAATATATGAGTATATAAACACACAGTGCGGAGCATTGTAGTTAGATGGAATAAATATGTAGATATATAAACACACCCAGTGGCAGAGCATTGTAGCTAGATGGAATAAATATATGAGTATATAAACACACAGTGCGGAGCATTGTAGTTAGATGGAATAAATATGTAAATATATAAACACACACAGTGCGGAGCATTGTTGCTAGATGTAATGAAACAGCACAACCGTCTACTTAGTTATCCTACATGGTATGATTATGTACCCATACATATTCTCACCCTCCATAGCGACCGGTGTTTTCCTAGTTGTATGCCGGAGGGGACCATTGTATAAGTCTATTGTGTCTTTTGCATTCAAAACTATTAGGTTGTCACGTCTTTTTGCTATCTCTGCGAGCAGCCCTGCTTAGGTTGTACAGTCTGACAGCCGTAGGTAGGAAGGACCTGCGAAACCTCTTGGTTGTGCACCTAGGATGATGTAGTCTGCTGCTAAATGAGCTCCTCAGTGCATTCAGTATGTCCTGCATAGGGTGGAACTCAGACTCCAGCAGAGATGACAGTTTAGCCACCGTCCTTCTCTCTCCTATCTCCTCCACTGGGTCAAGGCGCTGCCCCAGGACAGAGCTAGCTTTCTTGATCAGTTTGTTCAGTCTCTTCCTATCGGCTGCCGTAATGCCACTGCCTCAGCAGACCACTCCAAAAGTGATGGCTGATGCCACCACCATGTCATAGAATGACTTCAGCAGCGCCCCTTGTACACCAAAAGACCTGAGTCTCCTCAGTAGGAACAGCCTGCGCTGTCCCTTCTTGTAGAGTGCGTCAGTATTGTGTGACCAGTCTAGTTTATTGTTCAGATGAACACCCAGGTACTTATAGGATGTCACCATCTCGATGTCTGTTCCCTGTATATTTACTGGTGCTGTGAGGGGTTGTCCTTGCCTGCGGCAGTCCACCACCAGCTCCTTAGTTTTCCTTGCGTTGATCTGGAGGCAGTTCCGATGGCACCAGTCCACGAAGTCCTGGATAAGCCCTCTGTACTCAGCTTCATCTCCATTGGAGATGAAGCCAACGATCGCAGAGTCATCAGAGAACTTCTGTAGATGGCAGTGTGTTGTGTTGTGTGAGAAGTCCGCAGTATAAAGGGTGAACAGGAAGGGAGCCAAAACCGTTCCCTGGGGGGCCCCCGTGCTACCAATGATCATGTCGGACACACAGTCCCGGGTTCTCACAAACTGAGGCCGGTTAGTGAGGTAGTCCAGGATCCATGATGACAGGTGCTGGTCCACTCCTGCACACAGCAGCTTGTCCTTCAGGATCATCGGTTGGATGGTGTTGAAAGCACTGGAGAAGTCAAAGAACATGATCCTCACCGCATTCCCGGGCTTCTCCAGGTGGGACAGAGAACGGTGAAGAAGGAAGATCACCGCATCCTTCACCCCAATGCCATGCTGGTAGGCGACCTGGAGTGGATCCATCGCTGGTCCCACCAGGGGGCGGAGGTGAGCAAGGAGCAGATTTAAATAATTCAGCGGAATGAAGCATGGAAAAGCAAAATGACAACTAATGAGTCTGGATCTGAATTCAGTGTTTTGGATCCCAGTTCACTTGCTGCTGTGACAATTAACTCTGAAGATGAATTAATTATCTATCACCAGTCAAAGACCAAAGGGGTCAAAGTGCACTGTATCTTAACAACAAAGACAGTTAGGGTCACCAAACTTGCTACACAGGTTCCCCTTGGGACCCTGACCTACATCTGTGGGTTTGGGGTCAAAACATCAAAGGTCAGTATTAACATTCCCTTTGCACCATTACTATAGAACAAGTAAAGCTACGGTCACCATCCTTGGTACACAGGTTCACCCTGAGACTATGGGCTTGGGGCCAAAAGGTCAAAGGTCAAGGTTGGTATTCCCTATGCCCTATTACAATAGAATGAGTAAGGCTCCGTGCCTACAAAATGTGTTTTTCCCCGCTGTGGATGACTATTTTCTGTTCATTTTCTATGTAGTCTGGCGTTTAATGCGTTCAGTGCCATTGGCACTAAAACGCTCTCAGCAGTCTGCGTATTTTGGCGCAGTGCCCATGCCGCTGAAAGTTGTAAAAAGTTCAACTTTCAGAGCACCATAGCTCTCATCAGCTGCACACCGCTGTCACCAGCCGATCAGAATCAGACTAAAAGTACACCAGGATCAATATTCATCCATCCATCCATCTTCTACTGCTTTTCTGGAGATCTGGGTCACAGATGCAGCAGTTTAAGCAGAGAAGCCCAGGCTTCCCTTTCCCCAGCCACCTGCTCCAGCTCTTCAGAGAGGATACCAAGGCGTTCTCTGACCAGATGGAAGACATAAGCCCCTTTTCCACTAGTACCTACATATATAGTCCAACTCACCTCTACACAGCATGACACAACTCAGTTCGCTTTGGTTTCCATTACACCAGAGTACTGCCTAAGGTGGGTGGGATTTGTTTACAGCAGGTGGTGCAACACTCCCGTGACGTAAAACAAGCGACACAAGCAAAACACAAGATGGCGGAATATGAGGCAACTGCTCGGTCTCTGGCTCTTTGCCAGAGTAAAGGCAAAAAAGGAGAGCCAGAGAAGGCTATAGGTGGTGAGACGACACACTCTGGAAAAGTACTGGAGTGTTTAGGATGCCATATAGAGCAGTATAAAGCGGAAGACATTATGATACGAACTACATCACATATGAAGGTAAGCTAATGATTGCGAATGCTACTTTGCTTTAAGTTCGCCGTACTACATTGTAATGTCGGCAAGTTATCACTATTAGGTACTAAAATATGTATTCTCTGTGTGTTTCAGATGGTTCTCTTGTGGCAAAATTATCGCTTCAAACTGTGGATCTGGGTTTTCAACACAGGCTCCCAGTGATGAGATGTCACCCCAGCTTCACGAACGCGCAGTGGTTACAGAACTTCAGAATGTCTGTAGAAACATTTAGCTTCCTGTGCAACAAATTGCTCTGATCTGTGTGAAAATCATGGAGAGACTGTTGAGGCATCATGGAATGTACCTGCTCCAGCGGGTGGTGTTGTAGCAAAAAGTGATCAGCTGCCAAAAATTGATTGCCAGGTGCTATATTGTAGTTATAGGATTATATTAGCCATAAAATATGTATTTCAACAGGTAAACAGTACTGAGTTAGGTATAATAAGATATATTTAACAATTATGATGCATTTTAAGCCAAAACAAATGGATCTAGGATTAAAAGCAATTAAAATAATGGTAACAAGGTGACATGGAAAATACATGGATTTACTGGATATACACATGTAGATACTGTATAAATATATATTCTCTGCATCAGCAATGTACTATACATATATTCATTTAGTATTGCCAGGTACTAAATGAATAAAAGTACGTTTGTACTTTTTGCATATCTGTCTCCACTTTTGTTTTGTGTGAAGGTTACTACCAAGTGACATAAATTAAATACTAAAAGATTGGAAAAGCTGTCTAAGAACAATCCAGCAGTTTGAGAAATAACTTTTGGTTTGGTGTAAGTCTGCTAACAGAATTATGAGCCATAAAGCAGTTTGTGTTAAAATGTTAAATCCCATTAAACCCTAACACAGGGGTGTCCAATCATGTTCCATGGAGGGCCAAGACCCTGCAGGTTCTCTCTTCTACCCAGTCTCTTCAGCAGGTGTTTTCACTCATCAGCAGTCAGTGGAAGAAATTCATTGGACTCTGCTGTTGAAGACACTGGTTGGAGGTAAAACCTGCAGGGTCTTGGCCCACCATGGCACATGATTGGACACCTCTGCCCTAACCCATTATTAGAAAATACAGATGCTAATATGGCCCAGAATTTCTCCATATACTGGTACTGTCACTAAAGTGTGCAATGTCTTCTGCACTGGCACATCCAACAGTACAGTCTTCAGTAAATAAAATAATTGTTTTTGGTTACTTTTTCTTAAAAATGAACCATTATTTTTCAAAGTCTCTGATAAATGGTTTGTACAGTTGACTCTTTTCCCACTGGTGTCTTAACAGACAAAATAGAAAATCATGATGCAAACACATAAGTCACTAAATTGTTTATTACAATCAGCAGCAAATTCCAGATTATTTAGAATGTGCAAAATTCAAACTCTAAAAAAAAAAAAAAAACTTAGAATGGGTGACACACGCCGGCCACGCTGCCTCACTGAGAAGCAACTGGATGTGCCGCTCACACTGGTCCCAGTTCAGCAGATCTTCAGCCTGCGTCTCTGTAAACAGTGACCCAAGGTAGGGTTTGGGGTGGATCGTTTTCCTCTTGCCTAGATGAAAGACAAAAATGGGTGGTGGTTAATCAAAGCAAGTTTAAAACATATTTGGGAAATACACTTGTTGCTAAAAGCCAGTGATGGAATGTGACAATAAAGTACTTTGTTGTTGTATTTAACCACAATTTTCATGTAGGTGCGCTTCAGTAAAGTAGATTTTACTAGGGCTGGGTTACGTTTAAAATCATTTGTTTTTACTGTGGCCTCAGCAATCAGAATGAGTTGATACCTTCAGTTGAATGGAATCTAGTACTTTAACTGAGGATGTGCACCCCCGAGTATGGAGTCACTCAGTCAAAATGTGTAATTTTTATCAATAAAAGTTTAGCCACCGCTCTGTCACCTCTGTGTCTCTTCTTGCCCTGGCTTGAAGTATGGGCAGTGTTTTGTACTTGTATTGCTAAAATATAAAAGGAAGTACTACAATGGGTCTCAAATATTTGTAATGTGTCCTGTTATTATAGTATTGCATGAGTTTATTGACGATAAGACTATAAACTACACATATAAACTAAATTATAATGGTGACTGAACAACTCCCATTCCCCAAAGTGCAAGATACACTATTATGAATAGCACTCATAAAGGATCACACAAGTGATCTGACAAAAAAATAAACAAGCGGTTACAGTACATTTTCATTTTCAGTTATTCTGTAATTAATATTCACACAATCAAATAAATCTCAGTTCAGTCCCTTTCATATTAAGTGAAAATTGTGCTACTTTTAATTTTGGCACTTTATCTATACTTTAACTTAAAAAGCAAAGGATTTGAATGCTTTGTCCACCACTACTAAAAAAATAACGGGATGTGCAACTTACTAGTCATAACACATTGCTGTGTAGTGCTAAACATTACCACTGTCAAAGCAGATGCTGGTCAGACTCTAGAACGAAAATACACACAACTTAAGTACATGCACAGCACAAAAGTGCAACATGTAAAAAAAAAACCCACCATTTTAACCAGGATTAACACAAGCTTATTTCACCAGATGTTGTCGACACAAATGCAAAATACAAGGAGAGCATAGAGTTAGCATTGATGGCTAACTAGCTAGCTCATTATTTGCATGCAGGAGATAACATTTGTTCAAAGTGAACTTTCCACCTCTGGGATAAATAACGTAAAAGATGCATAATATCACATCACTCACCATCCTCTGTATCCTAATATCACGGCTTTCAACTGCTGAGGTCGGGTGCTCCCAGTATTTGCCGGTCTGTGGCCGTAAATTCATTTCAGGTGGCTCCATCTAGTTCCCTCATTCTCATCAGCCAAAAGGCACAGAAAAGTCTGCTGGACTGTGGTATTGATTTCTGTGAAGCCATTCTGTCGTTGTTGTTTACACTGACGCTTGCTTGCTGGCTCATGGATGAATCTTTGCAAATGGCGGCTTGAAATTTTGTTTAACGTCGCTCTCATGACGTTTCGCTCGGACCAATTAGTGGCTTGCAGTGTTTTGACGTCACATTTTCAGGTTGACATGGTTCGCTTTGAACCACCCTGGAGTGGGCACTAAATTTCGGGATGAAAATCGTATCAGTTCCTAGTGGAAAAACCTACAAAGCGTGCCAAATCAAAGTGAGTAGGACCAAACAGGTACTAGTGGAAAAGGGGTAAAAGTCCCTCCAGCGAGTCCTGGGTCTGCCCCGGGGTCTCCTCCCAGTGGGATGTGCCCGAAACACCTCAAGTGGGAGGCGTCCAAGAGGCATCCTAATCAGATGCCCAAACCACCTACTCTGAGCCTCTCCCGGATGACTGAGCTCCTCACCCTATCTCTAAGGGTGAGCCCAGCAATCCTACGGAGAAAGCTCATTTCAGCCACTTGTATCTGCGATCTCATTATGCCTCAGTGAAACGAAGAGGCATACAGTAGTCAGTTAGTGTGTTTGTGTGTGGCTCTGTGTGTGTGCGTATCTGTCTGTCTGCCTCTCTGTTTTAGCTCGCCCGGCCAAAATTAAGTGGAACTAAAGGCTTATATCATTGTATCACCATATTTTGTCGACTTTTAGTTTGCCAGAATTGTGAGATAGGGCTTTGTTTTCAAAATAAACACAAATTTAACTCACCATTTTTGTCAGTGCAGCCACGTAAAAAGGTATTGTGATAACTATGGCGGGCCACTAGAGAGGGCAGTATGACTTTTTTACAGCACATGATGGACCACTTCCATGACATCACTAGGTTGGTTAGTAAGCTTAGTGCTCAGAGGTCTGCATTAGCAACTATGGAGGGTTTTTACAAACAACAGGTTAATGGATGATTATTAGACCAAAACTAAAAACAGATGTAAGGGCGGTCATTATTATATTATCTCGGCTGTAGTGGTATATTTTACATGGTCAAAATGAGGAGAGATCGTCTGCTTTATTTTATGACATCTTAAACAGCTGACTAATGTCTGTATTGAAATAACGGAGCTGCCGTTAGCTGCGATACTAACGTGCAGCGATTTTTTTTATATTAACAATGAGACGGGGGGGGTGGGGTTAAGTCAGAGGGACTGATGGTTCATCAGATAAAAAGGTCTCAAGTCTGATCCTGCTGTTCTCTGATTGATTTTTTTCTCTGATATAGTCTGGTGTCCACAGATCACTGCACAGACTGTTGGCATAGAGGTAATGAGTGCTAACGTCAGTTCAACTCTTCAACTAAACTCTTTAGGTTGAGCAGAAAGTACCTCCTCAGTGGAGATTTATGCAAAATAGATTATCACTGTTTTCTATTCTTTTTAAATATAATAATTAGCTCACGTACAGTGGGGCAAAAAAGTATTTAGTCAGCCACCAATTGTGCAAGTTCTCCCGCTTAAAAGATGAGAGAGGTCTCCAATTTTCATCATAGGTATACCTCAACTATGAGAGACAAAATGAGAAAAAAAAAAATCCAGAAAATCACATTGAAGGATTTTTAATGAATTAATTGGTAAATTCCGCCGTAAAATAAGTATTTGGTCACCTACAAACAAGCAAGATTTCTGGCTCTCACAGACCTGTAACTTCTTCTTTAAGAGGCTCCTCTGTCCTCCACTCATTACCTGTATTAATGGCACCTGTTTGAACTCGTTATCAGTATAAAAGACACCTGTCCACAACCTCAAACAGTCAGACTCCAAACTCCACTATGGCCAAGACCAAAGAGCTGTCAAAGGACACCAGAAACAAAATTGTAGACCTGCACCAGGCTGGGAAGACTAAATCTGCAATAGGTAAGCAGCTTGGTGTGAAGAAATCAACTGTGGGAGCAATTATTAGAAAATGGAAGACATACAAGACCACTGATAATCTCCCTCCATCTGGGGCTCCACGCAAGATCTCACCCCGTGGGATCAAAATGATCACGAGAACAGTGAGCAAAAATCCCAGAACCACATGGGGGGACCTAGTGAATGACCTGCAGTTTGCTGGGACCAAAGTAACAAAGGCTACATCAGAAACACACTACGCCGCCAGAGACTCAAATCCTGCAGTGCCAGACGTGTCCCCCTGCTTAAGCCAGTACATGTCCAGGCCCGTCTGAAGTTTGCTAGAGAGCATTTGGATGATCCAGAAGAGGATTGGGAGACTGTCATATGGTCAGATGAAACCAAAATAGAACTTTTTGGTAAAAACTCAACTTGTCGTGTTTGGAGGAGAAAGAACACCATACCTACTGTGAAGCATGGGGGTGGAAACATCATACTTTGGGGCTGTTTTTCTGCAAAGGGACCAGGACGACTGATCCGTGTAAAGGAAAGAATGAATGGGGCCATGTATCGTGAGATTTTGAGTGAAAACCTCCTTCCACCAGCAAGGGCATTGAAGATGAAACATGGCTGGGTCTTTCAGCATGACAGTGATCCCAAACACACCACCCGGGCAACGAAGGAGTGGCTTTGTAAGAAGCATTTCAAGGTCCTGGAGTGGCCTAGCCAGTCTCCAGATCTCAACCCCATAGAAAATCTTTGGAGGGAGTTGAAAGTCTGTGTTGCCCAGCAACAGCCCCAAAACATCACTGCTCTAGAGGACATTTGCATGGAGGAATGGGCCAAAATACCAGCAACAGTGTGTGAAAACCTTGTGAAAACTTACAACGTTTGACCTCTGTCATTGCCAACAAAGGGTATATAACAAAGTACTGAGATGAACTTTTGTTATTGACCAAATACTTATTTTACCAAGGAATTTACCAATTAATTCATTAAAAATCCTTCAATGTGATTTTCTGGATTTTTTTTTTCTTATTTTGTCTCTCATAGTTGAGGTATACCTATGATGAAAATTGGAGACCTCTCTCATCTTTTAAGTGGGAGAACTTGCACAATTGGTGGCTGACTAAATACTTTTTTTACCCCACTGTATGTGCAACAACTCATCAGTTAATAAACAGCTTTCTTACCATTCATGAGGACCCCTAATATCACTGCAGTCTTTAGGATTAAAAAAAGCTTTTTCTCCCTCTGGTAAAAAAAAAAAAACAAAACTCATCATTTTAACAGGAAGTTGAATTTTGTTTTCATCCAGATAAAATAATTAATTATAAAATACAATTAAATCCAGTTTACCAAGAACACAAATCAGTTATTTATTGATGTCTACAATTCAAAGACTAGCACATGGAAATTACAGGACTGAATATGATAATGGGAAGCTTAAATTATTTAAAGGGCCTATATCATGCTATTTTAAGCCTTTCAGAGTAAACTATATGCATGTATGTGATAGTATATTACCTTTGGTACACTGGAGAATGAATTTCTTATGAAATATGAGTTATTTTCACGAGACCGGAAGTAAGATGCCTCGATCTCTCAGGCTCTGCTTCTCCTTCTTGTGGCTGCCGCCCATTTCATGACGTAACCCCTGAGCCGGCTGCTGCAGCGTGTCGCTGGTAGTGATGTTCGATACCACTGATTTCCTTTCCGATTCGATACTGAGTAAAATTCAGGCTGGTATCGGCGATACTGATATTTTTTGCGACTACACCTAATATGTCTTTCAAATCTAAAAAAACTCATGACGCACTTACCCAGGCGGAAGGAAAAGTAGTCCCACCAACCGCGTGTCACTTAGACAACATCTCAATAGTTTAGTTACTTTTCATTGTGTTTCTGTTAAGATAAGATAAGATAAGATAAGCCTTTATTAGTCCCACAACGGGGAAATTCCAGGATTGCAACAGCACAGGGATAGCAACACTCAGAGCAACAATCAGAAGGCAAGAAAAAAAACAAGCAAGCAAGAGCAGCTAATATACATATGTACATATTACTATAAAATATATATATACACACACACACACACAGACACACAGTGCAGAGCATTGTAGCTGGATGGAATAAATATATGAATATATGAACACACAGTGCAGAGCATTGTAGCTAGATGGAATAAATATGTAAATATATAAACACCCACAGTACGGAGCATTGCAGCTAGGTGGAATAAATATGCAAGTATATAAACACACACAGTGCGGAGCAATGTAGCTAGATGGAATAATATGTAGATATATAAAAACACAGTGCGGAGCATTGTAGCTAGATGGAATAAATATATAGATATATAAATATAAACACACCCAGTGCTGAGCATTGTAGCTAGATGGAATAAATATATAGATATATAAATATAAACACACCCAGTGCAGAGCATTGTAGCTAGATGGAATAAATATGTAAATATATAAACACACACAGTGCAGAGCATTGTTGCTAGGTGGGATGAAACAGCATAACCGTCTATTTAGTTATCCTACATGGTATGATTATGTGCCCATACATATTCTCACCCTCCATAGCGACCGGTATGTTCCTAGTTGTATGCCGGAGAGGACCATTGTGTAAGTCTATTGCATCTTTTGCATTCAAAAAACTATTAGTTTGTTACGTCTTTTTGCTATCTCTGCGAGCAGCCCTGCTTAGGTTGTACAGTCTGACAGCCGTTGGTAGGAAGGACCTACGAAACCTCTCGGTTGTGCACCTGGGATGATGTAGTCTGCTGCTAAATGAGCTCCTCAGTGCATCCAGTATGTCCTGCATAGGGTGGAACTCGGACTCCAGCAGAGATGACAGTTTAGCCACCGTCCTTCTCTCTCCTATCTCCTCCATCGGATCAAGGCGTTGCCCCAGGACAGAGCTAGCTTTCTTAATCAGTTTGTTCAGTCTCTTCCTATCGGCTGCAGTAATGCCACTGCCCCAGCAGACCACTCCAAAAGTGATGGCTGATGCCACCACCGTGTCATAGAATGACTTCAGCAGCGCCCCTTGTACACCAAAAGACCTGAGTCTCCTCAGCAGGAACAGCCTGCGCTGTCCCTTCTTGTAGAGTGCGTCAGTATTGTGTGACCAGTCTAGTTTATTGTTCAGATGAATACCCAGGTACTTGTAGGATGTCACCATCTCGATGTCTGTTCCCTGTATATTTACTGGTGCTGTGAGGGGCTGCCCATGCCTGCGGCAGTCCACCACCAGCTCCTTAGTTTTCCTCGCGTTGATCTGGAGGCAGTTCCGATGGCACCAGTCCACAAAGTCCTGGATAAGCCCTCTGTACTCAGCTTCATCTCTGCTGGAGATGAGACCAACGATCGCAGAGTCATCAGAGAACTTCTGTAGATGGCAATGTGTTGTGTTGTGTGAGAAGTCCGCAGTATAAAGAGTGAACAGGAAGGGAGCCAGCACCGTTCCCTGGGGGGCCCCCGTGCTACTGATGATCGTGTCGGAAACACAGTCCCGGGTTCTCACAAACTGAGGCCGGTTCGTGAGGTAGTCCAGGATCCATGATGACAGGTGCTGGTCCACCCCTGCGCGCAGCAGCTTGTCCTTCAGGATCATCGGTTGGATGGTGTTGAAAGCACTGGAGAAGTCAAAGAACATGATCCTCACCATATTCCCGGGCTTCTCCAGGTGGGACAGAGAACGGTGAAGGAGGAAGATCACCGCATCCTCCACCCCAATGCCATGCTGGTAGGCGAACTGGAGTGGATCCATCGCTGGTTCCACCAGGGGGCGGAGATGAGCAAGGAGCAGTCTCTCCAGGGTCTTCATCAAGTGGGACGTCAAGGCCACCGGTCTGAAGCTGTTCAGGTCTTTGGGGTGGGAAGTTTTTGGTACAGGTACCACACAAGATGTTTTCCACAGCTGTGGTACCCTCCCCAGTTTCAGGCTCATGTTGAAGATATATGGCACAATCCCACACAGCTGGTCTGCACAGGACTTGAGGAGCTTTGCGCTGATGCCGTCCGGTCCCGACGCCTTCCTCGCCTTGATCTTCCTCAGCTCCGTCCTCACCTGGGTCTTGGTCAGGGTCAGGATGGGGGGCTGTGTGTTGGGAGTGGGGGGGGGTGTCGGTGGAGTGGGGAGTGGGTAGCAGGACTTGATTTCTTAGAGGCAGCAGTGGTTGTTGTGCAGACAGGGGGGAGGGCGGTTGGTCAAATCTATTGAAAAACAGATTCAGGTTGTTCGCCCACTCCCTGCCCCCCGTGGCCTGGGGGGAGGTATTCTGGAGCCCCGAGATGGTTTTGAGGTTTCTCCAGACCCCGCTGATGTCGCTCTGTTGCAGCTTGTCCTCCATCTTCTTCCTGAAGCTGTCCTTGCCTTCTCTGATCTTTCTCCTCAGCTCCCTCTGTACGGACTTCAGCATCTCCCTGTTCCCCGACCTGAAGATCCTCTTCTTCTCTCTCAGAAGTGTTTTTATCTCAGGGTTGATCCAGGGTTTGTTGTTTGAGTGACACCGTATGGTCTTGGTGGGAACGGATTTGTCCACACAGAAGCTGAGGTAGCCCGTGAAGGTGTGAATGAGGCCATCGATGTCCTCACCATGTGGATCGCAGAGCTGCTTCCAGGCAGTGGCTTCAAAACAGTCCTTTAGAGTGTCCATTGTCTCCTCAGACCATAACTCCACAGTGTGCATGGCCGGAGGTTGTCTGTGCACTAGGGGTTTGTACACCGGTCGGAGATGAACCAAGTTGTGATCCGATCTCCCAAGTGGGGGGGAGTTGTGATGAGGTGTACGCCTCCTTAGTGTTTGCGTAGAACAAATCCAGTGTTTTATTGTCTCTAGTGTGGCATGTGACATACTGGGTGAAAGTGGGCAGAATGGGAGACAGTGAAACGTGGTTGAAATCGCCTGAGATGAGGAGAAGAGCATCTGGGTGTTCTGTCTGCAGCCTGCTGCAGCCTGCTTCTGTCTGCCAGCCTGTTAAGGATATACTGTATATATGTATACTCACTGCTCTTGTTTTTCTCTTGCCTTCTGATTATTGCTCTGAGTGTTACTATCCCTGTGCTGTTGCAATCCTGGAATTTCCCCATTGTGGGACTAATAAAGGCTTATCTTATCTTATATTATACCTTGCCTCAAATGACTTAAGTATCAAAAGTATCGATATTTTGATTTGAGTATCGATTTTAGAGCATAAAGATCCGGTATCGGAGGTATCGATATTTCAGGATCGATCCACACATCACTAGACGCTGGGTTCTGGCCACGAAAACAAGGAAGGCTGAACAAACTCCTAAATCTCTCACAGCCAAAGACACATTTACGCCTCTTAGAAGACATTGTCTTACGTAAAAAAGCGAACAGTTGTTGTCACTGAGCAGATTAGGTGCGAGAGGAACTACTTCTTCACAGCGTCAATGCTAAAGTGAAAGAGTTTTGCCGATCACCGCTCCGTTTGCTGCGTGGAGAAAGTGGGTGTGTGCGTTAGCCTGGGGGCGGTGCTGGCAGCACAGGCACTTCCTGGAGTGGGCGGCTCACCCGCGTTCATACGTATGAACGTGGGGACCCAGTCATTATCAGGGACAGGGCGGAGCAGCAGCTCAGAGAGCAGGGTTGGGGAGGAATACTCAGAGATGCGTGAATGGAGCAAAATACCACTTTGGGGGTGTTTTGGTGAGGAATTAACATTATAACATGCTTAAAAGCTCAAAAAAAGTTGATTTTGCATGATATAGGCCCTTTAAAGGTGAAAATCTGTGTAAAATATACAACAAATTTTTAAAAATTGAAGAGTGAGAGAAAATAATTAAAACCCATTGTATTTGTCTTACAGGAGAAAAAAATTTTTCTACTATTTGAATGATCACAGTTTGTTTAGCTTCAGTTATCAATTCAAAGATAATAGACTGCAATAGATTTGGAAAAAAAAGACTTTCTGTAAGGTTTTATCAATTATTTCTAGTACAACACTCATCGTCAGCCTGCTTGTGAATAAGAGGTGCAAATCATGAGTAAACAATTTAAAAACCATTTCAGTCTGTGTCTCAGTCTGGCAAAATTTCCACATAGGCTTTGTTATCAAAATGCACTAATCTAACTCACCTTTACTGTCACTGCAGCTGGGAAAAAAGGTATTGTAATAACTATGCCAGGCCAGTAGAGGTAGCAGTGTGCCTTTTCTTTTACAGACCCCCCCCCCCATTCCACAGGTACCGAAGCATTTGGCATACAGCTAATCATGTACAGTACAACAAAATTATGTTTCTCCTGTTTACAGTGTTAATCACATGTAGAATTAGAGGGGTCACTGCCATGCAAGGCGCCACCACTTTTCCTTCCCTCATTATATTATGCTGAGCACCAAGCTAGAAGGCCAGAAGTACCATTTTTATATTGCTTTTGGTATGACCCGGTTGGGACTTGAACCCCCAACCTCCCGGTTGTGGGGCGGATGCTCTGTCAACTAGGCCACCACTCCACAATGACCTGTAGGTCATTGCTGGATCAAGCCAATAGAACAACATCATCTGAAAACAGCAGAGGTGAGATCCTGTGGTCACCAAGAATATCTTCCGTTCCCTGGCTGCACCTAGAAATCCTGTCCATAAAAATTATGAACAGGATCGGTGACAAAGGACAGCCCTGGTGGAGTCCAACTCTCACTGGGAATGAGTCCGACCAAGTGTTGGCAATACGAACCAAACTCTCACAATGGTCGTATAGAGACCGAATAGCTTGGATGTCACCTGACTGCAAAACAAATCTACCTACGGGTACAAATAAAGTAACCTGAGCTTGTAACAATATGCCCGACACCCCATACTCCCGAAGCACCCCCCCCCAAAAAAAAACACAAGGGACACGGTCGAATGCCTTCTCCAAGTCCACAAAACACATGTAAACTGGTTGGGCAAACTCCCGCGAACCCTCGAGGATTCTCAAGAGGGTAAAGAGCTGGTCCTATGTGCCATGGCTAGGCCGAACACCACATTGCTCCTCCTGAATCCGAGACTCGACCAACAGCTGGACTCAACTCTCCAGTACCTTGGCATAGACCTTCCCAGGGAGGATGAGGAGTGTGATCCTTCTAAAGTTGGAACACACCTACCGATACTCCTTCTTGAAGAGAGGAACCACCACCCCGGTTTGCCATGCCAAAGGCACTGTCCCTGACCTCCACACAGTGTTGCAGAGGTGTGTCAACCATGACAGTCCTAAAACATCCAGGGCCTTGAGGTACTCAGGGTGAATCTCGTCCAACCCCGGGGCCCGGCCACTGAAGAGTTTTTCAACCACTTTGGCGACCTCAGCCCCGTGATAGATGAGTTGCCCCTCTCGTCCACAAGCCCTGGTTCCTCTGTGGAAGGCGTGTCAGTGGGATGGAGGAGATCCTCGAAGTATTCCTTCCACCATCCGATGATATCCCCAGTCGAAGTCAACAGTGCTCCATCTGCACCATACACAGTGTGGGCAAGGAGCTGCTTCCCTTTCCTGAGTTGCTGACAGTTTGCCAGAATCTCTTCGAGGCCGACCGGAAGTCTTGTTCCATGGCCTCACCGAACTCCTCCCACACCCGAGTTTCTGCTTCAGCAACCACCTGAGCTGCACTCTGCTTGGCCTGCCAGTACACCTCAGCTGCTTCGGGAGTCCCACAAGCCAACCAAGCTTGATAGGACTCCAAGTGATGTGATGTGAGCTTGCTGGTTGAAGGATGCTCTGCTGCTTTGCCCTTCCCTCTGCTTGCACTTTTCTATCAATATTCTTATTTTCCCTGAAAGAAATTTATGGGCAGCGCCTACCGGACACTCATAAATCACTGGGACTATATTTTGCTGAAGATATAGCTCAATATTACCATGATCTAACACTTTTTTGGATCTTATCCCCTTGACGCCTGAATTTATTTCCAACTGTTAACAATTTTTTTTTAATTTACTTCCTTTTTTTTCATAATTGAAAATCGTTGTTTTTTTGTTTTTTGTTTTTTTTGATTGATGCGAATTCGCGACAATAGGCGTCAAGGGGTTATTGGTGCTACGTGACCGTGGCCTACAAGCAGCTGAAGCCTGAACTACAGCGACTAACAAGCTAAAGCTAAGTTTCAACAAGATGCCTCCCCTTTCTACAGATGACTACCACAAACTTCTACAGAAGATTACCATGTTGGAAACTAAAATCCAGCAGCTAGAAGTTAGTCTGGAAGTAAATGGATTCTGTGAAAATGATACAACCCTGCCTGTGACTAAATACAGTGGAAAAGACCTCGTTAACTCACAGCTATCCAGTGCTAACATAGCTGAGAGGAGACAGGAGGATTGTGTACATTGAAATAAATCCTCAAGTGATAGTCCTTCCTGGAATGCCCTTGGTGCAAAGCCCAAGAGTAAATCATTACACAGGGTGAGGGTAGGACAAGTAACAGCCCAGCTTGGTGAAATTTGTGATGTGAATGGCTGGCCTTGCTTTACCGACTAGACCAGGGGTGTCAAACTCATTCCATGGAGGGCCAAGACTCTGCATGTTTTACTTCCATCCAGTGTCTTCAGCAGGTGTTTTCACTGATCAGCAATCAGTGGGAAGAAATTCAGTGAAATCACCTGTTGAAGACACTGGGTGGAGGTAAAACCTGCAGGGTCTTGGCCCTCCGTGGAATGAGTTTGACACCTATGGACCAGACCAAGAGCCTCCTCAACCCTGGCTGTCAGCAAAACATAGCCATGGATAGCTGTCAAAGGAAAGCCTAAAAAAAACCCTCCTCCACAACAGCCAAACATGCCACTTCAGAACAGATTTGTGCCACTACTGCAGGACCTTGGATCTCCATCTGATGACCTGGATAAAATCTCCCCCACACACAGCAAGGGAAATCAGAACAACTCAGAAGGTAAAAGGCTATAGAGAAGGCTAACAGCTGGGCCTGAAACTCTGATTGTGGGTGACTCCGCTGTGAAAGATGTGAAAAACGTATGTGGTAAACACACAGAAATAATGTGGTTTCCCAGGGATATGGTGTCTGATGTAAGTAGGGCTGTAACAGTGGAGGAATTTTCCCTGCAGTGATGGTGGATAGCTCAACACCGCGATATAAGGTGTTATTGCAAATGTTTTTAGGACCCTGTGGTCTTGTAATTTAAACAGGGTTCATAACTTATGTGGCAAACGATGGAAGCTGTGAGAAATTCGCTGCAGCTCAGCTTTCAACTTCATGTGCGTGTGTGACAATTGTGTGAAGCTCCGATCTTATTAGGCGTGAACTGCTGATTCTGTTAATAAAAAACAAACAAAAAATGATCATTTTCATAAAGCAGTGGCAGTAACTCCAGTATTTCAACTACAGGGTGTGTGGACTGGAGACTGCAGCGACATTCAGCATATTTAAACAGGACAGCCTATGTACAGGACCCTGCGTGGCTCTTGTGTCTGTGATTTTTGGATTTATGCCACTATCCGAAAAATCACGTTCAAACAAGCAATGCCCTATGCAGTAGTTGTTTCGCTCACAGAGCTCAATTGTCAGGATCATAAACACTCTGTTCAGAAGGAAATACCACGCTTTTTGCCCTTTCAGTGCTCACTGTCATGGCTGTATTTAGCAACTCGTCCAAATGCTTCCGCCACTAACTGCTTGCTGAGGTCAGCCTGGAGAGAGAGTGCCCCACCGGGTGCTGGTGGCGGCAGCACCCAGTGCTATGAAAGCTTCCACAGTACCGAGTGCAAACATGCTGTTTGCAAAAAAAATACACTTTACATTTATCAATTTATTTAAAAATCAATAGGGGCACATAAGTGAACAACAAGATTTAGCCACACACAATAAAAAAGTGAACACCGTGATTGTTACGGTTTCTCATTATCCTCCGTGGTGGGCTTGTCTATAACGTGGTACTACATAATTGCGGTTATCGCCACAGTCCTAGATGTGAGAGACAAAATCTTGCAAATCATAGCTGATCATCCCACGGTGAAAACTCTCATATTACATGTAAGTTCAAATGATGTTGTGAAATGGCAGTCTATGGTACTGAAACAAGACTTTAAGAAACTCCTAGACCTAGTCAGCTGTTTGAATGCTGAAGTGTTTATTAATGACCCACTACCACCGGTCAGAGGAGGAGTTGAGAGATTCAGCAGACTGTTCAATTTAAATGGATGGCTATCAGAAGCTTGTACAAACAAATCACTTCATTTTATTGACAATTTCAACTTTTTCTGGGACCGCAGACACTTTTTAAAGGGAGATGGACTCAGCCTCAGCAGGTCAGATGTGAGGCTGTTTACCTCCAATTTGTTCTATTTTCTGCATCTCCATTCTGTTCCCCAGGACAAGGACAAGAGACAAGAGGAACCAAAACAGGATAAGATACAGCCCAGCAGAAACTGTGAGATAAAGCCGCCTCAGCCGCCACCTGTGCAGACCCCTCCTTCACCAAAAGTCACCATGGAGGACCCATCTCTTCTACCACTGCATACCTCCTCCTCTTCAGCTTCATCTTCCCCAGCCTCCCCACTCCTTGACTTCACTGACCAGATGAAGGAGCTGGTCACTATGACCACAAAACTGACCTCATTCCCTAGTCCATTTTTCTCACCCCGAAACCTCCCACTTCATCTTCTCCCCCATCTTCCCCCTCCAGCAATTCCTCAGCGAGCTCTGACACAACTGCAAAAGCCCCGTCAGCCACCCCCACCCCCACAGCTGAACTGAAATCCACAGCCTGATAACGGCACAAGCTGTGTTTGATGTACTGGGTCTGGGCTCTGATACCACTGATCCTCATGGCTCTTTCTAAGACAAGCCGGGGCCTGGTATCGAAGTAGTTTCCTTAATTCCTGTTTTAATTGGTAGCAGAAAAAGGTTGGTAAATTTACAGAGAAACAAAATCCATCCTATACATCCTGTAGATTTATCAAATCTAGTGTTCATTTCTCACCAGTCACAGCCTAAACAAAATAAAAATCTGTCAGATGACGTTCTTAACACACTGAAACTAGCTTTATTAAATATTAGGACTTTGGCAAGAAAAACATTTTTAATGAATGATCTCATTATAAAACACAAACTGGACTTTATGTTTTTAACAGAGACTTGGTTAGATAATAATTGTGGATCTCTTTTTATCGAAGCAGCCCTTCCCAACTAGAGCTTTATATGTGAACCCAGGCTGCATAAGAAAAGAGGAGTAGTAGCTGTTTTGTTTAATGATTCCCTCCAGTGCAAGCAGATGTCTTATGATATGTATACTTCATTTGAATATGTGGCTCTTCAGTTGAATTCCTCCTCCCGTGTACTGTTTCTTAATGTTTACAGACCATCTACGTAAATACCATGCAACCTTTTTTGATGATTTTACAAAGCTGCTGTCTATTATCTGTGTTGACTTTGACTGTGCAGTTATTGTTGGTGAGTTTAACATCTATCTTGACAACTCTCAGGACAGAGGGACCAAAGAATTGTGTTGTGTCCTTGATAACTGTGGACTGACTTGGCATGTGATGGAAAAAAGCACACAACAGAGGACACAGTCTGGACTTGGTCATCTCCAAAGGTTTGAAGATCTCTAAGGTTATGGTGATGGTCGTTGCTCTGTCCGACCATTCTTGTGTTTTAATTGAGAGTGTTATTAATGTCAACAGAAATATCCAGACAGAGGTCATCAAAAAATGATACATCAGTGACAATACCAGTGAAACATTCATCCAAGCTTTCTCTTCCTCACCCCCCCCCCCCACCTTCAGTAAATGAGCTCGCAGAAAATTTCAATGGTAAAATTACAAATATTATCAATGTCATTGTTCCCATCAAGGTGAAGGTGGTCACTATTAAAAAAGAAACCTTCATGGAGAAATGCCAACCTAGTAGCAACTGAAAAAAGAGAGTGTCGAAAAGCTGAACACAGGTGGTGAAAAATTAAATTATAGGTTCATTATGAAATCTATAATGAGAGATTGAGCATTTATAATTTGGAGCTGAGAAATGCAAGGCAAGCATATTTTTTCTGACATCATTGCTAAAAACAACAATAATGTGCACACCTTGTTCACTACTGTTGACAGGTTAACAAATCTTCCTGTGTCAGTAGCTCCTGAACTTCTGTCAGTGACTTTACCTTTTTGTTTACTGACAAAATTCAGAAAATTAGACAGTCAGTGCTCCTATGCCAGGTGCTGGACATGTGCTTCATCTGTGTCCATGTAGAGAAGATGTAAACACCATGGCAAAATTTTTTCCCATCAATCATAAAATTTTGAATGACATCATATGCCACCTGAAATCCACTACCTGCTTCCTTGATACTCTACCAACAGGGTTTTAAAAAACATTTCATATTGTATGGCCTCAGATCTACTACAGATCATAAATATGTCTGTGTTCAGGTGTCTTCCCTCAGTGCTTTAAAACAGCTGTTATCAAGCCACTTCTAAAAAAGAGCAACCTAGACACCTCACTCATGAACAGCTATAGACCCATATCAAATCTCCCCTTTCTTACTAAAATAATAGTGTTTTTTTCAACAGTTGTAAAACTTCCTGACATTAAATAATTGTTTTGACGCCTTCCAGTCAGGTTTTCGGCCACACCACAGCACTGAGACAGCTCCAGTTAAGGTCCTTAATGGACCTCAGTGCAGCATTCGACACAGTCGACCATAACATCTTACTAGACCAGCTGAAAAACTGGATGGAACTTTCTGGTACAGCACTTAGCTGGTTTGAGTCCTATTTAAAAGACAGGGACTATTTTGTGTCTATAGGTAACTACAAATCTGAGCAAACAAAAATAACCTGTGGAGTTCCCCAAGGTTCCATTTTGGGACCTTTGCTTTTCAACATCTGTATGCTCCCACTAGCTCAAATAATTAAAAAAACAACAAAATATATTACCATAATTATGCAAATGATACACAAATCTACATAACCGTCTCACCAGGAGACTATGGTCCAATTAAAACCCTGATCAAAGGCATTGGTCAAATTAAAGAGTGGATGTGCCAGAATTTTCTTCAGTTAAACGAAGACAAAACTGAAATAATAGTTTTTGGAGCCAAAGAAGAAAGACTTAAAATTAGTACTCAGCTTCAATCAATGATACTAAAAACCAACAGCTGAGCCAGAAATCTGGGTGTGGTTCTGGACTCAGACCTGAATTTTAACAGCCACGTTAAGACAGTAGTGAAGTCAGCCTATTATAACTTAAAGAACATAGCGAGGATTAAAGGTATGATGTCTCAGCAGGATCTAGAAAAACTTGTCCATGCATTTATCTTCAGTAAATTGGACTAACGCTGTTAATGCTGTCCTCACAGGTCTCCCTAAAAAGTCCATCAGACAGCTACAGTTGGTTCAAAACGCTACAGCTCGAGTTCTCACTAAAACCAAGAAAGTTGATCATAAAACTCCAGTTCTCAGATCTTTACACTGGCTTCCTGTCTGTCAAAGAATAGATTTCAAAACACTGCTCTTGGTTTATAAAGCTCTGAATGGTTTAGGGCCAAAACACATTTCAGATCTGCTAGTCTATTATGAACCACCCAGAGCCCTCAGATCATCAGGGTCAGGCCTACTATCTGTGCCCAAAGTTAGAACCAAACATGGTGGGGCAGCATTTAGTTTTTATGCCCCTAACATATGGAACAAACTCCCAGAAAGCATCAGTGCTGCTGAAACTCTCAGCTGCTTTAAATCGAGGTTAAAACTCTCCTATTTGCTGTAGCCTTTCAGTAACCTACAATGTACTGTAACTTTTATTTCTGTCGTATTCTATTTTAGCTTGTTTTTGTTTCTCTTTAATTTACTTTTTAGTTTGCTTTTAAATTCTTATTTTTGTACAATATATGTTTAAACTTTAAGGGAGGGTTTGAGGCCCCTCTGAGGAGTGGGTTTAAGGCCCCTCTCATAGATGAAAAGGCGTGGATTAGAGGCCCCCCTGATAAAAGGAGTTTGAGGCTCTTTAAAGGGATTGACAAAACCTAAGGCTATTTGGATTAGTCAAAACATTGTCCATGTGTTTTTTTTTCCCCACATATAAAAAATAAAAGGAAAGGAGGTTTGAGACCTTCTAATGTGTAGATTCCTTTTGCAACTTGCTGTAATGCTTTAATGTTTCTATGTAAAGCACTTTGAATTGTCTTGTACGCGAAATGTGCTGCACAGATAAACTTGCCTTCTTCAACTTAAAGGTCTGATGACATGATTTTGGCTTCATCTAATTTTGCAACACATAATTTCAATATGACAAAATAGGTTGGTCTGTGCAGTTCTAAGTCAAACAGGCTTTTTTTCACGTGAATATCTGACGTTTTCATGAGTGCCACGTCACAAATTGCGTCAGTGGCTGGAACCCCACCCGGCCGTGTTGTGACGTCAGCGACAGAACACAGAGCTTAGCTGCCCATTGTACACGCAGAATAGAAGCGGAAGAAAACATCGACGATGGTTCCAACACATGTAGTCTCAAATTGGTTTGTGTTGTCCAATCTTCAGACAATTATAGTTCAGATGAATGGGATGATAATAAATAATCTGGTTGCATCACACCTTATAGGTTTGAGCCGTGCCAAGCGGGCATTGTGCCTAGCGAGTCGGACTCAGAGAGTGACGGTGGAGAGGCACACATGCCTGCCGCAGCAGCGGCAGCAAACACACGGCAAGGGAACACCAAGTGGTATGCTTTTGTTGCAGATATTGCAACAAATTATTTGTTCATAAATATAATTTATTTAAACCCAATTTTTCAATAAAATCATAGCAGTGTATTCTCTGTGGCTCAGGCATCGGGTTTATTATGTATTATCTTTTGAGTTCTTGTTGTTTTTATGTTTTGTACATGTGGTTTATGTGCTGTTTTGACCCACTTTCAGGTGGGCACCATCCAAGATTCGCCGGTCCGACCACGCACCCTCTCTCTTTGACAGTCAGCTGTTCATGTTTCGTGTGCATCATCTGCCATGTTGTCAGCCAGCCAATATTGCCAACACTATCACTACGTGTTAGCCACTCCACACAGCCGTGGTTCTGTTGTGCCCCTTGAAGTGATGTCGGCCCTGTGGCACAACCGTGGTTAAAATGTCTCCTCTCCATGCGTTCGCTGGGTGATGTCAGCCCCGAACGCCAACTGTAAGTGTTTCTGTTTATTTTTATAAGTCTTCAACTTTTTGGGAACTGTTGTCATCAGTCTTATGTTCAATACATGGGCTGTGGTGAATCCTGCGCCTAAATCCATTCATCATTCCCCTCCCTGTGCATTCCTTGTCATGACCCTCTGTGTGCTCTTACGCAGCGCACAAAGAGGGAGGATGAAATAACGAGGATTTACGTGCAGGGTTCACCACAGCATATTTAATACAGAAAGACAGACAATTCCCAAAAAGGTGAAGATGTACAAAAACACAAACACACTTACTGATGACGTTCGGGGGCCAGCATCGCCCAGTGAACGAATGAGAGGGAACGTGTTAGCCACAGGTGCGCCTCAGAGCCGACATCGCTTCAAGGATGCACGAGAACCACAGCGAACATGGAGTGACTAACATGTTGTGAGAGTGCTGAAAATACTGGCAGACTAACAGCACAGATGACAATACTATTGACCAGCAGTGCGTGACTGGCAAACGGCCGCTAAGTACACGCACTGCTGGTGATGGTGTGATGAGAAGCACCTGGGCGAGGACTGGAAAACATGATCAGTGGGAGTGGAAATCAGCTGGTGATAATGATAGAGGGGACGTGGCCAGACTGGTGAGCTGTCAGCATGCGCTCACAGAAAGTAGGTCAAAGCGGCCGTCTAACAGCTGCTGGCCAGACAGTGGCTAAAAAGAGGAAAGCACACTGAAATACATACTATACATACATAAACAGCGGCACCTAAACCCACAGAGAGGTCTGGACCGAGCCGGGGGAAACTAAGCCGGCTCGGCTCCTGACCCTCCTCCTGCGTAAAAGCGCATGAGGAGGCTTATGACAGTTGGAGCTGAAGCGTGTGATGTGGTCTTTCACTGCCTGCTGTTTATCTAAGCCTGCGACACAACGCAAAGGCATAGCCATAAAATTAAAACAAGAAACCAGAGAAACTGTGAGCTACAAAGCTGCTGGCATTCCAGTCAAGAACACCGGCATCCATTCTGTTGCTTATGTCATGGTGATGCCGCCCTTCATTCGGTGGGCGGCACCACAGTCCAGTCAGCGGCTGCGGTTTTTTGATGATAACTATGTTATGCAGGCGTGGTTGTAAATATTATATTGATCATCAACAATGACTTTTGGGTTTACACAACATGCTAAAAAATGTCAAAATCATGTCATCAGACCTTTAATGGCCCCCCTCAGCACTGGCGTCCACCACTTGGTTCGGGGGTTGCGACCACGAGATGCCCCGACAACCTTGTGGCCGCAGCTCTGGACAGCCACTACAACAGTGGAGGTGGAGAACATGGCCCATTCAAACTCCGTGTCTCCAGACTCCCTCGGAATGTGGTTGAAGTTCTTCTGGAGGTGGGAGTTGAAGACCTCCGGACAGGGGCCTCAGCCAGACGTTCCCAGCACACCCTCACTATATGTTTGGGTCTAACAGGTCTGAATGGCATCCTCCCCTGCTATTGGATCCAACTCATCACCAGGTGATGATCACTTGGCAGCTCTGCACCTCTCTTTACCCGAGTGTCCAAGACATACGGTCGCAGGTCTGATGACACGATAACGAAATCGATTTTCGACCTGGACCTAGGGTGTCCTGGTGCCAGGTACACATATAGACACCCTTATGCTTGAACTGTGGTTGGCACAGAAGTCCAAAAACGGAACACCACCCTGGTTCAGGTCAGACAGGCCATTCCTCCCAATCACCCCCTCCAGGTTTCACTGTTGTTGCTCACGTGTGCATTGAAGTCCCCCAGTAGGATAATGAAGTCTCCAAGAGGAGCACTCTCTAGCACCCCAGTCAGAGACTCCAAAAGAGGGTGGGTACTCTGAACCATCATTTGGTGCATAGGCACAAATGATGGTCAAGACCCGTTTCCCAAACCGAAGGCGCAGGGAAACAACCCTTTCGTCCACCGGGAAAAACTCCAATATAGAGGCAGCAAGGTGGGGGGATACAAGAATACCCACCCCTGCTCGCAATTTTTGTCGGCACCATCAGTGTGAGTGTTGTTGTGGGGAGACACCCCCCCCCCCCCCCCGCTTCCCTTTGTTGTATTACTCAAAAGAGAGAATAAAGTTAGATTAAAATGGATGCAGTTTTAATATTTTAGTATTAAAGTTGTAATTGTTGTAATCTGTCCTTCATAAAGAACGAACATACTTTTTTAACTTAATCCTCACCTGGCCACTTAAGTGGCTGTTGTGGCCAATCGTCTGAAGGCAGGGCAGTCTTGGGCTAGGGCAATGAGGTCAGCCAGAGGTCTTATCATTGCAACGTTGGTCATCCAGGACAGTCTGGGCCGACCTCAGGGGCGATGCCAGCCCTGGGGGGGGGTAACGAGTGCTGGTGGAGAGGGCCTGCTTGGCTGGAATCACATCATCCAACCTGGCCATGTGGCTGAGGAGCCGCAGCCTCCCTCTTCTGATGATGGTGGAGATGGGGATGGGGCAGCCAGCCCTCCTGTAGACCTCATCATTTGTGATGTGGTGGAACCATCTGATGCCGAGGATATTACGGAGGCAGATCCGGTGGAATGTATCCAGATGGTGGGTGGTTGTGGTGGAGAGGGTCCAGGTCTCAGACCTGTAAAGGAGGACGGGGACCACACAGCTGAAGATTCACAACTTTGTGGATGTGTGGATCTTCCCGCTCCACCAGACTCTCTGGAGGCAGGTGTTGAAGATTTGCAACTCTGTGGACGTGCAGATCTTCCCACTCCGCCAGACTCTCTGGAGGCGGCCAAAAGCACTACGAGACAGCTGCAGGTGGCGAGTAATGTCTGGGTCTGACGAGCAGGAGCTGGTGATCTTAGAGCTGAGGTAGACAAAGTCGCTGACAATCTCAACCAGCTCATTATTGATGGTGATGACTTGTGGTGGTGGCGGCAAGAAATCAGACAGTGACTGGATCTTTATTTTTGTCCAGGTGATGGTGAGGCCCAGGGGCGATGCTTCAACTGCAAGCAGCTCCAGTCCCTCGGAGATAATGTCTATGTCTGTGGCGAAAACCACCACGTCGTCCAAGTAACACAGGTCTGTGAAGTGGGAGTGGACGTCAACTCTGAGATTGAGGGAGCGTTCCATTGCGTTTTTGACCCAGTTCTCAACTGCTGCATTAAAGAGGTTTGGTGCAGTGACACATCCCTGCTGGACTCCTGAGGTGGTGACAAAAGGGTCTGACATATCACCCTCGTGTGTACCCTGTGCGTGGTGTTGGAGTAGAGGTCCCAAAGAATGTTGACGTACTTGGAAGGGACTCCAGTGCTGTGGAGGAGTTGCCAGAGGGCATTCCTGTCTAAGGAGTTGAAGGCAGCTTTGAGGTCGATGTAGGCTGCATAAAGAGGTTGGCGATACTCCTGCCATTGCTGCACCAGAACACTCAAGGCGAGGATGCAGTCTGTTGTGGACCGGCGAGGGGTGAAGCCGGCCTGCTGGGGGTGGCGCTTGGTGAGGAACAAGGGGCTGATGCGGCTCAGGATGACAGTGGTGATTACCTTGCCGGGAATAGAGAGCAGCGTGATGGGACGATAGCTGGCTGTGCTCCGATGGTCACTCTTGTTCTTGTAGAAGGACAGAATGACCCTGTCCCTGCACTCCCCGGGGATGCGTTCTTCTGCCCAGATGAAACAACACAGATGTTCCAGTTGAGGGATGACAGAGGTGAGGGCGGCTTTCATCATCTCTGCTGTAACTCCATCAGCACTGTTCAGCTTGTGGTAATTGACCTTCCCCTGGAGTCTGGCTTCACGGCATCGATCAACCAGCTCCAGGGAGGCATCAGAGATCCATGGCTGAATCCTCTGGCGGCAATCGCCAAGGATGTTTGTAACAGCCAGAGTGAGAATGGTAGAGAATCTGCTCTCAGGCATCCTCAAGGCTCTCTGGGTGGTCAAGAGCAGCAAAACGGTTTGTGATCTCAATGGAGTAGCAGTAAGCAAATTGAGGGGTGTAAAGCTTCTCATTGTCTGGGGGGCGGTGACGGGCAGGGCCAGGAGGGGCATTGCAGCGGAGGTGCAGGCGGACAGTTGCGGCGAGGAGTCGATCATCTGTCCACCCCAGTTCAATGCTGTGGTAGACACGGCAGTCAGTGGCAACTCTCCAGGGTCCAATGATTAAGATGTGGTCAGTGGTCTTGGATGTTGTACCGATGTTACAGTACCAGGTGGTGCATTGGATTTGATGATGCTGGAATCAGGTGCCCAGGATCTTCAGATTGTGTGTGGCGCACACCTCCAGCATGCGGTCACCATTGTCGTTAGTGATGTCAGACAGGAACTGTCCAATGATGTGGCATTCATGTCCCCTAGGACAACGGTGATGTAGTGGTGGGAAATGCAGCGTAGCTCATTGTGCAGCTGTGTGTAGAACACATTCTTGACTTGGTCGTTGGCAACGTTCATGGGGGAGTAGGCCACAAAGATGGAAAGGTAGCCAGAAGAGTGTCGCAAGTCAGCATACAGCAAGCGGGGACCCAGTGGCTTCCAGTTGGTGAGGGAAGTCACATACCATTGGTGGATGACAATGGCCACGCCCAGGGCTGGACTGGGACAAAAAAACAGCCCTGGCATTTTTGATCCAGGCAGCCCATCATGATCAGTCAAACAACAACAGCACAGACTGCCCAGTTAAACATGTACAAGTCTTGTGCCATTCCCCAAAGCAACAGTAAAGCTGAGTAGTAGGTTACATGCAAAACAGGGGAATAGAATAATTAGTCACATGATCACATTCCTGTTTAGAAGATGCATAACTGGAAATAATGTCATAACATAAAGCTTCTCCCCTTACAACAATCGCAGGGAAGTGCAGAGACTATTTTGAGGGGCCAAAGTAAGGGCACGTTCCCACTCTGACTCCTGTTACTTGAGTAATTGCCAGTCTACTATAACTCTTCTAATATTAGAAGCTTTGCTCATGGCTTCATGTCGACTATTAATAATGTGTTAAGTAGCAACATTCAACCATCACACTTAGGGGCAGATTTGCTAACGTGCTGAGCCATCGCAAAACCCTGTTTTGGTGTTAAAAAACTACTTCTGAGATTTACTAAAGGGTGCAGGGCAAAATTAGCAGTGGAAAGGCGTGGACTACATTAATTTTGCGCCTGGCCTCATTGCATATGTATTTGTGGGAGTTGTCATGTCAAAGCACAAATTTGAGGGAGGGGCGTATTTAAATGACTGGCGCAAGGGGATTTACTAAGGTTTGCAGTTGTCAGTCTTCTGCTAAATGCGCCAGGATTTAACACCCCAAAAAAGCATGTCTTAATTCATCTGTGCCTGATGACAGCGATCGCTGAACTGAGGGCACGTGGCCAAAGACACAGCTTCTCCCCACGCATGACTTGATTTGATATGACAGAACAAATTAATATGAACAGAAACGATCTCACAGAGATCGGTGTTGTGCCGGCAGAGGATTTTTAAAAATTTCATTTGTTTATATATAGCCTAATAATAATAGTAATTTATTTCATTTATAACGCACTTTACATCTTGGGGCAAAATCTCTACACAAATCGGATTAAGAACAAGAATAAAAGCAAACATGATGTACATACGATTACACACCAGGACATCCCTGGTGAGAATTGCTCTCAAATAATTTACCTGGTAAAATAAAGGTCAAATAAATAAAATGAAAAAGCTTTCCTAAACAATGAATTTGTATCCATAAAATAGTACAGCCCTTCCTACCTGGCCTGGACAAAAGGAGCACAGATCCATATACGTCCCCTGACATTGCAACATCGTAGTAACTCAGTGACAGCAGTCTCTGCTGTGGTTGTCTGAGGAATAAGTGAAATCATGTGTGTTTAATTTTATTATGTTACAGACTTCAGAAAACATAAAACGCACATACAGTATTTATGAAAAGTCATGGACTGGGAGACCTGTAGATCCTGTTAAAACAAAGTTATTCACATAATAAAACTCCAGAGTCTCCATCAGACCATCTTGATGGTTCTTGTGTTAATAAAATAGACATGTTGGTCAATAATCAATTTATTCATGAGTAGTCCTTAATTTATACATATTAAACAAAGGAGTCTGCCATGTGAAATGAAAATAAAATCTTTGATATATGATAAACAAAAATAAACCATTTTATCGCTTCAAAAAAAGCTTAAAAAACTATATTATGCTCCTCCGAACTGGCTGTGCCTTTGTTGATGACCCACTTCCTCATCAGGTATGCCTTTGCGCAATTTTGCAGTGCTCTTGGCAGATGGGTGGGCATTATTGAAATGAAGTGACTGCGTCTGTGTTCATAATTTTGTGTGGTGTTAGTAGATCACTGGTAAAAATTGGCCACTCACTTAGGCGCTCTGTCTAAATTGCGCACTCGCTAATTTGCACTGCCTTAGTAAATCTGCCCTTAAGTGTTGTTTAAATTATGCTTAAGTGTATATTCATGTGTTTAATGCACATACACTACAGTTCAAAAGTTTGGGGTCACTTAGAAATTTCCTTATTTTTGAAAGAAAAGCACTTTTTTTCAATGAAGATAACTTTAAACTAATCAGAAATACACTCTATACATTGCTAATGTGGTAAATGACTATTCTAGCTGCAAATGTCTGGTTTTTGGTGCAATATCTACTGTACATAGGTGTATAGAGGCCCATTTCCAGCAACTATCACTCCAGTGTTCTAATGGTACAGTGTGTTTGCTCATTGTGTCAGAAGGCTAATGGATGATTAGAAAACCCTTGTGCAATCATGTTAGGTCTGCAATGCTGTAATTGCTGCAAATGAAGGATTCTTTGACGAAAGCAAAGTTTGAAGGAAAAAATTATTATTTCAAATACAAATCATTATTCCTAACCTTGTCAATGTCTTGAATATATTTTCTATTCATTTTACAACTCATGGTGGTAAATAAGTGTGACTTTTCATGGAAAACACAAAATAATTGTCTGGGTGACCCCAAACTTTTGAACGGTAGTGTATATGATGCTGCGCACAAGCTACAGTTGCCACAGCCTTCTGGAGACAAGGAATATGTCCAAATATTACGTCCTGAATCAGAGCATTACAGAGGAATTCCATGGTCTAGGTCTTCTCCACCAGACCTCCATACCCCCGGACTCGATTGCTGTTTCTCATCCCAAATGCAGATGCTGTAGATGGTGTGAGCAGCGACAAAAGGGAGGTCAATGCGGAGGTATCCGAATGAAACTAACCGCTAGCCCACACAGACTCCCGATCGCTTCCCTCATTCTGGCCATCATACACTCACTTGACAACAAAATAGACCACATACAGCTCCTGAGAACTATGCAACGTGATGCACAGAACTGCTGTGTTTTTATCTTTACGGAAATGTGGTTAAATGACAATATACCGAACTCCACCATTCAGTTAGCAGGGCTAACATGCTATCATGCTGACAGGGTGTTAAAGGAAGGAGGGAAAATACGAGGCGGAGGCGTCTGCGTGTACATCAGTGACGCTTGGTGCTGTGATGCAACTGTTGTGCATAAACACTGTTCTCCATTGGTGGAGTTTATGATCATCAAGTGCCAACCCTTTTACATTCCAAGAGAATGTTCAGCCGTCCTATTAGTCGCCATATATACTCCACCCATTGACACAGGAGAGAGGAGTAAAGCACTATATGAACTCTACCAGGCCATCAGTGAGACACAAACAGTGCATCCAGACTGATTCCTCATCACAGCAGGAGACTTCAGCCATGCAGATTTAAAGGCCCTCCTACCAAATCTACACCAACATGTAGACTTTCCAACTAGAGGGGACAATTTGCTGGACCTGGTGTACACAACTCACAAGAAAGCATACAGATCCTCCCCCAATCCCCACCTGGGTCTCTATTATCACATCACCATCTTGTTAAGACCAGCATACAAACCCAGAGTGAAAACAATCAGACCAACAAAAAAGCAGGAACGTGTGTGGCCAGAGGGGGCCTCTGATGCCCTGATAGACTGCTTCAGCACTACAGACTGGGACACTTTCAAGCATGCAGCATCTCACAATGAACACACAAACCTAGAGGAGTACACTGAGGTTGTTGTAGCATACATAGCTAAATGCATTGATGATGTCACTCACGGCAAAGCCATCACTGTTCGTGCCAACCAAAAGCCATGGATGGCAGCAGAGATCCACAGGCTCCTGAGGGCTCGGGACTCAGCCTTCAGGGCTGGCGACACTGCAGGATTAACAACAGCTAGGACCAACCTGTCCCGTGGCATCAAGGAGGCAAAACGACAGTACAGCAAGAAAATATCCAGCCACTTCAGCAACACCAGAGATGCATGTTCCCTCCGGCGTGGCATACAGACCCTCACCAACTACAAACCTCCACCTCAGACCTGTGCGAGTGACACCACACTGCTCAGCAACCTAAATGACTTCTTCGGCCGCTTTGAAGCACAAAACATCACATCAGCACAGAAGACCACTTCTCCTTCTAGATGAGCAGGCCATAAGTCTGGATCCGGCTTGTGTGAAGAGGACCCTCTCCAAGATCAACCCACGCAAGGCAGCTGGTCCAGACAACATACCGGGTCGCATTTTGAAGGACTGTGCAGAGGAGGTCAAGAATGTTCTGACCGACATCTTCAACATCTCCCTGAGTCAAGCTGTTGTTCCCACGTTTCAAAACTGCTACCATAATACTAGTCCCAAAGAAGCCTGTCCCATCTGGCTACAAGGATTACCGGCCCGTAGCACTGACCCCCATCACAATGAAGTGCTTTGAGCAGCTGGTCATGCAGAACATCAAGTCCATCCTCCCTCCCTCCCACGACCCATCTCAGTTTTCATACAGGTCAAACAGATCCACAGAAGATGCCATCCCTGCTGCTCTCCATCCAGTCCTCACCCACCTGGACTCAAAGAACTCCTACGTGTGAATGCTGTTCTTGGACTTCAGTTCAGCATTCAACACAATTATCCCCCAGCATCTAATACAAAAACTCAGACACCTGGGACTCAAAACCTCTCTCTGTAACTGGGTGCTGGACTTTCTCACAGGGAGGCCACAGAAGGTGCTGGTTGGCAGCAACACCTCCAAGACCATCACACTGAGCACAGGGGCCCCACAAGGGTGCGTGCTCAGCCCGCTGCTCTTCACCCTGCTGACCCATGATTGTGTACCAGCCTACAGCACCACCCACATCATCAAGTTTGCGGATAACACGACGGTGGTGGGCCTCATCACCAACAACGAGGAGGCCATCTACAGAAATGAGGTGAGTTAACTGGTCCAGTGGTGTAAACACAATAATCTCTTCCTGAACATGGGAAAAACCAAGAAGGTTGTGGTCGACTTCGGGAGGGGACACACACAACATCCCTCTCTGATCTTCGATGGTGCAGCTGTGGAGAGGGTGAACAGCACCAAGTTCCTGGGGGTGCACATCTCTGAGGACCTCTCCTGGTCCAACAACACCACATTACTGGCCAAGAAGGCTCAAACTCACCTCCATTTCCTCTGTAAACTGAGGAGTCCCACCCCCATCATGTGCTCATTCTACTGGGGCACCGTTGAGAGCATTCTCACCAGCTGCATCACGGTGTGGTATAGAAGCTGCACCACCTCCTGCTGGAAGACACTACAATGCACAGTGAAGGCAGCCAGCAAGATTATCGGTGCTCCTCAGCCATCTACCTCACCCGCAGAGCCATCAACATTGCAGGCGACACCTCCCACCCCTCACACTCCCTCTTCAGACTTCTGCCCTCGAGAAAAAGGTACTGGAGCCTCTAGACCCGCTCCACAAGACTGCTAAACAGCTTTGTTCATCAGGCCATCAGGATCCTGAACTCTATCCGCTCCCCCCACTTCCCCCCCAGACCATAACGCACTCACCCTCGCAATAACTACCTCAGCTGTTGGCACAGAAAGACTGGCACACCAACAGTAAAGCCTGCTTCATGTTACACCTCTGCTGTCCGCATACTTGTAACCGGAAACCTTGTGTGACGAAATTTACGTCATCGTCTCCACTCCCCTAGTGTCTGCAGTGCTCGACCGCGGATGACCACGCGCAGCCCAAATTTTGTGACTGCGCCGCCTGCCCACAACCTGAACGCGTTGAAAAGCACATGCGCAAGACTGACCGTCCCATTCACGAGGTGGCAATATCAACACAGCATACCAAGACAAAGAGACGAAGAAGAGAATGAGAAGGCGGAAAACGAGAAAAAAAACATACATGAATCATGCATACATACTTTCCTTTACAGCGGCAGCAGCATCTTCGTGGAAAAGGAGTGAAAACCGGGAAGTCAAACAGCAGAATTGGACTCTGTATTTGAAGAGAAATTGTTGATATGCGTTGCTCTCACGTTTCTTCGTTGGTGAAAATCCTGGCACGTCAGTGCATTGGCGCTACCTATCGGGCAGGAGTGAAACTACAAATGATGGTTGTGCGCATGTGTCAACCGCTTGGCCTGGGTAGATGAAAAAAGTGAGCATGAACAGCGCGTGTGCGTACCGGGCTCATCCAAAACGTACGTAGACCAAAGCGGACTAGAGGGGAAATGTAGCATGAAGCAGGCTTCATACATCTGCTGCTCTATGTCTCTGCACTTTACTGCAACAATTTGCACAAATGCCATATCTGCTGCTTGATCTTGATTCTTGAATCTTATCCATTTGTTTTAATGATTTGGTATATTTATACAAAGTCATTTTAATGAAGAACAACACTGGGAAGGAAGGGGTGGGGGTGTTTGGGGTGCTGAAGAGATTTGATTGGACAATCCAGTGTCAGTAATGAAAATAAACGAATGGACTGCTGTCAGTATTTCTAAAGCTGGTGCACAGCGGTCCTTGAGGGCGTGGTTGCATAATTATATTGATGACAATGCACTAGCCCACCGGGCAAATACCCGGTATGCCAGATGGCCAGTCCAGCTGCAGCCACACCTTGGGTGCGGTGGGTGTCATTGCTGCTCCACATGACTTGTTGCCTGTCCTGTGCCCACCTGACTTCCTGACTGGCAATGGAGACGCTGAGATGGGTGAGCTCAGAGGCAAGAAGCTAAGGGTGGTTGGGTTCATTTACGGTCAGGATGTTCCAGGTGGCAATGCGAATGGGATTTCTGATGATGTCGATGGGTGGTGGTTGCACTGGTGGGAGATCAGGGAAACCCCTCCCTTGCAGGTTTGGAGGAGCCCAGTCATTATGCCTGCCATCATGCCACCGAGGTTGAGGTTGATGCCAAGCCCGTGAGGGCCCAGCCTTAATATGATTGGTGTTCGTAGCGGTGGGTTTTTATGGGACAAAGCTGCTAAACCTGCCCCAACCCTCCTCACTTTCTCATCCGGGCTTGGGACCAGAAAAATGAACATGTGTCCAAAAAGGATGTAGCATACGTGCTGACTAACATTTGTTCACCTGCAGTGTCCGGTAACAGTTAAACTTAATGAGCCACAAGATAAGGATGATGCTGTGAGTTCTCTAATTAAAATTAAAATCATAATCATAGGATGTTCTGTCAGAACTGTTAATATAGGTTTGATTGAATATGGCAGGGGAAGGCATATCTGCAAGAGCCAACACATCTGCAGATGAAGAGACTGCTGATGGAATCAAGAAGGCTTGAGATATCATAAGATGTCTCTACCCAATGCACTTAAAGACAAATCCAGAAGAAGCCAGAATAAGACTGAAAGAGAGAAAGTTTTTGATCTGGATTTAGAAATGGAATTAAAATGCAAGATACTTAGAAAACTGGACCTAGAGATCCAGAAACTGGAAAGAGATGTAACTGAATATCTCATTACACACTGTAACCGTGTCTGTAAAACTGTATTCATCTTATTTTTCCTCTCTAGCTTCAAGATGACAAGTACACTATCGGGTATACTGTTTTATAGAACCAGTTTAAGTGAAACTAACCTGTAATCTGGAAAAATAACAATGTGCTGTGACAGTAGTGCCATATACAGTGCATCCGGAAAGTATTCACAGTGCTTCACCTTTTCCACAATTTGTTATGTTACAGCCTTATTCCAAAATGGATTAAATTCATTTTTCCCTCTAAATTCTACACACAATACCCCATAATGACAATGTGACAAACGTTTTTTTTGTTTGTTTTTTTTTAGATTTTTGCAAATTTATTAAAAATAAAAAATGAAAATTACATGTACATAAGTATTCACCACCTTTTCCATGAAGCTCATAATTGAGCTCAGGTGCATGCTGTTTCCACTGATCATCCTTGAGACGTTTCTGCAGCTTAATTGGAGTCCATCTGTGGTGAATTCAGTTGATTGGACATGATTAGGAAAGGCACACACCTGTCTGTATAAGCTCCCACAGTTGACAGTGCATGTCAGAGCACAAACCAAGCATGAAGTCAAAGGAATTGTCTGCAGATCTCTGAGATAGGATTGTCTCAAGGCACAAATCTGGGGAAGGGTACAGAAAAACTTCTGCTGCTTTGAAGGTCCCAATGAGCATAGTGGCCTCCATCATCCGTAAATGGAAGAAGTTTGGAACCACAAGGACTCTTCCTAGAGCTGGTCGGCTGTCTAAATTGAGCGATCGGGGGAGAAGGGCCTTAGTCAGGGAGGTGACCAAGAATCTGATAGTCACTCTGTCAGACCTCCAGCGTTCCTCTGTGGAGAGAGAAGAACCTTTCAGAAGGACAACCATCTCTGCAGCAATCCACCAAATAGTAATGTGGGCAGACGAAAGCCACTCCTTAGTAAAAGGCACATGGCAGCCCACCTGAAGTTTGCCAAAAAGCACCTGAAGGACTCTCAGACCATGAGAAGCAAAGTTCTCTGGTCTGATGAGACAAAGATTGAACTCTGGCGTGAATGCCTGGTGTCATGTTTGGAGGAAACCAGGCACCGCTCATAATCACGCCAATGTTGGTGGCAGCGTCATGCTGTGGGGATGTTATTCAGTGGCAGGAACTGGGAAATTAGTCAGGATAGAGGGAAAGATTAATGCAGCAATGTACAAAGACATCCTGGATGAAAACCTGCTCCAGAGCACTCTTGACCTCAGATTGGGGCAACAGTTCATCTTTCAGCAGGACAACAACCCTAAGCAGACAGCCAAGATATCAAAGGAGTGGCTTCAGGACAACTCTGTGAATGTCCTTGAGTGGCCCAGCCAGAGCCCAGAGTTGAATCCAATTGAACATCTCTGGAGAGATCTGAAAATGGCTGTGCACCGACGCTTCCCATTCAACTTGATGGAGTTTGAAAGGTGTTGCAAAGAGGAATGGGCAAAACTGCCCAAAGATAGGTGGGCCAAGCTTGTGGCATTATATTCAAAAAGACTTGAGGCTGTAATTGCTGCCAAAGGTGCATCAACAAAGTATTGGACAAAGGCTGTGAATACTTATGTACATGTGATTTTTTTAGATTTTTTTTAATTTTTAATAAATTTGCAAAAATCTAAAAAAAAAAAAAACCCCACCTTTTTTCACATTGTCATTATGGGAAATTGTGTGTAGAATTTTGAGGAAAAAATTGAATTCATTCCATTTTGGAATAAGACTTTAACATAACAAAACATGGAAAAAGTGAATTGCTGTGAATACTTTCCTGTTGCACTGTAAAATGCACTTACACCGGAACGTCACCAGACAGTCATGATATCAGTGACTGCAGTAATATTAGCTGTGTGTCATCACACCTCAGAAAGTAATATAAATGTATATAAATATTAAAAATGTAATGCTGGGTTTGACAGTAATAATGACTGCTACATGGATGATTATGAAAATGGTTGGTACAATTAAAAGAACAGTGGGCATTCAGGTACATCTCAGAAAATTAGAATATAATGAAAAAGTTAATATCGTTAATATTTTTTGTCACTCAATTCAGAAAAGGAAACCCATATATTATACAGATTCATTACACAGAGAGTGATATATTTCAAGTGTTCATTTATTTTAATTTGATGATTATGGCTTACAGCCCATGACAACCCCAAATTCGGTTTCTCAAAAAATTAGAATATTACATAAAATTAATTTTAAAAAGTAGTTTTTTTAATAGAAATCTTGGCCGACTGAAAAGTATGTCCATGTACACACTGAATACTTGGTCAGGGCTCCTTTTGTATTAATTACTGTATCAATGTGGCGTAGCATGGAGGTGATCAGTCTGTGGCACTGCTGAGGTGTTATGAAGGTCCAGGTTGCTTTGATAGTGACCTTCAGCTCATCTGCATTGTTGGGTCTGGTGTCTCTCATCTTCCTCTTGACAAATCCTCCATAGATTCTCTATGGGGTTTAGGTCAGGAGAGTTTGCTGGCCAGTCAAACACAGTGATGCCATGGTCATTAAACCAGGTTTTGATACTTTTGGCAGTGGGAGGGGTGCAAGTCCTGCTGGAAAATGAATTCAGCTTCTCCATAAAGCTTGTCAGCAGAGGGAAGCATGAAGTGCTCTAAAATTTCCTTGTAGATGACTGCGCTGACATTGGTCTGGACAAAGGAGATGTAAATAGTATCAGTATCGGCAAAAACTAGTTTTAAACTATTGGCATATCAGTTATTGGCAAAAATTCTACTATTGTGCATCCCTAAGATTTTGTTTATTTTGATATCCATGTGTCCTTGAGGGGTAAATAGAAGGAGGAAACCTTTACTATGATTTTGGGGTCAGGGGGTCAAAGGTTCAAAGTTAACGTTGCAGTTGCACTTCGGTAGATAAGATAAGATAAGATAAGATAAGATAAGCCTTTATTAGTCCCACAACGGGGAAATTCCAGGATTGCAACAGCACAGGGATAGCAACACTCAGAGCAACAATCAGAAGGCAAGAAAAAAAAAAACAAGCAAGCAAGAGCAGCTAATATACATATGTACATATTACTATAAAATATATATATACACACACACACACAGACACACAGTGCAGAGCATTGTAGCTGGATGGAATAAATATATGAATATATGAACACACAGTGCAGAGCATTGTAGCTAGATGGAATAAATATGTAAATATATAAACACCCACAGTACGGAGCATTGCAGCTAGGTGGAATAAATATGCAAGTATATAAACACACACAGTGCGGAGCAATGTAGCTAGATGGAATAATATGTAGATATATAAAAACACAGTGCGGAGCATTGTAGCTAGATGGAATAAATATATAGATATATAAATATAAACACACCCAGTGCTGAGCATTGTAGCTAGATGGAATAAATATGTAAATATATAAACACACACAGTGCAGAGCATTGTTGCTAGGTGGGATGAAACAGCATAACTGTCTATTTAGTTATCCTACATGGTATGATTATGTGCCCATACATATTCTCACCCTCCATAGCGACCGGTATGTTCCTAGTTGTATGCCGGAGAGGACCATTGTGTAAGTCTATTGCATCTTTTGCATTCAAAAAAACTATTAGTTTGTTACGTCTTTTTGCTATCTCTGCGAGCAGCCCTGCTTAGGTTGTACAGTCTGACAGCCGTTGGTAGGAAGGACCTACGAAACCTCTCGGTTGTGCACCTGGGATGATGTAGTCTGCTGCTAAATGAGCTCCTCAGTGCATCCAGTATGTCCTGCATAGGATGGAACTCGGACTCCAGCAGAGATGACAGTTTAGCCACCGTCCTTCTCTCTCCTATCTCCTCCATCGGATCAAGGCGCTGCCCCAGGACAGAGCTAGCTTTCTTAATCAGTTTGTTCAGTCTCTTCCTATCGGCTGCAGTAATGCCACTGCCCCAGCAGACCACTCCAAAAGTGATGGCTGATGCCACCACCGTGTCATAGAATGACTTCAGCAGCGCCCCTTGTACACCAAAAGACCTGAGTCTCCTCAGCAGGAACAGCCTGCGCTGTCCCTTCTTGTAGAGTGCGTCAGTATTGTGTGACCAGTCTAGTTTATTGTTCAGATGAATACCCAGGTACTTATAGGATGTCACCATCTCGATGTCTGTTCCCTGTATATTTACTGGTGCTGTGAGGGGCTGCCCATGCCTGCGGCAGTCCACCACCAGCTCCTTAGTTTTCCTCGCGTTGATCTGGAGGCAGTTCCGATGGCACCAGTCCACAAAGTCCTGGATAAGCCCTCTGTACTCAGCTTCATCTCCGTTGGAGATGAGACCAACGATCGCAGAGTCATCAGAGAACTTCTGTAGATGGCAATGTGTTGTGTTGTGTGAGAAGTCTGCAGTATAAAGAGTGAACAGGAAGGGAGCCAGCACCGTTCCCTGGGGGGCCCCCGTGCTACTGATGATCGTGTCGGAAACACAGTCCCGGGTTCTCACAAACTGAGGCCGGTTCGTGAGGTAGTCCAGGATCCATGATGACAGGTGCTGGTCCACCCCTGCGCGCAGCAGCTTGTCCTTCAGGATCATCGGTTGGATGGTGTTGAAAGCACTGGAGAAGTCAAAGAACATGATCCTCACCATATTCCCGGGCTTCTCCAGGTGGGACAGAGAACGGTGAAGGAGGAAGATCACCGCATCCTCCACCCCAATGCCATGCTGGTAGGCGAACTGGAGTGGATCCATCGCTGGTTCCACCAGGGGGCGGAGATGAGCAAGGAGCAGTCTCTCCAGGGTCTTCATCAAGTGGGACGTCAAGGCCACCGGTCTGTAGCTGTTCAGGTCTTTGGGGTGGGAAGTTTTTGGTACAGGTACCACACAAGATGTTTTCCACAGCTGTGGTACCCTCCCCAATTTCAGGCTCATGTTGAAGATATACGTCACAATCCCACACAGCTGGTCTGCACAGGACTTGAGGAGCTTTGCGCTGATGCTGTCCGGTCCCGACGCCTTCCTCGCCTTGATCTTCCTCAGCTCCGTCCTCACCTGGGTCTTGGTCAGGGTCAGGATGGAGGGCTGTGTGTTGGGAGTGGGGGGGGGGGGTGTCGGTGGAGTGGGGAGTGGGCAGCAGGACTTGATTTCTTAGAGGCAGCAGTGGTTGTTGTGCAGACAGGGGGGAGGGCGGTTGGTCAAATCTATTGAAAAACAGATTCAGGTTGTTCGCCCACTCCCTGCCCCCCGTGGCCTGGGGGGAGGTATTCTGGAGCCCCGAGATGGTTTTGAGGTTTCTCCAGACCCCGCTGATGTCGCTCTGTTGCAGCTTGTCCTCCATCTTCTTCCTGAAGCTGTCCTTGCCTTCTCTGATCTTTCTCCTCAGCTCCCTCTGTACGGACTTCAGCATCTCCCTGTTCCCCGACCTGAAGATCCTCTTCTTCTCTCTCAGAAGTGTTTTTATCTCAGGGTTGATCCAGGGTTTGTTGTTTGAGTGACGCCGTATGGTCTTGGTGGGAACGGATTTGTCCACACAGAAGCTGAGGTAGCCCGTGAAGGTGTGAATGAGGCCATCGATGTCCTCACCATGTGGATCGCAGAGCTGCTTCCAGGCAGTGGCTTCAAAACAGTCCTTTAGAGTGTCCATTGTCTCCTCAGACCATAACTCCACAGTGTGCATGGCCGGAGGTTGTCTGTGCACTAGGGGTTTGTACACCGGTCGGAGATGAACCAAGTTGTGATCCGATCTCCCAAGTGGGGGGAGTTGTGATGAGGTGTACGCCTCCTTAGTGTTTGCGTAGAACAAATCCAGTGTTTTATTGTCTCTAGTGTGGCATGTGACATACTGGGTGAAAGTGGGCAGAATGGGAGACAGTGAAACGTGGTTGAAATCGCCTGAGATGAGGAGAAGAGCATCTGGGTGTTCTGTCTGCAGCCTGCTGGTTACTGAATGGATGACGTCACGCGCTGTCCCAGCGTTCGCCGTCGGATTTGCATAAACAACAATGCAGATCACGTGTGAGTGTTCTCTCGGGAGATATGTAGGCCTCATGCTAACAGCTAGCAACTCAATGTCTTTGCTGCAGTGTCGTTGTTTAACAGTGATATGTCCCGGTCTGCACCAGTTGTTGTTAACATACATTATCACTCCACCGCCCCTAGTTTTGCCACTCTCTGGTGTTCGGTCAGCTCGTATCATGTGAAAACCCTCCAGCTGAATGTTAGCATCTGCTGCTAGTTCAGTTAGCCACGTCTCAGTAAACAAAAGGAGAGAGCACTCCCGGTAAGTGCTATCATAACGGGAGATAGCCGCTAGCTCATCTAACTTTCCCAGTATCGACCGTACATTTCCCATGACAACAGATGGAAGGGAGGGTCTGTACCTTATATTTTTTGTCCTCCGCCTTACTCCAGCCCGGCAGCCGCGACACTTTCGCCTCAATTCTCTCGGTATGTCGAGTTTTTCCAGTGGGACCGGGTGGCGGTTAAATGCTAGCAGCTCTTCCCTGTTGTATCGTATCCTGCTATAAACAGTGGCTCCGTCCACCGGCTCAGGAGACATTTGGGACGATCTGTGTGTCCGTGATATAAGTGGGGTGAAAAAAAAAGTGATCAAAAGAGAGAGGAAGGGAAAAAAAACTCGGAATCGAGCCGCTGTTGCAAAAGGCAGCCTACTGGTGTGGCGCCGAGAGGAGTATGATGTAGATGATGTAGTAGTAGATGCTACATTTACTATTACTATAAAACGAGTAAAGCTAGAGCCACCAAACCTGGTATACAGGTTCACCTTGGGATCCTGAACTGTGACTATGGGTTTGGAGTTAAAAGGTCAAAGGTCAAGGTTAACATTCCTTATGCCTTATTACTGTACGAGTGAAGTTAGGGTCACCAAACTTGGCACAGAGGTTCACTTTGGGATCCTGACCTCCGACTATGAGTTTGGGATCAAAAGGTCAAGGTTAACATTCCTTATGTAAAAAAAATGAGACCAGGATAAATCATTTCAAAACTTTTTTCCACGATTAATGTGACCTATAACCTGTACAACCTAGCTGAAAAACAAACTGAAATCTTTTAAGGGGAAAAATAAAAAACTTACAATAACCTGCTTGCATAAATATGCACACCCTTAAACTAAAACTTTGTTGCAGCACCTTTGGCTTGTATTACAACAGTCTTTTTGGGTAGGAGTATCACTGTGGCACATCTTGATGTGGCAATATTTGCCCACTCTTCTTTGCAAAAATGTTCCAAATCTGTCAGATTATGAGGGCATCCCCTGGGCACAGCCCTCTTCAGATAACCCCATAGATGTTCGATCAGATTCAGGTCTGGACTCTGGCTTGGCCATTCCGAAACCTGAATCTTCTTCTAGTGAAGCCATTCTTTTGTTGATTTGGTTGTGTGCTTTGGGTCATTGTTGTGCTGAAAAATGAAGTTCGTCTTCATCTTCGTCTGCAGGTTAGGTTAATTGGAGACTCTAAAGTGGCCCCAGGTGTGAGTGTGTGTGTGAATGGTTAAGGGATAGCGCCGTAGCGTGACTGCTCATCCATCCAGGTGGTGGATACCCTCAATTTCCCCTCTGGGGATCAATAAAGTATACTAAATCTAAAAAATCTAAAAAAAATCTTCAGCTTTCTAGCAGAAGCCTGAAGGTTTTGTGCCACCACTGACTGGTATTTGGAACTGTTCATAATTCCCTCCACCTTGACAAAGGCCTCAGTTCCAGCTGAAGAAAAACAGCCCCAAAGCATGATGCCACTACCATGCTTCACTGTAGGTATGGTGTTCTTTTGGTGATGAGCAGTGTTGTGTTTGCGCCAAATATACCTTTTGGAATTATGGCCAAAAAGTTAAACCGTGGTTTCATCGGACCATAACACATTTTCCCACATGTGTTTGGGAGATTTTAAATGGCTTGGATGTTTTTCTTCATAAGATAAGGCTTCTGTCTTGCCACCGTACCCCATAGCCCAGACATATGAAGAAGATGGGAGATTGTTGTCACATGTACTAAACAGCCAGTACTTGCCAGAAATTTCTGCCGCTCCTTCAATGTTGCTGTCAGCCTCTTGGCAGCCTCCCCGACCAATATTCTTCTCATTTTTTCATCAATTTTTGAATGACATCCAGTTGTTGGTAATGTCACTGTTGTGCCATATTTTCTCCACTTGATGATGACTGTCTTCACTGTGTTCCATGGTTTAATTTCTGGGGTGCCCAACCAGTCCATTGTGGACTGATTCTCAGTTGATTGCGACTGCATAGTCTGCAAAGTTTTCTCTGCCATTGCTCCTTAGTACACACCCACATACATACACACACAAATACAGCGCTGCTCGACTGGACCACACACACAGCACTGTGCACACACGCAATACATACCATATGTGCATACTGACGTGCACGTACAGCGTGCCATGTCACAGATTACAAGTGTTGGACTGACCGCCATTAAAGTTCGCTAGCAGCCGACAAAGATGGTAGAAGCTAAAAAGACAAAAACGTACGATTTTTGTTCAAAGTGGGAGAAGAATTATTTTTTTGTTTATTCAAATTCAAAGTCCATTTGTCTCATTTGCAATGTCGGCGTGGCCATACCAAAGAAGGGCAATCTGGAGCGGCATTTCAGAACAGTGCACAAAACCTATGAGACAGATTTCCCTGCTAAAACTGCTCTATGCACTCGTAAAATGCAGGAATTGAAGAGTCAGCTTGCAGTGCAGCAGTCCATTTTTACAAGACCCAACACCAATGGTAAGGCGGCAACCATTGCATCATATCAAGTCAGTCACGTTCTTGCTAAACATAAAAAGTCTTTCAAGGATGGCAAAGTTGTGAAAGAAGCGTTCATTGAGGCTGCAGATGTGCTCTTTGGTGATTGTTAAGGACAAAACAGAGATTATTGTCGTTATTATGGACATGCAATTATCCTGGAATTGTGTTATACAGTAGTATGAGGTGATGGCAGATGATGTCGAAGCAATTGAAGAAGGACTTTTAGGCATGTGAGTGTTTCTCCCTCCAGTTCGATGAGTTGACTGATATGGTGGATGTGGCTTAGTTATGTGTTTTCACGAGAATGGTTTTTGACGACATGACCGCCAAAGAAGAACTGCTCACAGTTTTGCCATTGAAAGGACATACAAGAGGTGAAGACATTTTCAGCGCTTTCAGAGAGTTTGTTAACAAGAGCCAACTACCTCTTTTCAAGCTCATCTCCATCACAACTGATGGTGCTCCAGCAATGGTAGGCCACACTAACGGGTTCATTGCATTGTGCAAACAAAGTGAATCTTTCCCAGACATCCTTAATTATCATTGTATTATTCACCAGCAAGCACTGTGTGAGAAGATTTTAAACATGAAAGAAGTGATGGATATTGCTATGAAAATAGTGTGCTCTGTTTGTGCCAGGAGTCTACAGAGAAGGTTATTCAGGGCTCACTTGGAGGAGACAGGAGCTCCACACACAAACCTGCTGCTTCAAACAGATGTAAGATGGCTTAGCAGAGGTAAATTTTTGGAGAGGTTCATTGAGGTGTTGCCTGAAATCACAGATTTTCTGAAGCTTTCAAAACAAGCACAATATGCACAGCTTGAGGACTGCCAGTGGCTTTTGGACTTAGCATTCTTGACAGATCTGACTGGCATGCTCAATGATTTGAATTTACAGCTCCAGGGTCAGGATAAACATGTGATCAACATGATTAGTTCAGTGAATACATTTAAAAGCAAGCTGCAGCTGCTTTCAAGTAGGCTGCAATGCCATGACCTGCGAAACTTTCCTCACATACAACCTCACATACAAGCAGAACTCCAGCGTCATGGCAAATATTCTGCACAGCTGGACAGTGCACGATATGAGGAGCAAGTTCAGAGCATCTTTTCAGAATTTGAGAAAAATTTTACTGACTTTACATCCATTGAGTCTGTTACCAGCTATCTGTGTTTTCCATTTGGGGAGGGCATCGATGTGGATTACACTGCTTCTAAAGTAGCATCACTGTTTCAACTGGATAGCTCTGCTGTTGAGAGTGAGATTCTCATACTGCAAAATGACATAAGCCATGTTTATATGGACACAAGTAACCGGATTAAAAGCCTGATCGGAATAAAAATGCTTCATGTAAACACGCCAATCTGAATTTTCTGACCCGATCACACTCATTCGGATCAAAATTTCATTCCGATTGAGACAGGTGGGTTATGCCGATTGTTAACCAGAATGGTGTGCATATAAACACTTATTCCAAAGGTTGGCTATATGCCAGCCACACGTTGACGTGACGCATTTCTGCCTTTACAGCAACTAGCGGAAGACATAGCGGGAGTAAAACAAAACTGGTCTGTATCATCTTGCTGTCTCCCTCTGTTCGTCATATGCAGAAGTATGTACTTGTAGCTTCATTACGGAGACCAGCAGAAGCAAAAGTACAGTCTGAATAACACAATACAGGTCCATTTCAAAAAGAGAAAGACACGAAGCGGGGCTTGTTTACACTGGAAGTTGCTTCTTCTTCTACTATTTTCGGAATGTCGAAATGTCGACGTGTGCATGTCAAAATGATTTAGTCCGTTCAAACGTGTGACACATGGAAACGCACGTCCTAATCGGATCCCCTTTTTCAGGATCCATGTAAACAGTAAAGTTCTGATCTGAATTGTAATCAGATTGAAGAAATTTTGCAGTTTTGTTACCCATGTAACCGTGGCTACTGAGATCAAATCCAGGGCAACACCTGGCATGAAATGAGACTTCTGCAACCTGCTGCTGGAAAAAAATATCCCAACCTCAGATGATGTGCCTTGAACTTGACTGCACTTTTTGGATCAACATATTTGTGTGAGACTGCTTTCTCTCATATGAAAATCATCAAGTCGAAGTACAGATTCACAATGACAGACATTCACCTTGTTGCTTGCCTAAGGCTTGCAACCAGCTCCTACTGCCTTGACTATGAGAAACTAGCTGCCTCCTCCCAATGCCAAAGGTCCCACTGAGGTAGGGAAATACATTTATTGCGACTGCTTTGCAACTCACAAATTACTTTTTATTATATCTGAATGGGTTTTCTGTTTGTTGTATGCATATTAAATGTGTAGATGAGCAATAGATGTGGCCTATGTGAACTGGTAGATCTCAACAGGCTCACAACTTTAAAAGTAGATCTTGGGTCAAAAAAGGTTGGGCACCACTGGTATATTTAATGCCTTGGAAAATCCTTTGTACCCCTTTCCTGACTTTGAACAGTGAGATCCTTCTGATGCTTTGGAAGCTCTCTGTGGACCATGGCTTGTGCTGTAAGATGCAACTACAAAAATGTCAGGAAAAGCCTACTAGAACAGCTGAATTTTATTTGGGGTTAATCAGAGATACTTTAAGGCTGTGTGTCCACCAAATGCGTTTTTTGTCACCTGACCGCCCTGAGCATTTTTTTTCCAGCGTTTGTGCACAGTGCTCTGGGGAAAAAAAAAATCTGTGCCCTGTATCCCAGCAACAGCTTGTCACTCTCAGCTCAGCACTTCCGCTTTTCCTATTGTCAGACTTTCTACTGATTTTTTAATAGCAGTCTCTAAATAACAATGGACAGGAAATGTTTTCTAGCAGCTCTGGATGTAAAATATGATAATACGGAAAGCAGGAGTCTGAGTACAGACTAGAACTGGCGTCCTATGTCCCGCCCGCGCAGCAGTTCTGATTGGCTGCTTAAGGTCTGACGTTGACGAGCTCAGCTGCAGTCTCTGAAAAGATGAACTTTTTTCAACTCTGAGCACCGCGACAAAAAACGGCCACCGCCGAGGGCACTCAACACTGTAAACACTGGACCACATACGTAGAGAATGAATGGAAAATAGTCGCCCAGAGCGGAAAAAACACGTTTGGTGGATATGCAGCCTAAATGGTGGCAGGTGTGTGCTGACTCCCATTTAACATGAGTTTGAATGTGATGGGTTAATTCTGAACACAGCCACATCTCCAGTTATAACAGGGTGTGCATGTTTATGCAAGCAGGTTATTTTTTTTTTTAATTTTTATTTTTCCCCTTAAAAGATTTCAGTTTTTTTAATTGGGTTGTAGAGGTTATAGGTCACATTAATGGTGGAAAAAGTTTTGAAATGATTTATCGTGGTCTCATTTTTTTACATCACAAAAACCTGGCATTTGAACAGGGGTGTGTAGACTTTTTATATCCACTGTATATCCCACAAAACAATAGAAGGATAAATATAACAAAGTATTAAATCTAATACATTGTTGGAATTTACACCCATTTGTATACTCTTTTCCTTTCTCTTCACTTGCGATGCTCTCGTCCTTTTTTCTCCTCATCTTCATCAGTCTTTGTACATCACTTCCTCTCCCTTGTTATTATTTTTCCTCACTGTTCATCCTTCTCTTCTCCCTTCTGTCTTTCTGTCCATTTTATTCTCCTTTCCAGTGTTTTTATTATCATTTAAAGATTATTTGTTGGTCAAGTTTGTTTTACATTCTCTCACCAGTTTGCTCTCAACAAGCTATAGAGGGTAATAAGAAACATTCAAAGATGTAGAAGAGCTTGGAAGAACGAGGCGATGTGATATATAAACCAAAGTTTATTATCAGCTCCTCTAACAAGTCTCATCCTAGTGCAGCAGCAGAAGAAGGAAAAAGATACGAGATGCAGTACTTGTCTAGCAATAGGTAGAAATGTAATTTCGCCCACATTTATGTGCATACATATTTCAAAAATGTTTTTTGTAAATAAAATGTTGTGCATCTTCCATCTACCTGTCCTGTTGTTCATAACGCTTATCTGTTAAGGTACGGGTAATTAGATTAGATTAGATTTGTTTATTTGACAGGGACAGTGCAATAAACATAGACAATTAATCAATGACAATCAATCTGATGTGTTGCACAGAGTGTATAGCTATTAGCTAATTTGCAGGAGCCGCAGGACAACAGAAGAAGGTGCGAGGCCATCAGCCTAATGATGAGTCCACACTTCTCACTGTTGTGATAATTGCTCACGCTGAGCGCTCTGCCCGCCCGTACGCTGTGGGGGTCACACACGACGTGTTCCTCCCCACACTCTCAATATTTTTTTTTCCCGTATATTTTTCTCTTTGGCGTACAGAAATGGCAATACGCCCGTATTTGCTAAAATTGCATTTTCCCCGTATTAAAATACGGCGAAACCGTATCACTTGACAGGTATGTAATTACATGCAGAAACACCGCACAAGCCATCTTCACAAAAATCCAGCTCGACAAGCCACTTTTGCTGAGGTGGAAATGCAAATTGAACTATAAATCATGTGCTGATACATGTCATATTTTCCCATGTCAAGGTCTCCCACTTTAACTTACAAATTGATTTTTAATTTTTGGGAAAAGGGAATATAAATTTTGCACTTGTTGGTAACAACAGTTGTGTGCAACAAAAACACAGTTGTGTATCCTTGTCCGATTTGTCTACTGTTATTAGTGCCAAATTTTTGCTAGATTCCTTCTTAATTTATTAAATTTTGACTGGTGATGCAACATCCACCTTACACGTACTTACCTTTATCAGTGTCTACAAGTTCAAGCACACCTGTACAACTGCTTATAACATAAAAATGTACCCGTTCAAGAGAAATGGATTCCGCATTGCAAATTTGTTTAAAATAAAAAAAAAAAACTACCAAGACATTACGTTTCGCTGTGTTGTTCAAAATTAAATTACCATTAGAAGGCTATACACCTGACCTGATGAACAGCAGCATGTGGAGTGAACAGAGAATGGAATGTGTATGTAATTATTGGCTTTTCTCATACGGTGTCATAACAGATAAACTAGACTTTTGATGCAAACAATACAATTTTATTCCAGAAGCAAAATTTACAAACAAAAAAACAGACTGGGCGTGGGGAGACATGGTTAGACACACCGACTGCTAAAAGCGTCCACAAGCCTGCCAAATAGGGTCAGGAAATCTCTGTTGAATGCTGACATCTCTGCGAGCTCTTCCCTTCGTAACGCAGCATCCTGCTCCAGGGCTTCACGCGCATCTGCCCGCACATCTGCGGCCACCTGTCGCAAATGCTGCATGTACTCCTGATTCTTGCCGCTGGTCATGTTGCCGTTCCAAGAGCCGCATCTCTTCGTCATGCATGTTGACCATCGCTAATGTAAGGTCAGTGATGGGAGTTGTCTGTTTTCGTCTTGCCTAGATGGAAAGACAGAAAGGCATGGTCGTTAAAGCTGGATCACTACATATATTATGGAATTACACAGGTGAAAGTCTGTGGTGGAATGTCACTATTGAAGTGGCATGAAATAAAGCGGCGTTGTTGAAGGTTTTAAGTAGAGTTTATTAAATCATACCGCCGTCACGAGCTCCGCTCCTGGCGCCGTGCATGCGCGCCGGGAGCGAGCCCAGCGGCTCTCAGCAGAGGCACACAATGCGTGTGTGTCCAGCAGCAGTTGAAGAGTGAGAGTGAGAGAGAGAGCATGGATTACAGTGCAGTATATATACCCAACTCAGACAATACATCAAAGGATATCCCAGCAGTTGGTATGATCAAAGAGACTGCAGAACAGGCATGAGACATTTGCATTTGAGAGACATACATAACAATAGGCAGATTGCTGGCCTCTGCTCCAGCTTGCAGGACAAAGAGGTTACAAGGCACATCTACATATTGATCTCAGTCTCTAGGTCACAGTAAGGACAGGACGCATGAACACTATACATGAATGGCACATTACATCACAATACATGAATGGCACATTACATCTCAGTAGTGCAGCGGGAAAAACCAAGAGAAGAGAGCTGACTGTCCTTAATCTGTTGTGGGGGTTAACCGAACCGCCACACTATTATATTATGCTTCATTGCTGTATATAAGCTGAACTGTCATGTTGCTGCCCCTCAGTAGAGCAGATTTTGCAACACGCAGGGTGCTGTCTTCGGCTGCAGCCCCCCTGCAAAACTAAAAAGGATTAAGATTAAGAATATGGATGGATGGATGGGTAATGTTTAAACTAGTTGCTTGTAGTGTGGCTGCAGAAATCTGAATGGGTTAATACAGTCAGCTGACGCGAAGCATTTCAATGAAGCATGTTGATTTCAACGGCAGTTCATGCACTTTGTTTGTCTAAAACAGGAGTTACAACAGCACTTCAATCACCACACCTAAAAATGGTTGTGGAACACCGATAAGTGAAGACCAAAGAATAACCTTTTTGTACATTTAAAAAGACATTTTCAATTAATTAATATGCAGCTACAGGAAATTGCATTAATCAATTTGGTACATAACTTGTTAGGCTCCAGCCCCCCCGTGACCAGTAAAGGATTAAGCGGTAGAAGATGGATGGATGGATGGATGGATTTTCGACCCTGGTTTCCGCTGGACCTGTTTCAACCAAAAAAAAAATTGTGGTTATTGTGCCTTACCGGCACTTGAACGTGATCCAGATGGAGCTGGTGATGTGGCTGACATCGTAGTCGATCCAGCTGGCGCTCCGACAGATGCACACGCAGCGCCAGGAGAGTCTGGTGTGCCCATGTCCACTGAGGTGGACCCCTGTGATATGAACTGCGATTCTAGAAACAAAATGCACGCAATTTAAAACTTGACACCAAAGTGCAACATGTACACAACACTCTCAAGTTTTTAACCGGAATACAATAAGCGTAATTCAGCACTTTGTTCACGCTAATACTTAACACAAAGCAAGCGTGAATCTGCAGTTGGCTGCAAAACAATAGGCAAGCCTCAGTAACAACCATTACCCACAATCTAACAACCTTCCTATTTCTTAAAAACAGTGAGCTTGGCACAGAAAGGATAAAGTGGCGAAAAGATGCGCAATATCAAAACAACACTCACCATCCATGGTTTCCAAGGCCGTGACAGTGACTGTGGCCGTGTTGAGGGCCTATGTCTCTCAGCGAACCACTTCCACTCCTTCCGATCCGCTCAACTTCGAGCATTATGGTCCTTCACTGCTCGGTAATCGCTTTTCAGCTTTTTCAGCTTCTCCCGACACTGTTTGGCAGTACGGATGTGCCCTTGGGAAGCCATCTGCTCGGACACCTGCTGGTATATTTTTTCATTTCGAGTAGATCCGTCCAACTCGCGCTGGATGCGATTGTCGCCTAATATAGAAAGAAAATTGCGCACCTCCTAATATATAATATTAGGAGTATATTATTATATAAGTATATTATACAGTATATTAATATAATATACTGTATTAAAGGGGCGCACTGTGTTCACTGGCTGAACAATTACAAATTGCGGTCGTGGAGTAAATTCAGCAGAAAAAGTCGCTTTCGTGACGTTACGACCTGACCAATCAGCGGTAACCAGTCTCTTAAAGTCATATCACAGCCATACTCAGCCCTACTCAGCTCGGTTAGACCCTGCCCTGGATCAGGTACTAAAAAAGTACCTGCTAACTGGTGCTGGGGCTAATGGAAAATGCTCAAATGCGGGCTGAGTGGTGCGGTGTAGGGCTAAGTGAGGCTAGTGGAAAAGGGCCTTAAGTCTCCCAGCTGGTCTGGGAACGCCTTGGTATCCTCTCTGAAGAGCTGAAGCAGGTGGCGGGGGAGAGGAAAGTCTGGGCTTCTCTGCTTGACCTGCTGCCTCCGCGACCCGGACCTCCGGAAAAGCGGTAGAAGATGGATGGATGGATGGATTGTCTTGCACATAAATGAACTGCTAATGAGGAGGGTTTACTATTTGCTGGATGGAGCTCATGTTGGCAGAGCTAGCCAGAAGTAAAGCAGAGGCCTAGCGCTAAAGAAGAAGAACTATTACAGGGACCCAAAGACAATGAAGATCTAAAGTTCAAGTTTACTACCTGAAGCCACAGTGAGGTAGGTCCATATGTGTGCACATTCATATTTGCAGCCAAGCAAATCTCTTTCAAAACATGCACAAATACCACATACTGATTGCCTCTAGATGATTAAGCCTATAGTTTCACAGTAAATAATGTCGAATACTGCCTGCAGTGTGGATTGGTGACATATTAAGGGGTAGCTTGACTGGGATTTTGATCTTTATGCCTGTTAGCATTTAGCTGGCTGAGCCATGACATTAACATTTTCGACAGCTAGTTAGCAACAGGTGAATGCGGCCAACAAGGCATCTGAAAAATAACACTTTTTCTGATGACAGTACAAGTTGGTGAACATGAGGCTATTATAAATGGGGTGCATGGTACAGTGATGTTCTGTTCGGTCTTCATTTGACCATAGTAAATATCCAGTCCAGAAACTCACTTTGTGACAGCTGAGATGAACTGCTACAGTTAGCAAGGCTGCTGCAGCTCTCTTCTGTCAAACTAAAGTCCAGTTATTTATTTATTTTATTATTTAGAATCCTTTATTAGTCCCACAATGGGGAAATTACAGGGCATCCACATGAGTGGATGAGGCAGCCACTGGTGTGGCGCCCAACCCTTTCACCATTTGCATACACATTCACACCTGGGAACACTTTTAGAGTCTCCAATTAACCTAACTTGCATGTTGTTGGCATGTGGGAGGAAACCGGAGAAATCCCGGAGTAAACCCACACAGATCACTGTTGGTCGGGGGCTGGGATTGAACCCAAGATCCCCTGGCAAGGGTGGGTTGCTGTGCTGCCGCAGTTCTAACCACTCTGCCACCGTGCTGCCAAATTAGTGGATGAATTCTAGAAAAAAATATCTATCAATCAACAAACATCTGATCCTTTAATAAGTGAAGCTTTAATATCTACTTCTTACCTGTTCATTCAGTGTCTCTGACAGCAGATAAATGGCCTTGGATTTGGCTGCTCTCTTACCTAGAGACATCACAGCTAATAATATTAATTATGTGTAGATTTGTTTGGGATTAACATAATACTTTTGGCTTTAAACATGACCATCCATTTAGGGTTGAAGTTAGTAAGCATGTTTGATTAGTTTTTTATATTGTCATGAGATCCTTAAGTAGTGTTGTAACACTGTCTGATAGCATATAATTAAACACTTAGTGGATTCATTGTAATAAATCACTTTAAGTCCTAAGTTTACAAGGCCTTCAATTACATAGATGAACACATGATTCATGCATGGAACTGCATCAGTGGAAAAATCCCAGCTAATCAATCAAAACTTTGTTTATATAGCACTTTTCATACAAGAAAAAATTGTAGCACAAAGTGCTTTACAAATTACATCCCCTTACCACCCCACCCCTTCATTCACCCAACCTCGTACAGACAGACAGACAGACACACACACACGCACACACACGCACACTCATCAATGGGAGACATGGCTGTGCGCCAAGGATCCAGGTGTAGAAGCACCATCTTAGGGAGCCATCAACACAAAGGAAGCGCCAAGTCTGCAGCTACAGGGACACCACCTAAGACCAGACATTGGGAGGGCCAGGGCAGTCACAGGCCACCGCCCTGCAGCCAGAACCAGGCAATCCACAGTGGGAGGGCTCCCCATGAGGAAACACTGGAGTTAGAACAAGATAATAGGATGAATAAAACCATCAATGATAAAGCATTGGCGCCGTAAGGAGAGGCGGCCGTATCAGCAGCAGCTCTCTTGTGTCTTTTTGTTTTTATTAGCTTATTCTTGAATATAGTGTGTCTCTTTTCATCAAGGCTCAGTAGGAAGACTCGGATTAATGACTGGAACAAGTTTTTCTATTTTAGCCCCGGTCTTTCTTTTATTTTTCTTCCTCGGGGCAATGGAGAACAATAGAGGTGGGAGCGAACACGTTCTTTAAACATGTGACCAGCTGATTGCGCTAAGGAGGCCAGCGCTACTGCGCGGAGCAAAGCCCCTCATCCCGGATGAGCTTTAGAGGAAACGACACGGGCAAAGGGCTGGAGCCAAAGTGAGGAGGAGGAGGAGGAAGCATAAACCGGCTTTACCGATGTTCGTCACAGGTAATGTGAGGTAGCTGGGAAACAAGGTGGATGAGCTCACAGCGCTGGTCAGGACGCAAAGGGAATGTCGTGAATGTAGTATCTTGTGTTTTACAGAAACGTGGTTACACTCACAGATTCCAGATATCAACATAGTGATACCTGGCTTTAAGACTATCTGGTGGGACAGAGCCGTCATAAGTAGCGGGAAAAAGAGGGGAGGAAGATTGGCACTTCTTGTGAATGAAAGGTGGTGTAATCCTGGACACATTTTTGTGAGGGAATGGCGCTGCAGCCTGGACATTGAACTGTTGGCTGTGAGTATGCGACCATATTATATGCCACGAGAGTTTATGTGTGCCATTGTTATTGCTGGAGGTTTCTTCCTGTTAAAAGGGAATTTTTCCTCTCCACCATCGCCAAGTGCTTGCTCACAGGGGATCGCCTGATTGCTGGGGTCTTTCTGCAACTGTGGGGGTCCCCCCTACAGTTGATAGTGCTATGAGATGACTGTTGTTGTGAAATGGCGCTATATAAATAAAGTTGAATTGAATTGAATTATTACCGTTTACGTCCCAACATCAGCTGATGCAGTGGTGGCCTGTGACGTCATCAGCTCCACTACTGCCACATTACTGGAGAAGCACCCTGACGCATTTATGGCCATCACAGGTGATTTTAGCCACATCTCACTGGGCAAAACATTACCAAACTTCCACCAGTTTGTTGACTGTCCCACCAGAGAAAATAAAACACCGGATGTACTGTATGCCAATGCAAGAGATGCATATAATGCCACAGCTCTACCCCCCCCCCCCCCCACTGGCTAATCAGATCACAACATGGTCTGTTATCACCCAAGTACGTTCCCCTTGTGCAAGGCAGCCTGCTTATACACAGACTGTGAGGAGGTGGACACAGGAGGCTGCTGATGCACTACAGGACTACTTCGAGACGACGGACTGGGACATACTCTGTGAATCACATGGGGTGGACATAGACAATATGACTGACTGCATCACTGAATGCATCAGATTCTGTGAAAACACAGCCATGCCAGCTCAGACCGTGCACTGTTTCCCCAACAACAAATCATGGATCACCAGTGACCTGAAAGTACTTCTTAACAAGAAGAAGAGAGCTTTTAGGTCTGGAGACAGGGAGGAACTGAGGAGAGTGCAGCACGAACTGAGATGGATGCTGAGGAGGTATAAAGACAATTACAGGAGGAAGTTTGAGGATAAACTCCAGCAAAACTACACTAAGAATGTCTGGACGGGAATGAAACAAATCATTGGGTGTAAGGGGAGAGACAGACAGACATCGGGGAGCCTTGAGAGAGCTGATGAGCTGAATCTGTTTTTAATAGGTTCAACTCACCTTCTGTCACACCCATTCCCCTACCCCTCCTGTGCAGCCTCTCTCTACCCCCCCCCCCCCCACCACTCTCCTTTGGGGGCACCAGCACCACTACCCCCCCCCCCACACACACACACACACACACACACTGTGACTACAGACCAAGTAAAGAAACAGCTGGAGACACTCCGTCAGCGGAAGGCCCTGATTGCATCTCTGCCAGGATCCTGAGGACCTGTGCCAACCAGCTAGCCCCGGTATTGAAATACCTGTACAACCTGAGCCTGACTCTGGAGAGAGTACCGGTGCTCTGGAAGACGTCCTGCCTGGTTCCTGTCCCCAGTAAATTGTCTCCATCTGACCTGAATGACTATCAACTAGTTGTCCTCACATCTCATGTGATGAAGGTCCTGGAGAGACTGGTCTTAGCCCACCTGAGCCAGCTGGTGAAGACTTGGCTGGACCCTCTGCAGTTTGCATATCAGCCCCATTTACAGACGTGGACAAAATTGTTGGTACCCCTCTGTTAATGAAAGAAAAACCCACAGTGGTCACAGAAATAACTTGAATCTGACAAAAGTGGTAATAAATAAAAATTCTATGAAAATTGGGAGAGACTCGGGCAGTGAAGATGGCTGCTTAGGTGAGGAGCACCGCAGTGCAGACAGCCTTTTTTTTTTCTTCTACAAGGGCATTTTTCTCTTGTTTCCTCAGCTGAAATTACTATTATTAATACACTTTACATCGAGACTGGATTTGTGGAGAACAGGATTAGTATGCCAACGCAACAGCAGAAAATTAATCTTCGCCCCAAAGCCGGTGCTAGCAAGGAAAATCTGGCTAGAGCTGGTGATACCACATCGAGCCCTCCTCCCTCTCCGCCACCTTCAACAGGTGCAGGTGTTGCCAAAGGCCAAATGGCGGAGGACATCTCTAAGATCTTTGAACTGTTGAAGGAAATATCGGAGAGGCAAGACGCCAAACTCAACTCTATTGAGGCGTCAATGAGGGCGGTGGACACCAAGCTAACGGAGTTAGCTACCCGGCTGGGAGATGTGGAGTCTCGCATCGCTTTTCTTGAGGATGCTAATACAGCTCTGGATGCTAATCCCCCCGCAACCCAGACGCAGGTAGAAGATTTACTTTTGAAGCTGGACGATTTAGAAAATAGATCACGCCGAAACAATCTACGCTTTGTCGGCTTTCCAGAAAATTGTGAAAAATCAGATGCCCTTACCTTCATGCGCAAAGCTATCCCACATCTGCTGAAAATGGAGTTCCCTGGAGGGCTGGAAATTGACCGTGCGCATCGGAGCCTTGCTGGACGCAGACCTGACGGGCAGCCGCCCAGGGCTATCCTGATTCGACTTCTGCGCTTCCAGGATAGGGAGCGTATTGTGGAGGCAGCGCGCAGGATGGGAAAGCTGGATTGGAATGGTCATCACATCATGATTTTCCCGGATTATTCCAGACGAGTATCCGAGATGAGAGCGGCGTTCAAGCAGTGTAAACACCTGCTGCACCAGAAGAAGATTGCATTCTCTCTCAGGTACCCTGCAGTTCTCGTTGTGAAGTTGGCAAGTGGTAAACAGGAGTTCACTGACCCTAAAAAAGCATTGAACCTGATTCTTTCACTACCGTGAGACATTGATGAACAATGGTATGAATATATGCTATATGTTTATTTGTTATATATTTTTGACTGAGGATTTGATGCAGTATTAATGTAAGGTTCCTTTTTTTTGCCCACGCTTTATTGTTTATAGGCATGAGGCTGCTGCGATGTTGCGGCTCTCCCTAAGTTTATTGCACTGTTCACAGTCACGGTCCTAGAGTTTTTTATTTTCTTTTTTTTGGTTGGTGCGGTTTTTGTGCACCGATGGGTGACATTGGTTTCAGGTCACCGATTATGTTACTTTATGATTATGTGGTTTTCGGGGGGTTTTTTGTTGTTGTTTTTTTTTTAAATTATTTTTAATTTTTATTGTGTTTGTCTTTTGCCCAGTGAGGGGGTTTTTGGTGGAGAATTGCTGGATATTTTGGATGGTAATATGTACCGTTTATGATGTCGGCTAATTGTCAGAGCTTTCTTAACCTCATTACTTGGAATGTTAAAGGCCTTAACCACCCAATTAAGAGGAAAAAAATTTTGGCGTTTATTAAATCAAAAAAAGTGGATGTAGCGTTGCTTCAAGAGACCCACCTCACTAAAACAGAATCTAAAAAACTCTGTCGGGACTGGGTGGGCCATGGGTTTGCGTCTTGTGGTAATAGCCAGAGCAGGGGGGTAGCAATCCTTATTCATAAACATTTGCAGTTCAAGCGTCTAAAAGAGGTTAGTGATGATGATGGACGACTCCTTATAATTCTTATAGAAATTCAGGGCCATAGGATGATACTCGCTAATGTTTATGCACCAAATATAGTTGATTGTGCATTTTTTGCACAATTGGAACACGAATTAAGCGAAATGGGTAATTATCCCATTTTAGTAGGCGGGGATTTTAATCAGGTCATGGACAACATTTTAGATCGGAGCACCCCCTCACAGCGTTCATCTAAATCTGGCTCTATATTGAAAGACATGTGCAATGCAATTGGTTTGGTAGATGTTTGGCGGCTTTTTAATCCGTCCACAAGGGATTACACTTTTTATTCCACTGTTCATAATGTGTTTTCCAGGACTGATTATTTTTTAATGTCAAAATTTTCTGTTTCTTCTGTAAATTCGAGCTTCATTGGTAGCATAATACTATCAGATCATGCCCCTGTTTTTCTATATATGATCCCGCCTTGTCAGTTGAAAAAAAATTCTAGATGGAGGCTTAATTCAAGCTTCCTTTTTAATCCAGATTTTGTGTCCTCTTTGAAAGCAGAGATCTCCTTATATCTTGAGACAAACTGGGATTCTGCTCCCTCTGCCAGGGTTGCTTGGGAGGCCTTTAAGGCATTTATTAGGGGACATATTATTCAATATGCATCTTTTAAAAAGAAAACTAACATTGCTAAACAGATTGATTTGGAGAGGAGAATAGCTATATTAGAGACTTCATTCAAACAAGACACAAATTTAGTAAATTTGTCACCCCTTCTGAAGCTTAAGTATGAGCTGAATTCAATTCTAACACAAAAAGTTGAATTTTCCCTATTTCGTCTTAGGCACAAACAGTTTGAGGAAGGGGATAAAGCTGGCAAAATGCTGGCTAGATATATTAAAATGAAAGAAGCTCAGTGTACTATATCTGCTATTAGGACACAGGATGGTACTCTGGTGTCAGACTTAAATGAAATTAATGGTGCTTTCAGAGAATTTTACACCTCGCTTTATTCTTCTGAAATGGAGGCCGGATCTCAAGAGATCTATGCATTTTTATCATCCCTATCTTTGCCCTCCCTAACGAAGGAACAAATAGACTTACTTGACGCCCCAATTACTAAAGAGGAAATTGTGAAAGTGATTAAGAGCTTCCCGACTGGAAAGGCACCGGGCCCTGACGGATTCACTGCGGAATTTTACAAGGCCTGTGTTGATGAGCTTTCTCCTTTACTTTTAGAAATGTTTGCGGAATCTTTTGAACAAGGTCGTCTGCCCCCTTCTTTAACAGAGGCTTTCATTTCGCTTATTTTAAAAAGCAATAAAGATCCGTTAGAATGTAAGAATTATAGACCAATTAGTCTTATAAACTGTGACTGTAAAATTCTCTCCAAAATTTTGGCATTAAGATTAAATAAAGTAATGATATCTCTTATAAATCCTGATCAGGTGGGTTTTATTCGTTCCAGGGGTGCGGCAGACAATATTAGGTGATTTATTGATATCATATGGTTAGTTCAAAATGATCCCTCACTTGCACACCTCTCTCCAGTGGCAGCCCTCTCCCTGGATGCTGAAAAAGCATTTGACAGGGTTGAGTGGCAGTATCTCTTTGCAACTCTAGAGACTTTTGGTTTTGGTTCAAAGTTTCTTTCTTGGATTAAATTACTATATAATGAACCTAGAGCTTCAGTGATATCAAATCGAGTTACATCACAGTCTTTTAGACTTTATAGGGGTACGCGCCAGGGCTCCCCTTTAAGTCCCTTGCTTTTTGCTTTGGCATTAGAACCATTAGCTGTTGCTATCCGCAAAGACGGCAATTTTCCAGGTATTCAGGTCCATGGCAGTACCCATAAGATAATGTTGTATGCTGATGATGCATTGGTACTGATTACACAACCTCAAAAATCAATTCCAGCTCTTCTTAAAATTATTAACCAATTTTCACGTTTGTCTGGTTATAGAGTTAACTGGATAAAATCAGAAATTCTCCCTCTAACATCTTATAAGATAAGATAAGATAAGATAAGATAAGCCTTTATTAGTCCCACAACGGGGAAATTCCAGGATTGCAACAGCACAGGGATAGCAACACTCAGAGCAACAATCAGAAGGCAAGAAAAAAAACAAGCAAGCAAGAGCAGCTAATAAACATATGTACGTATTACTATAAAATATATATATATACACACACACACAGACACACAGTGCAGAGCATTGTAGCTGGATGGAATAAATATATGAATATATGAACACACAGTGCAGAGCATTGTAGCTAGATGGAATAAATATGTAAATATATAAACACCCACAGTACGGAGCATTGCAGCTAGGTGGAATAAATATGCAAGTATATAAACACACACAGTGCGGAGCAATGTAGCTAGATGGAATAATATGTAGATATATAAATATATAAACACACCCAGTGCTGAGCATTGTAGCTAGATGGAATAAATATGCAAATATATAAACACACACAGTGCAGAGCATTGTTGCTAGATGGAATGAAACAGCATAACCGTCTACTTAGTTATCCTACATGGTATGATTATGTGCCCATACATATTCTCACCCTCCATAGCGACCGGTATGTTCCTAGTTGTATGCCGGAGGGGACCATTGTGTAAGTCTATTGCATCTTTTGCATTCAAAAAACTATTAGTTTGTTACGTCTTTTTGCTATCTCTGCGAGCAGCCCTGCTTAGGTTGTACAGTCTGACAGCCGTTGGTAGGAAGGACCTACGAAACCTCTCGGTTGTGCACCTGGGATGATGTAGTCTGCTGCTAAATGAGCTCCTCAGTGCATTCAGTATGTCCTGCATAGGGTGGAACTCGGACTCCAGCAGAGATGACAGTTTAGCCACCGTCCTTCTCTCTCCTATCTCCTCCATCGGATCAAGGCGCTGCCCCAGGACAGAGCTAGCTTTCTTAATCAGTTTGTTCAGTCTCTTCCTATCGGCTGCAGTAATGCCACTGCCCCAGCAGACCACTCCAAAAGTGATGGCTGATGCCACCACCGTGTCATAGAATGACTTCAGCAGCGCCCCTTGTACACCAAAAGACCTGAGTCTCCTCAGCAGGAACAGCCTGCGCTGTCCCTTCTTGTAGAGTGCATCAGTATTGTGTGACCAGTCTAGTTTATTGTTCAGATGAATACCCAGGTACTTATAGGATGTCACCATCTCGATGTCTGTTCCCTGTATATTTACTGGTACTGTGAGGGGCTGCCCATGCCTGCGGCAGTCCACCACCAGCTCCTTAGTTTTCCTCGCGTTGATCTGGAGGCAGTTCCGATGGCACCAGTCCACGAAGTCCTGGATAAGCCCTCTGTACTCAGCTTCATCTCCATTGGAGATGAGGCCAACGATCGCAGAGTCATCAGAGAACTTCTGTAGATGGCAGTGTGTTGTGTTGTGTGAGAAGTCCGCAGTATAAAGAGTGAACAGGAAGGGAGCCAGCACCGTTCCCTGGGGGGCCCCCGTGCTACTGATGATCGTGTCGGACACACAGTCCCGGGTTCTCACAAACTGAGGCCGGTTCGTGAGGTAGTCCAGGATCCATGATGACAGGTGCTGGTCCACCCCTGCGCGCAGCAGCTTGTCCTTCAGGATCATCGGTTGGATGGTGTTGAAAGCACTGGAGAAGTCAAAGAACATGATCCTCACCATATTCCCGGGCTTCTCCAGGTGGGACAGAGAACGGTGAAGGAGGAAGATCACCGCATCCTCCACCCCAATGCCATGCTGGTAGGCGAACTGGAGTGGATCCATCGCTGGTTCCACCAGGGGGCGGAGGTGAGCAAGGAGAAGTCTCTCCAGGGTCTTCATCAAGTGGGACGTCAAGGCCACCGGTCTGTAGCTGTTCAGGTCTTTGGGGTGGGAAGTTTTTGGTACAGGTACCACACAAGATGTTTTCCACAGCTGTGGTACCCTCCCCAGTTTCAGGCTCATGTTGAAGATATACGTCACAATCCCACACAGCTGGTCTGCACAGGACTTGAGGAGCTTTGCGCTGATGCCGTCCGGTCCCGGCGCCTTCCTCGCCTTGATCTTCCTCAGCTCCGTCCTCACCTGGGTCCTGGTCAGGGTCAGGATGGGGGGCTGTGTGTTGGGAGTGGGGGGGTGTTGGTGGAGTGGGGAGTGGGCAGCAGGACTTGATTTCTTTAGAGGCAGCAGTGGTTGTTGTGCAGTCAGGGGGGAGGGCGGTTGGTCAAATCTATTGAAAAACAGATTCAGGTTGTTCGCCCACTCCCTGCCCCCTGTGGCCTGGGGGGAGGTATTCTGGAGCCCCGAGATGGTTTTGAGGTTTCTCCAGACCCCGCTGATGTCGCTCTGTTGCAGCTTGTCCTCCATCTTCTTCCTGAAGCTGTCCTTGCCTTCTCTGATCTTTCTCCTCAGCTCCCTCTGTACGGACTTCAGCATCTCCCTGTTCCCTGACCTGAAGATCCTCTTCTTCTCTCTCAGAAGTGTTTTTATCTCAGGGTTGATCCAGGGTTTGTTGTTTGAGTGACGCCGTATGGTCTTGGTGGGAACGGATTTGTCCACACAGAAGCTGAGGTAGCCCGTGAAGGTGTGAATGAGGCCATCGATGTCCTCACCATGTGGATCGCAGAGCTGCTTCCAGGCGGTGGCTTCAAAACAGCCCTTTAGGGTGTCCATTGTCTCCTCAGACCATAACTCCACAGTGTGCATGGCCGGAGGTTGTCTGTGCACTAGGGGTTTGTACACCGGCCGGAGATGAACCAAGTTGTGATCCGATCTCCCGAGTGGGGGGAGTTGTGATGAGGTGTACGCCTCCTTAGTGTTTGCGTAGAATAAATCCAGTGTTTTATTGTCTCTAGTGTGGCATGTGACATACTGGGTGAACGTGGGTAGAATGGGAGACAGTGAAACATGGTTGAAATCGCCTGAGATGAGGAGAAGAGCATCTGGGTGTTCTGTCTGCAGCCTGCTGGTTACTGAATGGATGACGTCACGTGCTGTCCCAGCGTTCGCCGTCGGATTTGCATAAACAACAATGCAGATCACGTGTGAGTGTTCTCTCGGGAGATATGTAGGCCTCATGCTAACAGCTAGCAACTCAATGTCTTTGCTGCAGTGTCGTTGTTTAACAGTGATATGTCCCGGTCTGCACCAGTTGTTGTTAACATACATTATCACTCCACCGCCCCTAGCCTTGCCACTGTCTGGTGTTCGGTCAGCTCGTATCATGTGAAAACCCTCCAGCTCAATGTTAGCATCTGCTGCTAGTTCAGTTAGCCACGTCTCAGTAAACAAAAGGAGAGAGCACTCCCGGTATGTGCTATCATAACGGGAGATAGCCGCTAGCTCATCTAACTTTCCCAGTATCGACCGTACATTTCCCATGACAACAGATGGAAGGGAGGGTCTGTACCTTATATTTTTTGTCCTCCGCCTTACTCCAGCCCGGCAGCCGCGGCGTTTTCGCCTCAGTTCTCTCGGTATGTCGAGTTTTTCCAATGGGACCGGGTGGCGGTTGAATGCTAGCAGCTGTTCTCTGCTGTATCGTATCCTGCTATAGACAGTGGCTCCGTCCACCGGCTCAGGAGACATTTAGGACGATCTGTGTGTCCGTGATATAAGTGGGGTGAAAAAAAAAGACGGATCAAAAGAGAGAGGAAGGGAAAAAGACTCGGAATCGAGCCGCTGTTGCAAAAGGCAGCCGACTCGTGTGGCGCCGAGAGAGCGCCACACGAGTTGCCCCAAAACACTGTTTACATTTGGTCAAAATATAGGCTTCTCTTGGCCAAAATTAGGAATTAAATATCTTGGCATCCTGTTTCCTCACATTTTATCAGATCTGATTCAGATTAATTTTGAACCCTTGCTTGAAAAATTTAAAATAGACATAGAAAGGTGGTCACCTCTTTTTTTGTCTCTCTGGGGCAAGGTCAATGTTATTAAGATGATTTGTGCACCCCGATTTAATTACCTTCTGCAATCTCTTCCTCTTAGGATCCCAGTTGGTTATTTTCGACAATTTGATAGGTTGTGCAATAAGTTTTTATGGAATGGTAAGCGCCCTAGATTAAAGTTGAAAAGATTGCAGAAGTCTATAGATTCAGGAGGTTTGGGGGTCCCAAATTTGGTTTTATATCATTACGCTTTTAGTCTTAGACATTTGATTCATTGGGCTCTCCCCCCTGAGAGAGCTCCCCCTTGGTTTTATTTGGAGAATTATTTGAGCAGCCCTCTTCCCTTAGTACATCTAATCACAATTAAACTGTCTTCTGAATTTCAGTCGCATCCTATTATATCCTTTTTACAATACGTTTGGAAGAGAGTTGCTTCTATACTAGAGTTTAGCTCTCATCTTCATTCTATGGCTTCTATTTGGCTTAACCCAAGTCTCCATATTGGAAAATCCCCATTTATGTGGAAAATCTGGGTGAAAAAGGACATCTTGATGTTAAAAGATCTATATGAAGGGGGAGCTCTCAAATCATTTGATGTTCTACGGGCACAGTATGGACTACCACAGAATCAGTTTTGGAAATATTTACAACTTCGACATCTGCTGTGTCAAGTCTTTGGATCTACAACTACCCCTCCTCCTGATGTAGATTGGCTCATCCAGGCTTTGAGTTCCTGTGGCAAAAGATCTAAGGCCTCAAATTTCTATTTAATGCTCCTTAAGAGCTCAAATAAAGATTCTACATTCCTTAAACACGTATGAGAAAAAGATCTGAATTCACAATTTACTGATGTTGAATGGGCAAATATTTTAAAGAATGGGAAGAAAGTGTCTAGGGAATTGAAAACCAGACTTGTTCAATTTAAAATTTTGAATCGATTTTACTGGACACCTCGTAAAATGTTGAGAGCAAATCTCATTCACTCTTCAAGCTGCTGGAGATGTCTACAGGGGGAGGGGACATTAATCCATATGATCTGGAGCTGTCCGGTAATACAGGACTTTTGGTTGCAGATCCATAGACATATTATGACAATTGTTAAGCAAGAAGTGCCATTTACTCAGAGACTTTTTGTCCTTGGGGATCCATCAATGATTCAAGACCCAATCTCTGATGCCGAGTGGATTCGGACTGCTTTGATGCTGGGCCGAAAGTTGATCACTTTTTTCTGGAAATCTTCCTCTGCCCCACCCGTAGCTCAATGGCTCAGGGAGTTGGGCAAGCTTGCTGCACTAGAACGCCTTTCATATAAGCTTCTGGACAGGATGGACAGCTTCTATAATAAGTGGGGATCCTATCTTACCTTTATAGGTGTAGTAGATTAAGCTAATCATTTTAGGAGTATTAGGGTGGAAATGGAATGTTTTATCCTCTCACTGGGTATACTTGGTTTTTTTTTTTTTTTTTTTTTGTGTTTGTTTGTTTCTGTTTTATTTTCTAAATTGAAAACCCAATAAAATTCAAATTACAAAAAAAAAAAAAATTCTATGAAAATTAACCAATGAAAATCAGACAATGTTTTTGAATTGTGGTTCAACAGAATTATTTTGAAAAACAAACTCATGAAACAGGCCTGGACAAAAATGATGGTACCCCTAGAAAAGATTGAAAATAATGTGACCATAGGGACATGTTCAACCAAGATGTGTCCTCTAATTAACATCACAGGTGTCTACAAACTTGTAATCAGTCAGTTGGCCTATTTAAAGGGTGACAAGTAGTCACTGTGCTGTTTGGTGACATGGTGTTTGCCACACTAAACATGGACCAGAGGAAGCAAAGGAAAGAGTTGTCTCAGGAGATTAGAAAGAAAATTATAGACAAGCATGTTAAAGGTAAAGGCGAAAAGACCGTCTCCAAGCAGCTTGTTGTTCCTGTGACTACAGTTGCACATATTATTCAGAAATTTAAGATCCACGGGACTGTAGCCAACCTCCCTGGACGTGGCCGCAGGAGGAAACTTGATGAAAAATGGAAGAGACGGATAATACGAATGGTAACAAAAGAGCCCAGAACAACCTCTAAACACATTCATGGTGAACTCCAAGGTCAAGGTACATCAGTGTCAGATCGCACCATCCGTCATTGTTTGAGCCAAAGTGGACTTCATGGGAGACGACCAAGGAGGACACCACTGTTGAAAACAAATCATAAAAAAGCCAGACTGGAATTTGTCAAACTGCATGTTGACAAGCCACAAAGCTTCTGGGAGAATGTCCTATGGACAGACGAGACAAAACTGGAACTTTTTGGCAAGGCACATCAGCTGAATGTTCACAGACGCAAAAATGAAGCATACCAAGAAAAGAACACTGTCCCTACTGTGAAACATGGAGGAGGTTCTGTTATGTTCTGGGGCTGCTTTGCTGCATCTGGCACAGGGTGTCTTGAATCTGTGCAGGGTACAATGAAATCTCAAGACTATCAAGGTATTCTAGAGAGAAATGTGCTGCCCAGTGTCAGACAGCTTGGTCTCAGTCGCAGACGACACCAAGTATTACTATGTGGTCGCAGCGCTGGACGCTCGCACGTCTCAGCAGGTAGCAAGCCTGCTTGAACAGCCTCCAGCCCACGACAAATACGAGGCTCTCAAGGCTGCTCTGACCCGGTGCTACACACTCTCGGACTGTGAGAGAGCAGAAAGGCTCCTGAGGCGCTCCGAGTTAGGAGATGGTTCGGCAGTCGAACTGATGGAGAAGATGTTGGCGTTAATGGGCACCGATGACGGGCATTTTCTGTTTGCCCACTTTTTCCTCCGGAACCTCCCAACAGAGGCAAGAGCGGTTCTTGCCAATTCGCCATTGCTGGCCGCGCGTGACTACCGTGTGCTAGCCCAGGAGGCAGATAGGATCATCCTCACCACCAGAGCCCTCACGGTGAACGCGGCGGCGTTGGAACCCAGCGAGACAACCAGCGGAGGCGAGGAGCCACCGACGGTAGCAGCAGCGAGGGCCAGGGAGCGCCAGAGAGACACGCTCTGCTTCTACCACAGCTGCTTCGGAAGGAGCGCATGCAGATGCGCGCCACCGTGCCAATTCAAGCGCTTGGGAAACGCCAAGGCCGGCAGTCGGTTGCAGCTGCGACCGCGGGTGAAGAGAACAAGCTGCTCTACGTGACGGACTCGCGCTCAGGGAGGCGCTTCCTCGTAGACACTGGAGCCCAGAAGAGCATCATCCTGCCGTCCTACGCCGACTGGCTGGCAGAACCTAGCGGCCCCGGGCTGGTAGCAGTAAACGGCTCGGGCATTAAGACTTTTGGTTAGAGAACACTGACTTTATCCCTACACGGCCGTATGTACGAGTGGACTTTTGTCATAGCGGCACTGAGTATCCCAATCCTGGGAGCTGATTTTCTGTGTGCACATGGGTTACTAGTTGATGTGGCTAACAGGCACCTCGTTAATGCACTGTCCTTTGACTCTCTCCCCTGTACAGCTCGAGGGGCCGGGCCAATAACACAAGCCAGCGTCACAGCTCCAGGCGGTAAGTTCCACACACTGCTCACTCAGTTTCCAGCACTCATGGTCCCGACGTTTTCGGCGGCCATCGCTAAACACGGGGTGGAACACTTTATCACCACCACCGGGCTGCCCGTTTTCGCATGGTCTCGGCGCTTGGACGCAGCTAAACTGGCCATAGCCGCGAGGAGTTTGCCAACCTGGAAAGGTTGGGCATCATCAGGCGATTGAACAGCCCATGGGCATCCCCGCTACACATGGTCCCTAAGGCAGATTGAATAACGCCACAGCGCACGACCGCTACCCGATTCCCCATATTCAGCACTTTTCCGTTCACCTCGCCAGAGCACGCATTTTTTCTAAAATAGACCTGGTCCGCGGTTACCACCAGGTCCCAGTGCGCGTGGAGGATGTACCCAAAACAGCGGTAATAACTCCGTTTGGCTTGTTTGAGTTTTTACGCATGCCCTTCGGATTAAAAGGAGCGGCACAGACATTCCAACGCATGATGGATGCGGTGTTGCGTGATCTCCCATTTGTGTTTGTCTACCTAGTGGCCAGTGCGTCCGAGGACGAACATGTAACCCACCTCACGACGGTTTTCCGGAGGTTGGAGGAGCACAGGTTAATAATCAACCCAGCGAAATGCCAGTTCGGCGTGACAGGGATTGATTTTTTGGGGCACCCCGTCTCACCGGAGGGAGTGATACCCTCGCCCGACAAAGTGCGCACCGTGGCGAATTTTCCCCGGCCTCAGACAGTCAGGGTGCTGCAAGAATTTTTGGGGATGGTTAACTTTTATAACCGGTTCCTACCTCACGCAGCTGAACTCATGCAGACATTGTACGCCGCGCTCAAGAGAAGGAAACCTGCGGATACAGTCGAATGGACTCCGGAGCGACAGCAGGCATTCTCTGAGGTTAAAACAGCCCTGGCAAACGCCGCACTGTTGGCGCACCCAGACCCGGTGGCCCGAATAGCGCTCACTACCGACGCCTCGGACGTGGCCATAGGGGCCATCGTGGAGCAACGTGTCGCTGGTTCTTGGCAGCCGCTCGCTTTTTTTCAGCAGGGCTTTGTGCGACAGTGAGCGTAAATACAGCGCGTTTGACAGAGAATTGCTGGCTCTCCACCTGGCCATACGACACTTCCAGTTCTGGCTGGAAGGGCGCAGCTTCACCGTGTTCGTGGACCACAAGCCGCTGACGTTCGCGATGGCCAAGGTTTTGGAACCATGGTCGGGCCGGCAGCAGAGACAGCTGGCCGCGATCTCGGAGTTTACGACTGATATTCAGCATGTGTCGGGTAAACTGAACGTGGTGGCGGATTGCCTCTCGCGCGCAGTAGTGGCCCCGGTCTGCGTGGGAATAGATTATACATCCATGGCCGCAGAGCAGATTAGCGATACGGACGTGTGCGCGCTCCAGTCTGGACCAACAGGGTTAAGGCTGGAGAGCAGAGTACTCCAAGACGGCAAGCCCCGCCTAATCTGCAACGTCTCCACGGGACGCCCGCACCCGGTGGTCCCAGTCGCGTGGCACCGCCACGTGCTTGAGCCAGTTCACGCTCTGGCGCACCCAGGAGTGCGCGCGTCAGTCAAAATGGTGGGAGCAAAGTTCGTGTGGCCAGGCCTGCGCAAACAAGTGAAAGAGTGGGCTGCAGCCTGCGTAGCGTGCCAACGAGCCAAAGTACACAGACACACGAAGGCTCCTTTGGAGCCGTTTCGTATACCGGCTAAGAGGTTCAACCATGTTCACGTGGACCTCGTAGGCCCCCTCCCACCATCGCAGGGGTGCACGCACCTTCTGACAGTGGTGGACCGCACCACACGCTGGCCAGAAGCAGTCCCGCTGGTGGCAACCACGTCCGCGGACGTGGCGCGTGCTTTTTTGACGACATGGGTGGCGCGTTTTGGAATTCCATCGGACATCACGTCCGATAGGGCCCCTCAGTTTGTTTCCGACCTCTGGTCCGCGATGGCACGCAGCCTGGGTGTTGCAATTCATCGCACAACCACGTACAACCCACAGGCCAATGGGTTATGCTGTGGAGTGTGTCAAATAAGAGGCAGATTCATGGACAGACGGTTTATTACACACTTCACATCTCACAAGCACAGAACAGAATGAATCATTCCAGCAAGCTCTCTCCTTTTACCCAAATCACTCTTCACACGTTTCATGGCAATTTCTCATCACACAGCATGACATTTACATTACACTGCATTCAACCCCCTATGTCCTTGACTCCTTCCTACTATCTCGCCAGGAACTCCCTGTGCATTGTTCTCCCATGCATATTCACTGTCTCCCTCTGAGATGCTAAATAATCTGACTCCCCCAAGGTCCTACAATGCGAGTGTTTTCATAGGTCACTGAAAGCAGCACTCAGGGCTTCGCTGACGGATGCAAATTGGATAGACCGGTTGCCGTGGGTTTTATTGGGGTTGCGTTCCGCACCAAAAGAGGATTTGGAGGCTTCCCCGGCAGAACTTGTTTTTTCTCAGCCACTGCGGCTGCCCGGGGAATTTTTGCCAGATAATCCCGCGCCGGACAGCTGCCCATCTCAGCGTTTGCAGCATAGTGCAGACACAGGTACGCTGCCGGGCCCGGCCCACCACTGTTTTCCACGCGCTTTTGTGCCAAAAGCTTTGAAGAACGCGGTGTTCGTGTTTGTCAGGCATGATGCCCACCCCCCTCCATTGCGCCCACCCTACGATGGCCCGTTCAGAGTGCTGGAAACAGGGGACAAACATTTTTTTGTTAGACTTGGGGGGTCGTCGGGAGAAAATATGCATAGACAAACTTAAGCCCGCCTTTGTAGTGGCGGACGAGCAAGTGCTGTTGGCTCGGGCCCCTCGGCGTGGAAGACCCCCACTGAGAACTCCCCAGGTAAATGATTCATCAGAGCAACCACACGGGCAAATCGAAGTGTCCTCCCCCCTCGCCATGGCCCACCCGCAGACAGACACACCCCCAGGAGCCCCCGGCCGGCACAGAAGTGCCGTGGAGGCGGTAAACCCCCGTTACAGCAGATATGGGAGGAGACTGAAGCCAAAAGGACGTGAGGATTGAAACGCTGTCTGAGATTCTGGTGGGGGGGGCGGTGTAGAGACTGGGTTAATCATCTCAGACTGGATGCAGAGGGTAAACAGAGAAGAACAATAGCTAGGGAGACCATGGTGAGATAGCAGGAAAAAGGAGCTGGGGGGAGAAAGGATGAATGTATTGTGATGTGAAATGTCATGCAAATGTGGGATGAGCGGTTGGTATAAAAGGAGAACCCATGGTGTATTGAGACATGCTTTTTCTGTGTATGACTGATGAGAGAGTGAATAAAGTCGTCTGCTACATGAATCAGTCTCGTTATTTACACTCTCCACAGTACCATCATTTTTGTCCAGGCCTGTTTCATGAGTTTGTTTTTTAAAATAATTCTGTTGAACCACAATTCAAAAGCATTGTCTGATTTTCATTGGTTAATTTTCATAGAATTTTTATTTATTACCACTTTTGTCAGATTCAAGTTATTTCTGTGACCATTGTGGGTTTTTCTTTCATTAACAGAGGGGTACCAACAATTTTGTCCACGTCTGTAGTTGTTGAAGATGCTGTCATCTGCCTGCTGCAACGAGCCCATTTGCACCTGGATGGTGGAGGAGACACTGTGAGAATCACATTCTTTGATTTCTCCAGTGCCTTTAACACTATCCAGCCACTGCTGCTGGGTGAGAAGCTGCAGGTGATGGAGGTAGACAGCTCTGTGATCTCCTGGATTACTGACTACCTGACAGGCAGGCCACAGTTTGTCCAGCTGGGAAGTGTCTTGTCTGATGTGGTGGTTAGTGATACTGGAGCTCCACAGTGGACTGTGCTTTCTCCTTTTCTCTTCACCTTATACACCACCGACTTTCAGTACAACACCGAGTCATGCCACCTGTAAAAATTGTCTGATGACTTGGCTGTTGTTGGGTGTATAAGAGGGGGAGAGGAGGGGGAGTACAGGGCACTGGTAGACAGATTTGGAGTGGACTCAGCAGAATCACCTGGGGCTGAACATCAGCAAGACCAGAGAGATGGTGATTGACTTCAGGAAGAAGAGGATGCCTTCATAGCCATTGCAGATTAGAAGGGAGGATGTGAAGGTAGTTGAGGACTACAAATACCTGGGTGCCAGGATCAGCAATGGAGTGGACTGGAAATCAAACACTGATGCTGCGTACAAGAAGGGGATGAGCAGACTCTACTTCCTGAGGAAGTTAAGATCCTTCAACGTGTGCAGCAGGATGCTGGAGCTTTTCTACCAAGCTGTTGTCGCCACCGCCATCTTCTTTGCTGCTGTCTGTTGGGGTAGCAGTATCAGAGCCAGCGACACCAACAGACTTAACAAAATTATCAAGAGGGCTGGCTCTGTAATTGGTCTCAAGCTAGAGACTTTTGAGACTGTGGTGGAGAGGAGGACACTAAACAAATTGTGATCTATCATGGACAATCATGATCACCCCCTCCACCACACACTGGACAGACAGTGGAGCGCTTTCTCCAGCAGACTGCTACAACTTCGCTGCCGAATGGTTAGGTACAGGAAATCTTTCCTGCCACATGCCATTTCACTGTACAATAACTCACTCTAATGTTGATTTCTGGTCATAACTATGCTGACATACTGCACCTTGCAGTCTAATTGGTACCTCACATTTCACCCTGCACCTGATAGTCCTGCGTTGTACAGCAGGGATGATTCATGTACCTATACAGGTCACCATCTATTTATCTATGATGTATATGTTATTTAGGCAGTTTTACAGTTTTTTTTTTTTCCACAATATCTTTATTGAACCTTTTTTTTTTTTTAACAAACATGATACAAACAATCAAACACTAACACTAAAGTACTACAAAAAAAAAAAAAATGCACTAAAAACACCAACAACCACCAACAAAATCAAGTCTTCAACAATGCTCCTCTGTTTAGTCTAGACAATCCAATACATAAGTATACATATTATGTTCACCAGTTTGGAATTTACAAGGTCCACACACATCATTCACCTTCTTCTTCAAGAGTTATGTTTAAATTTTTTACATAATCAATAAAAGGTCTCCATATATTCTCAAACACAATTTCCTTTGATTTCAGTATATATGTTATTCTTTCTAATGGAAGGTTTGTTAACATCTGTCTTAACCACTGAGTCACATCTGGTCTATGAGTCTTTTTCCATAATAGTGCAATACATTTTTTGGCATTAAGCAAACTGAGGTCTATGAATGTTCTTTCACTTTTATTAAAATTATGCTTTTCTGGGTACAGACCCAACAAAAACAGTTTAGGATTCAATATGATTTGTTTTGAGATTATTTTTTCAATTGTTACCCTCACCTCTTCCCAAAACATTCTTATTAATCTACATTCCCATAAACAATGAAATAGGGTTCCTTTACTTTCCATGCATTTTGTAGTTTTACAGTTTTACTTTCCATGGGTAATACCTTTGCTATTATGCTGTGTGTGTTTCTGTCATTTTGGTCATCTACTGTCATGCTGCTGTTACACTGTAATTTCGAAGTTTGGGCTCAATAAAGTACATCTATCGATCTATCTATCTAATAATAATAAGATACATAATTTGTTAAAAAGATAATCTTAAACACACCCATTTAAACTCAGTGTTTAAAATGTAATAATATTTAATGACAAAGTAAATAATTATAACAAGATCAACATGACATAAGTTTAAAATCAGAAATTAAGAAAATTAAAATAGGAAACTAATCAAAAGCTAAGTTAAAACAGTAGGTCTTGAGCCTGTTTTTAAAAGCATGAACACTCTCGGCAACCCTGATGTTCTCTGGCAGGCTGTTCCACAGATGTGGGCCGTAGTAACTAAAAGCCGCCTCACCGTGGGTGCGTGTTCTGATGGTAGGAATAATTAAAAGGCCAGTGCCAGAGGACGTTAGGGGCTGTGGGGGCTCATATGTTAAAAGTAGTTCTGATAAATAGGAAGGCCCAAGACCGTGCAGACATTTATAAACCAGTAAAAGAACCTTAAAATTGATCCTGAAGGACACGGGGAGCCAGTGCAATGACTTTTAAGACCAGCGTGATGTGAGCCTGCCATCTGGTCCTTGTCAGAACACGTGCAGCTGAATTCTGTAATAACTGCAGATTTGAAGTTGTGTTTTTGGGAAGACCAGAAAGCAGGGCATTAAAGTAATCAATACGGCTGGTGATAAAAGCATGCATCAGTATCTCTGTGTTTGCTCGAGAGAGAAATGGGCAGACTCTGGCTATGTTTCGTTACCTTGTATTCATACATGTGTAATGACAATAAAGTTGAATCTAATCTAATCTAATCTAAATGTTCTTTAGGTGGTAAAATTCTGTTCTTGTTATATTTTTAATATGTGGAGTAAAACTGAGCTCAGAGTCTAATATAACACCCAAATTCTTAACATGTTGGGATGGAGTAAAGGACAAACTGTAATTTTGGTAGAATTTTCTCTCTCTGAGTTTCAGGACTGATAACTAAAACTTCAGTTTTGTCCTGGTTAAGCTGAGGAAAGTTTGCTGCCATCCATGACTTAATATCTAAAATACAATTAAAAAGGGTGTTAATTGGTTGCATGTCATCAGGAGACACAGCAACATACAGTGTGTGTCATCAGCATAACTATGGTAATTGACTCCATGTCTCCTGATAACATCCCCAAGGGGCAGCATGTACAAATCAAAAAGTATTGGACCTAGGCACACCACAGTTTATTTAGTAGACATTGGAAGAACATGTATCCATACTTACCAGAAAGTTCCTGTTTGTGAGGTAGGACTTGAACCAATTAAGAACAGTACCAAAGAGGCCAACCAGATCTTTTAGTCTGTTTAAAAGAATATGGTGGTCTATTGTATCAAAGGTAGCACTTACATCCAGTAGAATCAGGACTGTTGGGTAATTCATTATGTTTAAAAGTTCCTCCTGGAAAAATCCACGTTTTTAGAAGTGATGTGGGAATGGGATCTAAAAGATCTAAAAAGTTATTGGATTGACTTGGGAGAGAACTCGACCAAGAGTTTCAGCATCAACCAGGGCAAAATTCTCCAACGTTCCCTCAGATAAAAGCAAAGGTTCCACAGTACTTAAAACAGTATCTTGTAATAAAAGATTGGATCTAATAACATCTATTTTTGCTTCTGAAGTGGTATGCAAAATCCTCACATAGTGAGTCTGTTGGCAACCTGCTAGACTTCTTAAAATCAGGGTTGATCAGGTGATCTATGGTGGAGAAAAGAATTCTAGGATTGTTTTTGTGATTATTAATCACTTTGGAGAAGTAGGAGTTTCTGGCTTCCTTCACAGTATTATTATATAGTTTCAATTGTTCTCATAGAGTTTGATAATGGACAGTTAATTTTGTTTTTCTCCACCTTGTCTCTGCTGCGCTGCATTTTCTTTTCAACTAAACACATCAATTTAAGCTGGATGTAAAACTAAAACTGATCTTGTTCTTCTATTAAGACAAAGCAAAGACCAAAGAGATGTCTCATACCTTTGACATGTTTCGACTGTCATCTGCAGTCTTCTTCAGAAAGCATCGTTTGATGTCTGTGACGTGTCACATCAGCTGTTTTATCCTTTCCATGTCTTATGTATGGTAAAATACCTGGGTGAAAGATGAGGCAAGATGACTGGACAAACACAATTTTATTGAATGGTGTTGAACTGCGGTTACACAGCAGGCACCTGGCAGAGGGCACCAGTCAAAGAGGACGCAATATGGATGCCCTCTGCTTTATATAGGCCGGTGCAGTGACGTGACAGGAAGTGCATGTCATTACACCGCACTTCACAATAATGTGCCATTTCACAATATAACATCCTCCACCCCCTTTAGAAAGTCCAAAACCATACACATAATTGGAACCCCCCAAATTTGGGACCCGAATCACCCACTAAAATAACGAAAAACAATGCACCAAAATGGCTTAACACATTCACATAAAGCAACCTAAAATAGGGCTGACGGGTGGACTACCGTACAGCCCACACGGCAGGGTGGATTATTCTGCCACCCATGTCTAAAGAAAAATTCCATACATTAAAATTACACGCCGTGTTCCAACAAAATACACAAAGTAATCCCAAATTACAACATATACTGTATATCAGAACACAAGAACTATAAACACTTAATTATATACAGCACTGTTCCTTGGGTAGGAGGAGTAGAACCGGCATGGGGGGCCCAGGGCAGCTCCTCAGCAAGCGCGCCCCTGGAAGCAGCAGACCCCCAGGACGATGGCCGATCTTCCGGACAATGGAGCCTCGATTCTTCACCACCAACTCTGGCCCTCATCCAGCCTCATCACCTGGAGCCTCTTCCCGGACACACCAAAGCTGATTGGTGTGCCTCGCCGAGCCATCAGACAACCTGAAGTATGCTGTGCCCAGCTTAGCCACAACATGCAGACACCCTCGATGTTTAGCTGGCTGTTGTCTGGCCTATCTTTGCTGTAGACGTTCTTCAACCTGAACCAAGTCCAAAACTCTCAGTGGGGCCCGATCAGTTTTATTATTAAGAAGACAAAATGAACCTGTTTGAGATATTATGTGGATGTAAAACTCTCCAACCAGCTCCTTTATTTATCTGCTCAGCCGTTTCTTGAGAATCTGACTTCAATTGCAACCCGCTGCCATGTTGCTGCTGGATGCTTCCTGCATCTCATGTTCCAGCAATGTTGCTCAATTCATATGCTCTGCCTCCACTTAAACATAGACTAAAGTCAAATATTTTTTTCCTACAAGTAAATAAAATAATTATGAAATCATCTTGTTTTGAGCTCTACAGCTTTCATAACCTGCTGGAATGAAATAAAGTTCTGGAAGCCTTGATGGTAGTAACTTTCTTTGATTATGTCATTATCATTTTCTGTGCAGTATATTGAAGGCCGAGTTATAGTATGCAGGCTGTTCTCCAGTTTAACATGATTTATTCTCCCCAGTAAACAGACAAGGCCAGCTGTGGGGCTACGAACATAAAGTGAGCCGGTAAGGCAATGCACTGACAGAAACAATGGCAACAGTCCAAACATAATGAAGAGCCAGAGGGAAATCTGCAAGGGTGTGTAGGTAGTGACGGTTTATATAGGAAACAGATAATTAACACGAGAGCTGGGCATAATTACAAAACTGAAAGTAAAGCAGAGGACCACAACAACAGACAGGAACAGGGGATCTAACACAGTAAGACTGCACATGCAGCTGTGGAGCAGGTGTAGTGTGGCCGACTACTGATCAGAGGGTCAGGGGTTTGATTCCTGCTGTAGCCAATGTATTTTTGCCTACATATGCTTAAACATTAAGTTTAATTAAGTAATTGCATGTGTGGATTGGCTTCACGTCCTGAATGGAACAATATGTCTGGACCACCTGCGGTTAACAACAAGAGGACGGAGGTACGACGGCAAGGGGCTGGAAGGACTTCCCGACCTCCTGGGAGACAGGTGGAGGACTGAGAGACTGGAGGGGGAGTTAATGTCAATAGGGGGTTTTGACAGGGATATGTGATTCTCCCTTTGTGTGAGAGGTATAAAGGTGAAGGTCTGATGCAGCTCTTCCTCTTTTATTCTCGAGAGAAGGCTGGGGATGAAGTGCTTGAATAAAACCTGAATTATGAACCAATTCAGCTTCATTATTTCACGCTCCCCACACCTGCTCTGTCTGCAGTCTGCATGTTGAAGTGTCCAAGGACACTGTATCCCCAGTTGCTTCTGGTGGGTTGAGCCAGTGTCTGTGCATGACAGCTCTTCTGCCATCAGTGTGTGAATGGGTGGATAGCAGGATCTGTAAAGCACTTTGGTCACCTAGAGATGAGAAAAAGCACTATATAAGTGAATGCCATTTAAATGGGAGCCAAAACAGGCAATACTTCAAAATAAGAGCAGACATAACTAGGAACAGACAGGGAATGATATCAAAACATTACTAAATAACCAAGGACTGGGAGAATCCTAACAAAATTACAATAATGATATAACAAGAAGTCCAGAAATAAAATAGAGTGACCATGTCCGGATCATGACACATTTGTAGTATGTAAGTTAACACATTGTAAACATGAAATATTTAGGAAGAGAAGAACAGTGAACACAGTAGTAACTTACAAATCTACATTAACATTTAAAGAAATAAAATGGAAAAATATGGCCCTATTGAAAATAAAGATTCATAGAATTAGAGTCTTAGTGAGCAAGTTCACATTACCTACACATCCCCATATCAGAATGCTTGGTGAACAATATAATGCCTGCCCTCATTTGATGTGAATATAAAGCTGGCTTGTAGCCAAAGGAATTAGTGTCTTTTTCAACTAAAAAAAGTTCACATTCAAATCATTTTAGTTGTTTAAGCTTGCAGGTTAACCCCTTATCGAATTTACCTCAAATCTCCATTGTATTCAAGGGGGGAGTGGTGACCTAATGGTTAGGAATGTGGACTGTGGACTGATGAAGGAAGGGTTACCGGTTCAGTCCTTGGACTGGAAGGATCAGGTCTGAGTGGAACAGATGACATATCCCCAGTGGCCATAGGTCAGTCTGTGGTTGTACTGGGCAGCTTCCAGGTATGAATGTGAACAGGGTGTCCTTGAAAATTAAAAATTGCCTTTCAAAGGACCTTCCCTATATAAATAAAGATTTTTAAAAAAAATCAAACTTGTCCATGGTATTGATTAGTTCAAACATCTGTATAAATTTGAAGTCAATCCGATGAGAAATGTAGAAACTATACTGGCAACAATATAAAATGGACTGAAAAAGTACAAGTCCCACATCCAAAAAAATGGAATCTATCATTAGATTTATCTCAAAATCGAGCTCGTCCAAAGTACTGATGAGTTAAGGCTTCTGTATCAATTTGAAGTCAAGTTGATCAGAAATGTAGAAGCTATACTGGTGACAGCAGAAAATGTCAAATGGACAGATGGACGGCTCAATCAAAAAATGAAATATTTAGCTTATTTTTTTATGACTAAATACTTCTGATTGCATTCGGTATCCCCCACTTGGTGAACAGTGATGAGAGGAAACTCGTAACCACATTTGTTGTGACTGAGTTAGTGGGTAACACCTCTGGCCACTTTGAGAACAAGTCGGAGGCCACAAGCAGGAACCAACTGTTCGGGGGTGCTGCATATAGTTCGCCACAAATGTCCAGCTGTATGTGTTTCCAAGGGCCTTCCAGGTATGACAGTGGCCGCAGGGGTGGAGAGGGTGGTCCGCCGGTCTTCCTACTCTCCAAACACGGAATACAGCTTTTCACCATAACTTCAATGTCGTTATTAATACCTGGCCACCAAACAGAGTCCTTGCCGCACTGTTTTACCCTGACCACACCCAAGTAGCCCTCGTGGAGCATCGCTAGGACATGCGGTCTCAGAGACACCGGGATTAGCGTGCAGTGCCACCTCACCCCAAATACGTCATCCCAACAGCTCAGTTCGTCTTTATACCGGTGAAAGGGTGCCAGCCCGTCCTGCACTTTTGTGGGCCAACCCTCTCTAATCACCAAGCACAGTTGTGACAGCACGGGGTCTCGTTCCAACTCCGCCCAAAGTTCTTGTGGGGATACTATATCCCGGAGGGCCCCATGCAGCATATTAACCAGATCCATCTCTGTTGGGTCGTCGTCATCGTCATTGTCCGATTGTACGGAGTTAGCCAGGAGATCCGCCACTACATCATCCTTGCCAGGAGTGAACTGGGTGTTAAAGTTGTCGGCCCTCAGCCGCTCCGTCCACCTGTGGATCTGCAACAGTTTGTGCCCTGAACCCGATGTCTCTGGCAATGTTGTCGGCACTCAGTGATCTGTCCGTAGAGTGAAATGGCGCCCATAGAGGTAAATATGTCACCGTTCACACGCCCAGACGCAGACGAGCACTTCTCTCTCACCCACGGCGTAGTTTTGTTCAGCCACTGAGAGAGACCTCGATGCGAACACCACCGGGCGCTCCATGCCGTCCTGCACCTGGGACATAACTGGCCCCACCGCCGAGCCAAACACGTCACTGGTCACAATGGTAGGCCGTTTTGGATCAAAATGGGCCAACACTGGAGGGGAAGTGAGTTGACGCGTCATCTTAGTAACCGCTGCTGAACAGGCTGGGGTCCATTGCCATGGCGTATCCTGCTTCAACAGTGCCTGGAGGAGTCCAATCATTTCCAAGTAGCGGGGAATAAAGCGCCCATAAAAGTTCATCATATCCAGAAACGAGAAAATCTGTGCAGGGGTTGATGGTTCTCCACGTTCGAATGCAGGGGCCACAGCACCACCACCACCCCGCCCCGTCAATCGGAACCCCACAAACTTGATAGAGTACAACGCAAAAATACACTTTTTTCCATTCAGGGTGACTCCATGTTCCTGCAGTACCGTCAGCATCTGTTCCAACCGATCATTGTGTTCCTCACATGACGTGCCATGAACCACAATGTCATCAAGGTATGCCACCACACCCTTGAGGCCGGCCAGGATTGTGGACATTATTTTCTGGAAACAGCTGGGTGCACAACTCAGACAAACGGCATGCAGGTGTACCTGAACACACCCATGTGGGTCACGAACGCTGTCAAGTTCCTGCTGGCTGGGTGGAGGGGAACCTGCAGGTAACCCTGGCAAAGATCCAGCTTCGTGAACACCTGTGAATGCTGAATGTTGCGGTAAGCTCCTCTATTGTTGGGAACGGGTACTTGTCCAGAATGATCACCTTATTTACCATTCTGAGATCGATACATGGACGGATGCCACCCGATTTTTTCTTGGCCACCACAATATTTGATATCCAGGGTGACGTAGCCACTCTCTCGATGATGTCTGCTTCCAGCAATTTGGTCAACTCTGCCGTGACTCTGTCCCATAGGGCGAGGGGAAGCCGCCGTAGCGGTTGAATTTTCAGTGTCACGCTTGGCTCTATGAGCGAGCGGTGGTGGAACGCGCTGATGCATCCCAGGCCTCTGAACAGTGCTGGCCCGTGGACATGCCATTCGGGGTATACTGTCAGTACTGTAGAGCTCTCTGGGTCCTTGATGGAAAATCCCAATTCACCCAGCAGGTCTATCCCTAGTAAGTCCGCCTCCTGGTGTGAGATTTGGAAGGTGAACGTAGGAACCATCTTCAACCCACATTTCACTGAAAAGTCGACCGTGCCCGCCATTTTGATCTCAGCATGGCCGTATCCAAACATTCTCACTGTTCCCGCGTTGATGGTTTTATTCGGGAAAATTCTCTTGAGAGTAGCCATACTCAGAATGGTCCTGCCAGCCCCAGAGTCCACCATGAACGGCACGTTGACTCCGTCGAGTTTTAGCACGTACCATTTCAATGGTCCCTTTTTTGCGCGTGCCACACACACCTGTGTCGCATTTCTGAATTCCGCCGCCGATGATTTAGCAGTGATAGAGCAGGCCCTGTCCCGCGTCCTAGTCCGCTGCCTCCTGGGGGTCTGCCCCGGAGAATTAGCCACCTTGCTCACGGCTGTGCTTGGCGGGGAAACTTGAGCGGCTACACTCCCTTTAGCCAATGTTGGTAAACTCCGCTGAACTGTGGACTCACTTTGCCTAACCAGGTCGAACACGTTTTCCAGCAACAGAGTATCTTTAGTTAGTTTTAGCTTGCTCTTCAGCCACACGTTGTTAGTGCCATGAGCTAGCTTATCCCGGACCAGCTCTTCCTCGATAGGTCCTAAGGCGCATTCTTTTGCTAGGCTGCGTAGCTCCATAATAAAGGACTGAGTGGACTCACCCACTGTTGGTGGTCAAAAAGCTCATACCTCCATGCCGTGACAGTGGAATGGTCTCCGAAAACACAGTCCATCAATTCTAAACCGTCCATCTGTCCATTGCCACACAGCCCAAAATATATCCGCTGGCCCTCCTCACTAAGGTAGTGGGCCAGTAGGCTCCTCCGTCTCTCCTCATCGGCGCCACTCAGGCTGGTCGCAGCCACATACACACTGAACATCTCCCTCCAGCGGGCCCATGGTATAGCTGGTGTGCCCGGGGACTGCAAAAACGGAGGTGGTTGTTTGATACACGTGCCCATTTTTGTCCTCGTCGCCAAATGTTATGCCCAAATAACATGAGACAGGAGCCTCCATTAACTGAGAACTGAACAACCTTTATTATAGTGAACAACAGAATACTATATACTCTAGCTGTAGCCCGCCTGACATCATCACCCCAACCCCCTCGGCTTGGCTACAGCAAACCCCGAGAGTCAAATCCCACACCATGTGCTGGATGGCTGTAGTCTCATATTATTTTTTAACCTTTTTCTCTGGCACCTTTCCTGATAGATGTGTGACAGATATGAGACTGTCACCAATAATGTGCTGCACCACCTCCACCACCTTCTGCACTGTTTTCCAGTGGTGACTGCAGTTACCATACTACACACAGCTGTGCTTGGCACCACAGTTGTAGGTATACAGTGAGGGAGGTAGCTGAGGACACACCTCTGTGGTGCAAATGTGTTGAGAACCAGTGAAGAGGAGCTGAGCTGCCTAGTCATACTCTCTGTGGCCTGCCATTCAAGAAGTCAATTATCCTACTACAGATAGATGTCTCCAGTCCCAGACCAGTGAGCTTCCCAACCAGTTTTGAAGGGATAATGACACTGACTGACAAGATGTACTCAAAGAATAGCAATTTCACATATGTATATACAGTGGGGCAAAAAAGTATTTAGTCAGCCACCAATTGTGCAAGTTCTCCCACTTAAAAGATGAGAGAGGTCTCCAATTTTTATCATAGGTGTAACTCAACTATGAGAGACAAAATGAGAAAAAAAAATCCAGAAAATCACACTGAAGGATTTTTAATGAATTAATTGGTAAGTTCCTCAGTAAAATAAGTATTTGGTCACCTACAAACAAGCAAGATTTCTGGCTCTCACAGACCTGTAACTTCTTCTTTAAGAGGCTCCTCTGTCCTCCACTCGTTACCTGTATTAATGGCACCTGTTTGAACTCGTTATCAGTATAAAAGACACCTGTCCACAACCTCAAACAGTCAGACTCCAAACTCCACTATGGCCAAGACCAAAGAGCTGTCAAAGGACACCAGAAACAAAATTGTAGACCTGCACCAGGCTGGGAAGACTGAATCTGCAATAGGTAAGCAGCTTGGTGGAGGAAATCAACAGTGGGAGCAATTATTAGAAAATGGAAGACATACAAGACCACTGATAATCTCCCTCAATCTGGGGCTCCACGCAAGATCTCACCCCGTGGGGTCAAAATTATCACGAGAACGGTGAGCAAAAATCCCAGAACCACATGGGGGGACCTAGTGAATGACCTGCAGAGAGCTGGTACCAAAGTAACAAAGGCTACATCAGAAACACACTACGCCGCCAGGGACTCAACTCCTGCAGTGCCAGACGTGTCCCTCTGCTTAAGCCAGTACATGTCCAGGCCCATCTGAAGTTTGCTAGAGAGCATTTGGATGATCCAGAAGAGGACTGGGAGAATGTCATATGGTCAGATGAAACCAAAATAGAACTTTTTGGTAAAAACTCAACTTGTCGTGTTTGGAGGAGAAAGAACACCACACCTACTGTGAAGCATGGGGGTGGAAACATTATACTTTGGGGCTGTTTTTCTGCAAAGGGACCAGGACGACTGATCCGTGTAAAGGAAAGAATGAATGGGGCCATGTATCGTGAGATTTTGAGTAAAAACCTCCTTCCACCAGCAAGGGCATTGAAGATGAAATGTGGCTGGGTCTTTCAGCATGACGATGATCCCAAACACACCGCCCGGGCAACGAAGGAGTGGCTTCATAAGAAGCATTTCAAGGTCCTGGAGTGGCCTAGCCAGTCTCCAGATCTCAACCCCATAGAAAATCTTTGGAGGGAGTTGAAAGTCTGTGTTGCCCAGCGACAGCCCCAAAACATCACTGCTCTAGAGAAGATCTGCATGGAGGAATGGGCCAAAATACCAGCAACAGTGTGTGAAAACCTTGTGAAGACTTACAGAAAACGTTTGACCTCTGTCATTGCCAACAAAGGGTATATAACAAAGTATTGAGATGAACTTTTGTTATTGACCAAATACTTATTTTACCGAGGAATTTACCAATTAATTCATTAAAAATCCTTCAATGTGATTTTCTGGATTTTTTTTTTCTTATTTTGTCTCTCATAGTTGAGGTATACCTATAATGAAAATTGGAGACCTCTCTCATGTTTTAAGTGGGAGAACTTACTTTTTTACCCCACTGTACATTAACTCATCCAGGTGGGTGGTATGCGTTGCCAAAGCAATGGTGCTGTTTGTGGCCCTATTTGATCTATAAGCAAACTGTAGGGGTTCCAGGGTATTAGGAAGTGAGGTGCAGATGTGGGTTTGACTAGATACTTGAAGCACTTCATAATAACAAATGTCAGTGCAAGAGGATGGTAGACATTTAGACAGGAGCAGAGGCTGTGATAACTGAAAATTGTCCTTCATTGACAGATTTTTTTCAGCAGTGACAGAAAAATCTGAAAGCTATCATTTTGACAGATTAGACTGAGGGTGATCTAATAAAAATCAAACAAAATGATAGATCATATATTATGACAGAATTTTTACAACCCTGTCAAAGTGACAGATAACAAAAAAGTCTAGTGCAACCTCTGGACAGGAGACGACTGGTTTCTTTGGGACTGAAATGATGATGGTGGTCTTGAAGATGGTGGAGGCCATAGACTGATGCAGTAGAGAATGAAGATTTTAGTGACCACCCCTGTGCGTTAGTCAGCTCATGCCTTGAGAGCATTACCTGGAATACTGTCCAGCCTCAATATTTAGTGGGAGTTGACACTCAGTCATTTCAAGGGTCAGTATGGCGGCTTCCCTGTCCATGTGTAGTCTGGAGGCTGGTGCTGTGTTATTTCTATTGAATAGGGCATAAAAAGGTGTTGAGCTCATCTAGAAGCAATGCAGTGGGGTGGACAACATCCCTGCTTTTCTTGAGATCTGTGATGCAGTATAATCTACAGACATTACAGGTTGTGGCTGTAATAGGTGGGCTCCACTCTTTCCCTTTAGGTCTTCTTGGCATCTCCTAGGGACTTATGGAGTTTACATCTTGCTGTTTTGTGAGCCTCATGGTCTATTGAATTGAAGGTGAAGGTTTGCTCTTTGAGCTTAGCGCAAATCCCCTGGCTACCCCAGGGCTTCTGATTCAGGTAGGTGCATATAATAGATTCCACAATGTCTGTAATGCACTCATTTGTGTAGCCTATGACACAAATGAGTCATAGGCTACACATAGGTTGTGAGACTTCAATGCAGTCTCACAAAATTTCTTGTCAGCCTCTTTGTTACACTTGTGAATGACCTTGGAAACCAGTTTTTCCTGCTTCAGTCTTTGTTTATATACCTACTGGCAGCAGCAGAATGGAACAGTGATCTACTTTCCTGGAAGCCCGGTAGGGGAGGGGTTTCTGTAGCAGTAGTCAAGGACTGGTTTTCCTTTAGTGGGAAAAATGATGTGATTATTTTGGGAGAACTCTGAATGAATCTTTATTTCAGATAGATTAAAAGTAAAGATTAAAAAAGAAACAGAATAATATAACAAAGGGGAAAAAAAATCAAACAAGGTCAAATTAACAATAACTCCTCTGATTATACAGTTCAACATAAGTTATCCGAAATGGGTGATGGCTGAAGCCGCAGCTTATATTGCCCACCCATATTCCATCCAAGAATTCAAAAGAAAAACAAAACAAGAGCGATTACATTTCGGAACAAAGCTAAGACAAAATGTGACAAAAAAAAAACTAAGCAACAACACAACACAGACTGGATATGACAATCCTTATGTGATTTTACATGTCATCTTGTATATATGTTTGGAGTATTTCTTCCTTTAGTTTTTGTTTAAATTGTCCAAGCGTTGTACATGATTTTAATTCAGGTCCAAAATTGTTCCATAATCTTACTCCTTGCACTGAAACACAGTGTTGCTTGGTGGTAGATTAGATTAGATTAGATTAGATTAGATTCAACTTTATTGTCATTACACATGTATGAATACAAGGTAACGAAACACAGTTTAGCATCCAATCAGAAGTGCAAAGGACAGCAGTGCAGTATATACGGTAATTAACAGTATGTGCAATTTAAGCAAATATATGCAAATATATGCAGCAGTGCAGAAAGTTAAGAGTACTGTTATGTGCAAATAATGTGCAATAAGTTAGATGTAGTTATGCAGTTATGCAGTTATGTACAGGTGAGGATGGTAAGAGATGATGGTAAGAGAGTCAGCGGGGAACTAAGTTCAATAACGTGACAGCTGTTGGAAAGAAACTGTTCCTAAACCTGCTGGTTCTAGTCCGAAGGCTTCTGAAACGTCTTCTGGAGGGGAGAAGCTGAAACAGTCCATGAGCAGGATGGTTGGAGTCCCTAAGAATGCTGCGTGCCCGGCGCAGACATCTTTTCCTGTAGACGTCCTCTATAGCTGGAAGTGGAGTCCCTGTGATGCGTTGGGCGGTTTTCACCACCCGCTGCAGCGCCTTGCGGTCAGCAACAGAGCAGCTCCCATACCAGACTGTGACACAGTTGGTCAGGGTGCTCTCTATCACGCAGCGGTAGAAGTTGCCCAGGATGTCAGTTGACAGATGGTTCTTCTTCAGTGTCCTCAAGAAGAAGAGGCGCTGATGGGCCTTCTTGATCAGGCTGGTGGTGTTAACTGACCAGGACAGGTCCTCCGAGATGTGGGTCCCCAGGAATTTGAAGCTGGGGACACGTTCAACAGCTATGCCATTGATATGGATGGGGTCATGTGTCTCTTCCCTCTCCTTCCTGTAGTCCACTATGAGCTCCCTGGTTTTGCTGGTGTTAAGGAGCAGGTTATTGTCAGCGCACCAAGTAGCCAAGTGCTCAACCTCTGCCCTGTAATCTGACTCGTCGTTGTCCCTGATGAGTCCAATCACCGTAGTGTCATCTGCGAACTTTATGATGGAATTGGATCCATACATAGGCCTGCAGTCATGGGTGTAGAGGGAGTAGAGGAATGGGCTGAGCACACAGCCCTGTGGTACACCAGTGTTGAGTGTGATGACGGAAGAACGGTTGGGGCCTGACCTAACATGCTGGGGTCTGTTGGTCAGAAAATCCATGATTCAGTTGCAGGTGGAGGTACTGATTCCCAGGTCCCCAAGTTTAGTGAGCAACTTGGAGGGGATAACTGTGTTGAATGCTGAGCTGAAGTCAACAAACAGCATTCTTGCGTAGGTGTTCTTGTCATCCAGGTGTGAGATTACATAGTGCAGTGCTGTAGAAACCGCATCCTCTGTACTCCTGTTGCTCCGGTAGGCGAACTGATGAGAGTCCAGTGTAGGGGGCAGGCCTGTTTTGAGCTGTGCCAAGACCAGTCGTGGTCTTGGCACAGCTCAACTAGTGGTAGTTCTCACTGAAGGTTTTTGAAATATACGTACATGTTCCTCTGAAATGATATTGTTTCTCCCTTATTTGAAACAACTTTTGGATATTTGCGGGCAGTGATAGATTCTTCACTTTAAACATTATTACTGCAGTTTTAAAGTCAACCAGATCTTTCAACTTGAGAGCTTTTAATTTAAGAAAAAGTGGGTTTGTTGGTTCCCTGTACGCTGCTTTGTTTATTATTCTAATAGCTCTCTTCTGAAGCATAAAGACTGGATATATGTTTGTTTTATATGTATTTCCCCATACTTCAGTACAATATGTCATGTATGGGAGTATTAATAAATGATACAAAGTATATAATGTGGGTTGATTCAGCAAATATTTCGCTCTGTGTAGTACTGCGATTGATTTAGATATTTTACCTTTAATATAATTAATATGTGATTTCCAACACAGTTTATTATCAATTATTACTCCAAGAAATTTAGTTTCAGATACCCTTTCAATCTCTACACCATTTACACTGAGTTTAGATACTAAGTTGTTGTGATGGTTGTTAAAAACTATAAATTTTGTCTTACTTAAATTGAGCATTAATTTGTTTGAATCAAACCACAGTTTAAGCTTTCCTAATTCCTTTCCGAGTGTATCCAAAAGTTGTTCCAAATTGCTTCCACTGCATAATAGATTAGTGTCATCAGCAAACAATATTAAATCCATTTTTTCCGAGACTTTACATATATCATTTATATACATATTGAATAACAATGGCCCCAAAACTGAACCCTGTGGGACTCCACAAGTAAACTCTCTTCATATTAGCTAAGTTAAAATCACCTAAAGCAATAAAAGCAGCATCTGGATGTGAGTTCTTCAGTCTATTTATGATCCTGTACAGCTCATCCCAGGATAAAGTTGGTTAGTTAATTACAATAATTAGACCAGCATTCTTTTTTCCTTAATAGTCAAATAAATAATTTTTAACAAAAAATTTATTCTTCCTCAACTTTTGAAATTGCTGCTAATATAAACAAGTCTGCTATTCTGTTTGCAACGTTTGGCAGATTATTGAAAGATGCGGTGAGATCATTGTCAATACTACAATGAGAGCCAGAAGTAAAACTCCATGGCCTTTGCCCATTTCCCTTTTCATGACTCACAATCTGAAAAATGTTTACTGAAAAATCTTGAATAACCAAGCTACTTCCCCAATTTAAATTTTATGGAGCAGACTTCTCTGTGTTAAATCCATCCATCCATCATATACCACTTATCCAGAGGTGATAAGGGATCCTGGGGAAGACAGCAGCCCAAGCAGAGAAGCCCAGACTTGCTTCTCCTTAGCTACATCCTCCAGCTCTTCACGGAGGATACCAAGGCAGTTCCAAGCCAGCTGGGGGAGACGCTCTCTCCAGCATGACCTAGATCTGCCCCAGGGTCTCTTTCCAGTGGGATTGCCCAAAACACCTCACATGGGAGGTATCCTGATCAGCTGCCCAAGGGAACTGGTTTCCCATTCTCAGTTGCCAGACGGTTTGCCAGAATCATTTCAAGGCCAACTGCGTCTTGTTTCATGGCCTCACTGAACTTCTCCTACACCCAAGTTTTAGCCTCAGCAACTGCCCAAGCTACACTCTGCTTGGCCTGCCAGTACAATGCAGCTGCTTCAGGAGTCCCACAAGCTAAACAAGTTCTGTAGGGCTCCTTTTTCAGCTTGATGCCTCCCCCCCCCCCCCCCACATCCAGTGTCCACCATTTGGTTTGGGGGTTGCCGTCTCAAGAAGCACCGACAACCTTACACCAAATGTCTGAACCTGCAGTTCCTCTCGTACTGACCGGGATTACTATTGCAACAACACATCATCAGTAGAGCAAAACTAACCTGTCTCACGACGGTCTAATCCCAGCTCACGTTCCCTATTAGTGGGTGAACAATCCAACGCTTGGTGAATTCTGCTTCACAATGCTAGGAAGAGCCTACATCAAAGGATCAAAAAACGACGTCGCTATGAACGCTTAGCCGCCACAAGCCAGTTATCCCTGTGGTAACTTTTCTGACACCTCCTGCTTAAAACCCAAAAAGTCAGAAGGGTTTTAACGCTTTTAAAAAGCAGCTGAAGACACTCCTGTTTAAACAGGCTTTTTAGTTTGATTATAGATTTTGGTTTTTATGTTTTTAATGTCTTTATACTTGTTTTTAATGCTTTTATTGTTATATTTGTGATTGTGTGTTTTATTTTATTGTGAAGCACTTTGTGATTCTTTCTGTGAGAAGTGCTATATAAATAAATTTTGCTTACTTACTTACACAGCTCTGAGCAGTTGCTTCTGCAATAGAGGTGGAGAACACTCTTTCAGAATGTGGTTGAAGTTCTTCCAGAGGTAGGAGTTAATGACCTCTCGGACAGTGGCCTCAGCCAGATGTTTCCAGCCTCCTAACATGCTGTGTGTTCCTGTCTGGTGGCCCATGGACTCAAGGCGGCCTCTTGACTCACTGTGTGTTCCTGTCTGGTGGCCTATGGAGTCTGGGCAACCACCTGACAAACTGTCTCTCTTTGCCCAGTGGCCCTTGAACTCTGGTTGGCCACCCGACAGACTGTTTTTCCCTACGCTCTGTCCAGAGCTGTTTTTTTGTGGGATGGGGGGGGGGGGGTAAAGTCTCCCTTGAGTCCTGAGTCCCCCTCTACCCACCCAGTTGGGGGGGCCCTTTTTTCTTTCCTAGGGTGGGCTGGAATCCGCCCTTTTGTGTGTGTGTGGGGGGGCACTGTCATGATCTGGACATGGTCTGTGACCATGTCCACGCTCTGTTATTTTTGGACTTCTTGTTATATCATTATTGTCATTTTGTTATCATTAGTATTCTTCTGGTCCTCTGCTCTTATTTTGAAATATTTCCTGTTTTGGTTCCTATTTAATCCTATTGTGTTAGTTCCACTGTTCCTGTCCATTGTTATGTTCCTCTGCTTTACTTTCAATTTTGTAATTATGCCCAGATGTCTTGTATTAGATAATTATCTGTTTCCTATGTATGCTGTCACTACCCACATTTCTGTGTGGCAACATTACAGGATTTCCCTCTGGTGCTTCATTATGTTTGGAACGTTACTGTGGTGGTTTGGTGTAAACCCCCACAAACAGACTGGACAGACACAGCGCTCGGCTAGAGCAATTAACAGAACAGTGAAATGTGTGTATTAATGTCTACAGGCAGCCCCGCTTCTTCTGGCTCTCTACTGTGATGTTAATGTCACCTTTCATGCATTGTGTTCATGCGTCCTGTCCTTACTGTGACCTAGAGACTGAGATCAATATGTAGATGTGCCTTGTAACCTCTTTGTTCTGCAGCTGGAGCAGAGTCTAGCAAATCTGCCTATTGTGATGTATGTCTCTCAAATGCAAATGTCTCATGCCTGTTCTGCAATCTCTTTAATCATACCAACTGCTGGGGAATGCTCTTTGATGTATTGTTGTAGTTGGGTATATATGCTGCAACTCTATAACTCAAACTTTCTCTCATTCTGATTCTGCAACTGCTACTGCTGGACACACACACCGTGTGTCTCCTCTTCTCTGAGAGCCGGAGGATCCCGCTCCGGTCTGTTCACACTATGCACCGGAGCGGGGATCCTGTGAAGGCGGTATGATTCAATAAACTCTACTTAAAACTCTTACAACGCTGCCTTATTTCATGTCGCTTCAGTTACCATCTTTTCTGTAAGTGCTCTGCCTTACTGGCTCACTTTATGTTTGCAGCCCCAGAGCTGCCCTTGTGTGTTTACTGGGGAGAATAAATCGTGTTAAACTGGAGGACAGTTTGCATATGAGTCCGTTTCTCATGCCTACCAGAGGTAGCCCTGACAAGATGAAGGGAAACTGAACTTATCCTTATATTGAATAAGGATATTTACAGACTCGAAAGGTTCTTGAAAGATCAAAAGGACGTCAAAGTGTCTTATGTCTGCATTAATAAAGTTATGGAACACATCTGAATAATAATATCTATGAAGTCAAATGTGCCAAGCATTATGGTGCTCTGAAGTAAGGACTGTGTAAAAAGTGTTAAAATTTAAAAGTGCTAAAACCAAAATGTATTCAATTGCCCTTAAATTAAAATCTGTAAGGCACACTTACAGATTTTTGATTTTGATTTGATATTTTATGCTGTGGAGCAGAATGTCATCTCAAGAAAAAATGAGTCTTTGTTCTAAACAGTACTTTTTATCCACCTTGTCCATTTTAAATTGTGCTCTGAATGGATAGTGACTTGTGCCACTTAACCTACACAATAGCAAGGATTTTACATCTACACCATAACTAGCCTGGAAAGACACAGCAAATCAGTATTAGTAGAGAGAGCTCACTAATCACTGTCAATAAGGAGAGCCACCTGCTGGCTGAAATACAGAATATAACCCTTTGTCATTTAACAATATGAAATAGATCTTCTTTTATAGTTGAAGTACAATGGGGAAAAACAATATAAACTGCACTGGTAAAATTGCAGTGTCTCAATGCCCAATTCTCAATATACTCTTAAAGAGAGATTTTCAATGTTTAGAATTATTATAGCCCTATAATTCAGAATTTAATTTAAAATCAATCTCCTCATAAAAAGGCCTGAATGGCCCTATGCTATATGAAGACCTCATAGTACCATGTAATTCCTAGAGTTTCCAAAAGTGGAATGGGAGGTAGAGATTTTAGTTATCAGGCTCCTCTCCTATGAAACCAGGTATCAATTTGTATTCAGGAGACTGAACTGAATCTGTTTTTAAAAAAGTCTTAAAACCTTCCTTTTTGATAAAGTGTATTCAGTAGTTAGGGTTGGATCAGGTGACCCTGAAAGACTACCAAGCTTTATGCTTTTTTAATTTGATCTTGTTATAAATTCTGTAATATTGCTGCCCCCTTCACACATTTCAGTGAATGCCAGTGATCAGTACAGTCCCTGGCAAATTTGAATATCTCTACAGCGGTACTGGTTTTGGTCCAGTGAATGAGGCAGGTTATCCATGGGAAATAAGTTATTAACTGGATTTTAACTGCACTCATTAGACCAAGTTATGGAGGTAAATCATGACACAATTTTTTTTCCACAGAATATTTTATAGATAAAGCATTTTAACTAAAGTGGAAACATTATTTTAACACATTTTGTGAGTTTCAGCTGTTTTGTAGTTTGGCAGACCCACCTGACAGCTCGCAACTTCTCACGTCAGGTGTGTTGTATTAATATGACATTAAAACAAACCCACAAAATATTACAAGGTGGAAACTTTCCTGCTCAGCCTGCAAATTCACACGCCACATTTGTTTTTGCACATCCCATGTGTGTGAAAATCGGCGTAAGCGTTGTAAGCAGAATTGATCTAATATTATATCTCTGTGATTTGAACTTTTGAACTGTTTTGACAGTAAGCCGACATACTGTAGTTTACTATGCTGGGTGATGTAATTTTATTACTTCATTTTACTTTTTGGTTTTTTACCCATTAGAGACCCCCCCCCCCCACACACACACACAAATGGGACTCAGACGTGGACAGTGCAAGGTAGTCTCCAATTAGGACAGCAGAGGGCAGTAAAGCAACTCTAAATGGCAAAAATTGCCACAAAATCCTGAAGTGAATGCAGGTCAGAGGGCAGACTTCGACAGGTGGACGGTTGAGACGGCACATACGTCTGTGTTTGGTTGGCAGTAGGAGTGACTTGTTTGTGGCGGATAGCATAAGCTGTACTTTGACTGTAACATTATGTCATCTAGCTCTGACGGACTCAATAAAAATGAGATGGAGTGGATGGTATCCAGGTCTGCGAGGCAGAAAAGAGCAATTAGGGAGGCAGAAAGAAAAGCAAGAGCTAGAAGCTGGTCAGATGAGAGTGACGTGGGAAGGAGTAACACTAAGAAAACACTCAACATGGACGGCAGGTGGATGATGCAGGAAATGAGTGGAAGGTTATCATTGAGTTCAATCAGGGTGGGGGGGCACTATCACCCTGTTAAGCTAACAAAAGCAATTGAGGAAGAAATTGGGAGAGTTAAGTTTGCAAAGTTCTTGAATAATAACCAGGTGTTAATACATGCATCAAGTAAACAACAGCAAGAGAAAATACTGAGAATGACATGTCTAAAAGGAGAACAAATGAAGGCTCATGTTCCTGGCGCAACAGCAAAATTGAGGGGAGTTATATCAGGTGTCCCTTTGAGCATGTCTATGGAAGAAGTGAAAAACGAGATACAAGGAGGAAAAGTAAATGATGTGAAAAGGCTAAAGAGTAAAAGAGAAGGTTCACTGAAGGATACACTGTCTGTAATGATTCAGTTTGAGGAAACACTCCTTAAATCAGTCCAAATAGCATACCTGTATTACAGTGTCAAAGAATACGTCCCAAAGCCACTCAGATGTTACAAATGTCAAAGGATGGGAAACACTGCTCAGCAATGTAAGGGAAAGTTACAATGTGCCAGATGTGGAGGAGAGCGTCGTCGTCGGCCTCCGTCGGTCTATGATGACCATGGAAGAGAATCCTAAACGTCTACTCTGCTGGAACAGCACCGCCTGTGGCTGAACAGGCCAATGCGCGAATGGCAGTCCCTGTCACACAGGTCGCACTTGTGGGTGGTCTCCGTGCTGCTGGGTCTGTGGCGGTTCTTCCTGTGGGTCCTTTTTTCATCTGCAGCAGCAGTCAGTCTCTCTTCACCCGCCTTGAGCTGTCTGGTCAGGGTGCCTCTCCATTTGGAGCGGTCCATTGCAAGGTCCTCCCAGCGCTCTGTGTTGATCTCCAGGGCCTTCATGTCCCTCTTGCAGACGTCTCTAAAACGCAGCTGTGGGCGGCCAACGTCTCTCTTGCCAGTTTTAGAGGACGTCTTTGGGGATTCTGCCATCCTCCATACGGTGAACATGGCCTAGCCAGCGGAGCCTGCGCTGTCTGAGTAGAGTGAACATGGAGGGAAGGCCGGCGCGGGACAGAACTTCTGTGTTGGGCACTTTGTCCTGCCAGGATATGTCCAGGATGTGGCGAATGCAGCGCAAGTGGAAGGAGTTCAGTCTCTTTTCCTGCCGGGCGTATGTTGTCCACGTCTCACTCCCATAGAGCAGTGTGCTGATGACGCAGGCGTTGTACACTGCCATCTTCATCTTGACAGAGAGTTTGGGATTCTCCCACACTCGTGTGGTGAGGCGAGCGAGTGTGAAGGCTGATTTTCCAATCCTCTTGTTGATCTCTGTATCAAGGGAGAGGTTGTTGCTGATCGTTGACCCCAGGTACGTGAACTGATTCACGACCTCCAGCTCGTAGTCGTCAATGGTGATGGTTGGTGGTGCTTCCGTGCCTTGCGCCAAGACGTTAGTCTTCTTCAGGCTGATGGTAAGCCCGAAGTCCTTGCATGCCTGGGAGAAGCGGTCCATAAGGGTCTGAAGCTCCTGCTGTGTGTGGGTTGTGACTGCAGCGTCGTCTGCGAACAGCATGTCTCTGATTAGAGCCTCGCGTACTTTGGTTCTGGCTTTCAGGCGGGCGAGGTTGAAAAGCCTACCGTCAGATCTTGTGTGCAGGTAGATTCCCTCTGTTGCTGTGCTGAAGGCATGCCTCAGGAGCATAGCAAAGAAAATCCCAAAGAGGGTTGGCGCAAGTACACAGCCCTGTTTCACTCCGCTGCGTATGTTGAAAGGCTCTGAGACGTTGCCATCGTGTTGCACTATCCCCTGCATGTTGGTGTGAAATGATTCAATGAGGCTTTGCAACTTTGGTGGGCATCCTATCTTTGGCAGGATCTTGAAAAGGCCCTCTCTGCTGACCAGATCGAACGCTTTGGTGAGGTCGATGAAGGCGACGTACAGGGGCATGTTCTGTTCTCTGCATTTCTCCTGGAGTTGGCGGATGGAGAATATCATGTCTACCGTCGATCACTCAGCGCGGAAGCCACACTGAGACTCGGGGTAGACACGTTCGGCAAGCTTCTGTAGACGAACGAGAACAACTCGTGCGTAGACTTTGCCAACAACGCTGAGGAGGGAGATGCCCCTGTAGTTGTTGCAGTCGCTTCTCTCCCCTTTGTTTTTGTAGAGGGTGATGATCTTGGCGTCCCTCATGTCCTGTGGTACGGCACCTTCCTTCCAACACTGGCAGAGGACGTCATGCAATGGCAGCAGTAGGGTGGTCTTGCAGTGCTTGATCAGGTCGGGGGGTATGCTGTCGTTGCTGGGTGCCTTGCCAGCGGCCAAGCTATCAATGGCCTTGCTGAGTTCGTCGATGGTTGGCTCGGCGTCAAGTTCGTCCATGGATGGCAGGCAGTCGATGGCATCAAGGGCTGACGGTGTCACGGTGTTCTGTCTGGAGTAGAGGTCGGAGTAGTGTTCCACCCATCTCTCCATCTGCTTGTTCTTTTCTGTGATCATCTCCCCAGTGGAGGATTTGAGGGGGGCCGTCTTGCTCTGAGCCGGACCAAGTGCTTTCTTGATGCCATCATACATACCACGGATGTTTCCTGTTATGGCAGCGGTTTGAATGTCTTGGCTGAGCTGAGTCCAGTACTCGTTGGCACAGCGCCGAGCAGTCTGCTGAACTTTGCTTCTCGCAGCCCTGAGAATCTGGAGATTCTTCTCGTTTGGGTACTTCTTGTACTCAGCAAGTGCTGAGTGCTTGGCTTCAATGACGGGGGTCATCTCGGTCAACTTGGCATCAAACCAGTCCTGTGACTTCGAGGTCTTCCTCCCAAAGGTAGCCAAGGCTGTGCGGTGGATGGTGTTTCGCAGCTCTTCCCACTTCTGCTTTGCAGATTCTCCTTCTTGTGGTACACCAAGTTCCTTCTCAAAGGTGGAGGCAAACTGCTCAACAAGTTCTGGTTGAGCCATCTTGCTGGTGTCAATCCGTGCCTTTCCAGGTTGTCTAGCACGATGGAATTTCTTCAGCTGCAGCTTGACCTTGCAACACACCAATGAATGGTCTGTGTCGCAATCTGCACTCTGGAACGAACGGGTGATTAGCACGTTCTTCAGTGAGGTGCGCCTGGTCAGGATCAAGTCCAGCTGGTGCCAGTGCTTTGAGCGTGGATGTTGCCAGGAAACCTTGTGTTGGGGCTTGGTCTTGAAGAACGAGTTTGTGATGCACAGATCGTGATATGTGCAGAACTCGAGCAGCCGCTGTCCGTTGTCATTCATTCTGCCCACGCCAAAAGGTCCAAGACAGGAGGGCCAGGAGTTGTGGTCAGCACCCACTCTGGCGTTGAAGTCTCCAAGGAGAATGAGTTGTTCAGAGTTGGGGACGATCCTGACAGTTGTTGCGAGATTCTCGTAGAACTCGTCTTTTGTCTCTGGTGTGGCTGTCAGTGTTGGGGCATACACACTGACAAGGGTGACTGGGCCTTGAGTGGTGTTCAGGCAGAGGGTGAGGAGTCGAGCAGAGCCAGTGCTGCTCGGTTCCACCATCTTCAGCAAGGTGTTCTTCACTGCAAAGCCCACTCCGTGTTCCCTGTGTTCGTCACTGCCCTTTCCCTGCCAGTAGAACGTGTAGTCCTTCTCTCTCAGTGTGCCTGCGTCAGCCAACCGTGTTTCCTGGAGAGTGGCGATATCCACTCCCAGTCTCTTCAGCTCATTATTGATGATGGCAGTCTTCCTGGTGTCGTTGATGTCCTTGAGGTTAGTAGCGAGTCCTGTCATCATAGTGCGGACGTTCCAAGTTCCCAGTTTTAGAGTTGGTCTCTTTTGTTTTATTGTCTTGCCTGGTGCGAAAGTTCTCAGCCTGCTGTTCGGATTTCTCCGAATATGGTAAATGTGAAAAGGACACCAAAGTAAAGTGTTGCAACTGTTGGGGTGAGCACAGTGCTGCATACGGAGGATGTATTGTGCAAAGGGAAGTTAGAGAAGCCCAGGAAATTGGAGTAAGAAAATCTCATATGCTGAAGCTTTAAAGAAAGTCAGAGAGGCAGGAACGATCAGAAACACAATGGGCCTTCCTCAAAGAAGTTCAGTTCAAAGGGAAGCACATCCATCAAGAAGTCCCACACAAACACAAGCGCATGCTGCTGCAAGGAATAGTTACAGACGTGGACAAAATTGTTGGTACCCCTCTGTTAATGAAAGAAAAACCCACAATGGTCACAGAAATAACTTGAATCTGACAAAAGTGGTAATAAATAAAAATTCTATGAAAATTAACCAATGAAAATCAGACAATGCTTTTGAATTGTGGTTCAACAGAATTATTTTAAAAAACAAACTCATGAAACAGGCCTGGACAAAAATGATGGTACCCCTAGAAAAGATTGAAAATAATGTAACGATAGGGACATGTTCAACCAAGATGTGTCCTCTAATTAACATCACAGGTGTCTACAAACTTGTAATCAGTCAGTCGGCCTATTTAAAGGGTGAAAAGTTGTCACTGTGCTGTTTGGTGACATGGTGTTTACCACACTAAACATGGACCAGAGGAAGCAAAGGAGAGAGTTGTCTCAGGAGATTAGAAAGAAAATTATAGACAAGCATGTTAAAGGTAAAGGCTATAAGACCATCTCCAAGCAGCTTGATGTTCCTGTGACTACAGTTGCACATATTATTCAGAAATTTAAGATCCATGGGACTGTAGCCAACCTCCCTGGACGTGGCCACAGGAGGAGACGGATAATAAGAATGGTAACAAAAGAGCCCAGAACAACCTCTAAACACATTCAAGGTGAACTCCAAGGTCAAGGTAAATCAGTGTCAGATTGCACCATCCGTCGTTGTTTGAGCCAAAGTGGACTTCGTGGGAGACGACCAAGGAGGACACCACTGTTGAAAACAAATCATAAAAAAGCCAGACTGGAATTTGCCAAACTGCATGTTGACAAGCCACAAAGCTTCTGGGAGAATGTCCAATGGACAGACGAGACAAAACTGGAACTTTTTGGCAAGGCACATCAGCTCTATGTTCACAGACGCAAAAATGAAGCATACCAAGAAAAGAACACTGTCCCTACTGTGAAACATGGAGGAGGTTCTGTTATGTTCTGGGGTTGCTTTGCTGCATCTGGCACAGGGTGTCTTGAATCTGTGCAGGGTACAATGAAATCTCAAGACTATCAAGGTATTCTAGAGAGAAATGTGCTGCCCAGTGTCAGACAGCTTGGTCTCAGTCGCAGGTCATGGGTCTTGCAACAGGATAATGACCCAAAACACACAGTTAAAAACACCCAAGAATGGCTAAGAGCGAAACATTGGACTATTCTAAAGTGGCCTTCTATGAGCCCTGATCTAAATCCTATTGAACATCTGTGGAAGGAGCTGAAACATGCCGTCTGGAGAAGGCACCCTTCAAACCTGAGACAACTGGAGCAGTTAGCTCATGAGGAGTGGGCCAAAATACCTGCTGAGAGGTGCAGAAGTCTCATTGACAGTTACAGAAATTGTTTGATTACAGTGATTGCCTCAAAAGGTTGTGCAACAAAATATTAAGTTAAGGGTACCATCATTTTTGTCCAGGCCTGTTTCATGAGTTTGTTTTTTAAAATAATTCTGTTGAACCACAATTCAAAAGCATTGTCTGATTTTCATTGGTTAATTTTCATAGAATTTTTATTTATTACCACTTTTGTCAGATTCAAGTTATTTCTGTGACCATTGTGGGTTTTTCTTTCATTAAGAGAGGGGTACCAACAATTTTGTCCACGTCTGTATGTTCACAAATGCAAAATAGATGATGATACACTGATAGTTAAAAGGACAAACTTTGTAGCATTTATCTGCCATTCCATTAATGTTGCAGCACAGCTTAAGAAGAAAAGTGACAGAATCAAAATCATTGTGGAAGCAGCAGGAAGATTCCTAGATATGAAACATGTCAAAGCCGACCAAATTCATGTTTTATTGACAGCTGAAACTGAGGAGAATGCACATGTTGAAACTTAATATTTTAACTGTGGTACTACACATACTACAGTGGAATGCAAGGAGTCTAATAGCAAATGGACAAGAACTCAAGAAGTACCTTTATGAACTAGAAGTTGTTCCAGAGGTAGTGTGTGTACAGGAGACATGGCTTCAACCTCACTTGTAGGATATAGTTCAATCAGAGAGGACAGAATTAACAGTGTAAATGGAGGAAGATGTGCCACTTTCATTAAAGATGGCCTGGCATATAGAGTGATTCCCTCCCCTGAGGATATAGAGTGTAATGTTATTGAAATATGTAGGCCAAATAGAAAAAGAACTATTAAACTGATCAATTTTTACAACCCATGTAGGAAGTTAACAGTAGATATATTCAATGTTATGGCAGGGGAAGGGCATATGAAAGAGGTGTGGTGGTGGGGACGTTAATGCCCATAATAGCTTGTGGGGAAGCAAACATACAGATAATAATGGAAATGTTGTGGAAGAGATGTTAGATGAAAGATCATTAATTTGTCTCAACAGTGGTGAGGGTACCAGGGCAGATGTGTACAGGGGCACATCATCATGTATTGATCTGACCCTGGTATCTGATTCGTTAGTGAGCGCCTGTGAATGGATGGTTATGAACAGTACAACTTTAGGAAGTGATCACTTCCCAATACTTAGTCATTAAAACTGAGGTATGTATACACAAGGGAAGCTGTTTTACTAGATGGTGTTTTGACAAGGCAGATTGGGGAAAATTTAGGCAATACTGTCTGCAATCATGTCATTTGGTAACATTAGAAGGTGGCATAGAAGAATGTTCAAGTCAGGTAACTAATCATATTCTGAATGCTGCAATAGCAAGCATACCTAAGAAAACTACACACTTGAGGAAGAAGGCCGTACCTTGGTGGAATGAGGAATGTAGTGCTACAGTAAGAGTGAAACAAGGCATTCAGAGAGCTGAGAAAAAATATGAATAGTGAAAATTTAATAGATTATAAAAAGAAAAGGGCAGTAGCTCAAAGGATAATTAAAAGCAGGAAAAGTTCAACATGGAGATAATTTTGCTCCACTCTTGGTACGAAGACTGAATTAGGTGATATCTGGGGTATTTTTTAAAAAATGAGTGGGAAAAGGGTATCAGTTAAAACTTCAGCTAATAGAAAAGTTTCATAGTTTTAATTTGCTTTGCCTCAGAGTCTGTGTGAAAGTGCTGAAGAAGCTGATGCAGCTGTACTTTAGCACTTTGTTTTAGTTTGCTTGTACTGTTCCTGTGTCACTAGTGATGAGTGACTGTCACGGTTCCTGAGAAAGAGATAATCTGTACACCAAGTTTTGACCAGATGTACTGAACCAATCACCATGGACATTCTCTCCTCCACCTCTCAGATAACGGAAGGCTTAAAGGACTGAGCGATGTGTGTTTGAGTCAAACTGATGCGCGAATAAGCTCTAAGACTGTTTTTATATTGTTCTCCACTGGCCAGTGTAATTAAATTTGCTGAAACTTTGATCCTGCCTGATTCTTGACTGAAGGTTAAGAAGAATTTTTCTAACACACCTTTTGTGGATGGGGACAAAATGGCTGTATCGGACAAAGAAAAGGCAGAAGTCCTAGGTAGAGCATTTGCAGCAGTTCATAGAGGAGAACATCTTGGTAAGGGACATAGACAGCAAAGAGAGCGTAAGCTTAGATTAACTGGAAACTTAAAAAAGGAAATGAAAGAGGATATGACTGCTTTAGATCTTGATCTCACAACTTCGGAACTTAAGAGAGCTTTGCAAGATAGTGGATATACAGCCCCAGGATATGATCAGTTAACCTACGCTATGTTCCGGCAATTACCAATGCAATCATTGAAACTGGTATTGAAATTGTTTAACAGAATATGGAAGGAGGGGGTTATCCCAAGTGGGTGGAAAAAGGCTGTAATTTTACCTTTTAATAAGCCAGGGAAAGATCCAGCTCATCCAGCTAACTGCAGGTCAATAGCTTTAACGTCACACTTAGGGAAATGGATGGAGAAGGTGTTAGTTAGCAGGCTGTCATATGTAGTAGAGCAAAGACAATTAACAATTATCAGAATGTTTTTTTCCTTCTTGCCTTGAGAGAGAGCAGTCGCATTTTTCTTCCCTCCTCCCCTGCCTTCCTGATCTATTCCCAGCTTTTGCAATGTTGCGTTTTTGTCTGTGTTTAGTCGCTCTTCTTCTGCTGAATCTTAATCTAAATGGAAATTATGGATTTGGAAGCGGCTTAAATGTGCTATTGTCACTATTTTCAACAAGAATTGGGCCAAGGGGGAGCCCAAGAATTGGAACCTACGAGAGACTCATGGACATTGGAATCCATGCGTCTATGGCAATATTATTGGCTATGATCTCAGGACTTCTATTTTTGGCTGTGGAGTTCCCTGATGCATCAGAAATTGAAGGAAGGTGAGAGAGCGGATCAAGCGGACCCAGCCAGCTCCTTCATCAAATTCGACCAGTTGGGGAGGGCACGAGTAGCGGCAAACGGTGAACTGAATGACAGTGATTCAGTGAAGGAATACATCTGAAAGCCCTGTGCTCTCTATGGAAAAACAGTTTAAGCCTGCATATATAATGGAAGCACAGAATTACATGGGTGAGGACAAAATTCTACTCTTGATTTGATTTGACCTTGTTTGCCCCGTGTTTACATTCCTCCTGACTGAGATTAGCGGAAGAACCGGCTCTTATGTCTACCCATACAATCAACAATCAGTTGTTGTCGTCAGCGGATTGGACTCTCAAGGACAATGCCCATGTGCCTTCTGCAAGCAAGAGAGAAAGAGAGATAGACTCTGAACTCTGGACTTGTTTATAAGTCACATGATTATAACATCTATCCACTGCCAGGAGGCGCCCTCTGCTGCTCACTAACAACTGTTACATTTACACTACACAATGACATGCAAATATACACACACTGCTCTCCCTCCCTCTGCTGTGTGATTGTCCACTACTGCTAAATATGCATTGAGGGTTTTTTTTTGCCTGCAATCAAAATTTCGCTTACCCATTAAGCGTCAATTTGATAAAACATGTTTTTTTTCTCTCGCCTATTGTGTCATATCATTTCTTTTCTTTTTTCTTTTCTTCTTTATGACTGGCGCCTAGCGGCTGCCCCGGCCTTGGATGCGCTCTGCAGAGCGTGCCCAAATGCCAAGTCACGTTTCGTTACCTTGTATTCATACATATGTAATGACAATAAAGTTGAATCTCATCTCATCTCAGAAGCGGAAGATCCACAGTTGATGCTCTAGTTAGGGTAAGTAATGATATTGAAAAGACTCTCAAAATGAAAGAAATAATGGTCATAGTTTATCTGGATATTGAAAAGGCTTACGACACTGTGGAGGGATGGACTTCTCATCAAAATGAATAAAATGGGCATTGGAGGTAGAATGTATAATTGGATAATGGATTTTTTTTAACAAACAGGAAAATTAGGGTTAAAGTAGGATCAGAAGTTTCTGATGATTTTGAAATAGAAAATGGAGTTCATCAGGGGAGTGTGATAAGCCCAGTTTTATTCAACATAATGATTAATGACATGTTTGGGGACCAAGAGGGATCCATCAAAACAGCACTATATGCAGATGATGGAGCCATATGGATGAGGGGAAGAAATGAGAAGTTTGTGTTCAAAAACATCAGGAAAGCAATGGGGAATGTGGAAAAGTGGTCATATGAGTGGGGATTTAAACTTTCAAACAGTAAAACCTGCTATATGACTTTCACAAAAAAAAAAAATAAATGCAGAACTGGTGCAGAAATGTTAACATTATACAATCAACCAATAGAAAAAGTGAGTGAGTTCAAATATCTGGGACTGTGGTTTGTGCATACACATGGAGAGTTCATGTTAAAAATCTGGAGACAAAGTGCAAAAAAGTCAGTCTCATAAAAGCTGTAGCTGGACACAATTGGGTGCATATAAACAGGCATTAATTGACATTTACAGAGCACTAATGAGATCAACAATAGATTTTAGATGCATGATTTATGGAGCAGCGGCAAAGACAACTCTGGAAAGAATGCCCTCAATTTCCCCTCTGGGGATCAATAAAGTATACAAAAAAAAAAATAGAATACAGCAGAGAGTGCTTCACCTGTGCATTGGAGCCATCAAAATGACACCAAACAATGCAGTTTTAATAGAAGCAGGAGAAATGCCAATGGATTTGGGGAGAGATAAACTTGCATTATCATACTGGGTCAAGCTGAAAGGAAGTGAGGAAGCGAATATTTCAAAAACAACACTACAGGACTGCTGGGAATATACCAACTTCCAGGGACACTGGTTTGGGTGGACAATTGAAAGAAAAGCCAGAATGTATGGACTACACACTATTGATATTGCTAACACCACTCCAGTGAGTAATGTTCCCCCTTTGGTCTTCTCTGGAAAAGAAGTAGACATCAGTTTGCTAATGAGGAAAAAGGATTGGCATATGAATGAAGTTGGCATTAAAACAAGCATTTTCCTCAGGAATAATTACTATAACTACTTACAGCTCTATACTGACGGTTCAAAGAACAAAGAGGGCTCCGTTGGAATTGGAGTATACATTCCAGAGTTTAAAGTGACCATCTCAAAAAGACTCTCCAACCATACATCCGTGTATACAGCAGGAATAGTGGCAATAATTATTGGTTTGCAGTGGGTGGAGGAGGTCAGACCGGACCGGGTGGTGGTGTGCACAGATTCACTTGCAGCTTTAAAAACCATACAGACACTAAAATCTACAAGGGAAGATGGTGATCGAGTTATCACAGTTTATTTAGGATACACAGGTGTGGTGGATATTGTGGCGGTAATACAGTGATGTCTGAAGATAGAGTAGGTGGTGGTAATGCATCTGTAAGCTGGTTGCCAGCCGCCAGTCAAATCTAAAAGAAGAAGAAGAAGATATTCAGTTTTGTTGGGTTCCTGCATATGAAGGGTTGAAAGGAAATGACTACGCAGACAAATTAGCAAAAAGTGCACTTGGGAAAGAAATAACTACACCATTGTCACTTGGAAAAAGAGAAGGGAAAACAGTAATCAAGAAAAAAGGAGCTGAACTATAGCAAAAAAGATGGAATGAAGATCACAGGTAGATCGTATTACAAATTACAAAAATCTGTTGCAATAAAGAATTATAAAAGAGCAAACAGGAGGGAAGACATCATTATGGCAAGACTCAGACTGGATCACACAGGTTTAAACGGCACTTTATTCATCATGGGGAAAAGCGATAGTGACAAATGTAGAGAATGTGGAGTAAAAGAAAATGTAGAGCGTGTGGAATGTGTGAAATAAGAGTCGGGCTCATGGCACACAGTTTATTACACACTTCACATCTCTCTAGCACAGAACAGACTGAACACTTCAGCAGGCACTCTCCTCTTAAGTTTCATGGCATTTCTCCACACACAACATGACATTTGCATCACACTGCATTCAACCCCCTACGTCCTTGACTCCTTCCTGCTATCTCGCCAGGAACCTCCTGAGTATTGTTCTCCCATGTTTATCCACTGTCTCTTGTCTGAGATGCTAAATAATCTGGCTCCCCCAAGGTGCTAAACTCCCCCCCCCCCAGCATCTTAGATAGAACAATAGAATAACAGTCCACATGCTGTGATAGAACAATAGAATATCAGTCCACATGCTGTTTGGGCTTCCGTCTCCTCCCGTATCTGCTGTAACTGGGGTTTACCGCCTCCGTGGTGCTGCTGTGCCGGTGGGGGGCTGCTGGGAGTGTGTCTGACTGCGGATGGGCTGTGACTAGGGGGGGGGGGGGGCACTTCGGTCTGTCCGTGTGGTTGCTCTGGTGAATCGTTTCCCTGGGGAGCTCTCCGTGGGGGTCTTCCATGCCGAGGGGCCCTAGCCAACAGCACTTGCTCGTCTGCCACAACGAAAGCGGGTTTGAGTCTGTCTATGCCAATTTTTTCCCGCCTACCCCCCAAGTCTAGCAAAAAATGCTTATCCCCTGTTTCCAACACTCTGAACGGTCCATCATAGGGTGGGCGCAATGGAGGGCGGTGGGCGTCGTGTCTGACGAACACGAACTCCGCGCTCTTCAAAGTTTTAGGCACAAAAACACGCGGAAAACTGTGGTGGGCAGGGCCCGGCAGCGTGCCTGTGTTTGCGGTACGCTGCAAAAGCTGAGACAGGCAGCTGCCCGGCGCGGGATTATCTGGTAGAAATTACCCAGGCAGCCGTAGGGGCTGCGCAAAAACCAGCTCTGCCGGGGAAGCTTTCAGATCCTCTTTCGGCGCGGAGCGCAACCCCAATAAAACCCATGGCAGCCTGTCTACCCAATTTGCATCCGTCAATGAAGCCCTGAGTGCTGCTTTCAGTGATCTATGAAAACGCTCGCATAACCCATTAGCCTGTGGGTTGTACGCGGTTGTGCGGTGAATTGTAACACCCAGGCTGCGGGCCATTGCGGACCAGAGTTCGGAAACAAATTGAGGGCCCCTGTCGGACGTAATGTCCGACGGGACTCCAAAACGCGCCACCCATGCAGTTAAAAAAGCGCGCGCTACGTCTGCGGACATGGTTGCCGCCAGCGGGACTGCTTCTGGCCAGTGCGTGGTGCGGTCCACCACTGTCAGGAGGTGCATGCACCCCTGTGATGGTGGGAGGGGGCCCACGAGGTCCACGTGAACATGGTCGAACCTCTTAGCCGGGATACGAAACGGCTCCAAGGGAGCCTTCGTGTGTCTGTGTACCTTGGCTCATTGGCACGCCACGCAGGCTGCAGCCCACTCTTTCACTTGTTTGCGTAGGCTCGGCCACACAAACTTCTCTCCCACCATTTTGACCGACGCGCGCACTCCTGGGTGCACCAGAGTGTGAACCGACTCAAACACGCGGCAGCGCCACGTGACCGGGACCACCGGACGCGGGCGACCCGTGGAGACATCGCAGATTGGGGGGGGGGGGGCGCCATCTTGCAGCACCCTGCTCTCCAGCCTTAACCCTGTTGGTCCAGACTGCAGCGCGTGCACGTCTGCATCGCTAATCTGCTCCGCGGCCATGGCTGCGTAATCTATCCCCACGCAGACCGGGGCCACCACGCGTGCGAGAGGCAGTCCGCCACCACATTCAGTTTACCCGACACATGCTGAATATCGGAAGTAAACTCTGAGATCACGGCCAGCTGTCTCTGCTGCCGGCCCGACCACGGTTCTGAAACCTTGGCCATCGCGAATGTTAGCGGCTTGTGGTCCATGAACGTGGTGAAGCTGCGCCCTTCCAGCCAGAACTGGAAGTGGCGTATGGCCAGGTGGAGAGCCAGCAACTCTCTGTCGAACGTGCTGTATTTACGTTCGCTGTCGTGCAAAGTTCTGCCGAAAAAGGCAAGCGGCTGCCAAGCCCCGGCGACGCGCTGCTCCACAACAGCCCCTATGGCCACGTCTGAAGCGTTGGTGGTGAGCGCTATGCCGGCCGCTGGGTCAGGATGTGCCAGCAGTGCGGTGTTTGCCAGGGCTGCTTTAACTTCCGAGAACGCCCGTTCTCGCTCCGGGGTCCATTCAACCCTATCCGCGGGTTTCTGTTTCTTGAGCGTGGCGTACAATGGTTGCATGAGCTGCGCCGCATGGGGAAGGAAACGGTAATAAAAGTTCACCATCCCCCCAAAATTCCTGCAGCGTCCTGACCATCTGAGGCTGGAGAAAATCCACCACGGCGCGCACTTTGTCAGGCAGCGGGATCGCTCCTTCCGGAGAGATGCGGTGCCCCAAAAAATCAATCTCCGTCACGTTGAACTGGCATTTCACCGGGCTGATTATTAACCCGTGCTCCTCCAACCTCCGGAAAACTGTCCTGAGGTGGGTTTCGTGTTCGTCTTCGGACGCACTGGCTACCAGGATATCGTCCAGGTAGATGAACACGAACGGGAGATCGCGCAGCACTGCATCCATCATGCGCTGGAACGTCTGTGCCGCTCCTTTTAACCCGAATGGCATGCGCAGGATCTCGAACAGACCGAACGGAGTTATTACCGCTGTTTTGGGTATGTCCTCAGCACGCACTGGGACTTGGTGGTAACCGCGGACCAGGTCTATTTTGGAAAAAATGCGCGCTCCAGCAAGGTGAACAGAAAAATCCTGTATATGGGGAATTGGGTAGCGGTCGTGCGCTGTGGCGTTGTTCAACCTGCGGAAATCCCCGCACGGTCGCCACGATCCCTCAGTCTTAGGGACCATGTGTAGCGGGGATGCCCATGGGCTGTTCGAGTGCCTGATGATGCCCAACCTTTCCAGGTTGGCGAACTCCTCGCACGCTATGGCCAGTTTAGCTGCGTCCAAGCGCCGAGGTCTTGCAAAAACAGGCAGCCCGGTGGTGGTGATAAAGTGCTCCACCCCGTGTTTAGCGATGGCCGCGGAAAACGTCGGGACCATGAGTGCTGGGAACTGAGTGAGCAGCGTGTGGAACTTACCGCCTGTAGCTGTGACGTTGGCTTGTGCTGTTGGCTGGGTCACTCGAGCTATACAGGGGAGAGAGTCAAAGGACAGTGCATTAACCAGGCGCCTGTTAGCAACATCAACCAGTAAACCATGTGCACACAGAAAATCAGCCCCCAGGATATGGTAATTCAGTGCTGCTACGACAAAAGTCCACTCATATCTACGGCCGTGTAGAGATAAGAGCAGAGTCCTCTCACCAAAAGTCTTAATATTCGAGCCGTTTGCTGCCAAAATCTCGGGGCCGCTAGGTCCTGCCAGCCGGTCAGCGTAGGTCGGCAGGATGAAACTCTTCTTGGCTCTGGTGTCCACGAGGAAACGCCTCCCCGAGCGTGCATCCGTCAAGTAGAGCAGCTTGTTCTCTTCACCGAGGGTCGCAGCTGCTACCGACCCCCGGCCTTGGCGTTTCCCGAGCGCTTGAATTGGCACGGGGGCGCACATCTGCGTGCCTTCTCTCCGAAGCGGCGGTGGTAGAAACAGAGTGTGTCTCTCTGGCGCTCCTTGGCCCACGCTGCTGCTACCGTCGGTGGCTCCTCGCCTCCTCTGGTCGTCTCGCTGGGCTCCGCCACTGCTGCGTTGACTGTGATCGCCCTGGTGGTGAGGATGATCCGGTCTGCCTCCTGGGCTAGTGCACGGTAGTCGCGCGTGGCCAGCAACGGCGAATTGGCCAGAACCGCTCTTGCCACTGTTGGAAGGTTCCGGAGGAAGAGGTGGGCAAACAGAAAGTGCCCGTCGTCCGTGCCCATTAACGCCAGCATCTTCTCATTCAGGTCTACGGCCAAACCATCTCCTAACTCGGTCCGCGTCAGGAGCCTCTCCGTGCTCTCTCACAGTCCGAGAGCGTGTAGTGCTGGAAGAGCGCAGCCTTGAGCGCCTCATATTTGCTTCTGGCTGGTGGCTGATCGAGCAGGCTCGCTACCTGCTGAGCTGTGCGGGCGTCCAGCGCTGCGACCACATGGTAGAATCTGGTGTCATCTGCTGTTACTCCCCGGAGGGCGAACTGGGCCTCGGTGTGGTGGAACCAAGAGCGCGGGCTGTGCTGCCAGAAATCCGGTAGCCTGACTGAAACCGCACATGCGTGGCTAGGGGTTCCAGTCCAGGCTGTCTGTGGGATGGCTGCCGCCTCGCCGTAGCTTCCTGACCGGGCCGGCTCCGGGGTTCTTGCCTCGTGTTCCATAATACGTCTTGGGTCACCAGTGTGGAGTGTGTGAAATAAGAGTCGGGCTCATGGCACACAGTTTATTACACACTTCACATCTCTCTAGCACAGAACAGACTGAACATTTCAGCAGGCACTCTCCTCTTAAGTTTCATGGCATTTCTCCACACACAACATGACATTTGCATCACACTGCATTCAACCCCCTACGTCCTTGACTCCTTCCTGCTATCTCGCCAGGAACCTCCTGAGTATTGTTCTCCCATGTTTATCCACTGTCTCTTGTCTGAGATGCTAAATAATCTGGCTCCCCCAAGGTGCTAAAAGCACATCTTATTATGTTAGGTAGCCATGTTAGGGAGCATGCCGCCATCAGTGTGTGAATGTGTGTGTGAATGGGTGGATAGCAGTAAAGCGCTTTGGTCATCAAGAAATGAGAATAAAAAGCGCTATGTAAGTGAATGCCATTTACCATTTATTACACTGTCACAAGTATGGAAATGAAAGAGAGAGAATGGAAAATGAAATCCGAGAGGCCGGTAGGGAATGGGATTTAACTGGGATTCTGGGAACAGATGGCGATGGAGGGGCGGTAAGGACCATGAGAAGGGCTCTTTTTTAAATAACACAGGATTAAGTCAGAATTTAGGGGTCGGGCTCAAATGACATGTTACACAGTCTTGTACAGTAGGTGGCGGCATGCACCTTTCAGTTGCTTGCGATCCGCCAGTAATTGAGAGAAGAAGAAGAAGGAAAATCCCGAAGAAGAAAACACGCTTACTGGTTATTTACCTGCTAGTTTTCCGTGATTATTTGAATGAAATGATCCTAAAATCCCACAGTCTGCTTTCATCTGTAACTTAATAGTGATGCGTGGTTGGTGGGGCGTGATGTGAACATGAACGCGAGTTTCCCCACACCCGTGTACTTACACGCCGGTCGGGGATCGTTTGTGGACGTGTATGAGCCGGCGGAGGACTCGTTCCTGCTGATGGACGCTCTGGAGAAAGACGCGGATCAGCTGCAGAAAATCCGGTCAGAAACAGCTCACACACACGCACATAAGTTCCTTCATGTCTGTTCCCTTTCTAACGTGGACGCCTGTCTTTTTACAGGCCGTGTCTGTGCGTGGAAGTGGGCAGTGGGTCAGGAGCGGTGTCCGCCTTTCTAGCATCAGTCCTGGGCCCTTCAGCTCTGTTCATGTTAGTTATACTTCATTTGTTCACCTCATGAAAATATTTATGTAATTATACTCAGCGGCGAGTTCAATTCAACTTTATTTATATAGCGCCATTTCACAACAACAGTCATCTCATAGCACTTTCAACTGTAGGGGAAACCCCCACAGTTGCAGAAAAACCCCAGCAATCAGGCGATCCCCTGTGAGCAAGCGCTTGGCGACGGAGGAGAAGAAAAACTCCCTTTTAACAGGAAGAAACCTCCAGCAGAACCAGGCTTATCCCAGGGCAGTCATTTGCTGCGACTGGCTGGGGGGTGAGGGGATAGAGAAGATGGAAAGAACAGACATGTAGAGAGCAAACAGCATGATGGGGACTCAATCTATTGGAGTGAACAAACAGATGTTAATGACCAGCAAAAAAAAAATATATTTCATTGAGAGTGAAGAAAGGAGTGAAGCCCAGTGCATTATTGGAGGTCCCCCTGCTGTCTAAACCTATTAGCAGCATAACTAAGGGAGGGTTCAGAGACACATGATCCCTCCCTAATTGTAGGTTATATCAAAAAGGAAGGTTTTAACCCTATTCTTAAAAACAGAGATCGAGTCTGACTCCCGAATCCAGATTGGCAGCTGGTTCTACAGGAGAGGAGCTTGATAACTGAAGGCTCTGCCCCCCATTGTACTTTTGGAGATTCTAGGTATTACAAGTAATCCAGCATTTTGGGAGCGTAGTGCTCTGTTAGGATAATACGGTAGTATCAGATCTTTTAAATAAAAAGGGGCCTGATTGTTTAGAGCTTTGTAAGTAAGAAGAAGGATTTTAAACTTAATTCTAAACTCTATGGGAAGCCAATGAAGGCAGGCCAGAACCGGAGAGATATGATCTCTTTTTCTAGTACCTGTTAAAACTCTTGCTGCAGCATTTTGGATCAACTGAAGACTTTTTAAAGATGTTTTGGGACAACCTGGTAATAGTTACAATAATCTAATCTAGAGCTAACAAAAGCGTGGATCAGTTTCTCAGCATCACTCTGAGACAAGATGCTCCTAATCTTGGCAATATTACACAAATTATAGAAGGCAGTCTTAGAAACGAATTTAATATGTGAATTGAAAGACAGATCTTGATCAAAAATAACTCCAAGGTTCCTCACAGAGCTATTAAGAGAAAGAGTAACCACATCCAAACTAAAAGTTTGATTTGGAAAGGTATTTCTAAGGTTTTTTGGACCAACAAGAATGACTTCAGTCTTATCTGAATTTAATAGCAGGAAATTGCAAGTCAACCAAGCTTTGATTTCCTTAAGACAGGCTTCTAACTTGGCTAATTGATTACCATCATCTGGCTTCATTGACAGGTATAACTGTGTGTCATCTACAGAACAATGAAAATGTATACAGTGCTTTCTAATAATGTTGCCTAAGGGAAGCATATATAAACTAAAAAGAGCAGGGCCTAGCACAGATCCCTGTGGAACTCCATGACTGAGCTTTGAGTTGACAGAAAACTCATTACTGACCTGAACAAACTGGAACCTATCAGATAAATAAGATCTAAACCACTGCAACGAAGTTCCATTAAGTCCAACATAGTGTTCTAATCTATCAAGTAGAATATTATGATCAATAGTATCAAAAGCTGCACTAAGGTCTAAAAGGACAAGAACAGAAACAAGTCCATTATCAGATGCAATAAGGAGGTCATTAGTGACCTTCACTAAGGCTGTTTTAGTACTATGATGGATTCTAAATCCAGATTGAAACTCTTCATGTAAACCATTTCCCTGCAGGTGGTCAAATAATTGCGTAGCAACAACCCTTTCTAAGATTTTTGAAATGAAAGGGAGATTAGAGATTGGTCTATAGTTAGCTAAAACTCCTGGATCCAGCATTGGCTTTTTGAGTAAGGGTTTAATTAACAGCCGTTTTAAAAGCCTGCGGTACATGGCCTAAAGTTAATGAAGAATTGATTATTTGAAGAATAAAGCTACCAATAAGTGGGATGACTTCTTTAAATAACCTGGTAGGAATAGGGTCTAAAAGACAAGTTGAAGGCTTGGATGCGGAAATTATTTTATCTAACTCTAAAAGATCAATTGGAGTAAATTTATCCAAACAGATATCAAACGTTTATTTCAAACTCAGGGTTCATATTACAAATAGATAAATAAATAAAGTATATACAGATCAGCAGACACTCGGCGCTCTTGTAACAACAAAAAACATAATGGGCTCAGTGTAAAATGGAACGCCACCATTTCCAAATGCTGGAATGAAGTGTGAGTGACGAGTTGACAATTGCTGATATAAGATGATTGTTACATTCCAGCAGTCTTCTCAAAAAACTGTAAACATTCTTACGTATCAATTCTCCAAAAGACGGAATGTTCACAGACACAAACATCTTGCTTGCACTCGACCTTCGTGGTACATCTAACAACCTTCATAGGGAGTTATTATATGCAATGCGGATTTTGTTCCTAACAACAACATTGCTATTAAACCATAAAGGCGAGCAGTACATTGAGGTACAGAAGGTCTTGAACAACATACATTTGACTTCAGGAGAACATCTATGGAAATTACGCAACAGTAAATTGGTTTGTGCGTACAGTTTCCTGAGATGCCTGTTACAATCAGCATTGGTCTTATCAGATTCAATCCACACACCTAGGTATTTGACTTTTTCGACAAAGTTCAAGCTATTACCACAAAGTGACATAACAGGATTCGACGTATTGACGCCCTTTGGTTTGAAAGCCATACACATAGATTTAGTACAGTTGAACAGGATGCCATTTTTTTTACCAAATTTTTCACATACAGAAAGGAGATGTTGCATCGCTGCGGTAGATAAACTTAACAAACAGAGGTCATCAGCGTAGAAAATGTGATTTAACAGTGCACCGTTAAAGGAGCCGCCCACATTAGTATTGTTTAACAGTACACTGAGATCATCAACATAGACATTAAACAACAAGGGTGACAGTATACCACCTTGTTTAACACCGTTGGTCACATGAAATTTGGATGAGGTGACATTGCCCCATCTAACAACCATAGACTGCCTTCTGTACCAGTGTAGCAGGATGCTAACAATGTAAATAGGGATACCTCGATCGATCAATTTTCTGAACAAACCCCAGTGGTTAATCCTGTCAAAAGCTTATCAATTGAAGGAGTTGTAGTGGTTACTGTATTTAAGTTAATGGTGGGAAGAATCTGATTGATTTTATCTCGGATAGATGAAATTTTATTATTGAAAAAGTTCATAAAGTCCTGACTAGTAAGCTCTAAGGGAATGCTAGGATTGACAGAGTCCTGACTCTTTGTCAGCCTGGCTACAGTGCTGAAAAGAAACCTGGGATTATTCTTGTTGTCATCTATTAATGCAGAATAATAACTCGTTCTAGCTTTTCTAAGAGATTTTTTATAAATTAAAAGATGATTTCTCCAAGCTAAAAAGATTTCATCTAAATTAGTGGAGCGCCATTTTCTTTCTAACTGACGAGTCTTCTGTTTTAAGCTACGAGTTTCTGTGTTGAACCAAGGGGTTAGAAATCTCTGATTAGACTTTTTCTTTTTTAAGGGGTCCACCAAGTCTAGAGTCTGATGCAGAGAAGCTGTAACACTATCTACCATGCTATCAATTACAGAAGGAGCAAGCTGTCTATAGCTTATTTCCGCTGTGTTGACACATGGCATAGAGGAAACAATCTGCATAAATTTGGTAACATCATCATCTGAGAGGCATCTGCTGTAGTAATATTTTTCTTTAGGAGCCAAATACAGTGGTACCTCTACTTACGAATTTAATTCGTTCCGGAAGAATTCTCGTAACGTGAAAAATTTGTAAGTAGAGGCGCGTTTTACATGTAAATGCCGTAATCCGTTCCAAGCCCCCAAAATTCGGGCATAAATTTTTTATAAATCGTAAAAACGCATCAAAACATGTAACAAATACATGTTACAATTAGATTACTGCACAATAAACATAAAATGAGAGTTTAAAATGAGAGAAAGAATAATAAAAGAGAATAATAAAAGAGAAAGAATAATAAAAATTATGTTCATTTACCCTTTAACTGCTATCGTCGTCGACGTTGTCGACGTTTGCCTTCTTTGGTTCATGTTCTGATCCAAGGACGTTTGCTTTTGTCGGCTTGTAAGTGCTTCGTTTTGTTTTAATACCTTGCTGATCGTTGATGTATTACGGCCATATTCTTTGGCGAGATCAACCAAACGCATCCAAACGCAAGATGCCTCCCCTTTTCATACCTTTCGATTATCTCCTTTCTTTGTTTGTATGGACAAAAAAACTCTCTTCTTTTCTCCTTTTCCACTTATCTCCGTCACTTTCTTGGGGCCCATAGCGAATAAATGTTAATTCTGTACTGTACACACACGTAAAACTTTCACCTTGTTCTTAATAAAGTTTTGGGGAAAAAAAAAAAAACTTCGTGGCCAATGGGATACCAGGAAGATGCTAGGCGATAGCCAATGGCAGAGCAGCTACAGGTATGTTTACGTTCGGTAAACTACGGAAGCTGCGAGGAGCGCGTACTTTTTTGCCTTTCGTATCCTGAAATTTCGTTCGTAACTAGAGGCAATATTTTCCCGTTGAGGCGTCTCGTAACCTGAAAATTCCGTACGTAGAGACGTTCGTAAGTAGAGGTACCACTGTAATCAGAAATAGTAAAATCAAAGGTTAACAGACAATGGTCTGACAGTACAGGGTTATGAGGAGACACTACCAGATTTTCTATTTCTATGCCATATGTCAGAACAAGGTCCAATGTATGGTGGAGATAATGGGTACAATTTCCTACTTTCTGAGAAAACTCCATCGAGTTTAATATTGAATTAAATGCCATATTAAGGCAATCACTATCTACATCTACATGTATAATAAAGTCCCCTACTATAATTATTCTGATTTCAGCACTAAATCAGCTAAGAATTCAGCAAATTCGGATAAAAACCTCTGAGTAGGTTGATGGAGGACGATGAACTATGGCAAATAAAATTGGGTTTAGCCTAAAATTGCTAAAATGCCCAATACTGAGGACCAGGCCCTCAAAGGATTGATAACGTGTTTTTTTGCTTTACATTAACTAGTAATTTGGAATGGTAAATTGTCGCTACTCCTCCTCCATGACCAAAACTTCTGGGATTTTGACAGTTTAAATAACCAGAGGGAGTTGTTTCATTTAAACCAACATAATCCTCTTGCCCTAACCAAGTCTCTGTAAGGGATATTAAATCAATCTGATGATGAATTAACAGATCATGGACTAGCAGAGACTTGGGAGTTAGAGACCTAATATTTAACAAACTGCATTTAATTTTTAAATTATGAGGAGGAACAGAGGCCAAACCATTCAATTTAGAGGCTTCATGTTTAATTTGAGTTTACCAACTTTTTGTTTAATCACTTTGGGATTCTTATACATTATATTTTTATTTACTTTGGAGGGAGCAGACAATGATTCTCTGATGGGGAAGACAGGAGCTAAGTTGAGGGGTGGCAGATGAAGAGGAGCTGCAGAGAGGCGTGTAAGACTGCGACGCTGCTTCCTGGTCCCAACTCTGAGTTGTCAAGGTTTTGGAAATTTGGATAAAAATGATGCCAGATTGTTAGATAAATGAGAAGCACCATCCAAAGTGGGATGGACGCCGTCTCGTCTAATAAGACCAATTTTTCCCCAAAATGAGCTCCAATTGTCAATGTAGCATTGTTTGCAGGACACCACACAGACAGCCAGCAGTTGAAGGATGACAAGCGGCTAAACATGTCATCACTGGTCAGATTGGGGAGGGGCCCAGAGAATACTACAGAGACAGACATTGTTTTGGCAAAGTCACACACTGATTCCACATTAATTTTTGTGTCTTCCGACTGCCGGAGTTTTACGTCATTGATGCTGGTGTGGACAACAATTGTGGAGTATTTACAGTTACTTTTAGCCAGCATTTTCAAATTTGACTCGATGCCGCCTGCTCTGGCCCCAGGAATGCATTTGACTATGGCCGCTGCAGTCTCTAGGTTCACGTTTCTGACTACAGAGTCGCCAATGATCAGAGTTTTTTCCTCAGCGGAAAACTAGTTACACTTATTCAAGCATCCATCCATCTTCTATCGGGGATCCAGGTCACAGGGGCATCAGTCCAGGCAGAGCAGCCAGACTTCCGTTTCACATAGCACCACTCACTCTGCGTCTCACTGGAGGGAAGATGGATACAGGTCAAGTGGACCCCTGACCAACTGAGCACCCCAAGTGGACCCCGGGATCCAATCTGTACAGGTACAAGTACATTCTCAATCCAGTGATTTGTAAACACAGACAAAGAGAAGAACAATAATTTGTGTAAAACTGTTAAGACTTTTCCTGGTCACCAAGAAGTGTGAAAAATATATGTAAGATGACAACTAAGCTGACCCGGAGAAACTTCTCCACTGCTGGCTGCCTCCAGAAGAAAATCCACAGAATAGGTGTGTGGGACTATATAATGCTCTGAATGAGGCTTCAGAAAGCTCCGAATCAGTTTGTAAATCACTTGATTGAAAATGTACATGTGCAGATTGGACCCCGGGGTCCACATGGGGTGCTCAGTTGGACAGGTGTCCCCTTGACCTGTTCCCGGGAAGACCAGTGTGCCTCCTTTGGGTACACTGGGTCCTTCTTGTAACTTTTTTCATGGAGTTATTCAAGCAGCTTTTAGGTAGAATTGTATTTTGGTGAGTAGTTTTAGTCCAGAATACTTTAGAATATGTTTTTGAAGAAAAAAAAAACATACAATTTTTACTCAAGTACATCTGCTTGTATTGTTTAACATTTGATTTTACAAATTTTAAAACTGGTTTTATACGTATACACTACTTACAAAAAGTTAGGGATATTCGGCTTTCGGGTGAAATTTCAGGATGCACCTAAAATGCACTCTAACCTTTACAGGTGAACTTAATTTGACCTTCCCTAAACTTTTGAATACACATGTCCAACTGTTCAATGTTTCAGTACTTTTTGCATAACATTCTGTTCTCTAACAAGGTGCTTAACAGCAAAATTCACAACAGTTGTTTGATCCATGAATCAACCAACAAATTTTCTGGTTCAATTAGAATTGGTATTTAAAGTCCTCTTCATCATGCTGTTCACATTTTGACATCATGAGACCAAGACGACACCTAACAATTGATCAGCAGTACCTCACCACTGCAAGGCTTCAACAAGATGTTTTCAGAGGGAAGTGGCCCGAGCTTAGAGTGTCACAGAGTGTCATCTGTAGGTTGCAACAGAGATACAGAGACTGGAAGAGTCACAGAAAGGCATAGAAGCCACATCCCACGCTGATGACTGCTCCATTGTGAACAGTGCCCTGTGGAACCGGATGATGAATGCCACTCAGTCCCAGGCACATTTAAGGGAGGTGAGAAGCACCCATGTGTCACGTCAGACCATTCAAAACCGTTTACATCAGCGTGGTCTGTGTGCTAGATGACCTGCAAGGGTACCTGACCACACCACCAGGCACAGGCATCATCGTTTGCATGGGCCAGGGAGCATTTACTCTGGACAAGGGACCAGTGGGCCTCAGTGCTTTGCTCTGAGGAAAGTCAGTTCACGTTGAGCAGAAATGATGGCTGCCAACGGTGTTGGGGACGTCAAGGAGAGCGCTATGCATCAGCCACTGCTGTCAGTGTTGCTCCCCTGGGTAGCGGCCCAGGAGGAGGAAACGTGCATGTGGAAGTTAACTCTCCAACCTGTGATAGAGAATCAGCAAAACACGTTTCGTTATTTCACACAAGGAGTTTATTCTTCGTTCAAGTCATTCACATGACCAACATCAACTGACTAGTATTTACTATCAAAGTCCATTTATCACAATTTCCGATTTGACATTAACTGTATACTTAACATTCTTAACAAATTACTCTAACATGAAATGAATTATTGGTTTTATCTCCTTCCCATGTATATAGCTTTTAACTTGTTCAAATATTTATATTTTAACAATAACCCATGAACTTACATTTACATTAATCATTTTAAGCACTGTCATAAATGTACAGCATGTGGTGTTATTCTTAACAATTCACTGACCTGGCCACTGTGTACCTAACACACTTACAATAGTATTCCTGGTAGTCGGTAATACACCCGAAATATGCACATTTGGTGACTAATCAAACCAGTAAATGTCGTACTGTATGAAAACCGTTTCATAACTGTCTTTAAATAAAGTAAGCAAATGGTTCTTAACGTGGGCGGATTTCACTGTTGTGATTTCACACTCGATCATTAACATTAGCAGGTTAGCTTATACAACAACACATCAACTTTAACAGAAATACCCTTACAAACCCGCTTTTCGCCTCACATGTATCACAATATAATCTCGGACATCCTAGGACTCTTACAGTTTATATTGCACTCTTGAATTATTAGTATTTACCAACCTGTGATAGAGAATCAGCAAAACACGTTTCGTTATTTCACACAAGGAGTTTATTCTTCGTGCTCCAGTGCGTGAGGCTACTCTCTATCACTATGCGACATGCGCCATCTATTGGTCGGCGTATGGAACTGCACTCAACTCACATGAGTTATAATGGAACCAGGTGGATTACAAATGCATTGTAGAAAAATAAACAATTAAGGAATAACATAAAATTGTAGGGGTGCCTGTTTTTCTTAAATTTTCTTATCCAAATGTCTTTTTCACCTCTTACATAACTTAACTATTTCCAACCCTCTACACTCTCCCCCACTTCAAATAAATGTCTCCCGACATTTCATGTTCTAGGGTGACTTAATGCATGAGAGTGTACCAATTATAACCATGGGACTGAGGTTGGGTGAGGTAGTGGAATGGCATATAGTTTTGAGTTAGCGGCACAAAGGTAGGGAGTAGGACAGGTCTTACGTCTGCAGTCCAAGGCTGGTACGATGGCTGTCCCAGGACGTCGTAGGTCAGTCTCTCTACTGGCCTTGCTCTCCGCTGTGACCTTCTCAGTTCCTCCTGTTCTCTATCCATCACCTCCACTTGTCCTTGACGTTCTTCCTGCAGCAAAGCTGGTCCATCCATTTGCTCCTCAGCATCCCGCTGAACGGGGACCGGTTCCTGCCTTACTGGTGGGCAGAACTCTCTAGCTGTCGCTCGAAGCCTTTGCTGATTTTGAGGATTTTGCTCTGGCATGACAGGTACTGGTTGCTGAGTGTTTTGGTCTGGGAGATTTGAGGCATTTTGCTGACGATTTACGGGTCTGTAACATGGGATTTGGCTACGGAGGTTGTAGCGGTAAGTATTTTCCTCTTCTTCCTCCGAGCTGTCATTGTCTGAGTTGTCACTGTTAGGATTTGTCTCTGTCCTCTTCTTCCGTTTCTGTTTTGTCTTTTCTTTTGCAGGCAGTTCTTCTTCTAAAGGCAAGTCATTTACAGGCAACAGCAGGTTTCTGTGTAACACTCGCATCACTTGGCTGCCTCTCTCTGCTTGTACTTTATAGACTGGTCCATCTCCCACTCTCTCAACTACGCGATGTACTGCTGACTCCCAGTAAGCGCGCAGTTTCCCTGGGCCTCCTCTTTCAGAGAGGTTTCTGACCAACACCCTGTCGCCTGGTTGGAGTGTGACACCTTTTAAGCGTTTGTCGTACTGCTTTTTGCCTTTACCTGAAGACTTTTGACTGTTTTCTGCAGCGATTTTGTAAGCAGCACGCATCCTATCAGCCCATTTTTTAGCGTAGGTTTGATGGCTGTGTGTGTCAGTGTCTTTTGTCTGGTTCAATAGTAGATCTACAGGCAACCTTGGGACTCTGCCATATAAGAGGAAAAATGGAGAATAGCCTGTTGACTCGTGTCTTGTACAATTGTAAGCATGTACAATTTGGGGTAGGTGATCCTTCCATTCACTTTTTTTCTCCTCCTGTAGGGTACGAAGCATTTGGAGTAGTGTACGATTCAGGCGCTCCACGGGGTTGCCCTGCAGATGGTATGGAGTGGTTCGTGAGTGAGAAATTCCAGACAGTTGTTGTAATCTGTGGAAGAGACTGTTTTCAAACTCACGTCCCTGATCGTGATGCAACTTCTCAGGGTACCCGAAACGAGGAATAAAATCCTGAAATATCTTTTCTGCAGCTGTTTTGCCTGATTTATTCCTTGTAGGGTATGCCTGTGCGAAACGAGTGAAATGGTCCACTAGTACGAGGATGTACTCATACCCTCCTTTACTTGGCTCAAGGTGTAAGTAGTCGATGGAGATTAACTCAAAGGGAGCACTGGTTGTGATAGAGCCCATTGGAGCTCTCTGGGGAACATTTGGGCGTTTTTGTTTGATGCACGGACATTTTTTTGTTACATAATCTTCAACATCTTGTTGCATACATGGCCAATAGAAACGCTCACGGGCCAGATGTATCACCTTATCACACCCTATGTGACCCATGTCATTGTGTAAACTCTTTAACACCATCGGCTTTAGCTGTTCAGGTAGGACCAGTTGTTTGCTGTGCTCTGTCTTTCTGTACAATAATCCATTGTCAACTTCCAACTTGTTCCACTCATACAGTAGTCTCCGTGTCCGTTTACTCATTGTCCGTCTATCTTTATCGTTTGGTGTCCATCCTTTGAGTTTGAGTGAGATTACTTCTCTAATTGACTCATCGGCTTGTTGAGCAGCATTGATGTCTTTAGGCGTCATGCTCAAAACACTGTCGGTTGGCACATTGTTGTCATTAGAACTCAGTTGTAACGCAGCTATCCATGGCACATCACTGTTTTGTGCTGCCTTGCTCCCTTGCCACACTGCGGACACTACTTCCGGTAAAACTGTCTCTGTGAACTCGTTCATTTGCTCTTGCAGATCTAATGGGTGTCTGGACAACATATCTGCATCTGCATTCCTTTTCCCTGGCCTATACTTGATATCAAAATGGAAGTCAGCCAACTCCCCGACCCACCTATGACCCACTGCATTCAACCTGGCTGAACTGAGGACATAGGTTAAAGGATTGTTATCTGTATAGACAGTAAAAGTCGGTGCATAATACAGATAGTCACGGAATTTGTCGCAGATGGCCCACTTGAGAGCTAGAAACTCTAGTTTACCGGAATGTAAGTGATAATTCTTCTCGGCCGGTGTGAGAGTTCTGGATCCATAGCCAATCACCTTAAGTTTGTTTTCTTGTTTTTGATACAAGACGGCTCCCAGGCCTTTGTTTGATGCATCTGTATGCAATACAAATGGAAGGTCCAAATTGGGATAGGCTAGAATGGGAGGATTAGTCAGAATGTCCACAAATCTTGACACAACTTCCTGATGTTCACTGGTCCATATTATTGGTGTGCGAGAAGCTAAGCTGGTTTCTGTCTCCTTTCTTTGTTTGTCCTTTACTCCTTTTTGGTGCTGGTTTATTGTCATTGCTTGTTTCATTAGTGCTCTGGAGGAGTTCGAACAAGGGTCTCGCCAGACGTGAAAAATCTTGAATAAATGATCGGTAATAACTGAGAAAACCCAGTAACGTTCTGAGTTCTCCGACTGTGCGAGGGTTCTTGTCTTTCAGAGCGAACACAGCATCCAAGTCTTTTGGGTCAATCTGGACTCCTTCTCCCGACACTAGCCTACCCAGGTAGCGTACTTGGTTTTTGAACAGTTCACATTTGGCTGGCCGAAGTTTTATGCCGTGTTGTCGCATTTTGCACAAAACCTGTTTAAGGTGTTCTACGTGCTCATCAAAGGTTTTGGAGTAACACAGTACATCGTCCAAGTAAGGCACGCAACACTCGTCTCTGATCCCTTCTAACACCCCCTCCATACACCTTTGGAATGCGGCCGGAGCGTTTGACAACCCGAATGGAACCCGCACCCACTCGTATAGTCCCCAGGGTGTGCTAAAAGCAGTTAAATGCCTTGACTCCTCACTTACAAAACCCTGATGGTAGGCACTTCCCTGATCCAATATGGAAAACCAGGAATTACCCCCAAGACTGTCCAGTAGATCTTGTATCCGTGGTAACGGATGCCTGTCAGGTATGGTTTTTCGGTTCAGCTCACGAAAATCAACACACAAGCGCAAAGTATTGTCCTTTTTACGCACACACACTACTGGCGACGAGTTGTTTGACACTGATTTCCTGATCCAGCCCCTGCTTAAAAGGTTTTGAACATACTCCTTCACCTCTTTATACAGTGGTCTTGGAATGGAGTTGTAACTTTTCTGCACGGGTGTGTTGTCAGTGGTGTTGATTTTTAGCTGTAGTCCAGGAATACATCCAATGTCTCCTTCATCATGAGCAAACACATCAGACTGTTCATAGAGCATCTGCCGAACCACCTCCCGATCACCCTCTGAGAGATGGTCTAAATTGACATTAGGGTGCCATCTCAGGTGTGAGGGGGCAGTGCTTAATGTTTCTTCACCCTCACCTTGACTGTCACATGTCACTTGAGCAGAGTGACAAAATGGCTTGTCTGTAGTTTTGGTTGCATTTTCAGCACTGGAACAAACATTTACAGGTTTGTATTCAGTGATCTCTGAAATAAGTCCTAAAACAGTCTTTGGATTTAGAAAAATGTTGTGCTTTGTTGAGTTTTGGATTGGGATTTTGACAGTTTTTGAAGCACCACCGGGTACATCAATAAGAGCTGGGAATAACTCCAACCCATCAGGTAAGTTACATTTCACAGCTGGCTCGAACAACATTTCTCCTCCTCCGGGAAATGCTCTGATGTGACATTTTACCATACAGATTTGGCTACTGTGAACAGTGAGTCCTTTTTTTCCAACTCTCACCACTGGACTTTCTGGTTCATTTTCTGCTGACTTGGTGTGGACAACAGAGATGAGTGACTCAACATTACCTTTCTGGACCTTTAAAGTCTCCGACAGTAAGCCCACTAAGCTAATATCGTCACTTTGTTCACTGTTTGCCATTATTATCTCTTGGATCACGTTAAAGCCCAGCAGCGGAGTGCTTAAATGCTGCTGACTGACAAGCATTGGAACATACAAGGATACAGAACCATACTGTGAACTTGTGATCTCGAGCAGGACATCTATCCACCCCTCGAACGGAACATCCGTCCCATTGGCTGCGGTGATTTCGAGTGGATGGCCTGGGAGTAGGCTCTCGAGTGGCTGTATTTTCACATTTGGTAAGGCTGCTTGTACCCATGACTTTTCAACAATGCTTACTTGTGCCCCACTGTCCAATAACATCTGTAGGTTTACTCCATTTAACTGGCAACTGATCATACACCTACCGCCAATGAGCTGTGCCACACGCTTTGTGTTGGGTGACTTTTGGGACTTGGCAGTAGTCTGTTCGGAGTTCAGTCTTTTAGTGTTGTGGGACTCTGCCGGTGGTTCAGTCACTGGTGGTCCCTCCCCAGCGACCTCCTCCAGTTTCCCGACACATTGCTTTTCTGCAGGCACCCTATAGCTCTGTGCCCCTCCTTTCCACATCGAAAACAGTGTGTGCAGCGCTCAATGTCTTGGGCGATACACTTTTGGCATTTTCCTTTCACTGCGGGTTTCAGTGCTGGCTGTTTAGGGACAGGTGCTGTGGGACTGGTGTTTACTGTATTTACCATTGGGGTTAGGGCCTTTTCTAAACTCTTGGTTAGGGAGGAGACCTGTGCCGTCAGCTCCTGGATAGCTACACGATTAGCTTGGACTTCAGTGTGCATTTTAATCGAGCTCTGATCTGTCTCTACCTGTGCCGCATTAACACTGGTGACTTTGTGTTTGTGGCTTTGTCCCAACCTACTCAATCTCTCTGTCTCTTCACTAACAAAATTTGCTATGGATGCGGTCTGGACGCCATGGCGACTGCAGCTTAACACTGAAGCTCTCAGACTCAATCCAGGATAACACCTTGAAAATCAAACTTAACGGATTTTTGGAGGAGTGAAAATCAAAAGACAAAATCATCATGTCTAAAGGAAAACAGAAGAAACTGAAATTCTCCAGGCTAGGACACGTATCGGCCGGAGAATCTGAACTGGAAGATCCCCGTTCAGAAGACGAGGAGCTGGTGATAGCTAACAAAAGGGTTAGCCTGAAATCACTATTTGAGGAACTACGACGATTTCGCCGAGATGTTACGGCCGAATTTCGGGAATTCAGAGAAGAATTGAAAAGGACAAACAGCAGAGTGGACCAGGCCGAGAACCGAATCTTGGAAACAGAGGATCGAATAAAAGTGCTCGAAGATTCTGTGCTGGACCTACGCAAAAGACAAGCAGCTATAGAGGCTAAGCTAACCGACCAAGAAGGAAAACAAAGAAGAGACAACATAAGAATTCATGGTCTGATAGAAGGAACCGAAAATGGTTTTAACTCAATGGCAGAATGCGTGGAATCCTTACTAAGAGAGAAATTGGATATTCCACAAACCACCGACTTGAAGATAGAAAAGGCACATCGTTCATTAGCCGCTAGGCCGGCGGCGGAAGCGCCCCCACGTTCGGTGTTGGTAAGATTTTCCAATTTCAAAATAAAACAAGAGGTTGTAAGACTGGCCTGGCAGAAAAAAGGATTTATGCACCAGGAGAGAAAAGTCTACGTGGAACACGATTACGCCCCGGAGGTCCTTAAAAAGCGCAGGGAATACAATGACGCGAAAAAGGTGTTAAGAGAGAAGAAATTGCGCTTTCAGACACCATTTCCTGCGAAGTTAAGGGTCTTCTACGGCGATGAAACGTGTCTCTATAATTCGGCGGAAGAAGCAACAGCTGACATGGCGAGAAGAGGGCTCCCGGTAACGGTGTTTAAACCCGCAGCAGACCCGAGTGAGAAGATCAAAGCGCAAACATGGACAACACAAAGACCCTCAAAATCCACGGACCAGCAGCGGGAAACCCAGCACCAGAGCGTCGCGGATAAACTATCCGTTTTCAGGTTGGAATAGCGACCTTTTTTTTTTTTTTTTCCCTTCCTCTTGAATCAATCCGCACATCCAACCCCCCTCATACAAGGTAACAAACATTAAAGGAGATGCATATTCAGCATGTGGTAAAACATTTCATGGAACAATCATATTATTTGAAACAAATAAGTCTTTGTAATAAAAAAAAAAAAAAAAACTTGTTAAAATAGAAATGTGACAATAATCCACATGTTCTGCTCATACTAACAAATACTGTTTTTGCGTGAATGTTTGATGTGATGGGGGTGGGAGGGTGCACACAATTTCACAGGGTTTAGGCATAAAAGGAAAAAAAAAAAAAAAATCATTACAAGTTTGGATTGGGTTCTGAAACTCACGTTAAAAGCATGGGACTACTTTCAGTGGTACGAGAGGGCCCTCAACACGTAACAGAGTTTGAGGAATTTCCCTCAGGGCCTTCACTCCATCAAGGCTCTTACAGGGTCTTTAAAAAGACCTCAGCTCAGGAAGTTCTTTTGACAGTTTTTTGTTTTAAAGTTTTTTACACTATGTTCTTAATGTTTTTCTTGTTTTTAATGTTCTTTCAGTTTCTGAGTAGCACAAAAGAGGGCCACCACACAGTTATACTAAACAAAACAACACAATGGAGAAACAGGGTGTAACCAAAATAATTTCATATAATGTAAAAGGGATCCTGAATCCAGTTAAAAGATCCAAGATTCTAGGCAAAATGAAAAAAGACAAAGCAGGAATAATACTTTTACAAGAAACCCACCTAACAGACGTGGAACACAATAAACTCAGTAGACAAGGGTTTAAAATGATCTCTTCATCTTCATATAAATCAGGGAGGAGGAGGGGAGTAGCGACATTGATATCAACCAAAATTACATTTGAAAAAAAATCAGAACACAAAGATAAAGAAGGGAGATACAGTTTGGTAACTGGGCGGCTAGAGGGAGAAGATATCACCCTGCTGAATGTGTATGCTCCCCCAGGGGCTAACTGGAAATTTTATAAAAATGTATTCGACCTAATGATAACTAAAGCTCAAGGTTTAGTGATATGTGGTGGGGACTTCAATCTTAGACTGAATCCATACTGGGATGCTTCTGGTAATTCCCCACATCAAAATAACACCCAAAACAGGAAGACTCGGATGCTACTAAAAGAAATGGGAATCTGTGATGTGTGGAGGGAACTCAACCCCAGTGTAAAAGACTATACATTTTACTCAACTCCACATTCATCTTACTCAAGGATTGACTATTTTTTTATGTTTAATAGAGACATTGGTAGAGTAAAAACATGTAAAATAGGACTGATGGATCTCTCCGACCACAGTCCGATCTACATGGACTTAAATATCCAAAAATACACAAATAATACATTTTCTTGGAGGTTAAATTCAAATGTCCTGAAAGGACCATTGAAAGATGAATTGGAGTCAGATATTCTCAGATATTTGGAAGATAACGATAATGGAGAAGTATCCCCTTTAATACTGTGGGATGCATGTAAAGCTGTAATAAGAGGAAAGATTATTGCAAAACTGGCAACCCAAAAGAAACTAAGACAAGAAAAACTATCCACATTAGAGTCAGAACTTAGGAACCTAGAAAAAGAACACAAAGGCAACACTCATTCTACTGACTCGCTCAAGATTAAGGAAATTAAAAACCAAATAAATGAGATCTACACAATAGAAATCCAGAAGAAACTTACATTTCTGAAACAAAAATACTATGAAGCAGGCAGTAAATCGGCAAAATTGCTAGCCTATAAATTGAGGAAACATCAAACAGAAAGAGCAATCTACAAAATCAGAGACCCAGTATCAAAGGAAATAAAATTCAGAATTCAGGATATTCTTAAAAACTTCGAGAATTACTATAAGAACTTATACTCCCACAAAAAACATAAAAACGCATCCGAGGCATTCCTAAACACATTAAACCTTCCCCAACTTACGGAGTCACAAAATAAAACACTACTGTCAGAAATACATTCTAAAGAATTGGAAAAAGCAATTATGAAACTTAAAGCTAACAAATCCCCAGGAGCTGATGGCTATACAGCAGAGTGGTACAAAACCTTTAAACAGCAACTATCTCCTCTCCTCCGGAAAACATTTAATTATGTCCTCCACACAGGGGAAATCCCCCCCTCCTGGAGAGAAGGGGTCATTGCAGTTATACCTAAACCTGAAAAGGATAAACTAGAGTGCTCCAACTACAGACCAATCAGTGTACTAAATCAGGACTATAAGCTTTTTACCATTATCCTTGCCAAAAGGTTAGAGAATATACTGACAGACCTAATTCATTTAGACCAAACAGGTTTTATAAGACAAAGACAGACACAAGACAACATTCGACGCACTTTACACATAATTCATCATATAAAAAAATATAACTTAAATGCAGTCATATTAGGATTAGATGCTGAAAAAGCATTCGATTCGGTTGACTGGTCTTTTCTATACAGAATCTTATCCAGTTTCAATTTTCATAACAACTTCATTAGAACTATACAGGCATTATATAAAAAACCAACAGCTAAAATAAGGATTAACGGTAATTTATCATCATCTTTTGAACTGGAAAGAGGATGTCGTCAGGGCTGCCCCCTGTCTCCACTGCTCTTTGCAATCTTCATAGAACCTCTGAGCCAATGGATAAGACAAAACCAAAAAATTCAAGGTATTACACTTGGTCAGAAGGAACATAAAATAGCACTCTTTGCTGATGACATTTTAATATACCTAGGGCAGCCGGACACTTCTTTACCAGAACTAACCTCAGTTTTTTCAGAGTATGGAGATTTATCGGGGTACAAATTAAATATGCATAAAACCCAAGTTTTAACATTCAACTATGACCCAAATCATTATTCACTAAGCAAACTCAAAACTAACTGGGAGTCGGAATCTATGAAATATCTGGGGGTCAATATCCCGAAACAACTCAACAAAATTATATCACTAAACTATGATCCACTGGTGACAAAAATAAAATCTGACCTAGCAAGATGGAATATGATACCATTCTTGGGTATTGCACAAAGAATTGAAGCAGTCAAAATGAATATACTTCCACGTCTTCTATACCTTTTCCAAACAATACCGGTAGAACCTCCCAAAAAAACATGGCAGGAGCTGGACAGAAGGATCTCAAGATTCATATGGCAGGGCAAGAGACCTAGAATCAGATATAGAACCCTACAGCTAAACAAAGACAAAGGTGGGCTCGCGCTGCCAAATATCAGGGACTACTTTAAAGCCGCACAAATTAAAACTTTAGTAGAGATATGTAACCCAGTCTACTCTGCACAATGGAAGGAGATCGAATGCCAAATAACAAGTGACATCCCCCTACAGGCGATAATAGGGAACAATGTCTTACCTAAGCTTTTGAATAACACTAACCCGTGGATAGAGACCCCGCTAAAAATTTGGTTTAAGATAGTCAGAGAGAATCAAACTAAAGAGCCCTATCGACTTCTGCAATGGATCGCCTATGATCAGGACTTTACTCCTAATAAAACAGACACCAGATTTAAAAAGTGGAAGGAGAAGGGGCTGATAAAATATTACGATTTTTTTAAAGGGCAAATCTTAAGAAGTTTTGAAGATTTGAAAAAACAAGGCCTAATAAATCAAGACCTTTACAGGTTCTTCCAGCTTAGACACCACATAAACAATATACTTAAAAAGGAGGTTTTGGAAAGGGCCCAGTCAGGTGTTCTGAAGGTCTTCTTAATGGCATATAAAGGGATCCCAGGGATCAGATACATTTCTAAAATATACCAAGGTCTTCAAGACTTAAAAGGAGACAACACATCTTATATAAAAGAGAGATGGGAAAAAGAGGGGAATTTCACTTTACATCTGGAAATATGGGAAAAGCTAAATAAACAGCAATGGAAAAGTACCTCATCCCTGCAGTGGAGAGAATTTGGATGGAAAAACTTGGCAAGATTTTTCAGAACACCTGCACAAATCAAATTTACCCATAAGGGATTGAACTGTTGGCGCTTGTGTGGTGAAAAGACTGCAAATCATTTTCATGTGTTTTGGTCATGCCCAGTTATCCACCAATATTGGACCAATGTACAGACAATATTGGGGAAAATATTCAAAATTACAGTTCCCTTTTCTTTTGTAACTTTGTATTTGGGTTTACTACCGGACTCACTGGAAAGACGAGGAGAAAAATACTTATTCAATGTTTTAATATTGGCAAGCAAAAAAGCTCTAACTAAAAAATGGATGTTGAAGGACTGTCCTACACCTGAAGATTGGACTAACGTGATCCAAGACATTTACTCGATGGAAAAGTTGACATTCGCACTGAGACAGGACATGGATGGGTTCATGAACTTTTGGCAACCCTGGACCGCATATGTGTCTTCCATTAGATCTAATCTTTGACAAATACCATTTCAATAATGGTTCTGCTCTTTGTTCCAATGCTACTCAGATGCTCTTATCTTTATTTACTTACTTTTTCTTTTTGTTTATTTTTTACTGGTTTGTTTGGTTTTTTTTTGTTTTTTGTTTTGTTTTTTTTTCTCTTTAATTTCACTTTTTCTTTCACTTTAAAAAAAAAAAAAAAATAAGGGGTGTTGTAAGAATTAATCTTCCAATGCTGTCAGATATCAGAAAATAAGGGAACATGTGATGAAAATGTAAACACTGCATTGCTGTAACGACCTGTATACCCTTTACAAAAACTTAAATAAAAAAAAAAAAAATTTGCTATGAGCTCCAGGATGGAGTCATCTGTGACACTGGTGTTGGAGATGTGAGGTTTAAGGTCTCTCCTAACATAAGAGTATTTTTCATTCAAACCCTGATACAGTGAATGGATAAACACACCTTGTACCAACTTGTCGTCATAATGAAACCCACTACTGTTTTTAGATGCAACCAACACACGCTGTTTTAGCCCCATTAGTCTATACATAAACTGTTGTGGTGTTTCTTTGTCATTTTGCTTAGCATTACTCAGCTCCTGAAATAATTCAGTGCTGCTTTTCTCACGTAGATGTGTCCTTAAGAGACGTTTTAACTCAGCTACAGTAAGGCTATCCTTGGTTACAAGCATATCTTTAAAGGTACCAGGCTTAATTATCTTAAACACCGTTCTGATAATCTCAGCCTCTGTGAACCCTTCATTTAGCCCTTCATCAAGCTGTTTGCACAAGTTATTGTAACTCAAGTCAGAATCAAAATCAGAGATTTGACCACCATAAATCTTGTACTCTCTACGTGGCAACAGTGACGTAAGCTTGCTTGCTTGTTTTTTTTTCTTGCCTTCTGATTGTTGCTCTGAGTGTTGCTATCCCTGTGCTGTTGCAATCCTGGAATTTCCCCGTTGTGGGACTAATAAAGGCTTATCTTATCTTATCTTATCTTAAGTTCAGTCAGTCTGACTAACCCTGGGTCAGGAACTACAGATGGTGATGTTGGATGGTTCTTCCCTGATGGTGCTGCAGCTCCAGTGGTCACAGGAACCACTATGACCGGATCATCGTCGGGTGACACCTCTGCATCCACTTCTCCAGCTGTTGTGGGCCGTTGTAGTTCAATGATGAGGTCACGGAAAGCAAGCAGGCGAGACATCCCCTGGTCCTCAAGGCTCTTCAGTTGTGGACTTCTCAGCGAGTCAACAATGAAGTTGAAGAGTTCCACTTCGGTCGATTCTGCGCCTGGCAAATCTTCTCCCACCTCATCCTTGAACGACTCAGCCAGCTTGTAAAGGACGTTTCTGCAGCGGGCAATGGTCAGCTGGCGAAGCTCTTGCTGGATTTCCCATCTCAGGTCATGTAGAGCAGACATGGCTGTGGTCTCCTGTAGTCAGTCGCTTAGGTCAATGGCTCAGGAACAGGTGGTCAGCATCCCTTGGTTCTTCAATGATTAGTGCCAGACCAGTAGGTGGCGCTAATCCCGGACGAGCCCCCAAAATTGTTGCTCCCCTGGGTAGCGGCCCAGGAGGAGGAAACGTGCATGTGGAAGTTAACTCTCCAACCTGTGATAGAGAATCAGCAAAACACGTTTCGTTATTTCACACAAGGAGTTTATTCTTCGTTCAAGTCATTCACATGACCAACATCAACTGACTAGTATTTACTATCAAAGTCCATTTATCACAATTTCCGATTTGACATTAACTGTGTAGCGAACTCAATATGAGCACCCTACTTGGCTTGCCAAGTGGGTTGACCCTATTGGCGACACAGGTAGGGTGCGGGACTCCGGAGCGGGAGGCGTGAGTTCGAATCTCCCGGTGGGACGTCGCCATGTCGAGCAGCACGTTACATTGGTGTCAGAAGTGGGATCTCCTGTCCAAAGCAGTAATGGGGCGCTGACATCGGGACGATGTCGAGAACCAGAGGGGAGTAGTGTAGCGAACTCAATATGAGCACCCTACTTGGCTTGCCAAGTGGGTTGACCCTATTGGCGACACAGGTAGGGTGCGGGACTCCGGAGCGGGAGGCGTGAGTTCGAATCTCCCGGTGGGACGTCGCCATGTCGAGCAGCACGTTACATTAGTGTAGCGAACTCAATATGAGCACCCTACTTGGCTTGCCAAGTGGGTTGACCCTATTGGCGACACAGGTAGGGTGCGGGACTCCGGAGCGGGAGGCGTGAGTTCGAATCTCCCGGTGGGACGTCGCCATGTCGAGCAGCACGTTACACTGGTGTCAGAAGTGGGATCTCCTGTCCAAAGCAGTAATGGGGCGCTGACATCGGGACGATGTCGAGAACCAGAGGGGAGTAGTGTAGCGAACTCAATATGAGCACCCTACTTGGCTTGCCAAGTGGGTTGACCCTATTGGCGACACAGGTAGGGTGCGGGACTCCGGAGCGGGAGGCGTGAGTTCGAATCTCCCGGTGGGACGTCGCCATGTCGAGCAGCACGTTACACTTCACATGACCAACATCAACTGACTAGTATTTACTATCAAAGTCCATTTATCACAATTTCCGATTTGACATTAACTGTATACTTAACATTCTTAACAAATTACTCTAACATGAAATGAATTATTGGTTTTATCTCCTTCCCATGTATATAGCTTTTAACTTGTTCAAATATTTATATTTTAACAATAACCCATGAACTTACATTTACATTAATCATTTTAAGCACTGTCATAAATGTACAGCATGTGGTGTTATTCTTAACAATTCACTGACCTGGCCACTGTGTACCTAACACACTTACAATAGTATTCCTGGTAGTCGGTAATACACCCGAAATATGCACATTTGGTGACTAATCAAACCAGTAAATGTCGTACTGTATGAAAACCGTTTCATAACTGTCTTTAAATAAAGTAAGCAAATTGTTCTTAACGTGGGCGGATTTCACTGTTGTGATTTCACACTTGATCATTAACATTAGCAGGTTAGCTTATACAACAACACATCAACTTTAACAGAAATACCCTTACAAACCCGCTTTTCGCCTCACATGTATCACAATATAATCTCGGACATCCTAGGACTCTTACAGTTTATATTGCACTCTTGAATTATTAGTATTTACCAACCTGTGATAGAGAATCAGCAAAACACGTTTCGTTATTTCACACAAGGAGTTTATTCTTCGTGCTCCAGTGCGTGAGGCTACTCTCTATCACTATGCGCCATGCGCCATCTATTGGTCGGCGTATGGAACTGCACTCAACTCACATGAGTTATAATGGAACCAGGTGGATTACAAATGCATTGTAGAAAAATAAACAATTAAGGAATAACATAAAATTGTAGGGGTGCCTGTTTTTCTTAAATTTTCTTATCCAAATGTCTTTTTCACCTCTTACATAACTTAACTATTTCCAACCCTCTACATCAGCATGTTACAGTCTGGGCAGGTGTGTCTAGTCAATACAGAACCGCCCTACACCTTGTGAATGGTACAGTGACAAGCTGATACTACCTGAATAACATCATTAATCCAGTCATTGTGCTCCTGCATGAACAACACAGCCCTAATGTCATCTTCATGGCCACAATGCTCCAGCTCATCAAGGTCACATTTCGGAATGGCTTCTGGAGGCTGGGGTATCTCAGATGGAGTGGCCTGCACTTCCTTCAGACCTGAAAAGGTTTTTATACTCAAAAGTCACTGAAAGATATTTTTAACCCTTAGATGCATGACCAATTCCTACACTCTTCAATGAGTGTGGTCAAAAATGACCCCAATTAGAATGAGTGCATTTTATGCTGTAAACTTCAGAAATTTCTTTCATTTTGGTTAAAGATGATTGTTTTTATTATATTTTGGGTGGTTATTATTATTATTTGAAATTATATTTTGGTCAACAAAAGAATTATTTCATGTTTGACATGTTCATTTATTACTTTAACATTTTATCACAGAAAGGTAAAAAAGGTAAACAATCAGAAAGGGAAAAAAAAAAAGGTAAAGTCAAAGTGCCTTTATTGTCATTCCATTGCTAATAAACAATGCAACGAAATTGAGATACTGCTCCCTAAAAACAAACTATCACACTCACAGTTCACTCATGCATTTAACATTCTTATAATTACAACAATAAATAATGCTTGAAACAATATTACCTAAAAGTTGAATACAGTATGTACACAGCAATAATGAAAATATACTGAGCGATAAATAGGTGAAGGTGTGAGGGTTTGTGAGCTCACTGTGAGCAGCTGTTACACAGTATCCTTTTCTGGCTGTGAGCACTGCACACAGGGTCATTGCATTTCCAACAACAATTGCTGACTTTGCGGTCTTGTTTTCTTGTGCACATCTTACACTTCTTCTTCTGTTGTCCCTGTGTGTTTCCCTCGTGTGGCTGGATTGCAGCTTTTATCACCCCACACCTTTCCATTGCTGCAGTGATGTAGGTTGGTAGGCGTGGGTTACCTTCCAGTCGAATTCTCATATAAGGCATCACAAGCTCATGTGAGAGCTCTGCAAGAAAGCGCCGCCGGACGTTTGTGATACCTGTACAGAATTCAGGGTGCTGAGCCTTGTAAAAGGAGTAGGCATTCAGGGTGGCAACATCAATCACATTGTACCACAGCACCATGGGCCACCTCTGCGTTTGGCGTTTACAGGTGTAGGTGCCAACCATCTGGTCCACAATATCTACACCTCCTTTCGTCTGGTTGTAGAAGTGGATCACTTCTGTTTTTTTTTTTGTTTTTTTTTTCTGGGTGTTTTCATCCACCATTTTGCTGTGGTGCATTGTGCTGAGGAGCAGAACAGCCTTCCCCTTTTTTCCAACATAGCTGACCATGGTCATGCTGCCATTGAACCCAAATTCAGTGCTGAAGAGCTCCCTGGTCTTGGAAGCCTTCATCACAGGAGGGATGACTGGCTTGTTTTGTCGCAATGTTCCCACAATAGTCAGACCCTTCTCCAGGAGATGCTCTGCAAGAGACACACTGGTGAAAAAGTTGTTTGTGGTGATGTTGCGACCCGTGTGTCTGAGTCCACTGCACAACTGACTGACAATGTTAAGACCCAGATTCTTACTGGCTCCTTCCCCTGGTTGTCTCCCAGTGTACACAATCCCATCAATTGTGTAGGGGGTTTTTGCATCACAAGCCCAGAAGATCTTTATGCTGTACTTCGCGGGCTTGCTCTTCATATATTGCATAAACTTGGTCCTCCCTCTGAATGGCACAAGTTGTTCGTCCACTGTGATACAATCACTGGGGATGAATCTCTGCCTGCAGTTGACCAGGAACAGGTCCCATACGTGGCGGAATGGTGCCAAGTGGTCTGTTTCCAGTCAGGTGGCTCTGGTCCTCTTGTCATCAAAGCGCAAGAATCGGCGAATATCTTCAAATCGTCCAACTGACATAGTGGCCTTGTACATGGGGTTATATAGAGGACTCCCAAAGAGCTCACGGGTTGATACATCCCAGTTCTTCTCACTTCCTGCAAGAATGGTCAAGCCAATGAAGGCCATGAGTTCATCTTTGCTGACCTTTTTCCACTCCTTTCATCTACCTGCAGCTACTCTTCAACAAACTTCTACAAAGACAATGCAAAAAAAAAAAAAAAAAAAACAACCTCTGGGTCATTTTTGACACCTGCATCTAACAATACCCATTGTCCTCATCTGTTTACCCTCTCTGTTTACCCTTGGCATCCAGTCTGTGATGTTAATTGCAGTGTCTACAGTGTTACTTATAACCGTGGTGAAATTCCAAGGGGACAGCTTTGAGAAATGCTTGGGGTCATTTTTGACCCCACATATGGAATAGTGTGGTACTGAAACAAAAAGTGCAATTACTTAAAAAATATAACAATTAGATACAAATCCAAATGGCCTCATGTCAAAGACAACCTATTTGAGGAATACATGGAAGATTAAGTGATAAAACATTAAAATTACAAAGATATTGCCAAAAAAAAAAAAAAAACAACCGCAGGGGTCACTGTTACCCCACTTATGCATCTAAGGGTTAGTAAGGCACCACCAAACCTTTCTGTGTGGAGTTTGCATGTTCTCCCTGTGCTGTGTGGGTTTACTCCTGGGGCTCCGGTTTCCTCCCACAATCCAAAGACATGCATGTTAGGTTAATTGGTTGTTCTAAATTGTCCCTAGATATCAGTCTCCTACAGTGGGGCAAAAAAAAAATATTTAGTCAGCCACCAATTGTGCAAGTTCTCCCACTTAAAAGATGAGAGAGGTCTCCAATTTTCATCATAGGTATACCTCAACTATGAGAGACAAAATGAGGAAAAAAAATCAGAAAATCACATTGAAGGATTTTAATGAATTAATTGGTAAATTCCTCGGTAAAATAAGTATTTGGTCAATAACAAAAGTTCATCTCAATACTTTGTTATATACCCTTCGTTGGCAGTGACAGAGGTCAAACGTTTTCTGTAAATCTTAACAAGGTTTTCACACACTGTTGTTGGTATTTTAGCCCATTCCTCCATGCAGATCTCCTCTAGAGCAGTGATGTTTTGGGGCTGTTGCTGGGCAACACAGACTTTCAACTTCCTCCAAAGATTTTCTATGGGGTTGAGATCTGGAGACTGGCTAGGCCACTCCAGGACCTTGAAATGCTTCTTACGAAGCCACTCCTTCGTTGCCCGGGTGGTGTGTTTGGGATCATTGTCATGCTGAAAGATCCAGCCACGTTTCATCTTCAATGTCCTTGCTGATGGAAGGAGATTTTCACTCAAAATCTCACGATACATGGCGCCATTCATTCTTTCCTTTACACGGATCAGTCGTCCTGGTCCCTTTGCAGAAAAACAGCCCCAAAGCATGATGTTTCCACCCCCATGCTTCACAGTAGGTATGGTGTTCTTTCTCCTCCAAACACGACAAGTTGAGTTTTTACTAAAAAGTTCTATTTTGGTTTCATCTGACCATATGACATTCTTCCAATCCTCTTCTGGATCATCCATATGCTGTCTAGCAAACTTCAGACGGGCCTGGACATGTACTGGCATAAGCAGGGGAACACGTCTGGCACTGCAGGATTTGAGTCCCTGGCGGCGTAGTGTGTTACTGATGTAGCCTTTGTTACTTTGGTCCCAGCTCTCTGCAGGTCATTCACTAGGTCCCCCCGTGTGGTTCTGGGATTTTTGCTCACTGTTCTCGTGATCATTTTGACCCCACGGGGTGAGATCTTGCATGGAGCCCCAGATCGAGGGAGATTATCAGTGGTCTTGTATGTCTTTCATTTTCTAATAATTGCTTCCACAGTTGATTTCTTCACACCAAGCTGCTTACCTATTGCAGATTCAGTCTTCCCAGCCTGGTGCAGGTCTACAATTTTGTTTCTGGTGTCCTTTGACAGCTCTTTGGTCTTGGCCATAGTGGAGTTTGGAGTCTGACTGTTTGAGGTTGTGGACAGGTGTCTTTTATACTGATAACGAGTTCAAACAGGTGCTATTAATACCAGGGATGGCAACAGGAAATTCTGATTTCAGCTGAAATCTAATTTGGTCGATTGACTTATGGGGCGGCCGGGGGGGGCACAGCCCCCCTGAAGCTGGGAGGTTTTCAGTAAAACAGAAGTAATTTAGACTGAAAAAAATGATAAAAAAAAAAAGAAATACTAGACTTAGATAAATTATTAAATTTAATGAAAAGTTAACTTACTTTTTCTTCAATGTTGTCTCACTGTCTTTAGACCAACATATTTAACAGTTCTATAAGAGTTTATTACACTATTTACACTGGTCACCAAGTCACTTCTAATGTGAAACTTTCTTCCTTTTGGCAGCAAGCTGTGTCAGTCTCTGAACTTTGAACTTCATCTCCTTTTCTGGTTTCTTCAGAAATTGTCCGAGTGTTTCTGTTACCTTGTCGAACTTGGAGCCAATTTTCACCTTTACCGTCACTTTTCTCTCAAGCCAATTCCATTGGAACTTATTTTTGATACTTTTGTCTATTTCTAGCACTGATGACTCCTGATCCTTCGATAAAAATCTCATAATTCCGCAGAAAACAATACTGAAAGCTCAGAATTCCAACACGAACCAGCGATGTGATTTGGGGTTGGGGAAATTATCTGAAAATTCTGCAGGGGGTCTGGGAGACACAGTCCCCCAGCGGGGTCCGTGGCACAGCCCTGGTGGGTGGGGTGGGGGGGCAAGGGGGGCAAAGCCCCCCGAAGCTCCTGGGTTTTTATGATTTTTAAGTACCAGAACTGTGCTTAAATGACATAAAACAAACAGCTGAATGCTACTTATTACTGTGTAATATTGACTTATGTTCCAAGAAGATAGCATTCCTAAAATATTCCAACAAGCATTATCCATCACATGCTTTAACACTTGATCAAATCAAAATCAGTTAATTTTATCTATTCCATAATAGAAATAAAATTCCAACATACCATTACTTTTTATAATTTCAGCTTTCATTTCAGATCACCACTTTCAATCTCCATTGAGACTTGAGCTGTTCATTTTGCACAATCACTGATGTAGCCAAGTCTTAGAAATATTCAAAAGTTATGAGTCAATGTCCACTGTGCACTGTCAATTTCAAACTGTTTGGAATCATAAAAGGGGATGGTTAACTTTTATTACCGTTTCCTCCCCCGCGCAGCCCAGCTCAAACAGCCGTTGTACGCTGCCAGTAACAGAGTTAATGGCTCTCCACCTGGCCATACGCCACTTCCGGTCCTGCCTGAAAGGGCACAGCTTCACTGCGTTCGTGGACCACAAGCCGCTAACGTACTTAACGTACTTTATCATCCTGGAAGATAAAATAAAGCGGAATTCGGCGAATTAGCAGAAAATCATATCCCTGAGAACACGCCGCCATGAATTTTTGAAAAAGCATACAACGAGCCATTTGATTGGTCCAATCGTTTGCAACTATCAAATCGCAGGGCTGTCAAGCTACTGCAATACAGCAGTAGCTTGAACACAGCACATCCGGGTTATCGCGGGAGACGACTTCCGGGGAAGCGCTGAGCGCTTATGTAATCGTGTTGATTTTCGCTAAAATCGCTAACAATGACTTCCGGTTATGGCTGCCACGTAGGACGGACGGGTCTCGCTCTGCTCTGCTCCTGGAAAAAAAAAAATCGGCAAATAACTCTCTCATTTGGGACAGAACGTATCCCAGCATTTGGGCGAAGATATGTCGGCGAAGCCTAAGGCTGGAAAACCAGGAAAAGGAAAAAGCGAGCCGCCGAAACAGTCCAAATTAACGGACTTTCAGGTCTGTGACGCAGTAAACAAAACTCCATATATGGCGGAGGAGGCTGGCAACGCTGCGATATCTGCGGGGAATGGCGCAGATGCGCTGATGGCTGCCATGAGTTCAATGAGAGCGGACTTTTCCTCTAGATTTGATGGGATTATGACAGCGTTGGAAGGAATAAGAAAGGAATTGGGTGACTGTGTAGAACGAACGGCGCAGATGGAGCTCCGTCTCGCTAGTGCTGAAGATGACGTCACCCGTCTTCAATTAAAGGTGCGCACTTTGGAAAAAAAAAATAAATCTCTGGAAGATAATATTTTGGATTTGGAATCTCGGTCGAGGCAGAATAATTTGAGGCTGGTGGGTCTTCCAGAGGAATCAGAAGGTCGGGACGTATGTTCCTTTCTGGAAAAGTGGATTCCGGAGGTGCTGGGCAGCGAGGAGTTGCAATCAGCAGTGGTTCTGGAAAAAGCACATCGTATTGGCCCACGGAGAGATAAGGGACCGCCGAGGACCTTAATTATGAAGTTTCTTAGCAACAGAGACAGGATGAAGATCTTCAACGCTGCACGAGCTAAAAAAGGAGAGATTAAACACCAGGACCAGCAGGTGCGGTTCTACCCAGATTTGGCCACAGGAATCCAGCAATTGAGGAAGCAGTTTGATCCCGTACGTAAGGAGCTGCGCAACCTTGGGATTCGTCATGGTGTAATCTATCCTGCGAGACTGCTGACCACGTATGAGGGCAGAACCCACATCTTCAAGACCCCAGAGGAGGCGCAGGAGTTCATCAAGAAGATCAAAGAAGAAGAAGAGACTGGTGGGAGCTAAGCATGAACAAAATATAAGGTAGAATAATTAAGCATTTGCACAGGCATCTGACTGACTTGAAGTAAATAGTAAGTTTACAAAATATAGATTGTATTATATATTAAAAAAACAAAACAAAAACAAAACAAACAAAAAAAAACTATGATGTACAAAGTTGTTAAAAATTTTGGAGTTAAGTTGGAAAACTACAGAGGAGAGTTAATGTTACGTCATTAAAAGCAGTAGAGTTAGGGTGATTGGGAGGATGAAGAAGGAGTGGCTTAGGCTGTTCCCCGTGGGTGTGGAACGGTCGATGGCTATATCGGGAGACAGAATTTTTCTTTTGATTTTGGGGGGTTTGCCACAAGTGTGGGAAGGGGAAATTTGTTTGTGTGTAGTTTGTAGGATGAATGTTCAACCACTCATGTTTTTGCTTCTCTGTATGAGCATGTTTACACTGCAAGGTAATCCCAAACTCTCTATTGATCATGGACCAAAGTGTTAATCTTAATTTAACTTCATGGAATTGCAGAGGTCTACAAAATTTAAAAAAACTTAAACAAGTTATGAATAAAATAAAGGACATGGGTTCAAGAATTGTGTTTTTACAAGAAACTCATCTGATAGAGGAGGATGTTAAAAGAATTAGGAGTAGATGGCAGGGAAGTGTATTCACCTCTTCATTTTCATCCCGAGCCAGGGGAGTTATGACTCTCATACATAAATCAGTTCCTTTTCAAGTGAAAAATGTAATTGGAGACAAATTTGGAAGATATGTAATCATTCAAGGTTCTTTGCTATTAGAAAATATAAATCTTGTGAACTTATATGGTCCCAATATAGATGATCAGAAGTTCTTTGCTAATTTATTTCTCATCTTATCATCACTTACAGGGCAACATATAATAGCAGGGGATTTTAATTGTACATTGAATCCAGGTGTGGATAGATCAACAGGACTGGATTGTACGCACATTGGATGTAGGATGACTATTAATCATTTTATGAAAGAATTGAGATTGTTAGATATATGGAGAGAAATGAAACCACAAGTTAAAGCCTATTCTTGTTATTCCAGTACCTACAAGACATTCTCACGTATTGATTATTTTTTGATTTCCACAGAATTAAGGTCCAAGATTCAAAACTGCTTTTATGATAACATTGTGATCTCTGATCATGCACCCTGTTGTCTAATATATGTAGATAAAAAATTGACAAAGGAATCAGGTAGATGGCAATTTCAGCATAAATGGCTTCAGGATGAGGAATTTGTCAAGTATATAGAAAAACAGATAGACGAGTTCTTTGACATCAATACTACACAAACAGCATGTGTAAAGTGGGAGGCTTTCAAAGCTTTTATTAGGGGACATATTATTAGTTATACAGGATCAAAATCTAAGAAGACTCGAGAGGAGAGAGCTAAATTGGAACATAAAATAAAAAGTCTTCAGGAAAAAGTGTATGCAGGAAGTGACCCAAGGTTGGAGAATGAATTACTGATTTTGAGAGCTGAATACGACAAAAAATCAGCGAATAGAGCTGCCTCGAGTCTTCTAAGATTGAAACAATCTTTTTATGAACAAGGTGAAAAATCAGGAAAATTATTAGCATGGCAGATTAAACAATTGGAAATTAAAACACCAATTACCAGTATTATAAGTAATGGACAGGTAGTTATAGATCCTTTAGAAATTAATAGAGCCTTTAGAGATTACTATGAAAAATTATATATATGATACCAAAAATGAACCTGATTTAACAAAACTAAATGGGTTTTTGAACGAACTATCTATACCGTGTATACCAAATGAAAACAGGGAGATATTGGAGTCTAAAATTAGTCAAGAAGAAGTTGGGCTAGCCATTGATAATATGAAATCAGGAAAAAGTGCAGGACCAGATGGTCTTCCAGTTGACCTTTATAAAAAATTTAAGAATAAATTAATAAAACCTTTTTTGGAAATGGTTTTAGAAGCATTTCAAAATAATAATTTACCATCATACATAAATAATGCCTTAATTATACTGCTGCCAAAACCAGGTAAGCCCTCTAATAAATGTGAAAATATGAGACCAATAAGCCTATTAAACGCCGACCTTAAGATAATCTGTAAAATTTTAGCAAGACGAATACAAGAAATTTTACCAAATATTATTAATCGAGATCAGAATGGCTTTATAAAGGGTAGACAAGGCTTCCATAATGTAAGAAGACTATTTAATATTATTTATTTTAATAAAGAAGCACCGGATACAGCTCTCCTATCATTGGACGCCGAAAAGGCCTTTGATAGAGTTGAATGGCCCTTTCTTTTTGAAGTCCTACAAAGGTTTGGACTTGGAAATAATTTCATAAAATGGGTTCAAATAATATACAATAATGCTACAGCAGAAATCCTAACAAATAACAATATTTCAAAACCAATAAAAATCAATAGAGGATGTCGACAAGGCTGTCCACTTTCACCTTTACTGTTTACTATGGCAATTGAACCTTTAGCGATAGCGATACGTTTACATTCACAAATATATGGAATTAAAGTTGGACCAACAGAACATAAAATCTCCCTGTACGCCGATGATATAATTTTGTTTATGTCAAATCTAAAAAAATCAATTCCAACCTTGTTGAATTTAATAAAGAATTTTGGGGAAATATCAGGATATAAAATAAATAAAACTAAATCTTCAATATTAATGCTAAATGAGACCCAGAGAAATTACCCAGCCCCTGAGGCAAATCAATTCAATGTTGTAAATCAGTTTAAATATTTAGGAATCCAAATTATGCCTAAGCTAGAATCAGTCGCCAGCGTCAACTATGAAGCCTTAATGTCAGATATCAATGAGTTAACTCAGAGATGGATGTCACTACCAATGTCGATGATCGGGAGAATCAATATACTTAAAAGTAATATTTTACCTAAAATACTTTATTTATTTCAATACATTCCCTTATCACCACCTTTAGATCTATTCTCAAGAATAAAAAAAAAGTTAGTGGAATTTATATGGAACAACAGGAGGGCTAGATTACGTCTGTCTTTATTATATTTACCATTTGATCGTGGAGGTCTGAAATGCCCAAATTTTATGTTGTATTATTGGTCGGCACAACTGAGGTCTATGACATATTATTTTTCATCAAATGATCTCCCTCACTGGACTGAAATGGAATCATACAATTTACCTTTACCTCTTCCCATATTCATATACTCAGATTCGGCAAAAAAATTACAAAAACAAGTTAAAAATCCATTTGTAAAGCATATGATCAAAATATGGTGTGAAGCTAAAAACTATTTAAAAGAACCACAGTTATTGTCACAATTTAGTCCAATATGGGGTAATCAATATTTTAAACCAGGGAGAGCGGACGCTGTATTTAAAGTATGGAATTTAAAAGGGATACAAAAGATTCAGGATTTATATTTGCCATGTGCAGACAACATAATGTCTTTTGAAGAGCTGAGGATCAAATTTAATCTCAATAGAACACATTTTTTTAAATATCTTCAACTTAGAAACTTTATTCGATCAAATCAAAATAAAGCTCTCACTCGACCTATTTATTCATCCTTGGAAAAAATGATGATGAAAGATAGTAAAAGAAAGGGTATTATTTCAGAGTTTTATAACTCATTGACACTATCTTCAAGTGAAAATTCACTGAAAAGATTAAACTACTGGAAAGAAGATCTGCAAATTGAAATTTCGGAGGAACAATGGGAATTGGCTTGTACAGAAGCTCAAACCAAATCAATAAATGCACGCCTTAAATTGATACATTTCAAATGGTTAATGCGGATGTATGTTACACCGGAGGAGTTAAATAGATATAACAAAAATATACCAGATACATGCACAAAATGCATGGAAAGTAAAGGAACCCTATTTCATTGTTTATGGGAATGTAGATTAATAAGAATGTTTTGGGAAGAGGTGAGGGCAACAATTGAAAAAATAATCTCAAAACAAATCATACTGAATCCTAAACTGTTTTTGTTGGGTCTGTACCCAGAAAAGCATAATTTTAATAAAAGTGAAAGAACATTCATAGACCTCAGTTTGCTTAATGCCAAAAAATGTATTGCACTATTATGGAAAAAGACTCATAGACCAGATGTGACTCAGTGGTTAAGACAGATGTTAACAAACCTTCCATTAGAAAGAATAACATATATACTGAAATCAAAGGAAATTGTGTTTGAGAATATATGGAGACCTTTTATTGATTATGTAAAAAATTTAAACATAACTCTTGAAGAAGAAGGTGAATGATGTGTGTGGACCTTGTAAATTCCAAACTGGTGAACATAATATGTATACTTATGTATTGGATTGTCTAGACTAAACAGAGGAGCATTGTTGAAGACTTGATTTTGTTGGTGGTTGTTGGTGTTTTTAGTGCATTTTTTTTTTTTTGTAGTACTTTAGCGTTAGTGTTTGATTGTTTGTATCATGTTTGTTAAAAAAAAAAAAGGTTCAATAAAGATATTATGGAAAAAAAAATCGCTAACAATAAGGTACCTTACCCCCCCTAAAATTTTCTCAACGGATTTAGACGATTCACAGAAATGATCAATTTGAAAATAAATCGGCGGAAATCCGCGGATCGGTGGAAAATTGCCATCCCTGTAATACAGGTAACGAGTGGAGGACAGAGGGGCCTCTTAAAGAAGAAGTTACAGGTGTGAGAGCCAGAAATCTTGCTTGTTTGTAGGTGACCAAATACTTATTTTACTGAGGAATTTACCAATTAATTCATTAAAAATCCTTCAGTGTGATTTTCTGGATTTTTTTTTTCTCAATTTGTCTTTCATAGTTGAGGTATACCTATGATGAAAATTGAAGACCTCGCTCAGCTTTTAAGTGGGAGAACTTGCACAATTGGTGGCTGACTAAATACTTTTTTGCCTCACTGTATAGGCCCTTAAAATAGAGGGTTAGTACTAGTGAAGCGCTTTGAGTGGTCTTTGAGACTAGAAAAGCACTATATAAGTACAGGTCCTTATCCCTTATCCTAAAGTGTTAGGGTTTTTAGCACATGCATTTGAAGCATCTTATTTAATTTTTCTATTTTATTGTATCTGCATATCTACAGTGGGGCAAAAAAGTATTTAGTCAGCCACCAATTGTGCAAGTTCTCCCACTTAAAAGATGAGAGAGGTCTCCAATTTTCATCATAGGTATACCCCAACTATGAGAGACAAAATGAGAAAAAAAAAATCCAGAAAATCACATTGAAGGATTTTTAATGAATTAATTGGTAAATTCCTCGGTAAAGTAAGTATTTGGTCACCTACAAACAAGCAAGATTTCTGGCTCTCACAGACCTGTAACTTCTTCTTTAAGAGGCTCCTCTGTCCTCCACTCGTTACCTGTATTAATGGCACCTGTTTGAACTCGTTATCAGTATAAAAGACACCTGTCCACAACCTCAAACAGTCGGACTCCAAACTCCACTATGGCCAAGACCAAAGAGCTGTCAAAGGACACCAGAAACAAAATTGTAGACCTGCACCAGGCTGGGAAGGCTGAATCTGCAATAGGTAAGCAGCTTGGTGTGAAGAAATCAACTGTGGGAGCAATTATTAGAAAATGGAAGACATACAAGACCACTGATAATCTCCCTCGATCTGGGGCTTCATGCAAGATCTCACCCCGTGGGGTCAAAATGATCACGAGAACGGTGAGCAAAAATCCCAGAACCACACGGGGGGACCTAGTGAATGACCTGCAGAGAGCTGGGACCAAAGTAACAAAGGCTACCATAAGTAACACACTATGCCACCAGGGACTCAAATCCTGCAGTGCCAGACGTGTCCCCCTGCTTAAGCCAGTACATGTCCAGGCCCGTCTGAAGTTTGCTAGAGAGCATTTGGATGATCCAGAAGAGGATTGGGAGAATGTCATATGGTCAGATGAAACCAAAATAGAACTTTTTGGTAAAAACTCAACTTGTCGTGTTTGGAGGAGAAAGAATGCTGAGTTGCATCCAAAGAACACCATACCTACTGTGAAGCATGGGGGTGGAAACATCATGCTTTGGGGCTGTTTTTCTGCAAAGGGACCAGGACGACTGATCCGTGTAAAGGAAAGAATGAATGGGGCCATGTATCGTGAGATTTTGAGTGAAAACCTCCTTCCATCAGCAAGGGCATTGAAGATGAAACGTGGCTGGGTCTTTCAGCATGACAATGATCCCAAACACACCACCCAGGCAACGAAGGAGTGGCTTCGTAAGAAGCATTTCAAGGTCCTGGAGTGGCCTAGCCAGTCTCCAGATCTCAACCCCATAGAAAATCTTTGGAGGGAGTTGAAAGTCCGTGTTGCCCAGCAACAGCCCCAAAACATCACTGCTCTAGAGGAGATCTGCATGGAGGAATGGGCCAAAATACCAGCAACAGTGTGTGAAAACCTTGTGAAGACTTACAGAAAATGTTTGACCTCTGTCATTGCCAACAAAGGGTATATAACAAAGTATTGAGATGAACTTTTGTTCAGAATCAGGTCAGAATCAGCTTTATTGGCCAAGTATGCACAACACATACAAGGAATTTGACTTTGGCTAAAAACTTGCTCTTGTTGTTCAGGTGGAGGATTTAAATAAGGATTCAATGACAACAGAGTATGTACAAGTGTAGAAGAGCTTGGAATAACGAGGCGATGTGACTTATAAACCAAAGTTTATTATCAGCTTCGCTCCTCTAACAAGTCTCATCTAGTGCAGCAGCAGAAGAAGTAAGAGAGCGAACACCTTCGGCTCTGCGTACTTATACTCACACATAACAAAAGACATGCATATCAAAGCTGACATCCCTCATTATCTTAATCCCCCTCCTTTGTCTTCGTACCCCTCCACCTGGCCCTGGGAGGTCAGGGCGACCTATCTGGTCTCCACCGCAGTGCCTCGGATGCTCTTTGATCTTCACTGGCGGTTGAGACCCTTTGTCCTGTTCTGAGGTGTGAAGTCGCTTTACATATGTAATCACCAAACATTCTCACATGCTTATACATAAGCATAAGCATGCTTATACAATAACATACTTGTTATTGACCTAATACTTATTTTACTGAGGAATTTACCAATTAATTCATTAAAAATCCTTCAATGTGATTTTCTGATTTTTCTCATTTTGTCTCTCATAGTTGAGGTATACCTATGATGAAAATTGGAGACCTCTCTCATCTTTTAAGTGGGAGAACTTGCACAATTGGTGGCTGACTAAATACTTTTTTGCCCCACTGTATGTCTTATTTATCTATCCATCTATTTATTTCTTTTATCATCCCATCTGTATATAATTTTTTAACTCAAATTTCTTATTAATTTCATTTTTTTTTTTTTTTTTGCCATGAAATAGCCTTAGATGCTGACATGGCACTAAACATGAACACTCACTCACTAGACCCGAGTCCCATAGAAAACCTATGGGATCAGCTGAGTCGCCATTTAGAGGCTCGTAACCCCACAACCTCAATGATCTGAGGGCCGTCCTTCAAGAAGAGTGGAATGCCTCAGCAGACAGTAAGTCGACTTGTGAACAGCATGAGACGTCGTTGTCAAGCTGTAATTGATGCTCAAGGGCACATGATGGGTTATTGAGACATTGACATTTTTTGTTGTGGTATACCCATCACTGTTGTTGGCTTTTGTTTCAATAATTTGTTTGAGATGAGGAAATCACCATTGCATGCTTCTACTTAAATGCCCTACTTTCATGATATAATATCACTGTAGCGTGAACTTTGTACATTTCCATAAATTTCACCTGAAAGCCAAATATCCTTAACTTTTTGTGAGTTGTGTGTGCGCGTGCGCACACACACACACACACACAGAGTTGTGCTCGTAAGTTTACATACCCTGGCGGAATTTAACTTTTTTTGGGGGGGGGGGGAATTTTTTTTAGACAACATGATAATACAAAAACTTTTCTGTCACTCATAGTGACTGGGTGAAGCCATTTATTATCAAACAATTGTGTTTTGCTCTTTTTAGATCATAATGAAAACAGAAACTACCCAAATGACCCTGATCAAAAGTTTACAAACCCAGAGATGCCAACCCTCGGACTTGGGAAAGTGGAGTAATGCCTGGCTGAAAGCCAGGCCCGAGCACCATAGGTGCGAGGCGGGGGTAAGCGTGAGAGGGGGTATCCTCCTCTCGCTGGTGGGGGTCTGAAATTTTTTTTTATAATATTTATATGTACATTTATGTTGATCAGATTTGCATTGCTTTATAAATAAGATATTTCTAATGAGATCAAGCTTTGGATTTAAATGCCCAATACATGTATATATTGAAATGTTTTACACTTATTAATTGGTCATGTGAAATTTGACATGATTTATTTCATAACTAAATAAAACAAATAGGCATCAGCGGTTTAGTAAAATAAACACCATGCTTCAATTACATGCCAAAACTAGCAAAATTTATCATGCTAATAAACTTAAACTGAATATTTCATTCTCACCTGAAAATATTTTCTCCAGTGCTCCTTTCAGCACACTCTGTCAGTGTTAGCATTGTTGTCACAATTTTCTGAAGTTTTTCATCAAAATATTTGACGATAGGATACAGTTTGGTATCAGCATAGTCGTTGGATCCATCTGTAGCAATGAAGGGGCAGACTTGATCCGATCTGTGATTTCTTTCTCGTCACTGTCAGCAAGACATTTCACAATTGCTGTTGATTTAGTTCTAGCACATGCATATTTCTTTGCAATGTCCGAATCAGGAAACATTCGTCTGAACATTCTTCCCGCTGAATCGGAAATCGATAAAGACACATTGTTCTCAATGAGAAATTTGGTGAATATAACTTCTGAACTTATCACCGCTTCTTCGTCCTTTGGCATTACGAACATTGATGAGATCTTCTTTTGATTGGAATTGTCTATTAACTTAGCCAAGTCCACGTGTTTTTTCCGACCGACATGACGATGAAGATCTCCGATGCCTCCATGAGAAACTAGAACGTCCGTTCTACACACTTGACAAAAAGCATAAGTTTCACCGATTTTCGATGCAGTAAAACACGGATATGTCTTCCGATATTCCTCTTTGAACCTTTGGTTGTGTGCATTTACTCTTTGTTTCTTCTTCGGCAGCGTGGTAGCCTCCGCCATTTTGCTTCATTTACATACAGGTTCTCTCATGCATTCGGAAAACATCGATAAACCTCGGCACACTGATGTGCAGTTTATACCCTCGAGGCCCTAAGATCATACACGGACATTCAAAATGCTCTTAGCACGTCGATGTTGGCTTATTTTATCCACCGTCAAATTTTAGGGCGGATTTTAGGTCTGGAAATCGGAGTAACTCCGCCAAATTCGGAGTGATTGGCATCTCTGCATTCCCTAGTTCTTAATACCATGTATCGCACATCAATGACAGCTTGAAGTCTTTTGTGGTAGTTGTGGATGAGGCACTTTATTTTCTCAGATGGTAAAGCTGCCCATTCTTCTTGGCAAAAAGCCTCCAATTCCTGTAAATTGTTGGGCTGTCTTTCATGAACTGCATGTTTGAGATCTCCCCAAAGTGGCTTAATGATACTGAAGTCAGGAGACTGACATGGCCACTCCAGAACCTTCACGTTTTTCTGCTGTAGCCAACGACAGCTTGACTTGGCCTTGTGTTCTGGATCATTGTCATGTTGGAATGTCCAAGTGCGTCCCATGCTTAGCTTCTGGGCTGATGAGTGCAAATTTTCTTCCAGTACCTTGTGATAACCTGCTGCATTCATCTTGCCATCAATTCTGACCAAGTTCCCTGTGCCTTTGTAACTCACACATCCCCAAAACATCAGTGATCCACCGCCGTGTTTCACAGTAGGGATGGTGTACTTTTCATTATAGGCCTTGTTGAGTCCTCTCTAAATGTAGCATTTATGGTTGTGGTCAAAAAGTTCAATTTTGGTCTCATCACTCCAAATAACTTTGTTCCAGAAGCTTTGAGTATTGTAAGTGGGCTGCTTTGTGGCACTGGCGTAGTAATGGCTTTCTTCTGGCGACTCGACCATGCAGCCCATTTTTCTTGAAATGCCACCTTGTTGTGCATCTTGAAACAGCCACACCACTTTTTTTTCCCCCGAGTCCTGTATGTCAGCTGAAGTTATTTGAGGGTTTTTCTTTGCATCCTTAACAATTTTCCTGGCAGTTGTGGCTGAAATCTTTGTTGGTCTACCTGACTGTGGCTTAGTTTCAACAGAATCCCTCATTTTCCACTTCTTAATTAGAGGTTGAACACTGCTGATTGACCTTCTCAATTCCTTGGAAATCTTTTATATCCTTTCTTGTTTTATAAAGTTCATCCATCTTCTCCTGCAGGTCCTTTGATAATTCTTTTGCTTTCCCCCAGTTCAGAATCCAGCAACGTCAGTGCAGCACTGGATGAAACATTCAGGGGTCTGTCAGGAGCCCAGAAACTCACTGACTTTTTATATGCACACAATAATTACAAGTAAGCAGATCACAGGTGAGGAGGGTTACTTTTAGTAGCCATTTAAACCCGTGTGTGTCAGCTTGTGTGCATCCATCAGGCCAAAACTTCCAGGGTGTGTAAACTTTTGATCAGGGTCATTTGGGTAGTTTCTGTTGTCATTATGATCTAAAAAGAGCAAAACACAATTGTTGCATAATAAATGGCTTCACCCAAACACTATGACTGAAAGAAAAGTTTTTGTATTATCATTCATATTCTCTGAAAAATTGCCAAAAAAATTCAAATTCTGCCAGGGTATGTAAACTTATGAGCACAACTCTGTGTGTGTGTGTGTAGTATATGCACACATATGCACTGTGATAACTTGTTCTTGCCAGGAATTACTGCATCTTTAGCCATTTTTGAGCAAAAAAGCCCCAAATCATAATTAAAAACTTGCAAATATTTTAATCACAAAAAACTTGCAAATTTATGTAAAGTGAATTTCCAACAGAATGTCAAACTTATGCAGTTTGAGAATAAATGTTTGTCTTCCAGTTGCACCGATATCAATCCTGCAGCAGCACGTTGCACAGCAGTGACTGCCTCCTCTAACAATGTTGCACTACAGCCAGTCCTCACAGACCTGGTAAGATCTAAATATTCTTCAGCGTTTTGTGCGCAAGTGTGACTCAAATCATGATTTATTTATTTTTTTTTAAGCTTTTAAAACCCCCCTCTTCCTTCAGGTTGAATGTCTTCTGCCTCGGCTGTGTGGGAAAGTGGACGTCCTGCTCTTCAACCCTCCTTACGTGGTCACACCTTCAGAAGAGGTGATCTGTTCTGGTTCAGAGGTTTTGTTCAGTTAAGATGTGAAACATGTCCTTATGTTCTGTGTTTTGGGTTTTTTTTCCCCCAAGGTGGGTAGTACAGGAATAGAAGCAGCCTGGGCTGGAGGGGAGCGAGGTCGGGAAGTGACTGACAGATTTCTTCCTGTGGTGGCACAGCTGCTGTCCAATGAAGGGCTGTTTTACCTCATTACAATTGCTGAGAACGACCCAGGTTTGTATACTTTTGGCTCTATACTTTTGTTTCCAATCAAGGAAAATAAAGTTAAATTATGTTTTTTTTCTTACCAGATGAGATCATCCACCTATTGGGACAACATGGCTTGAAGGGGGAGACACGCTTGTCTATAAGAGCCAGAAATGAAAGGCTGGCTGTCCTGCGCTTCCACAAAAAACATGAACCCAGCTGACAAACATGGACACATGGCTGCACATCTAACGCCACGAGGACGCGTTATGGGGCAATTACCACCATGATGATTTCCTGTAAAAATCCATGAAACTTGTACTGGGAGGCATTTATGTGCACCCACCTGCATATGTGAAACTGCAGTGATGCTATAGAGATGCAAAACTGCCCAAGAACATCAAAAAAGATTCAGATTATGACAAAATGCCAGCTGCTCTGTGGTTCAGTGGTTAGCACTGTGGCAGCACAGCATGAAGGTCATAGGTGCGATTCCTCCCTCGACTATTGGTGACCCTTCTGTGTGGCGTTTGTATGTGCTCCCCGTGTCTGCGTGGGTTTTCACCGGGTACTCTGGTTTCCTCTCTCAGGCCAAAGGTGCACATTAGGTTAACTGGCATCAACTGGGGATTCTAAATTGTCCTTGGGTATGAATGTGAGCGTGAATGGTTGTCTGTCTCTGTGTTGGCCCCGCGGTGGATTGGTGATCTGTCCAGGGTGTCCCCTGCCTCTCGCCCAAAAGACGCTGGAATAGGCTCCTCCATCCAATAGGGATTAAGCGGTAGAAGATGAATGACAAAATGCTCTGTTCAGCAAAATTTAGGACAACTGCAGCTCGAAGATAATTGGTAATAAAACAAATGCCACAGTGTTTGAGGGTCTATCAAAGATTTAATTTTAAAGCCAATGACGTCTATTGGCACAGCATAACAAAAATCACCAGCTTTTAAATCATCTTCCAGGAAGGCTGAGCATGTTGTCACTTACTGCAAAACATAGCGCATCATTTTGGGTTAGCACTGCAAACAACTGCCTAACAGTTTATCGACTTGTTTTGCTGGAATGCAGTTAACACTGATGATAATTTTACAGTTGGAATGTATGTTTGTTTACATGAAACTCTACAGAACATGTAAATACAACAGGACTCCAAGTACAAACATTAAAACTACTGTCATGAACACCGCATTTACTCCGCTTTAGTGTCTCTTGTTGTTCTGTTAATTTAAAGCGCTACTACTTAACTGGCCCCAGTGCAGCTTGTTTTGCTGACTGAGCACTAATCTAAAGCTGAGCTGGGCCCGTGTTCTTCAACTCTGAAGCCGACTCCCACACGATGTGCCCATCCTCTTCCAGCTTCACAGCACCGCTGGCCACCAGCTCCATTGCTGTGGGGAAGGCTCGGTGTTCAGCCTCTCGGATTCTGTTGGACAGACTCTCCTCGGTGTCACTGTGCAGCACAGGCACAGCCTCCTGGACGATGATGGCTCCAGCATCCACCTCCTCCTGAACAGATGGGTGACAGAATGGCTGTCTTAACATGTCACCACTTTGCCTTCCATTCGTCTTTGTGCTCCATGATCAACTTACTGCTACAAAGTGGACCGTGCAGCCACTGACCCTCACTCCTGCCTGTAGAGCTTGCTTCTGGGCGTTCACTCCCTTAAAGGACGGTAGTAGAGATGGGTGGATGTTCAGTAGTTTACCTGTGGTCAGAAACGCATTTTACACATATTAACTATGTTACGTGAACAAGTGTGACTGTATTTAAATGTAAACATGTTGGCAAATTTAATTTCCCTACCACTCCATTTCTTCACAAAGTTTCCAGTGAGAATCCTCATAAATCCAGCCAGACACACCAGCTCCACACCAAATTCTTCCAGCACACGATCGATAGTGCCGTCAAACTCTGCGCGGCTCCCGTACAACTTGTGGTCCACCACCTATTTGGGGTCAAAACACAAATTCAGCATGACACATCCTGTCCCGTTTGTCTCTCAAAACAACCATTTCTAGTAGCCCAAGTTATATGCGTTTGTCTTTCTATAACTCAATGCTATGGACTTTTAACTGGAATTATTCTTACCCGTGTCTGAATACCAGCCAGCGACGCTCTCTTCAGGCCCTGAACCCCGGGCCTGTTGGAGATCACCACCACAATCTCAGCTGAGCTGGACGGACGCTTGGCTTGCTCGATGAGGGCCTGCAGATTGGTGCCTGGTGTAACACATGGGACAAGAGGAAAATATTCAAATGGATTCAGAACATCTGGTAGATTACCGTGCAGAAAGAAGTCTGGGTGGATGACCTTTTTGTCTTTATATTTCCCCTACTTGCAGAGAGTTACTTCCTGCAATCTGATTATTTTCTAATAAATTAATACGGTGGATATAAAGAGTATACACATTCCTGTCAAAATGCCAGGTTTTTGTGATTTTAAAGAAAGACCACAACAAGTAATTTCTGAACCTTTCCCACCTTTGAATTTGGCCTATAACCTAGGGCAGGGTGATTAACCAAAAACCAACATTCGGGGTGCAGAACAGACCTAATCTTGTTCATGTTGGTTTTACCCTCTTCATTGTGTACGCGTGCATAGAGAGCTTCTCATGTACTTCCCCTTTAACGTGTGCCCGCGGAGTTCGTGCGCCTACATGTACCTCCGCACCCTGGAAGCACCGCACTTACAGCTGTTCAAAAGCAGCAGAAAAAAGTGAAACGGCTTGTAACAACAAGAAATGTGGTCTCCATCCACATAGATGACTATCCACATAGAGGCTGTTAGCGTCTTGGGGCTATCTGCGTCATCCCAACATTTTTTTTTTTTTGCTGAGATGGATGACCATAGTGGACAAGGTAAGGCTGCAGTTGCGAGTCACATGACCCACATAGTATGTAAACACACTGACCTGCTAGTAATGATACTGCACTGTTGTGTAATGCTTAATTACGAGCCTTATCAGTGAATGATAAGGGAGAACGAAAACCAACCTGCAAGGGTCAATAAACCATGATGCTGATTTAAATCAAATTGCCCAGCCCCACTACAACCAGGTCCCACACTTCCAGACTGATGAACAGTTTCTTCCCCTGGGCCATCCGGACTGCAAACAGCAGGTCCAACCTCCTTCCCCCACAACACTCGCATACATAAAACTGAGGACCTTTTAATTTATTTAAAAATATACTCTCACCTGTTTTGCACTCTGCACTTTCCAGTACATTGATCCATCCGTTTCAGCCACTACTAATGTGTGCATTTTTTATACTTCTTATTCCAGGGGTGTCCAATCATGTGCCACGGAGGGCCAAGACCCTGCAGGCTTTACCTCCAACCAGTGTCTTCAACAGCAGATTCCACTGAATTTCATCCCATTGACTGCTGATCAGTGAAAGCACCTGCTGAAGAGAGAACCTGGAGGGTCTTGGCCCTCCATGACACATGATTGGACACCCCTTGTCTTATTCATTCTGCTTAATGTATGCCATCTTATTGAAATGTGTGCTTCATATCTCTGTTTCTATATTTTAATACTTTTACTGTACAGTAGTCGGGTGGAGCACCCACAATTTCACTGTACAATGACAATAAAGCCTATTCTATTTTGGACAAAAAAAAAAACTTGCAATGAGCTAGTTGGATAAGTCTGCACACTCTTAAACTAATTTATGTGGGGTTATTGAAATGACTGTTGTTCTGAAATAGCACTATATAAATTTGAATTGAATTATTGAGAGTCAATTTAACTGAATGCAGGGCTCTACCCAAAAAGACTGAATGCTGTAAATCAAACTTAAAAATGAAAGAACCGTGGTGAGCAACCTCACATACCTACGCATCCCGTGCTGTTTGCTCTCTACATGTCTGTTCTTTTCTTCTTCTCTATCCCCTCACCCCCCAGCCAGTCGCAGCAGATGACTGCCCCTCCCTGAGCCTGGTTCTGCTGGAGGTTTCTTCCTGTTAAAAGGGAGTTTTTCCTCTCCACCGTCGCCAAGTGCTTGCTCACAGGGGATCGCCTGATTGCTGGGGTCTTTCTGCAACTGTGGGGGTCCCCCCTACAGTTGATAGTGCTATGAGATGACTGTTGTTGTGAAATGGCGCTATATAAATAAAGTTGAATTGAATTGAATATCAGCGTCCTGGCTGAACAATGCAATGCATGCCCTCCTCTGTTGTGAAGATAAATCCTGCATATAGTCGAAGGAATTACTGTCGTCTTCAATAAAAAAAGAAGTTAAAATTTCAAAGTCCTTTTAGTTGTTGGTTAATCTTGCATGTTAACCCCTCATTAGATGTATGTCAAAAACAAACTTGCCCATGGTATTGAGCAGAGGTTGTGCTAGACTTTCTGTCATTTTGACGGACAGGGTTGTAAAAATTATGCCTATTATTAACTGTCATTTTAATAAGATCACCCTCAGTGTAATCTGTCAAAATATCAGAGAGCTTTCAGATTTTTCCAGTTACTGCTGAAAAAAAAATCTGTCACTGAAGAACAATTTTAAGTTAATGCAACATCTGTTGATGAGTTAAAGCTTCTGTATAAATTTGAAGTAAATCTGATTCCAAAGTTCCAAACAGTGCCTTTGATTAAACACACCTGTTCCAGAGATTAGAACCCCAACTTTTGTTCTCTTTTGAGGTGCGATGCTGTCGCTGTGGCAGCCACCATTTTGCTCAACTCCCATTTCTACATTGGAGGCTGGTCCTGCATTCTGTAGGCTGTGCTTTAGGTTGCGGACAACCACACGTTCTGCTCCTGCACAACAAAAACACAAGACAAGAAAAAGCCTTTTAGTGGCACCAAGTCTTTTTTTTGCCTACTTGAGTAACGTGAGACTCACCGGGCTGCATGTGGGCCAGTGAACCCACGATCCACGCCTCTTCGTGGGCCTGAAGCTGGCGTAAGACCCTCTGAGCATCTAGCGGCGAGACCACCAGAACTGCTCCCAGGCCACAGTTGAAGGTGCGGGCCATCTCCTCTTCACTAAGCCCCCCCTCCTTATGAAGCCAGGAGAACACTGGCGGGATGCTCCATCGAGAGGCATCTGTCACGTGTTAACACAAAATACATAGTCATGACAAAGAGCTCTGGCCTGCAAGAAGAACTCCCCCTCTGCCACTTCACGATGAAAGACAACTGCTGTTTACATGGCCTTCAGAGTTCACAAATAAAAAGCCAGGAGTTGGTCTTTAGTATGCCTGTAATTGAGCAATATTACACAAGAGGGCGTGCAGAATGAACGGCCATAGGACCACGGTGATTTGGTCTTATGACCCACGTGCAGCAGAGTATCAAAGACAACAGTTTCTCACTGCTACCCTTGAATGTTGCTGACACAAACACTCTGCTTAACACATCAGAATGCCATCCATCCATCTTCTACTGCTTATCCAGGGATGTGGATTGCGGGGGCAGCAGTCCAAGCAGACAAGCCCAGACTGCCGCCTGGTTCACGTGGCTCCTTTAGGTACACCGGGTCCTTGATGTAACTTTTTTTTTCATGGGGATCCACTGGACCGTTCTTGGTCTGGCCCTTCACTCAGGACCAATTTGTCTTCAGAGACCATACCAGAGGCAAGCTGCCCCTGACAACATAACTCCTGGGGTCATTAGGGCAACCAAACCCCTCCACCATGATAAGGTAGCAGTCCACGGAGGGGTGATTAGGATGCAATAGCTTCACTGCAGTTCTACACATACTTTTCAGTTAAATTTGCTAATGTCCGACAGTCATCATTTGTATACATGTCTTTCCAGAATCCATAGTTCTGGTGGATTTAATGGAGCGGCCTGCTACCTAGCTAAGCCTCAATAGTTATATTCAGGATTTCTGTATAAAGCCACTATTTTATTATTGTTATGAGGCAGCTAGTGTGAGGGGCTGATCAGGATGATAAGTCCAACCTCAGCTGTCTGCATTGTTGACAAGTGACCTGGTGTTTGCAACAGAAATACTGGGGAGCAGTGTGTGTGTGTGCTGAAGCTATGCTGGTATCTCTCTCAGAAATAGACATTCGCCTGTGAGGCTTCAGCAGAAACACTATGCAGCAAGGCTTTATTCTAAACTTTGGAGTAACTGATTTTAAAATTTAAACAATACTGCTAACTGGGCTAACTACTGAAATGAATGCAGAACAAAACCATCTCTGTGTTCCAGCTTCATTCCTCTACAGGCCAGATGAGCACTGATGTGGGGGACACAATGAGACAACACACAGGTCTAGCATCCTCTCACACCCAGTAGGGAAGGAGGAAAGGCAGGACAATGGACAGACGGAGAAGGAGCCCCGGGAGGTAACCAGACGGGACTGTTTATGTGCCCCCTGAGGAAAGAAAGAATAACCCGGAGTCACTGAGACCAGAAGCAGCGGTCAAAGCGGCACCGGTTTATGTTGTGTTAATGATGTGCATTGACTGACAATTGGAATGCCTATGTGCCACACATTCTCTTTGTCCATGCAACAGGTATAAAAAAGCTATGTACGGGACCTTATCAGCGCAATAGCTCACCCGAGCTATGAAGCATGTTTGCTGTATGATGGAGAAAAATAAAGCCTTGTGTCATTGCAGCTCGTTGCCCTCGCCCATTCCTTTTTCTCCACACTGATCGATAAAACAGCTGTCTTGAAAATGAGACCCCGTGTCTCAGTGGGATTACCTGTATAAATAAGGTTAATAATAAATAATCCTAGCGATTACAATAGGGCTCTCACCCTAATAAGCAACACGGATCGTACCAGCGGTGTAACACCGGTCCTGCACAGGAGCTGCCAGAGACTCCCCTCTCCTGGACTGTGTTTTCGTTTGCCCCTATCTGGCCATTCCACCCCACAGTCATTTACATACAGTGGATCTGGAAAGTCTTCACAGCGCTTCACTTTTTCCACATTTTGTTATGTTACAGCCTTATTACCTCCGCCAAGGAGGCTATGTTTTTACCGGGGTTTGTCTGTTTGTCTGTTACCAACATAACTCAAAAAGTTATGAATGGATTTTGACAAAATTTTCAGGAAAGGTGTGTAATGGCACGGGGAACAGATGATTAGATTTTGGTGATGATCTGAGAGTGCATACCTCCACCAAGGGCTTTGTTTGTATTTGTGCAGCAGGATTACACAAAAACTACTGGATGGATTTGGATGAAATTTTCACCAGAGGTGGTTCTTGGGCTACAGAGGAACCCATTATATTTTGGTGATGATCTGAGAACGCATACCTCAGCCAAGGCTCTTCTCACAGTGTGTCAGCCACAAGACTCCAAAACTGATGGACACACTTTGATGCAATTTTCACCACAAGTGGCTCTAGGCCTACACACAAACCCATTGCATTTTGGAGGTGATCCATGACAGACTGAAGGAGCCTTGGCGGAGGTATGCGCTCTCTGAGTGCTCTTCTAGTTCCAAAATGGATTAAATTCATTTTTTCCCAAAAAATTCTACACACAATACCCCATAATGACAAAGTGAAAAAAGCTTTTCTGAAGTCACATGTACATCAGCATTCATAGCCTTTGCTCAATACTTTGTTGATGCACCTTTGGCAGCAATTACAGCCTCAAGTCTTTTTGAATATGATGCCACAAGCTTGGCACACCTATCTTTGGGCAGTTTGGCCCATTCTTCTTTGCAGCACCTCTCAAGCTCCATCAGGTTCGATGGGAAGCGTTGGTGCACAGCTATTTTCAGATCTCTCCAGAGATGTTCAATAGGATTCAAGTCTGGGCCACTCAAGGACATTCACAGAATTGTCCTGAATCCACTCCTTTGATATCTTGGCTGTCTGCTTAGGGCTGTCGTCCTGCTGAAAGATGAACCGTCGCCCCAGTCTGAGGCCAAGAGCGCTGTGGAGCAGATTTTCATCCAGGATGTCTCTGTACATTGCTGCATTCATCTTTCCCTCTATCCTGACTAATTTCCCAGTTCCAGCCGCTGAAAAACATCCACACAGCATGATGCTGCCACCAACACTGGCGTAGTTATAGGTGGTGCCTGGTTTCCTACAAACATGACGCCAGGCATTCACGCCAAAGAGTTCAATCTTTGTCTCATCAGACCAGAGAATTTTGTTTCTCATGGTCTGAGAGTCCTTCAGGTGCCTTCTGGCAAACTCCAGGCGGGCTGCCATGTGCCTTTTGCAAAGGAGTGGCTTCCATCTGCCCACTGTACCATACAGGCCCGATTGGTGGATTGCTGCAGAGATGGTTGTCCTTCTGGAAGGTTCTCCTCTCTTCACAGAGCAACACTGGAGCTCTGGGAGTGACCATCGGGTTCTTGGTCACCTCCCTGACTAAGCCCTTCTCCCCTGATCACTCAGTTTAGACGCCTGGCCAGCTCTAGCAAGAGTCATGGTGGTTCCAAACTTCTTCCATTTACGGATGATGGAGGCCACTGTGCTCATTGGGACCTTCAAAGCAGCAGAAACTTTTCTGTACCCTTCCCCAGATTTGTGATAATCCTGTCTCAGAGGTCTACAGACAATTCCTTTGACTTCATGCTTGGATTGTGCTCTGACATGCACTGTCAGCTGTGGGACCTTATATAGACAGGTGTGTGCCTTTCCAAATCATGTCCAATCAGCTGAATTTAACACAGGTGGACTCCAATGAAGCTGTAGAAACATCTCAAGGATGATCAGTGGAAACAGGATGCACCTGAGCTCAATTTTGAGCTTCATGGCAAAGGCTGTGAATACTTATGTCCATGTGATTTCTCAGGGGGGTTTTTTTTCAATAAATTTGCAAAAATCTCAAAAAAAAAAAAAAAAAAAAACTTTTTCACATTGTCATTATGGGGTATTGTGTGTAGAATTTTGAGGAAAAAAATAAACTTAATCCCTTTTGGAATAAGGCTGTAACATAACAAAATGTGGAAAAAGTGAAGCGCTATGAATGCTTTCTGGAAATGTGCCGTTACTTTTTTTTGAAAAAAAAAAAAAAAAAAAAAGGTGCCGCTACTGTGCGCCTGTAATGTTTGACGGTTTCAGCCCTGAACTCCCCCCTCTCCTGCCCGCAATTTTGAAGTTGTTGTGCTGTGGGAGCCGACAAAATTATAATCCAGTGAGGGATTAAAGGGAAGAAAATTGATTTTAAAAAAAGAGAGCACAAATCAGCTGTCTGTCATGCCTGCAGCATCTTCCACAGCAGAACTGTAGCGTCTGTCTCACTTCAGTGAGGCAAAAGTCAATGACGTGTGACATGACCGTTCAGACTGAGGTCGCTTTGGAAAATATCAGATATGTATTGGAATTAGGACCACATATGAAAGTGGCCTGGGTCTGGTGTTGGGGGGGGGGGGGGGAGAGAAGAAAAAAAAAAAATTCGATCTGTGCCATTCAGACTGTCATTAAAAAAAAAAAAAAAAAAAAAAAAAATATATCAGATATGGGGGGTGAAGGGATCGTCACTTCCTTGTGGTAACGTATCATCACTTCCTGTTTTGCTGTCTGCCTGTGTGGTTTGCTCTCCAGCTCTCGAGCCACTAGCTATGGCTACTAGCTCTCTTTCCTCTCCTCCTCTGGTGTGCTCTCTCTGTCAGATGTTTAGCTACACCTCTGCCTCTTTTAGTGATAATGGTAAATGTAATAAATGTTGTCTTTTTGAGGCGCTCGAGGCGAGGTTGTCTGATTTGGAATCCCGGCTCCGCTGCATTGAAACACCGTCTGCGCCAGTTAATCTCGACGGACGCCCATTAGCTGCAGCGGAGCTAGCTAGCTTAGGCCCCCCCTGTCAGCGGTTCCCCGGCTCTCCTCAGCAGCGAGGAGACTGGGTGGGTGACGGTGAGAAGGAAGCCTAGTCGCAAAGCCCCGGTTCACCACCAACCTGTTCACGTCTCTAATCGTTTTTTCCCGCTCAGCGACACACCCGCTGAGGAAAAAACTCTGATCATTGCCGACTCTGTAGTCAGAAACGTGAACCTAGAGACTCCAGCGGTCATAGTCCAATGTATTCCTGGGGCCAGAGCAGGCGACATCGAGTCAAATTTGAAAATGCTGGCTAAAAGTAACTGTAAATACTCCACAATTGTTATTCACGCCGGCATTAATGACATCCGTCTCCGGCAGTCGGAAGTCACGAAACTTAATGTAGAATCGGTGTGTGAGTTTGCCAAAACGATGTCTGCCACTGTAGTATTCTCTGGGCCCCTCCCCAATCTGACCAGTGATGACATGTTTAGTCGCTCGTCATCCTTGAACCGCTGGCTGTCTGTGTGGTGTCCTAAAAATGACGTGGGCTACATTGACAATTGGAGCTCTTTTTGGGGAAAACCTGGTCTTATGAGACGAGACAGCATTCATCCCACTTTGGATGGTGCTTCTCATTTATCTAACAATCTGGCATCTTTTTTATCCAAATTTCCAAAACCCTGACTACTCAGAGTTGGGACCAGGAAGCAGAGTCGCAGTCTTACACGCCTCTCTGCAGCTCCTCTTCATCCGCCACCCCTCAGCTTAGCCCCTGTCTTCCCCATCACAGAATCGTTGTCTGCTCCCTCCAAAGTGAATAAAAATATAATGTATAAGCATCCCAAAGTGATAAAGCAAAATATTGGTAAAACTCAAATTAAACATAAAGCCTCTAAATTGAATGATTTGGCCTCTGTTCCTCCTCATAATTTAAAAATTAAATGTGGTTTGTTAAATATTAGGTCTCTAACTCCCAAGTCTCTGTTAGTCCATGATCTGTTAATTGATCATCAGATTGATTTAATTTCCCTTACAGAGACTTGGTTAGGACAAGAGGATTATGTTGGTTTAAATGTATCAACCCCCTCTGGTTATTTAAACTGTCAAAATCCCAGAAGTTCTGGTCGTGGAGGAGGAGTAGCAACAATTTACCATTCCAAATTACTAGTTAATGTAAAGCAAAAAACATGTTATAATTCCTTTGAGGGCCTGGTCCTCAGTATTGGGCACTTTAGCAATTTCAGGTTAAACCCAATTTTATTTGCCATTGTTTATCGTCCCCCATCAACCTATTCAGAATTTTTATCCGAATTTGCTGATTTCTTAGCTGATTTAGTGTTGAAATCTGATAGAATAATTATAGTAGGGGACTTTAATATACATGTGGATGTAGATAGTGACTGCCTTAATGTGGCTTTTAATTCAATATTAGACTCGATTGGGTTTTCTCAGAAAGTAGGAAATTCTACTCATTACCTCCACCATACATTGGACCTTGTTCTGACATATGGCATAGAAATAGAAAATCTTGTAGTGTCTCCTCATAACCCTGTACTGTCAGACCATTGTCTGTTAACCTTTGATTTTACTATTTCTGACTATTTGGCTCCTAAAGAAAAATATTATCACAGTAGATGCCTCTCAGATGATGCTGTTTCCAAATTTATGCAGATTGTTTCTTCTATGCCATGTGTCAACACAACGGAAATAAGCTATAGACAGCTTGCTCCTTCTGTAATTGATAACATGGTGGATAGTGTTTCAGCTTCTCTGCATCAGGCTCTAGACTTGGTGGCCCCCTTAAAAAAGAAAAAGTCTAATCAGAGATTTTTAACTCCTTGGTTCAACACAGAAACTCGTAGCTTAAAACAGAAGACTCGTCAATTAGAAAGAAAATGGCGCTCTACTAATTTAGATGAAATCTATTTAGCTTGGAGAAATCATCTTTTAATTTATAAAAAATCTCTTAGAAAAGCTAGAACGAGTTATTACTCTGCATTAATAGAAGAGAACAAGAATAATCCCAAGTTTCTTTTCAGTACTGTAGCCAGGTTGACAAAGAGTCAGGACTCTGTCAATCCTAGCATTCCCTTAGAGCTTACTAGTCAGGACTTTATGAACTTTTTCAATAATAAAATTTCATCCATCAGAGATAAAATCAATCAGATTCTTCCCACAGTTAACTTAAATACTGTAACTACTACAACTCCTTCTATTGATGTCTGTCTTGATGAGTTTACTCCAATCGACCTTTGTGAGTTAGACAAAGTAGTTTCCTCATCCAAACCTTCAACTTGTCTTTTAGATCCTATTCCTACCAGGTTATTTAAAGAAGTCTTCCCACTTATTGGTAGCTTTATTCTTCATATAATCAATTCTTCATTAACTTTAGGCCATGTACCACAGGCTTTTAAAACGGCTGTAATTAAACCCTTACTCAAAAAGCCAACGCTAGATCCAGGAGCTTTAGCTAACTATAGACCAATCTCTAATCTCCCTTTCATTTCAAAAATCTTAGAAAGAGTTGTTGCTACGCAATTATTTGACCACCTGCAGGGAAATGGTTTACTTGAAGAGTTTCAATCTGGGTTTAGAGTCCATCATAGTACTGAAACAGCCTTAGCGAAGGTCACTAACGACCTCCTCATTGCATCTGATAATGGACTAGTTTCTGTACTTGTCCTTTTAGATCTTAGTGCAGCTTTTGATACTATTGATCATAATATTCTACTTGATAGATTAGAACACTATGTTGGACTTAATGGAACTTCGTTGCAGTGGTTTAGATCTTATTTATCTGATAGGTTCCAGTTTGTTCATGTAAATGATGAGTTTTCTTTCAGCTCAAAGCTTAGTCATGGAGTTCCACAGGGATCTGTGCTAGGCCCTACTCTTTTTAGTTTATATATGCTTCCGTTAGGCAACATTATTAGAAAGCACTGTATACATTTTCATTGTTATGCAGATGACACACAATTATACCTGTCAATGAAGCCAGATGATACTAATCAATTAGCCAAGTTAGAAGCCTGTCTTAAGGAAATCAAAGCTTGGATGACTTGTAATTTCCTGCTATTAAATTCAGATAAGACTGAAGTCCTTCTTGTTGGTCCAAAAAACCTTAGAAATTCCTTTCCAAATCAAACTTTCAGTTTGGACGCAGTTACTCTTTCTCTTAATAGCTCTGTGAGGAACCTTGGAGTTATTTTTGATCAGGATTTGTCCTTCAATTCACATATTAAATTTGTTTCTAAGACTGCCTTCTATCATTTGCGTAATATTGCCAAGATTAGGAGCATCTTGTCTCAGAGTGATGCTGAGAAGCTGATCCACACTTTTGTTAGCTCGAGATTAGATTATTGTAATTCTTTATTATCAGGCTGTCCTAAAACATCTTTTAAAAGTCTTCAGCTGATCCAAAATGCTGCAGCAAGAGTTTTAACAGGTACTAGAAAGAGAGATCATATCTCTCCGGTTCTGGCCTCCCTTCATTGGCTTCCCATAGAGTTTAGAATTAAGTTTAAAATCCTTCTTCTCACTTACAAAGCTCTAAACAATCAGGCTCCTTTTTATTTAAAAGATCTGATACTACCGTATTATCCTAACAGAGCACTACGCTCCCAAAATGCAGGATTACTTGTAATACCTAGAATCTCCAAAAGTACAATGGGAGGCAGAGCCTTCAGTTATCAAGCTCCTCTCCTGTGGAATCAGCTGCCAATCTGGATTCGGGAGTCAGACTCGATCTCTGTTTTTAAGAATAGGGCTAAAACCTACCTTTTTGATCTAGCCTACAATTAGGGAGGGATCATGTGTTTCTGAACCCTCCCTTAGTTATGCTGCTAATAGGTTTAGTCAGCCGGGGGACCTCCAGTAATGCACTGGGCCTCACTCCTTTCCTCACTCTTTATGAAATATTTTTTTTTTGCTGGTGATTAACATTTGTTTGTTCTCTCCCATAGATTGAGTCCCCATCGTGCTGTTTGCTCTCTACATGTCTGTTCTTTTCTTCTTCTCTATCCCCTCACCCCCCAGCCAGTCGCAGCAGATGACTGCCCCTCCCTGAGCCTGGTTCTGCTGGAGGTTTCTTCCTGTTAAAAGGGAGTTTTTCCTCTCCACCGTCGCCAAGTGCTTGCTCACAGGGGATCGCCTGATTGCTGGGGTCTTTCTGCAACTGTGGGGGTCCCCCCTACAGTTGATAGTGCTATGAGATGACTGTTGTTGTGAAATGGCGCTATATAAATAAAGTTGAATTGAATTGAATTGAACTGAATATGGGTCACATCTGTACAAAAAAAATCGGAATTGAGCAGTAAAACCTGTAGTGTGACTGTAGCCTTAGTCACCATTGCGAGTCACGTGACCCGCAAACCCTCAAGAGGTATGTATATAAACAGTGACTTCTGCACTGGATTTAACTTGGTTACATGTGTGTGAAATTATGTTATTCTCATTTATGACCAAATCAACTCGATGACATATTCATTGATACCACACTCTTCTGTATTATTGCTTACTTATGAGCCTTGTCAGTGAACTATAAGGGAGAAGAAAGGAGGAAAAAATAACCTGGCACAAAACTGAAACCTATGTGAAAGGTTCAATTAACCTTGATGCTGACTTGAGGTCAGTTTGCTCTGCCCCAAGTTACAATAACTAATTTTAAGAACAACACTGAAATTGAAAACATCCAAGTACAATTATCAGGGAATATAGTCAACTCCTGATATTCCTACTGACCAGTCAAACTGCTCAATGAGAACTGTTGTGCAGTAAGCTGTATAAATATCTGATCTACAAAATGCAAATGCAGATACATTCAGAGGTAAACAACCTTTCCAGATTCTTCCCATTAGCATTTTACCTACTTCAGTTGCAAATAAATATGCTTTCATCTCACCTAAATCCACTGCCAGCTCTTGGGGCAACATCCGCGGGATGTTCTCCAGCAGCCCTCCACCTGTGATGTGAGCGTAGGCTTTGACTGCACCGCTGTGCAGGATCGGCAGGAGTGGGCGGCTGTAGATCTTTGTTGGAGTCAGCAAAACCTCCCCTGGAAGCAGCATTACATGGGAATCAATATTTGCTGTCATATCTTAGGTTTTTGATCAGTGCTATAAAGTTTAGATTTTGCACTATTTTCATTTTTAAAGTTCAAATGGACTCTGCCTGTGGCTGGTCAATCTGTATAAGATCTAAAAGATGAGATGTAATCATTGACTTCAAAGTGCTTTCCTTCAATGTCTTACTTTAGATTCCTTTCAACACCGTAAGTGAGCAACTAACCCAGGGGTGGGCAATCATGTGCCATGGAGGGCCATTCCACTGCAGGTTTTCTACTCCACCCAGTCTCTTCAGCAGGTGTTTTCACTGATTAGCAATCCTTGAAGCTGATTAGAGCAAACACCTGCTGAAGAGAATGAGTGGAACAGAAAACCTGCAGTGGAATGGCCCTCACTGCCCACCCCTGAACTAACCTCTCAAACTGAGTCAACCTGGGACCCAGGACATCCAACAACCAACTACAAGCAGAATACAAACTCCATAACAGGTAATTTTCACCCTGTAATTAATCTGGAGAAAATTCATGATGAAGACACTGGCATTTAAACATGTGCAAAACAGAAAAATGGTTGTATTGAAGCGGATGATAAAATAAAGGCAGCGTTGGATTTTTAATAGCTTTATTATCACCCGCCTTCATCAGAACTCGGCTCCAGCCCATAGTGTGAGCAGGCTGAAGCCGAATTCCTCAGGCTCTCAAAGAGGAGACAGTGTGTGTGTCTCGCAGCAGATGCAGAACCAGAATGAGAGAATGAGAGAGTTTGCGTTACAGAGTTGCAGCATATATACTCGACTACAACAATACATCAAGGGCATACCCCAGCAGTTGGTATGATCAAAGAGATAACAGAACAGGCATAAGACATCTGCATTTGAGAGACATATTGATCTCAGTCCCTAGGTCACAGTGAGGACAGGACGCATGAACACAATGCATGAAAGGCAACATTAACATCACAGAAGTGAGCCAGACGAAACGAGTCTGCCTGTAGACATTAATACACATTTCACTGTTCTGTTATTTGCTCTAGCCGAGCGCTGTGTTTGACCAGTCTGTTTGTGGGGGTTACACCAAAGCACATCTACATATTGATCTCAGCCTCTAGGTCACAGTAAGGACAGGACGCATGAACACTATACATGAATGGCACATTGCATCACAATACATGCGTGGCACATTACATCTCAGTAGTGCAGCGGGAAAAACCGAGAGAAGAGAGCTGAGTGTCCTTAATCTGTTGTGGGGGTTAACCGAACCGCCACAGTATGATCATTTCAACACAGATCGGTATTTATCAATCTGACATGATCGTACAGTGTGCTCAAATCTCACATCAGCTCTGAGTTTAGGTATGCAATCTTTAAAGTTGCTGTTGACTCCCGTGCAGAAGAGAAACCTGGCTGTGGGGGAGAATTATTTTATGTAATTATAATGAGCAGTTCAGCTGTTTAGGTGATATGTTTGCCTTGTGTTATATTTAGATACAAGTTTTGACGATTTACTTTAAAGATTTAAGAGGTTGCTTTATTAATTACAAATGTTTTTTATCCATATTTATGTCACTGCAGCAAATATAACAGACTTAAGCAGAATTTAAAAAACAGTTATTTGATGGAATGTACACGTGTCCCAAATTATTATGCAAATGATATTTGTCTGATTTTCCTAAAGAGTCGATGCAAATGACAGTCAGTATAATTTTCAAGTCATCAGCCATTACAGCACAATTCAAATTTCATCAAACAAACCTCCCAATGATAACTACTTTTTTTGCAAAAAAACCCCAAAAAACCCTCAAACTGCATTGTTCCAAATTATTATGCACAACAGAGTTTCAAAACATTTTTTGGGTTGTAAAGAACTGAAAATGGTCATTTGTTGAATTTGCAACATTAGGAGGTCATATTTACTGAAATCAAAAGCTATTTCAATCAAAAACATCTTAACAGGCCAAGTTACATGTTAACCCCTTGCACTCCGGTCAATTTCCCTAAAAACGCCAAAAAATAACGTGCCCAAAGTAAATCGAAAGCTGTTCTTCAACCCTTTGCAGCATCTTCATGGGGTTGGTCTCATTTAAAAGAAAACACTTTGAATTTTTTGGCAAAACAGTCATAATCTCTCTAAGTGCTCTGGCCACTGAGTTACAGTCATCTAAACATACTGAACTTGAAGAAAATGAATTTGGCCTGGGTGTTTTTTTGGATACAAATGCTTGCAAATAACACACAGCTTCAGATCCGGGTTGGAAAATGCAACAGAAATGTAGAACCAAGTGTTATCTAGCTGAGGTCAAAATTTTGTAACAATACCACAAAAAATGAATATATTACACAGCTTTTTCCTCAGGTAGTTCCCAGGCGTTTTTGAACTGTGCCAAATGGCAGAGTTTGGAAAAACGTCTGTAACTTTTGAATGATTCAATATAGAAGCTTGATGTTGGGCTCTAATGAAAGGTGACACTCAGGGCTGTGTGTGTGTGTGTATGTGTGTGTGTGTGGGGGGGTTGCCCCCCCCCCCCCCGCTACAGAGGACGGACATCGGCCATCGCTACATGACGGAATAGTCATGTGGCGACCGCGGCGCAGTCACCGCGGCTTCCCCCCCCTCACTACAGAACAGTAGCGGAGGGGGGGGGGGCGCGTTCACGGTCCAGACGCGGCGCACGACCCGTGTACCGTGGCGCACGCACTTCGGACTTCATGCGCTGCACAGTTGTAATTTACCGATCGGTCAAAAGTCATTTTTGATTACAATTTTCAGGGATAAAGAATAATTTAGCTTATAACATCTTACCTCTTCACAGCAGCAGAGTCCTGGCGAACTTCTCTTCCTCATTGTCAGACGAACGCGACGCTGGTCCCTTGTTACGGACTCGTGGTTCTGGTCTCGGCGACCTGGTCAAAACATAATTCCATGATTGCGGTTTTGCGCTTCCATGATTGCGGTTTTGGCGAATGATTTATGACCTTCGTCGGCCTCCATCGGTCTATGATGACCATGGAAGAGAATCCTAAATGTCTATTCTGCTGGAATAAGTACAGGTTGCACTTGTGGGTGGTCTCCATGCTGCTGGGTCTGTAGCAGGTTCTTCCTGCGGGTCCTTTTTTTCATCTGCTGCAGCAGTCAGTCTCTCTTCACCCAGCCTTACACAAAACAGCTCGCGAACTTCTGTGCTTCAATTGGCTGGCTGCATTCACAGCGTTGGTAGGCGGGTCCTTCTTGCTAGGTTTTCAGTCATTGAAGGTTTCAGAAACCCAATACAAGGCTCTTATTAGTCGAATGAGAGGTCAATCATATCTGATCTGTTCGCGGCTGTGTCTGTAGTGGAAGAACTTTTTTTTTTTTTTTCACTGCGTGCTTGGACGTAGCGCCCTCGTGCGTCCTAGAGCGCATGAGGGCGCTCTCGTGTGCCCTCGTGCGCCCTGGGACGCAGAGACGTGCCCGTCCGCGGTACACCGGAGTGCAAGAGGTTAACATTGATATAACCTCCACAATTCTTGCATCCATTGAACTTGTGAGTTCTTGGAGAGTTTCTGCTTGAATTTCTTTGCAAGATGTCAGAACAGCCTCCCACAGCTGCTGTTTTGATGTGAACTGCCTCACACCCTCATAGCTCTTTTTCTTGAGGATGCTCCAAAGGTTCTTAACAGGGCTGAGGTCAGGGGAGGATAGGGGCTGCAACATGAGTTCCTCTCCTTTTATGCCCATAGCAGCCAATGACACAGAGGAATTCTTTGCAGCATGAGATGGTGCATTGTCATGCATGAAGAGAATTTTGCTACAGAAGGCACGGTTCTTCTTTTTGTACCATAGAAGAAAGTGGTCAGTCAAAAACTATATATACTTTGCCAAGGTCATTTTCACACCTTCAGGGACCCTAAAGGGGCTTACCAGCTCTCTCCCCATGATTCCAGCACAAAACATGATCCCGCCACCTCCTTGCGGACGTTGCAGCCTTGTTGGGACATGGTGGCCATCCACCAACCATCCACTGCTCCATCCATCTGGACCATCCAGGGTTGCACGGCACTCATCAGTAAACAAGACTATTTGTTTGAAAATTAGTCTTCATGCATTTCTGGGCTCAGTGCAACCATTTCTGCTTGTGAGCATTGGTTAGGGGTGGCCCAATAGTAGGTTTATGCTCAACTGCAAGCCTCTAGAGGATCAAACACCTTAAGGTTCATGAGACTCCAGTTTGCTGTTTTGTAATGGCATTTTAGCAGCTGCTGTCTTAAGCCGATGAATTTGTCTGGCAGAAACCTTCCTCATTATGCCTTTATCTGTACAAACCCATCTGTGCTCTGAATCAGCCACAAATTTCTTCACAGTACAATGATCACACTTAAGTTTTCGTGAGATAGCTAATGTTATCCTACCTTTTTCAAGGCACTGCACTATTTGACATGTTTTGGCAGCAGAGAGATCCTTTTTCTTTCCCATATTGCTTAAAACCTGTTGCATGCTTAATAATGTGGAACATCTGACAGCCTCACACACACACCATCACAGACTACATCAACTTCTGTGTGGACAACACCGTACCCACCAAGATCATACGGTGTTTCTCAAATAACAAACCCTGGATCAACCCTGAGATAAAGTCACTGCTGAAGGAGAAGAAAAGGATCTTCAGGCCAGGAAACAAGGAGGAGCTGAAGTCCATACAGAGGGAGCTAAGGAGGAAGATCAGGGAGGGGATGGACAGCTACAGGAAGAGGACGGAGGACAAACTGCAACAGTGACATCAGCGGTGTCTGGAGAAGCCTCAAAATCATCTCTGGGCACCAGAATACCTCCTCCCAGGCCACGGGAGGAAGGAATGGGTGAACAATCTGAACCTGTTTTTTTTTTTTTTTTTAACAGGTTTGACCAACTGCCCTCTTCTCCGCCTGCCCACCAACCACTGCTGCCTCCACCTTCATATAGTCCCGCTGTCCATGGCCTCCCCCCCAGCACACCTGCCCCTCACTAAGACCCAGGTGAGAGCTGAGCTGAGGAAGCTCAAGGCAAGGAAAGCTGCCGGTCCGGACGGCATCAGCTCAAGGCTCCTCAAGTCCTGTGCAGACCAGCTGTGTGGGATTGTGGAGCACATCTTCAGCCTGAGCCTGAAGCTGGGGAGGGTACCACAGCTGTGGAAAACATCCTATGTGGTACCCGTACCAAAGACCCTCACCCCAAGGATCTGAACAGTTACAGACCAGTGGCCCTCACATCACACCAAATGAAGACCCTGGAGAGGCTGTTCCTTGGACACCTTTACCCCCTGGTGGGACCAGCGTTGGATCCACTTCAGTTTGCCTACCAGCATGGCATCTGGGTGGAGGATGCAGTGATCTTCCTCCTACATCGTTCTCTGTCCCACCTGGAGAAGCCTGGGAGCACTGTGAGAATCATGTTCTTTGATTTCTCCAGTGCTTTCAACACCATCCAACCAGTGATCCTGAAGGACAAGCTACTGTGCGCAGGGGTGGACCAGCACCTGTCATCGTGGATCCTGGATTACCTCACAAACCGACCACAGTTTCTGAGAACCCAGGATTGTGTGTCTAATACCATCATCTGCAGTACGGGGGCCCCCTAGAGAACAGTTCTGGCTGCCTTCCTGTTCATCCTCTAGACTGCTGACTTTTCACACAACACACCACAGTGCCATCTACAGAAGTTCTCTGACGACGAGCGCTGGGAACAATCCCTAATTTCCATAATCAATTCAATTCAGATTCTTCCAATTCTGAATCGATTCAATTCCAATTTGATTCGATCTGGGAAATTACCATTTTAATAGCCATTTTACTTGCCAGGAAAAAAAAAATCTTCAAGACCTAATGCTGCAAATTGTACCAAGAATGCTTTAACTTTAATACATAAATTATCACATACAGAACTGACCCAAAATCAGTTATGATAATGCACTTTTTATTATTTAACTTATGATTTCACAAAGTGCTAACAAGTGCTTTCTTTAGTGCAAAGCGTCCAGTTAACAACCCAGAGTAAGTAAACAAATTCAATGCATGAAGCATGTAGACATACAGTATTCTCACTGTATTTCAGTCCCTCCAGGATTTCATCGGCTGTTTTTATGATTGTTGTGGCCCAAAAAGCCTGAATTTGTGGGAGCTTTTCCAAAAAGTTAGTTTTTTTGCACTGAAAGTTGTGTGAGGAAGTACAGATTTTAAAGTAGCTGCTTTTTCCATAGTTTACAGTGATGCTGTTCTATGTAACACCACAAGAAAAGCACAGGATTGCCAAAAATTTCCTGTTAAACAATAATTTATGTAGAATTACATGCTCAGTAAAACTGTCAAAAAATGACCAACATTGTATTCTTGCTGAGAACTTAAAGTAAAAAAAGACATAAAAGAATTAGTCATTACAACATCTAAATTGCACTGAATGCATATTGGAGTATGGAGGAAATTATGGCACCAGCTTCTTGAATCTTGAATTTACAGACTAAGACCCTGAAAAATTTGAGGTCTTCTTCTGTACTGAAATCCACATGAAGCGGGGATGGCTCCTCCTGACAACCTCTTCCCTTCAGAACGTCTCGGTGCAGGATGGACCTTGAAGTGGAAACCCAGTCTTCACGGATGTGAAGGGGAGGTGAAAAGAATAGATTTCACAGTAAAATAATATTTTTAAATCCCCACACCACAGTAGGGTTTAATAATTTAGTTTCTTTTATTTTTTGTTGTTCATATTTTAACTACAAATTCACTTTCAATTTTTGAAACGGGTTTCAATTCATTTCCTAGGAAGCTCAATTCAGTTTAGTTCTGAGTAAAAATTGCTCGAACTGCAGCCTTTATTAATTCTGCCATTTTCATTTTATTGTGATTCATTATCTTCAAATCTCTCACTTAAGTGCTAGAAGTCCATAATCTAATAAAATATACCTTTATTCTGCATTTATTCACAGATCTTAACCAACAGTTAACTCTGTATCCATAGTTTGTAAAAGAAAACACCATCATCCTGGATAAATTATTAATTTACGACACAAATGCTATTTTACTTATAATTTCAGCAGCTCCAAGTCTCCCTCTCTCTTCACGGGTTTCAGCCAGTCTCTGTGCATTTTCAGTTTATCAATTGTCAAGTTTATGTTCCAACTCAGTGGTGCACGTAGTACAAAACCGTTTATCTCCGCTTTATGAAAAAAATTCCAAAGCTGTTGAGGACAGTCTTTACAGTGACTTATGTTGATAAATGAAGAGACACGCACGTTAACAAATCCGCTCATGTAAATACAGAAGACGTGCGCACGTGCCATAGGGAACTCTTGCCGGATAAGAACCGTTTTAACACCACAGAAGAAGAACTAGCATATCCGTTAGCTTGTTAGCTGTTAGCTCCGTTAGCGCTTCGGGTGTTTCTGGTTCTTGGCCGCAGTTCCTGACTCCCTGACCCGGTTTCGACCCAATCAGATTCAGCAGACGTTCACAGACATAAAAGCATTATATCGGCTCAGTCAAACGTGAATCCATCCATATCGTTGTATCAATCTTTTGAGCCCACCCCTACTGATGACTCTGCGATCATCAGCCTCATCTCTGATCTGATGGGGATGACGTGGTGTACAGAAGACTTATCCAGGACTTTGTGGACTGGTGCCTACAGAACTGTCTCCAGATCAATGCGAGGAAAACTAAGGAGCTGGTGGTGGACTGCCGCAGGCGAGGACAACCACCCACGGCACCAGTAAACATCCAGGGAACAGACATTGAGATGGTGACATCTTACAAGTACCTGGGTATTCACCTGAACACTAAACTGGACTGCTCACACAACACCAACGCGCTCTACAAGAAGGGGCAGCGCAAGCTGTTCCTCCTGAGGAGACTCAGGTCTTTTGGAGTGCAAGGGGCATTCCTGAAGACCTTCTATGACTCGGTGGTGGCATCAGCCATCACATTTGGAGTGGTCTGCTGGGGCAGCGGCATCATGGCAGCCAACAGGAAGAGACTGAACAGACTGATTAAAAAAAGCTAGCTCTGTTCTGGGGTGACATCTGGACCCAGTGGAGGAGATAGGAGAGAGGAGGATGGTGGCTAAGGTGTCATCTTTACTGGAGTCCAAGTCCCACCTCACACAGGACACGCTGAACGCACCGAGGAGCTCATTTAGCGGTAGGCTGTGCCATCCTAGGTGCATGACGGAGAGGTTCCGCAGGTCCTTCCTGCCTACGGCTGTCAGACTTTATAACCTAACCAGGGTTGCTCATAGAGGACGTACTGAATGTACTAAACGCAACAACCTTGCACAATAAAAATAGTCCCCTCCAATACACAACTAGGACAAAATCAATCATTACTGAGGGTGGCAACAACACTGATTCAAATACGAAATATACTGTCTGGGTACATATTCATATTCCATCCATCCATCTTCTACCGCTTTTCCGGAGGTCTGGGTTGCAGAGGCAGCAGTTCAAGCAGAGAAGCCCAGACTTCCCTCTCCCCCGCCACCTGCTCCAGCTCTTCAGAGAGGATACCAAGGCGTTCCCAGACCAGCTGGGAGACATAGTCTCTCCACCGAGTCCTGGGTCTGCCCCGGGGGTCTCCTCCCAGTGGGACGTGCCTGAAACACCTCAAGTGGGAGGCGCCCAGGAGGCATCATAATCAGATGCCCATACCGCCTCAACTGACTCCTTTCAATGTGGAGGAGCAGCGGTTCTACTCTGAGCCTCTCCCGGATGACTGAGCTCCTCACCCTATCTCTGAGGATGAGTCCAGCAATCCTACGGAGAAAGCTCATTTCAGCCGCTTGTATCAGCAATCTTGTTCTTTCGGTCATTACCCAAAGCTCGTGACCATAGGTGAGAGTAGGAATGTAGATTGACTAGTAAATCGACAGCTTTGCCTTAGAACTAAGCTCCCTCTTCACCACAACAGACCGGTACAACGTCCGCATCACTGCAGATGCTGCTCCAATTCGTCTGTCAATCTCTCGCTCCATTTCCCCCTCACTCGTGAACAAGACCCCAAGATACTTAAACTCCTCCACTTGGGGGAGGAGCCTGTCCCCAACCCAGAGAGGACAATCCACCTTTTTCTGGCTGAGAACCATGGACTCGGACTTGGAGGTGCTGACTCTCATCCCAGCCGCTTCACACTCAGCGGCAAACCGTCCCAGCAAGAGCTGTAGGTCATTGCTGGATGAAGCCAACAGGACAACATCATTTGCAAACAACAGAGATGAGATCCTGTGGTCACCAAGCATGACACCCTCCATTCCCTGGCTGCACCTAGAAATCCTGTCCATAAAAATTATGAACAGGATCGGTGACAAAGGGCAGCCCTGGTGAAGTCCAACTCTCACTGGGAATGACTCCGACCGAGTGTTGGCAATACGAACCAAACTCTCACAACGGTCGTACAGAGACCAAATAGCTCGTAACAACAAGCCCGATACCCCATACTCCCGAAGCACCCCCACAAAAAAACACGAGGGACGTGGTCAAATGCCTTCTCCAAGTCCACAAAACACATGTAAACTGGTTGAGCAAACTCCCACGAACCCTCGAGAATTCTCGAGAGGGTAAAGTGCTGGTCCGATGTGCCACGGCCAGGACGAAAACCACATTGCTCCTCCTGAAACCGAGGTTCGACCAACGGCCGGACTCTCCTCTCCAGTACCTTGGCATAGACCTTCCCAGGGAGGCTGAGGAGTGTGATCCCTCTAAAGTTGGAGCACACCCTCCGGTCCCCTTTTTTGAAGAGAGGAACCACCACCCCGGTTTGCCATGCCAAAGGCACTGCCCCCGACCTCCATGCAATGTTGCAGAGGCGTGTCAACCATGACAGCCCAACAACATCCAGGGCCTTGAGGTACTCAGGGCTAATCTCCAGGGATGGCAACAGGAAATTCTGATTTCAGCTGAAATCTAATTTGGTCGATTGACTTACGGGGGGGCCGGGGGGGGCGCAGCCCCCCTGAAGCTGGGAGGTTTTCAGTAAAATACAAGTAATTTAGACTGAAAAAAATGATTAAAAAATGAAATACTAGACTTAGATAAATCATTAAATTTAATGAAAAGTTAACTTACTTTTTCTTCAATGTTGTCTCACTGTCTTTAGTCCAACATATTTAACAGTTCTATTAGAGTTTTTTACACTATTTACACTGGTCACCACGTCACTTCTAATGTGAAACTTTCTTCCTTTTGGCAGCAAGCTGTGTCAGTCTCTGAACTTTGAACTTCATCTCCTTTTCTGGTTTCTTCAGAAACTGTCCAAGTGTTTCTGTTACCTCATTGAACTTTGGGCCAATTTTCACCTTTACTGTCACTTCGCTCCCCGAAGCTCCTGGGTTTTTATGATTTTTAAGTACCAGAACTGTGCTTACATGACATAAAACAAACAGCTGAATGCCACTTATTACTGTATAATATTGACTTATGTTCCAAGAAGATAGCATTCCTAAACTAGAAAAGCACTCAGAGCGCATCCCTCCGCCAAGGCTCCTTCCGTTTGTCATGGATCAACTCCAAAATGTAATGGTTTTGTGTGTAGGCCTATAGTCACTTGTGGTGAAAATTGCATCAAAGTCTGTCCATCAGTTTTGGAGTATTGTTGCTAACACAATGTGAGAAGATAAGCGCCTTGGCTGAGGTATGCATTCTCAGATCATCACCAAAATATAATGGGTTCCTCTCTAGCCCAAGAACCACCTCTGGTGAAAATTTTATCCAAATCCATCCAGTAGTTTTTGTGTAATCCTGCTGCACAAATACAAAAAAAGCCCTTGATGGAGGTATGCACTCTCAGATCATCACCAAAATCTAATCATCTGTTCCCCGTGCCATTGCACACCTTTCCTGAAAATTTCATGAAAATCCGTCCATAACTTTTCCTTGCTAACAAACAGACAGACAGACAGACCAACGCCGATGAAAACATAACCTCCTTGGCGGAGGTAAATATTCCAACAAGCATTATCCATCACATGCTTTAACACTTGATCAAATCAAAATCAGTTAATTTTATCTATTCCATAATAGAAATAAAATTCCAACATACCATTACTTTTTATAATTTCAGCATTCATTTCAGATCACCAGTTTCAATCTCCATTGAGTCTTGAGCAGCTCATTTTCCTCCCCCGCGCAGCTCAGCTCAAACAGCCGCTGTACGCTGCACTCAAACGGAAACCGAGTCGACTGGACTCCTGAACGGGAGCAGGCGTTCTGAGGTTAAAACAGCGCTCATTACCCACGTCTCGGACATGGGCATAGCGGCCGTCGTGGAGCAATGCGTTGCCGGTTCTTGGCAGCCGCTCACCTTTTTTTTAAGCAGGTCTTTGCACGACAGTGAGCGTAAATACAGCGTGTTCGACAAAGAGTTAATGGCTCTCTACCTGGCGTACGCCACTTCCGGTTCTGGCTGAAAGGGCACACTTTCACTGCGTCGTGGACCATAAGCCGCTAACGTACTTAACGTACATATAATATACAAATAAAGCGGAATTCGGTGAATTACCGGAAAAATCACATCCCTGAGAACAAGCCGAAATGAATTTTTGACAAAGCATACAAGCCATTTGATTGGTCCAATCGTTTGCAACTATCCAATCGCAGGGCTGTTTACAATACAGCAGTAGCTTGAGTACATCTGGGTTATCGCGAGACTTCGGGGAAGCGCCGAGCGCGTATGTTTTTTTTTTCCAAACTTTATTGAGAACAAGGTAAAGGTACAAAATTATGACATTGATGATGATAAAATCGGCGGAAATCCGCGGATCGGCGGAAAATTGCCATCCCTGAATCTCGTCCACCTCCGGGGGTGGACGAGAGAACATATTCATATTCTGCAGGGTAATTTAACAAACCATAATGCTGCTTATTCCATCTAGCTGCAATGCTTCTGCACTGTGTATATATCTGTGTACATATGTATATTCATCTACTGCTTTGGCTAACCAGTTCTTATTATCTTATTAAGTATTGTTCTGAGTGCTGCTATCCCTTTGCTGCTGTAATCCTGGAATTTCCCCATTGTGGGACTAATAAAGTCTTATCCTTCTTAAGTAGCTTTCCTTTAATTGAGCTCACCTGGCAAACTACTTATGACAGGTGTCAGATTAATATCAGTGATCCCAAAAGCCCTGAGACACAATACCATCCATGAGTTTAATTGAAAAACAAAAAACTGAATGTTTATGACAGTAAAATTCCATCTGCAATATAATTTGGAACATGGGTGTATAAAACCGAATTTAGTTTCTTAAATTTTTTTTATCATTGCAGTTGAGCTGCAGGTTTTTTTCAGCTGTTGTTTTATCACTGTATTTATATATCTGTACTGTCAGGAGTCTCCTGTGTGAGAACTGTGTTATAATATTCTAAAAAGTATTCTGTTATGTAGTACAGTATCTCAGCTCGGTGGGGCAGTGGTTAGCACTGTGGCAGCACAGTAAGAAGGTCATGGGATCGATTCCACCCCTGACCATCAGTGACCCTTCTGTGTGGAGTCTGCATGTTCAAATCAAATGTTCAAATCAAATCAAATCAAACTTTATTGTTATATTGCTGTACATACAACTGTAGTGCAGGCAAGATGAAATTGCGTTTCTCTCGGCATCCATATAAGCAGCAGCATGATTTAAGACACATTCCCACATAGCTCCCCCATCCATTCACACATCCCTGAGACATACTTGGGGAAAAAAAAGAATAACTAACTATAATATACAAAATGTCCGTAGGTGCAGTAGTGTGTATGAGAGATTCCGGGTCAACTGTTCAGCATCCTGACAGCTTGTGGAAGGAAGCTGTTGATCAGTCTGGTGGTTCTGCCTCTGATGCTCCGGAATCGTTTACCAGATGTTCTCCCCATGTCTGCGTGGGTTTATGCTGGTTTCCTCCCACAGTCCAAAAAACATGCAGGTTAGATTAATTGGGGACTCTAAATTGGCACTAGGTGTGAATGTGTGTGTGTGTGTGTATGTGTGTGAATGGTGAAGGGATTGGCACTGCGGCTGCCTCGTCCATCTAGGTGGATGCCCTGTAATTTCCCCAATGTGGGACTAATGCAGGATTTTATATTTTATTTACACACACACACAAGTTATGGATATTCGGCTTTCGGGTGAAATGTCTGGATTAGGGATGGGCATAATTTACCGATTAACCGATAATTGATCATTAAGAATTTCACCGAGGACGTTCATTTTCGTCGACAAACCGTTTTTTTTTTTTTTTTTTAAACAATCCGAGGTTATTAAGGCCTAGTGCACGGCCGTCCTCAAACAATGCAATGGCAAAATTTGGGCACCAGGGGGCAACATTACACCATCGCCGTACCCTGGCGTGCCTCCGTTGATACATGCGGGCTTCCGTAGGGCGATCGCCAAATCATGAGGCGGTTACGGCGAAGTGTTGCGTGGGACCATTTCAATTTAAAAAATGACCAGGTGTACTGCAATCACTGCAATGCAGCATACAAATATACCTCATCGACAGGGTCCATGGAACACCCTTATTACGCGAAGAAACCGCCAACAGTGGTTGCGCGCTGAGTAATGGCGGTCGTGAAGATTCTTTTTTTTTTTTTTTCAGAAACTTTATTGAAGATTCGGTGTACACACGTCGAGGGAAGCTGCAGGAGGCGGCGTAGTGCCTCGACGGGAAGACTATTTCGCACAAAATGGCACAAGAGAACAGCAAAAAGTTCCACGCGGCTAGACTAAGCAATACGAGCGATAGAGCAATGAATGCGGTCTTCGTTTGTTGGGTGGCCGCTCGGCAGGGAGAGAGAGCTGGGTAAAACGTCTCGGCCAATCAGCTTGCGGGGTGAAACGTCTCGGCCAATCAGCTTGCGAGATTCCCGAGCCGAGCAAACACGAGAACAGAGAGAGAGAGAGATTTGAGAGAGAGAGGTAGATTTGAGTTGTGCGGCTCTCCGTGCCCTCGGTGCTGATACCTGATGTTCTAATGTAGTCTACCTACCTAAAAATGTTAATGATTAACCGATTATTAATCATTAATTCTCCCGGCGATCGGTGAAGAAAATTTCACCGAATGCCCATCCCTAGTCTGGATGCACCTAAAATGCACTATAACCTGTACAGGCAAACTTAATTTGACCTACTCTAACCTTTTGAATGTGCATGTCCAACTTTTCAATGTTTCAGTACTTTTTGCATAACTTGCTGTTCTCTAACAAGGTGCTTAACGGCAAAATTCACAACAGGTGTTTTGATCCATGAATCGACCAATAAATTTTCTGGTTCAGTTAGAATTGGTATTTAAACAGTCCTCTTCATCATGCTGTTCAATTAATCAACAGTACCTCGTCATCGCGAGGCTTCAAACCGGATGTTCTCAGAGGGGAAGCGGCCACTGAGCTTAGTGTCACAGAGGCGGTGTGTCAATTCAGGTTCTGCATCCTCCAAGTGCACATTTCTAGACCAGATACGTCACTGTGCTGCATCCAAGGATGTCCCATTCTGTGGGCTCCTTCACATGCGGCCGACAAATGCAGCCTTCAAAACCCCGAAAACCAAGGATACATGTAGAGTATCCTCGTGGCCCTAACATATCCCAGCATTCAGCGCGTGGCTCAGCCTGGCTTCTTCTTCCTTCTTTTTTTTTTTTTCTCTCTGCTCTGGCAGAAGCAGAACAAAGTTAGAAACAGTTCAAAGAAAGTGTTTTGCTTGAATTATGCAGCGGCTTGAATGTGAACACACCAATAATCCAGAAAACAGCAACATCTGATTATTTAAGCTCAGGTTACCTGACATTTTTTTCTGATGTGCTGTATGCTTCACATAATGTATTAATTAAACATGGTGAACTGTTATTTTTTTGTGAAGTCAAACCTTTTTTTCATTAATGTCAGTTTATAGCACGTGAACACGCAGCGGTCTCTCTTCTCTCTTTGTGTTTTGTGCCACTTAGTGTTGTTTAAATTACGCCTAAGCGTATATTCATGTGTTTAATGTACATATATGATGCTGCACACAAGCTACAGTTGCCACAGCCTCCTGGAGATAAGGAATATGACCAAACATTACGTCTTGGACCACAGAGGAATTCCGTGGCTTTCATCAGAAAGCACTGTATACATTTTCACTGTTGCGCAGATGACACACAACTATACCTGTCAATGAAGCCCAATGACTGTGATCAGTTGGCCAAGTTAGATGCCCGTCTTAAGGACATCAAAGCTTGGATGACTTGTAATTTTTTACTATTGAACTCTGATAAGACTGAAGTTACTGTTGTTGGCCCAAAACATCTTAGAAATTCCTTTTCAGATTATGCCCTTAATTTAGATGCGGCCACTCTCACTCTGAACAGTTGTGTGAGGAACCTTGGAGTGATTTTTGACCAGGATTTGTCCTTTAATTCACATATTAAAACTGTTTCTCGGATCGCCTTATATCATCTGCGCAATATTGCCAAGATCAGGAGCATCTTGTCTCTGGGTGATGCTGAGAAACTGATTCACGCCTTTGTCAGTTTGCGATTAGATTATTGTAATTCTCTATTATCTGGTTGTCCTAAAGTATCTTTAAAAAATCTTCAGTTGATTCAAAATGCTGCTGCTAGAGTTTTAACTGGTTCTAGAAAAAAAGATCATATTTCCCCGGTTCTGTCCTCCCTCCATTGGCTTCCCATTGAATTCAGAATCAAGTTTAAAATCCTTCTTCTTACTTTCAAAGCTCTTAACAATCTGGCCCTCCAATATATAAAAGATCTGATATTACCTTACCATCCTAATAGAGCATTACGCTCCCAAAATGCTGGCTTACTTGTGGTGCCCAGAATCTCCAAAAGTACGGTGGGAGGCAGAGTCTTCTGCTACCAAGCTCCTTCTCTCTGGAACCAGTTACCACTCTGGGTCCGGGAGTCAGACTCGGTCTGTTTTTAAGAACAGGGTAAAATCCTTCCTTTTTAATATAGCTTTAGTTTAAGGAGGGTTTTTGTGTCTTTTAACCCCACTCTGTTCTATTGTTATCTGATCCATACTGCTGGTTGACCTCCAATATTGTACTTGGCATCTTACTGCTATGTCTTTATGACTGTCCTTTCCATCCTCCCTATCCCCTTATCCCCAGCCAGTCGCAGGAGACGACTGCCCCTCCCTAAGCCTGGTTCTGCTGGAGGTTTCTTCCTTCCAAATGGGAGTTTTTCCCTCTCCACTGTCGCTTAGTGCTTGCTCATAGGGGATCATCTGATTGCTGGGTTTTTCTGTGACTGTGTGGTTTTTTTCTGCACTGTGGCGCCACGAGACAGCTTTTGTTGTGATGTGGCGCATTATAAATAAAGCTGAAGTGAATTGAATTGAATAGGTCTTCTCCACCAGATCTCCACACCCCGGGACTCGACTGCAGTGTCTCATACCAAATGGAGACGGCATAGATGGTGTGTGCGGCAACAAAAGAGAGGTAAACGTGGAGGTATCCGAACGAAACTAACCACTAGCCCACACAGACTCCCAATTCCTTCCCTCATTCTGGCCAACGTACGCTCACTAGACAATAAAACAGATCACATAAAGCTCCTGAGAACTACACAACATGATGCGTGGAACTGCTGTGTTTTTATCTTTATGGAAACGTGGTTAAATGACAATATACTGGACTCTGCCATTTAGTTAGCAGGGCTAAGATGCTATCGTGCTGACAGTGTGTTCAAGGGAGGGAAAACACGAGGCATCTGTGTGTACATCAGTGACGCCTGGTGCAGTGATGCAACTGTTGTACACAAACACTGCTCTCCATTGGTGGAGTTTATGATCATCAAGTGCCGACCCTTTCACATCCCGAGAGAATTCTCGTCTGTCTTACTAATCGCCGTGTACGGCCCGCCCACTGGCATCGGCAAGAGGAGTAAAGCACTAAAAGAACTCTATTAGGCCATCAGTGAGACACAAACAGCACATCTAGACAGATTTCTCATCACAGCAGGAGACTTCAACCATGCAGATTTAAAGGCCCTCCTACCAAATCTACACCATGCAGACTTTCCAACAAGAAGAGGCAATTTGCTGGACCTAATGTACACAACTAACAAGAAAGCAGACAGAGTCTCCCCCCTTCTCCACCTGGGTCTCTCTGATCACATCACCATCTTGTTAAGGCCAGCATACAAACCTAGAGTGAAAACAATCAGACCAACAAAAAAGCAGGTACGTGTATTGCCAGATAGGGGATCGGATGCTCTGAAAGACTGCTTCAGCACTACAGACTGGGATACTTTCATGCACGCAGCCAGTCACAATGGACACACAAATCTAGAGGAGTACAGTGAGGGTGCTGTAGCATACATAGCGAAATGCATTGATGATGTCACTCACTGCAAAACCATCACTGTTTGTGCCAACCAAAAGCCATGGATGACAGCAGAGGTCCACAGGCTCCTGAGGGCTCGGGACACAGCCTTCAGGGCCGGCGACACTGCAGGACTAACAACAGCTAGGGCCAACCTGTCCCATGGCATCACGGAGGCAAAATGACAGTACAGCAAGAAACTATCCGGCAACTTCAGCAACACCAGAGATGCACGTTCCCTCTGGCGTGGCATACAGACCCTCACCAACTACAAACCTTCACCTCAGACCAGTGCAAGTGACACCCCACTGCTCAACAACCTAAATGACTTCTTTGGCTGCTTTGAAGCACAAAACAGCACATCAGCACAGAAGACCACTCCTCCTCCAGACAAGCAGGTCATGAGTCTGGATCCGACTAGCGTGAAGAGGACCCTATGCAGGATCAACCCATGCAAAGCAGCTGGACCAGACAACATACTGGGTTGCGTCCTGAAGGACTGTACAGAGGAGCTCAAAAACGTCCTGGATGACATCTTCAACATCTCCCTGACTCAAGCTGTTGCCCCCACATCTTTCAAAACTGCCACCATAATACCAGTCCCAGAGAAGCCCATCCCATCCAGCTACAACGATTACCGGCCTGTAGCACTGACTCCCATCATAATGAAGTGCTTCGAGCAGCTGGTCATGCAGAACATCAAGTATACCCCCCCTTCCTCCCACGACCCATCTCAGTTTGCATACAGGTCAAACAGATCCACAGAAGATGCCATCACTGCTGCTCTCCATCCAGCTCTCACCCACCTGGACTCAAAGAACTCCTAAGTACGAATGCTGTTCTTGGACTTCAATTCAGCATTCAACACAATCATCCCCCAACACCTAATACAAAAACTCATTGGGACTCAAAACCTCTCTCTGTAACTGGGTGCTGAACTTTCTCACAGAGAGGCCACAGAATGTCCGGGCTGGTAGCAACATCTCCCAAACCATCACACTGAGCATAGGGGCCCCACAAGGGTGCATGCTCAGCCTGCTGCTCTTCACCCTGCTGACCCATGACTGTGTACCAGCCTACAACACCAACCACATCATCAAGTTTGCGGATGACACAATGGTGGTGGGCCCCATCACCAACAAGGAAGCCAACTACAGAAATAAGGTGAGCCAACTGGTCCAGTGGTGTAAAGACAATAACCTCTTCTTGAACATGGGAAAAACCAAGGAGATTGTGGTCGACTTCAGGAGGGGACACACACAGCACCCTCCTCTGATCATCAATGGTGCAGCTGTGGAGAGGGTGAACAGCTCCAAGTTCCTGGGAGTGCACATCTCTGAGGACTTCTCCTGGTCCAACAACACCACATCACTGGCCAAGAAGGCTCAAACTCGCCTCTATTTCCTTCACAAACTAAGGACAGCACAAGTCCCACCCCCCATCATGTGCTCATTCTACTGAGGCACCACTGAGAGCATCCTCACCAGCTGCATCACAGTGTGGTATGGAAGCTGCACCGCCTCCTGCCAGAAGACACTACAACACTAAGTGAAAGCAGTCAGCAAGATAATCGGTGCCCCCCCAGACATCAACCTCACCCACAGAGCCATCAACATTGCAGGTGACACCTCCCACCCCTCACACTCCCTCTTCAGCCCCCTGCCCTCGGGGAAAAGGTACTGGAGCCTCTGGGCCCGCTCCACAAGACTGCTAAACACCTTTGTTCATCAGGCCATCAGAACTCGGTCCACTCCTCCCACCCACCCCAACGCACAATAACTACCTCAGCTGCTGGCACAGAAAGACTGGCACACCAACAGTAATACATTTGCTGCTGTATGCCTCTGCACTTTACTGCAACCATTTGCACAAATGCCATATCTACTGCTGTCTGTCATTGCAATACTGATCATGTGCAGTCCTATCTGTCACTGTCTGCACCTAGACTATCATACTGAACTTGCAACTATGGGTATTACATCTCTACTTTTCTGTATATAGGATTGCTGGGTTTCATCATCGTTGATCGTTTATCTTTATTTGTACTATGGGAGGTCTGGGTTTATCTTTTGTCACCATTTGCACTATGGGTTGCATTACTGTTCACAGAATGCTGTTGTTTTTTTTTCCAAGCCTTATTCCTTTTCTTTTTTAAGTTGTGCACACCACTGAAGAGAGAAACAAATGCCATTTCACCTCTCCTGTATGTTCTGTACGTATAGCAGTATTGACAAATCTTGAATTGAATCTTAACTAATGTCAGTAACAGAAAAATACAGTATGACGTGGTTGAAATAACTTGCTTTAAGATAACTTTTAAAGTCCCGTAGAGACATCGGGAAGTTGGTGTTATTTACAGTGGTGTGAGAAAGTGTTTGACCCCTTCCTTATTTCTCATTTTTTTTGTATATTTGTCACAATTAAATGTTTCAGATAATCAAATAAATTTAAATATTAGACAAAGATAACAAGTAAACACAAAATGCAGTTTTTAAATGAAGGTGTTTATTATTAAGGGGAAAAAAATCCAAACCTACGTGGCCCTGTGTGAAAAAGTGATTGCCCCCTATAAACCTAAGAACTGGTTGGGCCACCCTTAGCACCAACAACTGCAATCAAGCATTTGCGATAACTGGCAATGAGTCCTTTACAGTGCTGTGGAGGAATTTTGGCCCACTCATCTTTGCGGATGTAGCATCATCTCACTTTGGCTCATCAATAAGAATTATTCTTCTGCTTAAAGACATTGTTTCACCCAGGAGCAGGACAGTAAAAAACTGCTCTTTTACCCCAGGCAACAACTGAACTCGCCATTCCTTTGTTAAAACCAGTCTAAGGAATCCACCCTAATGCATTTCCTGCTTTGACTTTTATAGCCCCCATAAAATGGATACATGGAACAGGCCCAAGGAGCTCCTCAGCACTACAAAGATCCACAGCTCAATACTTCCCCTTCTGGCAGCTCTGGGACATGCAGCTCTAACCAGTGCAGCTTTTCATCACATCTGGGTTAACTCAATTCTAAACCTTCTCTTTTTTTTTTTCCAGGACCATGAAAAGCAAATGGACTCTTGATGTTTATTCTGGACAATCAGTAATAGGTTTGAAATATATTAATCCGTGATTGCATATATGTGCATGTTAAAATGTTTAGATGAATGTTTATTCCTGCATGTTAATTTAGAAGCACTGGGTATAAGTTACATTAATCACTAAAGTTAGCTTAGAGAATATACATAAGTGTATAGAGGAATATTCCAGTATTAAAATGTGTATCAGGTTCGCCCAAAATGCCTCTAAAATCATGTGACTGCCAGCAGCCAATCTCTGCATGACAACAGCTCTCTCTCAGAAGCTCCAGACACAGGGATGGCAACAGGAAATTCTGATTTCAGCTGAAATCTAATTTGGTCGATTGATTTATGGGGGGGCCAGGGGGGGGGGGCGCAGCCCCCCTGAAGCTGGGAGGTTTTCAGTAAAACAGAAGTAATTTAGACTGAAAAAAATGATAAAAAAAAAAATGAAATACTAGACTAAGATAAATCATTAAATTTAATGAAAAGTTAACTTACTTTTTCTTCAATGTTGTCTCACTGTCTTTAGTCCAACATATTTAACACTTCTATAAGAGTTTATTACACTATTTACACTGGTCACCAAGTCACTTCTAATGTGAAACTTTCTTCCTTTTAGCAGCAAGCTGTGTCAGTCTCTGAACTTCATCTCCTTTTCTGGTTTCTTCAGAAACTGTCCGAGTGTTTCTGTTACCTTGCCGAACTTTGAGCCAATTTTCACCTTTACTGTCACTTTGGGCGAATGGGCAATTGTGTTTCCGTCGGAAACCGGCGGACAGAGTCGACTGGACTTCTGAACGGAAGCAGGCGTTCTGAGGTTAAAACAGCGCTCACTACCGACGCCTCGGACATGGCCATCGCGGCCGTCGTGGAGCAATGCGTTGCCGGTTCTTGGCAGCCGCTCACCTTTTTTTTTTAGCAGGTCTTTGCACAACAGTGAGCGTAAATACAGCGTGTTCGACAGAGAGTTAATGGCTCTCCACCTGGCCATACGCCACTTCCAGTTCTGCCTGAAAGGGCGCACCTTCACTGCATTCGTGGACCACAAGCTGCTAACGTACTTAACGTACTTTATCTTCCTGGAAGATAAAATAAAGTGGAATTCGGCGAATTACCGGAAAAATCACATCCCTGAGAACAAGCCGCCATGAATTTTTGACAAAGCATACAACGAGCCATTTGATTGGTCCAATCGTTTGCAACTATCCAATCGCAGGGCTGTTTACAATACAGCAGTAGCTTGAGTACATCCGGGTTATCGCGAGACTTGACCCGGGGAAGCGCCGAGCGCTTATGTAATTGTGTTGATTTTCGCTAAAATCGGTAACAATAAGGTACCTTACCCCCCCCTAAAATTTTCTCAACGGATTTAGACGATTCACAGAAATGATCAATTTGGAAATAAATTGGCGGAAGTCCGCGGATCGGCAGAAAATTGCCATCCCTGCAGACAATAGACTGTTTGTTTATTGGACTAAAAGTTCATAAAGCCCGCCCATGAAGAAAGCCTATTGGTCTGAGTTCCTGTCAATCACAGAGCCCCGGGAAAATTCTACACAGATAAAAGGCCAGAGACTCTTGTCGCCGCTGCCTTTCAGATGCCAGATTTCAGCCACATCCTCTTCTCTTTTCGGATCTCTTTCGCTTTTCGTCACCTTCTCTTTGTCTTTTTGTCTACACAGCAGAGAACTCTTCGGGAGAACAAAAGACTGCCTGAACAAAGGGATTTCTCCCACATGTTCCTTTTCAACGATCACAGAGCAGATAACTTGTAACTTTCTGTAACTATGTATTTTAATGTTTTTCTTTTCTCTTAAATGCCTAGGAATTCTTCCCTTTTGGGCTCAAAATTCTAATCCGGAGTTAAACTCCAATCCTAGACGTTATATCACTTTTTCTTTGTTAAACTTTCTGTAAAACCACCGTTTTTAATTTTAATGTAAGCTTTAATCTTGACTTTATTTTTATAATACTTTTTTTATTGACCAATCCCACACCAGAAGCTCTTTTACTTTAAGTCCGAAACTCTTTAATTTGAGATCAGATTAGATATATTTAATTATTCTTGAAGACCTCTGGGAGCCGCTTGTCCACGAAGGAGAAAGAACGCGCAGCCCTCTTCACCACACGCTGAAGAAACGTCGGCATCATCTTGCTTCGACCCAAGTTACAACTGTGGGTCATACAGTCAAAATCCAGCCTCTTCGACCGCTTGACTTTAAAGGTCAAACTGTGGACCTTGAAATCGCAGATATTTCCTCTCTAACATCCACGAAATCTTTGGCTGAGGACGACGCCAACTAAGAATCCCCGAGGAATCACCGAAGAATCACGTGAGCTGCAATTTTAATTCATCTGCTGAATCAAATGTCTGAGGTTCGATAATAATTTGATATCTAATAAGATAAGATAAGATAAGCCTTTATTAGTCCCACAATGGGGAAATTCCAGGATTGCAACAGCACAGGGATAGCAACACTCAGAGCAACAATCAGAAGGCAAGAAAAAACAACATCTAGTAAACATATGTCCATATTACTATAAATGTATATACTGTATATAGACACACAGTGCAGAGCATTATGGTTGGTTGGTGAATGTGCAGCAGAAAGATCAAATTAAGAAAGATCAAATCAGATGCAAATTAAGAAGCCATTAACATAACTCCTCTTTTTATTAAAATTCCATTTTTATTTTCTTAAGATTAATCCAGAACTTTTCATATAATTAGTAAACTTGCTCCATAAATTTACGTTATTTCCATAATCTGTTAACTCAAACTGATCGAAATTCGTTTTTCAGTTTAACCCTGGTTCCGAAAATATTGACATTGTTAATCTATCATTTACAAGATTAATTTTATGGTTAATGAAATTACTGCAATGTCTGTTAATCATTCCATTTAATAAATATGTGAAAATGAGAGAAGTTGTTGAGAATTTATTTCATTTTGAGTCTGGTTCAAGCCCCCAGTATTGAATTCACTGAAATTTTGAGACTGATTATCAATTAATTTATTGAATGATTAAACTGGTATAAAGTGAAATTAAAGATTAAATTGTTTCTTAGAGATAGAAGCTGGTGCCCACGAGTGTTATTAACTTTTCCAGTATATACGAACCGAGATTTCATCTCCGATTCCAATACATTAATATAAATTAAATAATTTTTATACCTGATCATAATTATTAATTCATATACTCCTACACGGAATTGTTGTAATTCAGCCACATTGGAGGGTTTCTGAGCATGAACCGCCTTTTTAATGTCATGCCACAGCATCTTAATCGGATTCAGGTCAGGTCATTGACTAGGCCACTCCAAAGTCTTCATTTTGTTTTTCTTAACCCATTCAGAGGTGGACTTGCTGGTGTGTTTTGGATCATTGTCCTGCTGCAGAACCCAATTGCGCTTCAGCTTGAGGTTACGAACTGATGGCTGGACGTTATCCTTTAGGATTTTTTGGTAGACAGCAGAATTCATGGTTCCATTTACCACAGCAAGTCTTCCAGGTCCTGAAGCAGCAAAACAGCCCCAGACCATCACACTACCACCACCACATTTTACTGTTGGTATGATGGTCCTTTTCTGAAATGCTGTTACTTTTACGCCAGATATAATGGGACACACCTTCCAAAAAGTTCAACTTTTGTCTCGTCAGTCCACACAGCATTTTCCCAAAACTCTTGGGGATCATCAAGATGTTTTCTGGCAAAAAGTGTTTGCTCCCTTCCTGATTTCTTTTTTTTTTTGTACGTTTGTCACACTGAAATGTTTCAGCTCATCAAACAAATTTAAATATTAAAATAAAGGTAACACAAGTAAACACAAAATGCAGTTTTTAAATGAAGGTGTTTATTATTAAGGGTAAAAAAAAAAATCCTACCTGGCCCTGTGTGAAAAAGTGACTGTCCCCCGTTAAAGCATTTATTAACTGTGGTTTATCACATCTTTGGAAAGCTGAGTTCAATTTCTCTAACTACACCCAGGCCTGATTACTGCCACACTCAATTGTTCTCAATCAAGAAATCACTTAAATAGGACCTGCCTGACAAAGTGAAGTAGACCAAAAGATCTTCAAAAGCTAGACATCATGCTGCAATCCCAAGAAATTCAGGAACAAATGAGAAACAAAGTAATTGACATTTATCAGTCTGGAAAAGGTTATAAAGCCATTTGTAAAGCTTTGGGACTCCAGTGCACCACAGTGACAGCCATTATCCACAAATGGCAACAACATGGAACAGTGGTGAACCTTCCCAGGAGCGGCCACCTGACCAAAATTACCCCGAGTGCAGCAACAACTGATCCAAGAGGTCACAGAAGACCCCACAACAACATCCAAAGAACTGCACGCCTCATTTGCCTCAGTTAAGGTCAGTGTTCATGACTCCACCATAAGAAAGAGACTGGGCAAGAATGGCCTGCATGGTAGAGTTCCAAGACGAAAACCACTGCTGAGCAAAAAGAACATAAAGGCTTGTCTCAGTTTTGCCAGAAAACATCTTGATGATCTCCATGACTTTAGGGAAAATACTCTGTGGACTGACGAGACAAAAGTTGAACTTTTTGGAAGGTGTGTGTCCCATTACATCCGGAGTAAAAGTAACAGCATTTCAGAAAAGGACCATCATACCAACAGTAAAATATGGTGGTGGTAGTGTGATGGTCTGGGGCTGTTTTGCTGCTTCAGGACCTGAAAGACTTGCTGTGGTAAATGGAACCATGAATTCTGCTGTCTACCAAAAAATCCTAAAGGATAACGTCCAGCCATCAGTTCGTAACCTCAAGCTGAAGCACAATTGGGTTCTGCAGCAGGACAATGATCCAAAACACCCCAGCAGGTCCACCTTTGAATGGCTTAAGAAAAACAAAATGAAGACTTTGGAGTGGCCAAGTCAAAGTCCTGACCTGAATCCTATTGAGATGCTGTGGCATGACATTAAAAAGGCGGTTCATGCTCAAAAACCCACCCATGTGGCTGAATTACAAATATTCCGCAAAGATGAGTGGGCCAAAATTCCTCCACAGCGCTGTAAAATACTCATTGCCAGTTATTGCAAACGCTTGATTGCAGTTGTTGTTGCCAAAGGTGGCCCAACCAGTTATTAGGTTAAGGGGGCAATCACTTTTTCCACACAGGGCCATGTAGGTTTCGATTTTTTTCCCTTAATAATAAACACCTTCATTTAAAAAATGCATTTTGCGTTTACTTATGTTGTCTTTGTCTAATATTTAAATTTCTTTGATGATCTGAAACATGTAAGTGTGACAAACATGCAAAAAAATGAGAAATCAGGAAGTGGCAAAAACTTTCACACTACTGTCTTTATATATACACAATACCAAATTTATTTATAAAGCACATTTAAAAACAAAGTTGACCAAAGTGCTTCACAGTAATAAAGTACAAATAGATAAAAGATCAGTAAAAGACAATAAAAACAAGCATGCAGCAGAAAACGAAGCAACTCGCAAGTGTATAAACAAAATACCGAGCACAGCAGACAATAAAATTAAGGTGAGTTAAAAGCCAAGGAAAGAGATGTGCTTTTAAATGAAATTTAAAAACACAAAGTGAGGAGGCCTGCCTAACATGTAATGGCAACTCGTTCCACAGCCTAGGGGCTGCAGCAGCAAAGGCCCAATCCCCTCTGAGCTTCAGCCTTGTTTTAGGGACCGCCAAGAGCAGCTGATCACCTGATCTTAGGGATCGTGGTGGAACATAAGGCTGAAGTAAGTCAGAGAGGTAGGGTGGAGCAAGACTGTTAAGACATTTAAAAACAAAGGAGAATTTTAAAATCGATTCTGTAACGCACAAGGAGCCAGTGAAGGGAAGCCAGAATAGGCGAAATGTGTTCACGCCTCTGGGCTTTTGTTAAAAGGCAGGCAGCAGCATTTTGTATGTTGAAGATGAGTGATAGAAGCTTGGCTGATCCCAACAAAAAGTGCATTACAGTAATCCAAATGAACTGTGATAAAAGCATACAATAGTTTTTCTAAATCTTTCCTTGACACAATGGATTTGACTTTGGCTATTTGTCTTAACAAAAACTTTTCTGAAGGACACAGCTGATGTGCTTATCAAATTTAAAATCAGAATCCAGTTTGAGCCCCAGATAAATAACAGATTGTTTAACATGTGGTGTCAAAGAGCCAAGGTCCACATTAGTGGGGAGAGAACAAGTACTTGGACCAAACATCATTACTTCAGTTTTGTTCTCATTAAAGCTCAAAAAATGTAATAACATCCATGCTTTGAAAATTGGAAAGACAGTCCAAGAGCAGCTGGACAGAACCACAGTCATTTTGTGCCAAGGGAACATAAATCTGACAGTCATTAGCCTAACAGAGAAGGTGGAGAAAAACAAAATTAACTGTTCATTATCAAACTTTAAGAGAACAATTGATTTTTTTTTTTGATTTTTTTTAATACTTTATTGATCCCCAGAGGGGAAATTGAGGGCATCCACCTGGATGGATGAAGCAGCCACAGTACGGCGCTATCCCTTAACCATTCACACACACATTCACACCTAGGGCCACTTTAGAGTCTCCAATTAACCCCTTGCACTCCGGTCAATTTCCCTAAAAACGCCAAAAAAATAACGTACCCAAAGTAAATCAAAAGCTGTTCTTCAACCCTTTGCAGCATCTTCATGGGGTTGGTCTCATTTAAAAGAAAACACTTTGAAGTTTTTGGCAAAACAGTCATAATCTCTCTAAGTGCTCCTGCCACTGAGTAACAGTCATCTAAACATACTGAACTTGAAGAAAATAAATTTCACCTGGGTGTTTTTTTGGATACAAATGCTTGCAAATAACACACAGCTTCAGATACTGGCTGGAAAATGCAACAGAAATGTAGAACCAAGTGTTATCCAGCTGAGGTCAAAATTTTGTAACAATACCACAAAAAATGAATATATTACACAGCTTTTTTCTTAGGTTTTTCCCAGGCGTTTTTGAACTGTGCCAAATTGTGCCAAATGGCACAGTTTGGAAAAACGTCTGTAACTTTTGAATGATTCAATATAGAAGCTTCATCTTGGGCTCTAATGAAAGGTGAAGGGCTGTGTGTGTGTGTGTGTGTGTGTGTGTGTGTGTGTGGTTGTTTATTCATTCATGAATGAATGAATGAATGAACAAACAAGCCCCCACACACAAAGAAGCATGCCACGTAAAAAATGTGTGGCTTTGTTTTTTTTTTTTACAAGAAAAAATAACCCACAGTGCACTAAAAATTATACTAAAATATTTGTAATGTAGAATATAACAACTCCCACCCCCCCACCCCCCCGCTACAGAGGACAGACATCGCCCATCGCTACATGATGGAAAGCAGTGACGGTGCGCCGCGGTCTACTACGCACAGTTGGACTAAAATATCTGCAATCCACTACAGAAGAATAGCGGGGTGGGGGTGGGGTTTCACAACATGACGGGGGGGGGGGGGGGGTTGCAACATGACGGACCCGGACCGGAGTGGTCCGTCATGGTGCGATAACGCACAGTTGTAATTTACCGATTGGTCAAAAGTTATTTGGATTACAATTTTCAGGGATAAAGAATAATTTAGCTTATAACACTTACCTGTCCACAACAGCAAAGTCGCTAGCGAACTTCTCTTCCTCATTGTCAGACGAACATGACGCTGGTCCACTTGTTACGGACTCGTGGTTCTGGTCACGCGACCCAGTCAAACCATAATTCCATTATTGTGGTTTTGCGCTTCCATGATTGCGGTTTTGGCAAACGATTTTTCAAAACAAATAAGAACAGTAGTAAGAAAAAAAGACTGGCGAACGCCTGTGTGTCACCCAGCCTTACACAAAACAGCTTTCGAACTTCTGTGCTTCAATTGGCTGGCTGTATTCGCAGCCGTTGGTAGGCGGGTCCTTCTTGCTAGGTTTTCAGTCATTGGTTCTTCAAGGTTTCAGAAACCCAATTCAAGGCTCTTATTAGTCGAATGAGAGGTCAATCACATCTAAACCAATCAAAGCACTCCTTTGGCTTTCTGTTCACGGCTGTGTCTGTAGTGGAAGAACGGAAATGCAGCTTTTTTTTTCAGTGCGCTCTAGGACGCAGCGCCCTCGTGCGCTCTAGGACGCAGAGACGTGCCCGCCCGCAGTACACCGGAGTGCAAGAGGTTAACCTAACCTGCATGTTTTTGGCCTGTGGGAGGAAACCGGAGAAATCCCGGAGTAAACCCACGCAGATACGGGGAGAACATATAAACTCCACACAGATCACTGTTGGTCAGGGGCTGTGATCGAACCAGGGGTCCCATGGCCAAGGGTGTGTTGCTGTGCTGGTGCAGTGCTAACCACTGCATCACCGCACCTATATAATAATACTGTGAAGCAAGCCAGAAACTCCCATTTCTCCAAAATAATTAATACAAAAACAATCCTAGAATCCTTTTTTCCACAATTGATCACCTGATCAACCCTGATTTTAAGAAGTCTGGCAGGATGCCAACAGATGTGAGGACTTTGCAGACCACTTCAGAAGTAAAATAGATGTCCATCCATCCATCAATCCGTCCATCTTCTACTGCTTTTCTGGAGGTCCGCGTCATGGAGGCAACAGTTCAAGCAGAGAAGCCCAGACTTCCCTCTCCCCAGCTACCTGCTCCAGCTCTTCAGAGAGGATACCAAGGCGTTCCCAGACCAACTGGGAGACGTAGTCTCTCCAGCAAGTCCTGGGTCTGCCCCGGAGTCTCCTCCCAGTGGGACGTGCCCGAAACACCTCAAGTGGGAGGCGTCCAGGAGGCATAGATGTTATTAGATCCAATCTTTTATTACAAGATTCTGTTTTTGGTACTGTGGAACCTTTGCTTTTATCTGAGGAAATGCTGGAGAATTTTGCTCTGGTTGATGCTGAAACTCTTGGTTGAGTTTTCTCCCAAGTCAATCCAACAACTTGTCTTTTAGATCCCATTCCCACATCACTTTTAATAACATTTTGTGGATTTTTCCTGGAGGAACTTTTAAACATAATGAATTACTCTCTCCAGTCAGGTGTTTTCCCTGCTGTAAAACAGCAGTAGTGAGACCCCTTCTGAAGAAGAGTAATTTTGATCCTGATAACCTTAACAATTACAGAGCAGTATCTAACTTAACATTTTAAGCAAAATTTTTCGAAAAACTTGTTTTTACTCAGTTAAATTTTATTTATTTTTTTTTTTTAACATCAAATAACATATTTGATGAAAACCAGTCTGGTTTTAGGACGAACCACAGTACAGAGACAGCCCTGGTGGGGATTGTTAATGACCTAAGGCACAACATGGACTCCTGCAGAATTTCATACCTGGTTCTACTGGATCTAAGTGCTACCTTTGATACAGTAGACCACCATATTCTTTTAACCAAACTAAAAGATCTGGCTGGCCTCTCTGGTACTGTTCTTCATTGGTTCAAGTCTTATTTCACAGACAGGAACTTTTTGGTTAAGGATGGATATATGTTCTTCCAAAGTCTACAAAATAAATTGTGGTGTGCCCCAAGGTTCAATTTTAGGTCCAATACTTTTTAATCTGTACATGCTGCCCCTTAGGGATGTTATCGGGAGACATGGCGTCAATTACCATAGTTATGCTGATAACACACAGCTGTATGTCGCTGTCTCCTGATGACACGGAACCAATTAACACCCTTTTAACTGTATTTTAGACATTAAGTCATGGATGGCAGCAAGCTTTCTTCAGCTTAACCAGGACAAAACTGAAGTTTTAGTTATCAGCCCAGAAGCTCAGAGAGAGAAAATTTTACCAGAATTACATAGTTTGTCCTTTACTCCATCCCAATATGTTAAGAATTTGGGTGTTATATTAGACTGTGAGCTTGGTTTTACTCCACATATTAAAAATATAACACAAACAGGATTCTACCACCTAAAGGTATGGTCTTGGTGGGAACGGATTTGTGTGGACAAATCCGTTCCCACCAAGACCATACGGCGTCACTCAAACAACAAACCCTGGATCAACCCTGAGATAAAAACACTTCTGAGAGAGAAGAAGAGGATCTTCAGGTCGGGGAATAGGGAGATGCTGAAGTCCGTACAGAGGGAGCTGAGGAGAAAGATCAGAGTAGGCAAGGACAGCTTCAGGAAGAAGATGGAGGACAAGCTGCAAGAGAGCGACATCAGCGGGGTCTGGAGAAACCTCAAAACCATCTCGGGGCTCCAGAATACCTCCCCCCAGGCCACGGGGGGCAGGGAGTGGGCGAACAACCTGAATCTGTTTTTCAATAGGTTTGACCAACCGCCCTCCCCCCTGTCTGCACAACAACCACTGCTGCCTCTAAAGAAATCAAGTCCTGCTGCCCACCCCCCACTCCACCAACACCCCCCCACTCCCAACACACAGCCCCCCATCCTGACCCTGACCAGGACCCAGGTGAGGACGGAGCTGAGGAAGATCAAGGCGAGGAAGGCGTCGGGACCGGACGGCATCAGCGCAAAGCTCCTCAAGTCCTGTGCAGACCAGCTGTGTGGGATTGTGACGTATATCTTCAACCTGAGCCTGAAGCTGGGGAGGGTACCACAGCTGTGGAAAACATCTTGTGTGGTACCTGTACCAAAAACTTCCCACCCCAAAGACCTGAACAGCTACAGACCGGTGGCCTTGACGTCCCACTTGATGAAGACCCTGGAGAGACTGCTCCTTGCTCACCTCCACCCCCTGGTGAAACCAGCGATGGATCCACTTCAGTTCGCCTACCAGCATGGCACTGGGGTGGAGGATGCGGTGATCTTCCTCCTTCACCGTCCTCTGTCCCACCTAGAGAAGCCCGGGAATATGGTGAGGATCATGTTCTTTGACTTCTCCAGTGCTTTCAACACCATCCAACCGATGATCCTGAAGGACAAGCTGCTGCGCGCAGGGGTGGACCAGCACCTGTCATCATGGATCCTGGACTACCTCACGAACCGGCCTCAGTTTGTGAGAACCCGGGACTGTGTGTCTGACACGATCATCAGTAGCACGGGGGCCCCCCAGGGAACGGTGCTGGCTCCCTTCCTGTTCACTCTTTATACTGCGGACTTCTCACACAACACAACACACTGCCATCTACAGAAGTTCTCTGATGACTCTGCGATCGTTGGCCTCATCTCCAATGGAGATGAAGCTGAGTACAGAGGGCTTATCCAGGACTTCGTGGACTGGTGCCATCGGAACTGCCTCCAGATCAACGCGAGGAAAACTAAGGAGCTGGTGGTGGACTGTCGCAGGCAAGGACAACCCCTCACAGCACCAGTAAATATACAGGGAACAGACATCGAGATGGTGACAGCCTATAAGTACCTGGGTGTTCATCTGAACAATAAACTAGACTGGTCACACAATACTGACGCACTCTACAAGAAGGGACAGCGCAGGCTGTTCCTGCTGAGGAGACTCAGGTCTTTTGGTGTACAAGGCGCGCTGCTGAAGACATTCTATGACACGGTGGTGGCATCAGCCATCACTTTTGGAGTGGTCTGCTGGGGCAGTGGCATTACTGCAGCCGATAGGAAGAGACTGAACAAACTGATCAAGAAAGCTAGCTCCGTCCTGGGGCAGCGCCTTGATCCGGTGGAGGAGATAGGAGAGAGAAGGACGGTGGCTAAACTGTCATCTCTGCTGGAGTCTGAGTTCCACCCTATGCAGGACATACTGAATGCACTGAGGAGCTCATTTAGCAGCAGACTACATTATCCCAGGTGCACAACCGAGAGGTTTCGCAGGTCCTTCCTACCAACGGCTGTCAGACTGTACAACCTAAGCAGGGCTGCTCGCAGAGATAGCAAAAAGACGTAACAAACTAATAGTTTTTTTGAATGCAAAGATGCAATAGACTTACACAATGGTCCCCTCCGGCATACAACTAGGAAAATACCGGTCGCTATGGAGAGTGAGAATATGTATGGGCACATAATCATACCATGTATGATAACTAAGTAGACGGTTGTGCTGTTTCATCCCATCTAGCAACAATGCTCTGCACTGTGTGTGTTTATATATTTACATATTAATTCCATCTAGCTACAATGCTCTGCACTGGGTGTGTTTATATATTTACATATTTATTCCATCTAGCTACAATGCTCCGCACTGGGTGTGTTTATATTTATATATCTATATATTTATTCCATCTAGCTACAATGCTCCGCACTGTGTGTTTATATATCTACATATTATTCCATCTAGCTACATTGCTCCGCACTGTGGGTGTTTATATATGTACATATTTATTCCATCTAGCTACAATGCTCCGCACTGTGTGTTTACATATTCATATATTTATTCCATCCAGCTACAATGCTCTGCACTGTGTGTCTGTGTGTGTGTATATATATATTTTATAGTAATATGTACATATGTATATTAGCTGCTCTTGCTTGCTTGTTTTTTTTTCTTGCCTTCTGATTGTTGCTCTGAGTGTTGCTATCCCTGTGCTGTTGCAATCCTGGAATTTCCCCGTTGTGGGACTAATAAAGGCTTATCTTATCTTATCTTAAAGAATATAGCCAGAGTCCGCCCATTTCTCTCTCGAGCAAACACGGGGATACTGATCCATGCTTTTATCACCAGCCGTATTGATTACTGTACCGGAGTGGTGGCCTAGTTGGTAGAGCATCCACCCCACGACCTCCCGGTTGTGGGTTCAAATCCCAGCCGGGCTGCAGTCTGTCCTTCTTCCACCTGCGCTCCGCTCTCCTGCACTGCCGCCTAACATCATGAGTGATGTCATTCAGCCAGGGCTGAGGTGCAGGTTTGGGGCGCCTGGTCTTCAGTGGAGCTATCAAGTCCAGAGTTTTTATGCAGGTGGAATGAAAACTCAAAGCTAACACCTCAGTATTAGGATCCATGGAGGACATCAGAGTAGCGTCAGAGTTACTAATAAAAGAAGAGGAGAACAGCACAGCAGAGGAAGGGTTAAACATGCGACAGCGCCGTGGAGGAGCGCGCAGTTTAACAGGACAGAGTAGGGGTGTTAAATAAGACAGGCATATAATTATGGCGTTACATTTGTGCCTCATTTCTGAGCAAGGAAGTGGAGATTTTGAGGAAGGAGTTAGAGATTTTGAGTGAGAAATTATTGATTTTGAGCACAAAAACGTATTTTTTGCAAGAACTTGAAGACTATAAAGCATGCACTGACAATATATTGTCCACAGATTTCCTCTCTGCTCACTCATGGTGTTTTAATTGTGCTTCTCTCGAGTCCTCTCTCTCGCTTGCTCAACTTCTCTCTCTCCTCATGCTCAACTCTACCTGTGCGCTCGCTTGACATGGAACAAAGCTATGAATGTGCCACAATTTCAACCAATCACGAGTCAGACAGGGCAAATTATGATTAGCTGGTCAATTATGATTGGCTGGTAGAACCAGCTTACGAACTTTTCAGCGCCCCCCCAGTATACCACATGGACCTTGTCGTACAATCATATCTACACCCAAATGTGTGCCGATTTTAGGGGTCGGAATTAATTTGATTCAGATCGCGATACTTGGATGCCGATTCAACGGTAATCAGGATATCGCAATAACAGAGTATCACAATCCCATATATTTCAATTTTTTTTCACCTTATATCTTGCCTCAAAGTAAAACTGTTGACATCTCTTTCATATAAATAAAGTATTCAGTCCAAACAGGTAGCAACTGGACAATTTCACAATAAATTATTTTTAAAATTAAATGGTAAATGGTGTTCACTTATACAGCGCTTTTTTACTCGTCTCTCGATGACCAAAGCGCTTTACAGAGCCTGCTGTTCACCCATTCACGCACACATTCATACACTGATGGCGGCGGATAAAAAAAAATAAATGCTCTTAAAATAAATGTTCAACTGATAAAATATAGTCTCAAAATAAATAATAATCAGTGAAGTAACGGCGAGATGGAATCACATACGTGGGCTCCAGTGTTTTAATATGTGACAAAGACCCTAACTTTCCACACCACTATATGGATATGGACGCAAGTCTTTGCATATGAAGTAGGCAACTGACTGCGTTACCGTCTTAGCTCGCTCAGAATTTGGAGGTAGCTTTAACACGCTATATGTTTCCAGAGTTGGTTGATTTTTACCCGGCAATGGTTTAGCTTCGCTGTCATCTGCTAACGCTGCTGGCCCTGGGATGGTGCTGAGCGAGGTGGTTCCCATTTTACTTTCGTGCAACACTCCTTGCAAACTGAATACATCACATCCAGGTCATCTGTTCCATCTTTGTTATAAAATCACAAAAAAGTCCAGACATTTGATTTAAACTTTGACGGTGCATTTCTCAGTTTTTTTCCCCCCGGTGTTGCTGCTCCCTCCGCCATCTTATTGCACACCTGATGCAAGTTCAGTTCACAAAACAGTTTGCCGAACATAGTTTGCAAGGTGAACTAACCTAAATGAATGGGCAGTTCTTGGCGAACTTTTTTTCTGTTTGGCTCGCGCATTCTGCAGTTGTGTAGATCAATGGTCCCCTGTCGGCTGGTTAGAGGACCATAGTAACTACGGCGTAGACTGTAGCCTACTTCAACTTCATATTACCTAAGAATTCTCCGTTATACCCCTACCAAAAACAATATTTTATGTGTGGTATCGTTTTACTTAGAAACTGACATAACCTCTACTCTTAAACTGATGGAATTGCTCAAAAAAAAGAAAGAAAAAGAAAACAAAAGGACATTGCAAACTATCTTACCTAGCCACCATCTTTGTTTTCTATGCGAGTCATCTCTCCGAGGAGTTTGGCCAATGAGAAAACAGTTCGCGGTGACCGTGTCGTTCATTTACAGAACGTAATGAACAATTCTGAACGGATGCAAACAGTTTTGTCAACTAATTGCAGGGCTGGACTGAGGTTAAATCTCATGAGCCACCTTTGCTGCAATGACTTGGCACCATCTAGTGGACTGAAAACTCCATTGATTAACTGAACACCCCAAAGTATGTTTGAGTGTGTATTTTTTTTTTTAAAAAAGATTGATCCATGCATTTTTGGATCGATGCATTGTCGAAAGTGCCCAAGTATAGCGATTCATCACTGAATCGATCTTTTTCCCACCCCTATAATAATAATAATGATGGATTGTATTGATATAGCGCCTTTCAAGATACCCAAAGCGCTTCACCCCTAGTCAATTTCTTCACACTTTTGATAAATGAGGGCCAGTGTGACACCTATATCTGATTCTGAAAAACAGAAAAAATAAAATGAGCATAGCCCCACACCCATCAGAGATACAAAGACTTTAAAAACACAAAATTGCTAGCAGTTTTAGCCATCATGAATGGGAGTTTTGATACCCAATCCTTGACCCTAGGTGCATTCCTGCAGAATGTTAAAATCTGAGGAAGAGTGCTGCCTGTCGTCTGCTTGCAGAGCTTTTGGGGGGACTGTGATGAATCTATAGTGCCCCCAACGCAAACTTTTTTTTTTTACTAACAAATGAGGACCTAGCTGCTCTTAATCTGTATTTTAATCCAGCAGAATTCTTTGGCCTTTTTAAATCAGATTTGACTATTTTTTGTTATAGATGGGGTTTGTTATTTTCAGATCATTTCAATTAAAAGGAACATGATGTAATCCTGATAATTAGCATTTTAAAATGGTGCTGCAGTCCAAATTCAAACCTCCTCTCCTGACATGGAGTCACACAGGTTTCCAATTTGAGGACAGGACCAGAGGGAGTAATAGTACACAATGACGAGTGACGGTGACTCCATTGCAGTTAGGTGTTCTGCTAATATATATAAACTGCACTGTTTTCAGGTTGGGTAGAAATAATTTCTGGTTCCATTCTCTTGCTTGTCTCCATGACTAGCGCACACCGTTTTCTCCTGCAGAAATCTGTCCATCTCTTACGTGGCAATGCGATTGGCTCTGATTCTAGGTCGTCTAGCCAACGCAGAGCAAAAACAAACCTGTACGGATAGTTTGGGGGCTTTTAAAATGGGAGTATCCTTCCTGTAATGTCAGAGAAGTCAGTTTTTCAGCAAAAATGTTTGCTCAATCATTCTTATTCTTATGGTTTATTACGTAAATATTCTTACAGATAGTTCCTTTAAGGTAGTGGCTTCAAAATAACTACCAAAAAAAAGAGGCTGTAGATGGATTTGAGCGAATTTTCCAAAAGAGCCTCCTTGAAATTTAAGACAGAACTTTTAAGTTTAAGAGTTCTGACTCTGCATGACTCACCAACAGTCTGCCCCATCTTTCCAAACGGAGCTGCAGAGCTGTAGCTGAGGTTCACCCTCTCCAGGACTTTACGAACCAGACTGAAGCCATTGCTGTGAACCCCAGAGGAGGCCACTCCAATCAGCAGGTCCCCTTCATTTATGTCTCCCAGCCTGGGCAGCATTGCTCCTCGTTCCACTGCACCCACGCAGAACCCAGCCAGATCATACTCGCCGGGCGCGTAGACGCCGGGCATTTCTGCCGTCTCACCGCCTGAATTTTGGAGGACAATACAGATGTATCTTCCTTTTCTCTATGCCAATTCATGAACCAACTTGTAATTTTATGTCTAGTACATCCGTTTTACCCAAGAGGGCACAACCGGCCAGTTCACAGGCCTTAGCAATGCTGCCGACAACCGATGCAGCCACATCCACGTCCAACCTTCCACAGGAGAAATAGTCCAGAAAGAAAAGTGGCTCTGCGCCCTGAGCCAACACATCATTCACACACATGGCCACCAGGTCCTGACCAAGGGTGTCATGCTGCCCACAGGCCTGGGCGATCTGATAATTTAAAAAAATATCAACGCAAATATTATCAACACTGTTTAGCATTGGAAAATTCATAATAAATCATTTCCTTCCCTAAATCAAATTATATCCCACCTTAAGTTTAGTCCCGACTCCGTCTGTCCCAGACACCAGGATTGGGTCAACAAATCCAGCTGCCTTCAGGTCAAACAGCCCAGCAAAGCCCCCAAGATCTGCATTACACCCTGGAATTGGAGGGAGAAAAAAGTAAACTTAGGCTCTCTTATGTAGCTTTGTAACAGCTGCTCAATTCAACAACTTTTAGAAATACAAACAGCAATTTACCAGTTTAATAACTATTAATAGCTATTAGATATAAGAAAAATTGTGTATTTAGAATAAACGTGCACCAATATAGGTAATACATACACACACATACAGATATGGACAAGTTTGTTGGCAACGTTCTGTTAAAGAAAGCAAGTCCCACAGTGGTCACTGAAATAACTTGAAACTGACAAAGGTCATAATAAATAAAATTTCTGAAAATTACCTGAATGAAAATCATTGTTTTTTAAAGGATTCTCCTGAACCAAAATTCAAAAACAAACTACTGAAACTGACATGGACAAAAATGATATGCCCTAGAAAAGATTAAAGACAATTTGACTATAGGGACATGTTAAAACTAAGGTGTGGCAGACATTCTCACGTATTGATTATTTTTTGATTTCCACAGAATTAAGGTCCAAGATTCAAAACTGCTTTTATGATAACATCGTGATCTCTGATCATGCACCCTGTTGTCTAATATATGTAGATAAAAAACTGACAAAGGAATCAGGTAGATGGCAATTTCAGCATAAATGGCTTCAGGATGAGGAATTTGTCAAGTATATAGAAAAACAGATAGACGAGTTCTTTGACATCAATACTACACAAACATCAGCATGTGTAAAGTGGGAGGCTTTCAAAGCTTTTATTAGGGGACATATTATTAGTTATACAGGATCAAAATCTAAGAAGACTCGAGAGGAGAGAACTAAATTGGAACATAAAATAAAAAGTCTTCAGGAAAAAGTGTATGCAGGAAGTGACCCAAGGTTGGAGAATGAATTACTGATTTTGAGAGCTGAATACGACAAAAAATCAGCGAATAGAGCTGCCTCGAGTCTTCTAAGATTGAAACAATCTTTTTATGAACAAGGTGAAAAATCAGGAAAATTATTAGCATGGCAGATTAAACAATTGGAAATTAAAACACCAATTACCAGTATTATAAGTAACGGACAGGTAGTTATAGATCCTTTAGAAATTAATAGAGCCTTTAGAGATTACTATGAAAAATTATATGATACCAAAAATGAACCTGATTTAACAAAACTAAATGGGTTTTTGAACGAACTATCTATACCGTGTATTCCAAATGAAAATAGGGAGATATTGGAGTCTAAAATTAGTCAAGAAGAAGTTGGGCTAGCCATTGATAATATGAAATCAGGAAAAAGTGCAGGACCAGATGGTCTTCCAGTTGACCTTTATAAAAAATTTAAGAATAAATTAATAAAACCTTTTTTGGAAATGGTTTTAGAAGCATTTCAAAATAATAATTTACCATCATACATAAATAATGCCTTAATTATACTGCTGCCAAAACCAGGTAAGCCCTCTAATAAATGTGAAAATATGAGACCAATAAGCCTATTAAACGCCGACCTTAAGATAATCTGTAAAATTTTAGCAAGACGAATACAAGAAATTTTACCAAATATTATTAATCGAGATCAGAATGGCTTTATAAAGGGAAGACAAGGCTTCCATAATGTAAGAAGACTATTTAATATTATTTATTTTAATAAAGAAGCACCGGATACAGCTCTCCTATCATTGGACGCCGAAAAGGCCTTTGATAGAGTTGAATGGCCCTTTCTTTTTGAAGTCCTACAAAGGTTTGGACTTGGAAATAATTTCATAAAATGGGTTCAAATAATATACAATAATGCTACAGCAGAAATCCTAACAAATAACAATATTTCAAAACCAATAAAAATCAATAGAGGATGTCGACAAGGCTGTCCACTTTCACCTTTACTGTTTACTATGGCAATTGAACCTTTAGCGATAGCGATACGTTTACATTCACAAATATATGGAATTAAAGTTGGACCAACAGAACATAAAATCTCCCTGTACGCCGATGACATAATTTTGTTTATGTCGAATCTAAAAAAATCAATTCCAACCTTGTTGAATTTAATAAAGAATTTTGGGGAAATATCAGGATATAAAATAAATAAAACTAAATCTTCAATATTAATGCTAAATGAGACCCAGAGAAATTACCCAGCCCCTGAGGTAAATCAATTCAATGTTGTAAATCAGTTTAAATATTTAGGAATCCAAATTATGCCTAAGCTAGAATCAGTCGCCAGCGTCAACTATGAAGCCTTAATGTCAGATATCAATGAGTTAACTCAGAGATGGATGTCACTACCAATGTCGATGATCGGGAGAATCAATATACTTAAAAGTAATATTTTACCTAAAATACTTTATTTATTTCAATACGTTCCCTTATCACCACCTTTAGATCTATTCTCAAGAATAAAAAAAAAGTTAGTGGAATTTATATGGAACAACAGGAGGGCTAGATTACGTTTGTCTTTATTATATTTACCATTTGATCGTGGAGGTCTGAAATGTCCAAATTTTATGTTGTATTATTGGTCGGCACAACTGAGGTCTATGACATATTATTTTTCATCAAATGATCTCCCTCACTGGACTGAAATGGAATCATACAATTTACCTTTACCTCTTCCCATATTCATATACTCAGATTCGGCAAAAAAATTACAAAAACAAGTTAAAAATCCATTTGTAAAGCATATGATCAAAATATGGTGTGAAGCTAAAAACTATTTAAAAGAACCACAGTTATTGTCACAATTTAGTCCAATATGGGGTAATCAATATTTTAAACCAGGGAGAGCGGACGCTGTATTTAAAGTATGGAATTTAAAAGGGATACAAAAGATTCAGGATTTATATTTGCCATGTGCAGAAAACATAATGTCTTTTGAAGAGCTGAGGATCAAATTTAATCTCAATAGAACACATTTTTTTAAATATCTTCAACTTAGAAACTTTATTCGATCAAATCAAAATAAAGCTCTCACTCGACCTATCTATTCATCCTTGGAAAAAATGATGATGAAAGATAGTAAAAGAAAGGGTATTATTTCAGAGTTTTATAACTCATTGACACTATCTTCAAGTGAAAATTCACTGAAAAGATTAAACTACTGGAAAGAAGATCTGCAAACTGAAATTTCAGAGGAACAATGGGAATTGGCGTGTACAGAAGCTCAAACCAAATCAATAAATGTACGCCTTAAATTGATACATTTCAAATGGCTAATGCGGATGTATGTTACACCGGAGGAGTTAAATAGATATAACAAAAATATACCAGATACATGCACAAAATGCATGGAAAGTAAAGGAACCCTATTTCCTTGTTTATGGGAATGTAGATTAATAAGAATGTTTTGGGAAGAGGTGAGGGTAACAATTGAAAAAATAATCTCAAAACAAATCATATTGAATCCTAAACTGTTTTTGTTGGGTCTGTACCCAGAAAAGCATAATTTTAATAAAAGTGAAAGAACATTCATAGACCTCAGTTTGCTTAATGCCAAAAAATGTATTGCACTATTATGGAAAAAGACTCATAGACCAGATGTGACTCAGTGGTTAAGACAGATGTTAACAAACCTTCCATTAGAAAGAATAACATATATACTGAAATCAAAGGAAATTGTGTTTGAGAATATATGGAGACCTTTTATTGATTATGTAAAAAATTTAAACATAACTCTTGAAGAAGAAGGTGAATGATGTGTGTGGACCTTGTAAATTCCAAACTGGTGAACATAATATGTATACTTATGTATTGGATTGTCTAGACTAAACAGAGGAGCATTGTTGAAGACTTGATTTTGTTGGTGGTTGTTGGTGTTTTTAGTGCATTTTTTTTTTTTTGTAGTACTTTAGTGTTAGTGTTTGATTGTTTGTATTATGTTTGTTAAAAAAAAAAAGGTTCAATAAAGATATTGTGGAAAAAAAAAAAAACTAAGGTGTGGCCTGTAATTAGCATCACAAGTGTCTTCACACTTGTAATTAGTCAGTCCGCCTATTTAAAGGGTGAAAAGTAGTCACTGTTCTGTTTGGTGTCATGGTGGGTACCACACTGAACACGGATCACAGAAAGCCAAGGAGAAAGTTGTCTCAGGAGATTATAGACAAGCATTTTAAATGTAACTGTACAGGACCATCTCCAAGCAGCGTGATGTTCCTGTGACCACAGTTGCCAATATTACTGAAAAGTATAAGGTTCATGGGACTGTAGCCACCCTCCCAGGACATGGATGCAAGAGAAAATGCAACCCCAGATTGATCAGAAGACTAGTGTGTATTGTAGAAAGAAACTAGGAAACCATCCAAAATCATTCAAGCTGAAATCCAAGGGCAACATATGTCACTTTCTGAACAATAATGAACTCAATGGTAAAAGACCAAGAGGTCTCCACTACTGACAGAAAAACATTAAAAAACCAACCAAAATGCATGCCGACAAGCCCCAAAGTTTCTGGGAGGTTGTTCTTGTGGACTGATGAGACAAAACTGGAGCTTTTGAGCCAGTCACATCAGCTCTATGTTTACAGAAGGAAAAACGAAGCAAGCACATTAATTACTGTGAAACATGGAGGAGGCTCGGTTATGTTCTATGGCTGCTTTGCTACTTATGGCACAGAGTGTCTTGAATCTGTGCAGGGTACAATGGAATCTCCAAGACTACCAAGGCATTCTGGAGTGAAATTTGCTGCCCAGTGTCAGAAAGCTTGGTCTCAGTTGCAGGTCATGGGTCCTCCAATGGGATAATGACCCAAAACACAAGGCTAAAAACACCCAAGAATGGCTAAGAACAAAACACTGGACTATTCTGAAGTAGCCTTCTACGTATGAGCCCTGATCAAAATCCTACTGAGCATTTGTTGAAGGAGCTGAAACATGCAGTCTGGAGAAGACTCCCCGGGGTTTCCTCTGGTAATATTTCTGGGTGGCGGCCCGCCACGCCAGAAAAATTTCCGCCGTGCTTATAAAGATATAAATTTAAGAAAAATATATGAAGCAATGTTCCATGGCCTCACCGAACTCCTCCCATACCCGGGTTTTTGCTTCAGCAACCACCCGAGCTGCACTCCGCTTGGCCTGCCGGTACACCTCAGCTGCTTCGGGAGTCCCACAAGCCAACCAAGCTTGATAGGACTCCTTCTTCAGCTTAATGGCCCCCCTCACCACTGGTGTCCACCACTTGGTTCGGGGGTTGCCACCACGAGATGCACCGACCACCTTGCGGCCGCAGCTCTGGGCCGCCGCTTCAACAACAGAGGTGGAGAACATGGCCCATTCAGACTCCATGTCTCCAGACTCCCTCGGAATGTGGTTGAAGTTCTTCCGGAGGTGGGAGTTGAAGACCTCCCGGACAGGGGCCTCAGCCAGACGCTCCCAGCACACCCTCACTATACGTTTGGGTCTACCAGGTCTGAATGGCTTCCTCCCCTGCCATCGGATCCAACTCACCACCAGGTGGTGATCAGTTGACAGCTCTGCACCTCTCTTTACTCGGGTGTCCAAGACATACGGTCGCAGGTCTGATGATACGATAACAAAATCGATCATCGACCTGCGGCCTAGGGTGTCCTGGTGCCAGGTGCACATATGGACACCCTTATGCTTGAACATGGTGTTCGTTATGGACAGACTGTGGTTAGCACAGAAGTCCAATAACTGAACACCACTCGGGTTCAGATCGGGCAGGCCGTTCCTCCCAATCACCCCCCTCCAGGTTTCACTGTCGTTGCCCACGTGCGCATTGAAGTCCCCCAGTAGGACAATGGAGTCTCCAGGAGGAGCACCCTCCAGCACCCCAGTCACAGACTCCAAAAAGGGTGGGTACTCTGAAACATCATTTGGTGCATAGGCACAAATGATGGTCAGGACCCGTTTCCCAACCCGAAGGCGCAGGGAAGCAACCCTTTCGTCCACCGGGGAAAACTCCAATATAGAGGCAGCAAGGTGGGGCGATACAAGAATACCTACCCCTGCTCGTCGCCTCTCGCCCGGGGCAACTCCAGAAAAGGCCAAGCTCCAGCCCCTCTCCAGGAGACTGGTTCCGGAACCGGAGCTGTGTGTTGAGGTGAGGCCGACTATATCTAGCCGGTATCGCTCAATCTCGTACACCAGCTCAGGCTCCTTCCCCACCAGAGAGGTGACATTCCACGTACCAAAAGCCAGTTTAGAAAGCTTGGGATCAGTCCGCCAAGGTCTCCGCCTTTGACTGCCACCTAATCCACATAGCACCGGACTTCCATGATCCCTCCTGCAGGTGGTGAACCTACTGGAGGGCGGACCCATGTAACTCCTTCGGGCTGAGCCCGGCCGGGTCCCATGGGTGGAAACCTGGCCACCAGACGCTAGCCTTCGAGCCCCTCCCCCAGGCCTGGCTCCAGGGTGGGGCCCCGGTAACCCCATACCGGGCGGGGTACACTGAATCCTTGATATACAATTTATCATGAGAGTCTGTTGGATCGTTCTTAGTCTGGCCCTTCACCCAGGACCAGTTTGTCTTGGGAGACCCTATCAGAGGCAAATTGCCCCGGACAACATAGCTCCTGGGATCACTGGGGCACGCAAACCCCCCCACCACGATAAGGTCACGATCCATGAGGGGGTGGAGTGCAGCTCGGGTGGTTGCTGAAGCAAAAACCCGGGTATGGGAGGAGTTCGGTGAGGCCATGGAACAAGACTTTCGGTCGGCTTCAAAGAGATTCTGGCAAACTGTTCGGCGGCTCAGGAGGGGAAAGCAGCTCCCCGTCCACACTGTGTATGGTGCGGATGGGACACTGTTGACTTCAACTGGGGATATCGTCGGGCGGTGGAAGGAATACTTCGAGGATCTCCTCAATCCCGCTGATACGCCTTCCACAGAGGAAGCAGGGTTTGGGGACAAGGGGGATGACTCGCCTATCACAGGGGCTGAGGTCGCCAAGGTGGTTAAAAATCTCCTTGGTGGCCGGGCCCCGGGGGTGGACGAGATTCGCCCCGAATACCTCAAGGCCCTGGATGTTGTTGGGTTGTCATGGTTGACACGCCTCTGCAACATTGCGTGGAGGTCGGGGGCAGTGCCTTTGGCATGGCAAACCGGGGTGGTGGTTCCTCTCTTCAAAAAAGGGGACCGGAGGGTGTGCTCCAACTTTAGAGGGATCACACTCCTCAGCCTCCCTGGGAAGGTCTATGCCAAGGTACTGGAGAGGAGAGTCCGGCCGTTGGTCGAACCTCGGATTCAGGAGGAGCAATGTGGTTTTCGTCCTGGCCGTGGCACATCGGACCAGCTCTTTACCCTCTCGAGAATTCTTGAGGGTTCGTGGGAGTTTGCCCAACCAGTTTACATGTGTTTTGTGGACTTGGAGAAGGCATTTGACCGCGTCCCTCGTGGATTTTTGTGGGGGGTGCTTCGGGAGTATGGGGTATCGGGCTTGTTGTTACGAGCTATTCGGTCTCTGTACGACCGTTGTGAGAGTTTAGTTCGTATTGCCAACACTCGGTCGGAGTCATTCCCAGTGAGAGTTGGACTCCGCCAGGGCTGCCCTTTGTCACCGGTCCTGTTCATAATTTTTATGGACAGGATTTCTAGGCGCAGCCAGGGAATGGAGGGTGTCATGCTTGGTAACCACAGGATCTCATCTCTGTTGTTTGCAGATGATGTTGTCCTGTTGGCTTCATCCAGCAATGACCTACAGCTCTTGCTGGGACGGTTTGCCGCTGAGTGTGAAGCGGCTGGGATGAGAATCAGCACCTCCAAGTCCGAGTCCATGGTCCTCAGCCGGAAAAAGGTGGATTGTCCTCTCCGGGTTGGGGACAGGCTCCTGCCCCAAGTGGAGGAGTTTAAGTATCTTGGGGTCTTGTTCACGAGTGAGGGGAAAATGGAGCGAGAGATCGACAGACGGATTGGAGCAGCATCTGCAGTGATGCGGACATTGTACCGGTCTGTTGTGGTGAAGAGGGAGCTTAGTTCTAAGGCAAAGCTGTCGATTTACCAGTCAATCTACGTTCCTACTCTCACCTATGGTCACGAGCTTTGGGTAATGACCGAAAGAACGAGATCGCGGATACAAGCGGCTGAAATGAGCTTTCTCCGTAGGATTGCTGGACTCACCCTCAGAGATAGGGTGAGGAGCTCAGTCATCCGGGAGAGGCTCAGAGTGGAACCGCTGCTCCTCCACATTGAAAGGAGTCAGTTGAGGTGGTATGGGCATCTGATTAGGATGCCTCCTGGACGTCTCCCACTTGAGGTGTTTCAGGCACGTCCCACTGGGAGGAGACCCCGGGGCAGACCCAGGACTCGGTGGAGAGACTATGTCTCCCAGCTAGTCTGGGAACGCCTTGGTGTCCCCTCTGAAGAGCTGGAGCAGGTGGCTGGGGAGAGGGAGGTCTGGGCTTCTCTGCTTGGGCTGCTGCCTCCGCGACCCGGACCTCCGGAAAAGCGGTAGAAGATGGATGGATGGATGGATATGAAGCAATGACTTTCCGCAAGCGCGCACACAAACAACGCGTGTGACTGTCATCCACGCAGAGTTTAGAAGCGCTCCGCCCACGCGAGTTTTCCAGTCAGTCACCAGGCAGAGTGTCTCGCTAGCATGACTGTCCGAGAGAAACAGGAGTTTATTAAAGTACTTTAAACATGGGGGAAAAAAAAAAATCAGAAGAGGGATGTAAGCACTGGTGTTTATCATGGTTTTAACCCGCTGGAAACAGGAGCAATAATGGAAGATTACTTGTAATACCTAGAATCTCCAAAAGTACAATGGGGGGCAGAGCCTTCAGTTATCAAGCTCCTCTCCTGTGGAACCAGCTGCCAATCTGGATTCGGGAGTCAGACTTGATCTCTGTTTTTAAGAATAGGATTAAAACCTTCCTTTTTGATATAGCCTACAAGTAGGGAGGGATCATATGTTTCTGAACCCTCCCTTAGTTATGCTGCTAATAGGTTTAGACAGCCGGGGGACCTCCAATAATTGCACTGGGCTTCACTCCTTTCTTCACTCTCAATGATTTTTTTTTTTTTGCTGGTCATTAACATCTGTTTGTTCTCTCCCATAGATTGAGTCCCCATCGTGCTGTTTGCTCTCTACATGTCTGTTCTTTTCATCTTTCCTATCCCCTCACCCCCCAGCCAGTCGCAGCAGATGACTGCCCCTCGCTGAGCCTGGTTCTGCTGGAGGTTCCTTCCTGTTAAAAGGGAGTTTTTCCTCTCCACTATCACCAAGTGCTTGCTCACAGGGGATTGCCTGATTGCTGGGTATCTTTCTGCAACTTCCCCACAGTTGAAAGTGCTATGAGATGACTGTTGTTGTGAAATGGCGCTATATAAATAAAGTTGAGTTGAACTGAATATTATGTACCTGGCAAGTTAAGGTGACCGAAATTCACAAAGTCAATGACTTTAATCCGTCAGCAGCCTTCACACAAACTAAACGTGCCAACATTTGGATTTCAAAATAAGGGAGGTTTTTCCTGCTGTCTGGGTGGTGAGATTTCTAAAAACAAACAAAAAACAAAACTATAAGGCATCCTTGGTCATTTAAGTTAATTTATTTCATTAAATACAATTTTATTAATATTTTTTCTTTGTAATCAGAGTTAAATTATTGTTCTGTTCTGACTGCAAAGTTATGGTCAAAAATGTAAATTGTTATAAGGAAAAAGTAAAAAAAAAATTACCAGTCTGTTTCAAATTTATTTATAAAAACAGTAATTTATTTTAAAAAACAGACAAAAATAAGCCATAAAATAATTCACAAATTTATAATAAAGTTTCAAATATACAAGAAAAGTCAATTTTACAAGAGGAAATTACAAATTTGAGGAAAATGATTTCAAATTTAGATAAATTTACAGAGAAAAGTAGAAAACTATAAGAAAATGGTTATAAATTTTGGAGAAAAACCTCAAACCTTCAAGACTGAAGTCATTACTCAAGTTTTTAAGTGGGTGCTCTTTGTACCCTTAACTCAATTAGAAATTTTTGGTTGTCTACTTCTAATTAATTTCAAAGCACTGCTTTTACATGAGTACAATTTCTGGTTACTATGCCCACCTGATCATAGAATTTAAGTATGCATGAGTACATTACTATTATGAATGTAATCATAATAGTAATGTATTAATAATAGAGTCCCTACTCTCTCAATGGAAAAAAAAAAAGACACACTAGAATAAAAATACACATATTTTTGTCATTTATGTAAACCATGACCAAAAAATCCTACAGGACAAAATATGACACTTGATATTTTCTAACCTGTTTGTATACCACCATAGACAGAGAGAGAACCTGAATTAGACAGAGCTCAGAGAGGGCAAGATGAGACAGAAGAGAGGAGCCAAGGAGAGGAAAGTGTTCAGGCAGAGGAAGGAGAGAAGGATAACACCACTAAAAAGTCTAAACACAGGATGCCTGGGTGAGACTCCAACTGGCCCAATATTCCAACATTCAAGCCTCAGTTGTACAATACTTCAAATGGTAAGTTCCATATGCAACACTACTGTGTAAAATAGAATAGTATAAAATTCACATATTCTGGTATGTTTACTGCCACCCGGAAAAATATGTTGCCACCACGCCAAGGTCTTTAAGCCAGAGGAAACACTGCACCCTTCATCCTTGAGAAAGCTGGAGCAGTTTGATCATGAGGAGTGGGCCAAAATACCTGTCGACAGGTGCAGAAGTCTCACTGAGGATCACAGAAATCACTATTGCAGTGATTGCATCAAAAGGTTGTGCAACAAATTATTAAGGGTATCATCATTTTTGTCCAGGTCAGTTTCATTAGTTTTTTAAAAATCCATCCATCCATCTTCGTCCACTTAATCCTTTTCGGGTCGCGGGGGGGCTGGAGCCTATCCCAGCATCTTGGGGCGAGAGGCAGGGTACACCCTGGACAGATCGCCAGTCCATCACAGGGCCAACACAGAGAGACAGACAACCATTCACTCTCACAGTCATACATAAGGACAATTTAGAATCCCCAGTTTGATGCCAATTAACCTAACTTGCATGTTTTTGGCATGTGGGAGGAAACTGGAGAAATCCCGGAGTAAAGCCACGTAGACACGGGGAGAACATGCAAACTCCACACAGATCACTGTTGGTCGGGGGCTGGGATTAGTTAATTCTCCGAACATTTGTTTCTTATTATTTTTGTCAGTTTCAAGTTATTTCAGTGACCACTGCAGGATTTTCTTTCTTTAACAGGTTACCAACAAATTTGTCTATGTCTACACACACACTTATGCATTTACTCCCAGTGGTGTTTGGGCCTAAACAGTCACTGGATGTGGAATACAGTGTTAATCCTTATTTTGCTCCTTTTTTAATTAGTTTTGTTACATGAGAATAAATTTACCAGCACGGGAAGTTGCCTTGGCCAGAGGTTTGATCATGTCCACCAGCTTGTTGCCGGCAGCGATGTCCACACCGCTGTCCTTATACGTCAGACCTCTGTCAGAGAGACAATCAGCACTCACTCAAATGAACTTGAAAATTTATTCCCTCCAATAGCTCCAGCTAAAATTACAAAAACTCTGATTAAATTCTTACTGAAGTTAGTCAAACATGCTAATTCAATGATTTACAATAGGGGTCCCCCCCCCCCCCCCAATCAGTGGCTCCTGTTAACTGTGACAAAGAAGTTTAAAAAAAAAAGTGCTGACATAGGAAAATGTAATGAACTTGTACATTTACAAAATGAAAACATGGGCATCTTCTATTTAATGAAAATATGTGCAGTTTTACATGAAAAGTTCCAGCTTGATGAGGAAAAGTCAAATATATGTGAAAAGGTTCCACATTTCTGTGTAAAGTTATTTACAACAAAAAAAAGCACTATTTTATAGTTGTAACTCAGCTGTTCATCTGCTCAAATGTTTTGTTCTTGAGCTTTTTCCCCACTTCTTTGGGGGGGGGCATGATTTTGGGCCAATAATTATTCAAAATGGCTCTTTCATTAGTCGAGGTTGCAAACCCCTAACTGAAGAAAGAAAAAAAAAAAATAAGACACACACATCCATCATAAATTTTATTAGTTACAAACTTCTACTTGGTATACAGGACAGGAATACAGCTGAATGACATCATCTGAAAATGGAGACAAGAATGTTTCATGTTCCTCTTAAGCTCGATCACACACACCTGCTTTGCTTCAGGTGGGCGATGGCCCGGTGACCGATGTCACGTCGGTACACAGCACCCGGGAAGCCGACAGACGCCACACCCTGATTGGCCGCCTGCAGAGCCGCCTCCAGGGATGGCCTGACCGCCGTGACTGTCAAGACCCGGCCACCACTCGATACCACCTTCTGTTCTTTCAGGGCTGTGCCGGCGTGGAAGACCTGCAGCCCCAGATCCTGAACCTGGTCCAAACCTAAAGAGCAGGAGAAAATGTTACAGTCAGTTAAATCTTGGTACATCATGGTTAGGGCTGTAAATTGATCAAATGTTTAGTCACATGCAGGAATCCCAGAGTTAACTTAAAAAAACTGAATGGGTATTTTTCACTTTTTTTTTTTTTTTTTTTTTTTATTATTAAACACACCAAGTCTGTAATGGCTTGTTAGTTTGGAGTGGCAGTCGGATCAAACTTTAGCCCACACAACTTATTTAAGGTTTTAAAATACTGGCGGTTGCCAGAAGTACCCCTCAGCCTCTTTCTCTGTTGTTGAGATGTAATTTATATGGCATTTTGACCTTAAGATCCCAAAAGCATAGTGATAGTTCAGGGTCACAGGGAAAACCTGTGCACAAAGTTCGGTGACCCTCATTCGATAGTAATAGTGCAGAGGGAATGTTAGCATTGATCTGGCCTTTGGGCCCCAAACCCATGGTCAGAGGTCAGGGTATAAGCTGTCCAAGATTTGTTTTAGATATGATGGTATCAATTTGAAAAGGCTACATCAATTCTTTCTGTACTTATCGCGTTTACAAGATTTAGTGAGGAAGTGTGGTACTGTATGAGAAAGTCAGGAGTGACAGACGTATGTGAGGGTGGTGCAGGACATGTATGAGCACAGCGAGACGGTGGTGAGGTGTGCTGTAGGAGTGACAGATGGGTTCAAGGTGGGGGTGGGGTTACATCAGGGATCGGCTCTGAGCTCCTTCTTGCTTGCCATGGTGATGGACAGGCTGACAGATGAGGTCAGGCAGGAGCCTCCATGGACCATGACGTTTGCAGACGACATTGTGATCTGTAGTGAGAGTAGGGAGCAGGTGGAAGAAAACCTGGAGACTTGGAGGTATGCTCTGGAGAGAAGAGGAATGAAAGTCAGTAGAAGCAATACAGAACACATGAGTGAATAAGAGGGAGGGAGGTATAACAGTGAAGATGGAAGGAGTAGAGGTAGTGAAAGTAGATGAGTTTAAATACCTGGGGTCAACCATCCAAAGCAATGGAAAATGCACAAGAGAGGTGAAGGAGAGAGGGTGGCGTGGGTGGAGACAAGTGTCAGGGGTGATTTGTGACAGAAGGATAGCAGCAAGAGTGAAAGGGAAGATTTACAAGACAGTAGTTGTGTGTTATGCTATGATGCATGGTTTGGAGACGGTGGCACTGACAAAAAGACAGAAGATGGAGCTGGAGGTGGCAAAGTTGAAGATGCTAAGATTTTCATTGGGAGTAACTAGGAGGGACAAGATTAGAAATGAGCAGTTTGGAGACAACGTAAGAGAGGCAAGGATGAGATGGTTTGGACATGTGCAAAGGAGGGATAGTGGATATATTGGACAAAGGATGCTGAAGATGGAGCTGCCAGGCAGGAGGAAAAGAGGAAGACCGCAGAGAAGATTCATGGATGTAGTGAAGGAGGACATGGAGAGGGTTGGTGTGACAGACGAAGATGCGAGAGATAGGGCGAGATGGAGACAGATGATCCGCTGTGGCGACCCCTAAAGGGAGCAGCCGAAAGTTGAAGTGAAAAACTAAATCTAAAAAACAAAACAAAACAAACCCCCCCCCCCCCCACTAAATCTAACAAACTAAACCAAATTAGAACTCATCTGAGATTTTTCATAGATACAAATACGGTATCAATTTGAAAAGCACACGTCATTTCTTTCTCTAGTTATTGTGTTCTGATGCCTTCGCTGCCGCCCATCCGCCCAGCGGGGTGACGACAATACCCCTTCAGCCTTTAGAGGTTAAGGGGCAAACGATGAGTGAATGAGGGAGTGTTCTTGATTAGTGACATGTCAGCATCAACGGTATAAAAAAATATGAAAATAGAGTTACAAAGATTATATATACAGTGGTGTGAAAAAGTGTTGGCCCCTTCCTGATTTCTCTTTTTCTGTATGTTTGTCACACTTAAATGTTTCAGATCAAACAAATTTAAATATTAGACAAAGATAACACAAGTAAACACAAAATGTAGTTTTTAAATGAAGGTGTTTATCATTAAGGGTAAAATAAAATCCAAACCTACATGGCCCTGTGTGAAAGTGATTGCCCCCCATTTAAACATAAATTAACTGTGGTTTATCACGTCTTTGGAAAGCTGAGTTCAATTTCTCTAGCTACACCCAGGCCTGATTACTGCCACACCTGTTCTCAATCAAGAAATCACTTAAATAGAACCTGCCTGAAAGTGAAGTAGACTAAAAGATCCTTAAAACCTAGACATCATGCTGCGATCCCAAGAAATTCAGGAACAAATTAGAAACAAGTAATTGAGATCTATCAGTCTGAAAAAGGTTAAAAAGCCATTTCTAAAGCTTTGGGACTCCAGTGAACCACAGTGAGAGCCATTATCCACAAATGGCAAAAACATGGAACAGTGGTGAACCTTCCCAGGAGTGGTCAGCCGACCAAAATTACCCCAAGAGCACAGCGACAACTCATTCAAGAGATCACAAAAGACCCCACAACAACATCCAAAGAACTGCACGCCTCACTTGCCTCAGTTAAGGTCAGTGTTCATGACTCCACCATAAGAAAGAGACTGGGCAAAAATGGCCTGCATGGCAGAGTTCCAAGACGAAAACCACTGCTGAGCAAAAAGAACATAAAGGCTCATCTCAGTTTTGCCAGAAAACATCTTGATGATCCTCAAGACTTTTAGAAAAATACTCTGTGGACTGACGAGACAAAAGTTGAACTTTGTGGAAGGTGTGTGTCCCATTACATCCGGCATAAAAGTAACAGCATTTCAGAAAAGGAACATCATACCAACAGTAAAATATGGTGGTGGTAGTGTGATGGTCTGGGGTTGTTTTGTTGCTTCAGGACCTGGAAAACTTGCTGTGATAAATGGAACCATTAATTCTGCTATCTACCAAAAAAACCTGAAGGAGAATGTCCGGCCATCTGTTCGTGACCTCAAGCTGAAGCGCACTTGGCTTCTGCAGCTGATCCAAAACACCCCAGCAGGTCCACCTTTGAATGGCTCAAGAAAAACAAAATGAAGACTTTGGGAGTGGCCTAGTCAAAATCCTGACCTGAATCCGATTGAGATGCTGTGGCATGACCTTAAAAAGGCGGTTCATGCTCAAAAACCCGCCCATGTGGCTGAATTACAAATATTCCGCAAAGATGAGTGGGCCAAAATTCCTCCACAGTGCTGTAAAAGACTCATTGCCAGTTATTGCAAACGCTTGATTGCAGTTGTTGCTGCTAAGGGTGGCCCAACCAGCTATTAGGTTTAGAGGGCAATCACTTTTTCCACACAGGGCCATGTAGATTTGGATTTTTTTGTTTCCGTTAATAAACCTTCATTTAAAAACTGCATTTTGTGTTTACTTGTGTTATCTTTGTCTAACATTTAAATTTGTTTGATGATCTGAAACATTTAAGTGTGCCAAACGTGCAAAAAAAATGAGAAATCAGGAAGGGGGCAAACACTTTTTCACACCACTGTATATGATTAAACAAGAACCTTTAGATGCACATATGCTATAAAATCTAAATCTTTCTGTGGTGATAATGACTTATTAAAACTTATCTTTCAAAGATACTAAAGATCAAACCATTACTAAATTATCTTGATAATACCGTTGACTCCTGCCTCCAGTTACCCCAACCAAAAGGTTTTATCTCAACATAAAAATGTACATACTGACAACAAGAAGTAAGCACAAGGAGCACAGGGCAGCCTTCCCATTACAAATACCGTATTTTTTGGACTATAAGGCGCACTTAAAATCCTTTAATTTTCTCAAAAATCGACAGTGTGCTTTATAATCCGGTGCGCCTTATGTATTAATTCTGGTTGTGCTTACTGACCTCGAACCAATTTTATGTGGTACACGGCGCTCAAAAATCTGTCAAAAATGTTTTAGTACGACTTTGGTAAGCTACGAAGCCGAACCGCTTGATGGATTGTCGGAGCATTACGGTAGTCAGGAGCCTCGCGGAGTAATATGTGCTTCAACATAATGGCAGGATGGCTTATTCCACAAATCTCCATCCCTATTGATCTGCCACTCCATGCGCGCCCATCTCACCGATACTGTCAAAACCCATGTGAAACAAACTAATTTGGAGCTTGCCATCATTCCGGGTGGATTAACCAAAGAACTTCAACCGCTATACTGGTGTCAACAGGTCGTTCAAAGTTAAATTGCTAGCGAGTTACGCCACTATCTGCCAGTGGATCGTGGATCGAAACTGCTCCTGTTTAGCTGTAATTAATATTCAAAAATGATATTTTCGGGACGAAAGAATTCAAGCGTCCCGCCATTTATTTGCATTGTTTACTTCTCGGGGCTGCCGCCGGAGAGCGAGCCATATCGAGTACCGAGCGAGTATTCTGGCTAATATGGCGATGTAAACAGCCACGGACCAAAAAACGTACATTTGCTCGTGGAACAGGTCATTCACACTCGCAGACAATCGCGCTATATGTGTCTATAATGACTATAGATAGGATTTTCTTTCCATGCACGCAAAAAAAAAAAAAAAAAAAAAAAAAAAAATTCCCAGATCCGACTACCTCGCGAGGTAGTCGATACCCAAAAGCCGATGGTGTATAGAACACGTACTGTATATTAGGATTTGTATGTGAAATTTCGGCATCGAAACTGCTCCTGTTTAGCTGTAAACGGGAGCAGTAAATACGGCTGTAAATACGTATTTACGGCTGTAAATACGGCTCGCTCTCCGCCGGAGAGCGAGCCGTATCGAGTACCGAGCGAGTATTCTGGCCAATATGGCGATGAACAGCCACAGACTAAAAACGTTCCGCCTGCTCATGGAACAAGTCATTCACACTCACAGACAATCGCGCTATATGTGTCTATAATGACTATAGATTGGATTTTCTTTCCATGCACGCAAAAAAATTTTTTTTCCCGGCTCCGACTACCTCGCTTTAATGCGCCTTATAATCCGGTGCGCCTTATGTATGAAATTAGACCCTCAAATAGACTGTTCATTGATATTGCGCCTTATAATCCGGTGCGCCTTATAGTCCCAAAAATACAGTAAATTTAAATCTTAAAATTAAGTGATGTTAAATCCTGTACCTGTGATTTCAACTCCTTTATTATAGGAGCCTGGGTAACCAGCACTGGCCATGACTACAGTGACTGCAGAGCTGTCCTGGTTCCACACGGGGGTGCTGGAGGCCAGTTTGCCATTCATGGTGTTCAGGATCACTTCATACAGGTCACTCTGCAGCAGGGGCAGCAGGACCTGGGATTTTTAAATAAAGACAAGACAACAGACATCAACACTGCATTTTTATACAGAAGAGACCAGTGCTCAATGACAGGTCAATCTCACCTGACACTCCGGGTCTCCAAAGCGACAGTTGAACTCCAGAACCTTTGGCCCTTGCTTTGTCAGCATCAGACCTGCATACAGCACACCTGGTAGATCGGAGGAGAAATCAATTCAGAACCAGAGTCGCGTTGCGACAGCAAACTCTGAAAAGAAAGAACTTGCCAACATAAAGTGTTCCCTCCTCTCTCATCCCATCCACAGTTTTCTGAAGAACGGTCTCTCTGATCTGCTGCAGCAGCTCCTGGCTCACCTGAGCAGGGTTGAGAGGAAGCCATCTCATTAGTAGGGGCTCAGAAAGAAATCCTTGTGCAATCATAACAGGGCGTCATAAGGTAAGCAGCAACAGGGGAAAAATCTTTGCCCCAGTGGGACAGGTCACACATGTGACATACACAGCTGGAGAGCAACTCGCGGGTTCACCAGTGATGGTTCCCGCAGAAACAGTCAACTCAAGCTATTTTTACAATACTACTGTAAATTTTACTTCTGCTTATTACTCTACATACTAATGATCAGACCTGTAATGATAACAACTAACTTGATAAATTGCATGACATGAAAACACAAAACCGATTTATTTTCTTGCTTCGATATATCACTGTTTAGGTGTGTTTACATAATCCACCCACATTTCAGCCGGTCGCACTGCTCAGCACCCACTGTGTGGCGGCAGGGCCACGCGCACAGCACACAGCAAGAACAGTGAGAGAAAGTCAAGCACTCAGCAGGAGAGGCTGCTCACACTATGAAGTTTGTCCCAACCAAGCCTAAAACTCTGCTTCTTTCTTCAACAGTGTGACCACGTCGCTCTTCAAAGCACTAAGATTTGGCTCAAATGTACATATCGATTAATCATGTACAAGCGTGTTTACCCGTGTGCTCGGTGGGACTGTTTGTACTGTCAATCATTTCACCACATAGTGGCAGTGTGAGCATTCCTTCCCGGAAAAAAAACAAAAAAAAAACAGTTTAACTTTACAGAACTTATGGTTATATTAAAGAGTTATGTTGCTTTCTTTGCGTCATCTGTGAGACCAAGCTTCTCATAGACAAGCAGCGCTTACCTCACACATGTAAAGCCATGTGTGCCAGTGCTTTAGCCGGGCTGTGCTAAAAACAAAGTGAGTGCAGGACCGTTAATGGTTAAGTTTCCTGACGGCTGCACAATTTCAGAAAGTTTAAGAATAAACTGAATTGGTTCCACAGCCAAATTCCAAAGCTCTGGCGTGGGAGCATTTTGGATTGAGGCTGAATGAGTGAGGTGTAGGGATGTTAACAATTAATTGATTTTGATTAATTGTTGATAAGAATTTAGCCAACTACATTAAATTTGTTAACTGATAACTTGGCAGTCCTTTTTAACCATTTATTTTATGAAATGTAGAGGCATCGCCAGTCCAAGTGTGGGTGCACACACAGAAGAAAACGCCAACCCCGGGAAGTCTCTGCCCATTCACCATGGCAACACTGCCAAAGTAACTCTAAACTATGGTCAAAATTCCAAACAATATTCAGAAAGTTAACAGATACATAACATTTCTATGACTCATCCTAACTCCATTAATTACACCGACTGAAATGAGAGCAGCACCAGTAGTTGTATGCACCATTTTCTCAAGCATCTTCTCTTTTTTTCTCTGTTGCAGCATCATATCAAAAGTGGATTTTTTTAAACGTGCATTAGCTCCAACTCCCATCAAAATCTGCTCTTGTCTGTCACCATTTAATAAATAAACAAAATCACACAAACATAAATCACGCTACACATTGGCAGATACCTGTTTTGGCAGCACACCAGTGTATTCAAACCAGTGGACAAGGGAAAAAAAGTGCTGATAACGTCGGTCATGTGCATCGGCGTTGCTGTGACGCCAGTGCCTGAATTTAGGTTTATTCTAAATATTTTGACAGAATTTATTGTATTTTATTCTGCTGAAGCTTAATATCGATAATACAGTATATTTATTTCTAAATTTATATATGTAAAAAAAAAAATAATAATTTTATTTATTTTTGAGTTATTTTTTGTTAAAGTTTGACATCCAACAGATTACGTAAAATCAATAAATCATTGAGGAATATGATGTAAATTTTTAGTTCTGTATGTACAGTGCATCTGGAAAGTATTCACAGTGCTTCACTTTTTCCACATTTTGCTATGTTACAGCCTTATTACAAAAGGGATTAAATTCATTTTTCCCCTCAAAATTCTACACACAATACCCCATAATGACAATGTGAAATTTTTTTGAGATTTTTGCAAATTTATTAAAAATAAAAAACTAAGAAATCCCATATACATAAGTATTCACAGCCTTTGCCATGAAGCTCAAAAAGAGCTCAGGTGCATCCTGTTTCCACTGATCATCCTTGAGATGTTTCTACAGCTTAACTGAAGTCCACCTGTGATAAATTCAATTGATTGGACATGATTTGGAAAGGCACACACCTGTCTATATAAGGTCCCACAGTTGACAGTGCATGTCAGAGCACAAACCAAGCATGAAGTCAAAGGAATTGTCTGTAGACCTCCGAGACAGGATTGTCTTGAGGCACAAATCTGGGGAAGGGTACAGAAAAATTTCTGCTGCTTTGAAGGTCCCAATGAGTCAGAAGCCACTCCTTAGTAAAAGGCACATGGCAGCCCACCTGGAGTTTGTCAAAAGGCACCTGAAGGACTCTCAGACCATGACAAACAAAATTCTCTGATCTGATGAGACAAAGATTGAACTCTTTGGTGTGAATGCCTGGCGTCATGTTGGGAGGAAACCAGGCACCGCTCATCACCATGCCAATGGTGGTGGCAGCATCATGCTGTGGGGATGTTTTTCAGCAGCAGAACTGGCAGACTAGTCAGGATAGTGGGAAAGATGAATGCAGCAATGTACAGAGACATCCTGGATGAAAACCTGCTCCACAGCGCTCTTGACCTCAGACTGGGGCGATGGTTCATCTTTCAGCAGGACAACAACTGTAAGCACACAACCAAGATATCAAAGGAGTGGCTTCAAGAGAACTCTGTCAATGTCCTTGAGTGGCCCAGCCAGAGCCCAGACTTGAATCCAATTGAACATTTCTGGAAAGATCTGAAAATGGCTGTGCACCGACGCTTCCCATCCAGCCTGATGGAGCTTGAGAGGTGCTGCAAAAAGGAATGGGTGAAACTGCCCAATGATAGGTGTGCCAAGCTTGTGGCATCATAGTAAAAAAGACTTGAGGCTTTAATTGCTGCCAAAGGTGCATCAACAAAGTATTGAGCAAAGGCTGTGAATACTTATGTACATGTGATTTCTTAGTTTTTTATTTTTAAAAAATTTGCAAAAATCTCAAAAAACTTTTTCCACGTTGTCGTCATGGGGTTTTGTGTGTAGAATTTTGAGGAAAAAAATTAATTTAATCCCTTTTGGAATAAGGCTGTAACATGACAAAATGTGGAAAAAATTAAGGGCGGTAAATACTTTCCAGATGCACTGGAGCAAACAATAATTAGGCTTTTGTATTACAGATAGACCATATTGATAACAAGGGAAATTCAGATTCTCAAGAAAATTCAGCTTATCAATTAATTGTTAAATCAGTAAAATGAACCAACTAATGATTAATGAATTAATCAATAACTTGCATCCCTAGTGAGGAGTGCCCAGTAATGTCAATGAACTGGTACCTTGCTTGTATTTGAAAATGGTTACAATGAATACTGGCAATGCAACCAACCTGAAAATGCATTAAAACAAAACCATCCTACTCAATTTTTCCAAGTGGGAACAAAACTGGGGTGAAACATTCAGATCCCTCCATTTCCCCAGTGATAAACAGCACACACTCACAGACCGCGTTATAGCCAAAAAGATGCAACCATTTATTTATCGAGGTTATTTTAACATTTCTTTTTCCACATTTTAGTTCCAGTGATTATTGTTAATAATAATAAAAAAAAAAAAAATCAATGCCCTTTGAAAAGATGTACACAGACTGTTATTATATCACTATATCCTGAGCATAAAGTGGGCTTCATGATGTCAACTATAATATATTGTTGTGATCATTTCTGGAAAAATTTATCGTCTGCCAAAATTTGTTATTGTTACAAGCCTACTAATGGCACATCTGTTCTTTTAAAAATGAATTTAGGTTTTCTAATGCCAATATTTATTTGATACCTTCTGTTACCCTCAGCCATCGGCCAAGCTACGGGACCCATTCACTATTTAATAGACTCCAACAGCACATCCTGGAGGAGAGGGGGCTTGGATGAGAGAAGTGTGTACAACAGCCTGCTACACCAGGATATGGCAAGCCAAAAGGGACCAAAATCAGTACCAAAGTAAGGCAAGCAAATAGGGCCAAGATGTGTTAACACCTTAAAAAAAAAAAAAAAAAAAAACTGCCATATTTAACTGTATTGTTGGGCACTGGAGCCATGGGAGTCAACTACTTGAGGGGAAATGTGGATGACCACAGGACCACCACCCCCCCCCCCCCCCATGCCTTGGTGAAATGGAGGCATACAGTAATCACTCAATGCACCTGTGTGTGTGTGGTTGTATCCATCTGTCTGTCTGTCACCAGCTTTTCAGCTCACCCGGCTAAAATTAAGTGGAACAAAAGGCCTGTATTATTGTATCACCATATTTTCTCAACTTTTAATTTGCCAGAATTTTGAGATAAGGTTTTGTTTTCAAAATAAACACAAATTTAACTCACCATTGCTGTGTAATGGAGCCGCGATAAAAGGTACTGTAATAACTATGCCGGACCAGTAGAGGTGGTAGTGCGACTTTTTACAGCCCATGGACAACTTCCTAAACATGGCGGACCATAGTGGACAGCTGAGCTAAGGGGAAAAAACCCTTTCAAAATAAGTTTTGTGCTTCTATCATGCAGCAATTTCAATATTAAAACACTAATAACTTCAACATAAGGCTTCATTTTCAAAATAAACTAATTTAACCCACCACTGCCGTGTAAGAGGGTGTGTCCACCAAACATGTTTTTTCTGTTTTGGGCGACTATTTTCTGTTCATTCTCTATGTAGTCCAGCATTTACAGCACTGAGTGCCCTCGGCGTTGAAATGCTCGGCGGTGACTACTTTCTGTCGCGGCGCTGAGGGCTGAAAAAAGTTCAACTTTTCAGCCTACAGTTCCGCTCGTCAATGTCAGACCTTTCTAAGCAGCCAATCAGAATTAAGGAAGGGCGGGAAATAGGACGCCGGTACAGGAAGACGAGAATGGCAGGATAACGGGGGACAGCTTGAACTTTGCTGCATCAAACAACCCGGTACTCTCTGATCTGACACTAAAAGGATATCATGATCAAAATTTGAAAGCAAACTCTTGGAGGAATGTCTCCCCATCTGTCAGCGTGTCAGGTGAGCGTTTGTGCCATTGTCATGGTCATACTTCTCACGTTTATTGTGGTAGATAATATGGATACTGTGTGAATTTGTAGATGATACTGGAAAAAAATGAAATACCTCCAATGTGAAATGTGATAAATTTACCGACAGTCATTTATGAGCTTAGGAAACCATGTGTTGAGCATATCTCAGCATGAGTTTCATGAAAATGAATGGAAAAATAAATGAAAATTTGACCATCGACTACTCACCTCAGATGGGCTCTCTGTAATTAGTCTGCATCTGAGAAATTGATGGGCCAATATTATAACAATAATAATAGACTAAATTTATATGGCGCTTTACATGTCAAGTGACATCTCAAAGTGCTTACAGTGAGTCCATTATTCATTCACTCCAGACACTGATAGTGGTAAGCTGCTACTGTAGCCACAGCTGCCCTGGGGCAGACTGACGGAATCTTCTCCAAAACTAGTTCAACCCGACTCCTAGTCAGTCTAAAATAGTCCTTGAAATGGGCACCGTCAAGGCTCAACTCCGGTACAAGTCCGGTTGACGTCTGTACCCACACTCCTGTTTTCTTTTCCGTGTCATCATATTTTGCATCCAGAGCTGCTGCCAATGCCAGAATACGTTTCCTCTCCATTGTTATTTAGAGGCTGCTATTAAAAAATAAGTAGGAAGTCTGAACATGGGAAAAGTGGAAGTGGTGAGCTGTGAGTGACAAGCTGTTGCTAGGATACAGACTTTATTATTCCAGAGTGCAGCACACAAGCACTGTAAAAAAGAGGTTCAGGGCGGTCGGGTGACAAAAAACCCATTTGATGGACACACAGCCAAATGAAGCCATGAAAAACGATTGTAATAACTATGTCGGCCCACTAGAGGCGGTAACGTGACTTTTTTATAGCACACGACAACTTCCTAAACATGCCGGACCACAGCAAACAGCTGAGCGACGAAAAGACCCTTTCAAACTAAGTTTTGTGCTTAAATTATACTGCGATTTCAATATTAAAAACACCAATAACTCCTACAACTGCAACATTTGATTCTTTAAGCTTATGTTACATCACATTATTTTTCTTCCAATGTCCTATTTTTCTTCCGTACTGGAGGCTGCTTGGTTACATTCATTATGCCTCAGTGCAAAGCAACTTAGGCATACCATAATCACTACATGTGTCTGTGTGTATCTGTCCGTTACCAGCTTTCCAGCTCGCCTGGTCAAAATCAAGTGGAACTAAAGACGTGCATCACTGTATCACCATATTGTATCAAATTTTATTTGGCACAATTTCCACATACAGCTTCGTTATCAAAATAAACACTAATTTACCTCACCTTTATCGTCACTGGAGCTGGGAAAAAGGTACTGTAATAACTATGCCAGGCCAGTACAGGTGGCAGTGCGCCTTTTTTACAACCCTCCCTGCCATAGGCACCGAGGCATCAGTACCTTGGTGCTTTCATTTTTAACAGTTATATTAAACTAGATTTGTTGTTTCTTCTGTGTCCATTCCTGCTTTTTCTGAATTTCAGTGATGAATGGTGTTTGAAACTGTCATGAATTTCATTAATGGTGGCGTTTATTCATTTGGGGAATTCTGCATAGTTTATTTATTAGCATTTAAACCTTAAATAAGTTGTCAGGGGTACAGCCCCCAGGACAAATAATATTAAAAATATCTCTAATACATGTTTAGAACAGATTAAAAAATATGCATTTAATTTGTACTTTATCATGAGTACACTGTGGCGATTGCTTGATTAATTGTGATTAACTCAGGGATGCAAGTTATTGATTAAATCATTAATCAGCCGATTCACCCTTAACCTCTTGTGCTCCGTTGTACCGCGGACGGGCAAGTTTCTGCGTCCTAGAGCGCACGAGGGCACACGAGAGCGCCCTCGTGCGCATGATGGAGATCCTGGTGGTGGTGATGTAGGTGGTGTATGGCGTCCAAGCGCGCACTGAAAATAAAAGCTGCAGACACAGCCGCGAACACATTAGTTCATCTGATTGACCGCTCATTCGACTAATAAGAGCCTTGAATTGGGTTTCTGAAACCTTGAAGAACCAATGAATGAAAACCTAGCCAGAAGGACCCGCCTCCCAACGCTGTGAATGCAGTGAGCCAATTGAAGCAGAGAAGTTCGCGAGCCGTTTTTTTTAAGACTGGGTGAAGACTGGCTGCTGCAGCGGATCAAAAAAGGAAGAACCCCACAGACCCAGCAGCACGGAGACCATCCACAAATGCAACCTGTGTGACAGGGAGTGCCATTCGCGGATCGGCATGTTCGGCCACAGGCGGTGCTTATTTTGTTTTGGTTCCAGCAGAGTAGACGTTATGATTTCTTCCATGGTCATCATAGACCGACGGAGGCTGACGACAAAGGCTGAGTGACACACACGCCTTTGCCAGTCTTTTTTTTAATTACTACTGTTATTTGTTTTGAAAAATCGTTCGCCAAAAACCGCAATCATGGAAGCACAAAACCGCGATAATGGAATTATGTTTTGATCGGGTTGTGAGACCAGAACCACGAGCGGACCAGCGTCGCGTTCGTCTGACAGTGAGGAAGAGAAGTTCGCCAGGACTCTGCTGCTGTGAAGAGGTAAGATGTTATAAGCTAAATTATTATTTATCCCTGAAAATTGTAATCCAAAATGACTTTTGACCGATCGGTAAATTACAACTGTGCGGCGCGGCGCAGTTCGTGCGCCGCTGTACAAGGGGTTGTTCGCTGTGTACAGAACGTGAACGCCCCCCCCCCGCTATTCTTCTGTAGCGAGGGGGGGAGCCGCGGTGACTGCGCTGCTGTCCCACATCGCCACATGAGGCTAATCCGTTGTGTAGTGATGGCCGAGTGTGACCTTTCATTAGAGCCCAAAATGAAGCTTCTACATTGAATCATTCAAAAGTTACAGACGTTTTTCCAAACTGTGCCATTTGGCACAATTTGGCACAGTTCAAAAACGCCTGGGAACTACCTGAGTATAAAGCTGTGTAATATATTCATTTTTTGTGGTATTGTTAAAAAATTTGGACCTCAGCTGGATAACACTTGGTTCTACATTTCTGTTGCATTTTCCAGCCCGGATCTGAAGCTGTGTGTTATTTGCAAGTATTTGTATCCAAAAAAACACCCAGGCCAAATTTATTTTCTTCAAGTTCACTATGTTTAGATGACTGTAACTCAGTGGCTGGAGCACTTAGAGAGATTATGACTGTTTTGCCAAAAAATTCAAAGTGTTTTCTTTTAAATGAGACCAACCCCATGAAGATGCTGCAAAGGGTTGAAGAACAGCTTTTGATTTAATTTGGGCACGTTAATTTTTGGTGTTTTTAGGGAAATTAACCGGAGTGCAAGGGGTTAATTACCATTTTTGATATACTGAATAAAATATGAACAACATATTCCTCGATGATTTATTGTACCATTTGCATTGTTTTACTATAGTAAATGGCATTTTTTGGTTTAACAATTTCTGTACTGTATAGTGTATACTATGTGCTGGTGCATCTCAATAAATTAAAATGTCATGATTTATAATTATTTTAAAAACTAACTAATATAAAATTTATTCAAAAAGGTCTGAATTATTTCACTTCCAGTTTAATGACATGTATTAGCAGACTGTTTTAACAGGAAAATAAATTGTGAGCTGCTTAACCACTTGCACTCCGGGCAATTTTCCTAAAAATGCCAAAAAATAACGTGCCCAAAGTAAATCGAAAGCTGTTATTCAACCCTTTGCAGCATCTTCATGGGGTTGGTCTCATTTAAAAGAAAACACTTTGAATTTTTTGGCAAAAAAAACATAATCTCTCTACGTGCTCCGGCCACTGAGTTACAGTCATCTAAACATACTGAACTTGAAGAAAAAAAAATTGGACAGTGTTTTTTTGGATACAAATGCTTGTAAATAACACACAGCTGTCCGATCCGGCTGGAAAATGCAACAGAAATGTAGAACCAAGTGTTATCCAGCTGAGATCCAAATTTGGTAACAATACCACAAAAAATGAATATTTTACACAGCTTTGTTCTCAGGCTGTTCCCAGGCGTTTTGGAACTGTGCCAAATTGTGCCAAATGGCACAGTTTGGAAAAACATCTGTAACTTTTGAATAATTCAATGTAGAATCTTCATTTTAGGCTCTAATGAAAGGTCACACTCAGGGCTGTGTCTGTGTGTGTGTGTGTGTGGGCGGGGGGTCGCCCCCCCCCCCTACCAAGGACCGACTTCGGCCCTCGCTACAGACTGATTACACTCCTTGCATGTTTTCACAGCGGCTCCCCCCCCCCCCCCACACACACACACACACACAGTAGCGGGGGGGGGAACCGTGAACGGACCGTGAAGGCCCCCCCCCCCTCGCTACAGAAGAGGGCCATCGCTACATGATGGAATAGACTGATATGCTTCCCCCCGCGGACCGGGGGGCGTTCGGACCGTGAACGTCCCCCCCCCCGCTCCTCTTCTGCAGCAGGGGGGGGGGGGGGCCTTCACGGTCCGAACACGGCAAATGAACCGTTTATCGCGGCGCACGCACTTCGTACTTTGTGCGCAGTACAGTTGTAATTTACCGATCGGTCAAAAGTCATTTTTGGATTACAGTTTTCAGGGATAAATAATAATTTAGCTTAGAACACCTTACCTCTTCAAAGCAGCAGAGTCGTGGCGACCATCTCTTCCCACGCGTCAGACGAACGCGACGCTGCTCCGCTCGTGGATCCCGATCAACATAATTCCATTATTGCCGTTTTGGCGAATGATTTACGACTTTTGTCGTCGGCCTCCGTCTATTCTGCTGGAATGAGTGCAGGTCCCACTTGTGGGTGTTCTCCATGCTGCTGGGTCTGTATTAGATTCGTTCAGCGTCCTTTGTTTTCATCTGCGGCAACAGTAAATCTCTCTTCACCCTGCCTGAATTTCTGTGCTTCAATTGGCTCCTGCGTTCACAGTAGGCGGGTCCTCCTTCCTAGATTTTCATTCATTGGCTCCTCAAGGTTTCAGAAACCCAATTCAAGGCTCTTATTAGTCGAATGAGAGGTCAATCAGATGAACTAATCTGTTCGCGGCTGTCTCTGCAGTTTTTTTTTGAGTGGCGCTTGGACGCTACTACATCACCATCACCACCATCATGCGTCATGCGTCCAAGCGCGCACGAGGGCGCTCTCGTGCGCCCTCATGCGTCATAGGACGCAGAGACTTGCCCGCCCGCGGAACAACGGAGCGCAAGTGGTTAATCTGTTGCATGTTTAACATTATCAGAGTACCCCGGCAATCCAGGCAAACCCAGTATGATCTGGCCTCCCTCTGTTGCCTGATGATAGGGTTAAGCATGCTACTTGATGTGGGCTAAATTACCCTGCAAGAGACATGGATCCTTGGCCACCTCAACTGACATTTGAACAGGACAATGTGGATAAACACACAATGAAGTAGGTGTCACCATCACCATGTCACAGCACAGTGACAGAGTATGGAAATGGATCAAAAGTCTGTCATTATTCTGACAGATTATATTCATTTCAAAGCTGCAGCAGACAAATGTGTGTGCCACAATTACACAAATAACACAGTTGCTGAGAGTGAGAGGTTTCTTTTAAGAGCATTTTTTCCACTTACTCCCCCAGAGTCTGCAGCGGCTTTCTAACCATCTCTGGCTGTTGTGAAGCTGACACCAGCCGGTCCCATTAGTCCAAGCCAGGCTTCACTGCTGCTATGTGTTGAAATGTTACCCCAGTGGTAACTTGGGTTCAGTCTGCTTTCACGTCTAGCAGCAGGTTGAAGGCAGCAAGGATGGGTTTTTGCACCTGTGTCATTGTTTTTCCTTGCTCCAGTCCATTTCCCTACCTTGCTGATTTGAAGCAGCTGAGTGGTTTTCCAAAGTCATGTGACACTGGAACTGACACTCTGACGTACCCCAAAAAGATGAATTCCTTCCACTCTTTAGTTTTGGCTGAATGGGTGACCCGACCGCGTGCACCCCTGCCTAGGTGGCAACGCCACTACATTTCATTGAATAAACTCGCATTGAAAAGGACTGAGTTATCAATTGACAATTAATGACTAAATTCTTACTGACAATTAATTGAAAGTCAACTAATCATAAACATCCCTAGATTAAATCTTTTAATCAACTGGCAGCACTGAAGTTTTCATATTCAGATCAAATTAAATCAGCAGTTTTCATTACATTCACTTTGATTATTATTAACATTATCATACCAAGGGAGGAAGGAAGGAGGGAGGAAGGGACAGAAAGAGGAACGGACAGAGGGACGACTGCCAGCAGGACTGTGTAAAAACTACTGGATGGATTTTAATTAAATTTTCACCAGAGGTGGCCCTTGGGCTACGGATGAACCCATTAGATTTCGGGGGTGACTTAGGTCAGGATGTGGATTCTGGATAACTTTTTTAACTTTCCTTCACAATGCAAGATAGGGCCTTGGCGGAGGTATGTGCTCTCCGAGTGCCCTCTAGTTGAATTTTGTGACGAATATAATTTTGTGTAAATATGATCTTTTGTCCCTCATTTATTCGAAGTGTAGACTCTGTATGATAAAGCACATTAAAGTGTTTATCTGGAAGTAAATAAGCAGTATACTGTTTTATCGGTTTATCAACAATGAAATCTCATCTGATTGGCCCTCACCAAGCAAAGGTGATGAAATGATGAAAAATCATAAATTTTCTCTGACTGCACTGCAAACCCTGCTGTATATAATGACATGCACAAATGCAAAAGTCCATAAACATGAATATCATGTGTCGCTTCACAAGAGAAGACTTACTACCATGTGGCAGGCCCATTATGGAAGACTAAAAGGTACTGTGTCGAAACTCAAGTTGTGAACACAAAGTGAACTGCAGGAGAAGGATGCAGGCTGGATTCCCCACCAAAGCAGCTGAGGCTCTGACCGTATGGAGTAAATGAGGCTATAATTCACTTGTTTGTGCTCAAGAGTACCTGAGGAGTGGGGCAATATGCTCCCATGCCACCGGTGTTTGGCCCCAGGTCACCATCCTGCAGCCGCTTGTGATCCTGTGCTGGAGGCATCGGGGACACCACGCAGCCATCACTGAAACAAAGACACTACGCACACCAGAGGTAGGAGGTTTTAGCATTACGCTAAAGCTGGAGACATCTTGGTGAAGCAGTTCTACTCACAGACACTTCCTCTCCCTCCAGAAGCTCCTCCACCACCACCGTCTCCCCAGCAGATCCAAAGGCTCGGTCCTTCAATGCACAGTAAACACAGCAAACTGTTGGCACTGGAAAATGCAATTACCTCTAAACAATTCTCCAAGAGCAAAATAAATCTGATAAGAACCCAACTTCTGAGACTCCATCACTCATTATTCTCCTTACTAACCGGGCTATTCTGTGCCTGCAGCTGCTGCACGGCTTGAAAAGCAAACAGTCAGGGAAGAGAAGAATAAAGGCATTTAAAGATTTCTGTGGCTCCATTTTTAGTTTTGGAGGATATGAGGAGAGAAAGCATTACACACACGAGGCAGAAGTAAAAAAAAAAAAAAAATGAACTGCTGCTAAAAGCATAAAACTTGCCACAGGATTTGTTTATAATGCAAAAGTAGATAGTAGTAGCTGAAATACAGGGGATGGGGTCTTCAACAGAAAGCTCTTTTAAAGATGAATTTTGGTCATCTTATCCTTTTAGAACTTCTAGGTCAGAACACATTTTGGAATAAATGCACAGGAACATGACAGTGCAGCCAAAGTAATCTGTGAGAAGAGTGGAATCCTGGACATACGTTTTAAATTGTAACAAAATAGCTTTAGAAACCAGCTCAGATGGAGCAGCAGCTACAGCTGCCGATACAGAGATCAAGAAAACAAGAGGCGATAGAAATACGACTGAAAGCACATGTTCCTCCATGGGACTCTTAACTTAAAAAAAATGTATAGATGCCAGATTGTTTTCAATTAAAGAACCTTAGTGAACAAGCTCACATACCCCACACATCTGCATATCCGTGGCCCCTAAAGAGAACAGTGATCAACATACAGCGGTGTGAAAAGGTGTTTGCCCCCTTCTGATTTCTCATTTTTTTGTATGTTTGTCACACTTAAATGTTTCAGATCATCAAACAAATTTAAATATTAGACAACGATAACACAAGTAAACACAAAATGCAGTTTTTAAATGAAAGTGTTTATTATTAAGGGGGGAAAAAATCCAAACCTACGTGGCCTTGTGTGAAAAAGTGATTGTCCCCTAAACCTAATAACTGGTTGGGCCACCCTTAGCAGCAACAACGGCAATCAAGCATTTGCAATAACTGGCAATGAGTCTTTTACAGCACTGTGGAGGAATTCTGGCCCACTCATCTTTGCAAAATTGTTGTAATTCAGCCACATTGGAGGGTTTTTGAGCAAGGACCGCCTTTTTAAGGTCATGCCACAGCATCTCAATCACATTCAGGCCAGGACTTTGACTAGGCCACTTCAAAGTCTTCATTTTGTTTTTCTTAAAGAGTCTGTGACATAATTCAACCAAGACATCATTAGAAAGAAGAACTACTGCGTTTTCACTCTGTGTAGACAAAAAAAAAAAAAAAAAAACAAAAATCACTAAAATTTTGTTTCCATATTGATAGAAAAATTCCATATTATCTATACTATTATTGATATTAATAATGTATTATTATATTTGAGAAGTATCATACCTTTCATATGCCATGTTTAATGTTTATATGTGCATTCCATATAGGATAACTTTATATATTCTTGGCCTGTTTCTGTGAATAGTTTCAGAGAGTTCAGACTGAGGATCAGTACATGCGTAAGGAATCATCCAAGCCATTTATTATAATCTCTTTGACATAAACTGTTTTGGGTCACAGGAATGCACAGGAACTTCTCAGCCTGTACAGATCAGTGGTAGATGGACATTCTGTTTGTTTTATGGATCTCATGTCTTCATGACCCATGTCTCCAGTGTCTGACGTCCGCCTGAATAAGTTCAGTTATCAGGACTGTCCTGTTCTGTCCCTTCCCTTATCCTCATCCTCCCTCTCCTTTCTCCTACCTATATATATTAGACTTAGAAGAATGGATCCTTCAGAGATTCTAGGTGTGTCTGAATGTCATGCCTTGCAACCTCTCCCTCATGGTGGCCAATGGGGTGATTTTGTAATAAATGTACATAAATTCAACTTTCCACCTGATTATTTGACTTTGAATAATTTAAGCTCAAAATTATTCTAACATTTTGGTGTCTGAACAGCGGATCCACATATCTCCGTCTTTCTGGCGCCTCTGCTTGATCTCAGCAAGTGCACAGCTGATAAAAAGACCTTCCCAGGCTGAGTGAAAAGAAAAAAAAAAAAAAGGGCTTAGTGTTACTGCAGTGAAGGCGTTTCAGACCGGGGCGCTGGAACTGACTGGGTGATGGATCTGAGAATCCTATAGGTGGCTTGAATGTACGTACATTTGTTGTTGTTTATGGATAAAAGATAGTGAGATTTCCCAGACCGATAGCACACTGCGTATACTGAAAGGAGTGAAACTAGCAGCCTGAGTGCTAAGTTATTTCTACCCACGGTGAGCGATCTCGTAATAATTCCTTGGGAGGAACGAGGTCTTCCTCTGCAAATGGTGACCGTCATTGCAAGACCCGGGGTGATTCTTAGAAATCCGCTGCTCTCTACGTTCTAAGTGCAGTGGAGGTCCGAAGTTGCATTTAAAGATAAAAAGGGAAAGATTCGTGGTCTTGTTCCTGTGTGGAAGAGTCACGTGATCCCAGAGAAGTAAATTTTCGGGGACAGATGTGTGCCTCTTGTGACCACTTCTGCTTATGGTCCAGGGTTTGGACCTTCAGCATTCGTGGCGTGAACCCCGAAGGGAAAAAGTTTTTTTTCACAGAAGATTTGTGCCCTTACCAGGTCTACATTATCGTCCATGGGACTTCCCCCGCTACGGTGAGCTACTGCAAGATGCCGGGGGAGGAGGTCTTACTTTGGGCTTTAGGCACACAGTGGAGGGGTTAACGTGACCGCTGAAATATTTTATTTTGTGAGATAAAAGTTACTGCAGTCTGATTTGTTTTGTCTCTGTGTAATCTGCTCCGGTGTGGGGGGGAAAAAAAAGTCTGTGTCTGTGTGTTTATCTATCTGTGTGTCCTTGGGTGAAAGAAACGGACAGAGAGAGAACTTGGAAAAAAAAATAGAAAAGGCTGTGTAGCTACTGATTTGTGTGTAAAAACTTAGTAAAAGGGAAGAGAAAAAAAACAATCTATATATGGGTATTTTTTGCAAAGTTTTGTGATTTTACTTTTTCTTTCAGTCTAACTTTGTGGGTTTTCACTCTAATGTTGCGTATGTGATGAACTTAACATATTTTTAAAGCCAATATTTTAATTCCCTTCAGTTTTTTTTTTCCCTTGGAAAATGAAAAACATTGAGCTATTTTTATTCAATTTTTTGACGTATCACTGACTTTTCTCTTTTTCTTTGACTGAAGCATAACAGTGCACTTTACAGGGAAAAAGGACGCAGGACTGACGTTCTCCTTCCCCCTACCAAAACAAAACCAGCCTCTGAGACCCAGCCTCGTCATTGTCCATACTCTCTCCCATCGACATCAAAGAGGCGGCTGAACATCTAAGTTAAAGTAGAACTGAACTGAACGGCATTGAACGGCACTGGGTGATAGTACATACAATTATAAAGATAATTTATCATTGGCACCCCCTCCACAAATCCCGGAATCTTGGAGAAAATCGCGATTTTGAATTTCCCGCCCTGAAAAATCAGACAAATCCGCCGAAGTGCAGCCGGAGTTCCGCGTGACGTCACGAGTGTGACCCAGTCCTCATGTTTACCATTGCGAGCACGTCAACACTGGTTGTTTTTGGTGCATTTTGTCGTGATAGTCGACTACAAAACACTTCCAACACCTGGGAAGATCTGTTCAGTGGCCAAGGAAAGCTGTCATGGCAACGAAAGAAAAGAAAGGGGGAGGAAAAGCGACCGGGAAGCGATGCGTTTCTAGATATACAGTGATCTCTCACTTATCGCGTTTAATGGGGACCAGAACTGACCGCGAAAAGTGAAAAACCGCGAAGTAGCGTCACCCCCCCCCCCAAGGGCGTCACAAGCACTATTTTGCACAAAAAGGCACAAGAGAACAGCGAAAAGTGCCACTAAGCAACACGAGCGATAAAGAACAATGAATGCGGTCTTCCTTCGCTGGGTAAAACGTCTCGGCCAATCAGCTTGCGAAGTAAAACGTCTCGGCCAATCAGCTTGCGAGATTCCCGAGCGGTGAAGAGGTGGGCTGAGAGGAGTGGAGCGGTGGTCAGAGAGGTAGATTTTCAGTTGTGCGGGCTCTCCGTGTTGATACCTGATGTTCTAATGTAGTCTCCCTGCCTTCTACATTAGAACATCAGGTATCAACACGAAGAGCCTGCACAACTGAAAATCTACCTCTCTGACCACCGCTCCACTCCTCTCCGCCCACCTCTTCACCGCTCGGGAATCTCGCAAGCTGATTGGCCGAGACGTTTTACCTCGCAAGCTGATTGGCCGAGACGTTTTACCTCGCAAGCTGATTGGCCGAGACATTTTACCCAGCTTCGCTCCCTGCCGAGCGCCTATACCCAGTGAAGGAAGACCGCATTCATTGTTCTTTATCGCTCGTGTTGCTTAGTGGCACTTTTCGCTGTTCTCTTGTGCCTTTTTGTGCAAAATAGTGCTTGTGACGCCCTTGGGGGGGGGGGGGGGGGTGACGCTACTTCGCGGTTTTTCACTTTTCGCGGTCGGTTCTGGTCCCCATTAAACGTGATAAGTGAGAGATCACTGTAATAAGTTGGAAAAATGCTGATGGGTTTTTTTTTCCCCCCTTTCTTTTTTATTGTTAGGTAAACAGTGCTAAAAAGTAAAAAGTGCTAAACCACTGCTGCACGGTGGCGCAGTGGTTTAGCACTGTGACAGCACAGTTTTACCCTCGGCCGGGGGATCGTGGGGATCATGAGATCGTGGGTTCGATCCCAGCCCCCGACCAACAGTGAGCTGTGTGGAGTTTGCATGTTCTCCCCGTGTTGCGCGGGTTTACTCCGGGATTTCTCCGGTTTCCTCCTGCACACCAAAAACATGTAGGTTTAGGGCGCTCGCGCACGCAGCGACCAGCAGCCGGTGGCTTGTCACCAGACTGCAAACCAAATCTACCTACGGGTACAAATAAGTAACAAAAAAAAAAAAAAACAAAACAAAAAAATTGTTAATTTTCCTTATCCTGACACCCCAAACATGCCAAAGTAAAGACTCACCATTCTGTATTCAATAAGCGACTCTCCTCCCCATCATTGCTGCGGTCTGAGTCGGTGCCGGAATCCCCCGAAAATTCTGGCTCTAATCTGTACGGTTCGATGCCTCCCTCGCTCTCTTCCTGTTCACTTGACACTCCTGCATCCTCCTCTGTCTTGTCACCGATCCTGAATGCCTCTTCACTCTGAAAACTCTGGTGTTCTTGACTGCTGGAACTGCTATCATCTGTCATTGTTGTTTTGATAAGGGTCACACTCATGACGTCGTCTGCACTACTTCCGGTTTGTTTGGCACTGCCAGCCAGAGGCAAAAGTTTATCGGCTTATAGCTTGGCCATCGCACGGCCTAAAAATTTCTTTTATGTGTTGAAAAATACAATAGGTAATAAGGAATTAATCTGTTATTCTACTTTTTGGGCAAAAAGGTGAGTTCAGTTCTACTTTAAGTACAAATGCTTGCATCTTAATCAATGCTACAAGCATGACAATGATGAAATTAACTGAACATTACAATATCATGCTGTCACTTAATAATGCCTAATCACTGAAAGCTTTATGTATACCCTATACTACATGATTCAAAGCATAGAGGTTCAAAAGAGGTTGATAATTAATGTGTTTGTGCATATGATTTGCCAGAGACTACTGATTATCAAACAGAGGTCTTGGTAATTATACGTCATATTGTTGCTTTGTTTAAATAATACTATACTCACTTTTTAATAAATAACATATGCAATCTTATTTACATTCTGACCCTAGGCCTGTCCATGTTTTAAAAAAAAAAAAAAGGGGGGGGGGGGAGGGGACGCAAGAGCAGGATCTGAGACAGTTCATGCTGTGACTTTTTCCTCCTAAAGAACACAGCAAGATGAGAATGAAATTTTTTAGTCTCGGGAGATGGTAAATTAAAAACACACAGACCACGGATTGTGGTCCTGTGCCATAAATTCCTGAAAACAGAGAACAGGCCTGCATTTCCAGTTACTAATTCTAACTGCTGCATTGGTTTAAGGCTTCTAACATATGATACTGTTCTAAACTAGTGATTACCCATGTCAATTGGTAAAACATTTACTGATTCACAGAATATTGAGTGAATACTTGCTGTGAATAGCAAAAAAAAACATTCAAATGGTGGAAGCTTTAGGTGTAATTTAAAGATTTTTCTGCTATTCTTCATTCTTCGTTTTTCAACAGGAAAGGGAAAGCATTCAAAAAAAATTTTTAGCTTTCACTAGGAATTAGATTTGCCAAACTAACAAGGAATCATAACATCACCATTACCTTTCAATTTAATAAATCCTTGGTGACATATGCAGTATGTAATAAAAGAACAATGAATAAAAAGTGCATATTTTTCATCAAAAAAAATGATCACTGGAACATTAGTAAGATCAATTTATGAGGTGATAAAATTTGCACTCCTGTTGATATAAATACTGAAGGTGCAGACGGGGAAGCAGTCAGGCTATCCCCAAAATTTTTCTTTGCAGGATGGCACCGACATTTGATCTTTGTGGGAGATGGGAGGAGGCCGGGCGGTGTGTGTGACAGGCTCATTGGCTGGAGGGGGCGACAGGGGGAAGGACCTCTCAGTTGAAAAGCATTTTTTGAAGCCAAGTCAAACAAATGACATTGCAAATGACATAAAGCATAACAATTTAAAATGACACTGACTTTAAAAATGTAGTGTTCATATGACTTCACACTGCAGGATACATCTGATGCCACTCACCACATAATGGTGTGACAATATCACATTTCAGAAATGTGACAGTAATAAGAAATGTGTTTTCCCGATGCTCAGCCGTGGCCGAGCTGGGCCTCAGAACTACAGTCCACCCCATAATTTACCAAGGAATGTATAAAATGAGGCATTCCTTGTACAAAATAAAGCCAAATTCTTAATAGGCAAAATGTCCACCTTTCCACTGACTGAAGGAGTGTGACACAACCTTTCACAAGGATTCACTTCCACAAATTCAACCTGTCTGTGTTCAACTGGACAAACTGATCTTAGTTATCAATGCTAAATCATATCAAATCTGCACAGACAGCTATATTGCTTCTTCCTAAATGGAATTTGTAAATTGGCTCAAGAGACGTCACAAAAGAAACCATGATTACTGAAACCTCATTTTGAAGGAGCTGTACTACTCACAAATTTTTATCTAAATTAACTGTGTGTAACACATAAAAGTGGTAAACAGACACTTTTACAAGTGGTAAACAGACCTTCTAGTAAACAGACACTACCCATCAAGCAAATACCCTGTAACTTTGCTGCATGTGCATCTCCACGCATCAAAAGGGGGGTACCAAAGCAATTAATTAGCAAAAAAAGTAAAAGATAAAAATTATCAATAGATGATTAATAATGAAGAGGAAAATATAAATGAAACTGCTTGGTAATGAAATCACAACATTCAATAGAAGTTAGAAGTTACATCAATAAATTTCCAGATTTTTGAGGAAATATCTGTAGATTATTGTAAAGGAAATATCATGAATTTATGTTTACTGTGGAACTTGATTTAGAATCTACTACAAAGACAATACAGATTCTTATTCAATTAAGGGAACAATGCCTTAGGGAGCTCAAAGCAAAATAATTTGGTCTTCCCTGCATAAACTTTGTTTGTTTGTTGTTTTTTTCCAAAACCTTTGCATGGATCTCATTGAATTAAATAAGAGTGAAGGTGAAAATGTTTAGAAATTATTTACACACTTATTTAATATACAAAGGCTTTACCCTACACTAATTTAAATATTGCTATTTATTTATATTGTTTATATTGTTTTAACTAAAACAATATCAAGATTTAAAATAGCTGAAATGATTTACTTCGATAATGGAAATGGAATACACTTTGTAAATCAAATCATGTCACATTTAAGTGCAGTCCCTAAATTATTAGTACCAAACATTTACCTAGGAAACCACTTAGCTTACCATCAACAACTTACAAGATTAGTATAATATTCAAATGAACTTGATGAAGACCCTGGAGAGACTGCTCCTTGCTCATCTCCGCCCCCTGGTGGAACCAGCGATGGATCCACTCCAGTTCGCCTACCAGCATGGCATTGGGGTGGAGGATGCGGTGATCTTCCTCCTTCATCGTTCTCTGTCCCACCTGGAGAAGCCCGGGAATATGGTGAGGATCATGTTCTTTGACTTCTCCAGTGCTTTCAACACCATCCAACCGATGATCCTGAAGGACAAGCTGCTGCGCACAGGGGTGGACCAGCACCTGTCATCATGGATCCTGGACTACCTCACGAACCGGCCTCAGTTTGTGAGAACCCGGGACTGTGTTTCCGACACGATCATCAGTAGCACGGGGGCCCCCCAGGGAACGGTGCTGGCTCCCTTCCTGTTCACTCTTTATACTGCGGACTTCTCACACAACACAACACATTGCCATCTACAGAAGTTCTCTGATGACTCTGCGATCGTTGGTCTCATCTCCAACGGAGATGAAGCTGAGTACAGAGGGCTTATCCAGGACTTTGTGGACTGGTGCCATCGGAACTGCCTCCAGATCAACGCAAGGAAAACTAAGGAGCTGGTGGTGGACTGCCGCAGGCATGGGCAGCCCCTCACAGCACCAGTAAATATACAGGGAACAGACATCGAGATGGTGACATCCTATAAGTACCTGGGTATTCATCTGAACAATAAACTAGACTGGTCACACAATACTGACGCACTCTACAAGAAGGGACAGCGCAGGCTGTTCCTGCTGAGGAGACTCAGGTCTTTTGGTGTACAAGGGGCGCTGCTGAAGTCATTCTATGACACGGTGGTGGCATCAGCCATCACTTTTGGAGTGGTCTGCTGGGGCAGTGGCATTACTGCAGCCGATAGGAAGAGACTGAACAAACTGATTAAGAAAGCTAGCTCTGTCCTGGGGCAGCGCCTTGATCCGATGGAGGAGATAGGAGAGAGAAGGACGGTGGCTAAACTGTCATCTCTGCTGGAGTCCGAGTTCCACCCTATGCAGGACATACTGGATGCACTGAGGAGCTCATTTAGCAGCAGACTACATCATCCCAGGTGCACAACCGAGAGGTTTCGTAGGTCCTTCCTACCAACGGCTGTCAGACTGTACAACCTAAGCAGGGCTGCTCGCAGAGATAGCAAAAAGACGTAACAAACTAAGTTTTTTTTGAATGCAAAAGATGCAATAGACTTACACAATGGTCCTCTCTGGCATACAACTAGGAACATACCGGTCGCTATGGAGGGTGAGAATATGTATGGGTACATAATCATACCATGTAGGATAACTAAGTAGACGGTTATGCTGTTTCATCCCACCTAGCAACAATGCTCTGCACTGTGTGTGTTTATATATTTACATATTTATTCCATCTAGCTACAATGCTCCGCACTGTGTTTTTATATATCTACATATTATTCCATCTAGCTACATTGCTCCGCACTGTGTGTGTTTATATACTTGCATATTTATTCCACCTAGCTGCAATGCTCCGTACTGTGGGTGTTTATATATTTACATATTTATTCCATCTAGCTACAATGCTCTGCACTGTGTGTTCATATATTCATATATTTATTCCATCCAGCTACAATGCTCTGCACTGTGTGTGTGTGTGTGTGTGTATATATATATTTTTATAGTAATATGTACATATGTATATTAGCTGCTCTTGCTTGCTTGTTTTTTTTTCTTGCCTTCTGATTGTTGCTCTGAGTGTTGCTATCCCTGTGCTGTTGCAATCCTGGAATTTCCCCGTTGTGGGACTAATAAAGGCTTATCTTATCTTAAATAAGAAAATAGGGAGATTGTGAATGACAAACCCTATTACTGAAGCCATTTAACTTAGGTGATGAAGAAGGGTTTCTGGGTGATTATATGCAAAGAATGACAACTGACAGCGATGTCATCCATACTGCCCTTCCCAGGAAGGGGCCATGTAACGAAGGAACCGTGGGAGGTGCACCCATCTCTTGAGCAAACCAGGGGATCTGGTCATCAAAGGAAACTGGACCAAAACTCCCTGGCAAGGACAGCACAATGGTTATCCTGCTGACCTACACAGCCGCGGAAAGCGAAGGACGTGGCACTTGGGTGCATCTAACGTTTTACCCCACCTGAAACCCTCAGCAAGACACTGCTTTATATATATATATATATATATATATATATATAGAGAGAGAGAGAGAGAGAGTCCTTATTTGGAAGAAAAAAAATAAAGAAAACAAATGACTGTCTAACTGTTTCTCTATGCAAGTGTCAATTGATGACTTGGCGTCCAGTAACGACCTCTGCTAATAGAGAAGCAAGCTGTCTGTTTATCATGACAAGGAAAAAAAATACAAGGGAAAGAAAAATGTGTTCAGTGTTATCTTATCCTCTAGTAATACTTAATATTGATTATTAAGTTGTTCCATTGCTTTTACATTATAGGGAATGTTTGCTCCTTAATAACACTAACAGTTAGGCAAAATATCTTTATTGCTAAAATAATGCAGTTACTACAGGCTGTTTGGGTTGGTTTTTTTTTTTTTAAGAAAGGCTATATACAGAAATAACATAGCAAACTTCATTTTGAATCACATCTGACAACACATCACTCCACTTAGGATTAGAAACATGACGACACTCCTTACTCTGTGAATGCAAGGTTAATTTCATCAGGGAACTCCTCTTTTTGAAGTGGGGATGTTCCCTTTCCGACAGCTTGACACTCTCTGAGTATGCAACGGCTTACAGTGCGTTTCTCCCCTGTACTGCTACCCTGCTTGACCAACAAAGCGAGCAAGTGTTATACCAAGGATTTACATTGTCAAAGGTCATTGAGTCATCGGGCATATTCGCATCTGGCTGAACACTGGGCAGATTTGTGTATCCCCGTTTTGGCAACTGACCATACCCTCATCATGTCGGCAGGGCAGGTGGGCAGGGTGAAGAGAGACGCTTTTCTACCACATGATTTCATTCATGAAGCATGAATACAATTTCAGATGAAAAGTACAAGAATGAGGTTTTGTTCATCGTTTCGTTGAGTGAGAGTGGAAACAAAATACCTTAGGGATTAAAACACTTAATTGTAGACTACAATTATTTATTATGACAAAGAATAGAATGGTCCTTGATTGACTAATTACCACCCGTAGGGATGTAGGCCCTATTATAGGAGATTATTGTATTCATGAAAATGATGCAAATGGTCATATTAATACCTCAGATACTCATAGAAGTAAGTGTTTCTCTTAATGGAGAAGTCTCATCATAAGCTTGGTAATGATTTTTATAACTTCAGATTTTTCTTGTGTGAGTCCTTAATATGATAATGAGGATGGTGAGAGGGGCAATACTGGCCTGAGGATGTTTTTGAAGGTTGCAATATAATTTAAGGCTGTTTTTAAGGCTGTTTCATATTATTTTCCATGTTCTTATTTGACACTGAGTTTAATTTTGGTCACATCACACATATTCACTTTTGATATATTCTGTACACGTTTTTAGCTCACAAAGACATAACAGCAGGTAAATTCTTACACATATCCTTATATTAATTCATTCACTTTATTATTTTTCTTTTAATCCTGATGCTTTATTAAGCATCAAGGGGGAATATAGAAAAATTTCATATTATCTATACTATTATTGATATTAACCCCTTGCACTCTGGTCAATTTCCCTAAAAATGCCTAAAAATAACGTACCCAAAGTAAATCAAAAGCTGTTCTTCAACCCTTTGCAGCATCTTCATGGGGTTGGGCTCATTTAAAAGAAAACACTGAATTTTTTGGCAAAACAGTCATAATCTCTCTAAGTGCTCCTGCCACTGAGTAACAGTCATCTAAACATACTGAACTTGAAGAAAATAAAGTTCGCCTGGGTGTTTTTTTTTTTAGATACAAATGCTTGCAAATAACACACAGCTGTCAGATACTGGCTGGAAAATGCAACAGAAATGTAGAACCAAGTGTTATCCAGCTGAGGTCAAAATTTTGTAACAATACCACAAAAAACGAATATATTGCACAGCTTTTTTTCTCCAGTTGTTCCCAGGCGTTTTTGAACTGTGCCAAGTGGCACAGTTTGGAAAAACGTCTAACTTTTGAATGATTCAACATAGAAGCTTGATCTTGGGCTCTAATGAAAGGTGACACTCAGGGCTGTGTGTGTGTGTGTGGGGGGGGGGGGGGGTGTTTATTCATTCATGAATGAACAAACAAGCTCCCCACACACAAAGAAGCATGCCACGTAAAAAAATGTGTGGCCTTTTTTTTTCTTACAAGAAAAAATAATCTAGAGTGCAATAAAAATTATACTAAAATATCTGCAATGTAGAGGATAACAACTCCCCCCCCCCCCCCGCTACAGAGGAGCTCGGTGCACAAAAAAACGGTCCGTCAACGGTCCGTCATGTGGCGATGACGGACCGTTGTAATTACGATCGGTCAAAAGTCATTTTTATTACTATTTTCAGTGATAAAGAATAATTTAGCTTATAACACTTACCTGTCCACAACAGCAGTGTCGTTGGCGAACATCTGTTCCTCATTGTCAGACGAACATGACGCTGGTCCGCTTGTTACGACTCGTGGTTCTGGTCACGCGACCCAGTCAAACCATGATTCCATGATTGCGGTTTTGGCGAACGATTTTTCAAAACAAATAAGAACAGTAGTAATAAAAAACGACTGTCGAACGCTACCGTTACACACAGCGGCTTACACAAAACAGATTTTACGCACGGGACGCACGCTTTCAATCGTCAAACTTCTCTGCTTCAATTGGCTCGTATTTGCAGTCGTTGGTAGGCGGATCCTTCTTGCTAGGTTTTCAGTCATTGGTTCTTCAAGGTTTCAGAAACCCAATTCAAGGCTCTTATTAGTCGAATGAGAGGTCAGTCAAATCTAAACCAATCAAAACACTCCTTTGGCTTTCTGTTCGCGGCTGTCTGTACTGGAAGAACGGAAATGCAGCTTTTTTTTTTTTTCAGTGCGCACTGAGACGCACAGTGCGCACTGAGACGCACTAGGACGCAGAGACGTGACCGCCCGCGGTATCCCAGAGTGCAAGAGGTTAATAATGTATTATTATATTTGAGTAGTATCATACCTTTCGTATGCCATGTTTAATGTTTCTATGTGCGTTCCATATAGGATAAGTTTATATATTCTTGGCCCGTTTCTGTGAGTAGTTTCAGAGAGTTCAGACTGAGGATCAGTGCATGCGTAAGGAATTATCTAAGCTATTTATTATAATCTCTTTGACATAACCTGTTTTGGGTCACAGGAATGCACAGGAACTTCTCAGCCTGTACAGATCAGTGGTAGATGGACATTCTGTTATTAGGTTTATGGATCTCATGTCTTCATGACCCATGTCTCCAGAGTGTCTGACGTCCGCCTGGATAAGTTATCAGGACTGTCCCGTTCTGTCCCTTCCCTTATCCTCCCTCTCCTTTCTCCTACCTATATATATCAGACTTAGAAGAATGGATCCTTTAGAGATTCTAGGTGTGTCTGAATGTCATACCTTGTAACCTCTCCCCCATGGTGGCCAATGGGGTGATTTTGTAATAAATGTACATAAATTCAGCTTTCTGCCTGATTATTTGACTTTGAATAATTTAAGCTCAAAATTATTCTAACACATATACTACCATAAATTACATCGTGATGCAGACTATTGCAATGTTCGGTTGTTGAAATTGGGTCAAACGCCACCGCCATTTTGTGACGTAATGAGGTGAACCAAAGATGTAAACAAGCATGGCTGAGTACACTAAAGCGGAGGAAGTTATGAGTGATTTCAGCAAAGATTTGCGCGATTTGTCGATAGTTTTTGAGGAAGAAGCAGGATCACGTGATGAAGAAAAGCGAGTTGGTTCTAACAAAGGACTACAACCCTATTTATCTGAACCACATCGTTCAGGAAGCGAAGATGACTCCCATATTTCAGAGGATGAAGGGTCCGACGTGAACGGTTAGAGACGGACATCGGTTGTCTCCAAAACACTGAATGGTAATATACAGATAGATCTGAATTTCCCCGATCGGGTGGTCGGGGAAATAAAAAAAAAAAAGCTCAGATATTCAGCTTCGGTAGGCAATGAGATTTATAAAAATGAAAACTGAAAAAAGTAATATAACGTTGTTTAACACAAAGTCGTTCCATCTGGAGTAAAGTCAACACTCGGGCTTCAAAATTCATCGGGGAGGATTTTACTTTCAGCGGGAAAAAAATAATAAAATCACAATTGCCTTATGTGGGAAAAAAAAAATCAATTACACAAACTCTTTTCTGGGCGAGTTTTGACAGTGTTGCTTCTCTGTGCTGTTTTGATATGGGCGATCGTCCGTATTTCTGTGCAACAATCATCCGTATCGCTGCGCTGTTTTGATATGGACCATTTTTTTAAGAAGATCTGGATCTTTTGGGAATGAGAACAGGCTTGCACGTTCACTGGAGCAATTAGAACACCCAGCCACCACGCAACGTTTTGGCATTTCTTCGCTGATATAGAAGCTAAACAGCTTGTTTACATTGACAACACATGGATCAGCCGAGAGGAACTTCACCTCATGACATCATATCCACAAACGAGGCGAGTCTCAGGAGATCGTATTAGTGCAACATGGCGCTAAATCTGAATTCACTTGGAAATATTTTTCCACTTATTTAGCATTCTAAGTCAAAAGAACCTATATGGACGATTGAAGACAAATTCATACTGAATATGATCCATAGTTCCTAAATCGTGTCACAGACACTTTTAAGCCATTCAGAGGTGGACCTGCTGGTGTGTTTGGATCCTTTTCCTGCTGCAGAACCCAAGTGTGCTTCAGCTTGAGGTCACAGATGACCAGACATTCTCCTTCAGGATTTTTTGGTAGACAGAAGAATGCATGGTTCCCTGTACCAGAGCAAGTCTTCCAGGTCCTGAAGCAGCAAAACAGCTCAAGACCATCACACTACCACCACCATATTTAACTCTTGGTATGATGTTCCTTTTCTGAAATGCTGTGTTACTTTTATGCCAGATGTAATGGAACACTCACCTTCCACAAAGTTCAACTTTTGTCAGTCCACAGAGTATTTTCCCAAAAGTCTTGGGGATCATCAAGACATCTTCTGGCAAAACTGAGACGAGCCTTTATGTTCTTTTTGCTCAGCAGTGATTTTCGTCTTGGAACTCTGCCATGCAGGCCATTTTTGCCCAGTTTCTTATGGTGGAGTCATGAACACTGACCTTAACTGAGGTAAGTGAGGCCTGCAGTTCTTTGGATGTTGTTGTGGGGTTTTTTGTGACATCTTGGATGAGTCGTTGCTGCGCTCTTGGGGTAGTTTTGGTTGGCCGGCCGCTCCTGGGAAGGTTCACCAGTTTTCCAAGTTTTCGCCATATGTGGATAATGGCTCTCAATGTGGTTTGCTGGAGTCCCAAAGCTTTAGAAATGGCTAGAAAATTGAACTCAGCTTTCCAAAGATGTGATACACCACAGTTAATTTATGTTTTAACAGGGGGGCAATCACTTTTTCACACAGGGCTATGTAGGTTTGGATGTTTTTTTTTTTTACCCTTAATAATAAACACCATTTAAAAACTGCATTTTGTGTTTACTTGTGTTATCTTTATCTAATATTTAACTTTGTTTGATGGTCTGAAACATTTAAGTGTGCTAAACATACCAAAAAAAAAAAGAAAAATCAGGAAGGGTGCAAACACTTTTTCACACCACTGTAGAATGGACTGGAAAAAAATAAGTCCCTCTCCCCAAAAATGGAATGCCTCATTTGTCATAGCTTCTGTATAAATAGGAAGTCAATGCGATCAGAAATGTAGACGCTATTGTGGCAACATAAAAAGACCCCTTCTCCAAATACATGGAACCCCTCATTGGCTGCGTCTGAAAATCAATTATGTCCCAGGCTAAAGCAAGTTAAAGCTTCTGTATTAACTCAAAGTGAATCTGATCAGAAATGTAGAAGTGATGACATCATGTCAAAGGAATGAATGCATGCATGGGTGGGTCAAAAACATTACACCCTACGCAACTTTTGTTGAGTGGGGTATGAATAATAATTACAGGATGTGAAAAAACAATTAAAAAAAAAAAAAACCCTCTTTAGATGCCAAAAATGGCAAAGTGGAGGTTTCAAAGCTATAGTTCATCAGGAGTCTGGTGTCTTTATTCTGAAGTGTAAGGTTTATATCTATTTAACTGCTAAATGTTACAGTTAATGCTAAACTTTTCACATGCCGGCAGATCGAATCTGTATTTGGTAAAATGAAAATAATATACCAGAAAACATCAATAGCACTGAAGGAAACATGAGCAATATTCCCCTTAGTGTTCTCAACCATTTCAGATATAGCACCAGCCTGTCATAATTACTACTGCATCTGTAGGCAGCACAGAACATTCTGCAAAATTAGCACTAACCACAGCATTATATACTTCACTGATCTAGGAGGACTGTTCAATGGGCAGCTGTGGCTGAATATTCATAAAGAAAGCTTTTACAACAGTCATTTATCCAATTTCAATTAAAATTTTAGCTGAATACTGTTGCACTGCATGTCAGTTTTTTGGACTAATGATTTCTTCATCCCAGAAAAATGAACCAGAGAAATGTTAAGTATTCTCATACCTTCATAATATCCATCACGGCCTGACAAGCCTCATCCTGACCTCGCGCCACAATGACTCCCTTTCCTGCTGCCAGGCCACTGGCCTTCACTACAAGAGCAGGGAAGTCGGCCCTGGAGAACCCGAATAATGAAATAAAATGAGTAATGTGCAGTAGGAATAATTCCACTGGAAAATGCATAATAAACAAATGCTGATGGAGAACAAAAAAAACTTAAAGGAATTCAGACAGGGCAAGCTCTGCAATATCCAATTCCAGCACCTCATTTTTTCATTTTCAAATTAAAAGTTGGCAGAGCCTGTAAAGTTGTCTCTCAGCTGATGCCACAAAATACTTGTCTATTCTGTGGAAGAAAAACTGTAACGTCACTGGCAGCCATGTCATCCAGTCAAAATGACCTAATTTAGAAGAGCTACAGATGTCATGGCAAGCATTTAAAACAGCAGCTGTCACATAAAAACAAACTGAAACTGGGCATTTCTTGCCTTGAATTAATTCCCAAACACTTCCTGTGGATTTGTTTTCAAGATATCAGAGACCATTTACAGCCAAGACACCACATGTCATGGTCTGGAAGTCACACCTAATTCTGAGACCCATCACAATGTGATGCTACATTCCAGGTATGTTGAACGTCCCAAGAGCCCAGAAACAAAACAGCAAAACAAACAAACAAACAAAAAAAAAAACCCCAGACTCTTATCAGTTAGCTGCTGCCAGCACGGACCTGTGAGAGGAAGCACGACGATGGCCATGAGTACTCGCACGCTTAGGATCTTTGTGTTCTGACTTTTCTAGAAAGTGTACTCTTTCTACCACGCTCATGGGCAGGACTGCATCCTCTAGTGGCTCGGCAAAGCCTCTCCTCCCTCTGCAAGTCAAAAGCTGCACTACAGGGATTATCCACATCCCCCCTCAGATAAGCAATCCCTAAACACGAGGGACATTCTCGATGCCCATGCCAAGTATCCATCACTGACTGTCAAAATCTGCAGTGGTGAGAAGCCACTGCAGACTCACAATGGAATAGGGGCAAAGAAATTCCTTCTACTGCCAACAGTAGCTGGGGAAAAGCAAGTCCAAATAAAATATGCCCCTGCACTAGTATGCCAATGTACCTAGCAGGCCAATACTACGCCACAGCGACTGCAAACAGTGATTTATCCCAACAGGGGATTAGCATAAACACTGCAAAGCAATAGCTAGCATGGTAAGAACTAGCCTCAAGATAAGTAAAACAACAGTGCCATGATTGGCTAACGCTACCATGAAGCAAAGAACAGCATGGCAGGTCCACCAAGGCACCTGCACCATACAGGTCATGAATTGACCTATATAGTGAATCTCTGAGGCAAAGACGAGGTACCGGATATTGACCCCACTTTTATAGCCAAGGTAGTTCTGCCTCTGGGTCATGACTTTGTTTACATAAGGTCTTGAACGCTGGCAGAGCAAAGGCTAATATTCCATTTCCGTAGTGATGGTCTACCGATCTAATGTTTCTAATATTTGTATAACTAATAAAATAATAATACTAAGGGTACATCCCAATGAACTAGTAGTGCCCTACGAAGTGGACTGCATAGGAAATTCAGCCATGTTAAGTGTGATTCCAAACCGCAGGAAGCATAATGTGTTCAGTTCGGTTATGGACAACCTTTCATCACTTTACTGGAAGTTGGCACAAAAGTTACCCATAAGTCATTGCACCTCAAATATGAATGAAACAACCTGTTGTTGCTAATGTTACTATTAAGCTCAACTAAAACTGCTTGTCCTTCATATTAGTTTATACTTGAAAAATACATTTTAATATTTTATTTTAGTAGTATAAAATGTCCACAGTAGTATCAGCAAGCATCCATGGTTACCATGGAAACACACTGAGAAGGTGCAGGTGCTTCCAATGGAGAAATTTTGTTGAAGGAAGTTGCCTTAACTGTATTACCTGAGCACAGAGTAGGGAGTACAGCTGAAGTACTCTGTGGTTAAGAATTCAGCTTAACAACTTGCTAGTCTTTAATTAAAATTTGGCATTGCTGCATTTGAAGTTCAGTCCTGTGGTCATTAGCTGTCACTTGTTATTGAGACTGTGTTGTGCCATTTTTCAGTGCTGCTAGTAGTGGATTTTATTTCTAAGATAAATGCAGCTAGTGTTGTTCACCGTTGATGCAACAGAAGAGTGAAATTGTGCTTAACCTGTACAAAAGTCAGTTTACATGTTCTTTAGATTGAGAAAGAAAAAAAAACCCTCATCACATAAATCAATTACTTCACATTAAGTTGAGCACTATGACTTCAGTTAATTGTACTGACGTTCGGATGTATTTGCAGGCCTCCTGGGGATCAGTGAAGGAACCATAGCGAGCTGTGGGGATGCCATGCCGCTGCATGAAAGCTTTAGAAAAACTTTTACTGGCCTCCAACTGAGCTGCTTTGGCTGAAGGACCAAAGCATGGCACTCCTGCAGCAGTCAAGTCATCAACAATACCTGAAAGAAGGTGTTACAGCTAAGGTTAAATGCAATAAAGTCCAATCATACCAAGGAAGAATATGATGGCGATCATTTACCTGCAGCCAGTGGGACCTCTGGTCCAACAACAACCAGGCCTACATTGTGATCCTTGCAGAACTGAGCCAGGATCATGTGGTTGTTGACAGACACCTCTGCATGGAGAGAACACAGAGATTATCCACACTCTTCAGATACCTGGCAGTCTCACCACCAATGACACTTTGATTTGCCTCCAGTTGTGAATGTGAAAAGTGGAGCTTATAGGAGTACCGACCCTCCATCTTTATCTCCTCTCACAGCCTCATTTCCACTACCAGGAACTAGGAACCAATTGACCAGGAACCTCTTAAGGGCCTTTCCTGTATCAGCTCCTTTTCCCAGTCATGTTTCCATTATGGTGGTAGGAACCATCAGTTTCCAAAGGATTTGTTTATGACGTAATCATCTGACAGTTTCGGCCCAACGCAGCACGTAAAGTACATTAAAATCATACAGAAATTATTATTCATAAATAAATGAAAAGTGGAATGTATGGTATCAACTTGCCACTATTATTATTTCATAACTGCAGAGAGGGAACTGATCGATTGAATGGTATAAGTAGCACAAGAAGCACCAGTCAGAGCAGCATTACATTATAAATTTTTAAAGTAGAACTGAACTGAACGGCATTGAACGGCACTGGGTGACAGTACATACAATTATAAAGATAATTTATCATTGGCACCCCCTCCACAAATCCCGGAATCTTGGAGAAAATCGCGATTTTGAATTTCTCGCCCTGAAAAATCAGACAAATCCGCCGATTAACCGGAAGTGCAGCCGGAGTTCCGCGTGACGTCACGAGTGTGACACAGTCCTCCATGTTTACCATTGCGAGCACATCGACACTGGTTGTTTTTGGTGCATTTTGTCGTGATAGTCGACTACAAAACACTTCCAACACCTGGGAAGATCTGTTCAGTGGCCAAGGAAAGCTGTCATGGCGACGAAAGAAAAGAAAGGGGGAGGAAAAGCGACCGGGAAGCAATGCGTTTCTAGATATAGATATTACTGTATTCGCTACTTTGCGTTTCACCTTTCGCGCCCTCAGTGCATCGTGGATTTTTCAAAAATATTCATCAAAAATTCAAAATTGAGAAAAAATGGCACGAAAGTTGCCCGGGCGCTAGCAGAAGGCAGGGAGACTACATTACAACATCAGGTATCAACACGGAGAACCCGCACAACTCAAAATCCACCTCTCTGACCACCGCTCCACTCCTCTCCGCCCACCTCTTCACCGCTTGGGAATCTCGCAAGCTGATTGGCCGAGACGTTTTACCTCGCAAGCTGATTGGCCGAGACGTTTTACCCAGCTTCTCTCCCTGCAGAGCGCACATACCCAACGAAGGAAGACCGCATTCATTGTTCTTTATCGTTCGTGTTGCTTAGTGGCACTTTTCGCTGTTCTCTTGTGCCTTTTTGTGCAAAATAGTGCTTGTGACGCCCTTGGGGGGGGGGGACGCTACTTCGCGGTTTTTCACTTTTCGCGGTCGGTTCTGGTCCCCATTAAACGTGATAAGTGAGGGATCACTGTTTTTATAAATAGCACAGTCAAATGCAGAGGCCAGTTCTGTTCATGTGTATTGCCACTATAGTCTGTAGAAGTATTGTAATACATAGCCCAATTTTTTGAATGAATGAATGAATTTATTTATTTCGGATAGTACAGTACAGGTTGAAAGAAACTGAATGATATAACAACAAGGTCAAATTGAACAATGACTCATCTGATTATACAATTCAACGTAAGTTATCCGAAATGGGTGATGGCTGAAGCCGCAGCTTATATTGCCCACCCATATTCCATCCAAGAATTCAAAAGAGAAAACAGGCAAGAGCGATTACAATTCAAAACAAAACTAAGACAAAATGTGACAGAGAAAAAAGAAAACTAAGCTACAACACAACACAGGCTGGATATGTTACAACTCGCCGCTCATTAGCGGCGCCAGCTGCACGCACACTTGCGCCTCGTCAGCAGCGTGGGATATAAGCCACTCTGCCCTGGGCTTCGGCATGAAGCCGTCTGATTCCTTCAGCCCTCTTGCTGCAGAGGAACCCCCTCATCTCCCAGCAAGATCTACAGCGTAAGCATACCTACCTTTGCCTTTCCAGTCTCTCCCCTGTGCACAGGTGTATTCCCCGGTGGCGGACCTCGCCTCTGCATCGCCGTCTGCCAGCTGCTGTCACAGGTGCATCAGGTCTCTGTCTCCGGGGCTCGCCCTTGTGCACGCCTGCCACCTGCCACACTCCTGCATCCTCCTCTGTCTCGTCACCGATCCTGAATGCCTCTTCACTCTGAAAACTCTGGTTTTCTTGACTGCTGGAACTGCTGGAACTGCTATTATCTGCCATTGTTGTTTTGTTTAGGGATCACACTCGTGACGTCATGCAGCGTCGTCTGCACTACTTCCGGTTTGTTTGGCACTGCCAGCCAGAGGCAAAAGTTTATTGGCTTATAGCTTGGCCATCGCACGGCCTAAAAATTTCTTTTATGTGTTGAAAAATACAATAGGTAATAAGGAATTAATCTGCTATTCTACTTTTTGCGCCAAAAGGTGGGTTCAGTTCTATTTTAAGCATCAGAACTTGATTATCTTTTTCTAGTCAAATTTTGTCACTGTTCCTGTCCTTGTGTTTTATTCATGCAGCACTCTGAGCAGAATGCCCAGTTTTATCCAGCACATGGGGAGAAGCACCAGCCAGGACTCCCATCTCCCGTTGGCTGGGCTGTGTGGGCTTGCATCACCACGAAGATCAGCAATGTCGCTGGTGTTATGCGCCATGCCGCGCTGCTATAAAGCTCATGTCCTCTACATATGCTGATATATCGTTTAGACCCTATGCAATCATGGCAGCATTATACTATCATTTTTTAAGCATTAGATCTTCACCATTATAGGCCCGCCGCCGCCACAAAGTTATGCTTTTCTGAAATGTATGGATATACTGAACAAGAAAATAAATGTCAACATTGAAAATGTTGGGATGCAATACCCATCTTGACCACTTCAATATGGGAACCCAGTTTTTCACAAAACTGAAATTCAGAGAGAAACACAACTGCTTCTTTAAGACCCCAAATCATATTATATGATGTATTATATGTATGATACATTACTTTTATCATCATCATTATTACTATAACATGGTGACATAATATTATACTGCAAGATGTCATGGGTAGGCCCAACCACGATACAATTTGGTACCAAGCTGCATCATGGTTGGGCCTCTATCTGAAATCTGCTGAAGAAACTTTTATATACATGCACAGCATATACAGTGTTTTATTATCATAGAAATGAAAACATGTTTCCCTGAGTACTTGTGATTATATTTATTTAACCTTTACAGGGGAGGTCCACTGAGAGGCACCCTCTGTTTTTCAACGACACCCTGTTCACACCTGGAAGCAGCTTACCTGTGGCCAGTGAGCAGCTCGGATTAAAGGCCTTGCTCAAGGGCACTACTTTTTTTTAACCTTTATTTAACCAGGTAAAACAGATTAAGAACACATTGTTATTCACAGCTGTGGCCTGAGGGAAGGGACAAGGGGCAAAATAACACTAGACAAATCCATACAGTCATGTGAAAAAATTAGGACACCCTGTACGCCTATGTGTTTATCTTTACATATTTGGACATATGGATATTTAATATCAATGTTAAAAATACTGGAAAATTCATGTAAAACAACTAAACAATTAAAATGATTTAAAGACCTTTTTCAAATGTTCTGTAAAATATAATTCTAAACAAATAGTGAGGAATAAATTAGAACACCCTTATCTTTTTTAGGACACCCTCACATTCATTCCCACTTACAATGGCTAAAATAAATGTTAAAAAATGCAAATAAAAACAAAAACAAGGTTAGACATAGATATGTGAACATTTCTTAATAAAGAACTCAATATTTATAGGGGTGTCCATTTTTTTTCACGACTGTATATTAAAAGAAACATTTACAAAGGCAGTTAACCCCTTGCACTCTGGTCAATTTCCCTAAAAACGCCTAAAAATAACGTACCCAAAGTAAATCAAAAGCTGTTCTTCAACCCTTTGCAGCATCTTCATGGGGTTGGTCTCATTTAAAAGAAAACACTTTGAAGTTTTTGGCAAAACAGTCATAATCTCTCTAAGTGCTCCTGCCACTGAGTAACAGTCATCTAAACATATTGAACTTGAAGAAAATAAAGTTCGCCTGGGTGTTTTTTTTGGATACAAATGCTTGCAAATAACACACAGCTGTCAGATACTGGCTGGAAAATGCAACAGAAATGTAGAACCAAGTGTTATCAGCTGAGGTCAAAATTTTGTAACAATACCACAAAAAATGAATATATTACACAGCTTTTTTGTCAGGTTGTTCCCAGGCGTTTTTGAACTGTGCCAAATTGTGCCAAATGGCACAGTTTGGAAAAACGTCTAACTTTTGAATTATTCAATATAGAAGCTTCATCTTGGGCTCTAATGAAAGGTGACACTCAGGGCTGTGTGTGTGTGTGGGGGGGGGGTTGTTTATTCATTCATGAATGAACAAACAAGCCCCCACACACAAAGAAGCATGCCACGTAAAAAATGTGTGGCTTTTTTTTTTTTTTTTTTACAAGACAAAATAACCTACAGTGCACTAAAAATTATACAAAAATATCTGTAATGTAGAGGATAACACCCCCCCCCCCCCCCCCCGGCTACAGAGGACGGACATCGTCCATCGCCACATGACGGACCGTCTACTACGCACAGTTGTACTAAAATATCTGCAATATATCTGCAATCCGCTACAGAAGAGTAGCAGGGGATGGGGGGGGACCGTTCTCGGACCGGCGCACAATCCATGCGCCGCGGTCCGTCATGTGGCGATGACGCACAGTTGTAATTTACCGATCGGTCAAAAGTCATTTTGATTACAATTTTCAGGGATAAAGAATAATTCAGCTTATAACACTTATCTGTCCACAACAGCAGTGTCGCTGGCGAACATCTCTTCCTCATTGTCAGACGAACTTGACGCTGGTCCGCTTGTTACGACTTGTGGTTCTGGTCACGCGACCCGGTCAAACCATGATTCCATTATTGCGGTTTTTGCGCTTCCATGATTGCGGTTTTGGCCAACGATTTTTCAAAACAAATAAGAACAGTAGTAAGAAAAAAAAGACTGGCGAACGCTACCGTTACACACAGTGGCTTACACAAAACAGATTTTACGCACGGGACGCACGCTTTCAATCGTCGAACTTCTCTGCTTCAATTGGCTCGCTGTATTTGCAGCCGTTGGTAGGCGGGTCCTTCTTGCTAGGTTTTCAGTCATTGGTTCTTCAAGGTTTCAGAAACCCAATTCAAGGCTCTTATTAGTCGAATGAGAGGTCAATCACATCTAAACCAATCAAAGCACTCCTTTGGCTTTCTGTTCGCGGCTGTGTCTGTAGTGGAAGAACGGAAATGCAGCTTTTTTTTTTTCAGTGCGCACTAGTACGCAGAGACGTGACCGCCCGTGGTATCCCGGAGTGCAAGAGGTTAAAACACATATAGTCATAACAGCTTAAAACACACCATCACGACTTCCGGTCTGGACGCCATGGCGACTGCAGCTTAACACTGAAGCTCTCAGACTCAATCCAGGATAACACCTTGAAAATCAAACTCAACGGATTTTTGGAGGAGTGAAAATCAAAAGACAAAATCATCATGTCTAAAGGAAAACAGAAGAAACTGAAATTCTCCAGGCTAGGACACGTATCGGCCGGAGAATCTGAAATGGAAGATCCCCGTTCAGAAGACGAGGAGCTGGTGATAGCTAACAAAAGGGTTAGCCTGAAATCACTATTTGAGGAACTACGACGATTTCGCCGAGATGTTACGGCCGAATTTCGGGAATTCAGAGAAGAATTGAAAAGGACAAACAGCAGAGTGGACCAGGCCGAGAACCGAATCTTGGAAACAGAGGATCGAATAAAAGTGCTCGAAGATTCTGTGCTGGACCTACGCAAAAGACAAGCAGCTATAGAGGCTAAGCTAACCGACCAAGAAGGAAAACAAAGAAGAGACAACATAAGAATTCATGGTCTGATAGAAGGAACCGAAAATGGTTTTAACTCAATGGCAGAATGCGTGGAATCCTTACTAAGAGAGAAATTGGATATTCCACAAACCACCGACTTGAAGATAGAAAAGGCACATCGTTCATTAGCCGCTAGGCCGGCGGCGGAAGCGCCCCCACGTTCGGTGTTGGTAAGATTTTCCAATTTCAAAATAAAACAAGAGGTTGTAAGACTGGCCTGGCAGAAAAAAGGATTTATGCACCAGGAGAGAAAAGTCTACGTGGAACACGATTACGCCCCGGAGGTCCTTAAAAAGCGCAGGGAATACAATGACGCGAAAAAGGTGTTAAGAGAGAAGAAATTGCGCTTTCAGACACCATTTCCTGCGAAGTTAAGGGTCTTCTACGGCGATGAAACGTGTCTCTATAATTCGGCGGAAGAAGCAACAGCTGACATGGCGAGGAGAGGGCTCCCGGTAACGGTGTTTAAACCCGCAGCAGACCCGAGTGAGAAGATCAAAGCGCAAACATGGACAACACAAAGACCCTCAAAATCCACGGACCAGCAGCGGGAAACCCAGCACCAGAGCGTCGCGGATAAACTATCCGTTTTCAGGTTGGAATAGCGACCTTTTTTTTTTTTTTTTTTTTTTTTTTTTTTTTTTTTTTCCTTTCTCTTGAATCAATCCGCACATCCAACCCCCCTCATACAAGGTAACAAACATTAAAAGAGATGCATATTCAGCATGTGGTAAAACATTTCATGGAACAATCATATTATTTGAAACAAATAAGTCTTTGTAATAAAAAAAAAAAAAAAAAAAAACTTGTTAAAATAGAAATGTGACAATAATCCACATGTTCTGCTCATACTAACAAATACTGTTTTTGCGTGAATGTTTGATGTGATGGGGGTGGGAGGGTGCACACAATTTCACAGGGTTTAGGCATAAAAGGAAAAAAAAAAAAAAAATCATTACAAGTTTGGATTGGGTTCTGAAACTCACGTTAAAAGCATGGGACTACTTTCAGTGGTACGAGAGGGCCCTCAACACGTAACAGAGTTTGAGGAATTCCCCTCAGAGCCTTCACTCCATCAAGGCTCTTACAGGGTCTTTAAAAAGACCTCAGCTCAGGAAGTTCTTTTGACAGTTTTTTGTTTTAAAGTTTTTTACACTATGTTCTTAATGTTTTTCTTGTTTTTAATGTTCTTTCAGTTTCTGAGTAGCACAAAAGAGGGCCACCACACAGTTATACTAAACAAAACAACACAATGGAGAAACAGGGTGTAACCAAAATAATTTCATATAATGTAAAAGGGATCCTGAATCCAGTTAAAAGATCCAAGATTCTAGGCAAAATGAAAAAAGACAAAGCAGGAATAATACTTTTACAAGAAACCCACCTAACAGACGTGGAACACAATAAACTCAGTAGACAAGGGTTTAAAATGATCTCTTCATCTTCATATAAATCAGGGAGGAGGAGGGGAGTAGCGACATTGATATCAACCAAAATTACATTTGAAAAAAAATCAGAACACAACGATAAAGAAGGGAGATACAGTTTGGTAACTGGGCGGCTAGAGGGAGAAGATATCACCCTGCTGAATGTGTATGCTCCCCCAGGGGCTAACTGGAAATTTTATAAAAATGTATTCGACCTAATGATAACTAAAGCTCAAGGTTTAGTGATATGTGGTGGGGACTTTAATCTTAGACTGAATCCATACTGGGATGCTTCTGGTAATTCCCCACATCAAAATAACACCCAAAACAGGAAGACTCGGATGCTACTAAAAGAAATGGGAATCTGTGATGTGTGGAGGGAACTCAACCCCAGTGTAAAAGACTATACATTTTACTCAACTCCACATTCATCTTACTCAAGGATTGACTATTTTTTTATGTTTAATAGAGACATTGGTAGAGTAAAAACATGTAAAATAGGACTGATGGATCTCTCCGACCACAGTCCGATCTACATGGACTTAAATATCCAAAAATACATAAATAATACATTTTCTTGGAGGTTAAATTCAAATGTCCTGAAAGGACCATTGAAAGATGAATTGGAGTCAGATATTCTCAGATATTTGGAAGATAACGATAATGGAGAAGTATCCCCTTTAATACTGTGGGATGCATGTAAAGCTGTAATAAGAGGAAAGATTATTGCAAAACTGGCAACCCAAAAGAAACTAAGACAAGAAAAACTATCCACATTAGAGTCAGAACTTAGGAACCTAGAAAAAGAACACAAAGGCAACACTCATTCTACTGACTCGCTCAAGATTAAGGAAATTAAAAACCAAATAAATGAGATCTACACAATAGAAATCCAGAAGAAACTTACATTTCTGAAACAAAAATACTATGAAGCAGGCAGTAAATCGGCAAAATTGCTAGCCTATAAATTGAGGAAACATCAAACAGAAAGAGCAATCTACAAAATCAGAGACCCAGTATCAAAGGAAATAAAATTCAGAATTCAGGATATTCTTAAAAACTTCGAGAATTACTATAAGAACTTATACTCCCAAAAAAAACATAAAAACGCATCCGAGGCATTCCTAAACACATTAAACCTTCCCCAACTTACGGAGTCACAAAATAAAACACTACTGTCAGAAATACATTCTAAAGAATTGGAAAAAGCAATTATGAAACTTAAAGCTAACAAATCCCCAGGAGCTGATGGCTATACAGCAGAGTGGTACAAAACCTTTAAACAGCAACTATCTCCTCTCCTCCTGAAAACATTTAATTATGTCCTCCACACAGGGGAAATCCCCCCCTCCTGGAGAGAAGGGGTCATTGCAGTTATACCTAAACCTGAAAAGGATAAACTAGAGTGCTCCAACTACAGACCAATCAGTGTACTAAATCAGGACTATAAGCTTTTTACCATTATCCTTGCCAAAAGGTTAGAGAATATACTGACAGACCTAATTCATTTAGACCAAACAGGTTTTATAAGACAAAGACAGACACAAGACAACATTCGACGCACTTTACACATAATTCATCATATAAAAAAATATAACTTAAATGCAGTCATATTAGGATTAGATGCTGAAAAAGCATTCGATTCGGTTGACTGGTCTTTTCTATACAGAATCTTATCCAGTTTCAATTTTCATAACAACTTCATTAGAACTATACAGGCATTATATAAAAAACCAACAGCTAAAATAAGGATTAACGGTAATTTATCATCATCTTTTGAACTGGAAAGAGGATGTCGTCAGGGCTGCCCCCTGTCTCCACTGCTCTTTGCAATCTTCATAGAACCTCTGAGCCAATGGATAAGACAAAACCAAAAAATTCAAGGTATTACACTTGGTCAGAAGGAACATAAAATAGCACTCTTTGCTGATGACATTTTAATATACCTAGGGCAGCCGGACACTTCTTTACCAGAACTAACCTCAGTTTTTTCAGAGTATGGAGATTTATCGGGGTACAAATTAAATATGCATAAAACCCAAGTTTTAACATTCAACTATGACCCAAATCATTATTCACTAAGCAAACTCAAAACTAACTGGGAGTCGGAATCTATGAAATATCTGGGGGTCAATATCCCGAAACAACTCAACAAAATTATATCACTAAACTATGATCCACTGGTGACAAAAATAAAATCTGACCTAGCAAGATGGAATATGATACCATTCTTGGGTATTGCACAAAGAATTGAAGCAGTCAAAATGAATATACTTCCACGTCTTCTATACCTTTTCCAAACAATACCGGTAGAACCTCCCAAAAAAACATGGCAGGAGCTGGACAGAAGGATCTCAAGATTCATATGGCAGGGCAAGAGACCTAGAATCAGATATAGAACCCTACAGCTAAACAAAGACAAAGGTGGGCTCGCGCTGCCAAATATCAGGGACTACTTTAAAGCCGCACAAATTAAAACTTTAGTAGAGATATGTAACCCAGTCTACTCTGCACAATGGAAGGAGATCGAATGCCAAATAACAAGTGACATCCCCCTACAGGCGATAATAGGGAACAATGTCTTACCTAAGCTTTTGAATAACACTAACCCGTGGATAGAGACCCCGCTAAAAATTTGGTTTAAGATAGTCAGAGAGAATCAAACTAAAGAGCCCTATCGACTTCTGCAATGGATCGCCTATGATCAGGACTTTACTCCTAATAAAACAGACACCAGATTTAAAAAGTGGAAGGAGAAGGGGCTGATAAAATATTACGATTTTTTTAAAGGGCAAATCTTAAGAAGTTTTGAAGATTTGAAAAAACAAGGCCTAATAAATCAAGACCTTTACAGGTTCTTCCAGCTTAGACACCACATAAACAATATACTTAAAAAGGAGGTTTTGGAAAGGGCCCAGTCAGGTGTTCTGAAGGTCTTCTTAATGGCATATAAAGGGATCCCAGGGATCAGATACATTTCTAAAATATACCAAGGTCTTCAAGACTTAAAAGGAGACAACACATCTTATATAAAAGAGAGATGGGAAAAAGAGGGGAATTTCACTTTACATCTGGAAATATGGGAAAAGCTAAATAAACAGCAATGGAAAAGTACCTCATCCCTGCAGTGGAGAGAATTTGGATGGAAAAACTTGGCAAGATTTTTCAGAACACCTGCACAAATCAAATTTACCCATAAGGGATTGAACTGTTGGCGCTTGTGTGGTGAAAAGACTGCAAATCATTTTCATGTGTTTTGGTCATGCCCAGTTATCCACCAATATTGGACCAATGTACAGACAATATTGGGGAAAATATTCAAAATTACAGTTCCCTTTTCTTTTGTAACTTTGTATTTGGGTTTACTACCGGACTCACTGGAAAGACGAGGAGAAAAATACTTATTCAATGTTTTAATATTGGCAAGCAAAAAAGCTCTAACTAAAAAATGGATGTTGAAGGACTGTCCTACACCTGAAGATTGGACTAACGTGATCCAAGACATTTACTCGATGGAAAAGTTGACATTCGCACTGAGACAGGACATGGATGGGTTCATGAACTTTTGGCAACCCTGGACCGCATATGTGTCTTCCATTAGATCTAATCTTTGACAAATACCATTTCAATAATGGTTCCGCTCTTTGTTCCAATGCTACTCAGATGCTCTTTTATCTTTATTTACTTACTTTTTCTTTTTGTTTGTTTTTTACTGGTTTGTTTGGTTTTTTTTTTGTTTTTTGTTTTGTTTTTTTTTTCTCTTTAATTTCACTTTTTCTTTCACTTTAAAAAAAAAAAAAAATAAGGGGTGTTGTAAGAATTAATCTTCCAATGTTGTCAGATATCAGAAAATAAGGGAACATGTGATGAAAATGTAAACACTGCATTGCTGTAACGACCTGTATACCCTTTACAAAAACTTAAATAAAAAAAAAAAAAAAAAACACACCATCACAAGACATAACATACAGTGCATCCAGAAAGTCTTCCACAGTGCTTCACTTTTTCCACATTTTGTTATGTTACAGCCTTATTCCAAAATGGATTAAATTCATTTTTTCCTCTCAAAATTCTAAACACAATACCCCATAATGACAACGTGAAAAAGGTTTGAGATTTTTGCAAATTTATTAAAAATAAAAAACTAAGAAATTACATGTACGTATTTACAGCCTTTGCCATGAAGCTCAAAACTGAGCTCAGGTGCATCCTGATTCCTTCCATCATTCTGGCCAACATATGCTCACTTGACAACAAAACAGACCACATACAGCTCCTGAAAACTACACAACATGATGCGTGGAACTGCTGTGTTTTTATCTTTATGGAAACGTGGTTAAATGACAAGATACCAGATTCTGCCATTCAGTTAGCAGGGCTAACATGCTATCGTGCTGATTGGGTATTTATGGAAGGAGGGAAGACCTGTGGGAGAGGCATGTGTGTTTACATCAGTGACGCTTGGTGCCGAGATGCAACTATTGTGCATAAACACTGTTCTCCATTGGTGGAGTTTATGATCATCATCAAGACAGACAGATGAGACAAGATGGTGCCAGTGTATGGGGCTGTCTGTCTCTGACAGCTTTGCTTGTTTTTAATACCGTTTTTAACCATTGGTATTCAAGAAATCAAGTCTCTACTGGTGTACGATCGCCAAACATTGTTGGATCTTAGACTCCCTGCCAAGGATCTTATTTTGTTTGATTATGGTGGACAGAAGTCCTTGCCTCCGCTCCTGTTAGGTATCCTGCCACACCTGTATCGGGCCTCGGCCCCACTCTCCAAGCGGAGGAGGAGGCATCACCATCGCTGTGTTTCCCACAGCGATGGGGTGGTGAAACTGAAGACGCGCCTGGCATATTCCTTCACTGTTCCCCGGATTCCGAATGGACTATATCCCGTGTCTCTGAGTCCTTGCGTTCCCTGGATCCTGTTGATGCCTGCCTGATCCCTGTGACCGGCCTTGGTGAGGTGATCCGGCCCCGGCGCCACTGCTCTCTCCATCCTCACCAGCGTGAAATAAATCCCTGGCACCCGAGACCACTGCGCCGCACGTCCTGCTCTGCTGAGGCCCAGGCTCCAGCTCCAGCCAGGATTGGCCTGGTTAATGCCAGATCGCAATTTTCACAAATAAAGCTTCCATCCTGAGGGATTTCATCAGCTCCAGGGATCTGGATTTCTTTTTTGTGACGGAGACATGGCAGACTGTGGGTGAATTCACTGCTCTGTCCAAAGTTTTACCTCAAGGTTATAGCAGGGATGGCAACAGGAAATTCTGATTTCAGCTGAAATCTAATTTGGTCGATTGACTTATGGGGGGGCCGGGGGGCGCAGCCCCCCTGAAGCTGGGAGGTTTTCAGTAAAACAGAAGTAATTTAGACTGAAAAAAATGATATAAAAAAAAAATGAAATATTAGACTTAGATAAATCATTAAATTTAATGAAAAGTTAACTTACTTTTTCTTCAATGTTGTCTCACTGTCTTTAGTCCAGTCCTTCTCAAATAGTGGGGCGCGCCCCCCCAGGGGGGCGCAATGCGATGCCGGGGGGGCGCGTATGACCCCGGGGACCAGGCTTTGCTTTTGCCGTGTAAAGTGTAATTGCACATCCACGTCAGCAGGTGGTGCAGTGGCGCTCTCATTGACAAAGTCTGTGCGGGAGTTTAAAACTTTTTAAATTGCTGTCAACAAACCCCTCGAGAGACACCATGGAGAAATATTTAACAGTAACGAAAAGAAAGGCGGAGAGAGACACAGGTAAAGAGACAAATGAAAGTCTCCCAAAAGCTAAGACGAGGAAATATGACGAAGCTTATCTAGCGCTTGGCTTCACTCTGACTACGGTGGGAGACGACGAAAGACCGGTGTGTTCACTGTCTGAAAATGTTGGCAGCGGACAGCATGAAGCCAAATAAATTAAGACGTCACCTACAGACATTACATCCTCAACACGTTGATAAGCCGCTTGATTTTTTTTCAGCGAAAACGTGCGGAGTACGGCCAACAATCATTCCGCTTTGTGAACGCTACATCAGTAAACCAGCGAGCACTTTTAGCATCATTTAAAGTGGCGCACCAAATTGCGCAGTGCAAAAAACCCCACACAATTGCAGAGCAGTTGATACTGCCTTTTTCTACCTTTTTCTTCACACTAAAATATTAAATATACTGGTGCTCCTGTGTTAATGTTCCAGATCAATTTACATTTAATATTATTTATTGATTGAATTATTTTTCTCAGCATCAAATGGTTCAGTTGGTCAAAAATGTTTCTAGTTTAAATAAGGATTGACATATTTTTTTATTTCAGGCACTTTGATGCACTTTAAGTTGTTTTTTTTTTCTGTTTTAGACTATAACAGGGTTTCTGTGTGGCATAATAAAGTTAATATTTGTTGAAAGTTGATTTATATTGCTTTTTTCTTATGTTAATGTTAAAAAGGATACAATTTTAGGTATACTTATACAATTTTTATATATAATGATCTTATTTATAGTCACCGCGGCGAGTGGGGGGGGGGGCGCAAAATATTTTCTCTTTCCTAGGGGGGGCTTTGCAAAAAATAATTGAGAAGCACTGCTTTAGTCCAACATATTTAACAGTTCTATAAGAGTTTATTACACTATTTACACTGGTCACCAAGTCACTTCTAATGTGAAACTTTCTTCCTTTTGGCAGCAAGCTGTGTCAGTCTCTGAACTTTGAACTTCATGAACTTCATCTCCTTTTCTGGTTTCTTCAGAAATTGTCCTAGTGTTTCTGTTACCTCGTCGAACTATGAGCCAATTTTCACCTTTACCGTCACTTTTCTCTCAAGCCAATTCCATCGGAACTTATTTTTGACACTTTTATCTATTTCTAGCACTGATGACTCCTGATCCTTCGATAAAAATCTCATAATTCTACTGAAAACAATACCGAAAGCTCAGAATTCCAACACGAACCAGGGATGTGATTTGGGGTTGGGGAAATTATCTGAAAATTCAGCAGGGGGTCTGGTGGACACAGTCCCCCAGCGGGGTCCGGGGCAGAGCACCGGTGGGGGGTGGGGGGGCAAAGCCCCCCCGAAGCTCCTGGGTTTTTATGATTTTTAAGTACCAGAACTGTGCTTAAATGACAAAACAAACAGCTGAATGCCACTTATTACTGTATAATATTGACTTATGTTCCAAGAAGATAGCATTCCTAAAATATTCCAACAAGCATTATCCATCATATGCTTTAACACTTGATCAAATCAAAATCAGTTAATTTTATCTATTCCATAATAGAAATAAAATTCCAACATACCATTACTTTTTATAATTTCAGCATTCATTTCAGATCACCAGTTTCAATCTCCATTGAGACTTGAGCAGTTCATTTTGCACAATCACTGATGTAGCCAAGTCTTAGAAATATTCAAAAGTTATGAGTCAATGTCCACTGTGCAGTGTCAATTTCAAACTGTTTGGAATCATAAAAGGGGATGGTTAACTTTTATTACCGTTTCCTCCCCTGCGCAGCCCAGCTCATACAGCCGTTGTATGCCGCCAGTAACAGAGAGTTAATGGCTCTCCACCTGGCCATACGCCACTTCCAGTCCTGCCTGAAAGGGCGCAGCTTCACTGCCTTCGTGGACCACAAGCCGCTAACGTACTTAACGTACTTTATCTTCCTGGAAGATAAAATAAAGCGGAATTCGGCGAATTAGCAGAAAATTACATCCCTGAGAACACGCCGCCATAAATTTTTGAAAAAGCATACAACGAGCCATTTGATTGGTCCAATCGTTTGCAACTATCCAATCGCAGGACTGTCAAGCTACTGCAATACAGCAGTAGCTTGAACACAACACATCCGGGTTATCGCGGGAGACGACTTCCGGGGAAGCGCTGAGCGCTTATGTAATCGTGTTGATTTTCGCTAAAATCGGTAACAATAAGATACCTTACCCCCCCTAAAATTTTCTCAACGGATTTAGACGATTCACAGAAATGATCAATTTGAAAATAAATCGGTGGAAATCCGCGGATCGGCGGAAAATTGCCATCCCTGTTATAGTTATCGTAATTCCCCGCGGACACTGGGATGAGGAGGAGGAACGACAACAGTCTACAAAAATGACTACAAATGTAAACAGTGCTTTTTACCTTCCCCATTCTCCAGCTTTGAACTGACTTTCTTTGAGGTGGGTTGCTCAAACCCGCTACTGTGTGCTGTCATATACAGACCACCCAAATACAATAAGGACTTTTTAAATGACTGCCAGTTTCTTGGCTGGTATTATTACAAATTATGATTGTGTTCTTCCATCCATCCATCCATCTTCTACCGCTTTTCCGGAGGTCCGGGTCGCGGAGGCAGCAGTTCAAGCAGAGAAGCCCAGACTTCCCTCTCCCCAGCCACCTGCTCCAGCTCTTCAGAGGGGATACCAAGGCGTTCCCAGACCAGCTGGGAGACATAGTCTCTCCACCGAGTCCTGGGTCTGCCCCGGGGTCTCCTCCCAGTGGGACGTGCCTGAAACACCTCAAGTGGGAGGCGTCCAGGAGGCATCCTAATCAGATGCCCATACCACCTCAACTGACTCCTTTCAATGTGGAGGAGCAGCGGTTCTACTCTGAGCCTCTCCCGGATGACTGAGCTCCTCACCCTATCTCTGAGGGTGAGTCCAGCAATCCTACGGAGAAAGCTCATTTCAGCCGCTTGCATCCGCGATCTCGTTCTTTCGGTCATTACCCAAAGCTCGTGACCATAGGTGAGAGTAGGAACGTAGACTGACTGGTAAATCGACAGCTTTGCCTTAGAACTAAGCTCCCTCTTCACCACAACAGACCGGTACAACGTCCGCATCACTACAGATGCTACTCCAATCCGTCTGTCGATCTCTCGCTCCATTTTCCCCTCACTCGTGAATAAGACCCCAAGATACTTAAACTCCTCCACTTGGGGCAGGAGCCTGTCCCCAACCCGGAGAGGACACCTTTTTCCGGCTGAGGACCATGGACTCGGATTTGGAGGTGCTGATTCTCATCCCAGCCGCTTCACACTCAGCGGCAAACCGTCCCAGCAAGAGCTGTAGGTCATTGCTGGATGAAGCCAACAGGACAACATCATCTGCAAACAACAGAGATGAGATCCTGTGGTCACCAAGCATGACACCCTCCATTCCCTGGCTGCGCCTAGAAATCCTGTCCATAAAAATTATGAACAGGATCGGTGACAGGGCAGCCCTGGCGGAGTCCAACTCTCACTGGGAATGACTCCGACCGAGTGTTGGCAATACGAACCAAACTCTCACAACGGTCGTACAGTGTGTCCCTCAGGTCAGCTGAACAGCTACTCCTGAGGGTACCAAAGGTGAAGCGGAAGCTCAGAGGGGACAGAGCCTTTTCGATCACAGCACCCAGGTTATGGAACGATTTACCTCTGAACATTAGACAAGCACCTTCACTGTCCATTTTTAAAACCAGTCTTAAAACACACTTTTACTCCCTGGCCTTCGACCTAGTGAGAGACATTGATTTTATTGAATGAAATGGATTATTTATTTATTTATTTACTTACTTCTCTTACCTTTTATTTTATTGACTGTGGTTTCTATTCCTGCTGAGTTTTATATTGTCTTGTTGGTTTTATATTGTTTTTGTGCTAGTGTCCTGCTTCTTGCGTTTATGTGTTTATGTGTTCTTGTTGTACAGCACTTAGTGTTGCGAATGTTGCTTTTTAAAGTGCTTTATAAATAAAGTTGATTGATCGAGTGCTGTCCCTTTTACCAAGAGAATTTACGTCTGTCCTGCTAGTCGCCATGTACACTACCGTTCAAAAGTTTGGGGTCACTTAGAAATTTCCTTATTTTTGAAAGAAAAGCACTTTTTTTCAATGAAGAAATACACTCTATACACTGCTAATGTGGTAAATGACTATTCTAGCTGCAAATAGCTGGTTTTTGGTGCAATATCTACATAGGTGTATAGAGGCCCATTTCCAGCAACTATCACTCCAGTGTTCTAATGGTACAATGTGTTTGTTCATTGTGTCAGAAGGCTAATGGATGATTAGAAAACCCTTGTGCAATCATGCTAGGTCTGCAATGCTGTAATTGCTGCAAATGGAGGATTCTTTGACGAAAGCAAAGTTTGAAAGAAAAAATTATCATTTTAAATACAAATCATTATTTCTAACCTTGTCAATGTCTTGACTATATTTTCTATTCATTTTACAACTCATGGTGGTAAATAAAAGTGTGACTTTTCATGGAAAACACAAAATTGTCTGAGGTGACCCCAAACTTTTGAACGGTAGTGTATGTCCTGCCCACCACCATCGGCGAGAGGAGTAAAAGCATTAAAAGAACTCTTATCAGGCTATCAGTGACACACAAACAGCGCATCCAGATGGATTCCTCATCACAGCAGGAGACTTCAACCATGCAGATTTAAAGGCCATACTACCAAATCTACACCAACATGTGGACTTTCCAACAAGAGGATCTCTGATCACATCACCATCTTGCTAAGGCCTGCATACAGACCCAGAGTGAAAACAATCAATCAACAAAAAAGCAGGTACATGTGTGGCCAGAGGGGGCCTCAGATGCTCTAAAAGACTGCTTTAGCACTACAGACTGGGACACTTTCAAGCATGCAGCCACCCACAATGGACACACAAACAGAGGAGTACACTGAGGTTGTTGTAGCATACATAGCTAAATGCATTGATGATGTCCCTCACTGCAAAACTATCACTGTTCGCGCCACCCAAAACCCATGGATGACAGCAGAGGTCCACAGGCTCCTGAGGGCTCGGGACGCAGCCTTCAGGGCCGGCGACGCTGCAGGACTAACAACAGCTATGGCCAACCTGTCCCGTGGCATCAAGGAGGCAAAACGACAGTACAGCAAGAAAATATCTGGCCACTTCAGCAACATCAGAGATGCACGTTCTTTCTGGCGTGACATACAGACCCTCACCAACTACAAACCTCCACCTCAGACCTGTGCAAGTGACATCACATTGCTTAACAACCTAAATGACTTCTTTGGCCGCTCTGAAACACAAAACAGCACATCAGCACAGAAGACCACTCCTCCCCCAGATGAGCAGGCTATAAGCGTGTTTTCACACCTTAATTCGTTTAGTTTGGTCCGAATCAGTTGACAAGCTTGTTACCTTGTATCATTTTTGCCTTGGTTCGGTCCCCTTTCACACAGGCAAAAATTCAAGCAGACCAAATTGCATCACGTTAAATCCCGTGAGACTTATGTCAAAACATTCTCCGTTCTTATTGGTCAGATTTTTTTGCCGTGAGAACAGGAAAGGTAAATACAGGAAGTAGGATGACTACTGTGTATTTATGCATTTCTAGGGAGAAATAATAAAAATCGTAGCGTAATCTACGGGGGGGGGGGGGAGGTCATCGCCCTGGTTATCGTTTATTAATACGTGCATATACCACTTTCGGCAAATCGTACAGTTCGAAAATGAAGCGCTGCTAAGGATGAGAAATAACATGTTGTTCCATACCTGCCAACTTTTCAAACCTGAAAAGCCTAGTAGCTAGCCGGGGTCCAGGGGACGATGCTAATGCTAATAATGCTAATGCTAATAATAATAATGCTAATATTTGCCAAACAAATATTAGCATTAAATCTAGTTAAATGTAGCTAACAACCTCATATTTCTTCAACTTTCAAACCTGAAAAGCCTAGTACCTAGCCGGGGTCCAGGGGCCACAGGCCCTGTTAGGTCCAGGACAAAGTCCTGGTGGGGGGTTCAGGGGGGCAAAGCCCCCCAACGCCAAACAAATATTAGCATTAAATCAAGTTAGAATGTAGCTAACAACCTCATATTTCTTCAACTTTCAAACCTGAAAAGCCTAGTAGCTAGCCGGGGTCCAAGGGCCGCAGTGTCAAACAAATATTAGCATTTGACATAGAAGTCACATATTAATTATATTAAAGGTAAAATATCTAAATCAATTGCAATACTACACAGCGCAAAATATTTGCTGAATCAACCCACACTATACACCTTGTATCATTCATTAATACTCCCATAAATGACATTTTGTACTGAAGTATGGGGAAATACATATAAAACAAACATATATCCAGTCTTTATGCTTCAGAAGAGAGCTATTAGAATAATAAACAAAGCTGCTTACAGGGAACCAACAAACCTACTTTTTCTTAAATTAAAAGCTCTCAAGTTGAAAGATCTGGTTGACTTTAAAACTGCAGTAATAATGTTTAAAGCTAAGAATCTGTCACTGCCCGCAAATATCCAAAAGTTGTTCCAAATAAGGGAGAAACAATATCATTTCAGAGGAACATGTATATTTCAAAAACCTTCAGTGAGAACTACCACCAAGCAACACTGTATTTCTGTGCAAGGAGTCAGATTATGGAACGATTTTGGACCTAAATTAAAATCATGTACAATGCTTGGACAATTTAAACAAAAACTAAAGGAAGAAATACTCCAAACATATATACAAGATGACATGTAAAATCACATAAGGACTGTCATATCCAGTCTGTGTTGTGTTGTAGCTTAGTTTTTTTTTGTCATGTTTTGTCTTAGCTTTGTTCTGAATTGTAATCGCTCTTGTTTTGTTTTTCTTTTGAATTCTTGGATGGAATATGGGTGGGCAATATAAGCTGCAGCTTCAGCCATCACCCATTTCAGATAACTTATGTTGAACTGTATAATCAGAGGAGTTCTTGTTTAATTTGACCTTGTTGGATTTTGTAGCCTTTGTTATATTATTGTTTCTTTTTAATCTTTACTTTTAATCTATCCGAAATAGAGATTCATTCATTCACTAAATTTGCGTTCAAAAGACTATCTTAACACTGCATAGAACTTCGAATAGGCCAAATGTGAATACTAGAAAAGCACTCAGAGAGCGCAGACCTCCGCCAAGCGCCACAGTTCCCCCCATACAGTGTTTAACATCATAAATAAAATATTGAAAATGGCCCTATCTCGCAATGTTAAATTAAAAAAAAAAGAATCCTTTAAAAAATTCCTGGATCCAGACGGTGATCCGGATCACCACCAAAATCTAATCATCTGTAGGATACCCCATTTCTGACAATCTGTGAGAACTTCATGAAAATCCGTCCATAACTTTTTGAGTTATCTTGCTAACAAAGAAACAGACAAACCAACGCTGATGATCACATAACCTCCTTGGCGGAGGTAACTAGAAGACTAGAAATATCAGCAGGGTATACTAGCACTGACACGTGCGTAAATGACGGCAAAATCACTCTGATATTTTATGTGTTTACATGATACACCAAGCATGACAAGGCTTGCAATTACACAGAACATGTTCTTCAAGTTTGCCGCTAGCGTCACTGGCACTGGCCTTGTGTTTTTTCGTTCTTACGTGGTCTTTCACATCGCTGATTCCGCCATGTCCAATCAAAAAGTCTTGTCTACACAAAGTGCAATTTGCGTAATTTTCACCCCTTCTTGAGCGAATAATAACTCCCGGAAATGCTTTGCTGTCTTCCTCACGAAAAGACTGTAATTTTTGTTTGTGTTTCATGCTCGTTAGTGATTTTTCTCCGGCAGACTCCATGATGAAAACGTATAATTCTTACCTGATTGCCTCGCGATTGCACATGGAAAATTGGCTCAGACCTCTCGCACATGCGCAATACACCTACATGAAGCAGTGCCGATTGCCTTTGTTCTAAATTTAGATACGATTCCGAGCGACAGCGTGTTTGGAATTGCTTTCGTGTTTTCCGTGTTTTTTTTACGATTTAAAATTTTTGACTGAATTTTTTAGTGAAAAACCGTAATTTTGAATAATAAAACCGGAACCATTACGGCAAAACCGGAGTAGTTGGCAGGTATGTTGTTCATTAATCCTCCAGAACCGTGGCATGCTCAGCCACAGATATTTTCAAAGATCTATCAGGTATGTACAGTGACATAAAATGTTTTACCATTTGCCACTGGTCCTGTTTTAATGCGGCCGCTTTCTCACCTGCAGGACCACACCAGAGTTCGCCATTTGATTCGATTTGATTCAGGTGGTCTCGGTACGGTTGTTTTGGTACGCACTTGAATGTGATTACTGTGTTCTCACCAGACAAAACAAACCGCACTAATGGAGAAAACAAACTTGAGTTCGATTGAAACAAACTAATGCCTGTAGGTGTCAAAGCACCCAAGTCTGGATCCAGCTAGCATGAAGAGGACCTTCTCCAGGATCAACCCACGCAAGGCAGCTGGACCAGACAACATACCAGGTCACGTTCTGAAGGACTGTGAGGAGGAGCTCAAAAATATCCTGGCCGATATCTTCAACATCTCCCTGAGTCAAGCTGTTGTCCCCACATGTTTCAAAACTGCCACCATAATACCAGTCCCAAAGAAGCCCGTCCCATCCAGCTACAACGACTACCGGCCTGTAGCACTGACCCCAATCATAATGAAGTGCTTCGAGCGGCTGGTCATGCAGAACATCAAGTTCATCTTCCCTTCCTCCCACGACCCATCTCAGTTTGCATACAGGTCCAACAGAAGATGCCATCTCTGCTGCTCTCCATCCAGCCCTCACCCACCTGAACTCAAAGAACTCCTATGTGCGACTGTTGTTCTTGGACTTCATTTCAGCATTCAACACAATCATTCCCCAGCACCTAATACAAAAACTCAGACACTTGGGACTCAAAAAAAAAAAAAAAAAAAAAAAAACCACCTCTCTCTGTAACTGGGTGCTGGACTTTCTTACAGGGAGGCCATAAAACGTGCGGGTCGGCAACAACACCTCCAAGACCATCACACTGAGCACAGGGGCCCTACAAGGGTGTGTGCTCAGCCCGCTGCTCTTCACCCTGTTGACCCATAACTGCGTACTAGCCTACAACACCAACCACATCATCAAGTTTGCGGACGACACAACGGTGGTGGGCCTCATCACCAACAATGAAGAGGCCAACTACAGAAATGAGGTGAGTCAACTGGTCCAGTGGTGTAAAGACAATAATCTCTTCCTAAACGTGGGAAAAGCCAAGGAGATTGTGGTCGACTTCAGGGGAGGACACACACAGCATCCCCCTCTGATCATCGATGGGGCAGCTGTGGCAAGGGTGAGCAGCACCAAATTCCTGGGGGCGCACATCTCTGAGGACCTCTCCTGGTCCAACAACACCACATCACTGGCTAAGAAGGCTCAAACTTGCTTCCATTTCCGCCGCAAACTGAGGAGAGCAGGAGTCCTACCCCCTATCATGTGTTCATTCTACCAGGGTGCCATTGAGAGCATCCTCACCAGCTGCATCACAGTGTGGTAACGAAGCTACACTGCCTCCTGCTGGAAGGCACTACAACACACAGTGACAGCTGCCAGCAAGATCATCGGTGCCCCTCTGCCCTCCCTCTCAGACATCTACCACACATGCCTCACCCACAGAGTCATCAACATTGCAGGCGACCCCTCCAACCCCTCACACTCCCTCTTCAGCCCCCTGCCCTTGGGGAAAAGGTACCGGAGCCCCGAGGCCCGCTCCACCAGACTGCTGAACAGCTTTGTTCACCAGGCCATCGGGACCCTGAACTCTGCTCACCCCCCCACCCCCCCAATACAGTAATACAGTAACAGACTCACCCACACAATAACTACCTCAGCTGTTGGCACAGAAAGACTTGGCACACCAACAGTAATACATCTGCTGCTGTGTGTCTCAGCACCTTACTGCAACCATATGCACAAATGCCATATCTGCTGCTGTTTGTCTGTTATTGCAATATTGATCATGTGCAGTCCAATCTGTCACTGTCTGCACCTACACTACCGCAATGAACTTGCAATTACGGGTATTACTGCTCCACTTTTTCTGTATATAGGCTTGCTGGGTGTTATCGTTTTAGCTTTATTTGCACTACGGGATGTCTGGGTTTTATCTTTTATCTTTATTTCCACTAAGGGCAGCATTAATGTACATAGACTGCTGTTGTTGTTTTTCAGCATCCTTATTCTTTCTTTTCTTATACACTGCACACACCACTAAGAGAGAGAGAAACAGCATTTCAATTTTCCTGTATGTCCTGTACGTATAGAAGTATTGACAAATCTTTGAATCTTAATACCAGGTGTAATTTTTGTAATTTGTTTAATCAGACTGCTAGCTGGTCACAAGAAACACATTCTGATTCCAGGTGTAAATGGGGCCTTAATATCACTACTGAAACACAGTACAGTGATGCAACCCTAAAAGGCCAAGTCATTTGGAAAAAAATAATGTGACTTTAATTACAATTTATTACGGTACTGAAAGGGTAATAGAGCTCTTCTCATAAGTGTTATTTGTCCAAGGAAATGCAGTAAACTTGGCTTTAATTTGATCTCTCAGTGTGAATTATCGTTTGACATTTTTTTCATTAAATAAACTTTGGGTTTCCAATAACTGGCTAACCTCTAAAATGCATTTTATAAACTTTTCTGTAGTTCTCTTTATAAGTATAAAACTTGAATGTTTACCAGAGTTGCTGATCTTGTCACAGCTGGCTGTGCCGGCATTACCCGGGGCAACCAGGACCTGCTGAACATGCTGTGACTGGGCCAGCTTCCAGGCCAATGCGTGCTCCCGTCCACCGCTGCCAACTACAAGCACCCGTTCTGCCATGGCACCTGAGCAAAAACAGAACCATTTTCAGCATGTAAATTCAAGTCTGCAAAGATTTTCCACATCACAGCTTCTTGTCCAACTCCAAGGATTCACACTGTCACCATTTAATTGCATGAAAAGGTTGACCTATTAAGAGGGGTGTTTGCCAAGTTGAGAGGAAGCATTGACCTTTTCTTAGGCCGGGGGTCTTAGATTATCTTGTACTGCCACAGTAACATGGATCCAATCAACTAGAACTGAAAAACGACTCAACAAATTCGTAGCATGGTCACTAGACAGGGCTAAATCACCAACAAGAGAAAACACGGATTCATTTGCATAGAAAATATAACCATAACAGAAAACTTCCCTTGGACAGTTTTAGAACAATCTCTGTGTAAGGTTTTCATAAACTGCACAGAATGAATGGATACACATTTTTTTTCTACAAACCCCAAATCCAGGGAAGTTGGGACATTGTGTAAAACATAAAAAAGAACAAAATGATTTGTAAATCTTTTTCAACCTACATTCAACTGAATAGACTACAAAGACAATATATTTAATGTTCAAACTGATGAACTTTTTGTTTGCAAAGCTTCACTCATTTTGAATTTGATGCCTGCAACATGTCAAAAAAAGCTGTTGCAGGGGCATGTTTACCACTGTGTTGCATCACCTTTCCTTTTAACAACACTCAATAAGCATTTATGAACTGAGGACACTAATTGATGAAACTTTGTAGGTAGAATTTTTTCCTGTTCTTGTATGATGTATGACTTCAGTTGCTTAACAGTCTGTTGGCATATTTTGCACTTCATAATCTGTCACACATTTTCAATAGGAGACGGGTCTGGACTACACGCACTCTTACTACGAAGCCATGCTTTTGTAACAGATGCAGAATGTGTCTTGGCATGGTCTTGCTGAAAAAGACGTTGCTTGGATGACAGCATTTGTTGCTCCAAAACCTGTGTGTTCCATTCAGCAATAATGGTGCCTTCAGATGTGCAAGTTACCTATGCCATGGGCACTAAAGCCTTGTTGATGGTCCACCTCCGCATCGATGATGCGTGTATGTTTTGGACAAGGCCGGTGCGCACACAGCTATATATGCTTCATTTTTTTCATCCGCTAGGCCAAGTGTTATCTGCAGTCTCCCCCCAGCCCAACAGGTAGCGCAAACGTGCTGCTGTGCCAGTTTGTTCACAGACGATGCAAAACAGAAGAAAAGCAAGAGCCACACACAATATCAACAATAATGGCGACTGCACACGGGTGAAAAGAGAAAGCTCCTGTGTTTACTACCTTTGGTGCAAGAAAAAACAAAAAGAAGGTATAGTAGTGTGTTTTTGCTTCTGTGAGTCTTCATTTTTGTTTTCCTCATCGGCGTCTTCATCTACTTTGACAATATATGCTGTATCGGTTGCACCACCTCATGAATGAGAGGTTGGTCAGGTTGTATAAGGGCCCAGAGAATACTACAGAGGCAGACATCATTTTGGCAAAGCTACACACCAACTCCATGTTAAGTTTTTTGACTTCCGACTGCCGGAGTCACATGTTGTTAATGCCGGTGTGGATAACAATTGTGGAGTATTTACAATTACTTTCAGCCGGCATTTTCAAATTTGATTTGATGTTGCCTGCTCTGACCCCGGGAGTGCATTTTACTATGGCTGCTGGAGTCTCTAGGTTCACATTTATGATTACAAAGTCACCAATGATCAAGTGGTCTTGGAGACTAGAAAAGCGCTATATAAGTACAGGTCCTTATCCCCCCCTATCCCTTGGAACTTGCGCATGCATAGTCAATGTGATCACAAAATTTGGGCTGCACACGCTCAGCCATAGAGGGGCTCCATGGAGCCTAACAGAGTGGAGACAATGATAACGATGACAATTTTTGTCACACAAGCCTCATGCTTGAGCAGACGCAGAACGGCGGGGGAGCATAAACCCAGCTTCACCCCCATACCATCACAGATGCTGGCTTTTGAACTTTGATCTGATAACAATCTGGATGGTCCTTTTCCTCTTTAGCCCCGAGGAAACGATGTCCATGATTTCCAAAAACAATCTGAAATGTGGACTCGTGAGATCACAGCACATTTTTCCACTTTATGTCAGTCCATCTCGGATGAGCTCAGGCTCAGACCAACTGGTGGTGTTTCTGGGTGTTATTGATATATGGCTTTTGCTTTGCATGGTAGAGTTTTAACTTACACTTGTGGATGTAGCAATGAACTGTGTTAACTGACAATGGTTTTCTGAAGTGTTCCTGAGTGCATGTGGCAATATCCTTTGTAGAATTATGTCGGTTTTTAAAGCAGGGCCGCCTGAAGAATGGAAGGTCACAGGCATTCAATGTTGGTTTTCGGCTTTCAAACATTCAAGATTTAAAGGCTTTATTATCATGTGCACAGTTAAGAAATACAACATTTTCTGAGCAATGAAATTCTTACTCTGCTCTCCGAACAAATGCCAAGGTAATACATACACATCAATACTAATAAGGTAATAACACACCTAATACTAATGAATACTAAAAACACACACTAATAACACACATTAGGCAATTAGGACACCTTAAACACACCTTAATACTAAGTACTAATACTAATGAATACTAATAACACACATTAGGCAATTAGGACAGTTAAAGCAGTTAAATTAGAGGAAACAAGAAGAATGAAAATTGAAAATTCACTGGATGACTGTAATGGACAATGGTATATTAATACTAGAGATGGCTTTTTGTTTTTATTTGTGGCTTACGTGCAAAAATTTCTTCACATTCTCTAACTCTTTTGATGATAGTATGGACTGAAGATGAAATCCGTAAATTTTGTGCAACTGTATGTTGAGAAACGTTTTTCTTAAACTACTGGACTAGGGATACACGATAGTAGAACTTTTGTCTTTGTAATGTATTCAATTGAATATAGGTTGGACAGAATTTCTGAATCACTGTATTCTGTCTTTTATTGACATTGTACACAATGTCCCAACTTCAGTGGAGTTTGTACATGAAGATTTTCATGACAGGAGCAAGAATACAAAGTGTTTTTTTGGACAACATAAACAGCTCAGAGAGACACCAATCTGATCGATTTCACTAGTGGGGGGATTAATGTGTCTTAATCTGACAAGATAAGCACTGTGAAAAAAAAGTGACATGTTAAATCAATACCTTGAAAAAAGTTAAGTACATAAATCATCAGTTTAAAAAAACTGGAGAGATAAAGATGTCTTTTTTACCCCCCCCCAAAAAAAACAAAAAAAAAACTGGGGTCAGAGTTCAAACCATCCTAATCTGCATCGATCTGAAGTTATTACTCAACTACTGAGCAAGAGGGCATTTCGCTGTTAAAAAAAAAGCCTGTTTGTGCAAATACCTTGACACAAAGCTGAGCATCTTAGGATGACACACAGCATAAAGAGGTGAGTGTTACACAGCAGATGCACGTGTTCCACAATTAGTCAAATCACCAACTATGATTGAAGTCACTCAGCTCATGTGACTCCTATGTCAAAGAGGAAATCAAATGTAAGCAGGAGTACAAGAGGGCATCTTTTAACTCCTGAAGAAAATATAATTTTGTACATCATACAGAGGTGGGTAGGGTAGCCACAAAGTGCAGTGATGCAAAGTAGCACTACAACGTCACAAAAATTACTGAACAAAGAGTACGAAAATAGCAAGTGAGTAGGAAATTAATATAAACTAGTCTACATGTTTTCTCTTAATCCTAACCATATCTAGAATACTAAACGGCAATTAAACATCTGATGATCAAAAATTAAGGAACAATTATTTTAAAACTGATTTCCATCCATCCATCCATCTTCTACCGCTTTTCCGGAGGTCCGGGTCGCGGAGGCAGCAGTTCAAGCAGAGAAGCCCAGACTTCCCTCTCCCCAGCCACCTGCTCCAGCTCTTCAGAGGGGATACCAAGGCGTTCCCAGACCAGCTGGGAGACATAGTCTCTCCACCGAGTCCTGGGTCTGCCCCGGGGTCTCCTCCCAGTGGGACGTACCTGAAACACCTCAAGTGGGAGGCGTCCAGGAGGCATCTTAATCAGATGCCCATACCACCTCAACTGACTCCTTTCAATGTGGAGGAGCAGCGGTTCTACTCTGAGCCTCTCCCGGATGACTCAGCTCCTCACCTTATCTCTGAGGGTGAGTCCAGCAATCCTACGGAGAAAGCTCATTTCAGCCGCTTGTATCCGCGATCTCGTTCTTTCGGTCATTACCCAAAGCTCCTGACCATAGGTGAGAGTAGGAACGTAGATTGACTGGTAAATCGACAGCTTTGCCTTAGAACTAAGCTCCCTCTTCACCACAACAGACCGGTACAACGTCCGCATCACTGCAGATGCTGCTCCAATCCGTCTGTCGATCTCTCGCTCCATTTTCCCCTCACTCGTGAACAAGACCCCAAGATACTTAAACTCCTCCACTTGGGGCAGGAGCCTGTCCCCAACACGGAGAGGACAATCCACCTTTTTCCGGCTGAGGACCATGGACTCGGACTTGGAGGTGCTGATTAATACTGATTTCACAAAATAAAATTATATAACATCAAAAAATGTTCAAAATCTGGTCATTTCTTGTAAACACGCTTTGTTACAGTATCATCATCATAGCAGTCTGTCGGGGGCGACAATGACTGTTTCATTTAGGTCTGATCAGATTCTCCCACGCAACTCCATCCCTCGCCCTCCACCGCCAGGAACCCCTGACCTTGCTAACCCGGGCGACGTCCGAGCCAGTATGAGTTGCTCTCTGCCTGACCATTTCATGAAACTGCTTGCAAAGTATTTGAGTACCGCTAGCTTTTGCTGGACTAGCAGCACATTCTTGGCAGATAGAGGTATTATCAGTGGCAAGGACAGGCCAAGACAAACTGACTCCAGTATCTGTTGCAGTGACTGACCAGATGATAGATTTGTTTATCTCTGCTCTTTGTGTAGTGCATGTCATGATGCACCGACTGGCAAAAGTCCACCACAGACCTTGCGACATAAGTGCTTATCTGCCAGGATGTCCAGTCTCACCCCGTGTAACGGAGTGGTCCACCACAGACCTGTGACAGATATTGTTTTTAGTTCTGCCAGGATGCCCAGTTTCACCCTCCACACCCTCGGAAGGGCGGGGTTGCCGGTTGAGTTGCGAATGGCCTGACCCATGAGACAGGTAGTACCGGTTTTCATGGTTATCCAGTAGCAAGCAAACCAATGCCTAACCTGACATGAAGTATAAACAAGCTAATTTTAACTCCTTTTCTCTCTGAGCATGGTCATATTATCTGGACATAATCACATTTTGGTATTATCAGAGAAAATAGGAGGAAAGTGTCTGAAAAACACTGAACAAACTCGGTTCAAACAGTGAAATAAACTACTAAAACTACAGCCAAAATGTACTCTAGTGAAAGTAGCCTTCTTCACGCATGCACTCAAATAAGAGGCAACAGTATCCCATGACTGCACTACTCAATTGTAAAGCAGTTTTGTTAAAGTTACTTGAGTACAAAGTCACTAAATGTAACTCATTAGTGAACATACGCCAACATCTTTGGTAAATAATGGCACCATGCAAGAAGCAAATATGTCAATACAACTATTATATTTATTAAAATATATTGCAAATTGAAACTTATTTTCATGCGATTCACACCACTACTACAGTTCTTTTGGCACTCAAAACTGTAAGAGAGGAAAACACATCTGACTTACCTGGGTTTAATGGTTCTGTCTCGCAGGAAACAGCCGGAGCAGAGCGCGGGACTGCAGACAGCCGTGTGTAACCGCTGGTTTCAGCCCGCTGACTGGCCGGGAAGATGCGAGTAAAAAATCAGTATCACACCACGCTGCACACAAGCCACGTGTGTCCAATAAGCCCAACACATGCACGATGAAAAGTGAAGCTACGCCTGGATAAATGCTGCAGAAAGACGGAAGTGCGGCAAAGCGTTTAAAAACGGACACTTTAGCTAGAGGTCTTTGTTTCTTACCTTTATCTGCGCTACAAACTCATTTGGCACACTTTTTTGGGATTCTTCAACTTCCTCGGGGTCGGGGGTGAAACGTCGGGGTGCATTATGGGAACTGTAGTTAAATTTCTGAAAAATACTTCGAAGAGAATAAAAACAAAATTGCTACTACTACTACTACTAATAATAATAATAATGATAGATTAAAATATTTTAGTGTAATGGACCCATTGGATAAGTCCTCTTGACAGGCCTTGCAGCATTGTGATAATATGAATGAATGAATGAATTTATTTATGAATGAATGAATGAATTTATTTATTTTCGGATAGTACATTACAGGTTAAAAGAAACTGTATAATATAACAACAAGGTCAAATTAGACAAAGACTCCTTCTACTATACAATTCCACGTGAGTTATCCGAAATGGGTGATGGCTGAAGCTGCAGCTTAATAATAATAGGACGTCTAAATAATGGTTTGTTGTATTTATTGTTATCATATAAGCCGGAACGTTATAAATTATAATCAAAACCTTCTCCGGGTCAGCTTAGTTGTCATCTTACATACTGTAACGTCGGGGCCATGTTAAGGGGGGCAGGGATTTCCCAGCATGCTTTGCCAGTTGAAAACGTTACTCTGTGTGTGTGTGTGTGTATTAAATGTGTTATTACTGAGTTATACTGCTGTGTCATTATAACTGCGTTATAATGACCCAGCAGTGTTTAGCAGGATTAGGGCAAGATGTATCATGTGTGTGTAACCATGATTGAAACGGAGGTCTGGGAGAATGACCTCCCCTCCTGTCTTTGCTCAGAACCAAGTTGGGGGTCGGTGGTGTGTAAAATAAAACCCGTTGATCACAACCATCTTGCTCCATTTTATTTGTGTGAATCCCGCAAACGTCACAATACATATATTTTTTTACACTTCTTGGTGACCGGGAAGTCTTTCCAACAACTTTACACAAATACTTATTGTTGTTCTCCTTCTTCGCGCTTACAAACCACTGGATTGAAAATGTTCTTGTACAGATTGGATTCCGGGGTCCACTTGAAGTGCTCACTTGGTCAGGTGTCCATTTGACCTGTATCCGTTATAATAGGTAATATGGAACATTATTGTAATGTTCTCCTGGAACATGTAATGACGAGGCGCACACACCGGGTGTCAGTTAGGACTTTTTACTTGTCACTTCAAGTGCAACTCACAACTAACCACACATTGGCACATGTACATCTCCTTTTATAGTCAGGTCATGGCCGGGGTCATACTGCCCTCTAGTGGTGACTCCATATGAACTTCACATATCAATACATCTCCCTTTTTTTTTTTCAAGTAAAAGGTCGTCCTACTATAAACTTTTTCTCAAATTTCTATATACAAAATAAACTCCATTTCTATTTACATTTTTTTTTTCAACCTTGTACTCTGAATCACAAGTTCAATTTTTCTCTGTTTACAATTCAATATCAACACATTTTTTTTTTTTCATTTCAGTACTCCTTACATTTCCTCAATCAATATTTTCGGTTTCACAATTTGCCTTTGTGATCTTCTGATTTGTGTCACCTCAGTCTGTTCGTTATTGTCTGTCTCTAAGTTTTGGTTCTCAGTCATTTCTGGTTGTTCGGTTTGGCTGGAAATTAGCATGTCGCTTGTTTCACTGTCTGTGACTCTCATTTTTGTCTGAGGCACTTTCAGTAAGTGACGTCGGTTTCGCCTCATTGTTTTCCCATGCTCTGTGATGACTTCATATGATCTGGGAGTTGTTTCTTTCACCACTTTTGCCAGCGGTCCCCATTCTCCATCACATCTCACTCGCACTATGTCCTCATGTGCAAGTGGTCTCAGAGGTCGTGCTGTTCTGTTGTACAGTTCAGTTTGCCTCTCCTCACGCCTCACATCTCTCTTTTCCATCACTTGAGATGCTGATGGAAGTCGCGTTCTGAGTTTTCTGTTCATGAGCATTTCTGCTGGGGACAGTCCATTCTCCAGTGGTGATGCTCGGTAATTCAGGATCGCCAGATGTGGGTCTTCTGCATTGTCTGCAGCCTTTTTCAGTATGCTTTTCACTATTTGCACCCCTTTCTCTGCTAACCCATTTGACTGTGGGTACAGAGGGCTTGAGGTCACGTGCTTGAACCCATATGTGTCTGCAAATTCTTTGAAGCACTGACTCGTGAATTGTGGTCCGTTATCACTTACAACAGTCATTGGAATTCCATGGCGTGCGAACATTGTCTTTGTATGTGCAATCACCTTTTCTGCTGTTGTGTCACTCAACCCTGCAAACTCTGGGTAGGTGGAATGATAGTCCATGACTAACAGATAGTCCTTGCCCTTAAGCTGAAATAGATCCATGCCCACTTTTCTCCATGGCCCTTGAGGCTTCTCATGGGGCCTCATAGGCTCCTTTGGCTGTTGATACCTGTGGCGCTGGCAAATGTCACAGCGCTGCACATATGCCTCAATGTCCTTGTGCATGCTGGGCCAATACAAAACATCACGTGCACGTCTTTTGCACTTTTCAATACCCAAATGCCCCTCATGCACTAATTTAACCATTTCTGATCTCATGGAGGTAGGTATGACTATCCTTGTACCTTTTAACAGAACCCCATCTAACACAGACAGTTCACCTTTAAAGTGTTGGTAAGGCTTGTCAATCATAACCTGTCCTGGCTGATGTATCTGTTCCATTACTCTTTTTAGTTTCTCATCTTTTTGTGTTTCTTTCACTATCTTCATCCATTTTGCATCTGACACTGGCATGTGTGCCTTAATGGAGTCTACATGTATTTGCACAGCTTCCTCTGTTGTGCTGCTGGTGTTGCTCAAGCTAGCCCTACTCAGCACATCGGCTACAATTAGTTGCTTGCCTGGTGTAAACTCAAATTTCAAGTCATATTTCTGTAATCTTAACATTAGACGCTGGATGCGCGGTGGTGCGTCACCCAGTGGCTTCTGTGAGATCGCAATCAGTGGTTTGTGGTCTGTTTCTAGTATTACTGACCGTCCATACACATATTCATGAAACTTCTCACATCCAAACACTGCACTTAGAGTCTCTTTCTCCATTTGCACGTAATTTTTTTCTGCGCTTGTCATGGTGCGCGATGCGTATGCGACTGGATACCACTCTGTGTCATGTTTTTGCAATAGCACAGCTCCTAGGCCGGCTTTGGACGCATCTGTGGACACTTTTAGCAGTTTGTCCTGATCATAGAATTTTAACACTGGCTCCTTTATTAGACTGCTTTTGAGCCACTCCCATTCTCTGGCATGCTCTGCCATCCACTGCCACATTGTATTGGTCTCTAACAAGCTTCTAAGAGCTATTGTGTTAGCTGATAAATTTGGGATAAATTTTCCCATGTAATTGACTAGCCCTAGGGCTCTTTGCAAGTCATTTTTGTTCTGCGGTACTGGCAGCTCTGCTATGGCCCGCACTTTTTTCGGATCTGGTTGCACGCCTGCCCCAGATAATTTCTCTCCCAGGTATGTAATCTCCCGTACCCCGAATTGGCACTTACTCTTATTCAGTTTCATACCTGACTTTTGCGCCTGTGTGAGAACTCTTGCCAACCTTTCGTCGTGCTCCTCTTTTGTTTTTCCCCAGACTACCACATCATCAAGAAAAACTCCCACCCCTTCTATTCCGTCAAACAGTTGCTGCACAGTTCTATGGAAAATTTCAGGGGCTGAGCTAATCCCAAACGGCATTCGTAGAAAGCAATGCCTTCCGAATGGCGTGTTAAATGTGCACAATTTAGCGCTTTCCTCATCTAGCACTATTTGGTAAAACCCAGATTTGGCATCTAATTTTGTGAAGTAATTTGCTCCACTCATTGTGCTGGTTATGTCAGATTTTGTTGGTAGCCTGTAATGCTCCCGCTGTATTACTTTATTTAGATCTTTTGGATCTATGCACAATCTCAAATCTCCATTTGGCTTCTCCACTATAACTAGTGAGTTAACCGATTCAGTTGGTTCTTCTATTTTTCTGACCACTCCGTCTGCTATCAGTGAGTCTAGTGTTTCCCTCAGCCTCTTTTTAAGAGCTATTGGCACTTTTCTTGCTGCATGTATGACTGGCTCTGCATTCTCTTTCAGCCTAATTTTTTGTTTGCCTGGTAGGCGGCCTATTCCTTTGAACACCTCTTTGTATTCTTTCACCCAGTCAGTGTGTTTGTGCTTACTTGTTGTAGCCTCTGTATTTTCTCGTGTTTTCACTTTGTCTGTATCAATGACATTCACCCTTTTGATCAGACCTAGCTGATCGCATGTTTTTAAACCCAAAATTGCTTGTCTATTTCCATCAACAAGTACAAACAATGCATTCACTGTTTTACCTTTGTTAGACAGTGTAACCCTGCACATTCCTTTAGTGGGTATTGGCTTATCGTCATATGTTCTCAGATTAATCTTTTTATTTCTTATTTTCGGCTTGTTTTTCAGTCTTTTAAAATCTTTCATTGGCAGGATGTTTACCTGCGCACCTGTGTTGAGCTTCAGTGACATGTCCGTGCCATTCATCTCCAGGCACACTATCCATTCGTCAGCGCTCGTCTCTCCCTCGATGGCGTCCACGTAAAACTGATCCTCCTCGCTGTCGCTCTTTTTCTCCACGAGTTGCACCCTCCTCTTTGAGAAGCAGGTCTTTGCGAAGTGATTTTTTCCGCCACACTTGCGACATTCCTTCCCGAGTGCTGGACACTGTTTCAGCGCGTGTTGCCTTCCACACCGCTCGCAGTTCCCGCGCGCGCGCTTTGGGTTTGCCTCCCTTTTTCTTGCCTGCAACGTTCCTTTCGGCTTCGCGCGCTGCACTGCACCGACCTCAGCAGTCTCTTTTTCCTTGCTGCTAAAAGTCTTTAATTGTGCCTTTGTACTCTCAGACGCTTGGCAAATCTGTATCGCTTTCTCCAGCGTTAAGTTAGTCTCTTTCAGTAATTGCATCCGCAATTTGTTGTCTTGGACCCCAATTACAATTTGGTCCCGTATCATTGACTCACTTAATGTTCCAAAGTTGCATGACTGACATTTCAACCGTAGGTCTGTGACATACAGCTCGATGGACTCTGACTCTTTCTGAAGTCTTTTTCTGAACACATACCTCTCGTACGTTTCATTCTTTCTCGGTGTGCAATAATCGTCAAATTTCTTCATCACGGCGTCGAAGTTGCCTTTTTCTTCTTCCGTGAAGATGAATGTGTTAAACACATTTAGCGCCGCTCGCCCTGCTACTGTTAGCAGTAATGCTATTTTCCTCTCCTCGTCACGGAGACCGATAGCAAGCGAATAAAGTTCAAAACTCTGTTTGAATACTTTACAGTTCTCGTTGACGTTACCGGTCAACTTTAACTCGTCCGGCTGTCGAAGAGCGTTCATCTTCGCCGTCGGTTCGTAGTTTTATATCCTGGTATCATGTAATTTACTCCTGGTACCATGTAATGTTCTCCTGGAACATGTAATGACGAGGCGCACACACCGGGTGTCAGTTAGGACTTTTTACTTGTCACTTCAAGTGCAACTCACAACTAACCACACATTGGCACATGTACATCTCCTTTTATAGTCAGGTCATGGCCGGGGTCATACTGCCCTCTAGTGGTGACTCCATATGAACTTCACATATCAATACAGTTATGAAGACACATTTTAATGAAAATGCCAAGATTGAACGTTGAGTTCACGCCTTTTGTTGCGTTAAGTTGCAGAATGGCGCCTGAATGCGCACGTCACTGATCTGGATTAAAAAAACAAAAAAACAAAACAAAACACTGGATAGCGCGCGCCCCATTCGCAAGTACAGAGCCGAGAGAAGCCACCGGACCGCCATATTGGTACACCCCAAACACTCAGCGAGTCAATGGAGAATGAGTGGGTTTAGTAATAAACGGTGTTATGTATGGTAAAATGCCTGGGTGAAGGATGAAGCAAGATGTCATCCATAGATGACAGCGTCTTCATCTCATAAATGGAACTGATATGCAAACTGCAGAGGATCCAGCCACGTCTTCACCTGCGGCCTCAGGTGAGCTAAGACCATTCTCTCCAGGACCTTCATCACATGAGATGTGAGGGCAACTGGTCAATAGTCATTCAGGCCAGATGGAGATAACTTCTTGGGGACAGGAACCAGGCAGGGTGTCTTCCACAGCACCGGTACTCTCTCCATGCTCAGGCTCAGGTTTTTTTAGATTTAGATTTAGTATACTTTATTGATCCCCAGAGGGGAAATTGAGGGTCATCCACCACCTGGATGGATGAAGTAGCCACAATACGGCACTATCCCTTAACCATTCACATGTAGCTCATGTATTTTTACCTACATACAGTGGGGCAAAAAAGTATTTAGTCAGCCACCAATTGTGCAAGTTCTCCCACTTAAAAGATGAGAGAGGTCTCCAATTTTCATCATAGGTATACCTCAACTATGAGAGACAAAACGAGAAAAAAAAAATCCAGAAAATCACATTGAAGGATTTTTAACGAATTAATTGGTAAATTCCTTGGTAAAATAAGTATTTGGTCACCTACAAACAAGCAAGATTTCTGGCTCTCACAGACCTGTAACTTCTTCTTTAAGAGGCTCCTCTGTCCTCCACTCATTACCTGTATTAATGGCACCTGTTTGAACTCATTATCAGTATAAAAGACACCTGTCCACAACCTCAAACAGTCAGACTCCCAACTCCACTATGGCCAAGACCAAAGAGCTGTCAACGGACACCAGAAACAAAATTGTAGACCTGCACCAGGCTGGGAAGACTGAAACTGCAATAGGTAAGCAGCTTGGTGTGAAGAAATCAACTGTGGGAGCAATTATTAGAAAATGGAAGACATACAAGACCACTGATAATCTCCCTCCATCTGGGGCTCCACGCAAGATCTCACCCCGTGAGGTCAAAATGATCACGAGAATGGTGAGCAAAAATCCCAGAACCACACGGGGGGATCTGGTGAATGACCTGCAGAGAGCTGGGACCAAAGTAACAAAGGCTACATCAGTAACACACTACGCCGCCAGGGACTCAAATCCTGCAGTGCCAGACGTGTCCCCCAGCTTAAGCCAGTACATGTCCAGGCCCGTCTGAAGTTTGCTAGAGAGCATTTGTATGATCCAGAAGAGGATTGGGAGAATGTCATATGGTCAGATGAAACCAAAATGGAACTTTTTGGTAAAAACTCAACTTGTCGTGTTTGGAGAAAGAACACCATACCTACTGTGAAGCATGGGGGTGGAAACATCATACTTTGGGGCTGTCTTTCTGCAAAGGGACCAGCATGACTGATCCGTGTAAAGGAAAGAATGAATGGGGCCATGTATCATGAGATTTTGAGTGAAAACCTCCTTCCATCAGCAAGGGCATTGAAGATGAAACGTGGCTGGGTCTTTCAGCATGACAATGATCCCAAACACACTGCCCAGGCAACGAAGGAGTGGCTTCGTAAGAAGCATTTCAAGGTCCTGGAGTGGCCTAGCCAGTCTCCAGATCTCAACCCCATAGAAAATCTTTGGAGGGAGTTGAAAGTCCGTGTTGCCCAGCGACAGCCCCAAAACATCATTGCTCTAGAGGAGATCTGCATGGAGGAATGGGCCAAAATACCAGCAACAGTGTGTGAAAACCTTGTGAAGACTTACAGAAAACATTTGACCTCTGTCATTGCCAACAAAGGGTATATAACAAAGTACTGAGATGAACTTTTGTTATTGACCAAATACTTACTTTACTGAGGAATTTACCAATTAATTCATTAAAAATCCTTCAATGTGATTTTCTGGATTTTTTTTTTCTCATTTTGTCTCTCATAGTTGCGGTATACCTATGATGAAAATTGGAGACCTCTCTCATCTTTTAAGTGGGAGAACTTGCACAATTGGTGGCTGACTAAATACTTTTTTTTCCCCACTGTATGTATAAGCACTATGGGATGCTTGAGATTGCATGTTTGGATTGACCTCACGTCTTGGATGGGACAATATGTCTGGACCGCCTGTGGATAACAGCAAGAAGACGGAGGTACGGCGATAAGGAACTGAAAGGACTTCCTGACCTCCTGGGGGCCAGGCGGAGGACTGAAGGACTCGGGGGGGGAGAGTTATTGTCAATAAGGGGTTTTGACGGTGGTATGTGATCCTTCCTTTGATCTTGTATGTATAAATAAGAAGGTTTTGACTCAGCTCATCCTCTTCTGTTCTTGAGAGATAGCTGGGGATGTGAATGCAACATTAAAACCTGAATTAAGAAATAATTCAGCCTCGTTATTTCACGCTCCCCACATTGGTGACCAGAGACGTGAGAATGCATAGAAGGGATTCTCCTGATGCAGACTCGTCGGAGTCTGCCTGAGCGAGCGCCGTCTCCATCAAACTGCCAGAATTCTGGCAGGACAACCCGGACTCGTGGTTCCTCCAGGCTGAGGCACAGTTCACGCTCGCGGGAATAACGGCGGATGACACCAAGTTTTACCACGTCGTCGCAAGGCTCGACAACCGCACAGCTTGATGCGTGCGGAGCCTGGTACAGCAGCCACCCGCTGACAACAAATACGGCGAGTTGAAGGCTGCCCTCACCGAGTGTTTCACGCCCTCAGTCGAATAGAGGGCTAGGAGACTCCTGGCTATGCACGGCCAAGGAGGGCGCAGGCCAGTCGCCCTGATGGAAGACATGCTGCAGCTGAGGGAATCGGACAACGATGATTTCCTGTTTAAGCACATCTTCCTAAGTAACCTCCCGATGTACATGAGAGGGACCCTGTCCAGCATGCGTTGTGTGACCCAACGGGACTTCCGTGCGCTGGCCCGAGAGGCGCAGCGGCTCCTCGACTCCTGCAGCGAGCAAACGGCCACAGCGGCAGCGGCAGACCTAGGTGCGGCGACCCGAGGCAACGAAGAGCCAGAGACAGTGAAGCCAATCCCACCAACAATGGCAGCGGCGTGGCCCCGACGCAGCGGAGGAGATGGCCTCTGTTTTTATCACCGGCGTTTCGCAGAGAAGGCACACAGGTGTGTGCCGCCGTGCAGCTTCAAGAGCTCGGGAAACGCCAGGACCGGGAATCGTTAGCAGCTTTGGCTCTCGGCGAAAGAAATAAGCTGCTCTACATCACGGATACGAGCTCCGGGCGGCACTTCCTCGTAGACACCGGAGCCCAAGTGAGTTTCATCACCCCGACCTATGCTGACCGATTGGCTGGCCCCTGTGGTGACGGGGCAACGGCGGCGAACGGCTCGAGCATCAACATCTACGGAGAAAGGACTTTGTTTCTCTCCTTGCACGGCCGCACTTATGAATGGACTTTTATCATAGCGGCGGTGAGTTTCAACATGTTAGGTGCCGATTTTCTGTGCTCACATGGTTTGTTAGTTGATCTTGCCAACAGGCGCTTGGTTAATGCACTCTTTTTATTCTATTCCTTGTGCAGCTCGAGTGTCCCCACCACCGGTGCAGACCAACGTCGCCACAACAGGCGGTAAGTTTAACACACTACTCACCCAGTTTCCAGCGCTCACGGTTCCCACTTTTTCGGCAACAGTTGCGAAACACAGGGTGGAGCATTTTATCACTACAGCGGGCCCCCCCGTCTTCGTGAAAGCTCGGCATTTGGATGCTGCTAAGCTCTCCATAGCGCGCGAGGAGTTCGCCAGCCTGGAAAGACTGGGCATTATTCGCCGTTCGAAGAGCCCATGGGCTTCGCCGCTGCATATGGTCCCTAAAGCTGATGGCTCCTGGAGACCTTGCGGCGATTACCGCAGACTAAACAACGCCACAGCGCATGACCGCTACCCAATCCCACACATTCAGGATTTTTCGGTGCATCTAGCGGGGGCGCGCATTTTTTCTAAAATAGACCTGGTTCGCGGCTACCATCAGGTTCCAGTCTGGCCTGAGGACATTCCTAAAACAGCGGTAATAACCCCTTTTGGACTTTTTGAGTTTTTGCGCATGCCGTTTGGTCTTAAAGGTGCTGCACAAACATTCCAACGTATGATGGATGCTGTGTTACGCGATCTCCCTTTTGTGTTTGTCTACCTCGACGACATTTTAGTCGCCAGTACTTCAGAAGAGGAACACGAAAAACACCTCACTGCGGTTTTTCGGAGGTTGGGAGAGCACGGGTTAATAATTAATCCAGCCAAGTGCCAGTTTGGCGTGGCCCAGATCGATTTTTTGGGGCACCGCGTTTCCCCAGAAGGGGCAGTCCCGCTACTGGATAAGATGCGCGCAGTGGCAGATTTTCCCCGACCACAAACAGTCAAATCATTGCAGGAGTTTTTAGGAATGGTAAATTTTTATAACCATTTCCTACCCCACGCAGCGCAGCTCATGCAGCCATTATACGCCGCGCTCAAAAAACAAAAACCCTCCAATACTATCGAGTGGTCCCCGGAGCGGGAGCGCGCATTCGCGGAGGTAAAAAAAGCCCTGGCTGATGCCGCGCTTCTAGCTCATCCAGATCCATCGGCCCGCATAGCGCTCACCACTGACGCATCAGATTTGGCCATAGGGGCAGTCGTGGAACAGCACGTTGCCGGGGTTTGGCAGCCGCTGGCATTTTTCAGCAGATCCTTGAACGAAGCCGAGCGGAAATACAGCACGTTTGACAGGGAGCTGTTAGCGCTCCATTTGGCCATTCGCCATTTCCAGTTTTGGCTGGAAGGTCGGCGTTTCACCGCTTTTGTTGACCATAAGCCGCTCACTTTTGCGATGTCCAAAATTTCAGAACCTTGGTTGGGCCGGCAGCAGAGGCAGCTGGCCGCAATTTCAGAGTTTACCACTGATATTCAGCACGTAGCGGGTAAACTCAACGTAGTGGCAGACTGCCTCTCTCGCGCGGTCACAGCACCGGTGCACGTGGAGGCAGATTATACTACCGCAGCCGCAGGGCAAAATAACAGCGCGGAAGCGCACGCGGCCCCAGTTCACGTGGGGATAGATTATGCAGCCATAGCAGCGGAACAGGGTAGAGATGCGGACGTGCGCGCGCTCCAGTCTGGACCAACAGGGTTAAGGCTGGAGAGCAGGTGTTTGCAAACCGGTATGCCCCCCCTAATCTGCGATGTATCGACTGGGCGACCGCGCCCAGTAGTCCCGGCCGCGTGGCGCCGCCGCGTTTTTGACTCGGTTCACTCCCTGGCGCACCCAGGAGTGCGCGCTTCTGTGAAAATGGTAGCGGAGAAGTTTGTTTGGCCGAGCCTGCGCAAGCACGTGAAAGAGTGGGCAAGAACCTGCATGGCTTGCCAGCGGGCCAAAATTCACAAGCACACCAAAGCTCCCTTAGAACCGTTCCACATTCCGACCAAGAGATTCGATCACGTGCATGTCGACCTCGTGGGCCCCCTACCGTCGTCGCAGGGGTTCACCCATCTTTTGACAATGGTGGACCGAACCACACGTTGGCCGGAAGTGGTCCCACTGGCATCGACCACGGCTGCAGAGGTGGCTCGCGTTTTTTTGACGGCCTGGGTAGCGCGTTTCGGGGTTCCGTTGGATATTACGTCCGACAGAGGGCCTCAATTTGTCTCTGAGCTTTGGTCAGCGATGGCCAGCAGCTTAGGAGCGAAAATTCATCGCACTACCGCTTATCACCCCCAGGCTAATGGTTTATGCGAGCGTTTTCATAGGTTTTTGAAGGCAGCCCTCCTTATGGATGCAGATTGGGTAAACAAACTACCATGGGTTTTATTGGGGTTGCGTTCTGCGCCCAAAGAGGATTTAAATGCCTCCCAAGCGGAGTTAGTTTTTGCACAACCTCTCAGGCTGCCCGGTGAGTTCCTGCCAGAGCATCTGATTGGCACCCGAGTGGACATGCACCCGGGCCCCGTTCATCACACTTTTCCGCGCGATTTTGTTCCCAAAGCTTTAAAAAATGCCGAGTTCATTTTTGTCAGGCATGAGGCTCTAAGACCGACCCTCTGACCGCCATATGATGGTCCATATAGGGTGCTGGAATCAGGTGATAAGCATTTTGTGCTAGATTTGGGAGACAGAAAAGAGACAGTTAGTATTGACAGACTAAAGCCTGCTTTTGTGATGAACGACGAGTCTGTACGGGTGGCGAGGGCACCTCGACGTGGCAGACCCCCCAGGGAACATGTCCCGGAGTCCCCGCAGGGATCAAATAACCACTCTCTTCCTCAGTCAGCAGATTCTTTGCAGGATGGCGCCGCAAGGACGGCGAGACCTGCTTACAGCAGATTCGGAAGACGTTTGAAGCCCAGACGGCGTACGGACTGATTTTTGATGCGATCATGTTGTATAGACTATGCTATTGATGTTATCACTGATTTTTGATGTGATCATGTTGTATAGACTATGCTATTGAGGTTATCATGTTTTGTGAACTCTGATATATTGTCCATTCTTCGACGTTTGGGGGGGGGGTTATGTAGCTCATGTATTTTTACCTACATATGTATAAGCATAATGGGATGCTTGAGATTGCATGTGTGGATTGACCTCACGTCTTGGATGGGACAATATGTCTGGACCGCCTGTGGATAACAGCAAGAAGACGGAGGTACGGCGATAAGGAACTGAAAGGACTTCCTGACCTCCTGGGGGCCAGGCGGAGGACTGAAGGACTCGGGGGAGAGTTATTGTCAATAATTCACGCTCCCCACACACACACACATTCACACCTAGGGCCACTTTAGAGTCTCTAATTAACCTAACCTGCATGTTTTTGGCATGTGGGAGGAAACCGGAGAAATCCCGGGGTAAACCCACGCATACACGGGGAGAACATGCAAACTCCACACAGATCACTGGTGGTCGGGGGCTGGGATCGAATCCACGATCCCACGATCCCCCGGCCAAGGGTAAACTGTGCTGCCGCAGTGCTAACCACTGCACCACCGTGCAGGTTGTATATGTATACTGGCGCTAGCTGGTTGGCACAAGTCCTTAGGATTCTGGCAGAGATGCCATCAGGGGCCGTGGCCTTTCGCTGACGGAGTCTCTTCAGCTAGTAAACTGGCCTGTAGTCACAGTGATGTGAGGGGGGCTGGTGCTGGTGTCCCCAGAGGAGGGGGAGGGGGTGAGAGGCGAGAGAGAGAGAGAGAGAGAGAGAGAGAGAGAGAGAGAGAGAGAGAGCAGTGCTACACAGGAGGGGGAGGGGGGAGGGGTGTGTGGGGGTCTGGCTGTGTTGTGGGGGTGACAGACGGTGAGTTGAACCTATTAAAAAGCAGATTCGGCTCACTGTCTCTCTCAAGGCCCCTGATGTCTGTCTAATACATGCAGTTAGTGTGTTTAGGCATGCCATCATAATAATAGTCCTAATGATAGTCCTATATGAGTAAATTAATATTGTAACGTCGGGGCTGTATTGGGCGGGGGGAGCAGGGATTTCCCCAGCATGCTTTGCAACAGTGGACGTTATTTTGTGTGTTTGTTAAATGTTATTACTGAGTTATTATACTGCTGTGTCATTATAACTGCGTTATAATGACCCAGCAGTGTATAATTTGCAGGAGTAGAGCAAGATGTGTCATGTGTTGGATAACCATGATTGAACCGGAGGTCTGGGAGAATGACCTCCCCTCCTGTCTGTGCTCAGAGTGTGTGTGTGAATAAAGCCTGTTCGTCGAAACCATCTGCTCCTCTTCTTTGTGTGAACCTCGCCAACGTCACACTGGTGTCAGGAGTTGGGATGGAACAGATGGAAGCCAGGATCAGAATAGAGATCCAGCAGCTGGAGCGACTCATCACTCAGCTGACGACGGACGATGGGACTGAGACACCACCCCTCGGAGCCGCTCGCAGGGACGAATGAAGCGGCAGACCCGACGGGGCCAGCGCACCCTGCCCTCTGCAGAACAAGCGGAGCAGAGCAAACCAACCCTGCTTCCCGCCCTTTTCAGGGCAGGACGGGCTGGCGATTCCACGATGATCAGAAGCGGCGATCGATCAGGAGGCGACCGTTCCACCCGTCCGGCAGCGGGCCAAGATTCCCCGCTTCAACGGCGAAACCTCGTTGGATGACTACCTGGTCCAGGTCGAGCTGGCCGCCATGCTAAACGGCTGGTCACCAGAGGAAACCGCCGTACAAGTCGCGCTGGCCTTGGAAGGGAGGGCTCTCTGCACGCTCTCTGATCTCTGGCCTGAGGAGCGCTACAGCTGGCCAGCGCTACAAGGAGAGCTCCAGAGACAATTTGGGAGAACGGCGGACGCTGAGCACGCCCAGGAACAGCTGATCCACCGCCGTCGAAGCAGCCAGGAAAGCCTAGGAGCCTACGCGGTGGACATACAGCTGCTAACACGGCGCAGCTACCCGGATTTCGCACCAGAGGTGGTAGAAAAGCTCACCCTCCGGAACTTCATCCAAGGTTTCTGCCCGGCCCAGCTCCAGAGCCACGTATGGATCCACGCCGCGAGCGACTGGGAGACTGCGGTGGCAGAAGCAGAGCGGGTGGAGCCACTGATGAATCACACAATCGAAGCGTCAACGCCAAGACAAAGAACCTTCCATGCCACGGCTGAGAACGAGGGGGAGGAGGAGGAGTTACAGCAGACCATGGCAGCGCGTCCATGGAGAAGACGGCCGCGGCGGCGCGTGGAAGGGTGCTTCCGCTGCAGAGAGCCAGGACACATCACACAGTACTGCCCTGCACCCACCCCACGACAAACTGATGAGCTGTCACCACGCGTGGGCCGAATTGGACACTCGCCAGGGATGCATCTACAGTGCAGCCTGGAGAAGACGTCGATCCAGGCCCTGATTGACACCGGCTCTACAATCTCCTTGGTCCGACCCAGTGTGCTGCCGGGCACAAACGAGACAACCCCACGGGGGTGGGAACCCACCGAGCGCTGCGTCACCACAGCTACCGGTGAGCGCGCCAGATTGGGGGGGCGGAGAGTTCTCGTGGTGGGGGTGGCTGGTCAGAACATAAAACACCCGTTCTGGCTGGCTGACATCCAAGACCCCTGTATTATTGGACTAGACCTGCTCACAGCATGGAACGCCAAGATCGGCACCACCGGACCGTCCCTCCAGCTGGGAAACCGGACCATCACGCTCCACAGCAGAACCCAGAGAAGGAACATGGAGGCCTGCGCGATCGAGTGACCGCCAGGGCGGACTGGACCAGGTGGGCCACCGCAAGGATCGGACACGATGACGCCACCAGCGCGGGCAGAGAAAGCACGAGCACACACAAGGACAGCAAGGGGAGGGGTCAATGTGTCAGCAGAGACGCAGCAGGTGATCGAGGAATTATTTCAGCGGAGCTGCAGTGGGCTGGACCCGGAACAGAGACGCCAGCTGCGGGAACTGTTGGACTGTTATATGGGTGTCTTCGCCGTGAAGGATGAGGAATGCAGCCGGACCGGCTTGGTGCAGCACAAGATCGACACCGGTGAGACCAGGCCGATTCGACTCCGCCCACACCGGCTGCCTTTTTCAAGGCGGGCAGCAGCAGAACAAAAAGTGCGAGAAATGCTGGAGGCAGACATCATTGAGCCCTCCAGCAGCCCCTGGGTGGCGCCGGTGGTGCTGGTCAAGAAGAAGGACGGGTCGTGGCGGTTCTGTGTGGATTACCGGCGCCTGAATGACGTCACCCGGAAGGATTCCTACCCCCTGCCCCGCATCGATGACGCGCTGGACCACATCGCCGGCTCCAGCTGGTTCAGCTCACTGGATCTATGCAGCGGCTATTGGCAGGTAGAGCTGTCACCCGAGGCCCGCCAAAAAACAGCCTTCTCCATTGGGCAGGGACTGTACCAGTTTAAAGTGATGCCATTTGGACTCTGCAACGCTCCGGCCACCTTTGAACGCTTGATGGAGCGAGTACTGGCTCACATGCCCCGGAGTTGCTGCGTTATTTACCTGGACGACCTGCTGGTGCATGCAGCTGATTTTGACAGCTCCCTGTCAAATCTCCGAGAAGTACTGGACGCCATCCGACAGGCTGGGCTACGGTTACACCCGAGAAAATGCCACCTATTCCGGCGGGAGACCACGTTCCTGGGCCACGTCGTCAGCGCAGCGGGAGCCGCCACCGACCCAGAAAAAGTGGCGGCGGTGAGAGACTGGCCAGTGCCGCGGAATGTGGGAGAACTGAGGAGCTTTCTCGGACTGGCCTCCTAATATAGGAGGTTTGTGAAAGACTTCGCCACCATCGCCAGCCCGTTGCATCAGCTGACGCAGAAAGGACGCACGTTTCAGTGGAGTGAGAACTGTGCTGCTGCTTTCTCCCAGCTTCGCGAAGTGCTCATCAGAGCCCCCATCCTGCAGTATCCTGACCCGAACCGCCCGTTCATTGTGGACACGGACACCAGCAACCAGGGCATCAGGGTGGTGCTATCCCAGGAGGGAGAGCACGGAGAGCAGGCAGTCGCTTTTTTCAGCCACACTCTCAGCAGAGCCGAGAGGAATTACTGTGTGACTCGCAGAGAGCTGTTGGCTGTCATTCAAGGACTGCGTCATTTCCGCCCGTATGTGTACGGGGGGAGGTTCCAGCTCAGGATGGATCACGCGTCCCTGACCTGGTTATTGAACTTCAAAGAGCCGGATGGACAGTTGGCGAGATGGCTGGAGGCACTGCAGGATTATAATTTTCAGATTGTGCATCGGGCAGGCCGCCTCCATGCCAACGCTGACGCGCTGTCTCGGCACCCCTTGTGCGACAGAGGAGTGTCGTCACTGCCAACAGGCTGAAGATCGAGACCAAGCCGTCCCACGGGCTGCTGCTCTCCGAACCGCTGCGAGCAGAAATAACGCAGCGACGCGCAGCCCCTCCTCGAGTGATCAGGCAGCCTCCCCCAGCGATGATGTCACAGAGGTCCTTGGCACGCAGCAGCTGCAGAGCGAGCAGGATAGAGACCCGGTCATTTCTCGGGTTCTGCAGTGGCTGGACGCAGGACAGCAGCCTGCTTGGGACGTTGTGTCTGCGCTGGACCCAGAGACTAAGGCCCTGCACTCTCAGTGAGCCAACCTCCGCTGCCATGAGGGCGTGGTGTATCGACAGTGGCAGACTCCAGCTGGGCAGCGGCACGTCTGGCAGCTGCTGGTTCCTCGTCGACTCCGGCCCAACGTACTCCAGCTGGTTCATGGGGCGGTAGGAGCGGGCCACTTTGGGGTGACAAAGACGCTGCAGCGCCTTCGAGCCCGGTTCTACTGGCCCGGTTGTCATCAGGACGTGGAGTTCCACGTCCACCGCTGCAACACCTGCACAGCTCAGAAAGGGCCAACTCAGCGATCCCACGCTCCCTTGCAGCAGTACCGGGTGGGAGCACCGATGGAGCGGGTAGGAGTGGACATCCTGGGCCCTTTCCCGACCACGGACCGGGGGAACTGCTACGTGCTGGTCGCAATGGATTATTTCACTAAGTGGCCAGAGGCGTACGTGGTCCTGGACCAGAGCGCCGCTATGACGGCATCAAAGCTGGTGGACAAAATGTTCTGTCGGTTTGGCGCACCGGAGGAGCTGCACAGCGATCAGGGTCGGAACTTTGAGGCGGAGGTTTTTGGAGAGGTCTGCAAGCGGCTGGGCATCCGGAAGACCCGGACCACCCCGCTGCATCCACAGAGCGACGGCCTGGTCGAACGATTCAACCGGATCCTCACCACCCAGCTCGCTATCCTAGTGGACCAGCGACAGCGAGACTGGGACCTGCATCTGCCTTTTGTATTGTGGGCGTACCGGACGGCAGCTCAGGAATCTACTCGGTGCACCCCTGCAGCGCTCATGTTTGGACGCGAGCTGCGCACACCGGTGGATTTGGTATTGCCCCCCCCCCCCCCCGAGCCGGAGGTGGAGGGAAAACCTGGGTTGGATTATTTGTTTTGTTTAAAAGAACGTCTTCACACAGTACATGAACTGGCTCGGGAAGCCCTGGCAGCGGCGGGGGGTCGGCAGAAGCGAGCGTATGACTCCCGCTGCCAGGGGAGGGACTTTGCACCGGGAGATTGAGTCTGGGTTTTCTGCTCTGAGAGAAAGAGAGGACAATCACCGAAGTTGGTGAGCCATTGGTCGGGACCATGCGTGGTTCTGCAGAGACTGTTGGATGTGGTGTACAGGGTGAGGCTAAAAAAAAGGGACCGGGTCGTGGTGCTCCACCATGACTGTCTCGCCCCATATCAGCCATCCGCCCCGCTAGTGGTCGAACCGGAGCTTTCATCCCGACCAGATACTCCGACCGAGACTCAGATGGACACTAGGGGGCCTGTACGTGCTGGTCGTCGGCATCGAAGGCCGCCCCGACACCTGGACGAGTTCGTATTGGACTTTTGAATTGGACTTTAATTTTTCTGGGGACAGAAACCAGTCTGGGGGGGGCAGTGTAACATCGGGGCTGTATTGGGCGGGGGGAGCAGGGATTTCCCCAGCATGCTTTGCAACAGTGGACATTATTTTGTGTGTTTGTTAAATGTTATTACTGAGTTATTATACTGCTGTGTCATTATAACTGCGTTATAATGACCCAGCAGTGTTTTATAGGCAGGAGTAGGGCAAGATGTATCATGTGTTGGATAACCATGATTGAACCGGAGGTCTGAGAGAATGACCTCCCCTCCTGTCTGTGCTCAGAGTGTGTGTGTGAATAAAGCCTGTTCGTCCAAACCATCTGCTCCTCTTCTTTGTGTGAACCTCGCCAACGTCACAACATTTAATCTTGCTATTAAGTGCCTAAGCCTAATCTAATTTAAAATATGATGACCAGCATGCTGAATAAATTAATTTAGTCAGGATGCTGGTCATCATACAGTGTAAATATCCATGAACTCATATTTATTCAAGATGCTGGTCATCATCATATAACTTATTCAGCATGCTGGTCACTATACAGTGGAAATACCTGTGTTGCTGTGGTTTATTCGTTAGTTTTACGTAAAAACTGAAACGATACAAAAAGAGAAGAAGCGGACTTTACAATTGTTATTAACCTTACATATATGGCATGAAAAATACACAGACATTTTAGAAATGAACGTTATTGCGGTGGCATGATAAAATAAAGGCAGCGATGACAGGTTTTAAGCAAGTTTATTAAATCACACCGCCGTCACAGGATCCCCGCTCCAGCCCAAGTGTGAGCAGACCAGAGCGGGATCCTCAGGCTCTCAGAGAAGAGACACAGCGTGTGCGTGTCACCAGCAGCAGTTGAAGAGTGAGAGGGTGAGTTACAGAATCGTGCAGCATATAAACCCAGTTACAACAATACATGAAAGAGCATTCACAGCAGTTAATATGGGCATTAGCATATGAGAGACATACATAACAATAGGTAGATTACTGGCCTCTGCTCCAGCTGCAGGACAAAGAGGTTACAAGGCACATCTACATATTGATCTCAGTCTCTAGGTCACAGTAAGGACAGGACGCATGAACACAATGCATGAATGGCACATTAACATCACAATGCATGAATGGCACATTACATCTCAGTAGTGCAGCGGAAAAAACCAGAAGTAGCGAGCTGACTGTCCTTAGTCTGTTGTGGGGGTTATTCCAAACCCGCCACAGTTATATAATTAATCCACTTGATACCTCTGTTTGGGGGGATAAACTGATGAAAACATTCATTATTTGATGCTTCAGTGCCCACCAATAGTCAACTTCCAGAAACAACAAACCTGGTACTGAAAGCTAGCTGCTGAGGCGGATGATAAAATAGGCAGCGAACTGAGGGTTTTAAGTAGGTTTATTAAATCATACCGCCATCATAGGAACTCACTCTAGCCCTTGTGCAGGCAGGCTGGAGCGGGTCCTCAGGCTCTCAGCAGATAGGCAATGCGTGCAGTAGAAGAGAGAGAATGAGTTACAGAGCAATGCAGCTTATATACCCAACTACAGACAATACATGAAAGGCATTCACAGCAGTAGGTATGGGCATTTGCAATTGAGAGACACACTTAACAATAAGGAGATTACTGGCCGGAATTCGCCTCTGCTCCGGAGCTGCAGGACAAAAGAGGTTACAAGGCACATCTACATATTGTTATCAGTCTATAGACACAGTAAGGGCAGGAAGCATGAACACAATGCATGAATGGCACATTAACATCACAGTACTGAGCAGGAAAAAGCTAGATGAAGCTGGGCTGCCTGTTGACATTAATACACACATTTCACTGTTATGTTAATTGCTCTAGTTGAGCGCTGTGCTTGTCCCAGTCTGTTGTGGGGGTTATCCCACACTTGCGTCAATTCACGGAAAGAGAATAAACATACTACTGACCGTAACATGGCTCCTCTAAATTTGGTTACAAATTTAACTCATACTATAAAGAGAAACTACAAGCAAAATTACGAATGCTATCGGAGAACATTATGTACTTTATAAAATTATAAGTATAATATTGCCCCCCTCCTTTTCCCACCTTTTTTTTTTTTTTTTTTTCAGTCACTTAGGATCAGGCTCTTTGTCAGGGCCTTCTCCGGTCATCACCAATATGACCTTGTGGATGGGCCTCTCGAACACAGTCCCACTGGTCTGGATGAATACCTTCCTGACATGGCCATCATTGCTAGGATGGACCTTTACAACCCGAGCCAAAGGCCAGTCAGATCTTGGGAATGTGTCATGAATCATAAACACCACATCGTTCACAGCGATGCTTTGCTGAACCTTGGACCACTACATTCTTGTTTGCAGCATAGGTAAGTATTCTGATCTCCACTGAGACCAAAATTGATTAGTCAAAAACTGCACCCGACGCAAGCGTCAGTGGCAGTAGAGATCCTCATGTATGAGTACTCCTGGAGGTGGAAGGAGGCCCTTCAACTTTAAGGTGAGTAGCTACATCAGTGAGAGAGGAACTGGAGAGTCTGCTGATGATGTCTCCATGTATCAATCAATCAATCAATCAATCAATCAATCAATCAATCAATCAATCAATCAATCAATCAATCAATCAATCAATCTTTATTTCAGATAGATTAAAAGTACAGATTAAAAGAAACAGAATAATATAACAAAGGGGGAAAGAAAACCCAACAAGGTCAAATTAGACAATAACTCCTCTGATTATACAGTTCAACATAAGTTATCTGAAATGGGTGATGGCTGAAGCCACAGCTTATATTGCCCACCCATATTCCATCCAAGAATTCAAAAGAAAAACAAAACAAGAGCAATTACAATTCAGAACAAAGCTAAGACAAAATGTGACAAAAAAACAAAACAAAACTAAGCAACAACACAACACAGACTGGATATGACAATCCTTATGTGATTTTATATGTCATCTTGTATATATGTTTGGAGTATTTCTTCCTTTAGTTTTTGTTTAAATTGTCCAAGCGTTGTACATGATTTTAATTCAGGTCCAAAATCGTTCCATAATCTGACTCCTTGCACTGAAACACAGTGTTGCTTGGTGGTAGTTCTCACTGAAGGTTTTGAAATATACATGTTCCTCTGAAATGATATTGTTTCTTCCTTATTTGGAACAGCTTTTGGATATTTGCGGGCAGTGATAGATTCTTCACTTTAAACATTATTACTGCAGTTTTAAAGTCAACCAGATCTTTCAACTTAGTTAGTTAGTTAGTTAATCCCTTCACACCTGAAGGTGTATATGGGCGGCGCCTATCTCCGTTTCTCTGACCCTAGGCCACACAGCTACTGTAAGTAGTGAAAGCTACAGCGGGGGGTCAGTCCTCTGGTAGCTCTGTGTGTAACTTTACTTTCCCCATTCCATTCTGATCTTTCAACTTGAGAGCTTTTAATTTAAGAAAAAGTGGGTTTGTTGGTTCCCTGTAAGCAGCTTTGTTTATTATTCTAATAGCTCTCTTCTGAAGCATAAAGACTGGATATATGTTTGTTTTATATGTATTTCCCCATACTTCAGTACAATATGTCATGTATGGGAGTATTAATGAATGATACAAGGTATATAGTGTGGGTTGATTCAGCAAATATTTCACTCTGTGTAGTATTGCAATTGATTTGGATATTTTACCTTTAATATAATTAATATGTGACTTCCAACACAGTTTATTATCAATTATTACACCAAGAAATTTAGTTTCGGATACCCATTCTATCTCTACACCATTTACACTGAGTTTAGATACTAAGTTGTTGTGATGGCTGTTAAAACTATAAATTTTGTCCTACTTAAATTGAGCGTTAATTTGTTTGAATCAAACCACAGTTTAAGCTTTCCTAATTCCTTTCCGAGTGTATCCAGAAGTTGTTCCAAATTGCTTCCACTGCATAATAAATTAGTGTCATCTGCAAACAATATTAAGTCCATTTTTTCTGAAACTTTACATATATCATTTATATACATATTGAATAATAATGGCTCCAAAACTGAACCCTGTGGGACTCCACAAGTAACCTTCAGTAACTGTGAGTTTTTGTTACCAACACATACATACTGATATCTATTCTTTAAGTAACTACATAACCAGGACAGTGCTACCCCCTAATACCACAGTTTTGTAGTTTCTTTAATAATAAATTATGATCCATTGTATCAAATGCTTTTTTAAGATCCAGGAATACCCCAACTGAATACTCTTTATTTTCAACGGCAGTTGATATTTTTTCTATAAATTCCATTACACTTGGATTCCAACAATTCCAACACTTGGAACAACTTCTGGATACACTCGGAAAGGAATTAGGAAAGCTGAAACTGTGGTTTGATTCAAACAAATTAACGCTCAATTTAAGCAAGACAAAATTTATAGTCTTTAACAACCATCACAACTACCCAGTACCCAAACTCAGTGTAAATGGTGTAGAGATTGAAAGGGTATCCGAAACTAAATTCCTTGGAGTAATAATTGATAACAAACTGTGTTGGAAGCCACATATTAATTATATAAAAGGTAAAGTATCCAAATCAATTGCAATATTACACAGAGTGAAAAATTTGCTGAATCAACCCACACTATACACCTTGTATCATTCATTAATACTCCCATACATGACATATTGTAATGAAGTATGGGGAAATACATATAAAACAAACATATATCCACTCTTTATGCTTCAAAAGAGAGCTATTAGAATAATCAACAAAGCAGCTTACAGGGAACCAACAAACCCACTTTTTCTTAAACAAAAAACTCTCAAGTTGAAAGATCTGATCGACTTTAAAACCGCAATAATAATGTTCAAAGTGAAGAATCTATCACTGCCCGCAAATATCCAAAAGTTGTTCCAAACAAGGGAGAAACGATATCACTTCAGAGGAACATGTATATTTCAAAAGCCTACAGTGAGAACAACTACCAAGCAACACTGTATTTCAGTGCAAGGTGTCAGATTATGGAACGATTTTGGACCTGAATTAAAATCATGTACAAAGCTTGGACAATTTAAACAAAAACTAAAGGAAGAAATACTCCAAACATATTTACAAGACGACATGTAAACTCACATAAGGATTGACATTTCCAGCCTGTGTTGTGTTATAGCTTAGTTTTTCTTTTTTCTCTGTGACACTATGTCTTAGATTTGTTTTTGAATAGTAACCGCTTAACTTAGACTAGCTCAGTTTTCTTTTTCTCTCAGTCATATTTTGTCTTAGCCTTGTTTTAAATTGTAATCGCTCTTGTCTTGTTTTCTCTTTTTTCTCCTTTGAATTCTTGGATGGAATATGGGTGGGCAATATAAGCTGCGGCTTCAGCCATCACCCATTTCGGATAACTCACGTGGAATTGTATAGTAGAAGGAGTCTTTGTCTAATTTGACCTTGTTGTTATATTATACAGTTTCTTTTAACCTGTAATGTACTATCCGAAATAAATTCATTCATTCATTCATTCATTCATTCATTCATTCATTAGAGCAAATGCAGTTGTCCTCTTGTGTCTGAACCCATATTGCTGCTCACACAATAAATTATTTTTCAGTATGAAGTTGTCAATTCTCGCATAGAATATTTTTTCAAGTATCTTGGAAAATTGCGGCAATAGTGAAATTGGTCTATAGTTTGAAAGTTCCCCTCTGTCACCCGTCTTGTATATTGGAATTACTTTAGCTATTTTCATTGCATTGGGAAATATACCTGTTTGGAGAGACAGGTTACAGATATACGTCAGTGGTTTCACTAAGCATTCAATAATAGTTTTGACTAAGAGCATGTCAATACCATCACAGTCTGTAGATGTTTTACTTTTAAACGATTTAACAATTTCAATGACCTCTCTCTCGTCTGTGTTCTTCATGAAAATGGAGTCTTTTATAGCAGTGTTTTTGCTTATTGTATCACCTGTGGGCGCCGTAATGGGTATTTCTCGAGCCAAATTAGGACCAATGTTAACAAAAAAGTTATTAAATTCATCTGCAGGTGAAGCTGCATTCACACTCTGAGTCGTTTTATTATTTTTTGAAAAATTGGTTGGGTAGTTTGTATTTCTGTTTTTATTTCCAAGAATATTGTTAAGTATTGTCCATGTATTTTTAATATTGTCTCTGTTTTTCTCCAGTTCTTTACTGTAATAGTCTCTCTTACTACATCTTATTATATATGTTAACTTATTTTTGTATGTTTTATACCGCTGCTCTGCTTCTTTTGTCCTTTTCTTTAGGAAAGCTTTATATAATAAATTTTTCTTTTTACACGCCTTTTGTAATCCTTTGGTTAATCATGGCTTATCGGCAAATTTATGTTTAAGCTTTTTCTTTACTAATGGACAATTATGTGTCATAGGCTTCATTTACATCTGATATAGACTTTTGTCCAGTCTTGCTTCAGCAAGTCTTCTTTAAAAGAACTGATTGCATTTTGTGATTTGTATCTGAACGATTTTAAAAATTTTTTCTGTATTGGCCCCCGTGTGGCCATGGATAAGTGCAAAGGTTGGCAAATGGTCACTTATATCCATCCATCCATCCATCCATCTTCTACCGCTTTTCCGGAGGTCCGGGTCGCGGAGGCAGCAGTTCAAGCAGAGAAGCCCAGACTTCCCTCTCCCCAGCCACCTGCTCCAGCAGTTCAGAGGGGATACCAAGGCGTTCCCAGACCAGCTGGGAGACATAGTCTCTCCACCGAGTCCTGGGTCTGCCCCGGGGTCTCCTCCCAGTGGGACGTGCCTGAAACACCTCAAGTGGGAGGCGTCCAGGAGGCATCCTAATCAGATGCCCATACCACCTCAACTGACTCCTTTCAATGTGGAGGAGCAGCGGTTCTACTCTGAGCCTCTCCCAGATGACTGAGCTCCTCACCCTATCTCTGAGGGTGAGTCCAGCAATCCTACGGAGAAAGCTCATTTCAGCCGCTTGTATCCGCGATCTCGTTCTTTCGGTCATTACCCAAAGCTTGTGACCATAGGTGAGAGTAGGAACGTAGATTGACTGGTAAATCGACAGCTTTGCCTTAGAACTAAGCTCCCTCTTCACCACAACAGACCGGTACAACGTCCGCATCACTGCAGATGCTGCTCCAATCCGTCTGTCGATCTCTCGCTCCATTTTCCCCTCACTCGTGAATAAGACCCCAAGATACTTAAACTCCTACTTAAACTCCTCCACTTGGGGCAGGAGCCTGTCCCCAACCCGGAGAGGACAATCCACCTTTTTCCGGCTGAGGACCATGGACTCGGACTTAGAGGTGCTGATTCTCATCCCAGCCGCTTCACACTCAGCGGCAAACCGTCCCAGCAAGAGCTGTAGGTCATTGCTGGATGAAGCCAACAGGACAACATCATCTGCAAACAACAGAGATGAGATCCTGTGGTCACCAAGCATGACACCCTCCATTCCCTGGCTACGCCTAGAAATCCTGTCCATAAAAATTATGAACAGGATCGGTGACAAACGGCAGCCCTGGCGGAGTCCAACTCTCACTGGGAATGACTCCGACCGAGTGTTGGCAATACGAACTAAACTCTCACAACGGTCGTACAGTGACCGAATAGCTCGTAACAACAAGCCCGATACCCCATATAGTGCAGCGGTTAATTGCATATTTCATAAGAATCCTTCAAATGGTGACACAAGCATGAAATTCTCCACAAATATGCTTTAATGTCCTCTCTTTCAGAAAAGGGTCCCGGCCACGCCAAAAATTCAAGATGGCTGCCATTTTCCAAGATGGCTGCCAGAATGTGACAATTTTTCCTCTTTTCTTAATTTAATTTTCCAAGTGAACCATGTTTATGCTCTTATATACTAATTTTACAGATTTTGTTGTCTCTGATATAAATTTAAGAAGGTTAGCCTTCAATGTGGTGCCCAAAATGGCTGCTACTCCTTGAAAATTATGATTTATCCATCGTAAATTGAGCATATTTAACACACACATGTAATCGTTTCTGGATGTGGATCTTGGTTGGTGTGGTGCAGATCCCATTCAACCGTTTTTATAAACTACAGTTGTGACTGTGATTGCAATTAAAAAAAAACAAGAGTGATTGTCAGCACACAACCAGGGCACACTGGTGTCAATCACTGCTGTGTAACTCGGCATGGGGTTCAGTGTCAACTGATCTAGCTTTACTAACACTGCAGTATTAGACTAGTTGTAGTAGTATATGCATAGTTTAGTGTCCCAAATGCTTTCTAACAGCCCCATATCATGTAGCTACTAAACTGTAGTTTTTTAGTTATTAGATACTAGTTAGAGAGTCGCACCTGAATTGACAGGATGTGCCAGCGCGGGAGAGCCGAGCCAAGGGTAAGGGGGTTATGCATGTCTCGCCAAATGTTCATGTACTTACCCGGATGGTGTACAGATCACACGGGACTTAAATGGCACTGGATGAATGATCGGGCTAGGTGTAGGGCAACCGAACCTAGTTGAATCCCATACAGTAATGTGTGCACAATTTGATTAGGGTGGTAAAAGGATAGCCCCTCGGCCTTAATCAAGACACATCATGGCAGAAGCGAATGTGATATCTGCCAATCGGAAAACAAATTGGAGCTTGTGTTGCCTTTGCCAGAAGGACAAAATAGGTGAGGGCCTGACATCCACTCCAAGTCATCATTCCCCAGAACATGATGGATACAAAATGCTGGCAAGGAACATTCCCATGTTCAGCGAAATCAATGACATGCCATTGAGAATAGATCCAACGAGGCTGGATGAAGGTGATGGCATAGAAGCCACACTCAGGAAAAATATGGCAAAATACCATGTGAGCTGTCGCTTGTTGTTCAACAACACTAAATTGCAACGGGCACAAAAGCGCCATTCCAGTAGTCAAACCAGTGAAACTGAGACTGGAGCTTGTCAGTCAAAACTGCGGCGAAAAAGTCATGACAGTCAGACATGCATTTTCTGTGAAAAAGTGGCACCTGCATCAGACCTCAGAGAGGCCAGTACAACGGGCCTAGACAAGAGGCTGCGCGACATTGCAGAGATGCAATTTTTTTTTTTTTTTTTTTTCCGGTTCCGCCGGACCGGCGGCGCCACACGAGTCGGCTGCCTGTTGCAACAGCCTTTTTTTAATCTTCCTTCTTCTTTCTACACCTTTCACTCTGTATATATATCACGGACGCACGGATCGCCCCGGGGGTCTCCCGGGTCGGCGGACGGAGCCACGGTTTGCAGCGGGAGACGTTACAGCGGGGAGGAGCTAGTGCTAGCTAGCACTTGGCCGCCGCCCGGTGCTAATGGGAAACTCGACATACCGGGAGCTGTAACGAAAAGGACGCGGGTGCCGGGCTGGAGTTTAGGCGGCGTGAAAGAAATATAAGACAGAATAATAAAGAGCGATGGCAAGAACCAAGCAGACCGCCCGTAAAATCTACTGGAGGAAGAAGCCCCCCAGGATGCAGCTAGCCACCAGGGCTGCTCAGAGAGGCGCTCTGGCCACCGGCAGAGTGAAGAGGCCTCGCCGTCACAGGCCCGTGGCTCTGAGAGAGATCCGTCGCTACCAGAAATCCACGGAGCTGCTCATCCGTAAGCTGCCCGTCCAACGCCTGGTGAGGGAGATCGCTGGACTTCAAGACCGTCCTGCGTTTCCTGAGCTTCGCCGTCATGGCTCTGCAGGAGACCAGCGAGACCACCTGGTGGGTCTCTTCTTCGCTAAGGGGGTCACCATCATGCCCAAAGACTTCCAGCTGGCCCGCCGCATCCGCGGAGAGAGAGCTTAGACTTTCTGCTGCACATTCACCAACCAACCATAATGCTCTGCACTGTGTGTCTATATATATACATTTATAGTAATATGGACATATGTTTACTAGATGTTGTTTTTTCTTGCCTTCTGATTGTTGCTCTGAGTGTTGCTATCCCTATGCTGTTGCAATCCTGGAATTTCCCCATTGTGGGACTAATAAAGGCTTATCTTATGGTAAGCTTCTTGCAAGATTGACTGGTGGTGATGTCATTGCACAGGAGTTCAAGTACCATAATGTTTGCCTTCGGGCTCTCTACAACAGGGAAAGGGCGCACCTGAGGAACCTTGAGAAACGTGACACTAAGTCACAACCAGATGTGTATCCAATGGTGATCTCAGAATTGGTTGCATACCTTGTTGAAAGCAACCTATGTTCAGAAGGACCAGTTACATTTCGCATGCCAGATATCTGCCACATGTACCAAAAGCGTCTGGAACAGCTGGGGGTGGACTCACCAAATGTGAATTCCACTAGACTGAAAGAAAAGCTATTGGCTGAAATTCCAGGACTTGAGGCTCACAGATCTGGCGCAGATCATAGAGAAGTGATACTTACATTTCAGGAAGATGTAGGCAAAGCGCTTGCTCAATCCACAGATCTTTCAGATGCACTTATCATTGCTAAAGCAGCAAAGATTCTCAGAAGATGTATACTTGACCACAAGTCTAGATTTGAAGGTACATTTTCTCAGGGTTGTGTGCAAAATGCTATACCTCCCCTTCTGCTTCAATTTGTGGGGATGGTTGAGCATGGTGCTGACATAAAATCACAGCTGAGATTCGGGGCATCAAAGTCAGACCAGGCAATTGCTCAGCTCATGCAATTCAACTGCTACACCCGCTACAAGGAAGGAGCAGCAACTCACAGGCATTCTAAAGACAGAGAGACCCCATTTCCCGTGTACATGGGGCTCTCTGTTTATGCCAAAACCAGAAAGAGGAATCTGGTTGAGATGTTGTTCGATCATGGTCTCAGTATCTCTTATGACAGAGTGCTGGAGATCTCTGCTCAACTTGGAGATGCAACAGTCAGCAAGTATGTTGAGGAGGGTGTGGTTTGTCCTCCAGTGCTGCGGAAAGGGTTGTTCACTACTGCAGTGATGGATAACATTGATCACAATCCCTCTGCAACAACTGCAACTACCTCCTTTCATGGCACAAGCATCTCTCTGTTCCAACATCCCACAAAGGATAATAGTGGACAGGAACGAGTGCAACTCAGGTTTGGGCCTGAGAAAGTAAAGTCAGTTCTTGAACTTCCTGATACATTCACAAATATCTCTCCAGCTTCCTTCCGGACAACAAATCCTGTTCCACCAGGTACTGCAATGCCAAAACCACCCACAGATATTCTGGGGCCACAACTAGCACTAGAGTACCAGTGGCTGGACAAGGTCTCAGTGACACAAGAAGTTGATGATGCATTGAACCTAACATGGTCAGCACATCATGCTTCAATGAAGAGAAGCCCTGAATTTGAAGTTACCATTACTTCTTTGCTTCCTCTCCTGCGGGATCCAGCTCATTCAGTTGCTACAGTCAAACATGTAATGAACAAAGTAAAAGATGTTGTTGATTTCCTCAACCCTGGCCAGGTACCTGTCATCACAGCTGACCAGCCAATCTACGCCATAGCAAAGCAGGTGCAGTGGCAGTGGCCAGGTCAGTATGGTGAGGACAAGTACCTGGTCATGTTTGGTGGTCTGCACATTGAGATGGCAGCACTGAAGTCGCTGGGTACTATCCTCCAAGCCAGTGGATGGACAGGAGCTCTAGTTGAAGCTGGTGTGGCTTCATCTGGCACTGCAGGGTCCTTCCTGTCAGCTGCAAGTGTTACCAGGACGCGACAGATGCACCAAGTGACAGCCTCCAGCTTGTACAAACTCTTGAAAGCTGCATATGATGAGTACTGTACTGAGCAGGAAAATCAAGATGAAGAGGCACTGGACTTTGAGAAGTGGTGTGACTCCCGAAAACAGGATAGTCCACAGTTTCACTTCTGGCACATGGTACTATCCATGGAGCTTGTTGTCTTTCTGCTGATTAGATCTTTCCGCGAGGGAAATTTTGCTCTCTACTGCCAGGCACTACATGAACTGATACCCTGTTTCTTTGCCAACAACAATACAAACTATGCTCGTTGGCTGCCCATCCACCTCAGGGACATGCTTATGCTAGAGATTTCACACCCAGAGTTAGACAAAGAGTTTAAAGCTGGCAACTTTGTGGTGCACAAGACCCGTCGTCCTTTCTCAGCAATGGCTCTAGATCAAGCCCATGAGCAGACCAATGCCATCATCAAGGCTGATGGTGGAGCCATTGGGTTGACAGAAGATCCATCTGCACTCAGGCGATGGATGTTAGCTGGCCCAGAGGTCAGTCGCTTGTTATCTGTTTATGACACAGAGGCCCAACGCAAAGAAATTCCCGAGCAAGCAACACACCATGAGCAAAACCCACAGGCACAGAAGACTTTTCTGGACAAGGTCAACAAGCTTTCTGCAGCCTTGCAAAACCTAGGCAGTCCTTTTCAGGAAGAAAGTTCTGACTTGTATTCCATTGACACCAAGGATATTGCCCACCCCAACACAGCAGAGCTTCTCAAGACACACATGAACAGAGGCCATGCCAAGTTCCAGGAGTTCTCAGATGCTCTGGCAAGCCGCCCTGCCTCCATGTATGAACCCATCAAGAAGAATGTGACCGACTTCTTCCAACAAGAATCGGCTAGTCCTGTACAGTCAAAGCAAAGGCTATTGAAAGAAGACTGTCAGTTATTCTCCTGACAGTCTCTCTCTCTTGTGAGAAACAGTTCATGATCACAATCCCATGATTTAAAGTTCATTTAAATGAAAAAAGCATGTTTATTTCAATAGATATATGGTCTCGGTGTGAGATTGCCAGATACTGATGGCGGCCATCTTGAAAAAAGGTCGCCATCTTGAATTTTCACGTGGCCAGGACCCTAATCTGAAAGAGTATATCCAGGAGGGTATCTGTGCAAAATTTCATGCTTGTGTCACCATTTGAAGGATTTTTTTAGTTATCTGCTCCACTAATACTCCCGAAGCACCCCCCACAAAAATCCACGAGGGACGTGGCCGGGTTTCCACCCATGGGACCCGGCCGGGCTCAGCCCGAAGGAGTTACATGGGTCCGCCCTCCAGTGGGTTCACCACCTGCAGGAGGGATCATGGGGGTCCGGTGCTATGTGGATTAGGTGGCGGTCAAAGGCGGAGACCTTGGCGGACTGATCCCAAGATTTGGTCACTTATATCATTTATCAATAATCCACTTTCTATTTTCTTATCAATAATATTAACAAACAGGTTGTCAATAAGTGTAGCAGTGTGAACTGTGATTCTACTGGGATGTGCTATTGTGAGATATAGACTCATGCTGTACATAGAATTCATGAACTCTGTAATTACATTTTGTTGATATGGATTTAGTAAATCAATATTGAAATCTCCACAAATTACTACCATTTTCTTACTAGTAATATTATTGTACAGCTCGACTAATTTATCTCTGAATGTCTCAATGCAAGTTTCCGGCGTTCTATACTATATACAACTTATAATTAGATTTTTTGTTTTATCTTGGTCAGTCTCAACAGTAACACATTCCAAAATCCCTGGTAGTGCAAAGGACATTCCATTTACAAGCTTACACCTATAAAGGTCATCAATATACAGTGCAACACCACCACCCTTTTTTTGAGATCTGTTAATATGAAACATCTGATATCCCTCTCTTGCCATCAGGGGAGCCTGCTCTTCATTAAGACAAGTTTCAGAGACTGCGATAGCTGTAAATTTTCTGTCTAGCTGTTTTAAATAGCCCTGAATTTGTGGAAAGTTTTTGTTAAGACTTCTGCTGTTGAAGTGTATTATTGATAGTTTACCATCTACTTGCACTTGACTTTTGAATTGCTTTTCAGTGTAATATTCACAATGTCTGTAATAGTCACAATGTATGTCAATGGCCTGCTGTTGATGATCGCTTCAGCTTCAGTGAGCAATGTACTGATCAACTCATCGTCAAGCTGCTGACCATTTCGCTGCGGTATTGCTGAGCTCGCATTCCTGATGGACCTGATGAGGTGTTCTCAAGAATCCCCATGTGACTAGAGTATGAGAAGTTCATACTGAAGTTAATCCACTCGCAGTTGGCTTTGGAGAGCTCACATGAGATTGTAGAGTTATCCATGTCTGATAAGGCTTTCGTGAGCTCATTCTTGCCTCCGATAAAGTTTGTCCCTCTGTTTGATCGGAGTTGTTGAACTGGACCCCTTTGGCAAATGAACCTCCGAAAACCATTCATAAATGAGTCAGTGGTCAGGGTGTGAGATGTTTCAATGTGAATGGCCCTGAATGCCATACAGGTAAATAGTACATCCCATCTCTTCAGCTCTTTTTTCCTTCCTTGATCATGAAAGGCCCAAAGTAATCAACTGCGCTGAAGGAGAAAGGAGGTGTTGGGTCAACTCTAGCTGTAGGAAGAGCAGACATTTTCTGTGCGCAGGGAGAACCTTGGAGTTTGCAACTCTGCACACATTTCTTGATCTATTGAGTGACAACTTGCCTAGCTCTCACAATTCAATATCCTGCTTGGCGAATTTCATTCAGGGTCATTCCACGTCCAGCATGTTCAGCCTTCTGATGACTGGTCATTGAGCAGGTTTGTGATGTGGCCCTTTCTTGGAATGAGAAGTGGGTGTGTCATTTCTTTGGGAACAACCTCTTGATTGATGTAGCCTCCAACATGGAGAATGTTGTTTTCATCAACAAATTAATCCAAGGATGATATGGAGCTGTAAATTCATGTAGCTTGACTAAACTGAGTGATCGAGGGAGAAGGGCCTTATTCAGGGAGGTGATAAAGAACCAGATGGTCACTCTGTCAGAACTCCAGTGCTCCTCTGTGGAAAGAGAAGAACCTTCCAGAAGGACAACCATTTCTGCAGCAATCCAGCAATCAGGCCTATATGGTAGAGTGGCCAGACGGAAGCCACACCTTAGTAAAAGGCACATGGCAGCCCACCTGGAGTTTGTCAAAAGGCACCTGAAGGACTCTCAGACCACGAGAAACAAAATTCTCTGGTCTGATGAGACAAAGATTGAGCTCTTTGGCATGAATGCCAGGCGCCATGTTTGGAGGAAACCAGGCACCGCTCATCACCAGGCCAATACCATCCCCACAGTGAAGCATGGTGCTGGCAGCATCATGCTGTGGGAATGTTTTTCAGTGGCAGGAACTGGGAGATTAGTCAGAATAGAGGGAAAGATGAATGCAGCAATGTACAGCACATAACTCTCACACTGCTTTTTACTTCATTCACATTATATCACTGAATCTGAGTTCACATTGAAATACTGTGTGACTGTATATTTTTTCATATATTTCTGCAAAGTGTGGTTAGTCTGAGTAAATAACTGCATATATTCCTGTATATATTTGCATCCTTTTATAGAAACGTGGACAGACTGTAATTTACTGTACATACTCTGTTGTCATTGAATCCTTATTTAAATCCTCCACCTGAACAATGAGAGCAAGTTTTTAGCCAAAGTCAAATTCCTTGTATGTGTTGTGCATACTTGGCCAATAAAGCTGATTCTGATTCTGATTCTGATTCTGACATCCTGGATGAAAACCTGCTCCAGAGCGCGCTTGACTTCAGACTGGGGTGACGGTTCATCTTTCAGTAGGACAACAACCCGAAGCACAGGCAAGATATCAAAGGAGTGGCTTCAGGACAACTCTGTGAATGTCCCTGAGTGGCCCAGCCAGAGTCCAGACTTGAAACCAATTGAACATCTCTCAAGAGATCTCAAAATGGCTGTGCACTGACGCTTCCCATCCAACCTGATGGATCTTGAGAGGATCCGTGGCTATTGAGTTTACAAAGTCACCAGCCACAATTTTGTGGTTGGAAAATTATGTTTAATATGATCAAATTGGACTATGGCATGCTAACATTTCCTTAAGCTGAATTACCTTTTAGAATAAACCTTTTAAAATGTAAATTACCCTTATGCATACATAAAAATACCAAGAGAAACACTGTATGTTTATTTATGAAGAGCAGTAAATACTGTAAAACGAAAAAACATTTGCAACATGTGAGTTAAGTGCAGGTAGATTTGGATCTTTTGCTTTTCTTATTAAAGACAAGGATAGAAAAGAGATGTTTTTATTTTTACATGTTTCAACTGTCCATTGCAGGCTTCATCAGAAGATCTGATTATGTACATGTGATTTCTCAGTTTTTTATTTTTAATAAATTTGCAAAAATCTAACCCCCCCCCCCCCCCACACACACACACACACTTTTTCACATTGTCATTATGGAGTGTTGTTTTGTCGGTAATGGGAGCCAAAGATGAGAATCAGAATCAGAATCAGAATCAGAATCAGAATGAGATTTATTGCCATTGTTCATGTAGTACACAAACTAGGAATTTGTCTTGGTGCAATGCTGCAACATTGCAACATTGAGTGACTCACTCTCACAGTACATGCGCATCTGTCAGGCTCAGACGAGGCCAAGAGACCGCCTCTCTCCCTCACAGCCCTTTTTTTTTTGTAACTTAGATTTTATTCATTTTTCATTATATATATTGCATTCAGATCACAGTCTACATTTAAAAAACAAAGGGGCTAGAGTAAGAAAGAAAAAAAAGGGAGAAAAAAAAAGGTGGGGGGACAAATGTTGGAGCATCAAGTTTGTAGTTTCCATCTCTTAATTCTTCTGGTTTTTCCAGTGTCTTTGTCATGCGGTGGCCCTCGCGAGCCACCTATGAGACGCACACAAGTCCACCAGTGAGTTTTTAGTGAGTTTTATTACGGTGAAAAGGTGTTTACACAAGCTGCTGAGCTGATGACAGAGTCCTTGCAGAACAGGAAGCATAGGGCAATTGAGCACACTACAGGTTCAGGGCAGGAAACAGTCACACACAGACAAGCTAGGTAATAATTGCACTCGGACTGCTAAAGCAGGGACTTACAGCACAAATTACACTGGAGGGAATAAGGCTAACACAGCTCACTTACTATTGCCGGTGAAAAGACGGTCAAGCCCTTAGGCAGCCGAGGTGTGAACATAGTCCAGGCATCCGTGACGATGGGTGAACAGAATAACGATCAGTTTAACGATCCATGCGATCAGACACTGCTGCGTCTTAATGACGCCAGCACACAGCTTAAATAACCCAGGGACTGATGACAGATGACACACAGCTGACCGACCGTTGACAGGCGGAAACCCCTCCGAGCACTTTCACAATAAGAGCCCGGAGAGGCCAAAATACCGCCCGCAGCTGTCAAGGCCGGCAGCGAGACATAACTTTAACCCGAGTGCGATCAGAACCGACGCTCGGGTCATAACAGTACCCTCCCTCCACGGGCGGACTCCGGACGCCCCAAGGGACCACCCTGCCCCCCCGCCCCCCCAGGGTGGGAGGTAGGGGGACAGGTACGGAGGGAGAGAAACCAACCAACAAAAACAAGACAAAGACCAGAACAAGAAATACATACAAACACAAGACTCTGGGAAGAACAAGACTAAGACCAGACAAGAAAACCATACAGGAAATACATATTAACACATGACTCTGGGAAAAAACAAGACAAAAGAAAATACATGACTAACAAGGCTATGAAAAGACTGAGACTCACAAGGGAAAAAAAAACAAGAGACAAAAAATGCTCTAACTTGACTATGGCAAAGACTCACAAGGTAACAAGAGGCAAACACAAATTGCTCAGACTAGACAAAGACAATGACTTACAAGAAAACAAGAAGTAATCAAAAAATTGCTCGGACTTAACTAAGACTATGACATACAAGGAAACAAGAAAAAAACAAGAGGCAATCTAAAATTGCTCAGACCTGACTAAGACTATGACAAACAAAGAAACACGAGACAATTAAAAAAAAATTGCTCGAACTTGACCTGACTAAGACTATGACTTTGAAAACAAGAAAAAACAAGAGGCAATCTAAAATTGCTCAGACCTGACTAAGACTAAGGCTTGAATACACAACAAAAATTGTTAGATGTACAAGGCAAGATTTGGCACCAAATGGGCCCACAGAAAAACCCACAGTACATGAACAGTCAGGTGGCCTGCCCCAGTCCCATGCCCCCAGGAATACGTCCTCTGGTGGCCGAACCAGGTCACCCCGTAACACACACAGTATATTGGGTGGCCAACCCAAGATGCCGAACACTCCAAGCAGTTCCTCGGGTGGCCGACCCGCATACCACAACCAGCAGGACCGTGGAGGGATTGCGTGCAGCCGCTCACCTGAAAACAACAAAACAGGAGAGCGCTGATCTGTCAAACAAAACCCACCAATGGCCCCCAGCTGGTGGCTCCTGAGAGGGGGACAACCAAAACCCTGGGCCCCCTCGAATCCTGATTGGGTCACAGCTGCACCTGCGCTGGACCCCCACTGGACCTCGTCGGACCCTGACTGGGTCAGGACGGACCCAGATTGGGTCACCGCTGCACCCACGTTGGACCCCGACTGGGTCACCTCGGCCCATACGTCAGACCCCGACTGGGTCAGGACGGGTCCCGATTGGGTCACCGCTGCACCCACGTTGGACCCCGACTGGGTCACCTCGGCCCATGCGTCGGACCCTGACTGGGTCAGGATGGGCCCCGATTGGGTCACCGCTGCACCCACGTTGGACCCCGACTGGGTCACCTCGGCCCATGCGTCGGACCCCGACTGGGTCAGGACGGGCCCAGATTGGGTCACTGCTGCACCCACGTTGGACCCCGACTGGGTCTCCTCGGACCACGCGTCGGACCCCGACCGGGTCTCCTCGGCCCACACGTCGGACCCCGACCGGGTCACCTCGGCCCAAACGACGGACCCCGACCGGGTCACCTCGGCCCACACGTCGGACCCCGACCGGGTCACCTCGGCCCAAACGACGGACCCCGACCGGGTCTCCTCGGCCCACACGTCGGACCCCGACCGGGTCACCTCGGCCCAAACGACGGACCCCGACCGGGTCACCTCAGCCCACACGTCGGACCCCGACCGGGTCACCTCGGCCCACACGTCGGACCCCGACTGGTTCAGGACTGCTCCGGCGACGACCTCCATCTCCGAACCTGGAACCCCCGGTCCCGTGACCTTGACTGGCTCCGGACCGGCAACGCTATGGAGGTGCTCAGAACACAAGGAAGACCTGGGATCAGTTCCACCGGCAGCGCCAGAGCCCAGCGAGACGAGCTCGGGTGCAGCGGCCGGCTGCCCCTCACTCGCCTCCCCATGAGGCAGGCAAAAATGCTCTGACACACCATACAGGAAAACAAGAAAGAGCACTTGCCTGCACTCGGGCTCTGGAGCCGTCCAGGACTTCGCCGATCCAGGTTCAGGAAGACGCTCGTCGTCGGGCTCCCACTCGGCTGTGTCGGGTTCCACAACCGGCCTGATGGTCTCTGCAGCTGGATCCTCATGCGCAGACGTCCATGCCAATAACCCATATGGCGTGGAGGCAGAGGACCCTGGACCTGCTGACTCGGGCTGCATCCCTGAAGAACCTTGGGGACGCTCTCTCGTCGGCTCTGGCTCCTCACTGCAGTCCGTTCTCCTCCTCTGTCCTACACAAGGCTGCAAGACCGGGATGTCTCCCAGAGCTGCAGGCCTCCCCCTCGTTCGCCGGCGTGGGACTGACGCCGAGGACCGCTCCGCAGGAGGAGACACAGAGGCAGCAGGTTCAATATAACTGGCTACAGCTGGGGAAAGAAACTCAGGGAGCTGCAAACCCTGAGCTTCACCCCCAGGAGTCAGACAAGACAGATCACTATTATTACTGGAAAAGTGAACTTGGACTTGCCTGTCTCCCGGGGGGAGGATGTTGTCAGCTGTAGCGGGCGTTGCTCCTTCCCTCGCTCGCTGGATGGAACAGGATCCAAGGACGGAGCCCACTGGCACAGGACTCAGCTCACTCACAGCAGCTGGCTGGTTGAGGGGGTCATCCCAGCAGCCCGGAACTGGATCCGGAGCTGGAGCTTGCCGAAGATGCGCCCGGCCGTGACGCCGACGCCTTCGCCGGCCCCCAGATGGTGCGGACTCCTGAAATGGATCCCTAGGCGAAGAGCAGGTGTGCCTCTTCACCTGCTCCATGCCGCGTTCCTCCTCCATCATCAGGAATAGTTCGCGTTGGGCGGCGATGTCCTCCCTCCTAGCGTCGACTTCCGGGTGGTTGGCGAAGCAGGGGGAGAGATTACGGAGCACATCTTCGGCGGCGTCCAGGTACCAATGTATGCCGTGGTCGTAGTCCAACATGGAAGCGGAGATGAGTAACTCATCTACCGCTTCCAAAACACGTCAGCACGTGACTCTTCGGTGACGGCATTCCTCACATACACAGGTCCCAGACAGGGAAAACAACGTCCAAAACTCAACTCACTGGTGAAAAAGCGTCTCAAAATGGCGTCACCATAAAACGCTGTTTGGGCAGCAGTGTACTGTCATGCGGTGGCCCTCGCGAGCCACCTATGAGACGCACACAAGTCCACCAGTGAGTTTTTAGTGAGTTTTATTACAGTGAAAAGGTGTTTACACAAGCTGCTGAGCTGATGACAGAGTCCTTGCAGAACAGAAAGCATAGGGCAATTGAGCACACTACAGGTCCAGGGCAGGAAACAGTCACACACAGACAAGCTAGGTAATAATTGCACTCGGACTGCTAAAGTAGGGACTTACAGCACAAATTACACCGGAGGGAATAAGGCTAATACAGCTCACTTACTATTGCCGGTGAAAAGACGGTCAAGCCCTTAGGCAGCCGAGGTGTGAACATAGTCCAGGCATCCATGACGATGGGTGAACAGAATAACGATCAGTTTAACGATCCATGCAATCAGACACTGCTGTGTCTTAATGACGCCAGCACACAGCTTAAATAACCCAGGGACTGATGACAGATGACACACAGCTGACCGACCGTTGACAGGCGGAAACCCCTCCGAGCACTTTCACAATAAGAGCCCGGAGAGGCCAAAATACCGCCCGCAGCTGTCAAGGCCGGCAGCGAGACATAACTTTAACCTGAGCGCGATCAGAACCGACGCTCGGGTCATAACAGTCTTTGGTTATTCTTTCAATTTCTGTCTCGTTGTTGCACTTTGTAGTGTGTCCATTTCCGCCATTTTTTTTTCATATAGTCCTTCTTGCATTCTTTGTCGATATGTTAGTTTTTACATCATACGTATGTCCTCAACAATGTCAGTCCATTGCTCTTGGTCAGGAAGAACTTCTGATCACCATTTTTTTGTGATTTTTTTTTACATGCAATCAACAAGATTTTAACTAGATATCTGTCCTCAGCCTGTATTACATTGTCTCTTTTAAGATCACATAAGTACATCAGGTTACAGTTCATTGGTATATTATATCCTAATATCCTCTGTATTGTCACATGTATAGATTTCCAGAATGATGAGATTTTGCTGCATTTCCAAAACATATGTGAGTGGTCTGCATTTTGAGCCCCACATCCCCTCCAGCATAAAGATTGGGTATTTGTATATTTTCCTTGAATCTGTGGTGTAATGAAAAAGCGAATCAGGTTTTTCCATCCAAATTCCCTCCATATCCTTGAATTTGTTGATGTGTGTTGTGTTTTCCATATTTCCTGCCAGCTTTCTTCTGTTATGTTTAAATTGAGCTCTTTCTCCCATTTCTCCTTTATATAGTTACTTGAATGTTTGTTTGCCATAAGTTTCTGATATAGCTTTGAAATAATTCTTATTTTATTTCCTGCATATGAACTTAAAACTAGAAAGAGAGCTAGAACTAGAACTAGAAAGAGAGATCAAATCTCTCCGGTTCTGGCCTCCCTTCATTGGCTTCCCATAGAGTTTAGAATTAAGTTTAAAATCCTTCTTCTTACTTACAAAGCTTTAAACAATCAGGCTCCTTTTTATTTAAAAGATCTGATACTACCGTATCATCCTAACAGAGCACTACGCTCCCAAAATGCAGGATTACTTGTAATACCTAGAATCTCCAAAAGTACAATGGGAGGCAGAGCCTTCAGTTATCAAGCTCCTCTCCTGTGGAATCAGCTGCCAATCTGGATTCGGGAGTCAGACTCGATCTCTGTTTTTAAGAATAGGGCTAAAACCTACCTTTTTGATATAGCCTACAATTAGGGAGGGATCATGTGTTTCTGAACCCTCCATTAGTTATGCTGCTAATAGGTTTAGTCAGCCGGGGGACCTCCAGTAATGCACTGGGCCTCACTCCTTTCCTCACTCTCTATGAAATATTTTTTTTTTGCTGGTCATTAACATTTGTTTGTTCTCTCCCATAGATTGAGTCCCCATCGTGCTGTTTGCTCTCTACATGTCTGTTCTTTTCTTCTTCTCTATCCCCTCACCCCCCAGCCAGTCGCAGCAGATGACTGCCCCTCCCTGAGCCTGGTTCTGCTGGAGGTTTCTTCCTGTTAAAAGGGAGTTTTTCCTCTCCACCGTTGCCAAGTGCTTGCTCACAGGGGATCGCCTGATTGCTGGGGTCTTTCTGCAACTGTGGGGGTCCCCCCTACAGTTGATAGTGCTATGAGATGACTGTTGTTGTGAAATGGCGCTATATAAATAAAGTTGAATTGAATTGAATTGAATTAGAATGAATTGTATAATCTCGCTCACATCTGTTTGGAGGTTATGCCTAATCTTCTTCATATAATAGTCTCTCATCTGCAGATATCTGAAGAATTCCGATCTTTCTAGTTTAAATTTTCTTCTGATGTTTACAAAGCTCCCGAGATCTTTTTTTCTGATATTGCCCCATGCTGTGATTCCCTTGTTCACCAGAATTTTGTATCCCCTATCTTGCTTTGCCGGTTCAAACTGACTGTCAAATGCTACCCATTTCAATAGTTTTATGTCTTCCTTTATATTATACTTTTGTACTATTTTATACCACAGTTCCAAGGTAAATTTAGTGATTGGGTCTATTTGTTTGATTTGCTTATATGCATCTTTATCTCCTATTATGCTTTGTACTGGGAGTCCCTCAATTTCCTTTTCCATTTCTTTCCATTTTGCCTCATATCCTTCGTCGCACCAACATATGATATATCTTATTTGTGCTGAGTAGTAATATTCCTTTAGACTCGGTAGGCCCATGCCTCCTTTATCTTTTGGTAACTGGAGAGTTTTATATTTCACTCTTGGCTTTTTACCTCCCCAAACAAATCTCGATATCATCCTGTCCCACTTTGAGAACTGGGCACCTGGAATCTCTGTTGGTAGAGCCTGGAAGAGGTAAAGTAATCTAGGTTGTATGCTGATTTTGACTGTCTCAATTTTTAAATTCAGATCCATATTTAAGATTGACCACCTATCAATATCTTTTTTTATTTCTTGTTCCAACCTATCATAGTTTGCTTTATAGATTTTGCTTAGATCTTTAGGTATGTTCACTCCAAGGTATTTTATTTCTTTTTGTTTCCAGTTTAGTTTGATCTTATCAGTTATCTGGTTTAGAGGGTTATAGTGGAATGTCAGTATTTGTGTTTTTGTTATGTTTATCTTGTATCCTGATAATTTTCCAAAATTTTCTATCAAGTTCATCATTTCCATTATTGATTCATCTGGTTGTTCAAGGTAAACTATAATATCGTCTGCAAATAGCCCAATCTTGTGTTCCGCTCCCTTTATTGTTACACCTTTTAATTTCTTATTTTGTCGTATCGCTTCAGCCAGTGGCTCTATGAACAGAGCAAACAAGGTGGGCGATAAGCAGCATCCCTGCCTGGTTGATCTTTGTATATTTACTTGGTCTGTTAAGCTACCGTTTATCTTGATTCTTGCCACAGGTTCTTGATACAGCGTCCTTATGCATTGTACTGATTTTTCGTTAAATCCAAAGCGTTCCAGCACACTATATAGGAATTTCCAGTTAACCCTGTCAAATGCTTTTTCTGCGTCTAAACTCATTATTACTGCGCTTTTCTTTTCTTTATGTATTTGATTAATTATATGTATTGTTCTCCTGATATTGTCATGTGTTTGGCGCCCCTCTATGAAACCAGTTTGATCATCTTCTATCAATTCCATCAAGAATGTCTTTATTCGTTTACATATAATTGATGTATATATTTTATAATCCACATTTAATAAAGAGATTGGTCTATAGTTTCCGCTTTGTTCTCTATCTTTCCCTGGCTTTAAAATAACTGAAATAATGGCTTTGTTCCATGATGGAGGTATTTTGTTGTTGTTCAACGTCCAATTAAATGACTTTAGGAGCTGTGGCGTGAGTTCTTCTATAAACAGTTTATAAAACTCAGATGGGTATCCATCACTACCTGGTGATTTACCATTTTTAAGTGACTTAATCACATCTCTAATCTCTTGTCTTGTTATTTCTGCTGTTAGCTTTTCATTTTGTTGATTTCCTATTGATGGCAAGTCCAATGTGCATAGAAATTTTTTAATATCCTTAGTATTTGTTTCTTCAGGTTGCGAGTATAGTTCTTGATAGAAATTATGGAATATTTCTTCGATGTTTTCTGGGTTAACTGTGGTTTTATTTGTGATGGGGTCTTTAATCTTATATACATTATTCACTGTTTGTTGTTTTCTTAACCGTTTTGCCAGCAGTTTTGTGGCTTTTGGTCCTGGTTCATAATATTTTTGCTTTAGATATCTATTTTTCCTTTCAATTTCATCTATTTGTATTTCTTTTATCTTTATTTTTTCTTCTTTAATTTCTTGGTATATTTTTGGGTCATTTGTGCTTTGATGTTTACGTTCTAATTCCCTCAGTCTCTCACATCTTTGTTCATATGTTTCCAGTTTAGACTTATTTGCTTTTCCTGTTTCAACAATTAATTTACCTCTTAAAACGGCTTTTAGTGCATCCCATAGTATTGTTGGGTCCACTTCTTCATTATCATTCTCCTCGATATACTTGTTTATGTTTACTTTTATTCTTTCTTTCATTTTCTCATCATTTAACAGTCCTACATTAAGTTTCCATGTTGTTTGTCGTTTTCTATTGTTTAAATATATTTCCATGTATATAGGATTATGATCTGATATTTCTGCCCCTCCAATCCGACAATTTCTCACCCTGTGTCTGTCACCTTCATTCATAAGGAAGTAATCTATTCTAGAGTGTACTTTATGGACTGCTGAATAATGTGTATAGTCTTTTTCGAGTGGGTGCAGGTCCCTCCATATGTCTACCATACCCATTTCTGCCAGTGAGGTTCTTATGAACTTTGTTACATGTTTTTTTTGTCTTCTTAACACTTGTTGCGTCAACTTCATGATCCATGACGGCATTTAAGTCTCCTCCACAAATTAGGACTCCTTCACTGTATGTTGCTATGAGATCAAACAGATGTTGAAAAAAACCCTTGTCACTTTCTGGTGGGGCATAGATGTTTACTAATGTGATCTGCATACCATCTATTCTTCCCTTTATTATTACATACCTGCCTTCTTTATCCTGGATTTCTTGTTCACATTCAAATTGTATTTTATTTGAAATTAGTATCATAACCCCCCTTTTAGTTCCTCCCTTAAATGAACTGTAGTAGGAGTTCTTATAGCCAAATCTCTTTAGTTTCACATGTTCTGTCTTGTTCAAATGTGTCTCTTGCATAAATATAATTTCGGCTTTTTCCTTCTTGAATTTTCTTATTATTCTTTCCCTTTTAACAGGTGAGTTCAGACCATTCACGTTTAGTGTCATTATCTTAAGATTTTTACCCATATTCATGTTTTTCCATTTTTTTAACTTGTGCTCCTAGCCCCTTTAACAACAAAAATAACACATATTTATATAAAAACACATTAAAAAATCTCGACCTCCGTACTTTGGGCCTTTCTTCTGCCCAATGGTCCCTGTTGGTGGGTGGAGGGAATGTCCTCACCGAGTGAGGGGCCCTCCCTAGACCTGTATTTACTATCCAAGTAATAGTCATTAGTCTAGAAATGTCCAACAAAAATCACTTAAACCTCTCCTAGCCGTTTGTTTCTCTTTTACCTTGTCTTCTTGGCCTTCATTTCTTCTGTGCCTTTCTTAATCTTTGTTATGATCTAGGCTTTCAGCTGAAAGCCTTGCTGTTTTTCCTGGGCCTGCTGCTCCACGTCTCTCCCCCGTCTTCTGCCGCTCACTCGCCTCCACTCCGGCTGTCGTGATGCGTTCAGTGCCGCTGCTGCTCCAGCCGCTTCCTCCGGCACGCTCACCACAAAGCCCCGCTCCATCATGTCCTGCGCTGCCTCTCTGGCTGTGTTGTATGTCTTCACGCCGTCCTCCCAATGAATCCTCATCTTCATTAGCGGCGTTTGGAATCTAATTTTTTTCTCTTTCAGCGTTTTTTTAATGTTGGCATATTTCTTTCGCTGCTGCACAATTTCTGTCGGGTAGTCATGATCAAAGAATATCTGTTTGTCGCCGATTCGTATCTTTTTTTTCCACGCTTGTGTCAGGATTCTTTCCTTTACATCATATTTCAGAAAGTTTACCACAACTGACCTGGGTGGAGAGTTTGGTTTCGGGTTCTGTGCCGAGGCTCTGTGCGCTCGTTGAATCTGCAGATCCGCTTCACCGGGCAGCTCAAGCTCTTTTTTTAAGAACTGATCCATGAATTTCGTCATCGAGTTGCCTTCAATGCCCTCCGGGATCCCGAAGATGCGTATGTTGCTCCGTCTGGACCTGCTCTCCAGGTCGGTTATTTTTTCCTGCATCCTCTGCGTTTGTGCCGTCAGGGTCTGCAGCCGCTCGCTTGCCTCGCTCTTCCAGTCTTCCAGCTCCGATATTCGGGCCTGTGCTTCTGTCATACATGCCCGTTGAGAGCGCAGCTCCTCCATGTTTTCTGCTAGCTTGTGCTCCATTTCTCTTCGGAGGCCCATAATTTCCTCCTTCATCTCTTCTTTCAGCTCCTCCTTAAGAGCCACTAAATCCTGTTGGAGTTGCCGCTTGAAGTCTTTTAACTCTTTACCTAAATTGGCGATGCCAGTGTTCATGGTATCGAGTTTGGCATCCTCCATTTTCCCTGCTGCAGTCACCTCGTTTTTTTGGGTCTCGTGTTCAGCGATTTCTCTTGCGTTGTTGAAGAGGAATTCTTTAATTTTACCCTGCTTTTGTCCGTGTGCCCGGCTCCTTCGTGTTTTCATCCCTTGGTTTATTGATCCGTTTATGTATACTTTATTGATCCCCAGAGGGGAAATTGAGGGCATCCACCACCTGGATGGATGAAGCAGCCACGATACGGCGCTATCCCTTAACCATTCACACACACACTCACACCTAAGGCCACTTTAGAGTCTCCAATTAACCTAACCTGCATGTTTTTGGCATGTGGGAGGAAACCGGAGAAATCCCGGAGTAAACCCACGCAAACACGGGGAGAACATGCAAACTCCACACAGATCACTGTTGGTTGGGGGCTGGAATCGAACCCACGATCCCACGATCCCCACAATCCCCCGGCCAAGGGTAAACTGTGCCACCGTGCAGCCCAGCAGCCCAGCCCAACATGTTGAGTTGGCCATTTACCAAAGATTTTTAATCTGGCTAGGGAGAGCTCTCTGTTTAAGCGTTATGTCTCTCCGCCATCTTCCCGGAAGTCCGCCCCCTCACAGCCCTTTTATATCCCAGGTGGTGGGGGAACCGGAACAGTGGAGCCACCACCTGTGTCACACAATAATATGTCCCCAAACACCAACACAACACTTCCCCCCCTTCAAAAAAAAAAATGGTCCAAACACACGCATACAATCGAAACCCTCCCCAATTTGGAACCCGAATCATGCGCTAAAAAACTAAACAGAAATACTTAAACAATCTATCACATTCACTCAAAACAACTAAAACTAGGGGGGAACAGGTGGACTACCGTCCCACCCCCACACGGCAAGATGGATTATTCTGTCGTCTGAGCTAAATAAAACAATCCATATAAAACTAAAATACTGCTGTGTTCCTAAAATAATATGAAACACAAAGTAATCCCATTAACAGAACTAAATACACATCGGTTGTCCCCCTTTTCCATCACCATGCATAATATACATTGTCCAACCGTCAGCTTGCTCCAGGAGAGGAACCACCCCTCGGAAAACCATCAGACGATTCCACTCTGGTGCACCTTCTCTTCTTCACTCCCGGGAATGACCCACGTCCAGGTCCAAACTCCTCTTTCTTCTCCCGGACGCTCCGCAGCTCATTGGGATGCCTCCATGAACCATCAGATAATTGGAGATAAGTATCCTCCCAAACATTTGCCATCTGCAGCCGCCCCTGGTCACCTTCTCTCTGACGTTCGGCCCAAACACCTCTTGACCGGGCCTCTTCCCTGGGTCGAACCGCATCTGCGACCCCCAGAAAGGCTCCATTTGGCTTCCAGTGTCCCTGTTTGGCATGCCGTTCCACCGTGCCAGCAAGTCCTGCCCCGCTCTCTTTCATTTTCGCTGCCGGCGTCGCTGTTGTGACCCCCTGTTCTCCGGTTCCTTCCAGCCAAATTCCGGGAGTAGAATGGGCCCTCCACTCGGCGCCACCCACTGTCACGGGCATCCCACTGCGCCGTCCAGTTCCCTCAACTAGGGTTACTTGGGTGTTGGCCCTGGGACCCTCCGGCGATGGCCCTGGGTGGAAATGGTCCTGCTCATTGTCCAGAATACTAGACAAAGGTTCGTCCCACACAGCTCCGTCCATCGTTCGCGGAACCGGCCAGTCCCACAAACCATAGCCCGCCCACTCTTCTCCAACCCGATGCTGTGAGAAGGAACTCCTCACGGCTGCCCAATCTAACACGGATCTCACCACTCCTGTGTCAACCAGCAATGGCACTGTCAGCCCGTCCAGTTCCACCATACAGTAAGAATGGCTGTTGGCACTTGGGGCTACACTGCAAACAACCGTGGCAGGCAAAACGGGGAGATCCTTCATGTGCCTCGGATCCCTTTGCTCAAACCTGTAACATGCCCTGGCGAAATGATGCAAGAGTCCGCACGTGCCGCAGCGTATTCCTCTTGCCAGACACTCCCTAGCCTTATAACGGTGATTGGTGGACCCACAACCCAAACGCTTGGGCGATTCCGGGGCAAACCTCATCTTTACAGCATTAGCGCATTCTTCATCATCCTCCATGCCATTGTCACTGTCCGGGTCCACTGCCTATGTTGTCGACTGTGGTTCAAAATGGCGGTGTGATGCTCTCTCCCCAAGCTCCCGTGATAGCTTGTCTGCCGCCTCAAACTGTTGAGCTAACTCGATGGACATGACTAATGTCAGCTCCCCCGAGTGTGTGAGGAGCTTCGACCTTGTCGCCGGGCAAAGAGTATGTTCCGCCAACTGGTTGCAAACCATCTCTTCCTCTAACGCTCCAAACTGACAGTCCTTGGTCAGCTGACGTAGGTCTACTACATACTACTGCACTGACTCGCCAGTCTGCTGGCGGCGCTGCCGAAACTGGATCCTCTGGACGATGACGTTTTCCAGGGCGCGAAAATGTTGTGCCATTAGCTCAACCACTTCTTCAAAGCTGTCACCCTCGCCTAAGGTACTAAGGATATGTTGTCCTTACATTCCCAAGTTGAGAACCAACAGTGTCTGTGCCTGCAACCTCTCCAGTCTTCCAACGTCCAATGCCACCAAGTAAATTTGAAAGGTGGCGAACCACCTCACCCAAGGGATTTGCGGCTCACCGGGAAGCTCCAAAAATGGCCAAACAGAAATTACCCCCGCGTCCATACTGTAACGTCGGGGCTGTGTTAAGGGGGTGGGGATTTTCCAGGCATGCTCTGCCAGCGGAGGATTCAAAAGGTGTTATCATTCTGGCCGGGGTGGCCGGCCAGAACACAAACCACCCGTTCTGGCTGGCTGACATCCAAGACCCCTGCATTATTGGACTCGATCTGCTCGCAGCATGGAGCGCAAAAATTGACACCGCCAGATCGTCCCTGCTGGGAACTCGGACCATCATGCTCTGCAGCGGGACCCGGAGGCCTGTGTGATCGAGGGACCGCCAGGACGGACCGAATCGGGCGGGTCACTGCAAGAACTGAACACAACGGCGCCACCAGAACGAGCAGAGGGAGCATGATCACAGATAGAGACAGCAAGGGGGAGAATCACAGTGGAGCGGGTCAACATGTCAGCACAGCTGCAGCGGGCTGGAATCGGGACAGAGACACCAGCTGCGGGAGCTGTTGGACTGCTACATGGACGTTTTCGCTGCGAAGGATGAGGAATGCACCCGAACCAGCTTGGTGCAGCACGGGATCGACACCAGTGAGACCAGGCCGATCCGGCTCTGCCCACGCCGTCTGCCTTTTTCAAGGCGGGCGGCAGCAGAACAAAAAGTACGAGAAATGCTGGAGGCAGACATTATTGAGCCCTCCAGCAGCCCCTGGGCGGCGCCAGTGGTACTGGTTAGGAAGAAGGACGGTTCGTGGCGGTTCTGTGTGGATTACCGACGCCTGAATGACGTCACCCGAAAGGATTCCTACCCCCTGCCCAGCATCAATGACGTGCTGGACCACATCACTGGCTCCAGCTGGTTCAGCTTGCTGGTCCTCCGCAGCGGCTATTGGCAGGTGGAGCTGTCACCTGAGGCCCACCAGAAAACAGCCTTCTCCATCGGGCAGGGACTGTATCAGTTCAAGGTGATGCCGTTTGGACTTTTCAATGCCCCGGCCACATTTGAACGTCTGATGGAGCGAGTGTTGGTTCATGTGCCCCGGAGCCGCTCCATTGTTTATCTGGATGACCTGCTGGTTCACGCAGCTGATTCTGACAGCACCCTGTCCAACCTCCGGGAAATATTGGACGCCATCCGACAGGCCAGGCTGCGGCTACACCCGCGGTAAATGCCACCTATTTCGGCGGGAGACCACCTTCCTGGGCCACGTCGTCAGCGCAGCGGGGGTCGCCACCGATCCAGAGAAAGTGGCAGCAGTGAAAAACTGGCCAGTGCCACGGGATGTGGGAGAGCTACGGAGTTTTCTCGGACTGGCCTCCTATTATAGGAGATTTGTGAAAGACTTCGCCACCATCACCAGCCCGCTGCATCAGCTGACACAGAAAGGACGTGCATTTCAGTGGAGTGAGAACTGTGCTGCTGCTTTTTCTCAGCTTCGCTCAGCGCTCATCAGAGCCCTCATCCTGCAGTATCCCAACCCGAACTGCCCTTTCATCGTGGACACGGACGCCAGCAACCAGGGCATCGGGGCGGTGTTATCCCAGGAGGGAGAACACGGAGAGCAGGCAGCTGCTTTTTTCAGCCGCACTCTCAGCAGAGCCGAAAGGAATTATTGCGTTATTTGCAGAGAGCTGTTGGCTGTTATCCAGGGGCTTCGCCATTTTCACCCGTACGTGTACGGGGGGAGGTTCCAGCTCAGGATGGATCATGCTTCCCTGACTGGCTACTGAACTTTAAAGAGCCGGATGGACAGTTGGCGAGATGGCTGGAGGCACTGCAGGATTATGATTTTCAGATTGTGCATCGGGCAGGCCGCCTCCATGCCAATGCTGACGCGCTGTCTCGGCGTCCCTGTGCGGTGGAGGACTGCCGTCACTGCCAGCAGGCAGAGGATCGAGACCAGGCCGTCCCACGGGCTGCTGCTCTCTGGACCGCTGTGAGCAGGAATAACACAGTGGCACACAGCTCCTCCTCGGATAATCAGGCAGCTCTCCCCAGCGATGACGCCACAGAGGCCCTCGGCACTCAGCAGCTGCAGAGCGAGCAGGACAGAGATCTGGTCATTTCCCGGGTTTGGCAGTGGCTGGACGCAGGCTGGGAGGCTGTCTCTGCACTAGACCCAGAGACCAAGGCCCTACACTCCCAGTGGGCCAATCTCCGCTGTCACGAGGGTGTTGTGTATCAGCAGTGGCAGACTCCAGCTGGCCAGCGTCACGTCTGGCAGCTGCTGGTTCCCCGGCGGCTCCAGCCCAACATACTCCAGCTGGTCCATGGGGCGGTAGGAGCGGGCCACTTTGGGGTGACAAAGACTTTGCAGCGTCTTCAAGCCTGGTTTTACTGGCCCGGATGTCACCAGGATGTAGAGTTCCACGTCCGTCGCTGCAACACCCGTACAGTTCAGAAAGGGCCGACTCAGCAATCCCACGCTCCCTTGCAGCAGTACCAGGTGGGATCACCGATGGAGCGGGTAGGGGTGGACATTCTGGGCCCTTTCCCGACCACGGACCGGGGGAACCGCTATGTGTTGGTTGCAATGGATTATTTCACCAAATGGCCAGAGGCGTGCGCGGTCCCTGATCAGAGCGCCGCCACGATGGCATCAAAGCTGGTGGATGAGATGTTCTGTCGGTTTGGCGCACCGGAGGAGCTGCACAGCGATCAGGGTCAGAACTTTGAGCAAGAGGTCTTCGGAGAGGTCTGCAAGCGGCTGGGCATCCGGAAGACCTGGACCACCCCGCTGCATCCACAGAGTGACGGCCTGGTCGAACGGTTCAACCGGACCCTCACCACCCAGCTCGCTGTCCCAGTGGACCAGCGACAGCGAGACTGGGACCTGTATCTGCCCTTTGTTCTGTGGGCATACTGGACGGCAGTACAGGAATCCACCTGGTGCACTCCTGCAGCGCTGATGTTTGGACGCGAGCTGTGCACACCGGTGGATTTGGTATTCGCCCCCCCCCCCCCGAGCCAGAGGTGGAGGGCAAACCGGGGTTGGATTATTTGTTTTGCTTGAAGGAACGTCTCCACACAGTGCATGGACTGGCTCGGGAGGCCCTGGCAGCGGCGGGGAGTCGGCAGAAGCAGGCATATGACTCCTGCTGCCAGGGGAGGGACTTTGCACCAGGAGATCGAGTCTGGGTTTTCTGCCCGGAGCGAAAAAGGGGACTGTCACCAAAACTGGCGAGCCATTGGTCGGGACTGTGCGTGGTCCTGCAGAGACTGTGGGATGTGGCGTACAGGGTGAGGCTGAAAAAAAGGGACCAGGTCGTGGTACTCCACCGTGACCGTCTCGCCCCGTACCAGCCATCCGCCCCGCGGGTGGTCGAGCCAGAGCCTTCACCCCGACCAGGTACTCTGACCGAGGCACAGATGAACACTCGCGGGCCTGCGCGTGCTGGTCGTCGACAACGGAGGCCGCCCTGACACCTGGACGGATTCGTGTTGGACTTTTGAGCTGGACTTTTATTATTCTGGGAACAGAAACCAGTCCTGGGGGGGACAGTGTAACGTTGGGGCTGTGTTAAGGGGGCAGGGATTTTCCCGGCATGCTTTGCCAGCGGAGGATTCAAAGGGTGTTATCATTCGTGTGTTCTAAAGTGTTATTACTGTGTCATTAAATTGCTGTGTCATTATTATAATGACACAGCAGTGTTATAAGAAGAATCAGAACAGTGACTGATCATGCGTTTGTGCCTTAGTGAGACGGAGGTCTGTGTGAATGACCTCCCCTCCTGTCTGTGTTGAGGGAGTGTGTTTTAAATAAAGCCTGTTTCGTCACAGTCATCCCTCCTTTCTTGTGTGAACGCCCACTACGTCACAATACTTTTACTCTCATCGCCAAATGTTATGTCGGTAATAGGAGCCAAGGATGAGACCGAGTGTTGAACTGGATACAGCTTTATTTGTGACCCACTCTCACAGTACATACGCATCCGTCAGGCTGAGAGGAGGCCAAGAGAGCGCCCCTCTCCCTCACAGCCCTTTTATACCCTGGGTGGCGGCGGAACCGGAAAGGTGGAGCCTGTGTCACACAATAACATGTCCCCAAACACCAACACAACAGTTGTGTGTAAAATTTTGAGGAAAAAAATGAATTTAATCCATTTTGGAATAAGGCTGTAACATAACAAAATGTGGAAAAAGTAAAGCGCTATGAATACTTTCTGAATGCACTGTACAGCTGTAATACCTGTCCGACTCCCAGTTGTTACCTAACTTGTTTGTGTGTGCAGAATCCCTCGGTTATTGCTGTTACATTACTGTTATTGATATTAGCCTAGTTAGCTTCCAGTTGCTAGTGTGTTATTTATTCTCGTAATAAACTTCTACTCACTCCTAATAACATTGCATGGACTCAAATGAACGTGAATGAGCTTGTGTAAAGACTTTGCACAATACATGTCCATTACACATTGGTCAAATTTTTGACAAATTTTTGATATGATTTTTTTATTACCCAATGCAGTGCATCATCTCGTCTGGGTATTTCTCTGTGGCTAAAGCTCTGTTGTCAATTCATCCATCCATCTTCTTCCGCTTAATCCTTTTTGGGTCGTGGGGGGGGGGCTGGAGCCTATCCCAGCATCTTTGGGCGAGAGGCAGGGTACACCCTGGACAGATCGCCAGTCCATCGCATTTCAATTCAATTTTATTTGTACAGTGGATATTCACAACAGTTGTCTCATAGCACTTTCAACTTTCATTCCTTCATTCTGACATTCATTTTGAATTTGATGTCTGCAACACATTCCAAAAAAGCTAGGACAGGGGCATGTTTACCACTTTGTTACATCACCTTTCCTTTTAAATACACTCATTAAGCATTTAATGATGGTTTGTATTTATATAGCGCTTTTCAAGAAACCCAAAATGCTTTACAAGGTTTTACGAGGGAGTTTTTCCTCTCCACCGTTGCCAAGTGCTTGTTCACAGGGGATCACCTGATTGCTAGGGCCTTTCTGCAGTTGTGGGGATTTCCCCTACAGTTGAAAGTGCTATGAGATGACTGTTATTGTGAAATGGCGCTATATAAATAAAGTTGAATTGAATTACAATGAAAATCCATTATTCATTCACTCAGACAATGGTAGCAGTAAGCTATTACTGTAGCCACAGCTGCCCTGGGGCAGACTGACAGATTTAGGAACTGAGGACACCAATTGTTGAAGCTTTGTAGGTGGAATTATTTCCCATTCTTGCTTGATATACGACTTCAGTGGCTCAGCAGTCCGGGGTCTCCATTGTTGCATTTTGTGCTTCATAAGTTACCCATGTCATACGCACTAACACACAGATGCTGGCCTTTGAATTTAACGTTGATAACAATCTGGATGGTCTTTTTCCTCTTTAGCCCGGAAGACACGATGGGCATGATTTCAAAAAACAATATGAAATATGGTCTCATCAGATCACAGCACACTTTTCTACTTTGCGTCAGTCAGGCGCAGTGGTTAGCACCGCGGCAGCACAGTTTACCCTCGGCCGGGGGATCGCGGGGATCGTGGGTTCGATCCCTGCCCCTGGCCAACAATGATCTGTGTGGAGTTTGCATGTTCTCCCCGTGTTTGCGTGGGTTTACTCCGGGATTTCTCCGGTTTCCTCGCACATGCCAAAAAACATGCAGGTTAGGGAGTTAAGGGGCGCTTGCGCACGCAGCGACCGGCAGCTGGTGGCTTGTCACCGGACTGCAGAGCAAATCTACCTACGGGTACAAAATAAGTAAAAAAAAAAAAAAAAAAATCTCGGATGAATTCAGGCCCAAACCAGCTGGAACTTCTGGGTGTTGTTGATATATGGCTTTCACTTTACATGGTAGAGTTTCAGCTTGTACTTGTAGATGTAACGACAAACTGTGTAAACTGACAATGGTTTTCTGAAGTGTTCCTGAGCCCACGTGGTAATATCCTTTACAGAATGACGTCAGTTTTTGACATTTGAGGAATCAGAGGTCATGGGCATTCACTGTTGGTTTTTCGGCCTTGTCACTTACGTGCAAAAATTTCTCCAGATTTTCTAAATATTTTGATGATTTGTGGACTTCAGATGATTAAATCCCTAAATTCCTTGGAACTGTATGTTAAGAAACATTCTTAAACTGTTGCACTATTTGCCCACGCAGTTGTTCATAAAGTGGTGAACTTCGCCCCATCCTTGCATGGGCATGACTGAGCCTTTCAGGGATGCTCCTTTTATACCCCATCATGACACTCACCTGTTTCCACTTAACCTGTTCACCTGTGGAATTTTCCAAAAAGGTGTTTTTTGAGCATTTCTCAACTTTCCCAGTCATTTTCTTGCCCCTGTCCCAGCTTTGTTGGAACGTGTTGCAGGCATCAAATTCAAACTGAGTGAATATTTGCAAAAAAATAAAAAAGTTTATCATTATTAACATTAAATATCTTGTCTTTGTATTGTATTCAACTGAATAGGGTGAAAATGATTTTTAAATCATTGCATTTTGTTTTAATTTATGTTTTACACAACGTCCCAACTTCACCACAATTGGGATTGTACTACACAAAATGCTTCAGGTGCTAACAATTCCACTCTCTGTTTATTAAAATTAAACTAATGCATCTGAAAACAGTAACACTGATGCTATGTAAGTCGAGGGCAACAACAGACTAATAATTCCTCTCACCCATTTCACATTTGCTGTACAAACAGCCTTATAATGATTACTGTAGCTGCAGCATGAAAACATTCTGCAAAATTAGCACTAACCACAGCATTATATTCATTGATCTAGGAGGACTATTCAGTGGGCAGCTGTGGCTGAATATCTATAAAGAAAGTATTTACACCAGTCATTTATCCAGTTTCAATTAAAATTTAACCCAAATGCTGTTTAATATTTTCACTACTCCCTACCGTTTGACAAAATATTAGGGACTAAGAATAGACCAGAGAATGTCATGTATTCTCATACCACAATAACCGCTTTTCCCATTGCCAGACCACTGGCTTTCACTACAAGGGCAGGGAAGTCAACCCTGGAGAATCCAAATAATGAAATAAAACTGAATAATGTGCAGTAGGAATAATTTCACAGGATAATGCGTAATAAACAGATGCTTATATGAAGCATAAAATGTTTTCCCTTTTGTGGACCATTTGCAGTGCATCCTATTGTTTAGGAAGAAATTTAGGGCTGTCAGAATATGGCAGCTGTTGTTCTGCCCAAAGATATTTTATATGACTGATGAAATGACTTTCAGGGAATAGCACAGATATTCTTTCCCTCTGCAAAAGTTACAAATGTTTTTGTTGAATCACACTATGCAACTACCCTCATAGGAAAGGCAATCATTACATCTTAGATCATTAACTTAAGAAATCATCTGAGAAACAAACTGATTCTAGATCATTGTCAGTTCTATGTGTTTAATGGTTCTGAAAAACAACATTCTTATAAGAAATCCAAAGACAAATGTGTTGATTCACAGGCTAAAAACATTCTCTTAATATTGATGTCCAAGCTCAGTAACTGAGCAGAAGTTACCATTCTGTCCCATTATGTTAAAATGACACGCTGCCAAAAATGTATTTTTTTTTCTTATTAACATGTCTGTAACTTGCTTTTTATGGCTTACAAGACGTATCAAGAGCTAAATCACTTTTTTTTTGGGGGGGGGGCTGATGTTGAACATTTATAGATGCAAATGGGTTCAGGATTCCACATCAACAGTATTGAGTAGCTTATAGTAGCATTACAGGCTAGTAACTTCGGTGGAGGGAACTCATACATACGTGGACAAAATTGTTGGTACCCCTCTGTTAATGAAAGAAAGACCCACAAATAAAAGTTATAGGAAAATTAACCAATGAAAATCAGACAATGCTTTTGAATTGTGGTTCAACAGAATTACTTTAAAAAATAAACTCATGAAACAGACCTGGACAAAAATGATGGTACCCCTAGAAAAGATTGAAAATAATGTGACCATAGGGACATGTTCAACCAAGATGTGTCCTCTAATTAACATCACAGGTGTCTACAAACTTGTAATCAGTCAGTCGGCCTATTTAAAGGGTGACAAGTAGTCACTGTGCTGTTTGGTGACATGGTGTGTACCACTCTAAACATGGACCAGAGGAAGCAAAGGAGAGAGTTGTCTCAGGAGATTAGAAAGAAAATTATAGACAAGCATGTTAAAGGTAAAGGCTATAAGACCATCTCCAAGCAGCTTGATGTTCCTGTGACTACAGTTGCACATATTATTCAGAAATTTAAGATCCACAGGATCCAACCTCCCTGGACGTCGCCGCAGGAGGAAACTTGATGAAAAATGGAAGAGACGGATAATACGAATGGTAACAAAAGAGCCCAGAACAACCTCTAAACACATTCATGGTGAACTCCAAAGTCAAGGTACATCAGTGTCAGACCGCACCATCCGTCGTTGTTTGAGCCAAAGTGGACTTCATGGGAGACGACCAAGGAGGACAACACTGTTGAAAACAAATCATAAAAAAGCCAGACTGGAATTTGCCAAACTGCATGTTGACAAGCCACAAAGCTTCTGGGAGAATGTCCTATGGACAGACAAGAGAAAACTGGAACTTTTTGGCACGGCACATCAGCGCTGTGTTCACAGACGCAAAAATGAAGCATACCAAGAAAAGAACACTGTCCCTACTGTGAAACATGGAGGAGGTTCTGTTATGTTCTGGGGTGCGGCGGCAGATAAAATAAGGGCAGCGAAGTGAGGTTTTTAGTAGGTTTATTAAATCATACCGCCATCATAGGAACTCCGCTCCAGCCCTAAGTGTGAGCAGACTGGAGCGGGTCCTCAGGCTCTCAGCAAAGAGACACAGAGTGTGTGTGTCAGCAGCAGTTGAAGGAATAAAAGAGAGATTTACAGAATGTTGCAGCTTATATACCCAACTACAGACAATACATGAAAGGCATTCACAGCAGTAGGTATGGGCATTTGCATTTAAGAGACACACATAACAATAAGGAGATTGCAAGAGGTTACAAGGCACATCTACATATTGTCATCAGTGTCTAGACACAGTAAGGACAGGAAGCATGAACACAATGCATGAATGGCACATTAACATCACAGTAGTGAGCCGGAAAAAGCCAGAAGGAGCGGGCTGTCTGTAGACATTAATACACACATTGCCGTGCCTGTCCCAGTCTGTTGTGGGTGTTATCCCAAACCGCCACACGCTCCCCGCCAGAGGGCTCGGCAGGCGGCCGAGGCCTCGATAGTCCTGTTGTGGCAGCAAGCAGGGAAAGCTCTGTGCAGGTGGAGGTGGAGGGGGGTGGGGGGTAGTAAGTGCCGGCCCTGGACGGTAAAATCGTCTGAGCCGCGCAAAAATTGTTTGTTGGTCCGCGCTGTCGAGGGGCTGTCCGTTGAACGTGCGGAAATCCACAAGAAGAAAAATTAGTCACTGGCTCCTCTCGCGATTAAGTCCTGCAAGGATTAATAGCGGCCGTGGAGAAAAAAACAGGAGCGACGAGGCTGCGTGGCGGCTGTAAGAAAAAAAAAACAAGAGCGAGGGGACTTTGCGTGTTGACTTTAGGTGCGGGCACAACCTTAAAGCCTTCGGGGACCGCAGACTGCTGAATTCCCGTTGTGCGCCATGGCTAAGACCATAAAATCCAGTGAGCAAGCTGCGTGCATGCCTCAGGTGTACGAGCAAGCCTGAAGGGCCAGTGTGCAGCGGCGAAGAAGGAAGGCGGTCAGTGGAGCCGTATGTGTCCCGTGCGTGGTGCGCCGTCCTCGTAACTCCCCGGTGCGTGTGCCGGGGCTCCGTGCGTGGGTGGGCCTGCTGGAGAGGAAGAGCCAGGGTCAGGGAGCTTAATCATCCCTGTTGAAGTTGTAGTAGATGGGTCATGGTGCGTTCAGGTCCACGTGTGCTCCGTCGGCCATGGAGGTCGCCGTTGTGGAGAAGGACGAGGTGTGTGCGCTCTCGTAAGGAGACACAGAATCGTGTGTCAGAAGCTGTGAGAGCGGCCGGTCCAAGCGTGGATGTGCCGATCTAGGCGTGCAGATCTCACCATGAAATGTTCCTCAGCTTTCCCGGTCGTGGGTGGTCTCCGGAGAGTTCCGCCTGGAAACTCTGCGTCGAAGTCTCCCTGAAGCAGAAGGGAGGGCAGATCAGTCAGGCTGCCGCGTTTGCTTGTCGTCGGAGAATCACCGCCGGGTGCTGCGTTCGTTGCCATCAGGACACTAGCGTGGATGTCCAAACCAGAAGGTTGCGTTGCACAAAACGTGTGCTTCTTCGGGGTCACCAGTGCGGCGGCAGATAAAATAAGGGCAGCGAAGTGAGGTTTTTAGTAGGTTTATTAAATCATACCGCCATCATAGGAACTCCGCTCCAGCCCTAAGTGTGAGCAGACTGGAGCGGGGTCCTCAGGCTCTCAGCAAAGAGACACAGAGTGTGTGTGTCAGCAGCAGTTGAAGGAATGAGACAGAGATTTACAGAATGTTGCAGCTTATATACCCAACTACAGACAATACATGAAAGGCATTCACAGCAGTAGGTATGGGCATTTGCATTTGAGAGACACACATAACAATAAGGAGATTGCAAGAGGTTACAAGGCACATCTACATATTGTCATCAGTGTCTAGACACAGTAAGGACAGGAAGCATGAACACAATGTATGAATGGCACATTAACATCACAGTAGTGAGCCGGAAAAAGCCAGAAGGAGCGGGCTGTCTGTAGACATTAATACACACATTGCCGTGCCTGTCCCAGTCTGTTGTGGGGGTTATCCCAAACCGCCACATGGGGCTGCTTTGCTGCATCTGGCACAGGGTGTCTTGAATCTGTGCAGGGTACAATGAAATCTCAAGACTATCAAGGTATTATAGAGAGAAATGTGCTGCCCAGTGTCAGACAGCTTGGTCTCGCAGGTCATGGGTCTTGCAACAGGATAATCACCCAAAACACACAGCTAAAAACACCCAAGAATGGCTAAGAGCGAAACACTGGACTATTCTAAAGTGGCCTTCTATGAGCCCTGATCTAAATCCTATTGAACATCTGTGGAAGGAGCTGAAACATGCCGTCTGGAGAGGCACCCTTCAAACCTGAGACAACTGGAGCAGTTTACTCATGAGGAGTGGGCCAAAATACCTGCTGAGAGGTGCAGAAGTCTCATTGACAGTTACAGAAATTGTTTGATTGCAGTGATTGCCTCAAAAGGTTGTGCAACAAACTATTAAGTTAAGGGTACCATCATTTTTGTCCAGGCCTGTTTCATGAGTTTGTTTTTTAAAATAATTCTGTTGAACCACAATTCAAAAGCATTGTCTGATCTTCATTGGTTAATTTTCATAGAATTTTTATTTATTACCACTTTTGTCAGATTCAAGTTATTTCTGTGATCATTGTGGGTTTTTCTTTCATTAACAGAGGGGTACCAACAATTTTGTCCACGTGTGTAACTGCACGAGCATTCTAACTGTGTGCTTGGGCAGTGCACTATTCATTTCTAATGGGAACATGGGATGCTCTCATTATTTCAAACTATTCAATAACAAGTCAAATGTTCTACATCCCCTTTCTTTAGCTCATGGCTGTATAAACAATAAACAAGATCTTTGGCATAATGCATTAACCCCTTGCACTCCGGTCAATTTTCCTAAAAACGCCAAAAAATAATGTGCCCAAAGTAAATCGAAAGCTGTTCTTCAACCCTTTGCAGCATCTTCATGGGGTTGGTCTCATTTAAAAGAAAACACTTTGAATTTTTTGGCAAAACAGTCATAATCTCTCTAAGTGCTCCGGCCACTGAGTTACAGTCATCTAAACATAGTGAACTTGAAGAAAATAAATTTGGCCTGGGTGTTTTTTTGGATACAAATGCTTGCAAATAACACACAGCTTCAGATCCGGGCTGGAAAATGCAACAGAAATGTAGAACCAAGTGTTATCCAGCTGAGGTCCAAATTTTGTAACAATACCACAAAAAATGAATATATTACACAGCTTTTTCCTCAGGCTGTTCCCAGGCGTTTTGGAACTGTGCCAAATTGTGCCAAATGGCACAGTTTGGAAAAACGTCTGTAACTTTTGAATGATTCAATATAGAACCTTCATTTTGGGCTCTAATGAAAGGTCACACTCAGAGCTGTGTCTGTGTGTGTGTGTGGGGGGGGGTTGTCCCCCCCTCGCTACAGAGTATGGACATCGGCCATCGCTACATGACGGATTAGCCTCATGTGGGATGTGGGACAGCAGCTCAGTCACCGCGGCTCCCCCCCCCCCCCCTCGCTACAGAAGAACAGTCAGGAATTGTGGAGCGTGTAAAAAATGAGGCTGATTTGGTTCAAGCGGTTTATTACACGACTCACACGAAGAGCATAGACAGAATGGCATACAAGTAGGAACTCTTCCCTTAAATAACATGACATCCTTCTAGACTCTTCTCACACACAAAAGATAATCTCCCCCGACTGCAGTCAGTCCATTCATCACACACAAAAGATAATCTCCCCCGACTGCAGTCAGTCCATTCATCCTTGACACTTCCCTGTTATCTTACTAGGGCATCTAGAAACTTCTCACACACAAAAGGTTAACTTCATGTCCTTTGTTCCTGTCTAAGGTGGTAAACCATTATGCACTCCCCAGGTTGCCACCCTCCCCCAGCAACTAAAGGGCCTTTTCCACTAGCACGCTTTAGCGCGACACGGGACGGCTCAGCACGCTTTGTACGCTTTTCCACAAGCCCCAACACAGTTTAACAGCCGCGATTCTCAGCCCCGCTCCAGGGCAGGGTACAGCAGTGCTGAGCTGTGCCGTGTTGTGACGTTAACAGACTGGTTGCCGCTGATTGGTCAGGTCGTAACCGGCGCTGATTGGTCAGGTTGTAACCGCCCCTCTCCTCCTCCTCATCTACCAAATCTTCACAACCTTCTCAATAAAGTTTTTGAAAAAAAAAAAAAAAAAGAATCTTCACGACCGCCTTTACTCAGCACGCAACCACTGTTGGCGGTTTATTTTCAGTGTATTGCTGTGCTATTTTCATTTATTCTCTATCAAAAAATGGCTTCGCGTAATAAGGGTGTTCCATGGACCAATAAGGAGCTGCAGTGTCTGCTCACTGCATTGTCAGACGAACGTATTCAGCGCGAGTTAGACGGAGCCGCCCGGAATGAAAAAATATACCGGGAGGTCTCGACATCGGAGTCCTTTAACGGTGAGTTTTAATTTTTTTTTATTGTGCGTTTTTTCGCAAATATATTCGGTAAGACGCTCAGTTTATTTATGCAATAAAAAAGCTGTTCATTTGTGGATGGATCGCTGCTTTATTGCAGCACACTGCGGACTAAAGCTTTTATTTTAATTATTCATGTGAACAATACGCTGAAATAAGCTTATGTATTCTTGTTAAAAACTATTGTTTTTTCTGTATATATTGCACTTTCGTGCTGTATTTTATTGTGTGCATTTTCCTTGTAGAATCATCCCACGCGTCCGCCGCGACAGCCCGCCCGGATTAATTCAACCGAGCCTTCCTGACCCACAGCAGGCAGAGACGGCTTCATTCAACCGAGTCTTGCTGACCCAGTTTGGGAAGCTGGTGTAGAGGCACTCAGTGGTCGGCGTGTATAAAATGTCGATTAACCTTCATGTTGTGTTGCAAAGTTTTTTTTTTATTTTAATATTTTGTATATAATAAAATGGAATTGTTTTGGAAAGTGTGGTTTGTCTGTTATAACACTGAATTATAAAACAGTATAATTACATAGAAATTCCATTGCCTAGTCTGATCAAAATGATGCTGATCTTCCTGTCAGGGGTCAACCATTGTAAAGGTAATGTAATTTTTAACTAGACCAAAAAAGAAATCTTTTTGTAAGCTTTCTGTTCTTTTTATTGAAATATCATAAAAAATTAGCACCAAGTCAAAGTAGGTACAAGTATATGTAAATTGAATGTTCTATCGGCATTCCAAATTCAGAGATTTACAATACTTTAGAAGGAGTGTAGCATCATCTAAACGGAAAATAATAATACTGTTGTTCCAAACGTTGACCTGAAGGTGAAAAACATGAATTTTTTTAATTCAGTACATCCAAAATGCCCTAGGATGTAAAAAATAATACAGTTTGGTGTTGGCCAGTGTGCCACCGTCTCATTATTTAATACGAATAAAAACAAGTTTCAGCTCATTATTTCTAGGTCATTTGGCAGTTAATTCAAAAGAAAAGTGACTTGTGTTGTTGCAGCTTAATTATGAGATAAAATTAATTGTGAGATAAAACCACAGAGCGAGCAAGGCAATAATCCTTGGATCCTTTTTTGTCTCGTGTAAATAAGGACTCAGTCGGGTGCGTAACGTCATGGGAGTGTGGCCCCGCCTCGCTGAGAATCTGCCGCCGCCCCGCTTCTAAAACCTCCTAACACAAACCATCACAGCACAAGCACAACACCGTGCTAATGGAGACAGAAGCATTCCGAGCCGTACTGAAGTGAATCGAGCCGTACCGAGGTGTGCTGGGCTAGTGGAAAACAGGCTTTAGATAGGACAAAAGGGTAACAGTCCACATGCTGTGATAGAACCATTAACATCAGTCCACATGCTGTAGAACAATCAACATCAGTCTGCATGCTGCTTGGGCTTCAGTCTTCTGCCGTATCTGCTGTTGCCAGGATTCGCTGCCTCCGTGGCACTGCCATGCTGGGGGGCTGATGTCTGGGGGTGAAAACTTTTTGACTGTCCGTGTGGGTGCTCTGGAGAATCTTTTCTCTGGGAAGCGCCCCGTGGGGGTCTTCCATGCCGAGGGGCCCTCGCCAACAGCACTTGCTCGTCAGCCACAACAAAAGCAGGTTTGAGTCTGTCTATGCCAATTTTTTCCTTCCTACCCCCCAAATCTAGCAAAAAATGCTTATCCCCTGTTTCCAGCACTCTAAACGGTCCATCATAAGGTGGGCGCAGTGGGGGGCGGTGGGCGTCGTGTCTGACAAACACGAACTCCGCGTTTTTCAAAGCTTTAGGCACAAAAACGCGCGGAAAACTGTGGTGGGCAGGGCCCGGCAGCGTGCTTGAGTCTATGCAACGCTGCAGCAGCTGAGACGGGGAGCTGCTCGGAGCAGGATTATCTGGCAGAAACTCCCCAGGCAGCTGGAGTGGTTGTGCAAAAACGAGTTCTGCTGGGGAAGCTTCCAGATCCTCTTTAGGCGCAGAACGTAACCCCAATAAAACCTATGGTAGCCTGTCTACCCAATTTGCATCCGTCAGTGAAGCCCTCAGAGCCGCTTTTAACGACCTATGAAAACGTTCGCATAACCCATTAGCCTGCGGGTTGTACGCGGTTGTGCGGTGAATTGAGACACCTAGGCTGCGGGCCATGGTTGACCAGAGTTCAGAAACAAATTGAGAGCCTCTGTCGGACGTAATGTCCGACGGAACTCCAAAACGCGCCACCCATGCTGTTAAAAACGCGCGAGCCACCTCCTCAGCCGTGGTTGCCACCAGCGGAACCGCTTCTGGCCAGCGCGTGGTGCGGTCCACCATTGTCAGGAGATGCGTGTACCCCTGTGATAGCGGAAGGGGGCCTACGAGGTCCACGTGGACATGGTCAAACCTCTTAGCCGGGATGTGAAACGGCTCCAAAGGAGCCTTCGTGTGTCTGTGAACCTTGCCTCGTTGGCATGCCACGCAGGCTGCCGCCCACTCTTTCACTTGTTTGCGAAGGCCCGACCACACATATTTCTCTCCTACCATTTTGACCGATGCGCGCACCCCTGGGTGTGCCAAAGAGTGAACCGACTCAAACACGCGGCGGTGCCACGCGACCAGAACCACAGGCCGTGGGCGACCCGTGGAGACGTCGCAGATTAAGGGGGGAATGCAGTTAAGCAGCGTCCTCTTCTCCAGCCTTAACCCTGTTGGTCCAGACTGGAGCGCGCGCACGTCCGCGTCACTAGCCTGCTCCGCGGCCATGGCTGCGTAATCCAACCCTACACAGACCGGGGCCACAACAGCGTGCGAGAGGCAGTCTGCCACTACATTCAGTTTGCCCGACACATGCTGAATATCGGTATTAAACTCTGAGATCGCAGCCAGCTGCCTCTGCTGCCGGCCCGACCAAGGTTCTGAAACTTTGGCCATCGCGAATGTTAGTGGCTTATGGTCAACGAACGCAGTAAAATTGCGCCCTTCCAGCCAGAACTGGAAATGGCGAATGGCCAGGTGGAGAGCCAGCAACTCTCTGTCGAACGCGCTGTATTTACGCTCATTGTCGCGCAAGGTTCTGCTGAAAAAGGCAAGCGGCTGCCAAGCCCCGGCGACGCGCTGCTCCACAACAGCCCCTATGGCTACATCTGAGGCGTCAGTGGTGAGGGCTATGCGGGCCGTTGGGTCTGGATGTGCCAACAATGCGGAGTTTGCCAGGGCTGCTTTAACTTCCGAGAACGCCTGCTCTCGTTCTGGGGTCCATTCGACCTTATTCGTGGGTTTCTGTTTTTTGAGCGCAGTGTACAATGGCTGCATGAGCTGCGCTGCGCGGGGAAGGAAACGGTTATAAAAGTTCACCATTCCCAAAAATTCTTGTAGTGCCCTGACCGTTTGTGGTCGGGGAAAATCTGTCACTGCGCGCACTTTGTCAGGCAGCGGAACCGCTCGTTCGGGAGAGACGCGGTGCCCTAAAAAAATCAATCCCCGTCACCCCAAACTGACATTTCGCTGGGTTGATTATTAAACCGTGCTCTTCCAACCTACGGAAAACCGTCGTGAGGTGGGTTTCGTGTTCGTCTTCGGACGCGCTGGCTACCAAGATATCGTCCAGGTAGACGAACACGAAAGGGAGATCACGCAGCACTGCATCCATCATGCGTTGGAACGTCTGTGCTGCCCCTTTAAGCCCAAACGGCATGCGCAAGAACTCAAATAAACCAAACGGAGTTATTACCGCTGTTTTGGGTATGTCCTCAGCGCGCACTGGGACTTGGTGGTAACCACGGACCAAATCTATCTTAGAAAAAATGCGCGCTCCTGCGAGGTGAGCGGAAAAATCCTGAATGTGGGGAATTGGGTAGAGGTCATGCGCTGTAGCGTTGTTTAACCTGCGGAAATCGCCGCAAGGTCGCCACGAACCTTCAGCTTTAGGGACCATGTGTAGCGGGGAAGCCCATGGGCTGTTTGAGCGCCTGATGATGCCTAACCTCTCTAGGTTAGCGAACTCCTTGCGCGCTATGGCCAGTTTAGCTGCGTCCAAGCGCCGAGGTCTTGCAAAAACGGGCGCCCCGGTGGTGGTGATAAAATGCTCCACCCCATGTTTAGCCATAGCTGCTGAAAACGTTGGGACTGTGAGTGCTGGGAACTGAGCGAGCAGTGTGTGGAACTTACCGCATGCTGCTGTGACGTTGGCTTGTGCTGTTGGCCGGGTCACTCGAGCTATACAGGGGAGAGAGTCAAAAGACCTGTTAGCAACATCTACCAACAACCCATGTGCACATAGAAAATCAGCCCCCAGTATATGGTAATCCAATGCTGCTACAACAAAAATCCATTCAAATGTACGACCGTGTAGAGACAAGAGCAGAGTCCTCTCACCAAAGGTCTTAATGTCTGAGCCGTTTGCTGCTGCCATCTCGGGGCAGCTGGCTCCTGCCAGCCGGTCAGCGTAGGTCGGCCGGATGAAACTCCTCTGTGCGCCGGTGTCCACGAGGAAATGCCTCCCCGAGCGTGCGTCCGTCAAATAGAGCAGCTTGTTCTCCTCCCCAAGGGTCGCGGCTGCTACCGACCCCCGGTCTTGGCGTTTCCCGAGCGCTTGAACTGGCACGGTGGTATACATTTGCGTGCCCTCTCTGCAAAGCGGCGATGGTAGAAGCAAAGCGTGTCACCTCCACGTTCCTTGGCCCCCGCTGCTCCTGCCGTCGGTGGTTCTGCTGCTGCTGTCGGCGGCTCCTCGCCTCCTCGTGTCGACGTGCTGGGCTCCGCCGCTGCCGCAATGGTCACGAAAGCCTTGGCGGCGACGATGATCCGGTCTGCCTCTCGGGCTAGCGCACGATAGTCCCGTTTGGTCAGCAATGATGAATTGGCCAGGGCCGCTCTCGCCACTGTCGGAAGGTTCCTGAGGAAAATGTGGGTGAAGATGAAGTGGTCGTCGTCCGTGCCCTTTAACCTCAGCATCTTCTCCATCATGTCCACGGCCGAACTGTCTCCCAACTCGGTCCGCGTCAGAAGCCTCTCTGCTCTCTCACCATCCGAGAGCGTGTGGTGCTGGATGAGGGCAGCCTTCAGCGCGTCATATTTGCCGTCGGCTGGTGGCTGATCGAGCAGGCTCTTGATGTGCTGATCCGTGCTGGCATCGAGCGCTGCGACCACATAGTAGAATTTCGTATCATCCGCCGATATCCCTCGGCGGGCGAACTGTGCCTCGGTTAGGTGGAACCAGGAGCGCGGGTTGTGCTGCCAAAAATCAGGTAGTTTGATCGCTACAGCGCACGCGAAGCTGGGGGTTCCAGTCGAGGTTGGCTCCAGGGATCTTCCGTTGTATTCCATGATTCGTCTTGGGTCACCAGTGTGGAGCGTGTAAAAAATGAGGCTGATTTGGTTCAAGCGGTTTATTACACGACTCACACGAAGAGCATAGACAGAATGGCATACAAGTAGGAACTCTTCCCTTAAATAACATGACATCCTTCTAGACTCTTCTCACACACAAAAGATAATCTCCCCCGATTGCAGTCAGTCCATTCATCCTTGACACCTCCCTGTTATCTTACTAGGGCATCTAGAAACTTCTCACACACAAAAGGTTAACTTCACATCCTTTGTTCCTGTCTAAGGTGGTAAACCATTATGCACTCCCCAGGTTGCCACAGAATAAAGAATAATTTAGCTTATAACACCTTACCTCTTCACAGCAGCGTCCTGGCGAACTTCTCTTCCCCATTGTCAGACGAATGCAACGCTGGTCCTCTCGTGGTTCTGGTCTCGCGACCCGATCAAAACATAATTCCATTATTGCGGTTTTGTGCTTCCATGATTGCGGTTTTTGGCGAACGATTTTTCAAAACAAATAACAGTAGTGATTAAAAAAAGACTGGCGAAGGCGTGTGTGTCACTCAGCCTTCGTCGTCAGCCTCCGTCGGTCTATGACCATGGAAGAAATCATAACGTCTACTCTGCTGGAACCAAAACAAAATAAGCACCGCCTGTGGCCGAACATGCCAATGGCACTCCCTGTCAAACAGGTTGCATTTGTGGGTGGTCTCCGTGCTGCTGGGTCTGTGACGGTTCTTCCTGCGGGTCCTTTTTTGATCCGCTCCAGCAGTCAGTCTTCACCCAGCCTTAAAAAAAACAGCTCGCGAACTTCTCTGCTTCAATTGGCTCACTGCATTCACAGCGTTGGGAGGTGGGTCCTTCTGACTAGGTTTTCAGTCATTGGTTCTTCAAGGTTTCAGAAACCCAATTCAAGGCTCTTATTAGTCGAATGAGAGGTCAATCAGATGAACTAATCTGTTCGCGGCTGTGTCTGCAGCTTTTATTTTCAGTGCGCGCTTGGACGCCATACACCACCTACATCACCATCTCCATCATGCGTCCTAGAGCGCACGAGAGCGCCCTCATGCGCTCTAGGACGCAGAGACTTGCCCGTCCGCGGTACAACGGAGCGCAAGAGGTTAACAAAAGATTCTAATCCATGTCATTATTGCTTGAAAATTATCCATTAATTTCAAACCTAAAACTGTTTCACTGTTAAGGACATTGTCAACATATCACACTCAGTATCAATGAGGCAATAAATCATACAGTTTTTTTTTTAAACAGTCCATTGCCAATGCTTACTGTTTTATACTTGGGGTTTGGCTTGCAAACTCTCCCAGAGCATGTGGTGTAATTATTACTTGTCAGGCAATGGTAAGACAGGACAGGGGCCTGTGTCAAGTTTTGTGCATGGCTAAGTGTCTGTTCTTCAGTGTGTTGCACAGATCTTGTCCTGTTCAGGACAGGCGGTTGATGGGTGGACCACAGGAGAGTTGTCATGGGGATCTCTTTGTCGTGGGGGTGGTTCTGAGACCAGGAGGACATGCCTGCGGTTCCGTCTGTACTCACCTCCTTCTGACTGGACAATGTATGATCTGGGTTCCTTGCAGACTTCCTTGATGGTTCCTAAATGGTCATGCCCATGATGTGTTTGCATCCTTACAACCTCACCTTGAAGTAAGGGACAAAGGGGTCTGCTGGACTTGTCGTAGCATTGCTTTTGTGAATGGCATTTACGCACTAGGCCTGCCTTGACGACAGTGTTGCTTTTGGATCTTGGCACCGACAGTTTTTTACTCACAGGTAGGGTAGTGCGTGTCTGTCTTGACATCAGCCTTTCAGTTGGAGAACCAAGTGTGTGACCACATGGCACATTATGAAGCCTGAGTAGGTTAACCTCTTGCACTCCGGTGTACTGCGGGCGGGCACGTCTCTGCGTCCTAGGGCGCACGAGGGCGTCCTAGTGGGCACTGGAAAAAAAGCTGCATTTCCGTTCTTCCACTACAGACACAGCCGCGAACAGAAAGCCAAAGGAGTGCTTTGATTGGTTTAGATGTGATTGACCTCTTGTTTGACTAATAAGAGCCTTGAATTGGGTTTCTGAAACCTTGAAGAACCAATGACTGAAAACCTAGCAAGAAGGACCCGCCTACCAACGGCTGCGAATACAGTGAGCCAATTGAAGCACAGAAGTTCGAAAGCGTGCGTCCCTTGCAAAATCTGTTTTGTGTAAGCCGCTGGGTGACACACACGCGTTCGCCAGTCTTTTTTTCTTACTACTGTTCTTATTTGTTTTGAAAAATCGTTCGCCAAAACCGCAATCATGGAAGTGCAAAACTGCAATAATGGAGTTATGGTTTGACCGGGTCGCGTGACCAGAACCACGAGTCCGTAACAAGTGGACCAGCGTCATGTTCGTCTGACAATGAAGAAGAGAAGTTCGCCAGCGACACTGCTGTTGTGGGCAGGTAAGTGTTATAAGCTAAATTATTCTTTATCCCTGAAAATTGTAATCAAAATGACTTTTGACCGATCGGTAAATTACAACTGTGCGTCATCGCAACATGAAGACCGCGGCACATGGGTCCAGTCCGTGCACCACGTCCGGACCGTGAACGCCCCCCCCCCCCGGCTACTCTTCTGTAGCGGATTGCAGATATTATTGCAGATATTTTAGTACAACTGTGCGTAGTAGACCGCGGCATGTGCCGCGGTCCGTCATGTGGCGATGGACGATGTCCGTCCTCTGTAGTGGGGGGGGGGGGAGTTGTTATCCTCTACATTACAGATATTTTACTATAATTTTTAGTGCACTGTAGGTTATTTTTTCTTGTAAAAAAAAGCCACACATTTTTTACGTGGCATGCTTCTTTGTGTGTGGGGGCTTGTTTGTTCATTCATTCATGAATGAATAAATAAACAACCCCCCCCCCCCCACACACACACACACACACAGCCCTGAGTGTCACCTTTCATTAGAGCCCAAGATGAAGCTTCTATATTGAATCATTCAAAAGTTACAGACGTTTTTCCAAACTGTGCCATTTGGCACAATTTGGCACAGTTCAAAAACGCCTGGGAACAACCTAAGAAAAAAGCTGTGTAATATATTCATTTTTTGTGGTATTGTTACAAAATTTTGACCTCAGCTGGATAACACTTGGTTCTACATTTCTGTTGCATTTTCCAGCCCGGATCTGACAGCTGTGTTATTTGCAAGCATTTGTATCCAAAAAAACACCCAGGCGAAATTTATTTTCTTCAAGTTCAGTATGTTTAGATGACAGTTACTCAGTGGCAGGAGCACTTAGAGAGATTATGACTGTTTTGCCAAAAAATTCAAAGTGTTTTCTTTTAAATGAGACCAACCCCATGAAGATGCTTTTTTTTTTTTTTTTTTTTTTTTTTTTTTCTCTCGGCGCCACACGAGTAGGCTGCCTTTTGCAACAGCGGCTCGATTCCGAGTCTTTTTCCCTTCCTCTCTCTTTTGATCCGTCTTTTTTTTTTTTTTCACCCCACTTATATCACGGACACACAGATCGTCCTAAATGTCTCCTGAGCCGGTGGACGGAGCCACTGTTTATAGCAGGATACGATACAGCAGAGAACAGCTGCTAGCATTCAACCGCCACCCGGTCCTATTGGAAAAACTCGACATACCGAGAGAACTGAGGCGAAAACGCCGCGGCTGCCGGGCTGGAGTAAGGCGGAGGACAAAAAATATAAGGTACAGACCCTCCCTTCCATCTGTTGTCATGGGAAATGTACGGTCGATACTGGGAAAGTTAGATGAGCTAGCGGCTATCTCCCGTTATGATAGCACATACCGGGAGTGCTCTCTCCTTTTGTTTACTGAGACGTGGCTAACTGAACTAGCAGCAGATGCTAACATTGAGCTGGAGGGTTTTCACATGATACGAGCTGACCGAACACCAGACAGTGGCAAGGCTAGGGGCGGTGGAGTGATAATGTATGTTAACAACAACTGGTGTAGACCGGGACATATCACTGTTAAACAACGACACTGCAGCAAAGACATTGAGTTGCTAGCTGTTAGCATGAGGCCTACATATCTCCCGAGAGAACACTCACACGTGATCTGCATTGTTGTTTATGCAAATCCGACGGCGAACGCTGGGACAGCACGTGACGTCATCCATTCAGTAACCAGCAGGCTGCAGACAGAACACCCAGATGCTCTTCTCCTCATCTCAGGCGATTTCAACCATGTTTCACTGTCTCCCATTCTACCCACGTTCACCCAGTCACATGCCACACTAGAGACAATAAAACACTGGATTTATTCTACGCAAACACTAAGGAGGCGTACACCTCATCACAACTCCCCCCACTCGGGAGATCGGATCACAACTTGGTTCATCTCCGGCCGGTGTACAAACCCCTAGTGCACAGACAACCTCCGGCCATGCACACTGTGGAGTTATGGTCTGAGGAGACAATGGACACCCTAAAGGGCTGTTTTGAAGCCACCGCCTGGAAGCAGCTCTGCGATCCACATGGTGAGGACATCGATGGCCTCATTCACACCTTCACGGGCTACCTCAGCTTCTGTGTGGACAAATCCGTTCCCACCAAGACCATACGGCGTCACTCAAACAACAAACCCTGGATCAACCCTGAGATAAAAACACTTCTGAGAGAGAAGAAGAGGATCTTCAGGTCAGGGAACAGGGAGATGCTGAAGTCCGTACAGAGGGAGCTGAGGAGAAAGATCAGAGAAGGCAAGGACAGCTTCAGGAAGAAGATGGAGGACAAGCTGCAACAGAGCGACATCAGCGGGGTCTGGAGAAACCTCAAAACCATCTCGGGGCTCCAGAATACCTCCCCCCAGGCCACAGGGGGCAGGGAGTGGGCGAACAACCTGAATCTGTTTTTCAATAGATTTGACCAACCGCCCTCCCCCCTGACTGCACAACAACCACTGCTGCCTCTAAAGAAATCAAGTCCTGCTGCCCACTCCCCACTCCACCAACACCCCCCCACTCCCAACACACAGCCCCCCATCCTGACCCTAACCAGGACCCAGGTGAGGACGGAGCTGAGGAAGATCAAGGCGAGGAAGGCGCCGGGACCGGACGGCATCAGCGCAAAGCTCCTCAAGTCCTGTGCAGACCAGCTGTGTGGGATTGTGACGTATATCTTCAACATGAGCCTGAAACTGGGGAGGGTACCACAGCTGTGGAAAACATCTTGTGTGGTACCTGTACCAAAAACTTCCCACCCCAAAGACCTGAACAGCTACAGACCGGTGGCCTTGACGTCCCACTTGATGAAGACCCTGGAGAGACTGCTCCTTGCTCACCTCCGCCCCCTGGTGGAACCAGCGATGGATCCACTCCAGTTCGCCTACCAGCATGGCATTGGGGTGGAGGATGCGGTGATCTTCCTCCTTCACCGTTCTCTGTCCCACCTGGAGAAGCCCGGGAATATGGTGAGGATCATGTTCTTTGACTTCTCCAGTGCTTTCAACACCATCCAACCGATGATCCTGAAGGACAAGCTGCTGCGCGCAGGGGTGGACCAGCACCTGTCATCATGGATCCTGGACTACCTCACGAACCGGCCTCAGTTTGTGAGAACCCGGGACTGTGTGTCCGACACGATCATCAGTAGCACGGGGGCCCCCCAGGGAACGGTGCTGGCTCCCTTCCTGTTCACTCTTTATACTGCGGACTTCTCACACAACACAACACACTGCCATCTACAGAAGTTCTCTGATGACTCTGCGATCGTTGGCCTCATCTCCAATGGAGATGAAGCTGAGTACAGAGGGCTTATCCAGGACTTCGTGGACTGGTGCCATCGGAACTGCCTCCAGATCAACGCGAGGAAAACTAAGGAGCTGGTGGTGGACTGCCGCAGGCATGGGCAGCCCCTCACAGTACCAGTAAATATACAGGGAACAGACATCGAGATGGTGACATCCTATAAGTACCTGGGTATTCATCTGAACAATAAACTAGACTGGTCACACAATACTGATGCACTCTACAAGAAGGGACAGCGCAGGCTGTTCCTGCTGAGGAGACTCAGGTCTTTTGGTGTACAAGGGGCGCTGCTGAAGTCATTCTATGACACGGTGGTGGCATCAGCCATCACTTTTGGAGTGGTCTGCTGGGGCAGTGGCATTACTGCAGCCGATAGGAAGAGACTGAACAAACTGATTAAGAAAGCTAGCTCTGTCCTGGGGCAGCGCCTTGATCCGATGGAGGAGATAGGAGAGAGAAGGACGGTGGCTAAACTGTCATCTCTGCTGGAGTCCGAGTTCCACTCTATGCAGGACATACTGAATGCACTGAGGAGCTCATTTAGCAGCAGACTACATCATCCCAGGTGCACAACCGAGAGGTTTCGTAGGTCCTTCCTACCAACGGCTGTCAGACTGTACAACCTAAGCAGGGCTGCTCGCAGAGATAGCAAAAAGACGTAACAAACTAATAGTTTTTTGAATGCAAAAGATGCAATAGACTTACACAATGGTCCCCTCCGGCATACAACTAGGAACATACCGGTCGCTATGGAGGGTGAGAATATGTATGGGCACATAATCATACCATGTAGGATAACTAAGTAGACGGTTATGCTGTTTCATTCCATCTAGCAACAATGCTCTGCACTGTGTGTGTTTATATATTTACATATTTATTCCATCTAGCTACAATGCTCAGCACTGGGTGTGTTTATATATTTATATATCTACATATTATTCCATCTAGCTACATTGCTCCGCACTGTGTGTGTTTATATACTTGCATATTTATTCCACCTAGCTGCAATGCTCCGTACTGTGGGTGTTTATATATTTACATATTTATTCCATCTAGCTACAATGCTCTGCACTGTGTGTTCATATATTCATATATTTATTCCATCCAGCTACAATGCTCTGCACTGTGTGTCTGTGTGTGTGTGTATATATATATATTTTATAGTAATACGTACATATGTATATTAGCTGCTCTTGCTTGCTTGTTTTTTTCTTGCCTTCTGATTGTTGCTCTGAGTGTTGCTATCCCTGTGCTGTTGCAATCCTGGAATTTCCCCGTTGTGGGACTAATAAAGGCTTATCTTATCTTATCTTATCTTATCTTATGCTGCAAAGGGTTGAAGAACAGCTTTTGATTTACTTTGGGTACGTTATTTTTTGGCGTTTTTAGGGAAATTGACCAGAGTGCAAGGGGTTAAGAAAGACATCTGTTCCATCTCTCCTTGACTTTTCCATCAGCTGCTTTGCATTACGAACGGCACGTTCAACCAGCCCATTGGCCTGTGGGTATTCTGGACTACTTGTCACGTGAACAAAATCCCAAGCCAGAGCAAAGTCTGTGAAGTGTTGGCTGATGAATTGGGTGCCACTGTCTGAGCTTACCTTGTGCAGGCAGCCATGGACAGAAAAGTGATAGTTTTGGTAGTTAAGTCACAAAGTAAGTCTACCTTGAACCAACCTGAGTAGGAGTCAACTAGAACCAAGTAATGTTGGCCATTCCACTCGAAGATGTCAGTGGCAACAGTTGACCAAGGTAGGGCCGGCACTGGATGTGGTTTGAGTGGCTCTTTTTGTTGGTATGGCCTAGTGCTGTTGCACACCGGACACACAGTTGTTTCCTTCACTATATCCTCAGTTACTGTGGGCCAGAACATGATACCATGAACTATACGTTCAATGGATTCTTTGTCTGGGTGCCCTCTGTAGAGGATAGTGATATAGTCCTTTTGCAAAGACTTGGGGATCACTGTCTTTGGGCCTTTCATAATAATGCCATCTTCAATGGCGAGTTCATCTTTGTACAGGTAGTACTGACGAATCTCTGGGGGCAGCTGAGTTTGTCTGTGAGGCCAGTCCTTTAATATGACAGTACTCAGCTTCTGTAGATCTGGATCACAGGCAGTACGTTCCCTCAGTTCAGTCAGCCTAGAAGAAGAGATGTGTTGGACTGTCATGATTTCATAGTCTGCTGTCGCATTATTGTGCTACTCTGTTGTTGCTCTGGGAGCACAGGACAGAGTGTCAGCGAGGTACATCTGTGAGCCTTTTTTTACACTATCTGGAAGTTGTACTTTTGCAATCTCAGCATCATATGTTGCAGTCTGGCTTGAGCTCAATGTATGGGCTTGTTGAGGATCATGACTAATGGCTGATGGTCAGTTTCAATTTGGATCTGCTTTCCATAGATATAATCATTGAATTTTGAACACGCGAAGACAACAGCAAGAAGCTCCTTTTCGAATTGCACTTAGCACATCTCAGTCTGTGTCAAAGTACGAGAGGAGTAGGTGATCGGAGGGCGTTCCTGAAGACATGCTGCTCCGAGTTCATGCTGTGAGGCATCACAGCTCAGTGTGACAGGTTTATGGACATTGTAGTAGCTGAGAGTGGGTGGACTGGACAGGCTGTCTTTCAAAGCATCGAATGCATCTTGATGTTTCTGTTGCCACTGAATGTCCTTGCACGTCAGCTTGTTTAGTGGGGCTGAGACCTCACTGAAATTGGGAATGAACTTTCCTAAATAGATAATCATCCCTAAGAAGTGCTGGAAGGCTGTGATGTTTTCCGGTATGGACATCTCATTGATTGCTTGGGTTTTGGCCGGATCAGGCTTCAATCCTTCACTTGTGAACACATGCCCAACGTAACAGACTTCTTTAAGTCAAAATTGAGGGGTTAAGTCTCAGTTTCACTTCCCTCGCACAAAAAGCACCTTTCTGAGGTTCTGTTCATGCTCTTTTATATCTCTCCCACCCAGGATTATGTCATCGATGATGACAGCACAGGGGCATCCGGCAAAGGTCTGCTCTATTGCACGCTGGAACACCTTGCTGGCTGAGTTGATTTCATACGGCCTTCTGAAAAAACGGAATTTGCCAAACGGAGAGCTGAAGGTAGTTAGTATGGATGACTTGTGGTCAAGCGTTATCTGCCAAAAGGAGCATTTTGTGCCCAGGACAGAGAAGACTGTGGAGTTGGGCATTTGTGCAGCTGCTTCCTCAATGGTACACATAGGGTGATGTGGGCATATCAGAGCTGCATTTCAATCCCTTGGATCAGTGCAGAGTCTGATGTCATCTGAGTTTTTCTTGTGAGTTGCCACCATAGACAACACCCATTCTGTGGGCTCAGTGACAGGAGTGATGATGCCTAAGTTGACCATCTGAGTTAATTCTGCTTCAACCTTGTCTTGCATTGGCACTGGTATTTTATGTGCAGGCTTTACCACTGGCGGGACCTCTGGGTCTAGTTTCATGGAATAGGTGATGGGAAGCTTGCCAACTTCATCTTTGAGAGGTCGGAATACTTTGAAAAAATATGTTTTGAAAGATTTTTCTCATCACTGGCTACATGATGGACTTCTTTGTTCATTGTAATTAAGCCCAAGCGGAGACAGTCTAGCAAGCCCAGTAAAGGTTGTACGTTTCATTTCACCACATGGAATTGCAGGAGGTATTCTTTGCCTACAGAGTGGCATGAAAGTGTAGCTGAACCAGCTGTTTGAATCTCCTTACCTCCATATGCTACCAATTTGGTTCCCTGTGATAAGTGAAGTTGTTCATTTTGCCTCGCTTGTGCAAAAAGGTCAGCTGGCATGACATTACATTTAGTGCCAGTATCAACTTCAAGCTCTGCTGGTTTTCCATTGATATGCAGTGTTGAATATGTCATTCCTATGCAATAGATGGGAATTGACGGCGTTTATATTAACTCCATCCATGAAGAACATTTCCTCATCACAGCTAGGAGCTTGCATCTCAACGTGATTTACGGATCTCTTTTTGAATCCACTTATTTGTGATGATTTACAGCATTTCTGGAAATTATTCCATTTTTTGCATTTGTGATATTGCTGGCCATACGCTGGGCATTTATTTCTTTTAGCCTTGTGATTGCCTCCACAATTATTGCAGTTGCTTATTGAGTCTGCAGGACCCTGTTCTGATTGTGTTGCACACTGTTTAATGCCTGACTTTGTCTTAAATTTCTGTGGCTGTCTTTTCCTTATTTTGTGATGCAGACTATCCACCTTTGGTGCTGTTTGTTTTGGAGTTGCTAGAGCTTTTGTGTGTTGCTGTCTTTTCATATATTTGGCACATTTCAATTGCTTTGTTTAAAGTTAAGTCATTATCGCGCCAGAGTTGCTTTCTCATGCTGTCACTGGGTATACCACACACAAGTCTGTCTCTGACGAGCTCGTCTTTGAGCTGGCCAAATCTGCAGCTCCTTGCTTTGTTCTTCAAGTCACTCACATAAGCCTCTATTGTTCCATCTGGTCGTTAGTTTCTTGTAGTAAACTTGTGCCTTTCCATAGTTATGTTTGTTTGAGGGTTACACAATTCGCAGAATTTTTGTTTGAGGCATTCCGGATCTTCTCTTGATTCTGCTCTGGTCACTAATTATCTGTGCTCTCCTTCCCCGTTGTAGACAGCAGGTGTGTAAACGAAGGCACGCTCTCTCTTGATGGCTTCCGAGCTGGCTAAGTTTAGTAGAATGAATGCTCGAGCCCGGGCATCTTTGAATGCGCAGCTGCGATGAATATATCATATTCTTGTTTGAACATATGACACTTCTTGGCAATGTTTCCATCAAAAGTCAGTGGTTCTGGTCTATGGAATCCTTCCGCCATGGCCACTGATGTGACTAGCCTTTGCTACGATAGCTGTACAATGCTAACTGGTTGCTTGCTATGCCTTCAAAGCGCTGAGAAAACATTTGCCTTACCACATTGTTGGCAGTTCTGTAAGTAAGTCTTGAAGACCTTGGTATATTTTAGAAATGTATCTGATCCCTGGAATCCCTTTATATGCCATTAAGAAGACCTTCAGAACACCTGACTGGGCCCTTTCCAAATCCTCCTTTTTAAGTATATTGTTTATGTGGTGTCTAAGCTGGAAGAACCTGTAAAGGTCTTGATTTATTAGACCTTGTTTTTTCAAATCTTCAAAACTTCTTAAAATTTGCCCTTTAAAAAAATCGTAATATTTTATCAGCCCTTTCTCCTTCCACTTTTTAAATCTGGTGTCTGTTTTATTAGGAGTAAAGTCTTGATCATAGGCAATCCATTGCAGAAGTCGATAGGGTTCTTTAGTTTGATTCTCTCTGACTATCTTAAACCAAATTTTTAGCGGGGTCTCTATCCACGGGTTAGTGTTATTCAAAAGTTTAGGTAAGGCATTGTTCCCTATTATCGCCTGTAGGGGGATGTCACTTGTTATTTGGCATTCGATCTCCTTCCATTGTGCAGTGTAGAATGGGTTACATATCTCTACTAAAGTTTTAATTTGTGCGGCTTTAAAGTAGTCCCTGATATTTGGCAGCGCGAGCCCACCTTTGTCTTTGTTTAGCTGTAAGGTTCTATATCTGATTCTAGGTCTCTTGCCCTGCCATATGAATCTTGAGATCCTTCTGTCCAGCTCCTGCCATGTTTTTTGGGGAGGTTCTACCGGTATTGTTTGGAAAAGGTATAGAAGACGTGGAAGTATATTCATTTTGACTGCTTCAATTCTTTCTGCAGTACCCAAGAATGGTACCATATTCCATCTTGCTAGGTCAGATTTTATTTTTGTCACCAGTGGATCATCGTTTAGTGATATAATTTTGTTGAGTTGTTTCGGGATATTGACCCCCAGATATTTCATAGATTCCGACTCCCAGTTAGTTTTGAGTTTGCTTAGTGAATAATGATTTGGGTCATAGTTGAATGTTAAAACTTGGGTTTTATGCATGTTTAATTTGTACCCCGATAAATCTCCATACTCTGAAAAAACTGAGGTTAGTTCTGGTAAAGAAGTGTCTGGCTGCCCTAGGTATATTAAAATGTCATCAGCAAAGAATGCTATTTTATGTTCCTTCTGACCAAGTGTAATACCTTGAATTTTTTGATTCTGTCTTATCCATTGGCTCAGAGGTTCTATGAAGATTGCAAAGAACAGTGGAGACAGGGGGCAGCCCTGACGACATCCTCTTTCCAGCTCAAAAGATGATGATAAATTACCGTTAATCCTTATTTTAGCTGTTGGTTTTTTATATAATGCCTGTATAGTTCTAATGAAGTTGTTATGAAAATTGAAACTGGATAAGATTCTATATAGAAAAGACCAGTCAACCGAATCGAATGCTTTTTCAGCATCTAATCCCAATACGACTGCATTTAAGTTATATTTTTTTATATGATGAATTATGTGTAAAGTGCGTCGAATGTTGTCTTGTGTCTGTCTTTGTCTTATAAAACCTGTTTGGTCTAAATGAATTAGGTCTGTCAGTATATCTTCTAACCTTTTGGCAAGGATAATGGTAAAAAGCTTATAGTCCTGATTTAATACACTGATTGGTCTGTAGTTGGAGCACTCTAGTTTATCCTTTTCAGGTTTAGGTATAACTGCAATGACCCCTTCTCTCCAGGAGGGGGGGATTTCCCCTGTGTGGAGGACATAATTAAATGTTTTCAGGAGGAGAGGAGATAGTTGCTGTTTAAAGGTTTTGTACCACTCTGCTGTATAGCAATCTGTTCCTGGGGATTTGTTAGCTTTAAGTTTCATAATTGCTTTTTCCAATTCTTTAGGTTGTATTTCTGGTAGTAGTGTTTTATTTTGTGACTCCGTAAGTTGGGGAAGGTTTAATGTGTTTAGGAATGCCTCGGATGCGTTTTTATGTTTTTTGTGGGAGTATAAGTTCTTATACTAATTCTCGAAGCTTTTAAGAATATCCTGGATTCTGAATTTTATTTCCTTTGATACTGGGTCTCTGATTTTGTAGATTGCTCTTTCTGTTTGTTGTTTCCTCAATTTATAGGCTAGCAATTTTGCCGATTTACTGCCTGCTTCATAGTATTTTTGTTTCAAAAATGTAAGTTTCTTCTGGATTTCTATTGTGTAGATCTCATTTATTTGGTTTTTAATTTCCTTAATCTTGAGCGAGTCAGTAGAATGAGTGTTGCCTTTGTGTTCTTTTTCTAGGTTCTTAAGTTCTGACTCTAATGTGGATAGTTTTTCTTGTCTTAGTTTCTTTTGGGTTGCCAGTTTTGCAATAATCTTTCCTCTTATTACAGCTTTGCATGCATCCCACAGTATTAAAGGGGATACTTCTTCATTATTGTTTTCTTCCAAATATCTGAGAATATCTGATTCCAATTCATCTTTCAATGGTCCTTTCAGGACATTTGAATTTAACCTCCAAGAAAATGTATTATTTGTGTATTTTTGGATATTTAAGTCCATGTAGATCGGACTGTGGTCAGAGAGATTCATCAGTCCTATTTTACATGTTTCTACTCTTCCAATGTCTCTATTAAACATAAAAAAAATAGTCAATCCTTGAGTAAGATGAATGTGGAGTTGAGTAAAATGTATAGTCTTTTACACTGGGGTTGAGTTCCCTCCACACATCACAGATTCCCATTTCTTTTAGTAGCATCCGAGTCTTCCTGCTTTGGGTGTTATTTTGATGTGGAGAATTACCAGAAGCATCCCAGTATGGATTCAGTCTAAGATTGAAGTCCCCACCACATATCACTAAACCTTGAGCTTTAGTTATCATTAGGTCAAATACATTTTTATAAAATTTCCAGTTAGCCCCTGGGGGAGCATACACATTCAGCAGGGTGATATCTTCTCCCTCTAGCCGCCCAGTTACCAAACTGTATCTCCCTTCTTTATCTTTGTGTTCTGATTTTTTTTCAAATGTAATTTTGGTAGATATCAATGTCGCTACTCCCCTCCTCCTCCCTGACTTATATGAAGATGAAGAGATCATTTTAAACCCTTGTCTACTGAGTTTAGTGTGCTCCACGTCTGTTAGGTGGGTTTCTTGTAAAAATATTATTCCTGCTTTGTCTTTTTTCATTTTGCCTAGAATCTTGGATCTTTTAACTGGATTCAGGATTCCTTTTACATTATATGAAATTATTTTGGTTACACCCTGTTTCTCCATTGTGTTGTTTTGTTTAGTATAACTGTGTGGTGGCCCTCTTTTGTGCTACTCAGAAACTGAAAGAACATTAAGAACAAGAAAAACATTAAGAACATAGTGTATAAAACTTTAAAACAAAAAACTGTCAAAAGAACTTCCTGAGCTGGGGTCTTTTTAAAGACCCTGGAAGAGCCTTGATGGAGTGTAGGCTCTGAGGGAAATTCCTCAAACTCTGTTACGTGTTGAGGGCCCTCTCTTACCCCTGTAAGTTGTCCCATGCTTTTAACGTGAGTTTCAGAACCCAATCCGAACTTGTAATGATTTTTTTTTCTCCCCTTTATGCCTACACCCTGTGAAATTGTGTGCATCCTCCCACCCCCATCACAGCAAACATTCTCGCAAAAACAGTATTTGTTAGTGTGGGGAGAACATGTGGATTATTGTCACATTTCTATTTTAACAAGTTTTTTTTTTTTTTTATTAAAAAGACTTATTTGTTTCAAATATTATGACTGTTCCATGAAATGTTTTACCACATGCTGAATACGCATCTCCTTTAATGTTTGTTACCTTGTATGAGGGGGGTTGGTTGTGCAGATTGACTCAAAAAAAAAAAAAAAATGGTCGCTATTCCGCGACGCTCTGGCGCTGGGTTTCCCGCTGCTGGCCCGTGGATTTTGAAGGTCTCTGAGTTATCCATGTTTGCGCTTTGATCTTCTCACTCGGGTCTGCTGCGGGTTTAAATATCGTTACCGGGAGCCCTCTTCTCGCCATGTCAGCTGTTGCTTCTTCCGCCGAATTATAGAGACATGTTTCTTCGCCGTAGAAGACCCTTAACTTCGCAGGAAATGGCGTCTGAAAGCGCAGTTTCTTCTCACGTAGTATCTTTTTGGCGTCATTGTATTCCCTGCGCTTTTTAAGGACCTCCGGGGCGTAATCATGTTCCACGAAGACTTTTCTCTCCTGGTGCATAAATCCTTTTTTCTGCCAAGCCAGTCTTACAACCTCTTGTTTTATTTTGAAATTGGAAAATCTTACCAACACCGAACGTGGGGGCGCTTCTGCTGCTGGCTTAGCAGCTAATGAACGATGTGCCTTTTCTATCTTCAAGTCGGTGGTTTGTGGAATATCCAATTTCTCTCTTAGTAAAGATTCCACGCATTCTGCCATTGAGTTAAAACCGTTTTCGGCTCCTTCTATCAGACCATGAATTCTTATATTGTCTCTTCTCTGTCTTCCTTCTTGGTCGGTTAGCTTAGCCTCTATAGATGCTTGTCTTTTGCGTAGGTCCAGCACAGAATCTTCGAGCACTTTTATTCGTTCCTCTGCTTCCAAGATTCGGTTCTCGGCCTGGTCCACTCTGCTGTTTGTCCTTTTTAATTCGTCTCTGAATTCCCGAAATTCAGCCGTAACCTCTCGGCGAAATCGTCGTAGCTCTTCAAATAGCGATTTCAAGCTAACCTTTTTGTTAGCTACAACCAGTTCCTCGTCTTCTGAACGGAGATCTTCCAGTTCAGATTCTCCGGCCGATACGTGTCCTGGCCTGGAAAATTTCAGTTTCTTCTGTTTTCCTTTAGACATGATGATTTTGTCTTTTGATTTTCACTCCTCCAAAAATCCGTTAAGTTTGATTTTCAAGGTATTTTCTTGGATTGGGTCTGAGAGCTTCAGCGTTAAGCTGCAGTCGCCATGGCGTCCAGACCGGAAGTCGCACTATTTATTTCTAACAGGAACATAGAATGCTCTCATTATTCCAAACTATTCAATAACATAAGTTAACTGTTCTACAGCTGAAAAGTTCATAGGCTAACCATGATGCAGTGGTCAAATTTGACCAAATGTGGTAATTTTCAACTGCAGCGATCCAAGTACTGCAATACCAATGGAAGAAGTGTGTGGACCGAAGGGGAGACCAAGCTGAAAAATAAACCACATTTGGTCAAGTTTGACCACTATGAACTTTTCAGCCCCTCTCCCTTGTATGTGTCATGTCTCTGGTTTTTTGCTGTGAAAATTCAGTTATGCTCCTCCCCTTTGAAAAAGGCAAGTTTAGACTGAGCATTTTTGGTGAGGTCACTATAACAGGTCAGTAGTGTCGAGCCAATCAGGACTAAGAACTGGCTGTGCAAATTTGCCAGATTGCAGACTTCTGTGTCCTGGTGGGTGGGGTGTGGGTGGGACTATTTCAATCCCAACATTTGAAGAAAGAGAAAAAAGGGCTTTTTTTTTTTTTTTTTTTTTACAAGCAACTGTAAGACAATAAGTTTTTTGTGGAAATGGGGCATAAGATACCATTTTAGACAATGTAGGTTTTTTTTTTTTTTAAGGGGATTTATATCCACTGGAATGTATCTTTAACACTGTACTATATGTAAATCAGCATCTAATAGACAGACTGCACTTTGACTCAATGACTTGTCACATTGATTTTCAACCTTTGTAACATGAGAGATCGTCAGGTGTGCCAGAGGAAATTTGTCTTAATTGTTCTAAAAAGTATTTATGCTTAATTTGTGTCTAACCACTCCACCACCGCGCTGGCAGCACAGCAACTCACCCTTGGCCGGGGGATCCTGGGTTCGATCCCAGCCCCCGACCAACAGTGCTCTGTGTGGAGTTTGCATGTTCTCCCCATGTCTGCATGGGTTTACTCCGGGATTTCTCCAGTTTCCTCCCACATGGCAAAAACATGCAAGTTAGGTTAATTGGCATCAATCTGGGGATTCTAAATTGTCCTTAGGTATGACTGTGAGAGTGAATGGTTGTCTGTCTCTCTGTGTTGGCCCTGCGATGGACTGGCGATCTGTCCAGGGTGTACCCTGCCTCTCGCCCAAAGATGCTGGGATAGGGTCCAGCCCCCCTGCGACCCGAAAAGGATTAAGCGGAAGAAGATGAATGAATGAATGAATGAATTTGTGTCTACTGTTTCTCCAAGCGTTTGATGCATGTACATAACCATCATCTGCAACTTCACCCCAGCCCGACAAGTGGTGCAAATGCATTGAGGTGCTAATTTTTTCATTGGCTATCCCAAGAAAAAGAAAAAAAAAAAAAAGTCACAAAATTTTAGCAGACAATGTGACAGCAGGTAGGTAAGAAGCGGAGCGCCTGTGTTTACTGCTTTTGATGCAAGAAGAAAAAAGAGCAGAAAGTATACAGTGTGACCACGAAATGAGAATATCGTCTTCTTTGTTTTTGTATGCTATGTCGGCGGTGCCACCTTTTGCACGGGAGGTTGTACCTTTGAGCATGCATAGTAAGCATACACAGTCAGCATGGACAGTGAATGCAGTAATTTTCGCTGCCTTGTGCTTGAGCAGACTTGCATAAAGCATAAAGCCAGAGCGGTTGCGTGAGAAGATGGGTGAGTGGGTATACAAATTACAAGGCTAAATTGTCATTATGGGGGCGGCTGTGGTACAGGTGTAGTGTGGCTGACTACTAACCGGAGGGTCAGTGGTGAAAGGGTTAATGGAAAGTTAGAGTGCCAAAATAATAATTCTGTAGGTAATCTCCCTTTATGCTCTACACATATTCCATACATATTCTGTTTGCATTCTTATGAACAAATATGTTGTGTTAAACTGGAATTAGGCAGAGCTATAGAGCTCGCTCTCTCTTTTTATAGTCAGGTCTGTCACATTAGATACACACCCGGATCCAACATTCAAGTACACTGTTGATTGCACATTCTAGAACAGCGGTTCTAGCTGTGAACAGCGCCTGTGAACAGCGGTTCTAGCCCTGTGAACAGCGCCTCAGCTGTGAACAGCGCCTGTTCACGTCTGAGTTAAATTGGCCAATCAGACAGTCACGTACAAGGCCATCCTATTGTAAGGGGGTTGGTCCAACCCGCCAACCCGAGAAGATTAATGTAAGCCACACCTGGAAGTCGGGGTCAGTGTGGCGATGCTCCACAGGGAGCTGCGTCACGCTGCACCCAGCGCTGCTTGCTTTACATGTGACCTCCAAATAAATGTTACATCTATAAATTGAAGAAATCTCCGGCTTGTTCTTGGATCTTTCAATCAAAGAATGGGGTATTTTTCTAACAGTGGTTTGATTCCTGCTGTGTCTGCAGTCTGCATGTCGAAGTGCCCTTGAGCAAGACACTGAATGCCCAGTTGCTCCTGGTGGGTCAGACCAGCGCCGGAGCATGGCAGCTCCGCCGCCATCCGTGTGTGAATGGGTGGATAGTAGGATCTGTAAAACGCTTTGGTCATCCAGAGATGAGTAAAAAGTGCTATATAAATGAATGCTATTTACCATTATATATACTGTAATAGGCTACAATGTGTCATTTTGTACCAATTTTGGTTGGTGGTGTGCCACGGTATTGTTTTCAATGTAAAAAAAAAATGTGTCATGGCTCAAAAAAGGATGAAAAACACTGGATTACCCCTAAGGCTATTGTAGAGCTGTTTTCATAAAACAAAAAAAGTTCCTTTGTGTTTTAAAAAGAATCCACATTCATACAAGGGTATTACTAAAATAGTCCTCATTTAAATTTGCAAAAGCTACAGAGTGGTGATTACAACTAAGACACCCTGGCAAAAGCACACTCCAAAACATACACTATTTTTTTTTTTTCTGGATGGATCATGAAGTGAAATCTAGCATTTTCTAAAGGAGTGCTAATAAACTCTGAAGAGTCTGCAATACAAACACAGGTCTCTGTCGTTGTTCTTCTAGACCAGGGGTGTTCAATCATGTGCCATGGAGGGCCAAGACCCTGCAGGTCTTCGCTTCTACCTAGTTTCTTCAGCAGGTGTTTTCACTTATCAGCAATCAGTGGGAAAAAGTACAGGGAAATCTGCTGTTGAAGACATTGGTTGGAGGTGAAGCCTGCAGGGTCTTGGCCCTCCATGGCACATGATTGGCCACCCCTGTTCTAGACTAAAGACATGTTATTTGCGAAGTGGGGCTATGAAGTGAATACTGCTAAAGCAGCCAAATGCTGATGTATGTCAGTTAAACTGGCCTGAAAACACTGGTAAAGGATCTTGGTTTTCTTGGAAGATGGAACGTGGTAAACTGGGGCATGTCATTATTCTTCAGATGAAATTCAACCACATGAGGATCGAACACACATCCCGACAAAGTGCTGCCCAGTGTAGCAGCTTGTTAGCGTAACTATAATATTAACACTGTTGCATTTGTAATCAGGTTTACTTTATCAGTTTCAGGCTGTCCTCATCAGTTTTTGTATGAGACAGGTTTTTTTTTTAGTAGTGGACTTTATTTTTAAGTTAACTGGAACAAGTGTTGTCACAGCTGGTGTAGTAGAGGAGCTAAAGAGACAAACAGGAGCATTTAAGAAAAGAGAAGAAAAAAACTAGGAGAGGGGAACAGGTAAAGAATGTTGACAGTAGTGAGGTTCTCAAATAGAAATTCTTTGTTTCAAATTTCATTTTGATGGAAATGACAAAATAATGGTGGTTGTGGTGACCCAGCACACTGCGGACGGACATTATCTCACACCCATTAGGGCAGGACAATAGACACACAGACAAAGAGCCCCGGGGGGCAATCAGACTGGACTGTTAAAGTATGCGCCCCCCGAGGACGGAAAGGACAACCAGGCGCCAGCTGATGTCATGCTAATGATGTGTATTGGCTGACAATCACTATGCTACTGTGCCATGCATTCTCTCTGTCTGTATAACATGTATACAGTAAAAGAGCTTGTTACACATGCCTCAGCAGTGCAGTAGTTCACATGAGCTACGAAGCGTGTTTCAGTATATTGGAGGAATAAAGCCTTGTGTCCTTCCAGCTCGTTGCCTCTCGCCTGTTCTATTCCCTCCACATGGTGGTCACTGGGGGGGGGGGGGGGTGTTCTAGGCCTTGGCAGGGGAAACCCTCAACTATGAAGTTAAAAATGACTTATCAGGCATCTACTTAGTTACTATAAATCAGTACTGGCTCTGTCGAAAGCTGAGTTCCAGCATCTTCTTCTGGCATGCAGAGGATAAGCAAAGCCTGATTCAGTTCTCTCTCTCTAGCTGTCAGGTGTATTTATTGAATGTTACATGGGACAACCTGTCAGCAGCGTACAAACATTCCCCCTGTTGCAGCTCTCTGCTCAACACACGTCTCACTGATCCGCTAAACACACATGCTGCAGCCTGAGACCGGGAACCCGGGAAAACAGGGTGCATGATGACGTCACATCCCGATGTGCCGTAACCTGAGCAACAACAATATGGTTGATACCATAACACAATGAGTAAGGGTGTAAATGAATAATACTCAACAGGCTCAAATATAATAACAATAATAATATCCCTGCAATGTATTTTATAAAGCACTATTATTTTAGGAACAGAAAACTTAAATGTTCATCTGGGATGCTGATCTTGCCACAGCTGGCTGTGCAGGTGTTACCTGGGACAACCAGGACTTGCTGAACATGCTGTGATTGGACCAACTTTCAGCCCAACATATGCTCTCAACCACTGCTGCCAACTACTTACATCCATTCTAGCATGTTACCTGTGCAAGAACAGAACAACTTTCAATGTGTACATTAAAACCTGCAAGGATTTTTTACATCACAGCTTCTTGTCCAACTCCAAGGGTTCATACAGCAACCACTGCATGAAAAGGCTGACCTATTAAGGGAAGTCTGCCAAGCTGTGAGGAAGTGTTGACCTTTTCTCAGGCTGGGGGTCTTATATTATTATCTTGTAATGACACACTAACATGGATCCAATCAACTAGAACTGAAACACAACTCAACAATTACATAGCATGGTCACCAAGCAGGGTAAAATCACCAACAAGAGAAAACAGGAATTTGTTTGCTTAAAAAGCAAAACTGTATAAAAGGCTCTATAGTTGAAATTCCTACAGAACATACTGTATCTTCTGCCTGGACGTACACCTCCTCACTGTGTGCTCTAACTTTTGTCTCTTTCAGAGAGATGCTTAATTAACTGTTAGTTTGAGTGCCTTTTCTTCAGTTTGCGTGCATCTGTGACCATAAGTAAGCGATGTTTGCTTTTGGAGATGTTCAGTCATTGTTGTGTATCTTTATTGTAAATTGAAAGTTTAATTTTATGGCTGCCTCAGAATTTGTTATTCGTTATAGTATTAAGTCATAGTTGTTAATGATGTGAAGATATATAGATTTTGTAGGAATATTTTTCACCTTATATAGTTGTAGTGATTTCATATGTTTGTTTTCCTTTGATAGAACCACACACACATTTTCCCAAAATTCAGAAGGATTATTGCCTGTGTATCTGTTTCTGTCCTGTTCAGTTAAACCCAATTTGAAATATTTCTGCCTCTGTGTCTAATGACTACACACCCCATATTTTTGGCTAAGTTTTCAAATGAACCTTCAGTACAATTTATCGTCCTTTGGGCCACATAGAGTCAACTATATGGCAAACAGTAGAAAAGAACTCAGTCTCCCTGCTTCACCACCTCCAAACGCACCATACAGCACCCTAGATACCTGGGAGATTATTTTGCAGTATATTTGGGGCAGCATAAAACAGAACCGATACACAGGTAGGAAGAAAGGAGAGAGCCACCCAGTCCTGCTAGAAGTGCATCCTCCATGCCACCTAATCCAAGCCTGTAAAAATCTATTGTTCATCAAGTTTCAAAGACAGCAAGACGACAAAGCAAGACAGCTAAGAGACAATCCGGCCAGTTTTGATAACATTTTCTATAAATTCCATTCACTCCTGTAGCTTAAAAGGGTTCTTAAAGCCAAGTATTAAACTGAGTTTTAATGACTAGTTTTGTGGTTTGGGTTTAAATGTCATAGCAAAGCAATGACTTTAGTTACCAAGCTAAAGAAGATCACAAGAGTAACAACAGCCACAAAAACCCCCTAAGAGTTTTATTGGCCTGCTTCAGTTACTTTTAGGCTATTAGTTTAGCAGTTACTTTAGTTTAGCATTGAATTTCATGTGTTTTGGCATTTGAAAATTTGGGAGAAATCAATAGTGTTTGTACATCATTGTGTGCACCTAAGCTAAAGATTTCTAAAGTTAAACACAAAGGTGATGTGTTTAATAAAAGATCTGAAAAGGTAAACGCAAGACTGGTGTGTTTAATTGCTGTCTATAAATTTTCCTATTTATAGAGCAACTAGGTTTGTTTACCTTGTGGGTTGTTAAGTTTTAAATCCTGGCAGAAAGTAGGCCTTTAAAGCTTTCCGCCCCACACCCGGGAGGCCTGGGTTCAAATCCTGGCCGGGTCATGCCGAAGACCATATAAAAGTGGAACTTCCTGACATCCAGCTTGGTGCTCAGCAATAATGGAACAGAGGAATGAAATGTGTGGCGGTGCCTTGCATGGCAGCGACCCCTCTGATTCTAGATGTGAGTAACACTGTAGATAAGAGAAACGTAATTTCGTTCTACTGTACATGATTGGCTGTATGGATTGAATGACAATAAAGTTGGCTTTACCTTTACCTTTATTCAGTGAAGACAGGAAATGGGGGTGTATAGGAGGGGAGAGACATGCAGGAAAGACAACTCTAGATGGGAATCAAACTGTGGATCCCTGCAGAGCAACATGCTCATGTGGTATGTGCCCTTAGCTGCCAGGCCACTGGGATCCAGAAATACCCCCTACCATCACTGTGGGCCTGGGTAATGTCTTCCACAATTACATCCCCTTCCATACTCCTGTGTGTAATCATAACAAAGGGAGTTCAGGAGCATCTAGGAGTTCTCGCCCCAACTCTGAGTCTCGTAGGGTGAAGAGTGTGATGCCTGAACTGTATGCTGCAGGAATCCTAATGTGCATCAGCTTGGGTTGGTCTTGTTCCTGTTTTTCTTCTTCTAAGACCATCTGCCTTACTTGACCTGAAGAAACCAAGAAAATAAATTTGAAAAACATTGTAATGACATAAAATACAAAAGATGTACAGTCATGTGAAAAAGATAGGACACCTCATTAAATATTATATTAAGAACCCCAAATATATCAATATTTCATAACCTGTCAAATAATTTCTTTTTATAACAGCAATGCAACTGCATCATCTATTAAAAAACAGTACTTTCACAAAATACATTAATAAAGATGCTATTTCCTACGGGAAACAGTTGGGACAGAAATAGATGCAGGTGAACCACATTAGCAGCATATTAAAACAATGTTACAGAGCATTCTGAAAGAGCCATCTAATTTAAGCCTTTGTTCTTGATTTTGTTTTCACAATGGTGCGATCCAAACAGTTCTCTCAGGCCTTCAGAAAGAAGACAGTAGATACATATAAGTCTGAGAAAGGATATGAAAAGAATTTTAAATAAGCCATTCCACTTTTCAAAAAATAACTACAAGTGGAGTACATTAAAAAAAAAACTGCCAACATGGCCAGGTCAGTTCCAGAAAGTTCAGAGGATTAAAGCAGACTCCTCCAACCCTAAAATGTTGTCATAGGACCAACAGAGCCTCTTTTCACAGTAATGTCAGAGTACATAGATCTAACATCAGAAAGAGATCAGACAAGTTTGATTTTCATTGGACGTGTGCAAAGAGGAAAACTTTGCTGTCAAAAATGAACATCAGGACAAGGCTGACGTTCGTCAGAGAACACCTAGAAAAAGACCAGGGGCCTCACGTATAAAGGTGTGTGTAGCTTTCATACTGAAAGATGCCCCACTCAAAAACTTTGAAAAGTACATGCGCACAAAAATTTTCAGAGTTATAAAACTGCACACAGCCGATTCTTCGCTCCTTTTCTTTATACACCCCACCTCACGTGAAAAGTCAGCACACGTGCGCGACCTCTTTACTCCCCCTCGGTTCCTCCCACTAATGACTATGTAAATGAAGAAAAACACCCCTTCTGTCAAACGGTGATTGTCAATCCTGCAGGGAAGCGCAACATAAAAAAACTAGAAAAGCACTCGGAGAGCGCAGACCTCCGCCAAGCGCCACAATTCCCCCCATACAGTGTTTGTGTGTACGTTTTCAGATTCCTTGAGCATGTAAACATATGACTAGCAATTGGATTCACAATGATTATTTGTTTATTTGACAGGGACAGTGCAATAAACACACAATTAATCAATGACAATCAATCTGATAGTGATAGGATTAGTGGTTCAGTAGTAAAAGCATTGCCTCCTTGGCGGAGGTAATAAACTGAAGTGTTGCTGTTGTGTCCATCTCCTCCACTGACGGATGCAAATTGGGTAGACAGGTTGCCGTGGGTTTTATATTATATTATTTTGGGGTTGCGCTCCGCGGCAAACGAGAATTTAGAAGCTTCGCCGGCAGAGAGCTCGTTTTTGCGCAGCGCCTATGGCTGGCCGGTGAATTTCTGCCAAATGCGCAGCTCCTATGGCTGGCCGGGGAATTTCTGCCAAAGAATCCGTCGGCGGACAGCTGGCCGTGTGAGGTTTTGCAGTTGCGCGCAAACACAGGCACGCTGGCGGGCCCAGGCCAGCAGTGTTTTCTGCGTGCTTTTGTGCCTAAAACGTTGAAGAACGTGGAGTTTGTGTTGCAGACACAACGACCAGCGCCCTCCATTGCGCCTGCGCACATGTTGAAAATGGCTGTATGTCACAGTGTTGAAAAATGCTTTAAAAAATTCCTGTATCCAGACGGTGAACCGGATCACCCCCAAAATTTAATCAGTTCTTCCTTGTACCATTTCCAACAACGCCTGAAAGTTTCATGGAAATCCGTCCAAGACTTTTTGAGTTATCTTGCTAACCAACAGACAGACAGACAAACAGACAAACCCCGGCAAAAACATAACCTCCTCCTGGCCTTTTCGGCCTGGCGGAGGTAATAATAACTTCACGGAGTGTGATGCTGAGGTGTTGATAACGGAGGTGGAAGTCAGAAAAAAATATTTTATTTTGTTCTGAGCCTCCAGAATCAACAATAAACCTAAGTTTACCGAGTGTACCATGTTACAATGACAATGGTTCATTAATTTTTTATTTCTGTCGGATCATAACATGACAAAAAAGAAAATGAAAGAGAAAAAGACAACATATTTTGGACAGAAAGGGTGTAGGCTGAAGCAACAACATGTGCCTACACCTCAGTTAATGCAACCGGCTTAGACTGAAATAAAAAATAAAATGGTCTGCCATTAAAGTTAAAGTTTATAGTTGGATCACTACTCAATGACACGGTGACGAGGGGTGGGGGGTGGGCTGCTGACACACGGAAGAAAATGCTGTTAAAGAAAGCTCTCGGTAATCCACACAGACAGACGTGCTGTTACTAAGTAAAATAAGAAAATAAAGTAAATAAACACCACTGAATACCACTCCAATCTTACAGCCTGAATTTATACTACAGTAATTTCAAACCAAATCTGTGTCAGAATCCAAATTACGCACGACAGCCAAGAAGAAGCCTTTTATTTCCAGATTGTAATCTCCAAACGGAGATATCAGACTATGGAAACATCTCTTCACTCAGATACACCTGTGCATGTCACAGCTGCCGCTACAGGGGTTCACCTGCAGGGATCTGCAATTCAGCTGCCTCGGCATGTATTGTGCTGGAGCCGGTGTTGTGCCAAAAAGTGATCGGCTGCCAAAAAGTGATCACCGGCTGCAGGAGCCGGGAGCGCCCACTTGTTAAAGGTACACTGCCTGGTCTCAGTCCACCTATGTGTCTGTAAATGTTTTGAGGTTTTATCACATCTGAAACATTATAGTGTTGGCCAAAGTGTTTGCAGTTTGGATAACAACATATAGCATTTATGAGACTGCACCTGATTCTAATATTTATGTGCAAAAACCTCATTGTTGTTGAGAAACTACACTGTAATTGTCCATTGTTGACACATAGAATACAGTGCATCCGGAAAGTATTCACAGTGCTTCACTTTTTCCACATTTTGTTTTGTTACAGCCTTATTCCAAAATGATTAAATTCATTTTTTCCTCAAAATTCTAAACACAATACCCCATAATGACAACATAAAAAGTTTTTTTTTTGTTTAGATTTTTGCAAATTTATTAAAATAAAAAAAACCTAAGAAATCACACGTACATACAGTGGATAAAAAGTCTACACCTCTGTTCAAATGCCAGGTTTTTGTGATGTAAAAAAATGAGACCAAGATATATCATTTCAAAACCTTTTCCACCATTAATGTGACCTATAACCTGTACAATCCAATTGAAAAACAAACTGAAATCTTTTAAGGGGAAAAATAAAAAACTTAACACTAACCTGGTAGCATAAATGCACACACCCTTAAACTAATACTTTGTTGCAGCACCTTTGGCTTTTATTACAGCACTTAGTCTTTTTGTGTAGGAGTCTATCAGTGTGGCACATCAAACGCTCCAAATCTGTCAGATTGTGAGGGCATCTCCTGTACAGAGCCCTCTTCCGATCACCCCACAGATGTTCGATCGGATTCAGGTCTGGACTCTGGCTGGGCCATTCCAAAACCTTAATCTTCTGGTGAAGCCATTCTTTTGTTGATTTGGATGTCTGCTTAGGGTCACTGTTGTTCTGAAAGATGAAGTTCCTCTTCATCTTTCTAGCAGAAGCCTGAAGGTTTTGTGCCAACACTGACTGGTCTTTGGAACTGTTCATAATTCCCTCCATCTTGACTAAGGCCCTTGTTCCGGCTGAAGAAAAACAGTCCCAAAGCATGATGCTGCCACCACCATGCTTCACTCAGGGTTTCCTCTGGTAACATTTCTCGGTGGCGAGACGCCTCGCCAGAAATTTTACCGCCTCACCAAGGAGATATGAATTTATTAAATATATGAAGCAATGACTTTCCGCAAGTGCGCACACGAACAACATGCATGGCCATCATCCACGCGGAGTTTAGAAGCACCCTGCCCATGCGAGTTTTCCAGTCAGTCAGCAAATAGTGTCTCGCTAAGCGTGACTGTCCAACAGAAATATGTTTGTTAAAGTACTTTAAATGCGGAAAAAATCATTAGAGGTATGTAAGCACTGGAGGAGTTTATCATGGTTTTAACCCACTGGAAGCGGGGGCAATAATGGAAGAGTTGCTTAGTTAAGACATGTGGTTAGAATTCATATGCAGTCGGCTTTATATGAAGGGAAAGGCAAGGGGGACTGATGAATTGCTGAGGATATATTTCACCAGCCACTACAATATTAAGTTATGTTCTGTAAGAATTGCAGGAATGAAGAGACTGGCAATTTCTCTCACGAGCAGGCGTGCCGTTTTTATTCTCCAGCGGCAGGGACAAAAAGCAACAGCTAAAAACACTAGCTCTCTTCACTCTAAACTGAGGTCCTTCAGCGGCTGCCTAGAGAGGTGCCTGATGAGAAAGCCTGAGAGCACAGTGCTCCGCACTGTGTGTTTATATACTCATATATTTATTCCATCCAGCTACAATGCTCTGCACTGTGTGTCTGTGTATATACACTACCGTTCAAAAGTTTGGGGTCACTTAGAAATTTCCTTATTTTTGAAAGAAAAGCACTTTTTTTCAATGAAGATAACTTTAAACTAATCAGAAATACACTCTATACATTGCTAATGTGGTAAATGACTATTCTAGCTGCAAATGTCTGTTTTTTGGTGCAATATCTACATAGGTGTATAGAGGCCCATTTCCAGCAACTATCACTCCAGTGTTCTTATGGTACAATGTGTTTGCTCATTGCGTCAGAAGGCTAATGGATGACTAGAAAACCCTTGTGCAATCATGTTAGGTCTGCAATGCTGTAATTGCTGCAAATGGAGGATTCTTTGACGAAAGCAAAGTTTGAAGGAAAAAATTATTATTTCAAATACAAATCATTATTTCTAAACTTGTCAATGTCTTGACTATATTTTCTATTTATTTTACAACTCATGGTGGTAAATAAGTGTGACTTTTCATGGAAAACACAAAATAATTGTCTGGGTGACCCCAAACTTTTGAACGGTAGTGTACATATATTTATAGTAATATGTACATATGTATATTAGCTGCTCTTGCTTTTTTTTCTTGCCTTCTGATTGTTGCTCTGAGTGTTGCTATCCCTGTGCTGTTGCAATCCTGGAATTTCCCCATTGTGGGACTAATAAAGGCTTATCTTATCTTATCTTATAACTGCCTAAACAGATCCTTCTGTACATGAACACATATTGTGGTGAATTATGTCTTTAGCGTCCGCTACAGTTCCCTATTATGTACCTAGCAGGTTAAGATGACCGAAATTCAAGAAGTCAATGACTTTATCGACTTTAATCTGTCAGCAGCCTTCAGACAAAGTAAACATGCCAACATTTGATTTCAAAATAAGAGAGGTTTTTCCTGCTGTCTGGGGAGTGAGGAGATTTCTAAAAAAAAACAACAAACCTATAAATATAAAGAAATATAACAGAAATAACGACATCCTTGGTCATTTAAGTTAATTTATTTCATTAAATACAATTTTATTAATATTTTTTCTTTGCAATCAGAGTTAAATTATTGTTCTGTTCTAACTGCAGAGTTTTGGTCAAAAATGTAAATTGCTATAAGGAAAAAGTAAAAAAAAAAAAAATTACCAGTCTGTTTCAAATTTATCTAAAAAAAAACAACAAAAAAACAGTAATTTCATTTTAAAAAACAGACAAAAATTAGTCATAAAATAATCCACAAATTTATAATAAAGTTTCAAATATACAAGAAAAGTCAATTTTACAAGAGGAAATTACAAATTTGAGGAACATGGTTTCAACTTTAGATTTACAGAGAAATGTAGAGAACTATAAGAAAATCGTTATAAATTTTTGAGAAAAACCTCAAACCTTCAAGATTGAAGTAATTACTCAAGTTTATAAGTGGGTGATCTTTGTACCCTTAACTCAACTAGAAACTTTTGGTTGTCTACTTTTAATTACTAATTTCAAAGTACTGCTTTTACAGGTAGTGATAAGTGATTTATAATTATGATCAGGTATATCATAATTATGATATACCTGATCATATGATATACTCCCGGTTTCTACAGCGCTGCACTATGTACTCTCACACCTGGATGACAAGAACACCTATGCAAGAATGCTGTTTGTTGACTTCAGCTCAGCATTCAACACAGTTATCCCCTCCAAGTTGCTCACTAAACTTGGGGACCTGGGAATCAGTACCTCCACCTGCAACTGGATCATGGATTTTCTGACCAACAGACCCCAGCATGTTAGGTCAGGCCCCAACCGTGTGTGCTCAGCCCATTCCTCTACTCCCTCTACACCCATGACTGCAGGCCTATGTATGGATCCAATTCCATCATAAAGTTCGCAGATGACACCACGGTGATTGGACTCATCAGGGACAACGACGAGTCAGATTACAGAGCAGAGGTTGAGCACTTGGCTACTTGGTGCGCTGACAATAACCTGCTCCTTAACACCAGCAAAACCAAGGAGCTCATAGTGGACTACAGGAAGGAGAGGGAAGAGACACATGACCCCATCCATATCAATGGCATAGCTGTTGAACGTGTCCCCAGCTTCAAATTCCTGGGGACCCACATCTCGGAGGACCTGTCCTGGTCAGTTAACACCACCAGCCTGATCAAGAAAGCCCATCAGCGCCTCTTCTTCTTGAGGACACTGAAGAAGAACCATCTGTCAACTGACATCCTGGGCAACTTCTACCGCCATGTGATAGAGAGCACCCTGACCAACTGTATCACAGTCTGGTATGGGAGCTGCTCTGTTGCTGACCGCAAGGCGCTGCAGCGGGTGGTGAAAACCGCCCAACGCATCACAGGGACTCCATTTCCAGTTATAGAGGACGTCTACAGGAAAAGATGTCTGCGCCGGGCATGCAGCATTCTTAGGGACTCCAATCATCCTGCTCATGGACTGTTCCAGCTTCTCCCCTCCAGAAGACGTTTCAGAAGCCTTCGGACTAGAACCAGCAGGTTTAGGAACAGTTTCTTTCCAACAGCTGTCACGTTATTGAACTTAGTTCCCCGCTGACTCTCTTACCATCATCTCTTACCATCCTCACCTGTACATAACTGCATAACTACATAACTACATCTAACTTATTGCACATTTTTTGCACATAACAGTACTCTTAACTTTCTGCACTGCTGCATATATTTGCATATATTTGCTTAAATTGCACATAATGTTAATTACCGTATATACTGCACTGCTGTCCTTTGCACTTCTGATTGGATGCTAAACTGTGTTTCGTTACCTTGTATTCATACATGTGTAATGACAATAAAGTTGAATCTAATCTAATCTAATCTAATATAGATTATTTAATTTGTATTAAAGTATCGGAACCTGAGATTTACTCCAGGTCCACACGCAGGAAAAGTTTATAGCAAACACTCGTCGGGGCACCAGCACACCTCTTTAGTGAGCACTTTTAGTCATTAATTTCACTTTATACCAGTTTAATCACTCAATAGATTAATTAATAATCAGTCTCAAAATTTTAGTGAATTCGATACTGGGGCTTTGAAACCAGACTCAGAATGAAATATATTCCCAACAACTTCTCTCATTTTCATGGATTTATTAAATGTAATGATGATTAAAGGACATTGAAATGATTTACATTAACCATTAAATTAAACTTGTAAATGATAGAGTAACAATGTGAACATTTGCAGAACCAGGGTGAAAATGTAAGCTGAATTTAGATCAGTTTGAAGTTAATGGATTATGGAAAACTGAATGCAAATTTATGGGGAAAATTGAACTAATTATATGGAAAATTCTGGATTACCCTTAAGAAAATGAAAACGGAATTTTAATGAAAAGAGGAGTTATATTAATTGCTCTTTAATTTTGTATCTGATCAGATACTGAATTATTCTCAAATCTCAGACATTTTATTCAGCAGATGAATAAAGAATGCGGCTCATGTGACCCATGGCGTGGTGGAGATCTTTCTTCTTGAAGCTTTAGTTGGTAGATGGCACCAAAACCAGAATATCTTGTCAGCAGATATTCGGACAAGGTACGGCAGCTTCCAAAGACTACAGTCACAAGATGAGGTTTTGACTGTTGGGCTGAGGTGCAGCGAAGATGACGGTGTTTTCTTCAGGCAGTGTAATGGCGAGCTGCGTCGAGGCTGTCATGGGTCAGTGGCTTCTCCCAAGGGAATTCAAGAATAATTACAAAATCTGATCCCAATACGAAATTAAACAACAACTTTCTGACTTAGTGGAGTGAAAACAGCGTCTAGTGTGGAGGTGGTCAATATAAAAATAAAAATAAAGTCAAAATTAAAAACGGTAAGTTTAAAGAAAGTTTAACAGGAGGAAGTTATAAAAATAGATGTCTAGGAGCAGAAGTTTGACTCCGAATTAGGATTTGAGCTCAGGAAAGAAAAGAATTAATTCCTAGACATTTAAAGAAAAACATTAAAATACACAGAAGTGTACACAAACGCAATATTTCATGTTCTCTGCTCTGAGGTGATTGTAGAAAAAGCATGTGCGAGAAGTCTCCTTTGTTCTATGGCAGTGAAGTGATCTCTTTGTTCTCCTGTGGTGCTCTGCCATGAATGTGAAGAGAAGAAGAAGAAGAAAAGAGGGCTGAAAAGAGGGTGTCTCTCCTCTTTATCTGCAGACAACTTTCACGGGCTTCCGGGGATTGGCAGGAGCCCCAGCCAATAGTCTTCCTTCACGGGCGGGTTTTATGAACTTTAGTCCAATGAACAGGCTTTTGTCTGTAAGGAACCAATGGAATGAAAGAGCTGGAGCCAAGCATAGGCTGGGTGGTGATTGGCTGATACCGGTCCTCACAGGATGACACACACTTTTAATACACTGGGGATTCCTTAACTTACTGATGTATAAAGTCTAAGCTAGCTTTAGTGATTCATGCAGCTTTATAACTAGTGCTTTTAAATTAACATGCAAGAATAAACATTCATTGGAACATTTTAACATGCACATATTTAAAATCAAGGATTAATATACATTTCAAACCCACTGATTGTCCACAGAATATCAAAGTCCCACCGAGACAGTGATCTTCAACAAATGGTGTCCTTAGAATTGTCCTGAGAAATGAAACTTGAAGAGTTAATTTCAGTTCAAAACTTGTACAGTCTAGTTTGAGTGAGTGTCTACACCATAGAGTGAGTGTCTACACCATAGACGTCCACCAGGGGTAGTGTCGAGCTGTGGCCAATTCAAAGCCTTAGTCAATGCCTTTAAGGTTTTATGGTATGCCTGTTGAATATAAACCTATCTTAGTTGAGGAAGTCCCCAAGTTATTTATGATGTGAGTTAATAGATTGAGAGCATTCCTTAGCTTTGCTCAACAAAGGAATGTTGGTTCAGTTGTGGTCCTGAGATGAAAAAGCAGTTCTTGACTGGCCTTTTCCTGGGTGAAACAGTGTCTTTAAGATGAAGAATAATTTTATTAATGAGCCAAAGCAAGATGATGCTACATACATGAGTAGAATTTCTGGTTTCTATACCCACCTGATCATATAATTTAAGTATGCATGAGTACATTACTATTATGAATGTTTCTTTCCCTTCCCTACTCTCTCAATGGAAAAAAAAGAAACACTAGAATAAAAATACAAAAAATACACATATTTTTGTCATTTATGTAAACCATGTAAAAACCACTCAGCTTACCATCCACAATCTGTAGGATTGGTGGAACGCACAAATAGGACCATTAAAGAAAGGCTGAGAAAAACAATGGCAGAAACAGGAAAAAATTGGATACACTGCCTACCCTTAGTTCTGTTATACATAAGAATAGTTCCCACCAAAAGGGGGGTTGTCCCCATTTGAAATAATGTATGGCAAACCTTATCTACTCTCACCATTAAGGCCATTTAATTCAGGTGATGAGGAGGTGTGCTTAGCAGATTACATACGAAGAATGTTGACTGACAGAGATATTGTTCATGCTGCTCTTCCAGGAGGGACCACGGTGAAGCAACCATCTTGGCCAAACCAGGGGATCTGGTCCTTATCAAAGTCATCAAAAAGAAAAACTGGGCTGACGCTCCCTGGCAAGGACCACATAAAGTCATCCTGGTGACACCAACAGCCGTGAAAGTCGAAGGACGTGAGTCTTGGGTGCATTTGACACATTGCAAATTTTACCCTGCTCAAAACCCTCAGCAAGAGACTGTTTAATCCCCATTACAAACTATATCCATCCATCCATCCATCTTCTACCGCTTTTCCGGAGGTCTGGGTCACGGAGGCAGCAGTTCAAGCAGAGAAGCCCAGACTTCCCTCTCCCCCGCCACCTGCTCCAGCACTTCAGAGAGGATACCAAGGCGTTCCCAGACCAGCTGGGAGACATAGTCTCTCCACCGAGTCCTGGGTCTGCCCCGGGGTTTCCTCCAAGTGGGATGTGCCTGAAACACCTCAAGTGGGAGGCGTCCAGGAGGCATCCTAATCATAGGGATGTGATTTGGGGTTTGGGAAATTTTCTAAAAATTTACCATGGGCTTGGGGAACGCAGTCCCCCAGCGGGGTCTGGGGCAGAGCCCCGGCCGGGGGGCAAGGGGGGCGAAGCCCCCCCAAGCTCCTGCGTTTTTATGATTTTTAAGTACCAGAACTGTGCTTAAATGACATAAAATAAACAGCTGAATGTCACTTATTACTGTATAATATTGACTTATGTTCCAAGAAGATAGCATTCCTAAAATACTCCAACAAGCATTATCCATCACGTGTGGCGTTAAAAATATTTTTTAAATAAAGTCCAAAACATCTTCAGCAGGCAAGATGAAGAAAAGTGAAACGTGAACTCCTGTGGCAGATAGAAAGGTCTACATTTAACCATGAGAAACTCCAGGTTAGCTGAGCAGTGTCTCCCAACAGTGACAGAGTTCGTGCACCAAGCCTTGTTAATATAAATGCATACTCCCCCACCTCTGGTCTTACCGGAGTCATCAGCTGCTCTGTCTGCCCGGAGAGTGTGCTGTCTGGCCAGCTCGACAGCACCGTCAAGTACTCCACTATGTAGCCATGTTTCCGTGAAAATCATGATATTGCAGTTCATAAGTTTCTTATTGTTGGTGATCCGAAGCCGTAGCTCACCCATTCTGTTCGCCATTGACCGTACATTAGCGAGGAAAATGCTGGGTAGAGAAAGCCGGTGCGGTGTTAGCTTTAGCTTAGCTCTTAGCCCTCCGCGCTTCCCCCGCCTTTGTTTACGGTCTCTACGCCGCCTGCGAGCACTTCCGGTCGGCCGGGTAGCTTACCTAGTGTCGGGTGTTCTCCAGCGCTCAGGGATGAAACGTAGGTTGCTCATAAAAAGGTTGTTATTTTGTAATCCAATGTCCAAAAGTTAATTTCGGGTGTAGGATGTAAAAGCGAAGCTGTTCTGAACGAACAGACCTGAAATGAGCAGAAATATTGCTGCTAATCCGCAAAATCTGAAGAGACGCTGAGCCTTGCGTTGTGCACGCACCACCATCTGGTCTGAAAATTTTTGGAAGATAAAAAAAGCAGAATTCCGCGAATTAGCGGAAAAATCACATCCCTATAATCAGATGCCCATACCACCTCAAATGACTCCTTTCAATGTGGAAGAGCAGCGGTTCTACTCTGAGCCTCTCCCGGATGACTGAGCTCCTCACCCTATCTCTGAGGGTGAGTCCAGCAATCCTACGGAGAAAGCTCATTTCAGCCGCTTGTATCCGCGATACACACAAACTATATCCCACAAAAAATCCTCAACAAGTGATTAACTGTTTAACCGTTTCTCTATAAAAGTGTTGACTGACGGTGCCCTTGTTCGTGTCCAGCAATGGCTTGTATAGTGAAACAACTGTTATTTAACATGGAGAGACAAAATGCCAGAGAGAGAAGGTTGGCAGCAGAAGGATGTGAATGGTACACCTGTTTTTTCATCATCATCATCATCATCATCATCATCATCATCCTTGTGGTGACATTTTTGTTTTGGGTATTTTTAGCGACACCACTACCTATCTATCATAGGGCTAGGTACATTACTCACACATATCATGACTGGCTAGAAGGACCAGACTATGAGGACCATGTTTATGCTGGTAATGTGTGGTGGAAGTATGCTAATGCAGCCAAAACAGCTAATCGTTCACATTGTTATGCGTGTTCTTTGCTCCCACTCTCAGCTGGTCAAATCTCTGTTCCTGCTAAACCAATGGAACTATCAGCAGCTGTTTGTTTCTTGCAAGAGGCTATGTATGGAAATAGTACAGCAAGCATTAATTTGAATCACACCTGTCACATTGCCTATGACTCCACTGACCGGCGACACGATGACAACCCTTACTCTGTGAAGGCAAGATTAACCTCGCCGGGGAATTTTTTCTTTTGTCTAAAAGGGTGTGGAAATGTCTCTTTGGGCAGTTTATCGTTTTCCAGGTGTGCAACGGTATATAGTACATCTTGCCTCTGTACTGCTACCTGCCGGACCGGCATACTGGGCAAAAGCTGTCCCGAAGATCCTTTTTGTCACTCTAGAAGCCTGGAAGGCGATATCACCCTGCAAGAGCTCTGTAGTGCTGCAATTTGTGATTCTCACAAGTATGGCATGCATATGGTGACAGGGGGTTGGTGGCTGTGTGACCATCGTGCCTACTCACACCTGCACATGAATTGGGGAGGGGTGTGTGCCCTCGTAGTGGTGACTAACCATACCATCATATTGTCAGCAGGACAGGCGGGCAGGGTGAAGAGAGATGTCTCTTTTGCACTGCATGATCCCATCTGGGGCACAGATGTGCCGAAAGAATTCAAATTAGAAACTACTGGGCAGAAGGTACTTCATTCCCTGTTTCCTTGGGTGGGAGTGGCTAAGAACACCTTGTGGATTGAAACAACTAATTATAGATGACAGTCATTTGTGAATTCTTCTTTGTCTGCTTTTTCTGGTATAAATGAGGAATTAACAGCTCTTAGACTTATGCTGACCCAAAATAGAATGGTTCTTGATCAAATACAGTAACTGTCGCCCGAGGGGGCGTGTGTACAATTGTAGGTGATTATTGTTGTACTTTTATCCCTGAAAATGATGCAGGTGGTCACGTGATTGCCTCAGCCATACAGAACCTGACTGCTTTGCAGGCTGCTATGGCCAAGGACAATGTTACTGATAAACATATCTGGTTAAGTTGGTTACTCTCTTCATGGAGAAGTCTCATCATGAGCCTGATTTTTGTGGTATTATTTTTGGCCTTTTCTTGTGTCATTCCCTGCATCCGTAGTATGATGATGAGACTTGTGCATGTTAACTTAGTGATGTACCACAGAGCAGTTGCTGGGGATGGTGGGGATGATGAACAAACAGTGTGAGCTCAAGGTGTCTCTCCATGACACAAGTACAGAATAAAAGTATAACTGACATGCAGAAAACCAAAAGGAGATGCATGATCATGATATGAAGTTGAAATGTACTACCTCTGAATACATTTATGAAGTTTGAAACATTATTTTTACTTTTATTTTTTTATTTATGTTACGCTTATTTCTGTTTTTTACATTTTATTATTGTTTTATTGTTTGTTTGTTTTTATACAAGCTGAAATAACACACATATATCCTTATATCTTAACTATTATTTTATCATCATTCTGATTTCACTGTTTTTACCATTGATTACTTTCATCATTAATTAATGAGTTTTATTGTTCCACTTCTCCTCCTAAAGGACTAAAACGTTAGCCGGTGCCTGGGGCAGCAGGGCCAATGGCGAACTTTCCCGGTCACTAGCTAGTTAGGATCTGTTGCATGCAAATGCACTGGAGCTTAGCATAGCTGCCAGATGGGGTTTTAGATGCCATAAATTGTTCTTTTATGGCATGGCATCAAAGGGGGGAGAATGAGAAAAGTTTCATATTTGTGATTTGCTTTGTCTCAGAGTCTGTGTGAAAGTGCTAAAGATGCTGATGCGGCTGTACTTTGTTATCACTTTGTTTTAGTTCACTTGTACTGTTTCTGTGTGACTAGTGCTGAGTGAGTGTCACGGTTCCTGAGAAAGAGATAATCTGTACACCAAGTTTTGACCAGATGTACTGAACCAATCATCATGGACATTCTCTCCTTCACCTCTCAGATAACGAAGGGCTTAAAGGACTAAGCGATGTGTGTTTGAGTCAGAATGATGCGTGAATAGGCTCTGAGACTGTTTTTGTATTGTTCTCCACTGGCCAGTGTAATTAAATTTGCTGAGACTTTGATCCTGCCTGATTCTTGACTGAAGGTTAAGAATAATTTTTCTAACACTTACGAACATATGTAATTTCTTAATTTTTTATATTGAATAAATTTGCAAAAATCTAAAAAAAACAAACAAAACAAAACACTTTTTTCACGTTGTCATTATGGGGCACTGTGCGTATAATTTTGAGGAAAAAAATGAATTTACGCCATTTTGGAATAAGGCTGTAACAGAACAAAATGTGGAAAAAGTGAAGCCCTGTGAATACTTTCCAGATGTGTTGTACAGACTGCTGCAGCTATAGCAGTAATTAGAGGTATACATACAGTGGGGAAAAAAGTATTTAGTCAGCCACCAATTGTGCAAGTTCTCCCACTTAAAAGATGAGAGAGGGCTCCAATTTTCATCATAGGTATACCTCAGCTATGAGAGACAAAATGAGAAAAAAAAAAATCCAGAAAATCACATTGAAGGATTTTTAATGAATTAATTGGTAAATTCCTCGGTAAAATAAGTATTTGGTCAATAACAAAAGTTCATCTCAATACTTTGTTATATACCCTTTGTTGGCAATGACAGAGGTCAAACGTTTTCTGTAAGTCTTCACAAGGTTTTCACACACTGTTGCTGGTATTTTGGCCCATTCCTCCATGCAGATCTCCTCTAGAGCAGTGATGTTTTGGGGCTGTCGCTGGGCAACACAGACTTTCAACTCCCTCCAAAGATTTTCTATGGGGTTGAGATCTGGAGACTGGCTAGGCCACTCCAGGACCTTGAAATGCTTCTTACGAAGCCACTCCTTCGTTGCCCGGGCAGTGTGTTTGGGATCATTGTCATGCTGAAAGACCCAGCCACGTCCATCCATCCATCCATCTTCTACCGCTTTTCCGGAGGTCCGGGTCGCGGAGGCAGCAGTTCAAGCAGAGAAGCCCAGACTTCCCTCTCCCCAGCCACCTGCTCCAGCTCTTCAGAGGGGATACCAAGGCGTTCCCAGACTAGCTGGGAGACATAGTCTCTCCACCGAGTCCTGGGTCTGCCCCGGGGTCTCCTCCCAGTGGGACGTGCCTGAAACACCTCAAGTGGGAGGCGTCCAGGAGGCATCCTAATCAGATGCCCATACCACCTCAACTGACTCCTTTCAATGTGGAGGAGCAGCGGTTCTACTCTGAGCCTCTCCCGGATGACTGAGCTCCTCACCCTATCTCTGAGGGTGAGTCCAGCAATCCTACGGAGAAAGCTCATTTCAGCCGCTTGTATCCGCGATCTCGTTCTTTCGGTCATTACCCAAAGCTCGTGACCATAGGTGAGAGTAGGAACGTAGATTGACTGGTAAATCGACAGCTTTGCCTTAGAACTAAGCTCCCTCTTCACCACAACAGACCGGTACAACGTCCGCATCACTGCAGATGCTGCTCCAATCCGTCTGTCGATCTCTCGCTCCATTTTCCCCTCACTCGTGAACAAGACCCCAAGATACTTAAACTCCTCCACTTGGGGCAGGAGCCTGTCCCCAACCCGGAGAGGACAATCCACCTTTTTCCGGCTGAGGACCATGGACTCGGACTTGGAGGTGCTGATTCTCATCCCAGCCGCTTCACACTCAGCGGCAAACCGTCCCAGCAAGAGCTGTAGGTCATTGCTGGATGAAGCCAACAGGACAACATCATCTGCAAACAACAGAGATGAGATCCTGTGGTCACCAAGCATGACACCCTCCATTCCCTGGCTGCGCCTAGAAATCCTGTCCATAAAAATTATGAACAGGACCGGTGACAAAGGGCAGCCCTGGCGGAGTCCAACTCTCACTGGGAATGACTCCGACCGAGTGTTGGCAATGCGAACTAAACTCTCACAACGGTCGTACAGAGACCGAATAGCTCGTAACAACAAGCCCGATACCCCATACTCCCGAAGCACCCCCCACAAAAATCCACGAGGGACGCGGTCAAATGCCTTCTCCAAGTCCACAAAACACATGTAAACTGGTTGGGCAAACTCCCACGAACCCTCAAGAATTCTCGAGAGGGTAAAGAGCTGGTCCGATGTGCCACGGCCAGGACGAAAACCACATTGCTCCTCCTGAATCCGAGGTTCGACCAACGGCCGGACTCTCCTCTCCAATACCTTGGCATAGACCTTCCCAGGGAGGCTGAGGAGTGTGATCCCTCTAAAGTTGGAGCACACCCTCCGGTCCCCTTTTTTGAAGAGAGGAACCACCACCCCGGTTTGCCATGCCAAAGGCACTGCCCCCGACCTCCACGCAATGTTGCAGAGGCGTGTCAACCATGACAACCCAACAACATCCAGGGCCTTGAGGTACTCGGGGCGAATCTCGTCCACCCCCGGGGCCCGGCCACCAAGGAGATTTTTAACCACCTTGGCGACCTCAGCCCCTGTGATAGGCGAGTCATCCCCCTCGTCCCCAAACCCTGCTTCCTCTGTGGAAGGCGTATCAGTGGGATTGAGGAGATCCTCGAAGTATTCCTTCCACCGCCCGACGATATCCCCAGTTGAAGTCAACAGTGTCCCATCCGCACCATACACAGTGTGGACGGGGAGCTGCTTTCCCCTCCTGAGCCGCCGAACAGTTTGCCAGAATCTCTTTGAAGCCGACCGAAAGTCTTGTTCCATGGCCTCACCGAACTCCTCCCATACCCGGGTTTTTGCTTCAGCAACCACCCGAGCTGCACTCCGCTTGGCCTGCCGGTACACCTCAGCTGCTTCGGGAGTCCCACAAGCCAACCAAGCTTGATAGGACTCCTTCTTCAGCTTAATGGCCCCCCTCACCACTGGTGTCCACCACTTGGTTCGGGGGTTGCCACCACGAGATGCACCGACCACCTTGCGGCCGCAGCTCTGGGCTGCCGCTTCAACAACAGAGGTGGAGAACATGGCCCATTCAGACTCCATGTCTCCAGACTCCCTCGGAATGTGGTTGAAGTTCTTCCGGAGGTGGGAGTTGAAGACCTCCCGGACAGGGGCCTCAGCCAGACGCTCCCAGCACACCCTCACTATACGTTTGGGTCTACCAGGTCTGAATGGCTTCCTCCCCTGCCATCGGATCCAACTCACCACCAGGTGGTGATCAGTTGACAGCTCTGCACCTCTCTTTACTCGGGTGTCCAAGACATACGGTCGCAGGTCTGATGATACGATAACAAAATCGATCATCGACCTGCGGCCTAGGGTGTCCTGGTGCCAGGTGCACATATGGACACCCTTATGCTTGAACATGGTGTTCGTTATAGACAGACTGTGGTTAGCACAGAAGTCCAATAACTGAACACCACTCGGGTTCAGATCGGGCAGGCCGTTCCTCCCAATCACCCCCCTCCAGGTTTCACTGTCGTTGCCCACGTGCGCATTGAAGTCCCCCAGTAGGACAATGGAGTCTCCAGGAGGAGCACCCTCCAGCACCCCAGTCACAGACTCCAAAAAGGGTGGGTACTCTGAAACATCATTTGGTGCATAGGCACAAATGATGGTCAGGACCCGTTTCCCAACCCGAAGGCGCAGGGAAGCAACCCTTTCGTCCACCGGGGAAAACTCCAATATAGAGGCAGCAAGGTGGGGCGATACAAGAATACCTACCCCTGCTCGTCGCCTCTCGCCCGGGGCAACTCCAGAAAAGGCCAAGCTCCAGCCCCTCTCCAGGAGACTGGTTCCGGAACCGGAGCTGTGTGTTGAGGTGAGGCCAACTATATCTAGCCGGTATCGCTCAATCTCGTACACCAGCTCAGGCTCCTTCCCCACCAGAGAGGTGACATTCCACGTACCAAAAGCCAGTTTAGAAAGCTTGGGATCAGTCCGCCAAGGTCTCCGCCTTTGACTGCCACCTAATCCACATAGCACCGGACTTCCATGATCCCTCCTGCAGGTGGTGAACCTACTGGAGAGACCCAGCCACGTTTCATCTTCAATGCCCTTGCTGATGGAAGGAGGTTTTCACTCAAAATCTCACGATACATGGCCCCATTCATTCTTTCCTTTACATGGATCAGTTGTTCTGGTCCCTTCCCAGAAAAACAGCCCCAAAGTATGATGTTTCCACCCCCATGCTTCACAGTAGGTGTGGTGTTCTTTCTCCTCCAAACACGAGAAGTTGAGATTTTACCAAAAAGTTGTATTTTGGTTTCATCTGACCATATGACATTCTCCCAATCCTCTTCTGGATCATCCAAATGCTCTCTAGCAAACTTCAGATGGGCCTGGACATGTACTGGCTTAAGCAGAGGGACACGTCTGGCACTGCAGGATTTGAGTCCCTGGCGGCGTAGTGTGTTACTGATGGTAGCCTTTGTTACTTTGGTCCCAGCTCTCTGCAGGTCATTCACTAGGTCCCCCCGTGTGGTTCTGGGATTTTTGCTCACTGTTCTCATGATCATTTTGACCTCACGGGGTGAGATCTTGCGTGGAGCCCCAGATCGAGGGAGATTATCAGTGGTCTTGTATGTCTTCCATTTTCTAATAATTGCTCCCACAGTTGATTTCTTCACACCAAGCTGCTTACCTTGCAGATTCAGTCTTCCCAGCCTGGTGCAGGTCTACAATTTTGTTTCTGGTGTCCTTTGACAGCTCTTTGGTCTTGGCCATAGTGGAGTTTGGAGTCTGACTGTTTGAGGTTGTGGACAGGTGTCTTTTATACTGATAATGAGTTCAAACAGGTGCCATTAATACAGGTAATGAGTGGAGGACAGAGGAGCCTCTTAAAGAAGAAGTTACAGGTCTGTGAGAGCCAGAAATCTTGCTTGTTTGTAGGTGACCAAATACTTATTTTACCAAGGAATTTACCAATTAATTCATTAAAAATCCTTCAATGTGATTTTCTGGATTTTTTTTTCTCATTTTGTCTCTCATAGTTGAGGTATACCTATGATGAAAATTGGAGACCTCTCTCATCTTTTAAGTGGGAGAACTTGCACAATTGGTGGTTGACTAAATACTTTTTTGCCCCACTATATGAAGTTAAGTCTAATATTCATTTGTAGTTTATCTTGTCAAATGTGCTTGATTCAATAATTATTTTTGTACTGCTGTTTCTTTTCTTCTTTTTTCATTTTAATATTGTTTTTATTTGTATTGTGATTTATAATTCTTACATTTATTACTAATTGTTTTCATTGTAGTATAGTAAATATTTAACCCTGCAGTTGCATACACCTTTTACTTGACAGAGAAAATGTAGACTACATACATATATTTCCATCTGAGGTCTCTCAGCAGCAGAGTAAAACATTACATTAAAAGGCAATACATAATCTAAAATACAGTAATGCAGTACACATAGCATAACAAATACTGTAGGACCTAGTTAAGGCCAAATGAAAGATTGGTCTTCTTTCATCCATTATTTAATGCAGCACTCAAAGTTTTTAAAAGTACTGCACTCTGATCTCACCACTGTTCGTAGTTCACAGTGCATGGTGAAATCTGTAATATGAAAAACATGGAAGGCTCACACAGTCTTGGATCTTTTCACTGCAAGGAAACTGCATACCTTCAGTACAGGTGAGCTCAGTCTGGTGCTTCAGCTGCTGGAATCTAAGAGCAACGCCCAACTGCAGATCCATTAAAAACACTTAAAAACCATTTAAAAGCTGCGGTCATGTCAAACATTAATCTAGGAAGCTTATAAAATGTCAAGATTTATAAGAAGTGTTGACGACTTTCAGAAAAGCCTAAGATTGTGAGTTGAATCACAGCACCATTCAGCCACCTTTCAGTTCTGTAAAGCTACTAGTACGCAGTAAATGTGTCGTGAGCTCTGAGGGAGTCAGGGGATCATGAGCTTCTTTTCTTTTCAGTGAGTGGTAGGCTGCTGAAGCTCCAGTAAAACAGTGTAAATCAGTGAACAAATATTTTGAATTAATCTTTATAGTGAATAGACTGAAGTGATCAGTCTGTTGTAATCAACTGTGGATCCCAACGGTAATAAATTAGTTTTTCTAGTATAACTAAATCTTTAATGTGATGTCCTATTTTTTTTTGTATCAGAAAATGCTGCTTCACCTTCCACATCCAATATCTTCCAGCGTGGGTCAGAATGGTTGTCTGAGAGGCTGGATAGATCGCAATCAGGTGTCCATCGCTGCAGCACGTCTTCTCGACGAATCAGCAACACAGACTCACTGCAGAGCCGCTGGTGCATCTCTCTCTCGCTCACTAGAACGCACCAAAAAGCGGAGTTTATGCCTCTTAAAGACAAAAAGCAATTTTCCCATTTCCTTTACTCACCGAAATCTAAAGGGTTGGTCATAAAAACACAGTAGGGCGTAACAGCGAATATGAGCTGATGGTGCCAGGCGTCAGGCACCTCCTCACCCTCGGGGACCCCCACCTGCAAGTTCATGGTTGCCACGGGGACCGCGCCCTTTCGGATCCACCGTGCGATCCAGGGTACCAGTCGAACCCAGCGGCGTGGGTGAAAGTGGAAGAAGCGGCCCATCACCTTCCCCTCACTGGATTCCTGAGCTCCCTGGATGAGCTGAGTGTGAGTCGCACCTGCAAGCAGGGAAATTAAAGACCCAGTGTTAAATATCCGAGTCAGAACATCATGTGTGTGAAGACAGCTTGAGCTGAAATGTCAGTGTAAAAACTGTAGCAGAGCTGAAAAAGTCACTTAGGGTGTCTCCTCTGAGAGACATAAAAGTCCTAATTCGAGAAGGTACCTTTGAATTTGCCTGGCTGGCAGTGTAGCCAGCTGTCACAATGGTGGAAAAACAGCACTTAGACAGTTCACCAGTGTCATTCAGTGGGGCAGTTATGATCCCTGTTAACATCTGTGACACCTAAGATATTACGGCCCGTGAGGGAAAAAAATTAAATAAGTACATATAGAGTACTTTATGTATTAACATTTCATTTCCTCAAATGTCAAGGAACAGCTTGTTAGTGAGGGAAATTCGGATCTCATACCAACTGCCTAATTGCCAGGCAGTTTCGACAGGCTTTTAAACTCACATGGATACACAAATCTGAAGGTAATTTTAGCGTGTTTTATAGTCTTAACAACCATAAGTAATGCTCACACACTGATGACACAATAGGGATAATGTGTGGGTGCAGTTTCACTGGGAACAACCCTCATCTCTAAATTAAAAAAAAAATCCTCACAGTCTTTAATGCAGGCAGTGGTTAGCACTGTTGTTTCACAGCAAGATTGTCTGGGTTCAACTTCAGGTAGGGCCCTACTGACTGTCTAATCAATAGGTCTTCTCCACCAAAATGGTTCCGGTGCTTAACTCGAGCCAGAGCCTGATTGGCACCAGTTCTTTGGTTTTCCACCGCCTGAAGCACCATTCCCAGGCTCTCAAAAGTGGGGCTATCGTGGCCCCAACTCCTAGCTGGGCCAGCGGCAGCGCCAGTTTACATTGGTTACGTCCACGGCCATGGATATGGTTAACTGACTAGCTTCAAAATATTACTGACTGCCATGTTGCTTTCCAAACAGCGGAGCAAGCGACGGATTACAAAACCAAACAGATTTAGAACAAAGAGGAGGCACATTTCTTGGCTCTATGGACATGAGCAGAAGTACAAGATAAGCTGGAGGGGCCACTCATCTGATGAACTGTTCTGGAGGACAGGCCAACCAGCCTGACCATCTTAACTGCCACGGTTGAATTTGTACAACAAACTGCTCAAAACGCACTGGTAAGTGTATTGTCTTTAAAATGCCAAAAGTTAACAAATATATATATATATACACACATATACACTACCGTTCAAAAGTTTGGGGTCACTTAGAAATTTTCTTATTTTTGAAAGAAAAGCACTGTTTTTTTCAATGAAGATAACTTTAAACTAATCAGAAATACACTCTATATGCTGGACGCCATGGCGACTGCAGCTTAACACTGAAGCTCTCAGACCCAATCCAGGATAACACCTTGAAAATCAAACTTAACGGATTTTTGGAGGAGTGAAAATCAAAAGACAAAATCATCATGTCTAAAGGAAAACAGAAGAAACTGAAATTCTCCAGGCCAGGACACGTATCGGCCGGAGAATCTGAACTGGAAGATCTCCGTTCAGAAGACGAGGAACTGGTGATAGCTAACAAAAAGGTTAGCCTGAAATCACTATTTGAGGAACTACGACAATTTCACCGAGAAGTTACGGCCGAATTTCGGGAATTCAGAGAAGAATTGAAAAGGACAAACAGCAGAGTGGACCAGGCCGAGAACCGAATCTTGGAAACAGAGGAACGAATAAAAGTGCTCAAAGATTCTGTGCTGGACCTACGCAAAAGACAAGCATCTATAGAAGCTAAGCTAGCCAACCAAGAAGGAAAACAAAGAAGAGACAACATAAGAATTCATGGTCTGACAGAAGGAGCCGAAAACGGTTTTAACTCAATGGCAGAATGCGTGGAATCCTTACTAAGAGAGAAATTGGATATTCCACAAACCACCGACTTGAAGATAGAAAAGGCACATCGTTCATTAGCCGCTAGGCCGGCGGCGGAAGCGCCCCCACGTTCGGTGTTGGTAAGATTTTCCAATTTCAAAATAAAACAAGAGGTTGTAAGACTGGCCTGGCAGAAAAAAGGATTTATGCACCAGGAGAGAAAAGTCTACGTGGAACACGATTACGCCCCGGAGGTCCTTAAAAAGCGCAGGGAATACAATGACGCGAAAAAGGTGTTAAGAGAGAAGAAATTGCGCTTTCAGACTCCATTTCCTGCGAAGTTAAGGGTCTTCTACGGCGAAGAAACGTGTCTCTATAATTCGGCGGAAGAAGCAACAGCTGACATGGCGAAAAGAGGGCTCCCGGTAACGGTATTTAAACCCGCAGCAGACCCGAGTGAGAAGATCAAAGCGCAAACATGGACAACACAAAGACCTTCAAAATCCACGGACCAGCAGCGGGAAACCCAGCGCCAGCGCGTCGCGGATAAACTATCCGTTTTCAGGTTGGAATAGCGACCTTTTTTTTTTTTTTTTTTCTCTTGAATCAATCAGCACATCCAACCCCCCTCATACAAGGTAACAAACATTAAAGGAGATGCGTATTCAGCATGTGGTAAAACATTTCATGGAACAGTCATAATATTTGAAACAAATAAGTCTTTGTAATAAAAAAACAAAAAAAAACAAAAAAAAACTTGTTAAAATAGAAATGTGACAATAATCCACGTTCTCCTCATACTAACAAATACTGTTTTTGCGTGAATGTTTGATGTGATGGGGGTGGGAGGGTGCACACAATTTCACAGGGTTTAGGCATAAAAGGAAAAAAAAAAAAATCATTACAAGTTTGGATTGGGTTCTGAAACTCACGTTAAAAGCATGGGGCAGCTTACAGGGGTAAGAGAGGGCCCTCAACACGTAACAGAGTTTGAGGAATTTCCCTCAGGGCCTTCACTCCATCAAGGCTCTTCCAGGGTCTTTAAAAAGACCTCAGCTCAGGAAGTTCTTCTGACAGCTTTTTGTTTTAAAGTTTTATACACTATGTTCTTAATGTTTTTCTTGTTTTTAATGTTCTTTCAGTTTCTGAGTAGCACAAAAGAGGGCCACCACCCAGTTATACTAAACAAAACAACACAATGGAGAAACAGGGTGTAACCAAAATAATTTCATATAATGTAAAAGGAATCCTGAATCCAGTTAAAAGATCCAAGATTCTAGGCAAAATGAAAAAAGACAAAGCAGGAATAATATTTTTACAAGAAACCCACCTAACAGACGTGGAACACAATAAACTCAGTAGACAAGGGTTTAAAATGATCTCTTCATCTTCATATAAGTCAGGGAGGAGGAGGGGAGTAGCGACATTGATATCAACCAAAATTACATTTGAAAAAAAATCAGAACACAAAGAACATAAAGAAGGGAGATACAGTTTGGTAACTGGGCGGCTAGAGGGAGAAGATATCACCCTGCTGAATGTGTATGCTCCCCCAGGGGCTAACTGGAAATTTTATAAAAATGTATTCGACCTAATGATAACTAAAGCTCAAGGTTTAGTGATATGTGGTGGGGACTTCAATCTTAGACTGAATCCATACTGGGATGCTTCTGGTAATTCTCCACATCAAAATAACACCCAAAACAGGAAGACTCGGATGCTACTAAAAGAAATGGGAATCTGTGACGTGTGGAGGGAACTCAACCCCAGTGTAAAAGACTATACATTTTACTCAACTCCACATTCATCTTACTCAAGGATTGACTATTTTTTTATGTTTAATAGAGACATTGGAAGAGTAAAAACATGTAAAATAGGACTGATGGATCTCTCTGACCACAGTCCGATCTACATGGACTTAAATATCCAAAAATACACAAATAATACATTTTCTTGGAGGTTAAATTCAAATGTCCTGAAAGGACCATTGAAAGATGAATTGGAATCAGATATTCTCAGATATTTGGAAGATAACGATAATGGAGAAGTATCCCCTTTAATACTGTGGGATGCATGCAAAGCTGTAATAAGAGGAAAGATTATTGCAAAACTGGCAACCCAAAAGAAACTAAGACAAGAAAAACTATCCACATTAGAGTCAGAACTTAGGAACCTAGAAAAAGAACACAAAGGCAACACTCATTCTACTGACTCGCTCAAGATTAAGGAAATTAAAAACCAAATAAATGAGATCTACACAATAGAAATCCAGAAGAAACTTACATTTTTGAAACAAAAATACTATGAAGCAGGCAGTAAATCGGCAAAATTGCTAGCCTATAAATTGAGGAAACATCAAACAGAAAGAGCAATCTACAAAATCAGAGACCCAGTATCAAAGGAAATAAAATTCAGAATTCAGGATATTCTTAAAAGCTTCGAGAATTACTATAAGAACTTATACACCCACAAAAAACATAAAAACGCATCCGAGGCATTCCTAAACACATTAAACCTTCCCCAACTTACGGAGTCACAAAATAAAACACTACTGTCAGAAATACATCCTAAAGAATTGGAAAAAGCAATTATGAAACTTAAAGCTAACAAATCCCCAGGAGCTGATGGCTATACAGCAGAGTGGTACAAAACCTTTAAACAGCAACTATCTCCTCTCCTCCTGAAAACATTTAATTATGTCCTCCACACAGGGAAAATCCCCCCCTCCTGGAGAGAAGGGGTCATTGCAGTTATACCTAAACCTGAAAAGGATAAACTAGAGTGCTCCAACTACAGACCAATCAGTGTACTAAATCAGGACTATAAGCTTTTTTACCATTATCCTTGCCAAAAGGTTAGAAAATATACTGACAGACCTAATTCATTTAGACCAAACAGGTTTTATAAGACAAAGACAGACACAAGACAACATTCGACGCACTTTACACATAATTCATCATATAAAAAAATATAACTTAAATGCAGTCATATTGGGATTAGATGCTGAAAAAGCATTCAATTCGGTTGACTGGTCTTTTCTATATAGAATCTTATCCAGTTTCAATTTTCATAACAACTTCATTAGAACTATACAGGCATTATATAAAAAACCAACAGCTAAAATAAGGATTAACGGTAATTTATCATCATCTTTTGAACTGGAAAGAGGATGTCGTCAGGGCTGCCCCCTGTCTCCACTGCTCTTTGCAATCTTCATAGAACCTCTGAGCCAATGGATAAGACAAAATCAAAAAATTCAAGGTATTACACTTGGTCAGAAGGAACATAAAATAGCACTCTTTGCTGATGACATTTTAATATACCTAGGGCAGCCGGACACTTCTTTACCAGAACTAACCTCAGTTTTTTCAGAGTATGGAGATTTATCGGGGTACAAATTAAACATGCATAAAACCCAAGTTTTAACATTCAACTATGACCCAAATCATTATTCACTAAGCAAACTCAAAACTAACTGGGAGTCGGAATCTATGAAATATCTGGGGGTCAATATCCCGAAACAACTCAACAAAATTATATCACTAAACGATGATCCACTGGTGACAAAAATAAAATCTGACCTAGCAAGATGGAATATGATACCATTCTTGGGTACTGCACAAAGAATTGAAGCAGTCAAAATGAATATACTTCCACGTCTTCTATACCTTTTCCAAACAATACCGGTAGAACCTCCCAAAAAAACATGGCAGGAGCTGGACAGAAGGATCTCAAGATTCATATGGCAGGGCAAGAGACCTAGAATCAGATATAGAACCCTACAGCTAAACAAAGACAAAGGTGGGCTCGCTCTGCCAAATATCAGTGACTACTTTAAAGCCGCACAAATTAAAACTTTAGTAGAGATATGTAACCCAGTCTACACTGCACAATGGAAGGAGATCGAATGCCAAATAACAAGTGACATCCCCCTACAGGCGATAATAGGGAACAATGCCTTACCTAAGCTTTTGAATAACACTAACCCGTGGATAGAGACCCCGCTAAAAATTTGGTTTAAGATAGTCAGAGAGAATCAAACTAAAGAGCCCTATCGACTTCTGCAATGGATTGCCTATGATCAGGACTTTACTCCTAATAAAACAGACACCAGATTTAAAAAGTGGAAGGAGAAAGGGCTGATAAAATATTACGATTTTTTTAAAGGGCAAATCTTAAGAAGTTTTGAAGATTTGAAAAAACAAGGCCTAATAAATCAAGACCTTTACAGGTTCTTCCAGCTTAGACACCACATAAACAATATACTTAAAAAGGAGGTTTTGGAAAGGGCCCAGTCAGGTGTTCTGAAGGTCTTCTTAATGGCATATAAAGGGATCCCAGGGATCAGATACATTTCTAAAATATACCAAGGTCTTCAAGACTTAAAAGGAGACAACACATCTTATATAAAAGAGAGATGGGAAAAAGAGGGGAATTTCACTTTACAACTGGAAATATGGGAAAAGCTAAATAAACAGCAATGGAAAAGTACCTCATCCCTGCAGTGGAGAGAATTTGGATGGAAAAACTTGGTAAGATTTTTCAGAACACCTGCACAAAACAAATTTACCCATAAGGGATTGAACTGTTGGCGCTTGTGTGGTGAAAAGACTGCAAATCATTTTCATGTGTTTTGGTCATGCCCAGTTATCCACCAATATTGGACCAATGTACAGACAATATTGGGGAAAATATTCAAAATAACAGTTCCCTTTTCTTTTGTAACTTTGTATTTGGGTTTACTACCGGACTCACTGGAAAGACGAGGAGAAAAATACTTATTCAATGTTTTAATACTGGCAAGCAAAAAAGCTCTAACTAAAAAATGGATGTTGAAGGACTGTCCTACACCTGAAGATTGGATTATCGTGATCCAAGACATTTACTCGATGGAAAAGTTGACATTCGCACTGAGACAGGACATGGATGGGTTCATGAACTTTTGGCAACCCTGGATCGCATATGTGTCTTCCATTAGATCTAATCTTTGACAAATACCATTTCAATAATGGTTCCGCTCTTTGTTCCAACGCTACTCAGATGCTCTTTTACCTTTATTTACTTACTTTTTCTTTTTGTTTGTTTTTTGCTGGTTTGTTTGTTTTTTTTGTTTTTTGTTTTTTTCTCTTTAATTTCTCTTTTTCTTTCACTTTAAAAAAAAAAAGGGGTGTTGTAAGAATTAATCTTCCAATGTTGTCAGATATCAGAAAATAAGGGAACATGTGATGAAATTGTAAACAATGCATTGCTGTAACGACCTGTATACCCTTTACAAAAACTTAAATAAAAAAAAAAAAAAAAAAGAAATACACTCTATACATTGCTAATGTGGTAAATGACTATTCTAGCTGCAAATGTCTGGTTTTTGGTGCAATATCTACATAGGTGTATAGAGGCCCATTTCCAGCAACTATCACTCCAGTGTTCTAATGGTACCATGTGTTTGCTCATTGCGTCAGAATTCTCCAGATTACTTCAAAAAATTAACAGCTAGAATGCCAAAGGTCTGCAATGCTGTAATTGCTGCAAATGGAGGATTCTTTGACGAAAGCAAAGTTTGAAGGAAAAAATTATTTCAAATACAAATCATTATTTCTAACCTTGTCAATGTCTTGACTATATTTTCTATTCATTTTACAACTCATGGTGGTAAATAAAAGTGTGACTTTTCATGGACAACACAAAATTGTCTGGGTGACCCCAAACTTTTGAACGGTAGTGTATATCCGCTTGTATTGATATGTAACGGCCAAAGTGCGGATATTTTTTTAGTCACGCTTGTGCCTATAGTATTTTCGGTTAGCTATGCTAACAAGCTCACTGTTTTCACCATGAACGTTTCTCCTCGCCATAAAGAAATGCGTGTTTGAGAAACTAGAACAAAAATCTTAGCGCCTTACAGAATACTTTGCTAGATATTCAGTGCAAAGTATGCTGTTTGTTCAGTATCAATACTGTTTATTGTTGTCTCAAATGACGGTAGTGACATCGCCATATATCTTGAAATGCTCAAAAAATCTTAGTGTCTTACAGAATACTTTTTTATATAAAGATATCCAGTGCAAAATACGCTTTTTGTGGTATCAATACTGTGTATGAATGGATGCCTTGCGTTGTATTATGGGAGATTTTTCTACCAAAGACACTAGTAACGCCATCTTTTTTTACTATTTTGGTAATATTTCCATAATCATGAGCCATTTTTTTAAAATTTCACTTGTTTAATTGTGTTTTGTGTAACCGTATTTTATCTAATCCTCTTACTTCATTACGCAGTAGCCTGGTGGAACACCTACAATGTCATTGTACTGTACAGTACAGTGACAGTAAAGCCTATTCTATTCCTATTCTTCTATTCCATAATCAGACATGTAAGCTTTGCTAATATTGATAGTGAATAAAATTACTGTCTATGTCTGCACATTTAATGGAAGGCTTAAGTTGGACACTGCACAAACTAAAACTTTTTTTTTTTTTTTTTGTATTTACAGATTTATCACAGCTGGATGATGAGGGAGAACCAGCCAGACCTGTGGTGTCCAGCTCACCTTCACCAGCACCAAGCTTGTCCTCCTCCTGCTCTTCCTCCTCTTCTCATCACACCAGATTAGGTAATATATGTTCAGGTCATGACCCATTCACACAAAGGAGGGAGTGAATTAAACCAATTATACACTTGAATTGAATGTTGTGATGCCACTAACAGTAAATGGATGTTGAATAGAGACATTCAATCTTGGATTGACGATTCCTGCATTTTTCAGTGTGTCGTTATGTTATATTGCTTATTTTTGTATTTTAAAACAGGGAAACAGAAGTGGGACACAAACATGGACCTCCTTCTTGACTACCTGGAGAGGTCAGATGAGAGACAGCAGGAGCAGAGCAGGAGCGAGGAGCAGCTGACCTCCGCTTTGCTGCAAAGCATCCAGAAGATGGAGGACAGGACCAATACCCTTGCTGGACTGATGGGACACGTTGTCTGTGCTTGAGGGACTGCAAAGTAACTATCACAGCATTGATATTTTTGGCTGTGTGTACATAATATTTCATATGTAGCTGTCTTAAGTTTTTGAATATTTTGTAAATAAAAGCTTTCTTTCCTTAACTGTTTTTCTGCTTCTACATTAATTGTTATCCTCACACCAAACATATGCATGAAATGTAAAGCTATTTAGGACAAACAATGCAAATCCCTATAACACTGTAGTGGTGGGAAGTGAAAGTACAAGTACTGAATTACTGCACTTAAGTTCATTTTTTTCAGGTATTGGACAATATATCAGGTATTTGTGGACTTACTCATATTTTGACAACTTTTTTCACATTTTCTAAAGAACAATCAGCAACAAACTTTAAATCTATGCACTTTTCTGTGGAAAATGTTCTAAGTTGCCAGCTTCAAAAATGATAATGACTTTATATTCTTTTGACAACGTACCACATGACGTTCGTGACGTTCATTTGGTTCCAAGGTTGTCATAGCCAGGAGCGGCACTGGGGTTAAGCTCCTAGTGCTCATAAAATGCTCCTTACGGCGTGCGTCTCGAAAAGCCTCTGACAACTAAGTCCAACTCCTAGCCTGCCCGTGTGGTTTAGTCTCTAAGCCCGGCGGAACTGCTTCTACTAATAGGAGAAGGGGCGAGGGCGGATCTCTGGCGCCTTAAAACCAGATGCTTCGGGTAGATGGTGGCTCGTCAACCTGGGAAGGTAGCCCATCTAGGGGAAGGTAAACCCTGATTTCAAACCTCCGCTGCCTTGCGGCACACCCGGTCACGGGAGAGGCCTCGGGAGTCAACCCTGAGGAAAAATCCGGAGTTGGAGCCCCTAAGGCAGTTCTCTGTTGTGCTCAACATCATTCTGGCAGCTCCTGCAACGGCGCTGGTGCCAAACTATAGCAGCCCTGCTGTTCCTTTGGATTCATCAGTGACGTGGAGAGGGGGGACATGCTGCATGGGTAACATCTTGTCCTCCATGTTTTCCTGCCCAGGCTTGAATCCTACCAACGCCCAACGCTGGAAGGTAGAACACCGGTGCGCATCGGCCTGTTCAGCCACAGACAGTGCTGTTCCAGCAGAGTAGACGTTTAGGATTCTCTTCCATGGTCATCATCGACCGACGGAGGCCGACGATACATGACGTTCTATCAACTCTGGACAAGATCATTTCTGGGGAAAGTACTTTTAACTTGTACACTTTACAGTCTGTCTCTTGTTACCCCTACATGAATAAAAACTTGAATCAGTACTTTAACCAGAATAGATGACATACAAGTACAGAAGGGTATACCTTTCACAGCTCTGTAAAGGTGCCTATAAAATATATAAATACTTTAAAACAGAGTACACTGAGGACTGATTGTCAGCTGAATGTTTTATTCATTAATTATTTTGAACTACTTCACATGCGTTACATTTTGTAAATGACATGGCAGACATTAAACAGGTTACTGCTCCCCACTGTTAAAATACTCCATTAAAGCTGCCCTAATGTCATTCTACACTGGCATGGTCAGCTAGTGGGTGAACTGGAGGCTGACTGTGATCATGTGTGTCTGGGAGTCCAAAGTTGTCATCATGTTCCTCACAGATATTATCAAGTATGCAACAGGTGAGCACCATTTTCTTGCTCAGCTCCAGTTTGCAATCATTCCTTGTCAGGAGGGACCCCCATCGTCCTTTCAAGCTGCCGAAAGCCATTTCCACAACTGAATGTACATGGCTCATCTGGTAGTTGTAGTTAGGTTGTTCAGGGGTAAGTCTGCCTGTGTCCGAAAAGGCTTTCATCAGCTACTTTTGCATGGGGTCGGCTGGGTGGTGAAATCCGGTGTTGTGCCAAAAAGTGATCACCATCTGCAGGAGCCAGGAGTGCCCGCTTGTTAAAGGTGTACTGCCTGGTCTCAGTCCGCCTACATCCATCCATCCATCTTCTACCGCTTTTCCGGAGGTCCGGGTCACGGAGGCAGCAGTTCAAGCAGAGAAGCCCAGACTTCCCTCTCCCCCACCACCTGCTCCAGCTCTTCAGAGAGGATACCAAGGCATTCCCAGACCAGCTGGGAGACATAGTCTCTCCACCGAGTCCTGGGTCTGCCCCGGGGTCTCCTCCCAGTGGGATGTGCCTGAAACACCTCAAGTGGGAGGCGTCCCCCCCTCATGGATCGTCACCTTATCGTGGTGGTGGTGGTGATGGGGGGGGTTGTGTGCCCCAGTGATCCCAGGAGCTATGTTGTCCGGGGCAATTTGCCTCTGATAGGGTCACCCAAGACAAACTGGTTCTGGGTGAAGGACCAGACTAAGAACAATCCAACAGACTCTCATGATAAATTCTAGATCAAGGATTCAGTGTACCCCGCCCGGTATGGGGTTACCGGGGCCCCACCCTGGAGCCAGACCTAGGGGACGGGCTCGATGGCTAGCGTCTGGTGGCCAGGTTTCCACCCATGGGACCCGGCCAGGCTCAGCCCAAAGGAGTTACATGGGTTCGCCCTCCAGTGGGCTCACCACCTGCAGGTGGGATCATGGGGGTCCGGTGCTATGTGGATTAGGTGTCAGTCAAAGGCGGAGACTTTGGCGGACTGATCCCAAGCTTTCAGTCCACCTACAATGTGTCTAAATGTTTTGATGTTTTATCACATCTGAAAAATTATAGTGTTGCAGTTTGGAAAACAACATATAGAATTTATCTGATTGCAATATTTATGTGCAAAAACGTTGTTTGGAGGTACATAGAATGTATATTGATAGAGTATCTTCATGTATATATGCAGTAAATCCATACCTGCCAACTTTTAAAAGCTGAAAAGCCTAGTAGCTAGCTGGGGTCCAGGGGCCGCAGGCCCCAGTAGGTCCAGGACAAAGTCCTGGTGGGGGGTTCAAGGGGGCGAAGCCCCCTGACGGCAAACAAATATTAGCATTAAATCGAGTTAAAATGTGGCTAACAACCTCATATTTCTTCAACAATCATGTTTCTATTTTCCTTAAAATGTCAATGCAGATATGCTGATGGAAAAAATCAAGGACAAACTCTATGGTAACTCTCAAGCATTGTTGTTTTCCATGGTGCACCTCTTAGCTTTCTTCAGTTGGTCTTTTGAATGGAACACACTGTGGCACTTGTTACCTGAAGCTGTCATCATCATTTTCCTGGTCATGAGGTTGCCCAGAACTTTAGTTGACAGACTGGACCTGAACTCAGTTTTGTTCTTGTTCACATGGCTGAATATGCACTCACAGTCCACAGTAATAATTCCTGGAAATGCTTTGGAGTATTCCTCGCGAAAAGACTTGCCGTGTGTGTGGATATGGATTATCATAGTCTCTTAATTTTCTTAATCAGTGTTCATCTATATTTATTTAAGTCAGTAAGATCTCTGATTATTATACTCCTTTGCTTCCTCAGGTGTTCCATTTAGTTTGATCCAAACTCTACAATTTCTTGTCCATGTTGCCTGTATCTTATTTTGTCTTTTCAGCATCCATGCTTGCCGTGCTATTTCAGCATTAGTTTTTGTTAGATGTTCATTTAGGTAAACTTCTGTTCCCCTTAAGTTTCTGGCCTGCCTCAGTATGTCATTCTTTACCCAGGGATGTGATTTGGGGTTGGGGAAATTATTTGAAAATTTAGCAGGTGGTCTGGGGGACGTAGTCCCCCAGCGGGGTCCGGGGCAGAGCCCCGGTGGGGGTGGGGGGGCAAGGGGGGGCGAAGCTCCTGGGTTTTTATGATTTTTAAGTACCAGAACTGTGCTTAAATGACATAAAACAAACAGCTGAATGCCACTTATTACTGTATAATATTGACTTATGTTCCAAGAAGATAAAATCTCTGAACTTAGTTCAGAGATTTTTTGATCTCTTTCATTTCCTCCTTCTTTGGTGGCATTTTTACTGACCTGTTGATAGTAAAACAATCTCTGCTGGTGACGCCGATATCCGATCCGACCGACCTCGAATCCAGCTGGGCCTCAGCTAGCCCCCTCCGCTGCTAGTCCCGCTGCTTACCACTGCTGCAATTGAGCTCCTGTCCAGCCGGGGTACCGGCAGCTCCTCCACTGAGTCCCGCCGCCCACCACCGCTGTAGTTGAGCTCTGATCCTGCTCCTGTCCAGCTGGGGTCCCGGTAGATCCTCCGCTGAGCCCCGCCACCTACCGCCGTCTTCCTCAGTAGTTCCTCCACCGAGCCCCGCCGCTGTAGCTTGGCTCCAGCTACAGTCGCCTTATCCAGCTGGGGCCCCGGCTGCTCCTCCACTGGTCCCCGTCTCCTACCACCGCTGTACTTGAACTCCGATCCGGCTCCCGTCCAACTGTTGCCTTGGTTGGTTCCTCCGGCAAGCCCCAATCACCGGGGACGGAGTCGCTTCTTTGTGTCGGTGTTAGCTGCTATGACTAGCTATGGCGTTAGCTATAGCGTGAGCTTAGCAAACGCTTCAGGTAAATTTAGATACGATTCCTAGTGATCTCGTGTTTGGAATTGCTTTCGTGTTTTTTATACGATTTAAAATTTTTGACTGAATTTTTAATGAAAAACCATAATTTTGATTAATAAAGCCATAACCCGGAATGGGGTCTTGAAAACCATAAGTAACCATTACGGCAAAACCAGAGTAGTTGGCAGGTATGTAAATCCATGCATTTTTCCATGTAACCTTGTGACTGCATTATTTTATGTAATTGCTTTTAATCCTAGATCAAGTTTGTTTCGGGTTCAAATGCATAATAAGTGTTAAATATATCTTGTTATACCTAACTAAGTACTGTTTATCTGTTGAAATATGTATTTAATGGCTAATATAAACCCATAACAATATAGCCCCAGTGATCATTTTTTGGCATGACATAACAGGCGACCTCCGTCTCGTAATGTGCCGTAACACCACCTATTACAGAACTGACATAAATATTACGTTTAAAAGTGTAGTCAATGCTCACGCTACAGACTTGATCTAACAACGGCTGATAACTGAAATATTGATAATTACCGGTCTCATTAAACGTAGCCACCATTCTCTGCAATTAAGAATAAAACTGTTTTTGGATGGTATTACAGGTTTGGAATAATAAAAGCAGCGCTCCCAAAGAGACAACAAACTCCTACATGTTGACAAGCTAGCGCTGCTACTTCTTCTGTGGTGTTCTGTGGGGTTGCATAAAGGCGCTTCACACTACGTAATGACGTAGCCCTGACGTAATCCCCGACTAGCTCCATATCGGTGGAAGACCAACTGGTTCTTATGAGGCACTACAGTTGAACTGGTTAAGCACTGGCACCAGCCCCAGAACCAAACTAGTACTGGCTCTTATTTTGGTGGAAATGAGCCCCAATAGATCTTACAACTTATGTTTTACAATTTACGTATTTTTTGTAAAAACAGCATTAAGTTATGTAGTATAATGCAACAAATCTGGGACCTTTCATGACATCTTAAAGTGTGCTGAAAGAGCGTACATGGCTCCTGTCTTCTGTTTACATGCTGCAGAAAATCAGTGTGACCTAAAACAATCAAAAAAACAAAAACAAAACAACCCCCCCCCCCAAAAAAAAAAAAAAAAAGTAGACTGTGACAAATCAGGCAAACTCCTTACGGACAGAGGACAGGTCTACTGGCTGGTCCACTCATAGGCTGTAGGTTGCCCTTACTGTCCTGGATGGGCGTGCTGCTAACTTTAACCATGGCTTTTGGATTGCAAAGCTACAGTTCTGAAAACTTCAGGACACCTCATTATTTGTTATTCACTTTTTCCACATGTTGACACTTTTCCCAGAGGTCTTAAAGAAATGTCTGTGACATGCTTTGTCAAAATATCTCGGGTTTATAAACTACATCAGTGTTTTTCAACCTTTCTTAAGCCAAGGAACCTTTTTTTTACATTGAACCCCCCCCCCCCCCCCATAGCATCTCACCAATCTAAAATATTATAAAAGGACATATTGTAGCATAATATGGCATATCTAATGACAATTTAGTCCTGTAACTTGTTTATACTCTGTGTGAAACGCAGCGTGATTACTCACCAACTCAGTGGAAAGACGTGAGTACATGCACATTTGCTAGCTCCTAGTGACATGAGTGCATGCAAGTTTGTGTCTGTGCGAGTTGGATTTTGTTTTAACTTGGGTCAGGAGTTGGCTTGATGCGTAGTTGTGGTGGCCATTCAGCATTGCGTTTGTGTTTCCTCATTGTCGGGAGGGTCAGTTAGTTTGAAAATGAGCCAGCCAATTGCTGAAGACGTCCCTCATCGGACTCCCATGGCAGACATGCTTTTCTTGTCGAATCGGCAGTCCCCCATGGCGTTTTGTGTCCACCACATGTTTGATGCCGGGGGCAGCTGATATTGGGATGCGGTTTCTGGGGGAGCTGGTGATATTTTCCCATCCGGATAGTGTTGTGGGCTCAGGTGATGCTTTTTTTTTTTTGCGCGGCAGATGTAGGGTGGCCGTAGGGGTTGTGAAGGTGACCCCGTCTCTCCCTGGGGCGCATCTAAAGGAGGAAGAAGAAGCGGAGGGACTGTGTTTGTGCCGCCGCCCGCTGACATGGAGGAGCCACTGCAGGTACCAATGCACAATAAGCGCAAAGTATTTGCAATTTTTTTTGGACCAACTAAGATGTGAAATTAGAAAATTTCCCACAAAACCCTGACCTGACCCCCGGTTGAAAAACACTAGTCGGCCTCCGTCGGTCTATGATGACCATGGAAGAGAATCCTGAACGTCTACTCTGCTGGAACAGCACCGCCTGTGGCTGAACAGGCCGATGCGCACCGGTGTTCTACCTTCCAGCGTTGGGCGTTGGTAGGATTCAAGCCTGGGCAGGAAGATATGGAGGACAAGATGTTACCCATGCAGCATGTCCCCCCTCTCCACGTCACTGATGAATCCAAAGGAACAGCGGGGCTGCTATAGTTTGGCACCAGCGCCGTCGCAGGAGCTGCCAGAACGATGTTGAGCACAACAGAGAACTGCCTTAGGGGCTCCGACTCCGGATTTTTCCTCAGGGTTGACTCCCGAAGCCTTTCCCGTGACCGGGTGTGCCGCAAGGCAGCGGAGGTTTGAAATCAGGGTTTACCTTCCCCTAGATGGGCTACCTTCCCAGGTTGACGAGCCACCATCTACCCGAAGCATCTGGTTTTAAGGCGCCAGAGATCCGCCCTCGCCCCTTCTCCTATTAGTAAAAGCAGTTCCGCCGGGCTTAGAGACTCAACCACACGGGCAGGCTAGGAGTTGGACTTAGTTGTCAGAGGCTTTTCGAGACGCACGCCATAAGGAGCATTTTATGAGCACTGGGAGCTTAACCCCAGTGCCGCTCCTGGCTATGACAACCTTGGAACCTGAAAAACACTACTAAAGCATAAACAAAAAAATGCTGTTACTGCAGCAAATTATTTTACATTTTTTGGACCAATTAAGAAGTGAAATTAGACAATTTCAAATGCCCCCCTTCAACCCCTCTTATAAGATCAATAATGTTTGGACAATGGGTGTCAGGTGCCAAAATTCCTTCAAATGTAACACATCTTCATCTGCAACTGGAGTCAGTAGTCTTCTTTCCAGCAGTGGCTACACTATAGATGAGTATTTCAACATTATATAGTATGTGTATTTTTTTCTGAAGCATTAAAGCTTGAATGGTTCTCAGTGGACACAGAGACCTGTTTGTCAGTTCAGAGCTACAAAACAATAGTAAGATGGTGGTGCAATTATGGCCCTTCCTAAGGCTGGCCACACACGGGACAAATTTAAAATCTCAACCAATTTTTTAAAATGAGAGGCAGTAGACATAATGACCATTTAAATTGATTATTTACATTATAATCCTCCAAACATAAATGCTAAATAATTCAGTGAGTTGGGCAGATCACACAGCTGCTGTATGTTTGACTTCGCACAGCAATGTCAGTGACCGGAGATCTCAAGGAATCTTCGGTGATCAAACATGACTTCAGGATATAAAAAAATATGGAGGACTATCAACATTGTCAGCTTGTTGTCGTTCTGTTTTGAGTAAAAAAACAAAACAAGGGAAGATGGGTGAAACTGTGTCTGAGAAGATAATGTGACATTTACACTTTGCAACATAAGATGGAGGTGAGTATGTAACATCCGGATGGAGACGGTTTCAAGTCGGCTCGCTTTCATTGGCTGTGTGGGTATTCTATCAGAGGCAAGAACTGGAAACACCAAACATGTTTGATCAGAAGCAGTAAAAGCAGTACTGACACCACAAAATTATTGACAAGTAATCACTGTGGCAAGCCTCAAATCAAGTACCCCACATCACTGGGGCGGTGCAAAATTTGGGTACAACATACTCCCGTGTGTGGCCAGCCTTAGTGTGTACATATTTACAACAACATGCTGTAGTTATAGATGGCTCGTTCTAAGAGAACAAAAACAATTTAGCAAAGTAATTGGATAGTAACAAACTTATTATTTTGTTCCTTTTTTCACAGGCCTTCTTTGCTTTGTTTACACACTGCACCCCTAAGCTGCTAATGAAATGTGGTGGAAGGGTGGATGTAGCAGGCACACGCCCACTTTTTCAAAAATACTGCAAGATAGGCTTTCAAAAATATTCTCATGAACTTGAATAAAAGCTCTACACAGTGCAATATACAATGCATAAAGGTAGAGAGTATGATTGAGTGTAGGGCGGGGTGATATAATCAATATATTTGATGTATCGATACATAAAATGCCTATATCATGCCTATCGAATATAATTTGCCACATTTATGTAACCCGACAACATAATTCAACTCACTTCTCTCTCCGTCTACTCTCACAGCTGAGCTGCTCACTCCCCTGCCCAATCAGAAAAACCTGGAGTGTATGCATGTTTTTAAACTTGAGTGGAGGGAACTTCTTTCTTTAGAAAATTCCTTTCGCACATTCATACTTTCAGGTACTTAATATTATAAATACTTTAAGACATTGACTTGCAAGGAAAAAAAAATATATAAAATAAAAATAAAGAGACCAAAGTGACCACTGCGAAATTATCACTTTATCCACTTTTACTATTCAGACATACAGTATGTGTTTGAGTAAAAATTAACAATTTTTAAATTCTCTACCCTAATGAAAATTCACCCAAATTCCAAGACAAAATATTGTCATTTCGAGCATTTATTTACAGAAAATTTAGATCAAATAATGCAAAGAAAAAAGTTCATGTTCATTCTTAAAGAATTTGCGATACTTTTAAATGACACACTGTCAAAAATTGAATTTTTTTCTTAACATGCTGGAATACGTTTTTGTTATGACTTACAAGTCATATCAAGAGCGAAATCACTCAAAAATGTGTCATGTGTGCATTTTTTGCAGTGAAATTTCAGTTAAGCTCCTCCTCTTGGAAAATGGCAAGTTTAGACAGAGTGCTTTTAGTCATGTCACTACAGCAGGTCCACCATAGCGCTGAGCCAATCAGGATGTAAAAACTGTCTCTGGCCTGACTGAAGTTAGCCTCCAGGTTCAGTTAACATTTCTGGACAGCTGCTTTGAAGACTTGACCCAAATTAAGATGGGTTTTACCATTAAACTTAACTTAACTTAAACTGCTTTTAAGGACTGATACAGTTTAAGCCATTATCCTGGGCCACCGTGCATACATCTGAGCATGTCCTTCAACTGGTAAGTCTCTTTATCACAGGATTTATTCTGTTTAATGTAGTGCTAGTCACCATTAGCCTTGTGGGATGTGGGTGGACCTATTCACAGATCCTGGTATTTGAAGGAAGAAAAGTGAAAAGATTTTGACACCAAACTGTAAGACAATTAAAGTTTTTTTTTTTTTTTGTAGAAGTAAGGGCATAAGATACCATTTTAGACAATCTAGATTTCAATTCAATTCAACTTTATTTATATAGCGCCATTTCACAACAACAGTCATCTCATAGCACTATCAACTGTAGGGGGGAACCCCCACAGTTGCAGAAAGACCCCAGCAATCAGGCCATCCCCTGTGAGCAAGCACTTGGCGACGGTGGAGAGGAAAAACTCCCTTTTAACAGGAAGAAACCTCCAGCAGAACCAGGCTCAGGGAGGGGCAGTCATCTGCTGTGACTGGCTGGGGGGTGAGGGGGATAGAGAAAAAGAAAAGAACAGACATGTAGAGAGCAAACAGCACGACGGGGACTCAATCTATGGGAGAGAACAAACAAATGTTAATAACCAGCAAAAAAAAATATTTCATTGAGAGTGAGGAAAGGAGTGAGGCCCAGTGCATTACTGGAGGTCCCCCGGCTGACTAAACCTATTAGCAGCATAACTAAGGGAGGGTTCAGAAACACATGATCCCTCCCTAATTGTAGGCTATATCAAAAAGGTAGGTTTTAGCCCTATTCTTAAAAACAGAGATCGAGTCTGACTCCCGAATCCAGATTGGCAGCTGATTCCACAGGAGAGGAGCTTGATAACTGAAGGCTCTGCCTCCCATTGTACTTTTGGAGATTCTAGGTATTACAAGTAATCCTGCATTTTGGGAGCGTAGTGCTCTGTTAGGATAATACGGTAGTATCAGATCTTTTAAATAAAAAGGAGCCTGATTGTTTAGAGCTTTGTAAGTAAGAAGAAGGATTTTAAACTTAATTCTAAACTCTATGGGAAGCCAATGAAGGGAGGCCAGAACCGGAGAGATATGATCTGTCTTTCTAGTACCTGTTAAAACTCTTGCTGCAGCATTTTGGATCAGCTGAAGACTTTTTAAAGATGTTTTAGGACAGCCTGATAATAAAGAATTACAATAATCTAATCTCGAGCTAACAAAAGCGTGGATCAGTTTCTCAGCCTCACTCTGAGACAAGATGCTCCTAATCTTGGCAATATTACGCAAATGATAGAAGGCAGTCTTAGAAACAAATTTAATATGTGAATTGAAGGACAAATCCTGATCAAAAATAACTCCAAGGTTCCTCACAGAGCTATTAAGAGAAAGAGTAACTGCATCCAAACTGAAAGTTTGATTTGGAAAGGAATTTCTAAGGTTTTTTGGACCAACAAGAATGACTTCAGTCTTATCTGAATTTAATAGCAGGAAATTACAAGTCATCCAAGCTTTGATTTCCTTAAGACAGGCTTCTAATTTAGCTAATTGATTACTATCATCTGGCTTCATTGACAGGTATAATTGTGTGTCATCTGCATAATAATGAAAATGTATACAGTGCTTTCTAATAATGTTGCCTAACGGAAGCATATATAAACTAAAAAGAGTAGGGCCTAGCACAGATCCCTGTGGAACTCCATGACTAAGCTTTGAGTTGAAAGAAAACTCATTATTTACATGAACAAACTGGAACCTATCAGATAAATAAGATCTAAACCATTGCAACAAAGTTCCATTAAGTCCAACATAGTGTTCTAATCTATCAAGTAGAATATTATGATCGATAGTATCAAAAGCTGCACTAAGGTCTAAAAGGACAAGTACAGAAACTAGTCCATTATCAGATGCAATGAGGAGGTCGTTAGTGACCTTCGCTAAGGCTGTTTCAGTACTATGATGGATTCTAAACCCAGATTGAAACTCTTCAAGTAAACCATTTCCCTGCAGGTGGTCAAATAATTGCGTAGCAACAACTCTTTCTAAGATTTTTGAAATGAAAGGGAGATTAGAGATTGGTCTATAGTTAGCTAAAGCTCCTGGATCTAGCATTGGCTTTTTGAGTAAGGGTTTAATTACAGCCGTTTTAAAAGCCTGCGGTACATGGCCTAAAGTTAATGAAGAATTGATTATATGAAGAATAAAGCTACCAATAAGTGGGAAGACTTCTTTAAATAACCTGGTAGGAATAGGGTCTAAAAGACAAGTTGAAGGTTTGGATGAGGAAACTATTTTGTCTAACTCACAAAGGTCGATTAGAGTAAACTCATCAAGACAGACATCAATAGAAGGAGTTGTAGTAGTTACAGTATTTAAGTTAACTGTGGGAAGAATCTGATTGATTTTATCTCTGATGGATGAAATTTTATTATTGAAAAAGTTTCATAAAGTCCTGACTAGTAAGCTCTAAGGGAATGCTAGGATTGACAGAGTCCTGACTCTTTGTCAACCTGGCTACAGTACTGAAAAGAAACCTGGGATTACTCTTGTTCTCTTCTATTAATGCAGAGTAATAACTCGTTCTAGCTTTTCTAAGAGATTTTTTATAAATTAAAAGATGATTTCTCCAAGCTAAATAAATTTCATCTAAATTAGTAGAGCGCCATTTTCTTTCTAATTGACGAATCTTCTGTTTTAAGGTACGAGTTTCTGTGTTGAACCAAGGAGTTAGAAATCTCTGATTAGACTTTTTCTTTTTTAAGGGGGCCACCAAGTCTAGAGTCTGATGCAGAGAAGCTGAAACACTATCCACCATGTTATCAATTACAGAAGGAGCAAGCTGTCTATAGCTTATTTCCGTTGTGTTGACACATGGCATAGAGGAAACAATCTGCATAAATTTGGAAACAGCATCATCTGAGAGGCATCTACTGTAATAATATTTTTCTTTAGGAGCCAAATAGTCAGAAATAGTAAAATCAAAGGTTAACAGACAATGGTCTGACAGTACAGGGTTATGAGGAGACACTACAAGATTTTCTATTTTTTAAACAAAGACAACATGAATAATGCAATGGATCTTCTCACTTTATTTTACATGAGTTCTGCAAGGCATTTATGAGGTGGATATGGTGTAAATAATATGGACAGGATATGAACACATTATTGAATATTATATATACTGTATTATATTGTTACAAAATTTATAAATATAAATTTATAAAACCTCATATGGATATTCATTTCGACAGAAATGTTCAGCTTGGGAGCACAAATGGTGGCTTTCCTTTGTAAGTGGTTGCTATATGCAGGTGGCGGACATAGCATGTTTTACGGTAATTACCTTTCGCAACATGCCAAACGTCATACAAATGGAGCACTTGTGGCAGATTTTCATGGATCCATTTAGCAATGGACCTGTGTCGGTCTGTTACTAGGATGCTGATTTCTAAATCACATACCTGTCAAGGCATACCTCATGCCTCCCTTATTGGTGGGCTTTCACACCTGTACTGAGTACTTAAAAACTATATTTATCGGCAGATGAAAGAAAACTGACCCCCCCCCCCCCAAAAAAAAAACAAAAAAAAAAACAGCAACTGCAACATGACCTATTTCAAACATATTTATTCAAATGTACACTTTTATGGACACAATCTTGAGCCACAACTTTTTGGCAATGTGAAAATAATAAGCCAAGTAGCACAAAAATAAATAAAATAAAAAAAAATACAAAAATATTTTTCAAATTTACATTAGCACAAGGTAGATTGCTTAATTTGAAAGTACACAATAAGAATTATTCTGAATATAGTTCTTAATTGTCAGCTAGATACTGTATATACACTTGGAATTAAAGAGTTTTTATTTGTCAGCTTTGTTACACTAATGCACTTGGATGAACTTGAAACAAGAAAATGTTTCAGCTTGTTATAGTTCCAAGTAGCAGCCTTTGCTGACTCTAGCATTTCTGAAGTGGCAGATCAGATCAGGTGGCAGATCAGAAGTGATCTGCCACCAATGGGGGTAGATTGTGCCCTGCCACAAAAAAATGACAAACCATCACTTCTGCTAGTGATGCATTGGATTTGGAAGGCGATTCCTCTCTGTTCCGGAGCCGCAGGACAGTAGAAAGTGTGAGGCCATCAGCCTAATGATTAAGTCCACACTTCTCACTGTAGTGATAATAGCTCACGCTGAGCGCTCTGCCAGCCCCCTAGCTGTGGGGGTCACACACACGACGTGTTTCTCAACACACTCACTAATTTTTTTTCCCGTATATTTTTCTTTTGGGCGTACAGAAATGGCAATACGCCCGTATTTGCTAAAATTGCATTTCCCCCATATTAAAATACGGCGAAAACGTATCACTTGACAGGTATGAAATCATTGTCTGAACTTTCCGTGTCCATTGTGCCGCTACTTGGTGATCTTTCGGGAAAGTAAATAGTGAAACACCATCCTTGTTGGTATTGCTGCAATAGCCAGCGATACAACGTTTCCCACCACTGCCAGGCATGGTGAAATATCCAATTTTTCCTTTCTTGTTGCTCACTTCAATCTTCCAGTCTCCATATAAACAATCAATCGGGATACCCCAAGCATCAAACTAGGGTACAATCTGTTTCGTCACTTCCGCCTTCTTCCCCAGGCGATTCCGGGGGCCCTGAGTGGGAGCGTCAGGCCAAGTGCGGCAGTTTTAAATTAACGAATGTTCCGGCGTTACTGAAGCATATGCACCAAGACCCAAACGGATCGGTTCTCTTTTATATCTAGTTTCAAGACATTTTAAGGACCCTATTACGTGACATTTGGACTTTAAGTGCATTAAAGATGCACTCCGGCAGCTCTAAAACCACCTCAAAATCAAATGTGTATTGCCCAAAATAGTATATTGTGGCTTTTTACCAACAAAAAACTTACATTGCCTTATAATTGCTTGGAAAGAGCTTTTAAATCTTTCACCTACTTAAGTATGTGCGGCTCTATGAATATCCTAATTAGCAGTTTGCAGGGCTTGCACATGATTGGTCGCCGTGACTCCTGGTGGGTGGGCTGCTAGTCTGTTCACGATGCTTCAGGCCGTTAAAGTTTTGCCTGTATCTTCAAAAGTAAAAAGCGAAACATTTTTCTGAAAGAGGTCTCACCGAGAGCGGCACCCTGTTCACCGCCGACTGCAGCAAGCCAGTGCCAGTTCTGCTTACCAAAAGTGGCCCACTGGGAAGCTCACATTCCGCAGCTTGGCGCCCCATCTGCCGGCGAAGTGAGCTGAGAGCAGCGACCTTGCTGAACAATATTCAAGCTGGGTCCCCGCTCCCCTCCTCTGCTTTGCTAATCACTATGCAAAACAGACACTTTCAGCCCCCTCAATCCTGCTGTGGCAAGAAGTATCGGTATTGAAGAAAAAGTCCCATAAATTAATGGTAATGTATCAAATGGAAAAATCCTGGTATTGCCTATCCCTAACTGGCAGACTCCAGTCCGGAGCTGGACCTTAAGAGTTCTCCGTCCAGACTCTGAAGCTTTTTAATATAATTTTGGGAAAACTTACACTGTTTTGTATAACCACTGCTGCCTCTAAAGAAATCAAGTCCTGCTGCCCACTCCCCACTCCACCAACACCCCCCCACTCCCAACACACAGCCCCCCATCCTGACCCTGACCAGGACCCAGGTGAGGACGGAGCTGAGGAAGATCAAGGCGAGGAAGGCGCCGGGACCGGACGGCATCAGCGCAAAGCTCCTCAAGTCCTGTGCAGACCAGCTGTGTGGGATTGTGACGTATATCTTCAACATGAGCCTGAAACTGGGGAGGGTACCACAGCTGTGGAAAACATCTTGTGTGGTACCTGTACCAAAAACTTCCCACCCCAAAGACCTGAACAGCTACAGACCGGTGGCCTTGACGTCCCACTTGATGAAGACCCTGGAGAGACTGCTCCTTGCTCACCTCCGCCCCCTGGTGGAACCAGCGATGGATCCACTCCAGTTCGCCTACCAGCATGGCATTGGGGTGGAGGATGCGGTGATCTTCCTCCTTCACCGTTCTCTGTCCCACCTGGAGAAGCCCGGGAATATGGTGAGGATCATGTTCTTTGACTTCTCCAGTGCTTTCAACACCATCCAACCGATGATCCTGAAGGACAAGCTGCTGCGCGCAGGGGTGGACCAGCACCTGTCATCATGGATCCTGGACTACCTCACGAACCGGCCTCAGTTTGTGAGAACCCGGGACTGTGTGTCCGACACGATCATCAGTAGCACGGGGGCCCCCCAGGGAACGGTGCTGGCTCCCTTCCTGTTCACTCTTTATACTGCGGACTTCTCACACAACACAACACACTGCCATCTACAGAAGTTCTCTGATGACTCTGCGATCGTTGGCCTCATCTCCAATGGAGATGAAGCTGAGTACAGAGGGCTTATCCAGGACTTCGTGGACTGGTGCCATCGGAACTGCCTCCAGATCAACGCGAGGAAAACTAAGGAGCTGGTGGTGGACTGCCGCAGGCATGGGCAGCCCCTCACAGTACCAGTAAATATACAGGGAACAGACATCGAGATGGTGACATCCTATAAGTACCTGGGTATTCATCTGAACAAAAAAACTAGACTGGTCACACAATACTGATGCACTCTACAAGAAGGGACAGCGCAGGCTGTTCCTGCTGAGGAGACTCAGGTCTTTTGGTGTACAAGGGGCGCTGCTGAAGTCATTCTATGACACGGTGGTGGCATCAGCCATCACTTTTGGAGTGGTCTGCTGGGGCAGTGGCATTACTGCAGCCGATAGGAAGAGACTGAACAAACTGATTAAGAAAGCTAGCTCTGTCCTGGGGCAGCGCCTTGATCCGATGGAGGAGATAGGAGAGAGAAGGACGGTGGCTAAACTGTCATCTCTGCTGGAGTCCGAGTTCCACCCTATGCAGGACATACTGAATGCACTGAGGAGCTCATTTAGCAGCAGACTACATCATCCCAGGTGCACAACCGAGAGGTTTCGTAGGTCCTTCCTACCAACGGCTGTCAGACTGTACAACCTAAGCAGGGCTGCTCGCAGAGATAGCAAAAAGACGTAACAAACTAATAGTTTTTTGAATGCAAAAGATGCAATAGACTTACACAATGGTCCCCTCCGGCATACAACTAGGAACATACCGGTCGCTATGGAGGGTGAGAATATGTATGGGCACATAATCATACCATGTAGGATAACTAAGTAGACGGTTATGCTGTTTCATTCCATCTAGCAACAATGCTCTGCACTGTGTGTGTTTATATATTTGCATATTTATTCCATCTAGCTACAATGCTCAGCACTGGGTGTGTTTATATATTTATATATCTACATATTATTCCATCTAGCTACATTGCTCCGCACTGTGTGTGTTTATATACTTGCATATTTATTCCACCTAGCTGCAATGCTCCGTACTGTGGGTGTTTATATATTTACATATTTATTCCATCTAGCTACAATGCTCTGCACTGTGTGTTCATATATTCATATATTTATTCCATCCAGCTACAATGCTCTGCACTGTGTGTCTGTGTGTGTGTGTATATATATATATTTTATAGTAATACGTACATACACTCACCGGCCACTTTATTAGGTACACCATGCTAGTAACGGGTTGGACCCCCTTTTGCCTTCAGAACTGCCTCAATTCTTCGTGGCATAGATTCAACAAGGTGCTGGAAGCATTCCTCAGAGAGTTTGGTCCATATTGACATGATGGCATCACACAGTTGGCGCACGTTTGTCGGCTGCACATCCATGATGCGAATCTCCCGTTCCACCACATCCCAAAGATGCTCTATTGGATTGAGATCTGATGACTGTGGAGGCCATTTGAGTACAGTGAACTCATTGTCATGTTCAAGAAACCAGTCTGAGATGATTCCAGCTTTATGACATGGCGCATTATCCTGCTGAAAGTAGCCATCAGAAGTTGGGTACATTGTGGTCATAAAGGGATGGACATGGTCAGCAACAATACTCAGGTAAGCTGTAGCGTTGCAACGATGCTCAATTGGTACCAAGGGGCCCAAAGAGTGCCAAGAAAATATTCCCCACACCATTACACCACCACCACCAGCCTGAACCATTGATACAAGGCAGGATGGATCCATGCTTTCATGTTGTTGACGCCAAATTCTGACCCTACCATCCGAATGTCGCAGCAGAAATCGAGACTCATCAGACCAGGCAACGTTTTTCCAATCTTCTATTGTCCAATTTCGATGAGCTTGTGCAAATTGTAGCCTCAGTTTCCTGTTCTTAGCTGAAAGGAGTGGCACCCGGCGTGGTCTTCTGCTGCTGTAGCCCATCTGCCTCAAAGTTCGACGTACTGTGCGTTCAGAGATGCTCTTCTGCCTACCTTGGTTGTAACGGGTGGTTATTTGAGTCACTGTTGCCTTTCTATCAGCTCGAACCAGTCTGGCCATTCTCCTCTGACCTCTGGCATCAACAAGGCATTTCCGCCCACAGAACTGCCGCTCACTGGATATTTTTTCTTTTTCGGACCATTCTCTGTAAACCCTAGAGATGGTTGTGCGTGAAAATCCCAGTAGATCAGCAGTTTCTGAAATACTCAGACCAGCCCTTCTGGCACCAACAACCATGCCACATTCAAAGTCACTCAAATCACCTTTCTTCCCCATACTGATGCTCGGTTTGAACTGCAGGGGATTGTCTTGACCATGTCTACATGCCTAAATGCACTGAGTTGCCGCCATGTGATTGGCTGATTAGAAATTAAGTGTTAACGAGCAGTTGGACAGGTGTACCTAATAAAGTGGCCGGTGAGTGTATGTTTATTAGCTGCTCTTGCTTGCTTGTTTTTTTTCTTGCCTTCTGATTGTTGCTCTGAGTGTTGCTATCCCTGTGCTGTTGCAATCCTGGAATTTCCCCGTTGTGGGACTAATAAAGGCTTATCTTATCTTATAACCGAACGAAAAAACGGAACTCAAGTGCTGTATCGGCGGTAGCTGCCTAGACATTTTATGGCGTGGGACCTTGGACGTTCTCTGTGGGATACAGCGGGAGGTAAAATCATTGTTTGCTGCAAGTGGACAGCCACGCTTCCTTCCCAGTGTAACCCACGGAATGAAGTGCTGCTGTGAAATTGTGTCCACACCACTCTGGCTGCCTGCGATGGTACGGGTCCACCCGGGGGTCTGTTGACCAAAGGTCCCTGTCGCTCCTCCACAGCTTCCTGGGACAGCATCTCCACTGGGCTGCACAACAGTGCTTATGGAGGCAAGTCCGCGACCCTCTGATACCATGTCAAAATAATAATTTGCTCTGTGTGTTACTGAACAGGAAAAGTTCCACACACATCCACCTCCTCTCTCCCTGTGACAGAGTGTGACCCAGACCAGGTTAAAAAGATAAAAACATTGACATTAAAAAAACAACATCCAAAGGAATTCTGTGGTTTGGAATCAATTATATTTTCTGTCCCTTTTTAGTCTGATTATGCTTACAGTTTGAAACATTTCTTTTAATACTGAAAATATAGTATAAAGGTGGAATTTTGTGAGATTTTGTTTTTTAAATATTAATCTTTTTAAATGTATGTAATTTAGTTTGTGTTCTGCTGTAAAACTTTACATTTTTAGGATTTAAGTTGTAGATTTTAGAATTTCAGAACATTTTATTTAGAGTCCAAAACACATTTAGTGTTCCCCTGTATTATTATGATTAAATTATGACGTTTTATTTATATCTGGAATTTCCCCATTGTAGGACTAATAAAGGCTTATCTTATCTTATTTGAAACTGAGCAAAGAATTTAGTGATTTTTTTGTTTAAAAAAATAATACAGAACTAAAAGCAGCTAAAACATCTGCTTAATAAAATAATGTACAAAAGCAAATGATATTGGCCTGCTGGAGACAGCCTGACCCGGATTATCAAGAGGGCTTACCGGGGTAGGAGCCCAGGGGCCCCAGCTTGTTTGGGGCCCCGAAAAAACTTTTTTTTTGCTAATTCTGCCATGCCCAACATTTATTGGAGGGTTTGTTTTGGCGTATCAACTTTTTATTTATTGGTGTACATCTGTCTCGCCTACTTAATTTAAAACCCCTTGAACTCTGGCCAATTTCCCTAAAAACGCCTAAAAATAACATACCCAAAGTAAATCAAAAGCTGTTCTTCAACCCTTTGCAGCATCTTCATGGGGTTGGTCTCATTTAAAAGAAAACACTTTGAATTTTTTGGCAAAACAGTCATAATCTCTCTAAGTGCTCCGGCCACTGAATAACAGTCATCTAAACATACTGAACAAGAAGAAAATAAAGTTCACCTGGGTGTTCTTTTTAGATACAAATGCTTGCAAATAACACACAGCTGTCAGATCCGGGCTGGAAAATGCAACAGAAATGTAGAACCAAGTGTTATCAAGCTGAGGTCAAAATTTTGTAACAATACCACAAAAAATGACTATATTACACAGCTTTATTCTCAGGTTGTTCCCAGGCATTTCTGAACTGTGCCAAATGGCACAGTTTGGAAAAACGTCTATTAACTTTAGAATGCTTCAACATAGAAGCTTGATCTTGGGCTCTAATGAAAGGTGACACTCAGGGCTGTGTGTGTGTGTGGGGGGGGGTTGTTTGTGCATTCATGAATGAATGAATGAACAAACAAGCCCCCCCCCACACACACAAAGAAACATGCCACGTAAAAAATGTGTGGCCTTTTTTTACAAGAAAAAATAACCTACAGTGCAATAAAAATTATACTAAAATATCTGCAATGTAGAGGATAACAAACCCCCCCCCCCCGCTACAGAGGAGCTCGGCGCACAAAAAAACTTGTGGCCATGACGGACCGTTGTAATTACCGATCGGTCAAAAATCATTTATATTACTATTTTCATTGATAAAGAATAATTTAGCTTATAACACTTACCTGTCCACAACTGCAGTGTCGTTGGCGAACATCTGTTCCTCATTGTCAGACGAACATGAAGCTGATCCGGTTGTTACGGACTCGTGGTTCTGGTCACCCGACCCGGTCAAACCATCTCCGCTTCCATGATTGCGGTTTTTGCGAACAATTTTTCAAAACAAATAAGAACAGTAGTAATAAAAAAAGACTGGCTAACAGCTGAGAATGGCTAACGCTACCGTTACACACAGGTCTCAATGTGTGTCACCCAGCGGCTTAGACAAAAAAGATTTTACGCACGGCGATGACGCGTTTCAATCATCGAACTTCTCTGCTTCAATTGGCTTGTTGTATTCGCGGTCGTTGGTAGGCAGGTCCTTCTTGCTAGGTTTTCAGTCATTGGTTCTTCAAGGTTTCAGAAACCCAATTCAAGGCTCTTATTAGTCAAATGAGAGGTCAATCAAATCTAAACCAATCAAACACTCCTTTGGCTTTCTGTTCGTGGCTGTGTCTGTACTGGAAGAACGGTAATGCATTTTTTTTTTTTCAGTGCGCACTGAGACGCACTATGACGCAGAGACGTGACCGCCCGCAAAATCCCGGAGTTCAACAGGTTAACTGGTTTAGAGTTGACATTTGACCTGATTAAGATTGGACGCGGGCTGGTAGTGAATCCGTGGATGAATAAATGTAATGGTGTACGATAGCGGCGTCCAAAAGAGAAGACAGAAAAACAGGAACATGAGAAGGAGGTTTTACAAAACATTCCTAAATTGACAGGATTTTTTAAAGCTGCGATACAGACGGACAGTGTCAACTTTACAGTCACAAAAAGATGTTTGTCAAACTGTTAGCATTATAAATGCTAACACAGGATGCACCGGCGGAGTTGCTGCCTGAAGATCCATCACTCACAGTGGGCAGAATCTCCAGGTCATCAAAGTTATAAAACACCCACTGGAAGTGTTAAAGATTCGTGCACACTGGGAATGCTGATCCAGAAAAGGACCAAAAAGCAGCCAGAATAAGGACAATGATATCAGAGCACCTGAACGTTACTAATGGCAGAAACATTTTTTCTCCAAGTGCCAATTCAATCGCAAATTTCCAAATGGTGAGTACGCTTCAAGACAATGGCTTCGATATTCTCCTTCCATGGCTGTTTGTATTGTTTTGCCTGCCGCATATAGATTGATTTTTTTTCCCCACTAACTTGGGTTCATACTATAGCATTTGGACTGACTTTTACAGATGTTTTGAAAAATCAGAGAAATTAGTCCAAATGTCTTGAAATTATGTTTGTGAGTATGGCTGTGTTGTGAGACATGTATATGTTGGACACTGCATATGTGATTTAACCACGATGAAGGAGAGCCAGCCCCCTGCGGTTCGGAGCCACAGAGCCTGGACCCCCTGCGGAGGACAGGGGACAGAAGACTTCCTGACCACTGAGGCTCGGGAAGAGAGAAGGGGGAGTTATGTAAATAAAAGGCTAATGAATGTGAATAAAGAGACTTTGATATAGATGTGTGATTTCCCCCGCGAGGGAAATGGTTTGATGTGAGAAGGTTTAAATGAGAGAACTTTGGTGTGTTCACTCTCTTTGTTCGCTGCTCAAGAATAAGAGCAGACAGTGGAATGATTTCTTGAATAAACTGAAATGAAAGACAATTCGGTTTCGTTATTCAAGTCTCCCCACATTGGTGACTGACGACGTTGAGAATGAACGAAGAAATTCTCAGGGTCCCGGACTCACAGCGCTCAGAGCTGGCGAGCGCAGTGGCCGTTAAGCTGCCTGATTTCTGGCAGGATAACCCACGGTCGTGGTTTCTGCAAGCAGAGTCGCAGTTCGCGCTCGCAGGAGTAACGGTGGATGACACTAAGTTCCACCATGTCATCGCTAAACTGGACAACAGCACAGCTCGGTGCGTGCAAAGCTTGGTGGAGCAGCCACCCGCGACCGACAGGTACAGCAAGCTGAAATCCACCCTCATCAAGTTTTTCACCCCCTCGGCTGAAGTGAGGGCGAGGAGGATCCTGTCTTTGCTAGACCAAGGTGGACACAGGCCGAGCGCCCTGATGGAGGAGATGATACAGCTGAGAGGGTTGGACAACGATGATTTCATTTTTCAGTTCATCTTCCTCTCCAACCTCCCGGCGCATGCGAGAAGCACGCTGGCCGGCAAAAAGTGTCACACCCTGGAGGAGTTCCGGGAGCTGGCCCAGGAGGCAGACGGGATCCTGGACGCCTGCGGCGGGCAAGCAACCACAGCAGCGACCCGAGACAGCGGGGAGCCAGAGGCGGCAGAACCAGACTGGCCGACGATGGCGGCAACACGGCCGCGACGAGGGGGAGCCAATAGCCCGGCGACAGAGGCGCGGGCACGACACAGCGGAGGAGAAGATCTCTGCTTTTACCATCGGAGGTTCGCAGAGAAGGCACGCAGGTGTGTGCCGCCCTGCATCTTCAGGAGTTCGGGAAACGGCAAGACCGGGGTTCGCTAGCAGCTTCGACCCTCGGAGAACGCAACAAGCTGCTCTACATCACGGATGCGCGCTCCGGACGAGTGTTCCTCATTGACACCGGAGCACAAGTGAGCTTCATCACCCCAACATACGCGGACCGGGTAGCTGGACCCCACGGTGACGGAGCTACAGCGGCAAATGGCTCGAACATCAACACCTACGGGAGAAGGACCTTGCCTTTATGCTTACATGGCCGCACTTATGAATGGACTTTTGTAGTAGCGGCGGTGAGTTTCAACATGTTGGGCGCGGATTTTTTGTGTTCACACAATCTGTTAGTTGATCTTGCTAATAGACGGCTGGTAAATGCACTCTCTTTTTACTCTCTCCCCTGTTCAGCTCGAGTGTCCCCGCCACCAGTACAGACCCACGTCGCTACAGCAGGTGGTAAGTTTCACACACTCCTCACCCAATTTCCAGCGCTCACTGTGCCCACTTTTTCAGCGACGGTCGCGAAGCACGGGGTGAAACACTTCATCCCCACTTCTGGTCCTCCCGTGTTTGCAAAAGCTCGGCGCTTGGATGCAGTTAAGCTCGCCATTGCGCGCGAGGAGTTCGCCAGCCTGGAGAGGCTGGGCATCGTTCGTAGGTCGAAGAGCCCGTGGGCTTCGCCGCTGCACATGGTACCGAAAGCCGATGGCTCCTGGAGACCGTGCGGGGATTACCGCAGGCTAAACAACGCTACGGCACACGATCGTTATCCCATCCCGCACATTCAGGATTTTTCGGTGCACCTGGCGGGGGCGCGCATTTTTTCAAAGATTGATCTAGTTCGCGGCTATCACCAAGTCCCGGTCCAACCGGAGGACATTCCTAAAACAGCGGTAATAACCCCGTTCGGACTTTTCGAATTTTTACGCATGCCGTTTGGTCTCAAAGGGGCGGCGCAAACATTTCAGCGGATGATGGATGCCGTGTTACGCGATCTCCCTTTCGTGTTTGTGTACCTCGACGACATTTTGGTCGCGAGTACTTCAGAGGACGAACACGAAACGCACCTCACAGCAGTTTTTAGGAGGCTGGGAGAGCACGGCTTAATAGTTAACCCAGCCAAGTGCCAGTTCGGCGTTGAGCGGATTGATTTTTTGGGTCACCGCGTCTCCCCGGAGGGAGCGGTTCCGTTACCAGAGAAAGTACGCGCGGTAGCGGATTTTCCCCGTCCACAAACGGTCAAATCACTACAGGAATTCTTGGGGATGGTGAATTTTTATAACCGGTTCCTGCCCCACGCAGCTCAAATCATGCAACCGTTATATGCCGCGCTCAAAAAACAAAAGCCGACCCAGGCGGTCGAATGGTCCCCGGAGCGGGAGCGCGCGTTCACAGAGGTTAAAAAAGCCTTGGCTGACGCTGCGCTCCTGGCCCACCCAGACCCTGCAGCACGTATCGCGCTGACGACAGACGCTTCAGATTTAGCCATAGGGGCCGTTATTGAGCAACAGGTAGCCGGAGTTTGGCAGCCTTTGGCTTTCTTTAGCAAATCTTTAAGCGCGGCTGAGCGAAAATACAGCGCGTTTGACAGAGAACTGTTGGCGCTGCATTTGGCTATTCGTCATTTCCAGTTCTGGCTGGAAGGACGGTGCTTCACCGCTTATGTGGACCACAAGCCGCTCACATACGCCATGGCCAAAATTTCAGATCCGTGGTCCGGCAGGCAGCAGAGGCAGCTGGCCGCAATCTCGGAATTTACCACTGACATTAGGCACGTCGCGGGCAAATTCAATGTAGTAGCGGATTGTCTCTCACGCGCGTTCACGACCCCGACACGCGCAGAGGCAGAACGGGCCACCGTGACCGCGCCGCAGGAGAGCGGCACGGTGGCGCGCGCAGCCCCGGTGCACGTGGGTATAGATTACGCAGCCATGGCAGCGGACCAGGGGGCGGACGCAGACGTGCGCGCGCTCCAGTCTGGACCAACAGGGTTGAGGCTGGAGAGCAAGTGTTTACAAACCGGTATGCCCCCCCTGATCTGCGACATGTCGACGGGGCGCCCGCGTCCGGTGGTTCCGGCCACGTGGCGCCGCCGTGTTTTTGACTCGGTCCACTCACTGGCGCACCCGGGGGTGCGCGCGTCGGTGAAACTAGTGGCGGAAAAGTTTGTTTGGCCGTGCCTGCGCAAGCACGTGAAGGAATGGGCAAAAACCTGCATTTCCTGTCAACGGGCCAAAATTCACAGGCACACAAGAGCCCCGTTAGAACCGTTCCGCATTCCGGCCAGAAGGTTCGACCATGTGCACGTCGACCTTGTGGGCCCCCTACCGGCATCACAGGGGTTCACGTATCTTTTGACAATGGTGGACCGCACCACACGTTGGCCGGAAGTGGTCCCACTTGCGACGACCACGGCCGCGGAGGTGGCTCGCGTTTTTTTAACGGCTTGGGTGGCGCGCTTCGGGGTTCCGTCGGACATTACGTCCGATAGAGGACCGCAATTCATCTCTGAGCTGTGGTCAGCGATGGCCAACGGCTTAGGAGCCAAAATTCACCGCACTACGGCTTACCACCCTCAGGCTAATGGTTTATGCGAGCGTTTTCATAGGTCTTTGAAGGCAGCACTCAGAGCGTCGCTCACGGATGCAGATTGGGTAAATAAACTCCCATGGGTTTTATTAGGGTTGCGTTCTGCGCCTAAAGAGGACTTAGACGCCTCCCCAGCGGAGCTGGTATTCGCACAAACTCTGAGGCTGCCGGGCGAGTTTTTACCAGAGCACCCAGAGCCCCCACCTCTCTCTGCTCTGGGACCGTTAGTTGGCACGGGGGCAGACACGCTCCCGGGTCCGGTTCATCACGCTTTTCCACGAGTTTTCGTCCCCAAGGCTTTGAAAAATGCCGATTTCGTTTTTGTCAGGCGCGAAGCCCTTAAAGCAACGCTCAAACCACCTTACGAAGGGCCATTTCGAGTGCTGGAGGCAGGTGATAAGCAATTTGTGCTAGATTTTGGGGACAGAAAAGAGACAGTCAGTATTGACAGACTAAAACCTGCTTTTGTCATGAAGGACGTGTCTGTACCGGTCGCGGTGGCGCCTCGACGAGGCAGGCCCCCGCAGAGGGCAATTAACCACTCTCTTCCTCAGTCAACAGACCCGAAGCAGAACAGCACCGCAGGCAAGACGGGGCCAACGCACAGCAGATTCGGCAGACGGCTGAAGCCCAAGCGGCGCACAGACTGAATGTTGGTGTTGATTATTCAGTAGTGAGTAAGGTGCTATTAAATTTTGGGAATTAGTCTGTTCTTCATCGTTTGGGGGGGGGGTTATATGGCTGTGTTGTGAGACATGTATATGTTGGACACTGCATATGTGATTTAACCACGATGAAGGAGAGCCAGCCCCCTGCGGTGCGGAGCCACAGAGCCTGGACCCCCTGCGGAGGACAGGGGACAGAAGACTTCCTGACCACTGAGGCTCGGGAAGAGAGAAGGGGGAGTTATGTAAATAAAAGGCTAATGAATGTGAATAAAGAGACTTTGATATAGATGTGTGATTTCCCCCGCGAGGGAAATGGTTTGATGTGAGAAGGTTTAAATGAGAGAACTTTGGTGTGTTCACTCTCTTTGTTCGCTGCTCAAGAATAAGAGCAGACAGTGGAATGATTTCTTGAATAAACTGAAATGAAAGACAATTCGGTTTCGTTATTCAAGTCTCCCCACAGTGAGCAGTTTTTTTTTTTATCCAGCCCACACCAACTTTTACAAACTTTAAAGGAGCTTTTTTAATTCCACAGCCTTGCTTGGCCGTGGATGAGAGCTGTCCGCTACAATTCAGAGATGACGCCGGTCTTTCACTTTGCCCTGTTGTAAAATTTCCTTCGGTTATATTATCGTTCATCTCGGCCAGAGTTCTATTAGTCTGCTCTGGTGAATGCAAAATTATAGATTTAATTCAAAACAACTGTTGGGATCTTTTCATTTTGAATCATTCTTTTAAAAGAATGACAGTGAATGAGGTTAACATTGTAAAAACTGTCATCACTAGATAATGAATATTGGGTTTGTGAGCACATAAACAGCTCTTCTCTGCGGTCTGAGAAGCTGTTTTCCCAGTAGGGCAGACTGGTCAATGTTTTTTTTTTCCCTCTGTGTAGCGAAAAACCCTGTTCTGGTCTCAAATTGTTAATATTTACAGTGGTGTGAAAAGGTGTTTCCTCCCTTCCTGATTTCTCTTTTTTTTTTGTATGTTTGTCACAATTAAATGTTTCAGATCATCAAATTTAAATATTAGACAAAGATAACACAAGTAAACACAAAATGCGGGTTTAAATGAGGGTGTTTATTATTGGGGTAAAAAAAAAAAATAATCCAAACCTACATAGCCCTGTGTGAAAAAGTGATTACCCCCCTATTAAAACATAAATTAACTGTGGTTTATCACATCTTTAGAAAGCTGAGTTCAATTTCTCGAGCCACACCCAGGCCTGATTACTGCCACACATGTTCTCAATCAAGAAATCACTTATGGCCCTTTTCCACTAGTACCCACTCAGCCCAACTCTACTCAGTTCGCTTCTGTTTCCATAGCAGCTGGGTACGCTTGGGGTAGGTGGGATTTTTTTTACAGCAAGGCGGCGTCACACTCCCGTGACGTAAAACACGCGACCCAAGCAAAATATAACATGGTGGCTGTACAAGGTGACTCCTCAGTCTCTGGCTTTTTGTCACTGTAAAGGTCAAAAAGGACCACCAGAGAAGGGGACAGGCAGCGAGACGAAACACTCTGGAAAAGTACTGGAGCGTCTAGGAAGCCATAGAGTGGAAGACGTGAGGATACGAACTAGATCACATATGACGGTAAGCTAATGATTGCTAATGCTTGTTTGCTTTAAGTATGTCGAACTACGTTGTAATGTCTGCAAGTTATCGCTATTAGGTACTAAAATATGTATGCTGTGTGTGTGTGTTTCATCTGTGTTTCAGATGGCTCTGTTGTGGGAAAATTACTGCTTCAAACCGTCGGTCTGGGCGTTCAACACAGCCTGTCACTGATGTCACCCCAGCTTCACAAACGATCAGTGGTTATAGGACTTAAGAATGTCTGTAGAAACGTTTAGCTTCCTGTGCAACAAATTGCTCTGATCTGCGTGAAAATCATGGACAGACTGTTGAGACATCATGGGATGTACCTGCTCCAGCAGCCCTCCAGTCTGGTGGCGTCATGGCAAAAACTGTTCAGCTGACAAAACTTGATCACCAAATTGTAGTTATGGGGTTATATTAGCCACAAAATATACAGTATATTCAAAAGGTAAACAGTACTGAGTTTGGTATAATAAGTTATTTGACAATTATGATGCATTTTAGGCCAAAACAAACTTGATCTAGGATTAAAAGCAATTAAAATAATGCAGTCACAAGGTTACATGGAAAATACTTGATTTACTAGATACATGTAGATACTGTAGAAATATATATTCTCTGCATCAACAATGTACTATACATGTATTCATGTAGTATTGCACTGGGAATTTTGACAATAAACCTTTGGAATTTTGGCAGATGCGTCTCTTTTGTTTTATGTGTGAAGGTTCGCACCAAGTGACATAAATTAAATACTAAAAGATTGGAAAAGCTGTCTAAGAACAATCCAGCAGTTTGAGAAATCAGTTTTGGTTTGGTTTAAGTCTGCCAACAGAATTATGAACCATAAAGCAGTTTGTGTTGACATGTTAAATCCCATTAAACCCTAACCCAGGGGTGTCCAATCATGTGCCATGGAGGGCCAAGACCCTACAGGTTCTCTCTTCTACCCAGTCTCTTCAGCAGGTGTTTTCACTGATCAGCAGTCAGTGGAAGAAATTCAGTGGAATCTGCTGTTGAAGACACTGGTTGGAGGTAAAGCCTGCAGGGTCTTGTCCCTCCATGGCACATGATTGGACACCCCTTCCCTAACCCATTATGATAAAGTACAGATGCTAATATGGCCCAGAATTCCTCCATATACTGCTACTGTCACTAAAGTGTGCAGTGTCTTCTGCACTAGCCCATCCAACAATACAGTCGTCAGTAAATAAAATAATTGTTTTGGTTACTTTTTCTTAAAAATGAGCCATTATTTTCAAAGTCTCTGATAAATGGTTTGTACTGTTGACTCTTTTCCCACCAGTGTCTTAACAGATAAAATAGAAAATCATGATGCAAACACATAAGTCACTAAATTGTTTATTACAATCTGCAGTAAATTCCAGATTATGCAAAATTCAAATTGTAAAAACAACAACAAAAAACCCCCCAACGACTTAGAATGGGTCACACACGCCCGCCACGCTGCCTCACTGAGAAGCAGCTGGATGTGTTGTTCACACTGGTCCCAGTTCACCAGATCTTCGGCCTGCATCTGTAAATAGTGACACACAGCCTGGTTTGGGGTGGATCATTTTCCTCTTGCCTAGACGAAAGACAGAAATGGGTGGTGGTTAATTAAAACAAGTTTAAAACATATTTGAGAAATACTGTACACTTGTTGCTAAAAGCCAGTGGTGAAATGTGACAATAAAGTACTTTGTTGTTGCATTTAACCACAATTTTCATGTAGCTGCGCTTCAGTAAAGTGGATTTTACAAGGGCCTGGTTATGTTTAAAATAATTTGTTTTTACTTTGGCCTCAGCAATCAGAATGAATTCATACATTCAGATGAATGGAATCTGGTACTTTAACTGAGGGTGTGCATCACCGAGTATGGAGTCGCTCAGTCAAAATATGGAATTTTTATCAATAAAAGTTTAGCCACCGCTCTTGTCACCGCTGTGTCTCTTCTTGCCCTGGCTTCAAGTGTGGGTGGTGTTTTGTACTTGTATTGCTAAAATATAAAAGGAAGCACTACAATGGGTCTCAAATATCTGTAATGTGTCCTGCTATTATAATACTGCATTAGTTTATTGACGATAGACTAAACTACACATATAAACTAAATTATACTGATGAGTGAACAACTCACATTCCCCAAAGTGCAACATACAGTTATGAACATAACTCAAGGGATCACACAAGTGATCTGACAAAAAAAAATAAATACATTAACAAGCAGTTTATTTTACAGTTGATGTGCCAGTCATTTACAATTATTCTGTAATTAATATTCACACAATCAAATAAATCTCAGTTCAGTCCCTTTTATATTAAGTGGAAATTGTGCTACTTTGGTTTCAGGTTCAGGTTCAGGTTACTTTATTTGTACCCGTAGGTAGATTTGTTTTGCAGTCTGGTGACATCCATATTTACAAGCCACAAATTACATTCAACATAGACACAAACACAGGCACACATGAAGCTGACTATAATAGTATTGTAGTACTCGAGATCGGTCTTGGTCTCGAGACCGGTCTTGAGACCACTTTTTAAGGGTCTCGGTCTCGTCTCGGAATCGAAGGCATTTTTACTTGGTCTTGTCTCGGTCTCGGACAGGGTGGACTCGGGATTTTTGATCAAGACTGGTCGAGACCAGGCCAGTGATAAGTGATCTGTGATAAGTGAGAAAAGTAGAATGCAGGCTGGTGCCTTCCCAGTCACGCAGTGTGACACGCGGAGTGACACGCCCCCTGTACATAGAGAGTGGATGAAGACGACTGGAGACGCTGCGCCTCTGGGGAAACTAGCCGTTAAAAATGTTGGCAAACTCATCAGTCATTAAGTTTGGTTTCCAAAACCATAAGGACTTTATCTGCAAAACGACATGCAAGCAAAAACACTCTGCAGTGTGTAAATTCTGCGGTGCTCAACTCACAGAAACCGCTGGGACAACGTCACACTTTTATCGTCACATTGAGAGGAAACATAAAGACAGGTAAATTAACCGTTAAATTAGCTACACTGGGAAAGTTAAAATCAAAAAATTTCAACACCCCATCTTAAAACATTGAGCGAAAATAAGCTCTTTTCTTCCCACGATCGTTTTTTGCTAACGTTCAGAGCACCGACTTTATATTATAGCCAAGTTAGCTTGCGTAGCATTGTCAAAAGCAAGATAATAGAATAACAAACAATGAACACGCCAGGTATTAGTCGAGGCCACTGGCGTTACTTGGGAGGTTCTTATGCAATGGAAACGTTGTTCACTGCACCAGTAAATGGGCTGAACTTTAGTTGGGACCAACAGGACATATTTCTGGTCAACAGTGTCTTCAGCTGCAGAAAGTTGATCGTTTGGCTCAGCCATGAGCTAGAAAGCTAACGCTGTGCTAGCTAGTTCAAAGTCAATAACACTGAATGAGTATGTTCATCAAATTTGTTTGAAAAAATATATTGTAAAAGAAAAACGTTAAAAAGCATATTTTAAGACAATAAAGACTCCGAAAAAGGTAATGCTAAAAACTAAAGATTGTTTAAAAGCAGTAATTCAAAGTGAAATTTGACTTCATTCATTTTAAAAAAGTGAATATATATGAACTATGTAGTGATGCATGATGTGTTTCTCTGGCTTCTATAATTTGTTGCTTGTTTGCACTAAGCACATATTTGTTAGATGTAACGTTTGCATCTTCTGAGAATTCTCTCTTGGTATTGGTAAATTGTAAATCCTCCTCAATTTCAGGTTCCTGGAGTACAAGGCATCTAGGCAATAGCATCCTTTGCCCAGAAAGTGCAGATCTACAGTCTTCATTCCCCAAGACAGCAAGCCATCAGCGATGCCATTGTCAAAGATTTGATAATTGGGTGTTGCCTGCCACTGTCCTTTGTGGAAAATGAACATTTTAAAAACTTTCTTGAGATTGTAGATAACAAGTACACACCAATCTCTAGGAGAACAATTGGTGAGAAACACATTCCAGTTTTGGTAAAGAAAGTTAAGGAGACTGTTCTTGAGAAGTTGGAGAAAAGCTCAACAGTGTCCTTAACTACTGATATCTGGTCTGATCGTAGACTGCGTTCCTTCCTCGGAGTAACTGCTCATGTGTGCAACAAGTCAAAGGAATCCTATGCCCTTGAATCCTACTTGCTGGACTGTAGACGTTTCACAGGCAAACATGGACAGCGAATTTCTTCTGCCTTTGAGGAGATCACCGACGAATATGGTGTCCGTCAGAAGATAAGTTATATTGTCACAGACAATGCTGCCAATATGAAGTGTGCTTTTAAAGTTCAGATGCCACAACAGCAGTCAGATGGCAGTGAGAGTGAGGAGGAGAATCTAGATGATGAGAACCTGTGGGAGGACATGAATTCTGTGGAGGACACAGAGCCACTCTGGTCATCAGGTGAGCGTCTTTCTTGTTTTGCTCACTCCCTGCAGTTAGTTGTGAATGACGGCATGAAGGAAGTTAAAGCCATGTCTCGCAGTATTGCCAAAACATCACGCTTCTCAACTCTGTTACACAGCAGCTCACAGTTCAAAGACAAATTTGAGGCTGCATTTGACTCTACTAAGACTATTCCAGCTGCAAACAACACTCGCTGGAACAGCATTTTCAAACAAGTGAAGGCCCTCACAGCTCTGGACCATAAAGCTCTGACTGAAATATGCAGCAAGGACTATGAAGAAGTGGTATTCAGCACTCGTGAGTGGAACCAGCTTAAAGAACTGACTTCAGTTCTCGCGCCATTCTCAGAGGCAACAGACCTGACAGAGGGAGAGAAATCAGTTACCATTAGCATGGTCGTTCCGACTGTTCTGGACCTGCATACACACCTTGTGAAGATGGAGACACGAATACAGTGTCGGCCATTAGTAAAGGCCCTCCGTCAGTCTCTGATTACAAGATTAGGTGGAATCTTTGGCAAAACAAATATGACTAAAGACAGTGGGAGTGCGAGTGGGAGACAGGAACCTTTTAGCCATAATGTGTATTTTTTAGCTACAATGCTTGATCCACAGTTTGGATTAAGCTGGGTGGATCTGGATGTTACTAATGGGCTAAATGCAACGCCACTCAAGAAGTTTAGAAATGAGCTGAAGAAAACACTGACAGGTATACACACACACATTTTACATCAAGAGAAAAATATTGTGAGAGCAGTTTATTATTTGATACCTGCAGACACTGTATATCCTTTAATCTAACCTGGTCTTTTTTTCCATGTGCTTGTGTTTTTCAGACACTTTGATCTCTGAGGTTGAGAACTTGATGGACTGTGAAGGTACTGCAATGGACTACGGACCAAGAAATGGAGAGTCACCTGGGGATTCACCTCCAGTCAAATGCCCACACCTTCTTTCTTGCTACAAGGCTCACAAAAAGCGCAGCACAGGCCAGGATTCAAGTGTCAGGGCACAGATAAGCAAATACTTTGATGCCATACAGGACACTGACACTGACAATGCACTTGTCTTCTGGCACAAAAACCATCACAGATTCCCACAACTCCACAATTTGGCACAGTCCCTGCATCCGCTGCACCAGTTGAGAGGGTATTTAGTAGAGGAGGCATCATCATGAGGCCCCACCGAGCCCGTTTAGGTCACAAAATGCTTCAGTCTCTAATTTTTCTGAAATGCAACCAAGCTTTTGTTTAACCTCCTCATCCCTAGAGCCAGGCAGGACCATCCATCTCACCCTAACCCTGGCCCAGAAATGGGACCTTTGAGGTTTTTTACAACCACCCTTTTGTGAGTGTATTCTTAGTGTTCAGCTCAGACTTTTAAGGGTGTTTTTTAAAAACACATTTTGTTCATGCTTGGCATGCCATAATTTTCAGTTAAATTACTCCTAGTTAATTTATGCTGTAATTTTATGAAGGAAACTTGTTGTGGCTGCCTAGGAGAATTAATACTTCTAAAAAGAACATTATCTGGCTTTCTTTGTTGTTGTGAAAGTTCTGTTACTGTGAATGTTCTTCATGGCTGTGCACCTAAGTTGGCTGGCAAAGCACCAAAATGCAAAATGTCAAAGGGACCCATGTTCAAGAAAATTATTTTAAAAAATACTTTGCTGAAAAGAAATGTCAGGGTTATTTTTTCACTCATTTAATTTAATTTAGGCGTTATTCCTTACTTTTTCTTAATTTTTCTTTCTGAAATGACATATTTATTGTGGCTTGTCAGGACAATGCAGTTTTAATGAGTACAATTGTGTAATTTGTACAAGTGAAAAAACAAATTTGCTTAGATCTGAGATTTGTTTCATTTTGCTGGTTTGAAAACAACATAGCAGAATTTTTTTTTGTTGCTGTTGCATTTATGTAAAAGCAAACTTAAATTAAAAAAAAAAGGATACTGGTCATTTTGTTCTGTTTTGTTATGATTTTTCTTTGATATATACAGTCTTGGTCTTGTTTCGGTGTCGACCTCCAAATGTCTTGGTCTTGTCTCGGAGTCGGCCTCCAAATGTCTTGGTCTTGTCTTGGTCTCGATACTCTCTAGTCTCGACAATGTCTTGGTCTCGGTTGGTGTGGTCTTGACTACAACACTAGACTATAAACATGATAAGAGTACTCAAGGCTCCATCAATCAGGGTATAAAAAGACAAAGAGATGGGAGAAAAAACAGAGGTAAGAGAGAAGGGTCATATTAAAAGTTAAAAACTAGTCGGGACTTCCGGGAAGATGGCGGAGAGACATAACGCTTAAACAGAGAGCTCTCCCTAGTCGGATTAAAAATCATTGGTAAATGGCCAACTCGACAAACGGATCAATAAACCAAGGGATGAAAACACGAAGGAGCCGGGCACACGGACAAAAGCAGGGTAAAATTAAAGAATTCCTCTTCAACAACGCAGGAGAAATCGCTGAACACGAGGCCCAAAAAAACGAGGTGACTGCAGCAGGGAAAATAGAGGACGCCAAACTCGATACCATGAACACTGGCATCGCCAATTTAGGTAAAGAGTTAAAAGACTTCAAGCGACAACTCCAACAGGATTTAGCGGCTCTTAAGGAGGAGCTGAAAAAAAGAGATGAAGGAGGAAATTATGGGCCTCCGAAGAGAAATGGAGCGCAAGCTAACAGAAAACATGGGGGAGCTGCGCTCTCAACGGGCGTGTATGACAGAAGCACAGGCCCGAATATCGGAGTTGGAAGACTGGAAGAGCGAGGCAAGCGAGCGGCTGCAGACCCTGACGGTGCAAACACAGAGGATGCAGGAAAAAATAACCGACCTGGAGAGCAGGTCCAGACGGAGCAATATACGCATCTTCGGGATCCCGGAGGGCATTGAAGGCAACTCGATGACGAAATTCATGGATCAGTTCTTAAAAAAAGAGCTTGAGCTGCCCAGTGAAGCGGATCTGCAGATTCAACGAGCGCACAGAGCCTCGGCACAGAACCCGAAGCCAAACTCTCCACCCAGGCCAGTTGTGGTAAACTTTCTGAAATATGACATAAAGGAAAGAATCCTGACACAAGCGTGGAAAAAAAGATACGAATCGGCGACAAACAGATATTCTTTGATCATGACTACCCAACAGAAATTGTGCAGCAGCGGAAGAAATATGCCAACATTAAAAAAACGCTGAAAGAGAAAAAAATTAGATTCCAAACGCCGCTAACGAAGATGAGGATTCATTGGGAGGACGGCGTAAAAACCTACAACACGGCCAGAGAGGCAGCGTGGGACAGGATGGAGCGGGGCTTTGTGGTGAGCGTACCCGAGGAAGGAGCTGAAGCAGCGGCGGCACTGAACGCATCACGACAGCCGGAGTGGAGACAAGTGAGCGGCAGAAGAAGGGGGAGAGACGTGGAGCAGCGGGCCCAGGAAAAAATGCAAGGCTTTCAGCTGAAAGCCTAGATCATAACAAAGATTAAGAAAGGCACAGAAGAAATGAAGGCCAAGAAGACAAGGTAAAAGAGAAACAAACGGCTAGGAGAGGTTTAAGTGATTTTTGTTGGACATTTCTAGACTAATGACTATTACTTGGATAGTAAATACAGGTCTAGCGAGGGCCCCTCACTTGGTGAGGACATTCCCTCCACCCACCAACAGGGAGCAGTGGGCAGAAGAAAGGCCCAAAGTACGGAGGTCGAGATTTGTTAATGTGTTTTTATATAAATATGTGTTATTTTTGTTGTTAAAGGGGCTAGGAGCACAAGTTAAAAAAACGGAAAAACATAAATATGGGTAAAAATCTTAAGATAATGACACTAAACGTGAATGGTCTGAACTCACCTGTTAAAAGGGAAAGAATAATAAGAAAATTCAAGAAGGAAAAAGCCGAAATTATATTTATGCAAGAGACGCATTTGAGCAAGACAGAACATGTGAAACTAAAGAGATTTGGCTATAAGAACTCCTACTACAGTTCATTTAAGGGAGGAACTAAAAGGGGGGTTATGATACTAATTTCAAATAAAATACAATTTGAATGTGAACAAGAAATCCAGGATAAAGAAGGCAGGTATGTAATAATAAAGGGAAGAATAGATGGTATGCAGATCACATTAGTGAACATCTATGCCCCACCAGAAAGTGACAAGGGTTTTTTTCAACATCTGTTTGATCTCATAGCAACACACAGTGAAGGAGTCCTAATTTGTGGAGGAGACTTAAATGCTGTCATGGATCATGAAGTTGACACAACAAGTGTTAAGAAGACAAAAAAACATGTAACAAAGTTCATAAGAACCTCACTGGCAGAAATGGGTATGGTAGACATATGGAGGGACCTGCACCCACTCGAAAAAGACTATACACATTATTCAGCAGTCCATAAAGTACACTCTAGAATAGATTACTTCCTTATGAATGAAGGTGACAGACACAGGGTGAGAAATTGTCGGATTGGAGGGGCAGAAATATCAGATCATAATCCTATATACATGGAAATATATTTAAACAATAGAAAACGACAAACAACATGGAAACTTAATGTAGGACTGTTAAATGATGAGAAAATGAAAGAAAAAATAAAAGTAAACAAACGAGTATATCCAAGAGAATGACAATGAAGAAGTGGACCCAACAATACTATGGGATGCACTAAAAGCCGTGTTAAGAGGTAAATTAATTGTTGAAACAGGAAAAGCAAATAAGTCTAAACTGGAAACATATGAACAAAGATGTGAGAGACTGAGGGAATTAGAACGTAAACATCAAAGCACAAATGATCCAAAAATATACCAAAAAATTAAAGAAGAAAAAATAAAGATAAAAGAAACACAAATAGATGAAATTGAAAGGAAAAATAGATATCTAAAGCAAAAATATTATGAAACGGGGCCAAAAGCCACAAAACTGCTGGCAAAACGGTTAAGAAAACAACAAACAGTGAATAATGTATATAAGATTAAAGACCCCATCACAAATAAAACCACAGTTAACCCAGAAAACATCGAAGAAATATTCCATAATTTCTATCAAGAACTATACTCGCAACCTGAAGAGACAAATACTAAGGATATTAAAAAATTTCTATGCACATTGGACTTGCCATCAGTAGGAAATCAACAAAATGAAAAGCTAACAGCAGAAATAACAACACAAGAGATTAAAGATGTGATTAAGTCACTTAAAAACGGTAAATCACCAGGTAGTGATGGATACCCGTCTGAGTTTTATAAACTGTTTATAGAAGAACTCACGCCACAGCTCCTAAAGTCATTTAATTGGACGTTGAACAACAACAAAATACCTCCATCATGGAACGAAGCCATTATTTCAGTTATTTTAAAGCCAGGGAAAGATAGAGAACAATACGGAAACTATAGACCAATCTCTTTATTAAATGTGGATTATAAAATATATACAACAATTATATGTAAACGAATAAAGACATTCTTGACGGAATTGATAGAAGATGATCAAACTGGTTTCATAGAGGGACGCCAAACACATGACAATATCAGGAGAACAATACATATAATTAATCAAATACATAAAGAAAAGAAAAGCGCAGTAATAATGAGTTTAGACGCAGAAAAAACATTTGACAGGGTTAACTGGAAATTCCTATATAGTGTGCTGGAGCGCTTTGGATTTAATGAAAAATCAGTACAATGCATAAGGACGCTGTATCAAGAACCTGTGGCAAGAATCAAGATAAACGGTAGCTTAACAGACAAAGTAAATATACAAAGATCAACTAGGCAGGGATGCTGCTTATCGCCCACCTTGTTTGCTCTGTTCATAGAGCCACTGGCTCAAGCGATACGACAAAATAAGAAATTAAAAGGTGTAACAATACAGGGAGCGGAACACAAGATTGGGCTATTTGCAGACGATATTATAGTTTACCTTGAACAACCAGATGAATCAATAATGGAAATGATGACCTTGATAGAAAATTTTGGAAAATTATCAGGATACAAGATAAACATAACAAAAACACAAATACTGACATTCCACTACAACCCTCTAAACCAGATAACTGATAAGATCAAACTAAACTGGAAACAAAAAGAAATAAAATACCTTGGAGTGAACATACCTAAAGATCTAAGCAAAATCTATAAAGCAAACTAGGATAGGTTGGAACAAGAAATAAAAAAAGATATTGATAGATGGTCAATCTTAAATATGGATCTGAATTCAAAAATTGAGACAGTCAAAATCAGCATACAACCTAGATTACTTTACCTCTTCCAGGCTCTACCAACAGAGATTCCAGGTGCCCAGTTCTCAAAGTGGGACAGGATGATATCGAGATTTGTTTGGGGAGGTAAAAAGCCAAGAGCGAAATATAAAACTCTCCAATTACCAAAAGAGAAAGGAGGCATGGGCCTACCGAGTCTAAAGGAATATTACTACTCAGCACAAATAAAATATATCATATGTTGGTGCGACGAAGGATATGAGGCAAAATGGAAAGAAATGGAAAAGGAAATTGAGGGACTCCCAGTACAAAGCATAATAGGAGATAAAGATGCATATAAGCAAATCAAACAAATAGACCCAATCACTAAATTTACTTTGGAACTGTGGTATAAAATAGTACAAAAGTATAATATAAAGGAAGACATAAAACTATTGAAATGGGTAGCATTTGACAGTCAGTTTGAACCGGCAAAGCAAGATAGGGGATACAAAAATCTGGTGAACAAGGGAATCACAGCATGGGGCAATATCGGAAAAAAAGATCTCGGGAGCTTTGTAAACATCAGAAGAAAATTTAAGCTAGAAAGATCGGAATTCTTCAGATATCTGCAGATGAGAGACTATTATATGAAGAAGATTAGGCATAACCTCCAAACAGATGTGAGCGAGATTATACAATTCATTTTAAGCTCATATGCAGGAAATAAAATAATTATTATTTCAAAGCTATATCAGAAACTTATGGCAAACAAACATTCAAGTAACTATATAAAGGAGAAATGGGAGAAAGAGCTAAATTTAAACACAGCAGAAGAAAACTGGCAGGAAATATGGAAAACACAACACACATCAACAAATTCAAGGACATGGAGGGAATTTGGATGGAAAAACCTGATTCGCTTTTTCATTACACCACAGATTCAAGGAAAATATACAAATACCCAATCTTTATTCTGGAGGGGCTGTGGGGCTCAAAATGCAGACCACTCACATATGTTTTGGAAATGCTGCAAAACCTCATCATTCTGGAAATCTATACATGTGACAATACAGAGGATATTAGGATATAATATACCAATGAACTGTAACCTGATGTATTTATGTGATCTTAAAAGAGACAATGTAATACAGGCTGAGGACAGATATCTAGTTAAAATCTTGTTGATTGCATGTAAAAAAACAATCACAAAAAAATGGCGATCAGAAGTTCTTCCTGACCAAGAGCAATGGACTGACATTGTTGAGGACATACGTATGATGGAAAAACTAACATATCGACAAAGAATGCAAGAAGGACTATATGAAAAAAAATGGCGGAAATGGACACACTACAAAGTGCAACAACGAGACAGAAATTGAAAGAATAACCAAAGACACTGGAAAACCCAGAAGAATTAAGAGATGGAAACTAAGAACTTGATGCTCCAACATTTGTCCCCCCCTTTTTTTTTCTTCCTTTTTTTTCTTTCTTACTCTAGCCCCTTTGTTTTTAAATGTAGACTGTGATCTGAATGCAATATATATGATGAAAAATGAATAAAAATCTAAGTTACAAAAAAAAAAAGTTAAAAACTAGTCAAAGAGGCTAAAAACTCAAAGGTCTAAAACCCAATAAAATATTTAGAACCCAAGTGACATCCTACAAAAATAAGTACATATAAAATGGAGTTAATAAATAGGTACATAAATTATGTGCAATATATTGTTACAGCTTGTTCAACTCTTTGACAGCAGCAGGAACAAAGTTGTTTTCGTAGCGCTGGGTTTTTACTTTTTGGGACAGCAAACCTCCGTCTTGAGGGAAGAAGCTGAAAGTGGCAGTGCAAAGGGTGGGAGTCATCATTTAAAATGGAGGTAGCCATCCTCTGTACTTGTCTGGTGTACAGGGATGTCAGGCTCAGCTGTGACTCACCAAGCAAACGACTGGACCATCTAACTACCTGATCCAAGGATTTCCTCTGTTTCAGTTTTATCTGACCAAACCATGACGCTAAAGAAAAGGATAAAACAGATTCAATAAAAGCCCGATAAAACATTGTCATTATGGTTTGGTCAACTTGGAAGCGTGCAAGTTTCCTCAAGCAATGCAAATGTTGCTGACCCTTTTTGCACACCCTTTCACAGTTCTCTTCAAAGTTTAAATTACTATCAATAATCGTCCCAAGATATCTGTAGGATTGTGCACATTCGGTGGTCTGGCCTTTTAGTACGGTGACTTTGTGCCTGGGATTTTTCCTCCTAAAGTCAATAATCATGTCTTTAGTTTTTGTCGTATTCAGCTGCAGGTAGGAATCCTCACACCAGTGAACAAAATCATCAGCTACTGGGCCGTGGCCACTCTCACCATCCTGGAGGAGACTGACAATAACTGAGCCATCAGCATACTTTGTAATGCGTCTGTTGTCATGTCTGCTCCGACACATGTTTGTGTACACTTTTTGGTTTTGGCACTTTACCTATAAAAGCAAAGGATTTCAGTACTTTCCACAGCGGCAAGGTCTGTTGTGGGGTGGCTGCTTTTTCATTTCCTCTTGCCTAGACCAAAGACAGAAATGGATGGTGGTTAGTTCAAGCAAGTTCAAAACATATACAGGTACATCTCAAAAAATAGAATATGATGAAAAAGTTCAACATTTTTGTCACTCATCAGAAAGTGAAACCCATATAGACTCATTACACGAACAGTGATGCTACACTCACCGGCCACTTTATTAGGTACACCATGCTAGTAACGGGTTGGACCCCCTTTTGCCTTCAGAACTGCCTCAATTCTTCGTGGCATAGATTCAACAAGGTGCTGGAAGCATTCCTCAGAGAGTTTGGTCCATATTGACATGATGCCATCACACAGTTGGCGCAGATTTGTCGGCTGCACATCCATGATGCGAATCTCCCGTTCCACCACATCCCAAAGATGCTCTATTGGATTGAGATCTGGTGACTGTGGAGGCCATTTGAGTACAGTGAACTCATTGTCATGTTCAAGAAACCAGTCTGAGATGATTCCAGCTTTATGACATGGCGCATTATCCTGCTGAAAGTAGCCATCAGAAGTTGGGTACATTGTGGTCATAAAGGGATGGACATGGTCAGCAACAATACTCAGGTAGGCTGTAGCGTTGCAACGATGCTCAATTGGTACCAAGGGGCCCAAAGAGTGCCAAGAAAATATTCCCCACACCATTACACCACCACCACCAGCCTGAACCATTGATACAAGGCAGGATGGATCCATGCTTTCATGATGTTGACGCCAAATTCTGACCCTACCATCCGAATGTCGCAGCAGAAATCGAGACTCATCAGACCAGGCAACGTTTTTCCAATCTTCTATTGTCCAATTTCGATGAGCTTGTGCAAATTGTAGCCTCAGTTTCCTGTTCTTAGCTGAAAGGAGTGGCACCCGGCGTGGTCTTCTGCTGCTGTAGCCCATCTGCCTCAAAGTTCGACGTACTGTGCGTTCAGAGATGCTCTTCTGCCTACCTTGGTTGTAACGGGTGGTTATTTGAGTCACTGTTGCCTTTCTATCAGCTCGAACCAGTCTGGCCATTCTCCTCTGACCTCTGGCATCAACAAGGCATTTCCGCCCACAGAACTGCCGCTCACTGGATATTTTTTCTTTTTCGGACCATTCTCTGTAAACCCTAGAGATGGTTGTGCGTGAAAATCCCAGTAGATCAGCAGTTTCTGAAATACTCAGACCAGCCCTTCTGGCACCAACAACCATGCCACGTTCAAAGTCACTCAAATCACCTTTCTTCCCCATACTGATGCTCGGTTTGAACTGCAGGAGACTGTCTTGACCATGTCTACATGCCTAAATGCACTGAGTTGCCGCCATGTGATTGGCTGATTAGAAATTAAGTGTTAACGAGCAGTTGGACAGGTGTACCTAATAAAGTGGCCGGATGATTTTGATGAATTTTGATGATGGCTTACAGCCCATGTTAACCAACATTTCAATGGCCAACATTTCTATTTAAAAACTATTTTTCAAAATTAATTTTATGTAATATTCTAATTTTTTGAGAAACTGAATTTGGGGTTTTCTGGAGCTGTAAGCCATAATCATCAAAATTAAAATAAATAAACGCTTGAAATATATCACTGTCTGTGTAATGAATCTATATAATATATGGATTTCAGTTTCTGAAATGAGTGACAAAAAATATTGATTGAATTTTTTGAGATGTACAGTACCTGTATTAGAGAAATACACTTGTGAAAGCCAGTGATGGGATCCATCCATCCATCCATCCATCTTCTTCTGCTTAATCCTTTTCGGGTCGCAGGGGGCTGGAGCCTATCCCAGCATATTTGGGCAAGAGGCAGGGTCCACCCTGGACAGATCGCCGGTCCATCGCAGGGCCAACACAGAGAGACAGACAACCATTCACTCTCACAGTCATACCTAAGGACAATTTAGAATCCCCAGTTTGGTGCCAATTAACCTAACTTGCATGTTTTTTTGGCATGTGGGAGGAAACCAGAGAAATCCCGGAGTAAACCCACGCAGACACGGGGAGAACATGCAAACTCCACACAGATCACTGTTGGTTGGGGGCTGGGATCGAACCCAGGATCCCCCGGCCAAGGGTGAGTTGCTGTGCTGCCGCAGTGCTAACCACTCCGCCACCGTGCTGCCCAGTGGAGGGATGTGAGAAAAATGCTTCGTTTCCCTGACCAGTGAGCACCCCAGGATCCACTCTGTCCATGTGCAAGTACATTTTCAATCCAGGGATTTATGGTGGAACAGAAACAGCACGGCAACACTGTTCCAACACTCTTTTTGGAAAATCCACAGAATAGGTATGTGGGTCTATTATGAGCCTTTAGAAAATTATATGAATCACTTTATAAATCGCTGGTTTGAAAATGCACTTGAATATGTTGAGATTTTGGATCCTGGGGTCCCGTTGACCCGTATCCAAAATATCAACACAACATGCTGAGGGAGGCGGACCCCTGGCATGTGGAAACACATTCTAGAAAGAAAATACACACAACTTAATGCACAGCACCAAAGTGCAACACGTACACAAACCAGGACTTTAACCACGATTAACATATTTCATCGTTTTGCTCTCACAAGCAAATACTTCAGACAAAGCAAGTGCGAAACAGCAGAGTTGGCTACTAGTTAGCTAGCTAGCTACTAGCTAACACTCGTTAGCCAGCACAGGACGGCGCTGTATTGCTCAAAAAAAGTGAACTTCCCACCAACAGGATAAATAAGTGAAAAGATGCACAATATCACAAATCACTCACCAACGATGGTTCTCTCACTTTCATCTTCAGCTTGTCTGTAGTCTGGTTCTATGCTGGGCTGCCATCTGTTTCGTTGCAGGTCGCTCCATGTCGCTCTGGATACTATCTGCCACCAAGCACAGAAAACTCCGCACCTCTTCGTTGGACCACGGTGTAGATTTCCGCGAAACCTGCAACGCCATCTCTATTAATATCATGTTTACTCTGTGAAATTTTGCAAATGGCGGTTTGGAGATTCTGCTGAACAGGACGCTTTCATAACGTTACGCCCTGATCAATCAGTGGCCTGCAGTCTGTTGACGTCATATTTTTGGTCCGACTTAGGGCGGCTGTACCCTGGCCCTTGAGTCGGTACTAAAAAAGTACCTGGTACCAGGTACCAGGTACTAATGGAAAAGGCTACAAAGCGAGTCGAGTAGAGTAGAGTAGGGCTGAGTGGGTACTAGTGGAAAAGGGGCTTTAAATAGGACCTGCCTGACAAAGTGAAGCTCAAAAACCCTCCAATGTGGCTGAATTACAACAATTCTGCAAAGATGAGTGGGACAAAATTCCTCCACAGTGCTGTAAAAGACTCACTGTCAGTTATTGCAAATGCTAGATTGCAGTTGTTGCTGCTAAGGGTGGCCCAACCAGTTATTAGGTTTAGGGGGCCATCACTTTTTCACACAGGGCCATGTAGGTTTGGATTTTTTTCCCCTTAATAATAAACACCTTCATTTAAAAACTGCATTTTGTGTTTACTTGTGTTATCTTTGTCTAATATTTAAATTTGTTTGATGATCTGAAACATTTAAGTGTGACAAACATACAAAAAAATGAGAAATCAGGAAGGGGGCAAACACTTTTTCACACCACTGTAACCCTTGAACAGAAAACATTGGCTGAGCGTGTTTTTTTCATTTTCATACTTAAAGTTGTGGGTTGATACAAAATATTTGTTGGTTCTTAGTCCTGATGGTACTATACTTTTTCTGCTATTCAAGCTAAACCTAGAACTTTGTGGTCATTCACTTTATTTAGTAATTGGCAGTGGCTATGAATACGGAAGCTGTATCCCTATACGAAATGTCTATTGGTACGGAAGAGTTGACAGTCTTACAAAATCTTTTCATAACAGCTCCAAGCCAGCTGCTGCTGTAGCTTAGGTAGATAGTACGTTGGGCCTGTGATCAGAAGGTTGCTGGTTTGCGTCCTGCTATCAGCACCTTGTCCAAACCATTTTACTATGAGATGAAATTTAGACTTAAAATTAAGAGGTTAGCCTTTGGATTTGGGAGTGGGTAAGGTTAAAAAGATAGTAAATAGATATTGCTTAAAATTGTGAAACTAATAAATGCCTTAGATTTCTGTACCTGTAGCCTGCTGCTTTTAAGATACACATTAATAGAACGTATTGGCCAATAAGATTCGAGTCGCATCTGTAACAAGAATTCTATGGGTACGGTTCCGTAGGCATAGCCACTGCCTTAGTAATTTAGGACCTTGAAGGTTTAGCTGATCCATCGGTGATTCTGGCTACATGGCCACAATAATCCGATAACTAGGAATAATCAGATAATGGTAACTGGATTTGACAAGTTCACATGCAATAAATAAATGGGTTATTGGACAATAAACTATGTGTGTTGATGTAATTTCACTTTATGTAACACAGTAATTGCCTTTTATTTAATTATTGTTTTTACATGACTACTTTAATAATCAGATAACTCCAGAAATCCCATTATAAACAATTTATTACCATGCATGTAAACATGGCTGTTTTGCATATCATACTCCCATAAATATGTTAGAGGGCCCCAAAAATTGCTTTAGCCCAGGGACCCACAACCTCCTTCATCCAACCCTGTAGGCAACTGTGCTCTTCTGAAAGACTGTCCATGAAAAGATGACAGTTCTTAAAAGCACATATTCAGATAAAATTGTCCATGTGACTTGTCACATTTCTTTTCCATTTCTTTTATTAAAAGTTGTTTGAAGTAAATTCATGGGTCATTGCAAACACTTGGCTTTAAAAGTACCAAGCTGTCACACAGTGAGAGGAAAAAAGAATCCTGAAAAAATGCATCGAGAATCGTTTTAGAATCAAACCGGAGACCCTGAGGTGCCTAAAGATCCCCAGACCTAATTTGGACCCCAGCTGGGGAGGAGGACTGACTTATCGGAGCTTTTGCACTTGGTGACCCCTGGTTTGGATCTGAATAAGGATGCATTCACACGGCAACTGTTTGGTCCAGACTAAAGGACCAAAGTGTGCATTCCACGGATAGTTTGGTGCTGTCTGAATGCGCCTGGAACTCTGGTGCAGCACCAAACAAGTGAACTCTGGTCCCCCTGAAAAGGGGGGGGGGGGGAGTGTCTCGGTTCGCTTGCAAACGCAGTCTGGTGCGCTTCGCTTGCAGTGTGAATGCAAACGGAGTATCCAGCCGACCAAAGGGCGGACGTGCCCCTCTGCATTTGTGTAACCACAGCAACACACAGTGAGAAGAGAAAGTGGCGTTTACTGTAAAGATGCCTTCACATCAAACACAAACGGGCAAATTTTTCGCGCAACACGATTACATTATAACTCAATGTAAATACATGAAAAGACATTAATTCACCGTCTGGGTGAGATGCAGACAGGCAAAGTTCCTGCTCACCTGAAAAAGTTGTCCCTGTTGAAAACCTGATGTGTGTTTCCTGGCAGCACGTCCGTGGTAGGAATCCGTGGGTAAAATAAATCCAACATCCTGATTCAGCTGAAGAGCTCCTGGTTCTTCAGCCTCCATTTTGGGTAGAAAATAACAATAAAGTTAACCGTACAGATCCAAGAAATACTTTTAGTGGAGAAAAGTTTAAAAAAAAGGTCTCTTGGACTTGGAGTAGTGAAGAGTGAGGAGTGAGATGCAGGCTCTGATAGATATTTGGTCTGTAGACCAGATTTCTCAGCTGCTTGTGGCTACACACAAGAATACAGATGTTTTTAAAAAGTTTAGCGACATGATGGCTGCACAGGGGTTTATAAAGACAGTGTAACTTTTCATTTTTTATTAGTTTGTGGTGCATAAACATCTCAGCATAATGCTTGCTTGGGTCACGGGGGGTGGGGGTAGGGGGGGGCTATCCCAGCATCTTTGGGTGAGAGGCAGGGTACACCCTGGACAGATCCCCAGTCCATCACAGGGCCAACACAGAGAGACAGACAACCATTCACTCTCACAGTCATACCTAAGGATAATTTAGAATCCCCAGTTTGATGCCAATTAACCTAACTTGAATGTTTTTGGCATGTGAGAGGAAACTGGAAAAATCCCGGCGTAAACCCACGCAGACACGGGGAGAACATGCAAACTCCACACAGATCACTGTTGGTCGGGGGCTGGGATCGAACCCAGGATCCCCTGGTCAAGGGTGAGTTGCTGTGCTGCTGCAGTACTAACCACTCCGCCAACTGTGAATTGTTGCACCCCATCGTTGAATAAACATAATTTAAAGATAATTTACAAGAGGAAATAACAATTTTTACTTCTAAAAATGTATAATGGGTACTTCTAAAAATGAAGAAATGGTTACAAGCCTGGCTGTAGCGTTATATTGTATATTTTTGGTGCATGGGATGCAATTCTTGGCAAGCAAGCAATTCTCGGCATAACACGGGTCCTGGCCAATCGATGAGCCGGATTTCTCTTCTTCACCGATATTTTTTCTTCCTGGTCAGTGGTGGCTTCGCTACAGCGCCACAAATGAGCAGCTGCTGTAACTGCTTGACACTGTCCAAGCAGTTTGGTCTGCTTGAGTGAAGTGCTGTGTGAATGCAAACCGAACCAAACGAAGGCGTGAAAATTCTCGCCATCCCCCGCCGAGTCCAACCGAGACTCCCGGACGATCCTGGTGTGAATTCAATGCAGCCTAAAGCCTGCTTCATGCTACACCTCTGCTGTCCGTGTAGCCGGAAACCACGTGTGATGAAATTTACGTCATCGTCTCCACTCCGCTAGTGTCCGCAGTGCTCGACCGCGTGCAGCCCAAATTTTGTGACCGTGCCGCGTGTCCACGACCTGAACGCGTTCAAAAGCGCATGTGCAAGACGGAACATCCCATTCACGAGGTGGCGATGTCGGCACAGCATACATCAGTAGACGAAGACGACAACGAGGAGGTGGAAAACGAGAATAAAAACATACATGAATCATACTGTAACGTCGGGGCCATTTTAAGGGAGCCAGGGATTTCCCAGCATGCTTTGCCAGTTTGAAACGTTACTGTGTGTGTTAAATGTGTTACTTCTGAGTTATACTGCTGTGTCATTATAACTGCATTATAATGGCCCAGCAGTGTTTAGCAGGATTAGGGCAAGATGTATCATGTGTGTGTAACCGTGATGTAAACAGAGGTCTGTGGGAATGACCTCCACTGCTCTGGGTACTAAGTTGCAGGTTGGGGGTCGGGGTGTGTGTAAAATAAATCTGGTTGATCACAGCCATCTGCTCCATTGTCTTTTTGTGTGAACCCCTGCAAACGTCACACTGGTGTCAGAAGTGGGATATGGAGCGAGATGAGGATCCAGGCGGAGGTACAGCGGCCGGAGCGATTCATCGCTCAGCCGGGAACGGAGTGTAGAGCTGAGACGCCGGCCCCTGGAGAGCTTCGCCGCGATGGACGGAGCAGAGCAAACCAGCCCCGCTTCCCGCCCTTTTCAGGGCAGGACGGGCTGGCGATTCCAGAGCGACTAGGAGCGGCAATCGACCGGGAGATGACAGTGTCATCCATCCAGCAGCGGGCCAAGATTCCCCGCTACAACGGCGAGAACCTGTTGGATGACCGCCTGGCCCAGATCGAGCTGGCTGCCGCGCTGATCATCAGAGGAAACCACCGTGCTGAGAGCGAGTGGAGGAGGAGCTACGGCACATCACAGCAGCGCGTGCACGAAGGAGACAGCCGTGGCGACGCGAGGAAGGACGGCTTCCGCTGCACAGAGCCAGGGTACATGGCATGGTACTGCCCCGCACACAGCGCACGACAAACTGGCCCCTCGCCGACGCTAAATTAGAGCGAGGTGGCATGGACGGGAAAAAAAGCCGCCTCCTGCAGATGCTTCCCCCGGCAGATGACGTCACAGAGGCGCAGGAGCGACGCAGCGGAGCGAGCAGGACGAAGATGCGGCCACTTTCCAGGCGCGGCAAAGGCTGGACGCATGGGAGAACTGGCAGCGGTGGGAGTCGGCCGGAGCGGGCCTGGGACTCCCGCTGCCAGGGAAGGGACTGTGCGTGGTCCTACAGAGGCTGTCAGATGTGTCCATCCGCCCGCTGATGGCCAAACCGGAACCCTACCCCAACCAGATGCTCTGACCGAGACTCAGATGGCCCGTGCATGCCACCCTGGCACCGGGCTGACTCGCGTTGGATTTCTGAAAGTGGACTTTGAATTTTCTGGGGACAGAAACCAGTCCAGGGGGGGGCAGTGTAACGTTGGGGCCATTTTAAGGGAGCCAGGGATTTCCCAGCATGCTTTGCCAGTTTGAAACGTTACTGTATGTGTTAAATGTGTTACTTCTGAGTTATACTGCTGTGTCATTATAACTGCATTATAATGGCCCAGCAGTGTTTAGCAGGATTAGGGCAAGATGTATCATGTGTGTGTAACCGTGATGTAAACAGAGGTCTGTGGGAATGACCTCCACTGCTCTGGGTACTAAGTTGCAGGTTGGGGGTCGGGGTGTGTGTAAAATAAATCTGGTTGATCACAGCCATCTGCTCCATTGTCTTTTTGTGTGAACCCCTGCAAACGTCACAATACATACATATTTTCTTTCACAGCAGCAGCAGCATCTTTGTAAAAAAAGGAGTGAAAACTGGGAAGTCAAGCAACAGAAATGGACTCTATTTGAAGAATAACTTTGTGCAGAAGTCCGCCGTTTCTTCGTTGGTGAAAATCGTGGCGTGTCAGCGCTACCTCTCGGGCGGGGGTGAAACTACACATGATGGTTGTGCGCATGCGTCAACCGCTTGGCCTGGGTAGATGAAAAAAGTGAGCGTTAGCAGCGCGACGTGCGTGCCGGGCTCGTCCAAAGCGTACGTGGACCACAACAGACTAGAGGGACATGTAGCATGAAGCAGGCTTAAGTGTTGGCAAGGTTGGCTTTCTCAAAGCAATTTACAGTTTTCTCTTTAACATTTTTTCCATCATAAATGTCACTTTTTTTTTTTTTATACCTACGCTCAGATTTCTTATAAAACTGCCATTTTTCCCCACGTAAATTTGTCCCCCCTCGTTCAGCAGCACCATGACATACCAGCCTCGCTCCGGGACAGCAGGTAGTCCGGCAGAAGAGCCTCGTTCCGCCTCAGCCGGGTTCGGACACACCGGTCCGCCTCCTCCGGGGACACCGTTACCCCCAGCACCTTCAGCACGTCCACCACGGCTGTGGCCCCGCAGGAGGACACTCCGATCTGAACGGTCTGCATATTCACAGCCTCCTGGACAGACCACACCATGGCCGCCACCTCCTCCTCCTCCTGAAGCTGCTCATTCTCGACCTCTTCCATCACCAGAGAGCCTCAGCTTGACAAACAGGCAACAAGATTTCAGTTGCCTGAGAGAGGACAGCCTCCTCTTCTGCTTCTTCTTCTTCTTCTTCTTCTCTCGGTTACTGGTGGATAACAAACAACTGAAAGGTGCATACCGCCACCTACTGTACAAGATGTCCAATCACTGCAACTTTCCTACAATTTTGGCCAATCCTCATCAACTTCCGCTAATTTTGCCAATTAAATTTGCCCCTAAGTGATGCTCAAACACTCAGTCTCACCAATCAGATGTCTCGCTGCACCACATTCACTTCTGTGTTTACAGTGTATTAACGGAACACATCAGCAAAAACAGAGTGTGTGATTAAAAAAAAACACTCACCCACGAGTTTTCGCACACTATCCCTTCCTCCGTCTCCCCCACTCCCCTGGTGGATGTCTCCCTACGTCTCTGTCCTGAACGCGTGTACGAAGTGCTGAGTTTGTGTTGAAAAACATCCGCCTGCCTGAAAATCACCTAAGCACATAAGGAGAGACGCTGTAAAACCACAAATGAAGTTTTCAAATCCCCCTCATGGATCGTCACCTTATCGTGGTGGGGGGGTTTGCGTGCCCCAGTGATCCCAGGAGCTATGTTGTCCGGGGCAATTTGCCTCTGATAGGGTCTCCCAAGACAAACTGGTCCTGGGTGAAGGGCCAGACGAAGAACGATCCAACAGACTCTCATGATAAATTGTATATCAAGGATTCAGTGTACCCCGCCCGGTATGGGGTTACCGGGGCCCCACCCTGGAGCCAGGCCTGGGGGAGGGGCTCGAAGGCTAGCGTCTGGTGGCCGGGTTTCCACCCATGGGACCCGGCCGGGCTCAGCCCGAAGGAGTTACATGGGTCCGCCCTCCAGTAGGTTCACCACCTGCAGGAGGGATCATGGAAGTCCGGTGCTATGTGGATTAGGTGGCAGTCAAAGGCGGAGACCTTGGCGGACTGATCCCAAGCTTTCTAAACTGGCTTTTGGTACGTGGAATGTCACCTCTCTGGTGGGGAAGGAGCCTGAGCTGGTGTACGAGATTGAGCGATACCGGCTAGATATAGTCGGCCTCACCTCAACACACAGCTCCGGTTCCGGAACCAGTCTCCTGGAGAGGGGCTGGAGCTTGGCCTTTTCTGGAGTTGCCCCGGGCGAGAGGCGACGAGCAGGGGTAGGTATTCTTGTATCGCCCCACCTTGCTGCCTCTATATTGGAGTTTTCCCCGGTGGACGAAAGGGTTGCTTCCCTGCGCCTTCGGGTTGGGAAACGGGTCCTGACCATCATTTGTGCCTATGCACCAAATGATGTTTCAGAGTACCCACCCTTTTTGGAGTCTGTGACTGGGGTGCTGGAGGGTGCTCCTCCTGGAGACTCCATTGTCCTACTGGGGGACTTCAATGCGCACGTGGGCAACGACAGTGAAACCTGGAGGGGGGTGATTGGGAGGAACGGCCTGCCCGATCTGAACCCGAGTGGTGTTCAGTTATTGGACTTCTGTGCTAACCACAGTCTGTCTATAACGAACACCATGTTCAAGCATAAGGGTGTCCATATGTGCACCTGGCACCAGGACACCCTAGGCCGCAGGTCGATGATCGATTTTGTTATCGTATCATCAGACCTGCGACCGTATGTCTTGGACACCCGAGTAAAGAGAGGTGCAGAGCTGTCAACTGATCACCACCTGGTGGTGAGTTGGATCCGATGGCAGGGGAGGAAGCCATTCAGACCTGGTAGACCCAAACGTATAGTGAGGGTGTGCTGGGAGCGTCTGGCTGAGGCCCCTGTCCGGGAGGTCTTCAACTCCCACCTCCGGAAGAACTTCAACCACATTCCGAGGGAGTCTGGGGACATGGAGTCTGAATGGGCCATGTTCTCCACCTCTGTTGTTGAAGCGGCAGCCCAGAGCTGCGGCCGCAAGGTGGTCGGTGCATCTCGTGGTGGCAACCCCCGAACCAAGTGGTGGACACCAGTGGTGAGGGGGGCCATTAAGCTGAAGAAGGAGTCCTATCAAGCTTGGTTGGCTTGTGGGACTCCCGAAGCAGCTGAGGTGTACCGGCAGGCCAAGCGGAGTGCAGCTCGGGTGGTTGCTGAAGCAAAAACCCGGGTATGGGAGGAGTTCGGTGAGGCCATGGAACAAGACTTTCGGTCGGCTTCAAAGAGATTCTGGCAAACTGTTCGGCGGCTCAGGAGGGGAAAGCAGCTCCCCGTCCACACTGTGTATGGTGCGGATGGGACACTGTTGACTTCAACTGGGGATATCGTCGGGCGGTGGAAGGAATACTTCGAGGATCTCCTCAATCCCACTGATACGCCTTCCACAGAGGAAGCAGGGTTTGGGGACGAGGGGGATGACTCGCCTATCACAGGGGCTGAGGTCGCCAAGGTGGTTAAAAATCTCCTTGGTGGCCGGGCCCCGGGGGTGGACGAGATTCGCCCCGAGTACCTCAAGGCCCTGGATGTTGTTGGGTTGTCATGGTTGACACGCCTCTGCAACATTGCGTGGAGGTCGGGGGCAGTGCCTTTGGCATGGCAAACCGGGGTGGTGGTTCCTCTCTTCAAAAAAGGGGACCGGAGGGTGTGCTCCAACTTTAGAGGGATCACACTCCTCAGCCTCCCTGGGAAGGTCTATGCCAAGGTACTGGAGAGGAGAGTCCGGCCGTTGGTCGAACCTCGGATTCAGGAGGAGCAATGTGGTTTTCGTCCTGGCCGTGGCACATCGGACCAGCTCTTTACCCTCTCGAGAATTCTTGAGGGTTCGTGGGAGTTTGCCCAACCAGTTTACATGTGTTTTGTGGACTTGGAGAAGGCATTTGACCGCGTCCCTCGTGGATTTTTGTGGGGGGTGCTTCGGGAGTATGGGGTATCGGGCTTGTTGTTACGAGCTATTCGGTCTCTGTACGACCGTTGTGAGAGTTTAGTTCGCATTGCCAACACTCGGTCGGAGTCATTCCCAGTGAGAGTTGGACTCCGCCAGGGCTGCCCTTTGTCACCGGTCCTGTTCATAATTTTTATGGACAGGATTTCTAGGCGCAGCCAGGGAATGGAGGGTGTCATGCTTGGTGACCACAGGATCTCATCTCTGTTGTTTGCAGATGATGTTGTCCTGTTGGCTTCATCCAGCAATGACCTACAGCTCTTGCTGGGACGGTTTGCCGCTGAGTGTGAAGCGGCTGGGATGAGAATCAGCACCTCCAAGTCCGAGTCCATGGTCCTCAGCCGGAAAAAGGTGGATTGTCCTCTCCGGGTTGGGGACAGGCTCCTGCCCCAAGTGGAGGAGTTTAAGTATCTTGGGGTCTTGTTCACGAGTGAGGGGAAAATGGAGCGAGAGATCGACAGACGGATTGGAGCAGCATCTGCAGTGATGCGGACGTTGTACCGGTCTGTTGTGGTGAAGAGGGAGCTTAGTTCTAAGGCAAAGCTGTCGATTTACCAGTCAATCTACGTTCCTACTCTCACCTATGGTCACGAGCTTTGGGTAATGACCGAAAGAACGAGATCGCGGATACAAGCGGCTGAAATGAGCTTTCTCCGTAGGATTGCTGGACTCACCCTCAGAGATAGGGTGAGGAGCTCAGTCATCCGGGAGAGGCTCAGAGTAGAACCGCTGCTCCTCCACATTGAAAGGAGTCAGTTGAGGTGGTATGGGCATCTGATTAGGATGCCTCCTGGACGCCTCCCACTTGAGGTGTTTCAGGCACGTCCCACTGGGAGGAGACCCCGGGGCAGACCCAGGACTCGGTGGAGAGACTATGTCTCCCAGCTAGTCTGGGAACGCCTTGGTATCCCCTCTGAAGAGCTGGAGCAGGTGGCTGGGGAGAGGGAAGTCTGGGCTTCTCTGCTTGAACTGCTGCCTCCGCGACCCGGACCTCCGGAAAAGCGGTAGAAGATGGATGGATGGATGGATGGAAGTTTTCAAATGAAAGTGCTGCCAATAATTTCCAAATCTATACTCTTTAACATGCATTCAATGCAATTTAGCTGTTGTAATGGATATTGTGTTAAAGTCTGCATTTGCTGTTGCACAAAAGAGTTTTTCTATATAGCAGAAGTTTCTGCTTAATTTACAAATCGCTGTTTAATAGGAAATTTTTGACAATCCTGTGCTTTTCTTGTGGTGTTATATAGAATATTGTGATGTTTCACGGGTTCACACAATAATGAGAGAGGATCTGGAATGTAACAGGCATTTATTTCTTCACTGCCAAATTATACAGCACAGAGGGGAGATCAAACACACACACACACACACACACACACACACACACACACACACACACAATCTCTTCACTCAGGGTGACACAGACACATAATCTCTCACATACAGGGGAGACAACAATATCACAATCAGACTTATAACACCATTATAACACTACAACAATAACGCACAGAACACAAGAATTATAACCGTCTATGAATATCCCGTAGCGCAAAGCATGCCGGGAGAATTCCCCACTCCTTATTACAACCCCAACATTACACTGTCCCCCCAAGGACTGTTTTCTGTCCCCAGAACAATACGACCAACTCAAAAGTCCAATACGAACCTGTCCAGGTGTCGGGGCACCCGCTGTCGGCGGCTGCTGGCATGCACAGACCCGTTAGTGTCCATTTGAGCCTCGGCCGGGGTTTCCGGTCGGGATGGGGCCTCTGGCTCAGCCACCCGTGAGGCAGCTGGCTGGTACCGGGCAAGGTGGCCGCGAAGAAGCACCACCACCCGGTTCTCTTTTGCAACCTCACCCTGTACACTACGTCCGACAGTCTCTGTAGGACCATTCAAGGTCCCGACCAGTAGCTCGCCAGCTTTGGTGACAGTCCCTTCTTCTGCTCTGGGCAAAATCCCAGACTTGATCCCCGGGTGTAAAGTCTCTCCCCTGGCAGCAGGAGTCATACGCTCGCTTCGGTCAACTCCCCACCTCTACCAGGGCTTCCTGAGCCAGTTCGTGCACCATATGAAGACATTCTCTTAAGCAAAACAAATAATCCAACCCCAGTTTGCTCTCCACTCCTACACGCTCCATGGGTGCCCCCACCTGATACTGATGTAACGGGGCGTGGGAGCGCTGAGTCGGCCCTTTCTGAGCCGTGCAGGTGTCACAGCGGTGGACATGGAGTTCTGTGTCCTGATGACACCCCAGCCAGTAGAATCGGGCCCAACGACACTGCAGAGTCTTTGTCACCCCGAAGTGACCCGCCCCCACCGACCCGTGGACCAACTGAAGCACCTTGGGGCGGAACCGTTGGGGAACCAGCAACTGGCAGATGTGACATTGTCCAGCTGAAGATTGCCACTGCTGGTAGACGACACCCTCACGACAGCAGAGGTTGGACCACTGAGAATACAGGGCCTTGGTCTCTGGGTCCAGCACAGACACAGCCTCCCAGGCAGGCCGCCGGTTCTTGTCCAGCCACTGCCGGATCCAGGAGATGACAGGGACTTGAAGCTGCTGCGCACTGAGGGCCTCTGTGCCATCATCGCTGGGGAGAGCTGGCTGATGATCTGAGGACGAGTTGTAAACTGCTGCGCTATCCCCGTCTGCAGTGGTCTGGAGAGCAGCTGCCCATGAGCTTGCTGGGTCATGATCCTCAGCCCGCTGCCAGTGCCGACAGTCCTCCACACCATGGCGCCGTGGGGCAGGTCCAGGGCAGTGGCGCACGATGTGGCCTGACTCCCCACAGCGGAAGCATCCCTCCTCGTGCCGCTGTTACACTCTCGCCCACTGCGCAGCTGTGGCCTGGTGCCACTCCTCCTCATTCTCGCTCTCAACCGCGGCCCGGAAAACTCTCTGCTTTGGTGATGAAACATCAGCCGCAGGCTCCAGCTTGGGCTCTATGCGCTCCGCCTCTGCCACGGCCATCTCCCAGCTGCTTGCAGCATGAATCCGGACATGTTCTCGGAGTCGGGTCGGGCAGAGCCCTCGGATGAAACTCTGGAGGGTGAGCTTCTTCACCACCTCTGGCTCAAAGTCTGGGTAGCCGCATTGTGTCAGCAGCCAGAAATCTGCTGCATAGGCCCCCAGACTTTCTTGATCGCTTCGCCGGTGGCTAGCTAGCTGTTCTTGGATATGGTCGGCATGGCTTGGCCTCCTGAACTGCCTCCGAAGTGTTCCCTGTAGTGCTGGCCAGCTGTGATGTTCCTCGGGCTGGAGATCGGACAGCGTGCAGAGAGGTCCGCCCTCCAGAGCCAGTGCAACCTGCACAGCTGTCTTTTCAGGTGTCCAGCTGCTGAGTGTGGCAGCCAGTGAAACCTGGACGAGATAGTCGTCGAGCGAGGTTTCACCACCAAAGCGGGGAAGCTTGACCAGTTGGCGGGTCGGTGGTGCTGGGGTTGATCACTGCCCTCAGCTGTAGTGGGATCGCTGGTTCGTAGTTCCCCCACTGGCGCTTCATTGCCCTCAGCTGCAGTGGGATTGCTGGCTCATAGTTCCCTTGCTGGCGCTCCTGGTCATGCCTTGAAAAAGGCAGGACACGGGACACACTTGCTCCATCCGGTCCGTTTCCCCATTCTTTGCGGCGAGCAGCTCTGGGGACTGGTGTGCCTGCTCTGCTGCTCAGCTCCATCTGGGCGATGAGCTGTCGAATCTCTGCTTTGATCCTCACTTCCATCTCTCAAATATCCCACTTCTGACAGCGGTGTGACGTTTCAAGGGCTCACACAATAATGAGAGAGGATCTGGAACGTAACAGGCATTTATTTCTTCACTGCCGAATTACGCAGAACAGAGGGGAGGTCATCCACACATACACACTCACCACTCAGGGTGACACAGACACATAATCTCTTTCACGCAGGGAAGACAACACTATCACAGACTAATAACACCATTATAACACTACAACAATAACATGGAGAACACAAGAATTATAACCGTCTATGAATATCCCATGGTGCAAAGCATGTCGGGAGAATTCCCCGCTCCTTATCACAGCCCTGACATTACACTATCATTGCAGTAAACTATGAAAAAAAAAAGCATCTGCTTTAAAATTTCTAATTCTTCCCACAACTTTTAGTGCAAAAAAAAAAACCTCTCAAAACATTGCAGCTTTTATCGCAACTTTTTAAAAATGCTCCCGCGAATCCAGGCTTTTTCGGCCGCAACAATCATAAAAACATCCTGCGAAATCCTGGAGGGACTGACTTAACGGATCATGTAAACATCTGACTGTTTTAGTTCTGACTATAAACTTTCAAACTCTCAAACCAGCGCTGCAAGGAAAAAAAAATTATGTCATTTTTTTCTTGCAGCCTTGGGAGAGAGAACAAATATCTCTGTTCTTGTGGAGTATGTACAGGCCGTAAACCTTATTCTGACTTAGTTAAAGAAGTGTAGCCTATTTATTTAAAAAAAATAACAGTTTATGTGTATTGTGCATAAGCACGCTCACTCCAACCCTACCCCCCAGTTTCCCCCTACAATTAATCAGTTAACTAGTCAATGAGTCAAAAAATGTAATTGCAATTAATCACAGTTAATATTCTAAAATGTGTGTGATTAGTTACATATTTTAATCGATTTCCAGCAATAATACAGTATATACAGTATATACACAGTGGTGTGAAAAAGTGTTTGCCCCCTCCCTGATTTCTCATATTTTTGTATGCTTGTCACACTTAATGTTTCAGATCATCAAACAAATTTATATATTAGACAAAGATAACACAAGTAAACACAAAATGTAGTTTTTAAATGAAGGTGTTTATTATTAAGGGAAAAAAAAATCCAAACCTACATGGCCCTGTGTGAAAAAGTGATTGCCCCCTAAACCTAATAACTTGTTGGGCCACCCTTAGCAGCAACAACTGCAATCAAGCATTTGCGATAATTGGCAATGAGTTTTTTTACAGCACTGTGGAGGAATTTTGTCCCACTCATCTTTGCAGAATTGTTGTAATTCAGCCACACTGGAGGGTTTTTGAGCATGAACCGCCTTTTTAAGGTCATGTCACAGCATCTCAGTTGGATTCAGGTCGGGATTTTGACTAGGCCACTCCAAAGTCTTCATTTTGTTTTTCTTAAACCATTCAGAGGGGGACTTGCTGGTGTGTTTTGGATCATTGTCCTGCTGCAGAACCCAAGTGCGCTTCGGCTTGATGCCACGAACAGATGGCTGGACATTCTCCTTCAGGATTTTTTGGTAGACAGCAGAATTCATGGTTCCATTTACCACAGCAAGTCTTCCAGGTCCTGAAGCAGCAAAACAGCCCCAGACCATCACACTACCACCACCATATTTTACTGTTGGTATGATGTTCCTTTTCTGAAATGCTGTGTTACTTTTACACCGGACGTAATGGGACACACACCTTCTAAAAAGTTCAAATTTTGTATCGTCAGTCCACAGAGTGTTTTCCCAAAAGTCTTGGAGATCATCAAGATGTTTTCTGGCAAAACTGAGACCAGCATTTATGTTTTCACTCAGCAGTGGTTTTTGTCTTGGAACGCTGCCATGCAGGCCATTTTTGCCCAGTCTCTTTCTTATGGTGGAGTCATGAACACTGGCCTTAACTGAGGCAAGTGAGGCCTGCAGTTCTTTGGATGTGTCATGTGTCTGGGGGCTTATGTCACCCCAGACCCCAGACACAGGCTGTTGTTGTATTTTATTTCCCTGTTTTTGTCTGCGCATTATCTTGGATTATTCTGTGTTCTGTTTCTGCCCGTCTCTCTCTCTCTCCAGGCACTCCCCACGGGCTGCTCAGCCTGCTGCTGCAGTGAGCAGTTCGCAATCAGAGCACCTGCAGCAGCTACACACCTGTATTCATTCCTTGTCATTAGCCACTCAGTATTTAGACTCTGTCAGTTCACTCACTATTGTCACTGTGTTAGTAATCGTCCTGTTGAACTATGTGTGTGCAGTTTCCTCCCTGGAGCTCTCCTCTGCCCCGAGGCACAATATGTAAGTTTTCCTGTGTTGATATAATGCGGCTTTCCCTTCCTGTTGCCCAGGCTGACTCTGGCGCATTATATGGACTCTAACCCGTCTGCCCAGCTGTACTAACCTGAACTATTCCACCTGCTAGTGCCGTCCAGCCTCTCTAGAGCCGGGAGCCGCTCTGATGCACTGCAGGGTAGTTTTTCCTTTGCTGTTATGTGTTGGATTTTCTGTACTGTTTGTCTCTGTTTAATAAACACACACTTCACCTTGCACATGGGCTCGTCTCTTTCCCTCCATGTGCCGTGCAAAGGCACACATATATGGCAGGATGTTGTTGTGGGGTCTTTATGTGACCTCTTGGATGAGTCGTCACTGCGCTCTTGGGGTAATTTGGTTGGCTGGCCACTCCTGGGAAGGTTCACCACTGTTCCATGTTTTCGCCATTTGTGAATAGTGGCTCTCACTGTGGTTTGCTGGAGTCCCAATGCTTTAGAAATGGCTTTATTATGGTGGCATGAAATAATAAGTGGCGAACAGAGAGTTTTTGAGGGAGTTTATTATTCATGCCGCCATCACAGAACTCACCCCAGCACCGTGCAGGTGCGCCGGAGCAAGCTCTCAGGCTCTCAGGCAATCGTGTGGTCAGTTGAGCAGTCGTCAGAGAGAGTGAGTTACAGAGCGATATGCAGTTTAAATACCCCACTACAGACAATGCATTCACAGCAGTAGGCATGGACATTTGCATTTGAGAGTCACCCACATCAATAGGAGGATTACTGACAGGAAGACATTTGCATTTGAGAGTCACCCATAACAATAGGAAGATTACTGGCAGGAAAGAGCTAGACAAAGGGAGGCTGCCTATTGATATCAATACACACATCTCATTGTTCTGCCAATTGCTCCAGCTGAGCGCTCTGCTTGTCCCAGTCTGTTGTGGGGGTCACCCACAGTACTCCCCCCCCCCCCCCCAGAGGGCTCAGCGGGAAGCTGAGGCCTCGATAGTCCGGCTTTGGGAGCGAGCTGCGGGGGGAGCTCGTTGCAGGCGGCGGTGGAGGGAGGGGGGGTGGGGGTAGCAAGTGCCGGCCCAGGACGGCGAAATTGTCTGGGCCGCGCAAAAATTGCCTGTGGCTCTGCGATGTTGAGGGGCTGTCCCGTTGAACGTACGGAGGTCCACAGCAGCTGTAAGAAGAAAAATTAGTCTCTGACTCCTCTCGCGGCCATGAAGAAAAAAAGGAGCTGCAGCAGTGAGGGACTTGACGTGTTGACTTTAGGTGCGCGCGCAGTCCTAAAGACCTCGGGGACAGCTGACGGCTGAATTCCCTTGTGCGCCGTGGCTGAGACCATTACAAAATCCTGTGAGTGAGCTGCGTGCGTGCTTCAGGTGTGTGAGCAGCCCTGAAGGTTCTGTGTGCAGCGGCGAAGGACGATGGTGGTCTGTGTGGAGCCGGTATTGTCCCGTGCGGGGTGCGCTGTCCTCATAACCCCCCGGTGTGCGTGCGGGGTTCGGTGCTTGGCAGGTCCGCTGTAGAGGCGAGTCAGGGTCAGGGAGCTTGCTGGAGATCAGTGTAGTCGGCGCCGATGGTCATCCCTGTTCAGGTTGTTGCTGTAGTTCGGTCATGGTACGTTCAGGTCCACGCGCTGCATTCTCCGTCAGCCCTGGAGGTCGCCGTCATGGAGAGAGGATGAGGTGCGTGCGCTCTCGTGTGGAGAAGCTGTGAGAGCGGCCGGTCCCAGCATGGATGTGCAGATCTCACCATGAAGCTTTCTGCAGCTTTCCCGGTCGTGGGTAATCTCCGGAGAGTTTCGCCTGGTGGTGACTCTGCGTCGAGGTCTCCCTGTAGCAGAAGGGAGGGCAGATCATTTGGGTCAGGCTGCTGCATTCGCTTGTCGTCGGAGAATCACCGCCGGGTGCTGCGTTCGTTGTCAGCGTGTTCTTTTCTTGGTCGGGTCACCAGTGTGGCTGTCCAGACCAGAAGGTTGCGTTGCACAAAGCGTGTGCTTTCTCGGGGTCACCAGTGTGGCGGCATGAAATAATAAGCGGCAAACTGAGAGTTTTTGAGGGAGTTTATTATTCATACTGCCATCACAGAACTCACCCCAGCGCTGTGCAGGCGCGCCGGAGCGAGCTCTCAGGCTCTCAGGCAATCATGTGGTCAGTTGAGCAGTTGTCAGAGAGAGTGAGTTACAGAGCGGAATGCAGTTTAAATACCCCACTACAGACAATGCATTCACAGCAGTAGGCATGGACATTTGCATTTGAGAGTCACCCACATCAATAGGAGGATTACTGACAGGAAGACATTTGCATTTGAGAGTCACCCATAACAATAGGAAGATTACTGGCAGGAAAGAACTAGACAAAGGGAGGCTGCCTATTGATATCAATACACACATCTCATTGTTCTGCCAATTGCTCCAGCTGAGCGCTCTGCTTGTCCCAGTCTGTTGTGGGGGTCACCCACATTATAACCTTTTCCAGACTGCTAGATCTCAATTACTTTGTTTCTCCTTTGTTCCTGAATTTCTTTGGATTACAGCATGATGTCTAGCTTTTGAGGATCTTCTGGTCTACTTCACTTTGTTAGGCAGGTCCTATTTAAGTGATTTCTTGATTCAGAACAGGTGTGGCAGTAATCAGGCCTGGGTGTAGCTAGAGAAATTGAACTCAGCTTTCTAAAGATGTGATAAACCACAGTTAATTTACATTTTAATGGGGGGGGGGGCGATCACTTTTTCACACAGGGTCATGTAGGTTTGGATTTTTTTCCCCTTAATAATAAACACCTTTATTTAAAAACTGCATTTTGTGTTTACTTGTGTTATCTTTGTCTAATATTTAAATTTGTTTGATGATCTGAAACATTTAAGTGTGACAAACATACAAAAAAATAAGAAATCAGGAAGGGGGCAAACACTTTTTCACACCACTCTGTGTGTGTGTATATATATATATATATATATATATATATACGTATATATATATATATATATATATATATATATTAGTGTTGTTGGACAATCAAAAGTTTTAATTGCGATTAATCTTTTGGAATGTTGAGTTAATCGCGATTAATAACGTGTTAATCACATGTTTTTCCATACAGATACAGTGTGTCTTAAGTCGGTAATTTTTCAAGTTTGTCATACTGTTATGAACATGGGAGTGGACAAATATGCTTGCTGTCTACACCTGCAGGCCTTTTAAAGCTCTCAACATATCCAAAATGACAAAAACTATCCAGAATATTCTCCAGAAAATTCTCAAAAGTATTACTGCATGTGCAAACAACAGAATGCCAGGGCTCAATAATGTCACTGAACAACAACCAACAGCCACAAAAGGAGCTTTATTTTAAAAGCACTTTAAAAAGCAATACTTGCTACACAAAGTGCTGTACAACAAAGACACACATAAAAACATAAAAACAAGGAACAGGACACTAGCACAAAAACAATATAAAACCAACAAGACAATATAAAACTCAGCATGAGTAGAAACCACAGTCAATAAAATAAAAGGTAAGAAAAGCCAATATCCACCACTTTTAAGGAGATCAACACAAAACCTTGTGTGTCACAACAAACACAATTTCCCTTTTAGCAGAAAAACTGCAAACATAAACAGCTATCTCGCCCGTGATGACACCCCACCGTGCTGCAAAAACAGCAGGGGAGTGAATGGACATTACGAACACAGCTTGAGAATTTTTTTTTTTAGACTGGTACTCACCAACAGTTTGACCCAAAGCTGAGGATGAAAACAAGCGAATTTCTGTCTGTGTCAGCTGCTGGAGATCAGCTATAACCTAGCATGTAGCTAGCAGCTAGTAGCAAGCTAGCTTCCAAAGAAGGACAACCCTGTATTGATATGTGAAGTTCCTATAGAGTCACCACTAGAGGGCAGTATGACCCCGGCCATGACCTGACTATAAAAGGAGATGTACATGTGCCAATGTGTGGTTAGTCGTGAGTTGCACTTGAAGTGACAAGTAAAAAGTCCTAACTGACACCCGGTGTGTGCGCCTCGTCATTACATGTTCCAGGAGAACATTACATGGTACCAGGAGTAAATTACATGATGCCAGGATATAAAACTACGAACCGACGACGAAGATGAACGCTCTTCGACAGCCGGACGAGTTAAAGTTGACCGGTAACGTCAACGAGAACTGGAAAGTATTCAAACAGAGTTTTGAACTTTATTCGCTTGCTATCGGTCTCCGTGACGAGGAGAGGAAAATAGCATTACTGCTGACAGTAGCAGGGCGAGCGGCGCTAAATGTGTTTAACACATTCGTCTTCACGGAAGAAGAAAAAGGCAACTTCGACGCCGTGATGAAGAAATTTGACGATTATTGCACACCGAGAAAGAATGAAACGTACGAGAGGTATGTGTTCAGAAAAAGACTTCAGAAAGAGTCAGAGTCCATCGAGCTGTATGTCACAGACCTACGGTTGAAATGTCAGTTATGCAACTTTGGAACATTGAGTGAGTCAATGATACGGGACCAAATTGTAATTGGGGTCCAAGACAACAAATTGCGGATGCAATTACTGAAAGAGACTAACTTAACGCTGGAGAAAGCGACACAGATTTGCCAAGCGTCGGAGAGTATAAAGGCACAATTAAAGACTTTTAGCAGCAAGGAAAAAGAGACTGCTGAGGTCGGTGCAGTGCTGCGCGCGAAGCCGAAAGGAACGTTGCAGGCAAGAAAAAGGGAGGCAAACCCAGAGCGCGCGCGCGGGAACTGCGAGCGGTGTGGAAGGCAACACGCGCTGAAACAGTGTCCAGCATTCGGGAAGGAATGTTGCAAGTGTGGCGGAAAAAATCACTTCGCAAAGACCTGCTTCTCAAAGAGGAGGGTGCAACTCGTGGAGAAAAAGAGCGACAGCGAGGAGGATCAGTTTTACGTGGACGCCATCGAGGGAGAGACGAGCGCTGACGAATGGATAGTGTGCCTGGAGATGAATGGCACGGACATGTCACTGAAGCTCGACACAGGTGCGCAGGTAAACATCCTGCCAATGAAAGATTTTAAAAGACTGAAAAACAAACCGAAAATAAGAAATAAAAAGATTAATCTGAGAACATATGACGATAAGCCAATACCCACTAAGGGAATGTGCAGGGTTACACTGTCAAACAAAGGTAAAACAGTGAATGCATTGTTTGTACTTGTTGATGGAAATAGACAAGCAATTTTGGGTTTAAAAACATGCGATCAGCTAGGTCTGATCAAAAGGGTGAATGTCATTGATACAGACAAAGTGACAACACGAGAAAATACAGAGGCTACAACAAGTAAGCACAAACACACTGACTGGGTGAAAGAATACAAAGAGGTGTTCAAAGGAATAGGCCGCCTACCAGGCAAACAAAAAATTAGGCTGAAAGAGAATGCAGAGCCAGTCATACATGCAGCAAGAAAAGTACCAATAGCTCTTAAAAAGAGGCTGAGGGAAACACTAGACTCACTGATAGCAGACGGAGTGGTCAGAAAAATAGAAGAACCAACTGAATGGGTTAACTCACTAGTTATAGTGGAGAAGCCAAATGGAGATTTGAGATTGTGCATAGATCCAAAAGATCTAAATAAAGTAATACAGCGGGAGCATTACAGGCTACCAACAAAATCTGACATAACCAGCACAATGAGTGGAGCAAATTACTTCACAAAATTAGATGCCAAATCTGGGTTTTACCAAATAGTGCTCGACAAGGAAAGCGCTAAATTGTGCACATTTAATACGCCATTCGGAAGGCATTGCTTTCTACGAATGCCGTTCGGGATTAGCTCAGCCCCTGAAATTTTCCATAGAACTGTGCAGCAATTGTTTGACGGAATAGAAGGGGTGGGAGTTTTTCTTGATGATGTGGTAGTCTGGGGAAAAACAAAAGAGGAGCACGACGAAAGGTTGGCAAGAGTTCTCACTCAGGCGCAAAAGTCAGGTATGAAACTGAATAAGAGTAAGTGCCAATTCGGGGTACGGGAGATTACATACCTGGGAGAAAAATTATCTGGGGCAGGCGTGCAACCAGATCCGGAAAAAGTGCGGGCCATAGCAGAGCTGCCAGTACCGCAGAACAAAAATGACTTGCAAAGAGCCCTAGGACTAGTCAATTACATGGGGAAATTTATCCCAAATTTATCAGCTAACACAATAGCTCTTAGAAGCTTGTTAGAGACCAATACAATGTGGCAGTGGATGGCAGAGCATGCCAGAGAATGGGAATGGCTCAAAAGCAGTCTAATAAAGGAGCCAGTGTTAAAATTCTATGATCAGGACAAACTGCTAAAAGTGTCCACAGATGCGTCCAAAGCCGGCCTAGGAGCTGTGCTATTGCAAAAACATGACACAGAGTGGTATCCAGTCGCATACGCATCGCGCACCATGACAAGCGCAGAAAAAAATTACGCGCAAATAGAGAAAGAGACTCTAGGTGCAGTGTTTGGATGTGAGAAGTTCCATGAATATGTGTATGGACGGTCAGTAATACTAGAAACAGACCACAAACCACTGATTGCGATCTCACAGAAGCCACTGGGTGACGCACCACCGCGCATCCAGCGTCTAATGTTAAGATTACAGAAATATGGGAGGTGTGCTGGCAATGGAGTAGGTGTGTGCGTTGCTGGCTCCTGCTATATTTTTTTCTTTACTTTTTAAACCCTATTTTGCTGTAAGCTGTTAATGTTTTGGACATTTAATACGTTCAGAATCTGTTTTGAAATATGTCCAAAACAAGAAAGCAGACTGAAAAGGAGGCAGCAGGGAACAATATTAACACCAGCTTAGCTGAGGATGCTAGTATCAGCCTTAACCCTGCACTTGTTGCCTTGCTTGAGCAACACAGAATGTCCATAGCTGCTGACTTCAAAGCTTCATTTGAACTTATTAATGGTAAGCTGGACAAAATTCAAGCAGATGTGGCGAACCAGGAGCAACGCATTGGCGACCTTGAAAACAACGCGGAGGACGTCAGCCAGCGCCTAGCGGCGCTTGAAGTTACATGCGAGTCAATACAGGAGGAGAACAAACTTTTGAAAAACAAACTTTCTGACCTGGAGGGAAGAAGCAGGAGGCTGAATATTCGTCTGGTGGGTCTGCCGGAGTCCTTTGATGTGGGTCCACGGCCATCTGAATTTTTTTCTCGGCTGTTGGTGGACGTCTTTGGCACACAAACTTTGCCATCTCCCCCAGAGCTGGATAGAGCCCACCGCAGCCTCATGTCCAAGCCGAGTCCGAATGGGAAGCCGCGCGCTGTCATTATTTGTTTCCACCGGTTTCGGACCAAAGACTTGGTGATGAGAGAAGCGCGGAGACGCCGTGGGACTTTGGAATATCGTGGGCATAAACTTCAGTTGTACGAGGATTATAACGCCGACGTTCAGAAGCAACGAGCCGAGTATAAGGAGGTTATGTCCGAGTTGTACAAGAGAGGTTTTCGTCCTTCTCTTCTTTTCCCCGCCAGGCTCCGGATAACTCTTCCAGACGGCAAAAACCAGTGGCTGGCGTCCGTCTCGGAGGCCACCTGCTTCATGCAAACTATGGAGAGAAACCAGCAATTTTCGCCTTGAACTGGACATTTCTGGGTTGACCAGCTGCCGCGCTGGGCTGCTTGTTACTTCATTGAAGCTGCACTGACTGGACATTGATGCATTTTCAGATGTTTAAAAACAAGGTAAAATTGGCTCCCTATACGTTGTTGTTTACTTAATTCTTTTTTTTTAATTTTATCTTATTTATTTTTTTTTTTTTTTAGGGTAAAACGTTCATATTATGCAGGATTGAAGCCAGTTGTATGGGAGCATTCTGTTAGGATGAAAATAGAGCTGGAGATGGAGCGGTTGCTGTTTTTTTGCAACCGGCTGGAGTGTTGTTATAGGTTTGGTTGTTGGATTTTTTTATTTTTTTATTTTTATTTTTATTTTTTTATTTATTTTTTTTTGTTTTGTTTTTTTTTGTTATGGTTTTATTTACACCCCCCTTACCCCTTCCTTTTTTTTTTTTTTTTACCCGTACCTCACTTTATTCTTCTTTGGGCTACACAACATAATATATAAATTTTACTCTTTGAATGAATAGTAATCTTACTTTGGTAAGCTGGAATGTGAAGGGGTTGAACCATCCAATTAAACGAAAGAGAGTCATGTCACGTCTAAAGCAGTTTAAGCCTGGGGTACTGTTTTTGCAGGAAACCCATTTGCAGGATTCCGACCACTTGCGTTTGTCAAAATGTTGGTCAGGACAATTTTTTCATTCAAATTTTAAAGCTAAGGCCAGGGGCGCTGCTATTCTTATTGATCGAAATATCCCATTTATTCCCTCTAATGTTGTATCAGATAAAAATGGACGATTTGTAATAGTATCAGGTAAACTTGGCGATAAACATGTCACTTTGGCTAATCTGTATGCATCGAATTTTGATGATGTGCACTTTTTTCGCAACCTTTTTTCGCAACTTCTAGATTTAAATACTCATTCTCTAATTCTTGGGGGTGACTTTAATTTGTATATGGATCCGATCTTAGATCGCTCATCTTCAAAACCTGCTAGTCTTAATAAATCTGCAACTTATGTTAAGTCTTTTCTTGAGGAATATAGCCTTACAGATCCTTGGCGTTTTTTACATCCAAACGGCAGGGACTATTCTTTTTTCTCTCACGTACACCATACTTATACCAGAATAGATTATTTTTTTGTTGACAATTTATTAATTAATAACCTTTGCTCTTGCAGTTATGATAGCATCTCGGTTTCTGATCATGCCCCTCTTGTACTTAAAATGATCCTCCATGGATGTGACTCCATGAGAAAGCATTGGAGATTGGATCCATTATTACTTACAGATGAAAAATTGGTTGCGAATATTTCTTCTAAAATTAATTTTTTTTTTGAAAGAAAATAAAACTCCTGGTATGTCAAATAAAACGATATGGGAGGCCATGAAGGCATTTCTTAGGGGGGAATTTATTTCATTGGCAGCATTTAAAAGACGATCCTTAATACAGGAACAGAAGGCTATTTTAGATCAAATCCTGGACATTGACAGACAATATGCTCAATCTCCATCACCCGCTCTGTACAAGGAACGTATGACATTACAAACTAAACTTAATTTACTTTCTACTCGACAAATTGAAGGTTGTTTAATAAGGAACAAGAGTGAATTTTATGAACATGGCGAAAAAACCAGTAAACTTCTAGCTAATCAACTACGTGGTATTAGAGCTAAGCAAATTATTACTGGAGTTAGGACAGATAAAGGAGAGGTGACATCTGACCAACAAGCGATTAATGATATTTTCAGGTCATTTTATTCCAAATTATATACCTCAGAATATACAACAAACTTAAAGGATTTGGAAATTTTTTTTGATTCTATTGATATTCCTTCGATTTCTTCAGAATCTCGGCAAATTTTAGAAGCTCCCATCACAAAAGAAGAAATTCAGCTGGCAATATCATCCATGCAATCAGGAAAATCTCCAGGACCTGATGGGTTTTCCGCTGATTTTTTCAAAAAATTCTCTGATGACCTCGTGTGACAGAGATCATCCTGCGCAGTTCGCCCCACACGGGACACGAACCCGCGACCTCTCAGTCAACTAACACACAGTTCGAGCATGGGAGACACAGCACGATCGCGCTGAGCTAAAGGTCCGACCGGTAGCTCAGCGCTGCCGATACTGTATGAGGCTTTTCGGGAGGGAGGTTTACTAACGTTCTACGCCGAACAGTGCTAGTTGGCATCCGTTACACTCTCCCCCTTAAACCTCACTCCCATCCCGGGTTCACGGCACCAGTGTGACAGAGATCATCCTGCGCAGTTCGCCCACTCGGGGACACGAACCCGCGACCTCTCAGTCAACTAACACACAGTTCGAGCATGGGAGACACAGCACGATCGCGCTGAGCTAAAGGTCCGACCGGTAGCTCAGCGCTGCCGATACTGTATGAGGCTTTTCGGGAGGGAGGTTTACTAACGTTCTACGCCGAACAGTGCTAGTTGGCATCCGTTACACTCTCCCCCTTAAACCTCACTCCCATCCCGGGTTCACGGCACCAGTGTGACAGAGATCATCCTGCGCAGTTCGCCCACTCGGGGACACGAACCCGCGACCTCTCAGTCAACTAACACACAGTTCGAGCATGGGAGACACAGCACGATCGTGCTGAGCTAAAGGTCCGACCGGTAGCTCAGCGCTGCCGATACTGTATGAGGCTTTTCGGGAGGGAGGTTTACTAACGTTCTACGCCGAACAGTGCTAGTTGGCATCCGTTACACTCGCCCCTTTCCTTTGTCAAGTTTTTACAGAGTCGCTTGACTCTGGTACACTTCCTCCTTCATGCTATCAGGCCTGTATCACTGTGTTGCTTAAAAAGGATAAGGATCCTGTTGATTGTGCTTCTTACAGGCCTATTTCCTTGTTAAATACCGATGTTAAAATTTTGTCAAAGTTGTTAGCTTCAAGGTTGGAAAAGATTCTTCCTTTTATAATTTCACAGGACCAAACCGGTTTCATTAAAAATCGCCATTCTTTTTTTAACTTGCGGCGGTTGTTTAATATTATTTATACTCCTCACCACAACATACCTGAATGTCTTATTAGTTTGGACGCTGAAAAGGCATTCGATAGGGTTGAGTGGGAGTATTTGTTTTTTACTTTGGAGAGGTTTGGTTTTGGTCCTTCCTTCTGTTCCTGGATTAAACTTCTCTATGCTAGTCCTTTAGCTTCAGTGTTAACTAATTGTCGCTATTCTGACTATTTTAGACTTTACCGTGGTACGAGGCAAGGCTGTCCTTTGAGCCCGTTGCTCTTTGCCTTGGCAGTTGAGCCGTTAGCTATTGCAATCCGTGGGAGCCGGGACTTTCTAGGCATTCGTAGGGGTGGCATTGAGCATAGGGTTTCACTCTATGCTGATGATCTTTTATTATTTCTCTCCAACCCACTTACTTCATTACCCGCTATACTTAATATTTTGGATAGTTTTAGTAGGTTTTCTGGTTATAAAATTAATCTTAATAAGAGTGAACTGTTTCTGATTAATGAAAAGATTCAAGTTCAGGATTTTGAAAATTTTCCTTTCAAGGTTGTTATTGATCATTTTAATTATCTTGGGATATGTGTCACTAAACAATTTAATTACTTGTTTAAAAATAATTTTCTCCCCTTACTTGACCAGTGCAAGTTAATACTTTCCAAATGGTCCCCATTATCCTTGTCTTTAATTGGCAGAATCAATTCTGTAAAAATGATGTTACTTCCAAAGTTTTTATATTTGTTTCAATGTCTCCCCATTTTTATTCCTAAATCCTTTTTTAAGTCTTTGGACTCTCTGATTACCTCATTTATTTGGAATGGTAAACATCCGAGATTGAGGAAAGTTTTTCTTCAAAGACCCAAATCAGTGGGTGGCATGGCCCTGCCTAACTTTCAATATTACTACTGGGCAGCAAATATCAGGTGCATGTTATATTGGAAACATTTTTATCTGGAACCCAAATCACCTATTTGGATCCTTATGGAGTCACATGTGGACAATCAAACTTCCCTACCGGCAATTTTAGGTTCACCACTTCCCCTTGCTTTGTCTATACTGGGTAATAATAAAGTAGTTCGTCAGTCTCTTAGAATTTGGTCTCAATTCAGGAAAAATTTCGGTCTTCAGTTTTTTTCCATTAGAAGTCCAATTGCCGCAAATCATTTATTTACCCCATCAACTATTGATAGTGCATTTCATATATGGCACAGAAAAGGTTTAAAATCTTTTGCGGATTTATATTTTGATGGTCAATTTGCAAGTTTTTCTCAACTTTCCACCAAATTCGACATCACTTCTACACATTTTTTCCGCTTCCTCCAGGTCAGACATTATGTGCAAACCATGACAAAACAATTCCCTCAAAAACCTTCTGATAATCCTCTAGATGATTTTTTATTAGTTAAACCAACTTCTAAGGGGGTAATGTCAGTTTTATATAATTTAATTTCAAATTTACAATCTTCTTCTCTGGCCGCTATCAAATTGAACTGGGAACAAGATCTTAATTTTACTTTTACTGATGAACTGTGGGACTCTATTCTTGGCCAGGTTCACACTGTATCAATGTGTGCTCGTCACGCTCTTATTCAATTTAAGATTGTACACCGGATGCACCTGTCCAAGGTTAAGTTAGCACGTATTTACTCGGATATAGACCCAACTTGTGAAAAGTGTGGTAGCGCTCCTGGCACTTTGCTTCACATGTATTGGTCCTGCCCTGCATTGATGAATTTTTGGCATTCTGTTTTTATCACTATGTCTGAAGTCCTGCAATATCAAATTAAACCTGATCCATTATGCGCCATTTTTGGTGTGGCTCCAGAACTTGTCTTGCCAAGTTCCAAATTAAAAGTATTCAAATTTTCATTATTATTGGCCAGACGTGCTGTATTACTGAAGTGGAAAGACTCTTCGCCCCCTTCACATTTACAGTGGATAAAAGATATAATGTCCTGTTTGGATTTAGAAAAAATCAGATATACAGTCTGTGGCTCTGAAAACAAATTCTATAAATTATGGCGCCCGTTTCTTGATTTCTTTGAAAGACCCACGATTATAGTTTCTGAGTAGATCATATCCCCTTTACCCCACCCCCACTTCACACACACAATTTTTCTTTGTATTTTTTTTTTTTTTATTGTTTATTTAAAGGTTTTTGTGCTTTGAAGCATTTACATTTGTTGGCTTTAAGTTCTAGTTTTTTACTGTTTGGTTGAAACAAAAATGAAAATTTCTAATACTTTGTATTGTATTGATACTTCAATTAATAATAATAAAAAGACCTTTGAAAGAAAGATTACAGAAATATGACTTGAAATTTGAGTTTACACCAGGCAAGCAACTAATTGTAGCCGATGCGCTGAGTAGGGCTAGCTTGAGCAACACCAGCAGCACAACAGAGGAAGCTGTGCAAATACATGTAGACTCTATTAAGGCACACATGCCAGTGTCAGATGCAAAATGGACGAAGATAGTGAAAGAAACACAAAAAGATGAGAAACTAAAAAGAGTAATGGAACAGATACATCAGCCAGGACAGGTTATGATTGACAAGCCTTACCAACACTTTAAAGGTGAACTGTCTGTGTTAGATGGGGTTCTGTTAAAAGGTACAAGGATAGTCATACCTACCTCCATGAGATCAGAAATGGTTAAATTAGTGCATGAGGGGCATTTGGGTATTGAAAAGTGCAAAAGACGTGCACGTGATGTTTTATATTGGCCCAACATGCACAAGGACATTGAGGCATATGTGCAGCGCTGTGACATTTGCCAGCGCCACAGGTATCAACAGCCAAAGGAGCCTATGAGGCCCCATGAGAAGCCTCAAGGGCCATGGAGAAAAGTGGGCATGGATCTATTTCAACTTAAGGGCAAGGACTATCTGTTAGTCATGGACTATCATTCCACCTACCCAGAGTTTGCAGGGTTGAGTGACACAACAGCAGAAAAGGTGATTGCACATACAAAGACAATGTTCGCACGCCATGGAATTCCAATGACTGTTGTAAGTGATAACGGACCACAATTCACGAGTCAGTGCTTCAAAGACTTTGCAGACACATATGGGTTCAAGCACGTGACCTCAAGCCCTCTGTACCCACAGTCAAATGGGTTAGCAGAGAAAGGGGTGCAAATTGTGAAGCGCATACTGAAAAAGGCTGCAGACAATGCAGAAGACCCACATCTGGCGATCCTGAATTACCGAGCATCACCACTGGAGAATGGACTGTCCCCAGCAGAAATGCTCATGAACAGAAAACTCAGAACGCGACTTCCATCAGCATCTCAAGTGATGGAAAAGAGAGATGTGAGGCGTGATGAGAGGCAAACTGAACTGTACAACAGAACAGCACGACCTCTGAGACCACTTGCACATGAGGACATAGTGCGAGTGAGATGTGATGGAGAATGGGGACCGCTGGCAAAAGTGGTCAAGGAAACAACTCCCAGATCATATGAAGTCATCACAGAGCATGGGAAAACAATGAGGCGAAACCGACGTCACTTACTGAAAGTGCCTCAGACAAAAATGAGAGTCACAGACAGTGAAATAAGCGACATGCTAATTTCCAGCCAAACCGAACAACCAGAAATGGCTGAGAACCAAAACTTAGAGACAGACAATAACGAACAGACTGAGGTGACACAAATCAGAAGATCACAAAGGCAAATTGTGAAACCGAAAAGATTGATTGAGGAAATGTAAGGAGTACTGAAAAAAAAAAAAAAATGTGTTGATGTTGAATTGTAAACAGAGGAAAAAATATGTTGATGTTGAATTGTAAACAGAAAAGAAAAAAAAAATGAACTTGTGATTCAGTGTACAAGGTGAAAGAAATGTAAATAGAAATGGAGTTTATTTTGTATATAGAAATTTGAGAAAAAGTTTATAGTTGGACATGACTTTACTAGAAAAAAAGGGAGATGTATTGATATGTGAAGTTCCTATAGAGTCACCACTAGAGGGCAGTATGACCCCGGCCATGACCTGACTATAAAAGGAGATGTACATGTGCCAATGTGTGGTTAGTCGTGAGTTGCACTTGAAGTGACAAGTAAAAAGTCCTAACTGACACCCGGTGTGTGCGCCTCGTCATTACATGTTCCAGGAGAACATTACAAACCCAACATCCAGTGAAGTTTTGGAGGAGGTTGTAACAATTATCCAGGTGAGAGCTCCGACAGATAACGTTTTAAACTTAAACATGACAGCACTTTGGGGATATCCATAGCTGTAATCCAGCTTGTTTGTCTTAGCAATGTCTGCATGGCGCGCACAGTGTCTGTGGCCAGAACAGCTTTGGTACGGAGAGCCGGTAGGCTAAAAAGTACTGTTTGCACCTTCTGCCGTTAACTGCCGTTAACCATGATCGCAAAATTTGTGGCCATTAAGGGGGGCAAAGTGTTAATGGGCGAGTAACACAATAACGCGAACACCACTAAGGAATAATAAAATAAGGAAAGGAAAGTTTGTTACCCAGCCACAGGAGAAACACAAAACCAGTGTGCTCCTTATGCCGGTCCCAAGCCCGGGTAAATGGAGAGGATTGTGTCAGGAAAGGCATCTGGCATAAAATCCTTGCCAAATCAATATGAAGACCTGTGTCATGAATTGCCCTCTCAGGGCAGAGAAACGAGACCTAGGTGCTGAACTGTGAGCTAGCAAAATTTAGTGAAAGCAGCAAACGTAAAGTTAAACAACATGCATAAACTCAAAATACTAACAAGGGAGGAATACACTTACAGATTGTGCACCAGAGCGAAGTAGCGTTCTGGTGGAGACGAGGAAGTACAATCAAAGCAGCGACAAAACAGAAATGAACCATAGAGCCCTTAAATAGGGCTCAAAACCCATCACAGATTAACTGACAGGTGTGGGAACCTGAATGGGCAGAAGAAGGCAATAATATTTAATCAGGATCAGCTGGCCAGTGAGAGGAAGGCAAACCAGAATCTGACAGGGCACGCCCATACGAAGCTTCTGCCCCTGACAGCTGTCAACAGAAAAAGGACAATACTAGAAATATAAAGGAATAAAATATCATACCACAGTATAATTACAAATAAGTACAGAAAAATAAAAATATAACACTGACACAAAGGAAATCTCCAGCCCCCCTCTCAAGGGATGGAACCCAAACACCCCATGGTAACAAAAAAAAAAAGAAAAAACCTGTCTCCCCGCCCCCACCTTCATGTAGGCACAACAATAACTCATCAAGGGTGGGTGGTGGTGGGAACCGGCCAGGAGGGAACAAACTAACCCCTCTCAGGGCCCACACCAACCAAAAATAATAAATTAGGTCCCCCGGGCCAAGGAGTTAAAAAGTTCAGGGGGCCGACCGAAGTCCCGGACCTGGCGGACGGCGAGGTGGACTGAGTCGGGTGGCCTGCCAGAGAACGTGGGCCACCCAACTCAATGGCTCAGTCCATCAGGTGGTCGACCAGAGTTTTTTAGCCACCTGGATAGAAGGGGTGGCACAGGAGGCAGCTCCCCGATGGGAAGGCCCAGTGACAGGAAGTACAGCCGAGGAAGGGGAATCACGACGACATCTGGCAAGGGAGAGGGAACCACAACGACGTCTGGCAGGGGAGAGGGGACCACAACGACGTCTGGTAGGGGCGAAGGGACCACCACGGTGCCAGGCGAAGGAGGGGGAGGACCCATGGCAGCCTTAATTTGATTGGCAGCACCCCAGGTCGTCCTGGAATGGAACATGGTAGCACCCCCGGTGGTCCTGGAACGGAACGTGGTAGCACCCGCAGTGGCTCCGGGCTAGAGCGTGGCAGCACCCGCAGTGGCTTGGGGCTAGAGCGTGGCAGCACCCGCGGTGGCTCCAGGCTGGAGCGTGGCAGCACAAGCAGTGGCTCTGGGCTGGAGCAATGCAGCACTCGCGGTGGCTCCAGGCTGGAGCGATGCAGCACCTGCGGTGGCTCTGGGCTGGAGCGTGGCAGCACCCGCAGTGGCTCCGGGCTGGAGCAATGCAGCATCCGTGGTGGCTGCGGGCTGGAGCACTGCAGCACCTATGATGGCTCCAGGTAGGAGCAGAGCTGCACCCTCGGTGGACCCGGACTAGGCCAAAGCTGCACCCACGGTGGACCCGGACCCACCTAAAGCTGCACCCACGGTGATCTTAGCCAGAAGGGAAGCGGTGCCCACGGAGGTTCCAGGCTGGGATGGAGCACCTGCGACGACCTCAGCAAGAGGATCTGGACCTACTCTGATCTCTGATGGTCAGCCTGGATCCATGGGGGCATCTGGCACAGGTGGAAGATTCTCGGTGACCCTGGGAGAAAGCTCAGACAAAAAATGCACATACACAGGGTCAGGGTCACCGGTAGCGGTGGAGCCTGGCGAGGTGAGCTCAGGTGCAGTTGATGGCTGCACTTGACTCTCCCCACCTAGAGTCAGGCAAGATTTCTCCAAAAGGGGAACAGAGACAAAGGAGTGTACTTGCCTGTACTCAAGCTCCACTGCCGTCCAGGACTCCAACGATACAGGCGACGATGTATTGAGTGTGGTCTTTCGGGGGTTCAGCTCCCACTCCTCTGTGGTGGCCCCTGCAGCAGGCATGGTGGTCAGTGTGATCCTGGTCTCCTCTGGTGAGGTAACCCACAAAGGCGGTTCATCCTGTGTGAAGTCCGGAGGTGATTTCTCTGCTGGCGCTGGATCCTTAGTCACTGAAGCCGGGAGACGCTCCCTCGTCGGTGCAGGCTTCAGGTCGAAGGCAGTGCCCTCCCCTTGTCCGGTCCGTGGCTATGAGGCTGGGACTTGGTCCTCCGGACCCACAGGCTCCTCCATCGTCTGGCGGCCCAACCCTGGGACCTGCAGGTGCTCGGGAAAAATAGAGGGAGACACAGAGAGCGCAGGAGAGAAGGGTATAGCTGCAGCAGATGATGAGGACTCAGAGGATCGCACAGTCTGAGCCTCACCACCAGGAATCAGACAAGGTACTTCATGTTTAAGTGATGAATAATGAAAAAAACACTTGCCTGTGCTCCCAGAGCATGATGTTTTCTGCTGCAGTTGGTGTATAATCCGCCTTCTCCATGAATGCAGCTGTCGTGGACCCCTCAGAGGATCGTAGAGGAGCTGTCTCTGCAGGCATGGGGGCAGGCAGAGCCGGGAAGGAGACGACCAGTCCATCAGCAGCTGGACAAATCACAGAGGAAAAGGGAGATCAAGCAGCAATAGCAAGATTGGCTGAGGACATAGCCGGAGAAGAAAATTCTGAGGGGCTCGCTGCGGGAGATTTCTGCCTCGGTGAAGGAGGGACTGCTGAAGAGGAGGTGGATGCGTTCTTCTGGCGGGATTTCTTGGGTTGGCGGTGACGAGACGGAAATGGAGGCATAGACTCACCGTGGAGAGGGAGAGGCTCCGGAGTCAGGGGGCACTCTACCATCAGCAAAACCCATCACAGAATAACTGACAGGTGTGGGAACCTGAACGGGCAGAGGAAGGCAATAATATTTAATCAGGATCAGCAGGCCAGTGAGAGGAAGGCGAACCAGAATCTGACAGTGCAAGCCCACACGAAGCTTCTGCCCCTGACAGCTGTTAACAGAAAAAGGACAATACTAGAAATATAAAGGAATAAAATAAGATAAGATAAGATAAGCCTTTATTAGTCCCACAATGGGGAAATTCCAGGATTGCAACAGCACAGGGATAGCAACACTCAGAGCAATAATTAAGAAGATACGGAAGATATAAATAAGAGCAGTGGATATACATACATACACATAAATATATAAATATATATACAAAGTGCGGAGCATTGTAGCAAGATGGAATAAACAGCATAACCGTCTACTTAGTTATCCTACATAGTATGAATATGTACCCATACATACTGTCACCCTCCGTAGTGACCGATATTGTCCTAGTTGTATACTGGAGGGGACCATTGTGTAAGTCTATTGCGCCTTTTGCATTCAATACTATTAGGTCGTCACGTTTTTTTGCTGTCTCTGCGAGCAGCCCTGCTTAGGTTATACAGTCTGACAGCCGTAGGTAGGAAGGACCTGCGAAAATATCATACAACAGACAAATACGTAAGTACAAAGTACAAAGTACAAATAAGTACAGAAAAATAAAAATATAACACTGACACAAACAGAAAAATGACAAGCAGAACATAAACACATGAACCCAAAGGCACAAAATGCAACAGATGAGCGATAAACAGGAAAAAAGCCATGAAACCAAGTCTGGAGGAAATCTCCAGCCCTCGGTTCATGACAACCTGTGATCCGCTGTGGCGACCATGAAGAGAGAGCAGCCGAAATTATGTGTGTGTGTGTTGCAAACATGAAACCCTGGAACTGTCTCATCACATTTACTGATTTGGATGTCTCCTGTCATTGTTGCAGTTGAACACTACACAACGATCTCTGCAACCCATCTGCAACAATCAGAGTCTTCTTGTCCGCTAATATCTGACAACAAAATGTCCACAACAAACAATCACTTGCCAACTTCTGTTGCCTCCAAACAATCCCACAATGCCTTGCTTGTATCAAAGATGGCAGTATTTGTGAAACGGCCCATGGTCCTGCCTCCATCTGCAGGCTGTTTGTTCATCCTTCTTTCCATCCTTCTATCCACATTTCATGGGAATCCCTGCTCTTCCAAGGCAATTGCCACACTGTTCAGCAAATTCATGTACAAAAATCTTAAGGTGGGTCTGTATCCAGATTGTACTCAAAGTCAAATCCAGTGTCAAAGGTCATAAGATCTGAGTGGGGGTTGTTTCAGCTTTCATTTAGCCTAGGTTGTATATGTATATAGTATGTGGTTTCATCAGGCTGAAATGAGTATCTCTATTACTTGTGGTCAGGTTTAAATATAGCACTGTGGGGAACCCACTCAGTAGTTTTCCCTCAGACTGAAAAGTAGGGCAGATCAAAGGTGCTGGGGGCAAGGGAAATTGTCATGGGGGTTGATATGTTAATGCAGCACCTCAGGTAGCAGAGGAGTGTTAGGGTTGTGATATAAAAGTGCCTGCAACCTGAGTGCTTATTGCTTTTGATTCTGGTGGGTGTGAAGGAGTGAAGAATAAAGCTCCCTCTGCTCTGAACGCTCGGCCTGGTTATTCCTCCCTCCAGTCTGGTGACCCTTGACGCACAATGGAACACGAGCCGAACACCCCGGAGACGACCCAGATGGGAAGTGCCAGCAACGCATGTGCCGTTTCGGTCAAACTCCCAGACTTTTGGCTACACAACCCGAAGTCTTGATTCCTTCACACCGAGGCCCAGTTTGCGCTCCAGGGAATAATGGCAGATGACACCAGATACTACTACGTAGTTGCAGCACTGGACGCACGCACAACTCAGCAGGTGGCGAGCCTGCTCCAACAGCCCCCAGCTCGCGACAAATACGGTGCTCTCAAAACTGCACTGACCCGGCACTACACGCTCTCGGACTGTGAGAGAGCGGAGAGGCTCCTGACGCGCTCCGACTTGGGAGACGGGTCGGTGGTCGAATTGATGGAGAAGATGTTGGCGTTGATGGGCACAGATGACAGACATTTCCTTTTTGCCCACCTTTTCCTGCGGAACCTCCCGACAGTGGCCGGGGTGGTCCTTGCCAATTCACCACTGCTGGCTGTATGCAACTACCGGGCACTAGCTCAAGAGGCAGATCGGATTATCCTCACCATCAGAACCCTCACAGTGAACACAGCGGCGTCGGAACCCAGCGAGACTACCAGCGGAGGTGAGGAACCAGCGACGATGGCTGCAGCGGAGGCCAAGAAGCACCAGAGAGACACGCTCTGTTTCTACCACCGCCGTTTTGGAGAGAATCACGCCTATATGTGCCACCATGCCAATTTAAGCGCTTGGGAAACGCCAGGGCCAGCAGTCAGTAGCAGCTGCGACCACCGGTGAAGCAAGCAAGCTGCTCTATGTGACAGACTCACGCTCGAGGAGACAGTTCCTCGTGGACTCCGGCTCGCAAAAGAGCCTCACCCTGCCGTCCTACGCCGACCGGCTGGCGGGAACTAGTGGCCCCGAACTGACGGCCGCAAACGGCTCAGACATTAACACTTTTGGTGAGAGGACACTGACTGTATCCTTGCACGGCCGTACATACCAATGGACATTCGTCATAGCGGCATGCAGCTTCCCCATTTTAGGCGCTGATTTTTTGTGTGCTCACAGACTACTAGTTGATGTTGCTAACAGACGCCTGATTAACGCAATGTCTTTTGATTCTCTCCCCGTACAGCTTGAGGAGCCGGGCCCACAACACTAGCCAACGTCACAGCGCCAGGGGGTAAGTTCCACACACTACTCACCCAGTTCTCAGTACTCACCCTCCCGATGTTTTTGGTGGCCATCACTAAACACGGGATGGAGCACTTCATTACCACCATGGGGCCACCTGTTTTCGCACAACCTCGGCGCCTGGACGCAGCTAAACTGGCCATAGTGCGCGAGGAGTTTGCCAACTTGGAAAAGTTGGGCATCATCAGACGCTCAAACAGCCCATGGGCATCCCCGCTACATATGGTTCCTAAATCCGAGGGATCGTGGTGGCCGTGCGGAGATTTCCGCAGATTGAACAATGCCACAGCGCGCGACCGCTACCTGATCCCCCATATTCAGGATTTTTCCGTTCACCTCACTGGGGCACGCATTTTTTCCAAGATAGACCTGGTCCGCGGTTACCACCAGGTCCCGGTGCGCGCTGAGGACATACCTAAAACACCAGTAATAACCCCGTTTGGTCTTTTTGAGTTTTTACGCATGCCTTTCGGGTTAAAAGGCGGGGTGCAGACATTCCAACGCACGATGGATGCGGTGTTGCGCGATCTGCCGTTTGTGTTCGTCTACCTGGATGACATCCTTGTGGCCAGCACGTCCGAGGACGAACACGTAGCCCACCTCAGGACAGTTTTCCAGAGGTTGGAGGAGCACGGATTAATAATCAACCCGGCGAAGTGCCAGTTCGGGGTGACGGGAATCGATTTTTTTGGGCCACCGCATCTCACCGGAGGGCGCGATACCCTTACCGGACAAAATGCGTGTGGTGGCAGATTTTCCCCGGCCTCAGATGGTCAGGGCGCTGCAGGAGTTTTTGGGGATGGTTAACTTTTATAACCATTTCCTCCCCCGCGCAGCCCAGCTCATGCAGCCGTTGTACGTTGCGCTTAAGAAATGGAAACCGGCGGACAGAGTCGACTGGACTCCTGAGCCTAGAGCAGGCGTTTTCCGAGGTTGAAACAGCCCTGGCGAATGCCGCACTGCTGGCGCACCTGGACCCGGCAGCTTGGATAGCGCTCACTACTGACGCCTCGGACGTGGCCATAGGAGTCGTTGTGGAGCAGCATGTCGCCGGTTCTTGGCAGCCGCTCGCCTTTTTTAACAGGTCTTTGTGCAACAGTGAGCGTAAATACAGCGCGTTCGACAGAGAGTTACTGGCTCTCCACCTGGCCATACGCCACTTCCAGTTCTGGCTGGAAGGGCGCACCTTCACTGCGTTTGTGGACCACAAGCCGCTAACGTACGCGATGGCCAAGGTTTCGGAGCCATTGTCATCCTGGCAGCAGAGACAGCTGGCCGCAATCTCGGAGTTTACGACTGACATTCGCCATGTGGCCGGTAAACTCAACGTGGTGGTGGACTGCCTCTTGCGCGCAATAGTCGCCCCAGTCTACGTGGGGATAGCTTACTTGGCCATGGCTGCTGCGCAGAGCGGTGATGCGGACGTTTGCGCGCTCCTGTCTGGACCAACAGGGTTAAGGCTGGACAGCAGGGTGCTGCAAAACGGGGGACCCCCCCAGTCTGTGACGTCTCCACAGGCCGCCTGCGCCCGGTGGTCCCACGTCCCGCGTTTTTGAGTCGGTTCACTCCCTGGCACACCCAGGAGTACGGGCGTCAGTCAAAATGGTGGGGCCAAAGTTTGTCTGGCTGAGCCTGCCCAAACAGGTGAAAGAGTGGGCTGCAGCCTGCGTAGCGTGCCAGCGAGCCAAGGTGCACAGGCACACAAAGGCCCCCTTGGAGCCGTTCCATATCCAAACTAAGAGGTTTGACCACATTCACGTGGACCTCGTGGGCCCCCTCCTGCCATCGCAGGGGTTCACGCACCTCCTGACAGTGGTGGACCGCACCACGCGCTGGCCCGAGGCAGTCCCGCTAGCTTCCGCCGTGTCCGCAGATGTGGCATGCCTTTTTTTGACAACATGGGTGGCACGTTTCGGTGCCCCTTCGGACATCACGTCCGATCGAGACCCGCAGTTTGTTTCTGACCTCTGGTCCAAGATGGCCCGGACACTGGGCGTCACAATTCATCGCACGACTGCGTACAACCCACAGGCTAATGGGTTATGCGAGTGTTTCCATAGGTCACTTAAAACAGGGCTTCGCTTACGGATGCAAATTGGGTGGACCGGTTGCCGTGGGTTCTATTAGTGTTGTGTTCCGCACTGAAGGAGGATTTGGCAGCCTCCCCAGCAGAGTTGTTTTTTTCCCAGCCACTGCGGCTCCCCGGGGAATTTTTGCTGGATGACCCCGCACCGAACACCGACCTGTCCCCTCATTCACGGCATAGCACAGAGGCAGGGACACTACCCGGCCCAGCCCACCACTGTTTTCCCTGCGCTTTTTGTGCCAAGGACCTTGAAGGACACGTCGTTCGTATTTGTCAGGCACGATGCCCACTGGACACCATTGCGCCCGCCCTACGATGGCCCGTTCAGAGTGCTGGAACCTGGGGACAAACATTTTGTGTTAGACTTGGGGGGTCACCGGGAGACAATCTGTATGGACAGGCTTAAGCCCGCCTTTGTTTTAGCAGATGAACAGGTGGTGTTGGCCCGAGCTCCTCGGAGCGGAAAACCCCCACTGAGAACTCCCCAGGTAGTTGACTCGTCAGATCAGTCACATGAGCATGCTGAAGGTGCTTTCCCCCCCATTGTCCCCCCACAGACGGACACACCCCCAGGAACCCCCCACTGGCACAACAGCGCCTCAGAGCCGAAGACCCCCCGTTACAGCAGCTATGGACGGAGGCTGAAGCCCAAAGGACGTGAGGGTTAAGGCTCAGTCTGAGAGTCTGGTGGGGGGGGAGGGGTGTGGTGGGGAACCCACTCAGTAGTTTTCCTTCAGTCTGGAAGGCAGGGCAGATCAAATGTGCTGGGGGACAAGGGGAATTGTCATGGAGGTTGATATATTAATGCAGCACCTCAGGTAGCAGAGGAGTGTTAGGGTTGTGATGTAAAAGAGTGCCTGCAACCTGAGTGCTTATTGCTTTTGATTCTGGTGGATGTGAAGGAGTGAAGAATAAAGTTCCCTCTGCTCTGAACGCTCGGCCTGGTTATTCCTCCCTCCACAGCACTGAAATTTTCTTTGGAAATACACTTTAAAAAGGCACAAAAGTCCAGGGACCCACCAGGCCGACACCTCACTGGCCTTAAATATAAAATATTTTTGCATTTTTAAGATGTTTTCCCCAGCTGCCAGTGTTTCCTATTTTTAATATACATTAACAACAAATACTAAATATTAAAGTCCAACTTAAAGCTACTCCATTCTGAGACCTAAATGTTTGCAGTAAGGAGTGAAAATTGAAACTGTTTTTCTTGTGATAAGAAAAGGAATTGACAGTATTATATTAAGGATTGTATTATGTTGTTGAGTCTTCTAAAGAACAGTAGACACCCTGTCCACAATAATAATGTTTCATGGTCAGTGCTTAAGACCTAGATCAGATAATATATGGTTATGGTTTATGAATTCTCCAAATGTTACTTATTTTGTTCTTTTTTGTGTAAACATTTACCCTGCATGAGAATGTTATAACCCATGTTAAGTGTTTTTCCCTTGATTGTCTGGGTACCATATTTGTGTTAATGAATATAATATAATAAAATAAATAAATAAATAAATAACTACACATGAGATGTGGAAATTTCTATTAGCATAAATGCATGTTTGTTGAGATGGAAGAGTATGGAAATACATTTGACATTAATTTAGGTTCCAATATGATTGCTTAGCATTAATCAACATGATTAGTGTTTATATTTACTTTTTTTTTGGGGGGGGAGGCTGCTGTGAAGCAGTCATTAATTGCAGAGGTCATCTACTTGAAAACCTACAATTATTTGAATGAAGAAATATCTCTGTACTCATGAATTGCTGCTCTCTATGTGTGCATGTGTGTGTGTGTGCCTGTACAGTCATGCAACAGTTTCCCATCAGGCCAAAAGATGTCAGTATGGCTACATGTGAACGGCCAAGGCAGCAGAGCAGCACATGTGGTGACAGCAGATGTTGTATATGTGTGTGTATGTTGTGTCGCCGTGTTTGATGTGTTGTGAAGCAGCCCCAGGTGTGCAGCCGCGCAGTTATAACACAAGGAGTGGGGTGTCTGGAGGAAATGCACAAAGGATGTGGGGGCCACCTCAATTCTTCTGTCCTCATCAAGTATGCAGTCTCCTCAAGAAATACTGTGAAAAGATTTCATAATCAAGCTGACAAAAAGGTTGTTTTAGTCCTTATTTCCACACAATTTGAGTTTCCATTTAGAAAATCCAGGAGTGTAGAGCAGGAAGTCTTCCACACAGCCCATCTGGATTCTTGTGCTGTGACTCAGATTAACTGTCCACTGGAAATCATTTAAATGAGAGTCCCAAAGGGTATTGATTTTCCCCCAGTTATTTTTTGACATAAATTGTGCAAAACAGACAAATCTTACTTTCCTCCAAAGAGCTAAATTAGTCAATCGAGTCCTCAATGCCACCTGGTGGCAGAAAAAGACATACAAAAACCTGCTCCAAAGCAACCTACACTAAAAAAAATTCTACTTTTTCTGCTCCTGACCACCTGCTTTGATCTCCCCTAGAATAACTTTATCAGTACGGATCCAGGATCACTTGTCAACTCATGTAATCATGACCTCCAAAAATCCTGGTTGGTATTCACCTCAATGCCACTTTCTCCTGGTTTTCCCCTCAGTTGCAGTAATGACCGCTCGAAGCCCTACAAGCAAAGTGTGATTAAAACTGACGGGCTTGCAGAACGTGATCTGGCTGCTGATGGGCCAATGAGGTGATGAGGCAGGAGGGGAAAGTCTTCTCATGTCTGTGATGAAAAATAGACGTGTTGAAGCTGTCTGGGTTTCTCAAGCAGTCTTCACATCCACATCACCTTTTGCCATTTGAAGATGTGGGGAAGATGAAGAGGAGATTCCTTTGTATGTGCCATCACAAGGCCCAGCGGCTCTTAGTTACTGCTCTGTCAACACAGGCATGGATCAATACTGTTTTGAGGGGGACTGTGAATAATATGAATTCTGTGGGCACTGGCTTCTTGAAGTGTGGGTTGTATCAATCATTTTAACTGATACGTGACAACAACATGGTAGTGCAGGGTGTATATCTGAACAAACATCAATGAGCTGATAACAAAACTTCCACTCTTGACCACAATACAGTCCAGCATGAATGGGAAAAAAAAAACTCAGAAAATGAGAACTTGGTGAAACTTTTGTCTTTTGCCTTACTTTTGATCAGTAGGAGTTGACACAGTATGTGAAGTACAGTTTTCTGTATCTGTATCTAAGTATTTCCACACTTTTGACATTTATGCACTTCTCAACTGACAAGTCAATGGGCAGTAAAAGGGCAGTTACTCGGCATATCTCCAATTTTAACCATATGTGCTGTAGCCACCTGGGCAATGTGGTGGCGGAGTGGTTAGCACTGTGGCAGCACAGCAACTCACCCTTGGCCGGGGGATCCCGGGTTCGATCCCAGTCCCCGACCAACAGTGATCTGTGTGGAGTTTGCATGTTCTCCCCGTGTCTGCATGGGTTTACTCCGGGATTTCTCCGGTTTCCTCCCACATGCCAAAAACATGCAAGTTAGGTTAATTGGCATCAAACTGGGGATTCTAAATTGCCCTTAGGTATGAATGTGAGAGTGAATGGTTGTCTGTCTCTCTGTGTTGGCCCTGCGATGGACTGGTGATCTGTCCAGGGTGTACCCTGCCTCTTGCCCAAAGATGCTGGGATAGGCTCCAGCCCCCCCGCGACCCAAAAAGGATTAAGCGGAAGAAGATGGATGGATGGATGGATGGTGCTGTAGCCACCTCAGGATGTGCATCAATGTGGCTGTGTGGAGCACTGGTGCAAATTTGTGAGTACAAGTATAAAGCATAAAACCCAATGCCAACTTGTACTTTCCATCGCTGCCCCCTCCCTCTGGAACTCTCTCCCCCAACCCATCCGTGACTGCACAGACTTAAACTCTTTCAAATCATTACTCAAAACCCACCTGTTCAGACTTGCTTTTAATTTAATTTTAATTGTGTGATTTTCTTCTCCATGTAAAGCATCTTTGAGTGCCTTGGAAAGCACTATACAAATAAAATGTATTTATTTTTATTTTATTTACTTAAGGAACAGCATCAGATTCCCTATTGTTTTGTTCAAGTTTGAACTATAATCTGTTCTATACTCACAGTAAAAGCTTAGGAAAATATTTCCTTCTGCTGTACAGATGCTTTCACTCTTATTCTTTGAGGATTATCTTGCCTTCACTTTATGCCCAATATGAGCCTGATTTACTAAAGGTTTGTAGATATGAGCATTTTCCAGAGCTTTTCCTAGGTTGGATTTTCTGTTGGTTTCCAGAAGCTGTTGAATGGCTCACCCCTAAAGTCAGATTTCTGACCATAAACTTGTTGCACCACAACATTTTTGCAAAGCTGGGAAACCAAGATAGACACCTCCATGAAAGTCGCTATTGTGCTTGCTTTGTCAGAGATGATAATAATACATTTTACTTGCACTGCCACTTACTATTGATGATGAGTGTAGTCAGGGATGGCTGGTATCAATGGGGTAGAGGGGCTAACCCACCCCTTACTTGAGGGGAAAAAAAAAAATATAAATTATTTATTGTAAATCCTAAACAATGTACTCTATGTTTTGATTTATTTTCTGAGGCTTTAAAACTGTAAGAGTCCCCAAAACTTACAAGAAAACACTAGCTATGTATAAATGGGTTGTATTTTTGCAGCCCAAACACTGTAGCACAGCCATCCACTTATATCTGTCCATTTGTAAGTGGCAGATATAAGACCCACCCCCCAAACCCCTCAATTTGCTTCATATGTGGGCTACAGTGTTGCCAACTTGGCGACTTTCTCGCTAAATCTGGGCGATGTTCCAAACCCGCTTGGTGACTTTTTTTTTTTTTGGTCAAAAGCGACTAGCGACAAATCTAACGACTTTTCCTGGTGTTATCAGAGACTTTTCTGAAGTTTTGGAGACTGACATGCAGGTGGGTTGGAGTTTCCTCAGACAGCATCTAAAATATAACCTATCTGTAATGTGAGACTACAAAACTACAACTCCCAGAAGCACTGTCTGCTCACAGTGTGTGTTCATTGGTCCACTGTCACCTGTAAGGCTGCAGACATATAGAATGCCACTGTGTTTTCTGCATCTTTTTGACTCCGAGGGCCAACCACAGTCATGGTTATGTGACTGTGGTTACACAAATAACCTGTGAATCACATATTTTTTACGTGTGATATATGTGTCAAATATACACGTGAATTTTACGTGATGTTTGAATACCTGTCACTGTCTGAAGTTTCACAGACAGCCTGCTCTGCGAGTCTCCTGTCCTGCCCCAGTTCACACCGCAACCCGGTGGGAAGAAATGCTGTGGCAGCAGCAACTTCTCATATCGAGCCCTGATCACTCGTTGTCTGAGCGGTGAGTAGCCCCCAACATCAGCTCCTACCTCTGTGGTTAAACACGAGTATTTTTAGAGCAAGAAGCTCACATTTAATGTCCGCAGTTGTTTAAATGTAAGTTTTCTTACCACACAGAGGAAAAAGTGACTGTGATTTGTTGCTGTAAATAACAAATGAAGCTTCTTCTAAGGTGAACTTTCATTTATCTGTGCTTTCAATTTTATTTATTTTATCTTATTCACTTACATGCTGTTGTGATATGCAACTATTTCATGGAAGTAAATCTTCTAAATATGTATTTTTAATGGGCTGGTCCAGGGGTGTTAAACATGTAGCCCACGGGCCAAAAAATGGCCCACCAGGGGGCAATTCTCTGTGAATTTACAGCTTTATTTCGGGTAAATTTCTGACTTTCTACTGATTAGAATAGCTTGTGTAAATCTGAGACATTTTTCTCTGCAAGATGAGACTTTTTTTTCATCAGTTTTCTTTTTACCTCCGCCAAAGGGGGAGGTTATGTGATCATTGGCGTTTGTTTGTTTGTTTGTCTGTTTGTTTGTTAGCAAGATAACTCAAAAAGTTATGGACGGATTTTCATGAAATTTTCACAGATTGTCAGAAATGGGGTATCCTACAGATGATTAGATTTTGGTGGTGATCCGGATCACCGTCCACAAGAAAACCGCCATTACGCAAAATGCCATTTTCGTGAATAACTACTAAACCACTAATCCTATCATTGTCAATCCAATTGCTTGTCATATGTTTTCATGGTCAAGGAATCTGAAAACTATGGGGGGAACTGTGGCGCTAAACCGCCATTACGGAAAATGCCATTTTCGTCAATAACTACTGAACCACTAATCCTATCATTGTGAATCCAATTACTAGTCATATGTTTTCATGGTCAAGGAATCTGAAAATGTACACACAAACACTGTATGGGGGGAACTGTGGCGCTTGGTGGAGGTCTGTGCTCTCCGAGTGCTTTTCTAGTTCTTCTTGTCATGAATAGCCCCTCGAAGCAGAGAGGAAGACCCAGATGCTGGACTGCTAGTTTGTGATATTTATTAACAGAAAAAAAAAACACAACAAGACCAAATGGCGTTCAACACAAAAGTCCAAACTGAAAACAAGCAAACTTACGAGTTTGAGGAAAATTAGTTCACCAGAACAGGAGATGGGTTCTGGTAAAGAAAGGTAACTTATAAGACTCCGGCAACGAGGAAGCAAAATAACAGTCTGCGGCGGCATGAAATAAGGCAGCGATGCTGAGGTTTTAAGGAAGTTTTATTATCATACCGCCGTCACAAGCTCCGCTCCCGGTGCCGTGCATGAGCGCCGAGAGCGAGCCCACGGCTCTCAGAGAAGGAGGGACACAAAGTCTGTGTCCTGCAGCAGAGGTTGAAGTCAGATTGAGAGAAGATGAGAGCATGGTTACAATGCAGTATATATACACCCAACTACAACAATACATCAAAGCATTCACAGCAGTTGGTCTGATCAAACAGATAACAGGACAGGCATGAGACATTTGCATGAAAGGCAACATTAACATTACAGAGGTGAGCCAGACGAAACGAGTCTGCCTGTAGACATTAATACACATTTCCTGTTCTGTTATTTGCTCTAGCCGAGCGCTGTGTTTGACCAGTCTGTTTGTGGGGATTTACATCAAAGCACATCTACATATGTAAGATGCTCAGAAGAAGCACAGTAAGGACAAGACGCATGAACACTATACGAGAATGGCGCATTACATCACAATACATGCATGTTTGCATCACAAATACATGAATGGCACATTGCATCTCAGTAGTGCAGTGGGAAAAACAGAGACAAGAGAGCTGAGTGTCCTTATCTGTTGTGGGGGTTAACCGAACCACCACAAGTCTTTATATAGAGCGGGAAACAAATGAAACAAATAATGGCAGGTGTGGATACCATGAATGGGCAGGAGGAAACAATGATTATAAACTCGAATCAGCTGGGAGCAATGACAGGGAGAAGAAGGGACTGACAGCTGACGGGAGCACCGCCTACAGCAGAGCAAAAACCCAGAAGTGCCACTAACAGCTGCAGCCTTGGGAAGAGAGAAAATACAACAGAATAAAAATATAATGAGATAACAAATAAAGACAAGAAAACCCAAACATATAAGTAACAATACTACAATGAACGCAAACAGGAAAATAAATCATACTAAGAAACAATACAGGATATGTGAAAATTAACCAAAGGTAAAATAACAGGAATGAGAACTCAAAAATACAATCCAATACAAATATAGGAAAAAGACAAAGCAACAGAGCACGGCGGAATCCCCCTGTGCTCAGAGTGTGACACTTCTTTGTTCCCATAAGAACAAGGGGCCCTTGATTTCAAGGGCCAAGGGGACAAGGTAGAAATGAGAACTGAGAAGGACCCCAAATTTACCTGTACTTCACTTTCACATTGCTAATATTTTTCTCGATTGTTTTACAGTATTTACTGCTGTTAATAACTACTTAAACAGACAGTGTTCCTCTTGCTATTTTTATGTATGTATAAGGGTCATTGCATTTAAAAAGGTTGTACATTTTATTCAACTACATTTTAGCATACGATAATCCAATTTAATCATATTAAACATAATTTTCTGACTTCAAAATTGTGGCTAGTGAAAATGCTGAGTGGCTAGTAACTTTAGAAAATCACTAGCCACAGTGACTGCTGACGTGAAAGCACTATTGCTCTGCAGTAACTATCGTCAGCAAGCAGTGGGCGCTACCGTGAACCTCTCTCCATCCCAAAGCACTCACAAGTGGTCAGTGTCACAGTAGCCTCGTGCAGCAGTTAGCTGCAGTCAGAGAGGACACCCATGTCCATGCCACTCACGTCCAGACTGCGAATGAATTGCGCCTGCCCCCCCCGCCAATTGATGTAAATGCTTCTTCACTGTCAGTGTCACACTAATAAATCACTGCATTTGACTAACAGCCTCAGTCACGTACTCACTTTGTCCACTGAGTGTGTGTGTATGTGTCTGTGACATTAGCTAAACATCTAGCAGCTAGCTCGACAAGTCGCAGTCTAAACTGTACACTCAGAAATACAGAAAGGAGTGGGAATCAAACCCTGAATTCAAAGGCTGGTTGAAGTCATTTATTGGCAATTATAATTATAGAATAGGCTTTATTGTCACTGTACAGTTGTACAGCACAATGAAATTGATACAGAAGTGATGGCCTATTTAAATGCCAAATTAAAACAAACAAACCAAGAATCAACAGAAGAAAGTTAATTTGTAGTTGTAAAGATATTTAGGGTGTTTTTACTCACTTTTTGTCTCTCCCATGACATTATTCTTCTCTCCTCCAGTGTCCATTACAATTACATGCAAATGACCAATTATGCAAATTATGTGATGACATCATTTAGTGACTTCTAGCCACTTTTAGGACAGCCAATAGCTACTTTCCTTATTGAGGAGTTGGCAACAGTGGTGGGCTAAAATAAATTAGCCCATGGGCTACTGACCAGTAACCAATGACTGCACACATTGTGCCATTCCCCAAAGAAAGTAGGACATGCAAATAAGGGGACTAGAATAATTAGTCACATTATCTCCTGTTGAAAAGACACATAACTAGGAATAATTTCATAACAAAGATTGTCCCCTTACAACAGTAGCTTCTTCAGTAACTCACTTTTCTCGACAGCTCTGGCAATTACACTGCCGGCTTCAATTTATTTGAATATTGATACTGAAATGTTTTAAAATCTGGTTCTTAAAGTTGTGTGGTTAGGCAGGGATGTGCACAGAAACTTTGGAAGGCTGTTGCTCTTACCTGAAAAAGGGGAAAAAAAGTGAATTTAATAAGACAAAAGTCAAATGAAAAAGAAAAGTTGCACATTTACAAGGAAAAAAGACCACATTATGTACAATAACAATCATAAAAATCTATCAAAAGAGCCACTACATTTGTCAGGAAATACATGTAAGTTATATTTTTTGAGGAATCACAAAATTGCAAGAGAAAATAACATTTATAAAAAAAACAAAACAAAACAAAAAACAATATGAACTTATGACACCAAAGTTACAAATTCAAGACAAAAATGTGAATTCAGGAGCAAAGAAAATCTTAAATTTTCAGGAAGTCTCAAAATCTGAACTTCACATGTCCAGCCTCTGGAATTCCTATTTATAACAATTTCTAAATACTGATAAAGTAAACGAACAATGATGCAGCAAAAATCTCATGTCAGGGCTTGTCCTGTCTTGATTTCAATGATTTCACCAAGCATCAACTGGATTTATTGTATGTTTAATTATTAGATTAAAAAGATGTGTTAAAATAAACATACAAAGTATTAGAGGTCATTTTGCATAGTATACAGGCATACTTTGACATTTTGACTTGCCCTTGGGTATGCAGTAGGTAGAAAAAGTGTATAGCCTTTAATATTTTACACCTTTTGGAAGTTGGAAAAAAAAATGAACAAACTGATTTATTACAACTGTGCACGGAGGTTTCCTTTCCTTAAAGGTGCAATAGCTAACATTTTCATGAAAACAAAGATTTAAAAAAAATACATCGATAAAGTGTTTAGAAACATGCACAATGTAAGTCTTAATGTTCTCCTAAAAATTAGTATGTTGATGAAAAAAATTATTTATTAATTTTTTATGGGTCACAAATAATACAAATAATTACATCCAACAGCTGGAGGAAGACAAACACGGAAATCCAGTGAAGATGTCATATATGCCATCCGTTTTAACATTTAATAGCTAGCCTGGATATGTATTGTAGATATCAATAATTCAATTTTTCATAGTAAAAACAAACATTTCAGATATCCACAATGAAATTCTTCCTCTCTATAATGATATTTTCAGATATCTATGACATCATTCCTTCTAGGACAAAGATGTCACTTTTCCTCATTCATGTGTATTGGGTTTTCACTTCCAGATATCTACAATTACATTCTTCCTATCAAGAATGAACATTCTGGATATCTGAAATAGAACTCTTACTAGGAAAAACTCTTATTTCAGTTATCTACAATCCAACTGTTACTAGTTATAATTCATTGAAATTGTCAATATTTCTCAGTAGATATCCAAAATATGTTTACAGATATCTGTAAGTACATTGTTTCTAGTCATAATTTCAGTTACAGATATCTGAAATTGAATTTTAGATAGTCATAATATGAATAGTGGATATCTATAATATTATTTCTACTAGTAAAAATGTATTTTGGATGTCCAAAATTACATTATAGATATCTGGAATGTTTTTTCATTGTGGATATCCAAAATGAAAATTATGTAATGTAATGTACTTTATTTATATAGCCCTTTAAAACAACCCGTAGGTGACCAAAGTGCTTTACAGAAAATAAACAGCATTAAAAACACACAGAGCATTAAAAACAAATAACATAAACAAAAACAACCTAAAAATAAAATAAAAACAAATGTCAAGACAAATATCACCACTACTGGGTATTAAAAGCCATCCTAAACAAATATGTCTTAAGTTCTGATTTAAAAAGGGCCAGGTCAGAGATAGCACGTAGGTCAGGGGGGAGATTATTCCAGAGCCTGGGGGCGGCAACAGAAAAGGCTCGGTCACCCCAATGTTTATACCTTGACCTAGGCACATCCAGCAAAAGCTGATTGGATGACCTCAAAGCCCTGCCTTGGTCACGGACAGTCAAAGTCTCAGACATATAAACCGGAGCAAGGCCATTAAGAGCTTTAAAAACAAAAAGCAAAAGTTTAAAATTAATTCTAAAATGGACTGGAAGCCAATGAAGTGAATAAAGGATCGGAGTAATGTGCTCTCGCCTAGGTGTGTTGGTCAAAAGACGGGCCGCTGCATTTTGCACAAGTTGAAGGCGGCCGAGAGAAGACTGAGAGATGCCAACATAAAGTGCATTGCAGTAATCAAGTCGAGACGTGACTAAAGCATGGATGGCTATCTCAAGATCATGACGGCTCAGGAAAGGTTTGGCTTTGGATAACAAACGTAATTGATAAAAGCTCATCTTGACTACATTGTCAATCTGTTTATCAAATTTTAAATGGCTGTCAAAAATCACCCCCAAATTTCTGACAACTGAACTGAGCCTTAAAGAGAGGGTACCAAAGCCAGTCGTTACAGTATCCCCAAACACAATACATTCTGTTTTTTCTTCATTTAAGTGGAGAAATTTTTGGCTTAACCACAACTTAATATCAATAATGCAATCCAATAGAACACTTTGTGAGTTGGTTTGTTCTGGGTTCAAAGTCAAATAAAGCTGCAAATCTTCTGCATAACAGTGGAAAGACATGTTATGCCTGGCTATTATTGACCCGAGTGGCAGCATATATAATGAAAACAGAATAGGGCCAAGAATAGAGCCCTGTGGGACCCCACAGGAGAGAGAGGCACTAGAAGAGGACATGTCACCAATCATTACAGAAAAAGTTCTATTAGAAAGGTAGGATTCAAACCACTTAAGTGCAGTGCCATGGATGCCAACATAATGATTCAGGCGAGACAAAAGGATAGTGTGGTCCACAGTGTCAAAGACTGCTGTAAGATCTAGCAGCACTAAGACTGACTAGAAACAATTGTGTTATGTCTGTAAATACCTTGGTACAAGGATAAGGCCAGGTGAACGGTCAAACTCAGGTTTATTAACATTGGACACACAATACAGCCAAGAGGCAGGGGCATTGGCAAAGAGACCATAACATGGATGCCCCTGGTATTTATAGGGCGGCACAGTGGCAGAAGAGGAAGTGGCTGCCACTACACCGCGCTTCATAATAAAAGTCACAATATTATTATGATCCTCCGCTGGGTTTTAGATGGGCTGGATCATTCTGTTATGATCCCTCATGCGCCTTTACGCAGTGCATGGAGGGAGGAATAAAAACCCACATGCAGGAGATAATTGTGTGATTTCTAATGACAGAGAGTGAATAAACAGTCCAGGATAACAGATTAATATATGAGATGAGATACAGTGGTAAAATATGGCAGGAGAAAAGTGCAGGAGACAAAGGGATGTCCTCCAGGATGCTCTACTCAACAGGTGAGATGATTAGGGGAAAATGTTCCTAGGCAGCCGGGACTGCAGCGAAGGAATGGAAACAGTCAGTATTCACGTTGGCAGGAGCAGTCCGAGTAAGTCCCAATGAAAATCCAGATGCACACCAACAACCAGTTACAAATAAGCATGCCACCCAGTGCGAAGCGGTACCAAGAAGAGCAGGCAGGGCTTCTAGACATGAGTGGCGACTAACATACACTGAGGGCAACGGCAACAGTGTAGATCCACAATGATCCGGCAATCTCTTCTCACAGATACAGGGCTTAAGTAATGCCAATGCTAATGTGGAAAGAGATTTCCGGTGCGAGTAATGAAAGGGAGAGTACAGGTGCGTGTGTAGAGAAAACCAATAATGAGACAGAGCTGATAGCAGTGACAGGAGGGAGAGGCGTGGCTGAGCTGTCAGGGAGCTGAGCGGATCCAAGAAGCTCCCTGAGAGTGCCTGATGGAAAATAGGGCATACAAATACACAAAAGAGTCAAAAAGCCACAGCATCATAGAACTGGGTTTGAGACCATCAAACCTAAGTTCATGACACAATATTATAACATTACATTCCCCCCTTCCCCCGTAGAAAGTCCAAAACACACATACAATTGAGACCCTCCCCAATTTAGGACCCGAATCACGCACTAAGACGACTAGAACTGAAATCACTAAATGGCCTATCACATTCACACAACAAACCTAAGCTAGGGGGCACAGGTGGACTACCGTCCTACCTGACATGACAAGGCGGGCTATTCTGGCACCTATAACTAGAAGTCCATTAACAACTTAAAACACTGCCGGGTTCCTAAAATATAAATAAACCAGAACAATAACATTTTTTTTGTTTACACACAAACACATGAACATTACAACTTTTTTAGTTTGTTTATTTTTTTAAAATTTTAAAACCACACTAATGTCCTTCCGGCAGAAAGGGGTACAACTGGCTTGTGGGGGGGCCCAGGACAGCCCCTCAATAGACCTGCCCCTGGAAGCAGCATGCCCCCGGGGTCGCAGCTGACCTCATAGACGAGAGCGCCTCTTCTCTTCGCCATTGACCGCGTCCCTCATCTGGACCTGCCAATTGAAGTCTCCTCCGGGGCATGCTGCAGCTCGTTGGCGTACCTCCACAGGCCGTCCGACAGCTGGAAGTAGGCTGCGCCCCGCTTAGCCACGATGCGGAGTTGCTCCTGGTGTTTGGCCCGCATCCGCCGTGGACATCCCTCCCCTCGAGCCCAGACCATGTCTGTAGCTCTCAGAAGAGCTCTGCTCAGCCTGCAGCGGTGCTGTTTGGCACGCAGTCCCTCTGTGCCTGTCAGTCTGTCCCTGACCTCTTTTAAAGTTGCTGCAGCGGTCACCGTTGTAACTCTAGATCCTTCAGCCCTCTGCGGCCAAGCTCTAGAGGAATCTGGAGCTAGCTCATTGGTGTCACTTGCTAACGCAGGCTCCTCACCACCATGCTTGGTACCCTCTCCTACAATACCCAGAGTGCCGGCACTGAGACCCTCCTGCATCGAACCTGAGTGAGGCTGGTCCTGCTTGACCGCCGTGGTGCCCTGTAAACCCTTGTCCCACACAGCGTCGTCCTCCACCACCGGAACCGGATGGTTCCACTTGCCACAACCCGACCACTCTTCACTAGCATCATCTTTAATGGTGAACCCCAGTCCATAAAACAGGTCACAGCCCATGATGTTGTTGCCTCAGGCCATCACGTGGAAAGTGAAGTCAGCCTTCGCCGCCGACTTGTACCGAACCGTCAACTCCAGTGTTCCAATTGTGCACAGACTGCCACCTCCATAGCCGTAGAGCAGCACTGGATTACCTCTTATTCTGTAGTGGGGGAAAAATTAACTCACCGTGGCCCAATTCAATAAAGATCCCTACGCCACCGTATCAGTCAGCAGTGGTACCTCCTCACCATCCAGCATCATCCTGCAGAACACATACCCGTTGGTACTCGGGGACACCGTGTGGACAATTGTTCAGGTGGGTGAAGTTGTTTTTCTCCTTGGGCTCTCCAGCTCCTACATATGGCATACCCTGGCATAATGGTTCAAGCATCCACACTTGCCGCAGCACTTCCCTCGAGCCCGGCAATCCCTGGCCTTAAATTGGTGTTTCGTGGACCCACAACCCAAACACAAGGGTCTTCCCGGGGCAGATCTATGGCTGGTAGCATTGGTTTCCATAGCGTCATCGTCCATGCTATCCTCGCTGACTGGGTCCGCCACTAGTACCGGGGCGGAAGGCTTCAGCTGCCGTTGTGACTGGTGCCAATTTAGCTCAGAGACTAGCTTGTCCGTGGTCTCCAATTGGAGAGCTAACTCGATAGCTCTGGCTAGCGTTAAATCACCCGGCGCTGTGAGTAGCTTTGCTTGTATAGCGGCGCTGTTTGTGTGCTCCGCCAGCTGGTTGTGTACCATCTCTTCCTCCAGTGGCCCAAAACGACACTCACTAGCTAGCTGCCTCAGGTCGGCTATGAACTGGTGTCTAGGCTCACCTGCCCTTTGGTGTCGCTGCCAAAACCTAATCCTCCGGACGGTCACACTGTCTGGGGTGTGGAAATGGCACACTAGCAACTTGACCATGTCCTCATACAAGTTGGAAGCCCTGAGTGTGCGCAGGACACGCTGGCCCTCAACCCCTAAATTGTGTACAAGAAGTGCATGTGTAACGGATGCCAACTAGCACTGTTCGGCGTAGAACGTTAATAAACCTCCCTCCCGAAAAAGCCTCATACAGTATCGGTAGCGCTGAGCTATCGGTCGGACCTTTAGCTCAGCGCGATCGTGCTGTGTCTCCCATGCTCGAACTGTGTAGTTGACTGGTAGGTCGCGGGTTCGTGTCCCGAGTAGGGCGAACTGCGCTGATGACCTCAGTTACACATGTACTCTTAACTTATTTAGCTCACCCAGGTCGAGCGCAAGGATGTAATTTTGAAAGGCCGCAAACCATCTTGGCCAGGGCACCGACGGCTTGCCTGGGAGCTCCAGGAAGGGGCAAAGTTTTGCGACACGCGCCTCCATAGTTTTTCCTTGTCGCCAAAATGTTATGTCTGTGTCCTTAGTACAAGGATGAGGCCAGGTGAACAATCAAACTTAGGTTAATTAACGTTGGACGCACAATACAGCCACCAGGCAGGGACTTCGGCAAAGAGACCGTAACATGGAGGTATTTACAAGGCGGTGCAGTGGCAGAAGAGGAAGTGGCCACCACTACACCGCGCTTCATAATAAAAGTCACCATATTATAACATTACAAATTGGATTGTAGATATCTGAAATAAGAGTTTCTCCTAGTAAGAATTCTATTTCAGATATCCAGAATGTTCATTCTAGATAGGAAGAATGCAATTGCAGATATCTAGAGGCAAAAACCCAATACACATGAATGGGGAAAAGTGACGTCTTTCTCCTAGGAAAAATGATATAGATATCTATAATGATCATTACAGAGAGGAAGAATTTCATTGTGAATATGTGAAATGTTCATTTTTACTAGAAAAAAACAAATTATTGATATCAATACATATACAGGCTAGCTATTAAATGTTAAAATGGCCACTTAAGCTTTTTAATGCTTTTCAGACATTGTGAAGTTAGTTTTGACTAGTACAATCTACATTTTAGATATCTTGAAATATAATTTTTACTAGCATGAACGTTATTATGGATATCTGTATTTACAGTTGTAACCAGTAAGAATTTATTTTTGACTAGGAGGAAGGCAATTATACAGGTGCATGCATCTCAATAAATTAGAATGTCAAAAAAAAGTTGATTTATTTAGGTAATTCAATTCAAAAAAATTAAACTTCTATATTATATAGAGTCATTACACAGAGAGTGATATATTTCAAGTATTTATTTATTTTAATTTTGATGATTATGGCTTACAGCCCATGAAAACCCCAAATTCAGTTTCTCAAAAAATTAGAATATTACATAAAATTAATTTTAAAAAATATTTTTTTTAACAGAAATGTTGGCCGACTGAAAAGTATGTCCATGTACACAATACTTGGTCAGGGCTCCTTTTGGATTAATTACTGTACCAATGTGGCGTGGTATGGAGATGATCAGCCTGCAGCGCTGCTGAGGTGCTGGCAATTCCATCGTCATGGTGCTTGCAGTGCCGGCTCCTCCTGCCTCTCCATTGGAGCCCCTGCCCACTGCAGCCATCAGGAGGGGGTTGTCTGGATCTCCTGCAGCAGCCACCACCGCACTATGGGAATTCAGGCAAATGCATCCTCATTTTTTAACAGCTTTTGATGAAATGCCTTGTCTAATTCCCAGTGGAAGGGCTCAGCTCAGCAGCAGCAGCAGCAACAGCAGCAGCCATATATTATGGCTGAACTCTCTTGACCAGCTGCTGCAGATGTACATGTCTTATCCTCACCAGCTACTCCTGTCTTTTCTGGGTGCCCGCCGGTCATGCGGGAGAACCTCCGGACTATGGAGAGGCCGTTCCAGCCTCGCAGCCACACACTGGATGGGAGGAGGAAGCTACCTGCCCCCTGGAACTTGAGCCGACCGGAGAGAGTCCCCTGGTTTCAGTAGTGCGGGACCCGGCATCGTTGGTGAGGCAACCTCCAGCATTGGTTGCCACGCCTGGAGGTTTGTGGGCTGCATCCACCATCATGCCTGCTGCAGGGGTCATCGCAGCGGAGTCATCGGAGTTCTGGACGGTGGTGGAGCTTGAGTCCGGGCAAGTACTCAGTTCTGTTTTAACACCTACAGATCTTGAGAATTCTTTTCTGGCTCAGGGTGAGGAGAATCAGTTGTGGATGTCCTCTAATTCTGAGTTCTCCTTCCCCGGCTCCACTGCTGCTGGTGATTTTCCTCCTGTGTTTTTTTCCTCTCCATTTCCTGAGGTGGCAGTGTTGGGTGTGGACACCCAGACGGAGAGAGCAAGACGTTCCAGCCTGGCTTGCCGGAGTCCTGGACAGTGGTGGAGCTCTAGCTCAGGCAAGTTCTTTTTTTTGGTGTTCATTTTATCTGTCTTAGAGAAATCTTGCCTGGCTCTTGGTGGAGAGGACCAGGTGCAGCCATCCGCCGCACCTGAGCTTTCCTCACCTGCCTCCACTGCTGCCGGGGACTCTGACCCGGTGTCTGTCTCCTGTGTGCCTGAGCCTTCTCCCAAAGTCACCGCGGGTTTTTCACCATTGCCAGAGGTCCCTGTGAGTTCCCCTGTTCTGTCAGAGGTCCCCGTGAGTTCCCCTGCTCTGTCAGAGGTCTCCGTGAGTTCCCCTGCTCTGTCCGAGGTCTCTGTGGGTGCTCCCCTCTCTGTCTGAGGCCTCCGTCAGTGCTACGCCCCAGCTCGGGTCCCCCGTGGGTGTTACGCCGCAGCCCGGGGCCTCCATGGGTGCCTTGACCCCGCCCGGGGCCTCCATGAGTCATACGCCTCAGTCCAAGGCCGCCGTGGGCCTTCCTTCCTGGCCCTTGTCTGGTGCCCCACTGGTTGATTGCCTCCTCGGTCTGGTTCTCTCGCGGGTCGGTCTTTTCACCGTGGGTGCTATGCCCCTGTCCGGGGACGCCGTGTGTGCCGTGTCCCAGTCCGGGACCACTGTAGGTACTGCACTCCAGTCCGGGGCCAGCGTGGGTGCTGTGCCTCAGTCTGGGGCCGCCATGGGTGATGCACCCCAGTCCGGGGCCTCCGCGGGTGCATTGCCTGTGTCCGGGGCCGCCGCAAGTGCCACACCTTCTTTTGAGGTCACCATGGACTCCCCGTCCTTACCAGAGGCCCCTGCTGAGCAGTGTCTCCCTTCACCTGGCCTCCTCGCTAGTCAACCGCCATCACCGTCGGGCTCTACCATTGGCCAGGTGTCCTTGTTGGAAGTCACCCCTTCACAGCGCCAGTTCCACCTCCTCCAGGCTGGAGATCCTGCAGTCTGCTGGTGGCATGGGTTCCAGCTGCCGCCTCCAGGAGGGGGCGCGTTGTGCTTAGTGGTCCGGTGGCTCGGGTACTCTGGGAGGCCCCCTGACGGGCTATGCCATCCATGCAGGTGGCTCAAGATCTCTGGGCAGCCACCAGACGTGTTTTACCACACACTCCGGTGGTCCTGGGACTCTGGCAGGCCACCCCTACTGTCGTAGTCTCTTCCCAGGGGTTCTCAATCCTGGGTCACCATAATTGTTCAGGTTGTGGGTCATGAGTGTTTTCTTTTTGTTTTTTTTTTGTCCCAGTCCCTCCGTGCCTGGGTTCCCCCTCCTCCCCCATGGACGTGAGCAGGTCATTAAACAGTGCCCCCCCTTGTGGGTGGGTGGGGGGGCACTGTCATGATCCTGGGTACGGTTGGGCACCGTGTCCAGTCTTCAGTTAAGTTTAGTCTTTTTCTGTCTGTTTCTTTGTTTATCCTGTCTAGTTATTGTGCCATTTTGTATTTGTAGTAATGTTTACATTTTGGGATTGTGGTGTTTTTGTTTCATTGTGGTTTCCGGTTTGTGTTTTATTTTGACACTGCTGCGCAGCTTCCGGCTGTCAATCTGGGTGCGGGCTGCGCAGCTGTCATTGATTGTATTTATTTCTCCACTCATGCATTCACACCTTTCACATATTAGGAAGACGGTATTTAAGGGAACGACAACTTTTTCCCATTGTCATGTCCTTCCATTACTGTTCCGTCCTCAGATGCACTGTCCAGCTCTGAGTGTATCTGTGCTGCTGTCGAGGAAAACGGGAGTGCTCTGCCAGGTTAGTTTTCCCCCTTAATTTCCAGCCGTGAGTCCCGCTATGTTTCTGGTGTGCTCCGGCTGGTTCTGCCCCTTTGCCCGGCGTTCCCAGGCTTCTGCCCTCCTGTGCCATTGAGGCCTGCTCTCCTCCAGCATTTCTTCAGTTACGTATTTGTATGTTTGGTGTTCTTTGTATGTTTCGTCTTTATGTTAATAAATGTGCAGAAACCACAGCGAGCGCTTGGTGTCCTTCAATAGCCCTTAAAAAGGGTGATTCATGACAATAGACCCCACTAATTGCTCCTTACCAAGCTGACACGTATGACAGCTTCATGATATGATCAACATTTACATCTATAAATGTAACAGCACATGCTAATTGTGCAGCAGTCATGTTTTACATAAAGTTTTTTTTTTAAATGATCAGCTTTGATGTGCAGCTGCTCAGTCTTATAATTTGGTGTACAGTGAAAAAAGTTATAGTTGTTTATTGTTGTTACAGTTTAAGACAATAATGTAAAACTTTTTTGATCACCATAGTGGAAATTGAGGTTAAAAATAGTATAAGTTCTAATAGTAGAATAAACAGGTCTTAATTTATTTTCTTACTAACTAATGTTACTGCACAGCATTAGCCACGGGATTTATTGAGTACTTGAAGTAGCTGTAATTATGTACGTATAAATTTATGTCAGATTTTTGACTATCCAAGTTTAAACCATAACATTTTTCACCCTCTGAAAGGACTTCCTTCATCATGAGGTGAATAAGCACAGGTGGGTGTTTGAACAATGCCATCATGATGTAGCAGGGAAGAACTCCACCAAACAGTGACTGGAGAGAGGGTCAACAGCTTCTGAAGCCCTCACTGATGTGATGGACCAGTGGGAGTTAAGGACAGATGATGTGCTTATATTTTTAAAGTCAAAAATGGACATGACAGTGCCTGGGGATGATAACATTCTCCTGCAGAAAGCGCAAAAGAAAATTGCTAACCTGGAGGAGGATATCCGACGGCTCTCCATTGAACTGCAGCAGAAAAACACGTTCCTCTCCAACTTCACCTTACGTCTTCCACTGCTGTCACAGACTATGAATCTTTTAAGGGATAAGGGATAAGGACCTGTACTTATATAGCACTTTTCTAGTCTCAAAGACCACTCAAAGCGCTTCACTAGCACTAACCCTCTACTCTAAGGGCCTATAGGAGACAGATATCTAGGGACAATTTAGAACAACCAATTAACCTAACATGCATGTCTTTGGATTGTGGGAGGAAACCGGAGCCCCCGGAGTAAACCCACACAGCACAGGGATAACATGCAAACTCCACACAGAAAGGTTCCTACCCCTGACAGCCTAGGGATTCGAACCTGGAACCTTCTAGCTGTAAGGCAACAGTGCTAACCACTGCACCACCATGCTGCCTAGGAGTCCAAAAAAATGGCCTTGGGTGACTCAGCCCTCCGAGACACAGTCGCCTTGGACCCCTCCGCCTGTCCACGGCCCTCCTCCTGCTCAACGCAAAATCAGATGGCCTGGTGTGAAGTGGTGGTCCAGGGCAAAAAAAAAGGTCTCAGATGCGTCTACGACCAGTCTTCCTCTGACCATCTCCAACCACTACGAGGCTCTGGTAACGGCTGATAATCCAACTTCCACCGATGCTCCTGCTTCATTGGTTCCAGCTCGCCCAGGCTCTGCTCGGCACGCAGCCCCCACTGACGTCGCACCCGTCCCTTTGCTGGATGACCCGGCGGCCTTTCCTCCGCTGAGGGCTGACTGCAGTGGGGTGGTTGCTGTGGCCTCAGCACCTCCGACCCCATTCTGGAGAGCGCTGTGCCCGACGTATGATCCTGAGGGAGGCTGTTCACTGGCACTCCAGGAGGCCACGTTGTACGGAGCAGTTGGGGAATCCCTCTTCCAGTTCTGGGGCCACTTCGCTGCCCTGCTTGTTGGCTGGTGAGGTATGGGGCCCTACTTCTCCCAACGATGGGACCCCCACTCTGCCGCCACCTTACTGCACTGACTCTCGCTGAGAAACCCTGCAACCACCAACATCCTGCCCGCTTTTTCCTCCAACCATGATGATGGTTGGTGACTCCATCATAAGGCACATCAGGTATTTTAACTCTATCCCTCACTGTTTCCCAGGAGCTACTGTTCCCGACCTGTTAGTAAAACTCTGGGATTTGTTGCAGTCACAATACCCCTTCATCACACGGATTACTATTCACATAGGGACCAGCGACACCACCCACAGACAGTCTGAAATCTCTTAAAATGACTTCTGCAAACTTTTTTATATTTTATCAAACAGCAGAAAGTCTGTTTTTATTTCTGGCCCCATTCCCACACTGCGCTGTGGATCAGATCATTTTAGTCGTGTTCTTGCCCTCTCAACTTGGCTCAAGTCTGCCTGCAGCAGCAACAACATTAATTTTATTGACAATTTTTTTTTTTATTTAAGTTTTTGTAAAGGGTATACAGGTCGTTACAGCAATGCATTGTTTACATTTTCATCACATGTTCCCTTATTTTCTGATATCTGACAACATTGGAAGATTAATTCTTACAACACCCCTTTTTTTTTTTTTTAAAGTGAAAGAAAAAGTGAAATTAAAGGGAAAAAAAACAAAAAACAAAAAACCCCCCAAACAAACCAGCAAAAAACAAACAAAAAGAAAAAGTAAGTAAATAAAGATAAAAGAGCATCTGAGTAGCATTGGAACAAATAGTGGAACCATTATTGAAATGGTATTTGTCAAAGATTAGATCTAATGGAAGACACATATGCGATCCAGGGTTGCCAAAAGTTCATGAACCCATCCATGTCCTGTCTCAGTGCGAATGTCAACTTTTCCATCGAGTAAATGTCTTGGATCACGTTAGTCCAATCTTCAGGTGTAGGACAGTCCTTCAACATCCATTTTTTAGTTAGAGCTTTTTTGCTTGCCAATATTAAAACATTGAATAAGTATTTTTCTTCTCGTCTTTCCAGTGAGTCCGGTAGTAAACCCAAATACAAAGTTACAAAAGAAAAGGGAACTGTTATTTTGAATATTTTCCCCAATATTGTCTGTACATTGGTCCAATATTGGTGGATAACTGGGCATGACCAAAACACATGAAAATGATTTGCAGTCTTTTCACCACACAAGCGCCAACAGTTCAATCCCTAATGGGTAAATTTGTTTTGTGCAGGTGTTCTGAAAAATCTTACCAAGTTTTTCCATCCAAATTCTCTCCACTGCAGGGATGAGGTATTTTTCCATTGCTGTTTATTTAGCTTTTCCCATATTTCCAGTTGTAAAGTGAAATTCCCCTCTTTTTCCCATCTCTCTTTTATATAAGATGTATTGTCTCCTTTTAAGTCTTGAAGACCTTGGTATATTTTAGAAATGTATCTGATCCCTGGGATCCCTTTATATGCCATTAAGAAGACCTTCAGAACACCTGACTGGGCCCTTTCCAAATCCTCCTTTTTAAGTATATTGTTTATGTGGTGTCTAAGCTGGAAGAACCTGTAAAGGTCTTGATTTATTAGGCCTTGTTTTTTCAAATCTTCAAAACTTCTTAAGATTTGCCCTTTAAAAAAATCGTAATATTTTATCAGCCCTTTCTCCTTCCACTTTTTAAATCTGGTGTCTGTTTTATTAGGAGTAAAGTCCTGATCATAGGCGATCCATTGCAGAAGTCGATAGGGCTCTTTAGTTTGATTCTCTCTGACTATCTTACACCAAATTTTTAGCGGGGTCTCTATCCACGGGTTAGTGTTATTCAAAAGCTTAGGTAAGGCATTGTTCCCTATTATCGCCTGTAGGGGGATGTCACTTGTTATTTGGCATTCGATCTCCTTCCATTGTGCAGTGTAGACTGGGTTACATATCTCTACTAAAGTTTTAATTTGTGCGGCTTTAAAGTAGTCCCTAATATTTGGCAGCGAGAGCCCACCTTTGTCTTTGTTTAGCTGTAAGGTTCTATATCTGATTCTAGGTCTCTTGCCCCGCCATATGAATCTTGAGATCCTTCTGTCCAGCTCCTGCCATGTTTTTTTGGGAGGTTCTACCGGTATTGTTTGGAAAAGGTATAGAAGACGTGGAAGTATATTCATTTTGACTGCTTCAATTCTTTGTGCAGTACCCAAGAATGGTATCATATTCCATCTTGCTAGGTCAGATTTTATTTTTGTCACCAGTGGATCATAGTTTAGTGATATAATTTTGTTGAGTTGTTTCGGGATATTGACCCCCAGATATTTCATAGATTCCGACTCCCAGTTAGTTTTGAGTTTGCTTAGTGAATAATGATTTGGGTCATAGTTGAATGTTAAAACTTGGGTTTTATGCATGTTTAATTTGTACCCCGATAAATCTCCATACTCTGAAAAAACTGAGGTTAGTTCTGGTAAAGAAGTGTCTGGCTGCCCTAGGTATATTAAAATGTCATCAGCAAAGAGTGCTATTTTATGTTCCTTCTGACCAAGTGTAATACCTTGAATTTTTTGGTTTTGTCTAATCCATTGGCTCAGAGGTTCTATGAAGATTGCAAAGAGCAGTGGAGACAGGGGGCAGCCCTGACGACATCCTCTTTCCAGTTCAAAAGATGATGATAAATTACCGTTAATCCTTATTTTAGCTGTTGGTTTTTTATATAATGCCTGTATAGTTCTAATGAAGTTGTTATGAAAATTGAAACTGGATAAGATTCTATACAGAAAAGACCAGTCAACCGAATTGAATGCTTTTTCAGCATCTAATCCCAATATGACTGCATTTAAGTTATATTTTTTTATATGATGAATTATGTGTAAAGTGCGTCGAATGTTGTCTTGTGTCTGTCTTTGTCTTATAAAACCTGTTTGGTCTAAATGAATTAGGTCTGTCAGTATATTTTCTAACCTTTTGGCAAGGATAATGGTAAAAAGCTTATAGTCCTGATTTAGTACACTGATTGGTCTGTAGTTGGAGCACTCTAGTTTATCCTTTTCAGGTTTAGGTATAACTGCAATGACCCCTTCTCTCCAGGAGGGGGGGATTTCCCCTGTGTGGAGGACATAATTAAATGTTTTCAGGAGGAGAGGAGATAGTTGCTGTTTAAAGGTTTTGTACCACTCTGCTGTATAGCCATCAGCTCCTGGGGATTTGTTAGCTTTAAGTTTCATAATTGCTTTTTCCAATTCTTTAGGATGTATTTCTGACAGTAGTGTTTTATTTTGTGACTCCGTAAGTTGGGGAAGGTTTAATGTGTTTAGGAATGCCTCGGATGTGTTTTTATGTTTTTTGTGGGAGTATAAGTTCTTATAGTAATTCTCGAAGCTTTTAAGAATATCCTGAATTCTGAATTTTATTTCCTTTGATACTGGGTCTCTGATTTTGTAGATTGCTCTTTCTGTTTGATGTTTCCTCAATTTATAGGCTAGCAATTTTGCCGATTTACTGCCTGCTTCATAGTATTTTTGTTTCAAAAATGTAAGTTTCTTCTGGATTTCTATTGTGTAGATCTCATTTATTTGGTTTTTAATTTCCTTAATCTTGAGCGAGTCAGTAGAATGAGTGTTGCCTTTGTGTTCTTTTTCTAGGTTCCTAAGTTCTGACTCTAATGTGGATAGTTTTTCTTGTCTTAGTTTCTTTTGGGTTGCCAGTTTTGCAATAATCTTTCCCCTTATTACAGCTTTGCATGCATCCCACAGTATTAAAGGGGATACTTCTCCATTATCGTTATCTTCCAAATATCTGAGAATATCTGATTCCAATTCATCTTTCAATGGTCCTTTCAGGACATTTGAATTTAACCTCCAAGAAAATGTATTATTTGTGTATTTTTGGATATTTAAGTCCATGTAGATCGGACTGTGGTCAGAGAGATCCATCAGTCCTATTTTACATGTTTTTACTCTTCCAATGTCTCTATTAAACATAAAAAATAGTCAATCCTTGAGTAAGATGAATGTGGAGTTGAGTAAAATGTATAGTCTTTTACACTGGGGTTGAGTTCCCTCCACACGTCACAGATTCCCATTTCTTTTAGTAGCATCCGAGTCTTCCTGCTTTGGGTGTTATTTTGATGTGGAGAATTACCAGAAGCATCCCAGTATGGATTCAGTCTAAGATTGAAGTCCCCACCACATATCACTAAACCTTGAGCTTTAGTTATCATTAGGTCGAATACATTTTTATAAAATTTCCAGTTAGCCCCTGGGGGAGCATACACATTCAGCAGGGTGATATCTTCTCCCTCTAGCTGCCCAGTTACCAAACTGTATCTCCCTTCTTTATCTTTGTGTTCTGATTTTTTTTCAAATGTAATTTTGGTTGATATCAATGTTGCTACTCTCCTCCTCCTCCCTGACTTATATGAAGATGAAGAGATCATTTTAAACCCTTGTCTACTGAGTTTATTGTGTTCCACGTCTGTTAGGTGGGTTTCTTGTAAAAATATTATTCCTGCTTTGTCTTTTTTCATTTTGCCTAGAATCTTGGATCTTTTAACTGGATTCAGGATTCCTTTTACATTATATGAAATTATTTTGGTTACACCCTGTTTCTCCATTGTGCTGTTTTGTTTAGTATAACTGTGTGGTGGCCCTCATTTGTGCTACTCAGAAACTGAAAGAACATTAAAAACAAGAAAAACATTAAGAACATAGTGTATAAAACTTTAAAACAAAAAGCTGTCAGAAGAACTTCCTGAGCTGAGGTCTTTTTAAAGACCCTGGAAGAGCCTTGATGGAGTGAAGGCCCTGAGGGAAATTCCTCAAACTCTGTTACGTGTTGAGGGCCCTCTCTTACCTCTGTAAGCTGCCCCATGCCTTTAACGTGAGTTTCAGAACCCAATCCAAACTTGTAATGATTTTTTTTTTCCTTTTATGCCTAAACCCTGTGAAATTGTGTGCACCCTCCCACCCCCATCACATTAAACATTCACGCAAAAACAGTATTTGTTAGTATGAGGAGAACATGTGGATTATTGTCACATTTCTATTTTAACAAGTTTTTTTTTTTTTTTTTATTACAAAGACTTATTTGTTTCAAATATTATGACTGTTCCATGAAATGTTTTACCACATGCTGAATATGCATCTCCTCTAATGTTTGTTACCTTGTATGAGGGGGGTTAGATGTGCGGATTGATTCAAGAGAAAAAAAAAAAAAAAAAAAGGTCGCTATTCCAACCTGAAAACGGATAGTTTATCCGCGACGCTCTGGCGCTGGGTTTCCCGCTGCTGGCCCGTGGATTTTGAAGGTCTTTGTGTTGTCCATGTTTGCGCTTTGATCTTCTCACTCGGGTCTGCTGCGGGTTTAAATACCGTTACCGGGAGCCCTCTTTTCGCTATGTCAGCTGTTGCTTCTTCCGCCGAATTATAGAGACACGTTTCATCGCCGTAGAAGACCCTTAACTTCGCAGGAAATGGAGTCTGAAAGCGCAATTTCTTCTCTCTTAACACCTTTTTCGCGTCATTGTATTCCCTGCGCTTTTTAAGGACCTCCGGGGCGTAATCGTGTTCCACGTAGACTTTTCTCTCCTGGTGCATAAATCCTTTTTTCTGCCAGGCCAGTCTTACAACCTTTTGTTTTATTTTGAAATTGGAAAATCTTACCAACACCGAACGTGGGGGCGCTTCCGCCGCCGGCCTAGCGGCTAATGAACGATGTGCCTTTTCTATCTTCAAGTCGGTGGTTTGTGGAATATCCAATTTCTCTCTTAGTAAGGATTCCACGCATTCTGCCATTGAGTTAAAACCGTTTTCGGCTCCTTCTATCAGACCATGAATTCTTATGTTGTCTCTTCTTTGTCTTCCTTCTTGGTCGGTTAGCTTAGCCTCTATAGATGCTTGTCTTTTGCGTAGGTCCAGCACAGAATCTTCGAGCACTTTTATTCGTTCCTCTGTTTCCAAGATTCGGTCCTCGGCCTGGTCCACTCTGCTGTTTGTCCTTTTCAATTCTTCTCTGAATTCCCGAAATTCGGCCGTAACTTCTCGGCGAAATCGTCGTAGCTCCTCAAATAGTGATTTCAGGCTAACCTTTTTGTTAGCTATCACCAGTTCCTCGTCTTCTGAACGGAGATCTTCCAGTTCAGATTCTCCGGCCGATACGTGTCCTGGCCTGGAGAATTTCAGTTTCTTCTGTTTTCCTTTAGACATGATGATTTTGTCTTTTGATTTTCACTCCTCCAAAAATCCGTTAAGTTTGATTTTCAAGGTGTTATCCTGGATTGGGTCTGAGAGCTTCAGTGTTAAGCTGCAGTCGCCATGGCGTCTAGACCGGAAGTCCAATTTTATTGACAATTTTAACTTCTTTTGGGGCTGCCACACAGTCTATACTGTAAATCTGACGACATACATTTAAATGCATCAGGTAGCCGGCTTTTAGCAGCGAACCTGATGCATATCATTCAAACCACAACACGCGATTGACTGTTTACATCCCACAACCCCTCCCCCTCCGGATCCACTCACATCTCTGACTTCCAGGAAGACCACTATCCAGCACCAATCCCCTTTTCGTCAGCCTCCACCATCTGGTCTGGAAATTACTACCCACTTTCCCCATTAGCCCCTTGACACCTGAATTTATTTCCAATTATGAAAAAAAAATTTTCACTTGTGTTTTTGCTTTCAAGTAGATGGTAAATTAAGTTGAAAAAGTTAATTAGACTATAGCACATAATATATATATAATTTTAGGTATGATGCAAATTAGCGACAACAGGCATCTATGGTAAAAAAAATGGTAAAAAAGCACCTGTCCCCATCTCAAGTATGAAGAGTCTTTTATTTATGCAACAAAGTTATTTTCAGTATTTTCAACTCTCATGACTGCCAAACTATCATAAACCACTACAATGAACTATAAAAAACACATTATAAACACAAAACACAAGCAATGAACAAGAACAAAAACCTGCTGGAAACACTTCTTTCCTCCCACTCAGTTTGACTGTCTTTTCAATGCGAAGAGTGTGCATTGCTTCAGTTTATTTGTGGAATTCCCGAAAGCAGTTGTGGTTTTTGTTGAGGCACAGATGAATGTTGCACTTTGCACATTTGTACACAGTCTGGCCCTTGCACTGTGTGAAGTTTGCAGCATTGCCGCCCATTTTCCACCTCTGGCCAGTGTCCCACAGCATCTGTGCGGACTTCCTGTGCAGGAATGGCCTTGGCTGGACCTCGACATTTCTTCCTCTCAAACTGCCGTTCAATGTCAGATGAAGGCCGCCCCCTTTTCTTCTCTGTCAGGTCCTTCCCTTCCATGCAGAGGGCCTGTGCGATGGACGATCTGAATTCCAGCAAGTCCTTCTGCTTCTTTCTGAGTACACCTAGTGACTCACAATCATACTGATACAGCAACCAGCTGTTCACTATTACCATATCCACAAAGTGAAAACACAACCGGTGGCAGTATTTTTTGGACCTGATGTGGATGCGGTAGTAGGCGATCAGTGCATCAAGAGCATCAACGCCACCCATGAACTTGTTATAAAGGCTGATGATGCTTGGGCATTCCACAGACACGTTCCTTTTCAGTTTTCTATCCCATCTTTGTATCATGGAAACGGGCTGGGCGCTGGCAAAAGTGCTGGCAACAATCATGCCTCTGTTGTCAAACCACTTGACTGCTCTAATGTCCACGTTATCCACCACGGCCTGCTGCTCTTCAAATGTCCCTCTTCCCTTCTTCTTCATCTCTGAGTCTGCACTGAAACTGCACCCATGCAGACGATTTTGCTGCACGGTCCCAAGGGCTGGTATCCCCTTGTTTGCAAGAGCAACAAACAGATTCAAGGAGGAAAACCAGTTGTCAAAGTACAGCAGGTGGTTGACATTACTATGGATAACTTGTGCAAGCTTTAGCACAATGTTTCCACTGGCTCCAATGTCTGGTTGGCCTGGTGCAGGATCAATTTTCCCTGTGTATATATCAAATGAATGCACCAGACCTCAGCTCCAGCTCTCCTCTCTCACATCCAGCATGCTATGTTATTTATTGTTCACGTGAACTATGGTGTAGAGTTTTAGAATGGCAGTTTCTAAAGAAAATGTGTGTGAGTGTTGAACACCATCTAAATACGACACCTTATTTGCGGCCGTTGTGGCCGACGGAGGTTATCCATTGTGGCTGAATGTAGCGAATTAGCATCACACCGAAATCGTCTAATATCTTCAAAAATATTTGTCATAGGTACTCCACTCCTTCGTGCTAGTGATAAAAGTACACAATAAGCCTGTACATATTTTTATCTTAGTACAACTTACCTGAGATTGGACAATTTTTCCATGATTTCTGAAAATGCAGACATGGCACGAGGCGAGCATAGCAATCAGGAAATGGATGGTGCTCCGTCTCTGACTGTTCCTACGAGAAACTAATGCTTGCAAAAGGTTCCTAGGTATGTGTTGGAACTGCATCAACCGGTAGTGGAGGAATACGGATGGTATTTTGGTTGCATTTGGAGCGGAAGCGGATTGATGCAAATTCGCGACAATCAACATCAAGGGGTTAGGACACTCACCACTGACAGCCCTTCATCCATAAAACATACATTTCATAAGAATTCATGCCCCCGCTGCCTACTTTCTGTGGATCAGTCACCTAGCCGTAATCTATAGAAAACAAATTACTCACCCATAAATAACTCACCATCTACCCTAAATATGGCTCTTTTAAATATATGGTCAATTGCCAACAAGACTTTTATCATCAATGGCCTGATTTGCCAATTGCCTGATTTGCCAGTGATTGCCAACACTCGGTCGGAGTCATTCCCAGTGAGAGTTGGATTCCGCCAGGGCTGCCCTTTGTCACCGGTCCTGTTCATAATTTTTATGGACAGGATTTCTAGGCGCAGCCAGGGAATGGAGGGTGTCATGCTTGGTGACCACAGGATCTCATCTCTGTTGTTTGCAGATGATGTTGTCCTGTTGGCTTCATCCAGCAATGACCTACAGCTCTTGCTGGGACGGTTTGCCGCTGAGTGTGAAGCGGCTGGGATGAGAATCAGCACCTCCAAGTCCGAGTCCATGGTCCTCAGCCGGAAAAAGGTGGATTGTCCTCTCCGGGTTGGGGACAGGCTCCTGCCCCAAGTGGAGGAGTTTAAGTATCTTGGGGTCTTGTTCACGAGTGAGGGGAAAATGGAGCGAGAGATCGACAGACGGATTGGAGCAGCATCTGCAGTGATGCGGACGTTGTACCGGTCTGTTGTGGTGAAGAGGGAGCTTAGTTCTAAGGCAAAGCTGTCGATTTACCAGTCAATCTACGTTCCTACTCTCACCTATGGTCACGAGCTTTGGGTAATGACCGAAAGAACGAGATCACGGATACAAGCGGCTGAAATGAGCTTTCTCCGTAGGATTGCTGGACTCACCCTCAGAGATAGGGTGAGGAGCTCAGTCATCCGGGAGAGGCTCAGAGTAGAACCGCTGCTCCTCCACATTGAAAGGAGTCAGTTGAGGTGGTATGGGCATCTGATTAGGATGCCTCCTGGACGCCTCCCACTTGAGGTGTTTCAGGCACGTCCCACTGGGAGGAGACCCCGGGGCAGACCCAGGACTCGGTGGAGAGACTATGTCTCCCAGCTAGTCTGGGAACGCCTTGGTATCCCCTCTGAAGAGCTGGAGCAGGTGGCTGGGGAGAGGGAAGTCTGGGCTTCTCTGCTTGAACTGCTGCCTCCGCGACCCGGACCTCCGGAAAAGCGGTAGAAGATGGATGGATGGATGGATGGCCTGATTTTAGATAATAAGATTGTTTATTTTTAATAGAGACATGGCTTGGCACGGATGCACCAGCGGTTCTCACTGAGGCTTCCCCAGCAAATTTTAGTTCAGTTTTTTCCATAAGAAAGGGCAGGAAGGGTGGGGGTACTGCTTCTATTTTTTCTTCCTCACTTGCGGAAAAGCAAATCTTACCCGATCAATATATCACATTTGAGCAGCACGCGTTTGTCTTTAGCAAACCCGCAGTTTTATGCGTCACAGTTTACAGACCACCCAAATACTGCCCTGTTTTTATTAATGAGGTCTCTGAGTTTTTATCAATAATCCACTCCTCAAATAATTTTATTCTCATTTCTGGTGATTTTAATCTACACAGTGATAAGCAGGGCGACCATATTTCAGAAGATTTTAATGACCTGCTCACATCCATGAATTTTACTCAACATGTCATGCAGCCGACTCACAACAGGGGACACACTCTGGATCTTACCATTAGCCATGGCCTGCCCACTAGTGTGTCCTCTGTTGTTGACTTGGCTGTATCTGACCATTACTGTGTGTTTTTTTAACATCACTGGTTTTATGCAACGGGAGCCCTTGATGTGAACTGTGAGGAAGCGCCATCTGACACCTGAAGTGGCTGCTGATTTGATCAAACTCTTACACAATACTCGCCCTGTTATTTTATCTGCATCCTGTGATTTGATTGCTGATAATTTTAACAGTAAATTAAGATCAACCATTGACAGAGTTGCCCCTATAAGTTCAAGGACAGTTAGGAATAAACCAAAGCCTCCATGGAGAAACAACCAAATCCAACAACTGAAAAGAGAGTGCAGGATGGCTGAGAGGAAATGGAGGAAAATCAAATTAACTATCAATTATTAAATACTACAGAATAAATAAAAAATAAACAATAATGCAGTCAAAACACCGAGAACAGAGTATTTTGCCAACATAATCTCAACACATAACAATAACCCTAAAGTCCTTTCAGCAACCATTGCTCACTTAACCAACCCAGATTTTAATTAACAAACAAACCTGCCATCTAACTCTCTATGTGAGAATTTTGTGGACCACTTCAGGTGCAAGGTTGATTTTATTAGATCCAACATTTTATCTGACCAGAAAACTGCTTTCAATGGAATCTTGGACTCACCTTTAGCTGAGGAAACACTGGACTGTTTTGCCCTGGTTGATGCCAAGATGCTTGGTAGAGTTTTCTCGCAGGTAAACTTGACCTCCTGCCTTTTAGTGTCATGCCTTGGCACAGTGGCTGTTATGCCCTGCATTCTCACTCACATTCACTCCTTGCACACACACACACACACACACACACACACACACACACACACACACACACACACACACACACACACACACACACTTACACCCTCATTCATTTCCACCTACATACTCTATGCTCCCTCATTCACTCACACATACACACACTCACTTACTGGCGCAGATGGCCATTCACACAGGTGTTTCCACTCACGCTCTTCTTCCACACACTCTGTTCCTCTCTCGCTCCTTTCTCCACACTGGCATACACTCTGCTTGCTAGTGTTGCTGTATTTAAGATCTCAGTTCTCCATTGTGCATTGTCGGGTGATTGAGGTGAATTTTGGAGTAGCCTTCATCTATTTTTTCTTCGTTTTCTCCAGCCTGTGGACTTCACGGATTTACTCGGACAGCTCCAGCTTCGTGAGTACAAACTGTTTCGCCCCTGCTGTCTAGTGATGGCAGAAATGGAACGTTCGAGAGATCTAATCATTTGGAACAATTGATTCAGAAAAAGAATTGATCTTTCGGAACATTTGAAACATCTCCCCACAGCGACATCTGGTGGCCAAATGTTATAATACTACACTCAAACAGTTGAATGTTTTCATGTGTTTTTATCTCTTAACATTTCTTGTTTAGTTTGGGTTTATAGTTTTATTTGTATGAATTAATTAGTATTTGTAGAGGGTGCTTGTGTACATTCAGGTATTTTTATTCAGAAAAACAATTTGTTCAACAGTGCTTGGACTTGGACGGTTTCTCCCCTTGTTTAAAATCTCTCTTGCTTTTGAGAATATTCTCTTGCAAAGGACTGATGTGACTGGAATGGAGAGATATGTCTTGGCCCTCTGGAACATTATTATTATTATTATTATTATTTGGTCGCCTATGAGGCGAGCGACCACATCTTGGTCACTTTACAAAGCTAATACAGGGCAAGGGTCGCCACTTCCCACTGCCCAGCTAGTACAGGTGAGGGAATATAGCGACATGTTGTTTCCAGTAATCTTGAGGGTCATCTCGTCTGGGCAAGTATGGGGCTGAGAGATAGCGCTGAACCTCGATTGATAGATAAACAGACAGACAGACAAGTTACATAACAATAAATGAGAATCAAACACAATTACCACCTCATTCCATCATTCTGAGCATAGTGGGTGTCTGGGGGTTGCCTACCTATCGCTTCTTTTAGTGATCAAGTGCATAATTATATTTTTTGTAAATAATAATAAAGGTGTATAAATAATAAATGTATACTTGTATGTGTATTAAAAGACCATGAATACATACTATAAACACTATGCTGGCCATGGCTTGATTCAGGTTGTGTTGTGCTAGGAATGCAGGCATCAGGATGTTTTGTCCGTAGGTGTCTCTACATATTACTTGTATTATTACAAAATGCAAGATGCTGCATACAATGCATACATTTAACTTTTTTCCCTTAAGAAGGTCGAATTGATCCCAGACAGCTGACCTGGGATGCTTTCTACCTCCATCCATTTCCAAATAGAGTAAATCCAAAAGCATGCTCAATACAAGACACTCAGAGAGGCAAGACTTCGCAAATAAGCTTCACTTTAGAGGAGCTTTTAAATGTTTTAGGCATGTGGGGTGATCAGCAGCCAATCAGGCAAGGACACGAGAAATTAGTATTTTACATATAAAGTATATCTATAATACATATACTGTGCATAGAATAGGCATTTTCATATTGTGTAATGGTAGTATTTTATTTATTATTCCATTTTAGAAACGGGATAACAAAATCACCGCATAAAACAATGATGACGTTTCAAAACAGTAGGTGATGTAATCGAACGCGACATGGAACAGTCACGTGACATCCTCTTTCTGATACAGAACAGTGGTTCAATTCAGAAGTTCCACCTAGGTTTCGGTACGTACTAAAACATGGTTTTGACTTTGCCATCACTACTGCTATTTAGTTTTCCAGATGGCTCTTTTCCGGGCTCCTCCTCTGTTCCTCCATTGGAGTTCCGTCTGCCTTGGAACATTTTTTCCCCAGGTTTGACTTGCTTGTCCTATTAAGCGTCCTAGAGACTTTCCTGTACTCCCTTGGCTCACTGTATTTGGACTGTTATATTTTGTTCTGCACAATAAAGCACCCACAACATATTTCTGCATCATATTTCATTCCTTCTGCCTTTAACAGGCAGAAAACACATGACAGAATCACCCGACCAGTAGAAACCCAGCAGAAGCGTTATCAGTGTGTTTTTCTTTTTCACCCTTTTGTGTTTTTCGTCCAGCTACTCTCCCAGCATAAACTTCACTGTTTTTGGACTTAACCTGGAGGAGTTTGTGGTGGCCAAGCGTGCAGTGATTTTCGCTTCTTGGGCTCGTGCTACCCACTCCCCGGAGGAAATTTTTTATTTGCTGGACATAGCTGTTGGGGTGATGCAGACGTGCCCCAGCCTTTGGAAGTACCCGGTGTTTGTGTCGCTGCTCACCCAGGTCTGCGAGACTTGACAGCACTGTGAGGAAGCGTTACGAGGGTCCTCCGCAGCACCCTCCAGGAAGCCAAAGAAGCGCGCCCGGAGGCTGAATGCCCAGCACACGCTTCCCCGACCGGTGTCCTCTTCTCCTCGTTTGACGCATCATCCTACTCCCTGGGAGATGGAGCAAGACACCGAGACAGCGGCTGACGTTGTCACCAGCCAGGAACTCAGGCAAGCGTTACTACAATCACTCGCTCTTTCGCCTGATGTAGTATGCCAGATTCCTGTGGAGGAGCTCCAGGTTTTGCTTTCCACTAGGGCTCCCCCGTCAGCTGCTGTCACCACTCCTCTGTTCTTTGTCTCTGTTTCCCCCAAATTCTTGCTGCTCCCAAGAGGATGTAACCAGATACCGGAGGAGCCAAGGGAGAGAAAGGAGCCTAAGCCACGGCGTAAGAGCCGTCCCTCCTCGGGACGTCGGAAGAAACCCTCCTCTGTATTGATGGCCATGGATTTGACGTCACCCCTGGCTAGTCCTACAGCAGAGCCAATCTCCGTGCCAGCTGTTCAGCCAGCCTGTGCCCTCTCAGCCCTGACCGCAACCCACGGCACCGAAATGTCTTCCTTCGCCACCATGAGATCAGCCAGGGGTTCCCCAGACTCGCCTGCACAGCCAGAACCGGGTCCTCCTCCGATCTCTAAGTGGCCCATTACTGTCGTCGACGCAGGGGAGGATGGTAGCTCGCTGCCAGCAACAGTTCCCACCGAGACCCGGGAGATCAGGCAAGTGTGTTTACATTCAATTTCCATGAACAATGATGAATCTTGTCTGTCTCCCGGGGAAGAGCCTCAGGTTGGGCAGTCACCTGAGGGCTCTCTCCCTGCTGCCACTGTCCAAGACTTACTGATCCCCTCTGTGTCTCCTCCCCATTTTTTCGAGTGCTTGCCGGAGTCAAGCTGCTGGATCGTGGAGGAGCTTGTGGCCTTGGGTGATCAAGAACAAGGGTCAACACAGAGTGGACCCCCAGCTGTCATGCCGGAGAAGCAGCCTGCGTGGGGGGATTCCACTGGGGGCTTCAGGACTGCCATCACCACCATTATGCCTGCTGCGGAGGCTGCAGCAGCTGGGTCTGCGCTTGAGCTGGACCACCCAGAGGCTGGGCCTGAGACAGCGGTACCAGGTTTGTCGGAGTCCTGGACGGTGGTGGAGCTCAAGCTCAGGCAAGTGCTCTATTTTGTATTCCTCTTGTCTGTACTTGAGCATTCCTGCCTGGCTCTTGGTGAGGAGACCTGGGTGCAGCCACTAGCTGCACCTGAGCTCGCCTCACCAGGGTCCGCCGCTGCCGGTGACCCTGACCCTCTAGCTCTCTTTTCTGTCTCCGAGCCTGCGTCTAGGGTGGCCGGAAAGGATCCGCTGCTGCCGGATTCCTCTGCGGGTGCAGCGGAGCTCTTGCTGGGGTCCACCACGGGTGCAGCTATGTCCCAGACCCGGACTGCTGCGGGTGCAACTATGTCCTAGACCGGGGCCATTGGGGGTGGAGGGGCTTCTCCCTCATTGCTGTCCATTGACGTCGGGGCTCCCCTTCTCTGGTCTTCTCCACCTACTTTGGGTCTTCCTGGAGGCAGGCCGCCTCCTGGGCCTTCTCTCCTGAGCTGGTGGCTCTCAGACTCAGGCCGTCCGGCCAGTAAATTGTACTGTGGATGTCGGTGGCCCAGTTTCCCTGGCCGGCCTGCCTAGTTCTGGACGTGGTTGGGCCACTTGATCGGCCTCCTTTCATCTCCCTTGGGGCCTGGGACTTTGGTCGGCCCCCTGAACTATGGGACTCTGGGGGTTTTGGGGGAGTGTTGTTTGGGGTGTTGGGACATATGTACTCTGGGTTTCCTGTTCTACCTTGTTGTGTTCCCACCTGACCTGGTTCCCCCACCTCCCACCCTGGTTAGTTGTTATAGTCTCCTGGGGGGGAGGGTCTCCTTGTGTTGTTGTATTTCCTTTTCTGATGGTACGCTGGGGTGTCTGGTCTCCACCCCTTGGACGGGGGGCTCTGTCATGGACTGGGCTGGACCTGCCAGCCTGGCTCCTTGGCACAGTGGCTGTTATGCCCTCAGGAGGGTGTTTTTCCCCTTACCTGCCTCTAGGCTCCCCCTGGTAGGCTCTGAGCTCTGCTCAGCTGTGACAGCTCAGCCACGCCCCTCTCTCCTGCCAGTCCTTACCAGCTGTCTTCCTTTGGTTATTTTCTCTGTTGTACACACACACACACTTATATCTTCACCTGCATTCTCACTCTCATTCACTTCTTGCATACACACACATACACCCTCATTCATTTCCACCTACATGCTCTATGCTCCCTCATTCACTCACACATACACACACTCACTCACTGGTGCAGACATCTATTCACACAGGTGTTTCCACTCATGCTCTTCCACACTCTCTCTTTCTCTCTCTCTCTCCTCTCTACACACCGGCATACACTCTACTCGTTAGTGTTACTATATTTAAGATTTCAGTTCGCCATTGTGCATTGTCGGGTGGTTGAGGTGAATTTATGAGTAGCCTTCATCTGTCTATTTCTCCTTTGTTTTCTCCAGCCTGTGGACTTCACGGATTTACTCGGACAGCTCCAGCTTCATGAGTACAAACTGTTTCGCCCCTGCTGTCTATTTTTCCAGATGGCTCTTTTCTGGGCTCCTCCTCTGTTGTTGCAGTTCCGTCTGCCTTGGAACATTTTTTCCCCATGTTTGACTCGCTTGTCCCATTGAGCGTCCTAGAGACTTCCCTGTACTCCCTTGGCTCACTGTGTTTGGACTGTTATATTTTGTTCTGCACAGTAAAGTACGCACAACATATTTCTGTGAGTGGGTTTCATTCCTTCTGCCTTTAACAGGCAGAAAACACATGACACATGGGTCTTTCTGCAATTGTGGGGGTTTCCCCTACAGTTGAAAGTGCTATGAGATGACTGTTGTTGTGAAATGGTGCTATATAAATAAAGTTGAATTGAATTGAATTAGATCCGATTCCCACATCACTTTTTAAAGCATTTTATGGATTTTTCGAACATGAGATTTTAAACATTGTAAATTGCCCTCTTTGGACTGGTGTCTTCCCCACTGCCTTTAAAATGGCTGTGGTGAAGCCCCTTTTGAAGAAAAGTAATTTAGATCCTGATATTCTCAGTAATTATTGACCTGTATCCAACTTATCGTTTTTAAGTAAAGTTTTAGGGAAAAAAATCATTTTTATTCAGTTAAACAATTTTCTTATTGACCACAACATTTTTGAAAAAATTCAGTCTGGTTTAAGGACAAACCACAGTATCGAGACAGCCCTTTTAAAAATCGTTGATGACATCAGGTGTAACATGGACTTCCGCAAACTGTCAGTCCTGGTGCTGCTGGATATCAGTTCTGCCTTTGATACAGTAGATCACCACATTTTATTAAGCAGACTCAAACACCCGGTGGGCCTCTCACGTACCGTTCTTGAATGGTTTCATTCCTATCTCACAGATCGTCACTATTTTGTAAATATGGATACATGTTCTTTGGCAATCCACAAAATCAAGTGTGGAGTACCGCAAGGTTCAGTTTTAGGGCCAATATTTTTTAATCTTTATATGTTACCACTTGGGGATGCTATCAGGAGACATGGCATCAATTTTCATAGCTATGCTGATGATACACAGCTGTACAGTGCCGCCACTCCTGATGACACAAAACCAATTAATGCCCTTTTGAACTGTATTTTAGATATAAAGTCATGGATGGCAGAGAACTTCCTACAGCTCAACCAGGACAAAACAGAAGTTTTAATCATTGGTCCTGAAGACAAGCGAGAGAAAATTTTACCCAAATTACAAGGTCTAAAACCTACACATTATGTCAGGAACCTGGGCGTTCTTCTAGACTCTGACTATTTAATTTTATTTCGCACATTAAAAATATAACAAAAATTGGATTTTACCATTTTAGGAATATAGCCAGAGTCCGCCCTTTTCTCTCTCTTGCCAGCATGGAGGTCTTGATGCATGCTTTTATTACCAGTCGTATAGACTATTGTAGCACCCTGCCCTCTGGTCTTCCCCAAAAAAGGATATCACATCTCCAGCTCCTCCATAATTCAACTGCACGAGTGCTGACGAGGACCAGGGGGCGGGTGCATATTACACCAGTTTTAAAATCGCTGCATTGGCTCCCCATGCATTTTAGAATCCATTTTAAGGTTCTCTTAGTAGTTTTTAAATGCCTCAATGGTCTTGGGCCTTCTTATCTATCTGAGCTGCTTTTACAGTCATGTGAAAAAATTAGGACACCCCATTAAATATTCACTTCTTTATTAATAAATGTTGACAAATCTATGTCTAACCTTGTTTTTGTTTTATTTGCATTTTTTTTAAATATTTATTTTAGCCATTGTAAGTGAGAATGAATGGAGGGGTCTCCTAAAAAAGATGGGGGATGTCCTAATTTATTCCTCACTATTTGTTTAGAATTACATTTTACAGAAAATTTGAAAAAAGTGTTTAATTGTCCCAATTTATTCCTCACTATTTGTTTAGAATTACATTTTACAGAAAATTTGAAAAAAAGTGTTTAATTCATTTTTAATTGTTTAATTGTATTACATGAATCTCCCAGTAATTTTAACATTGATATTAAATATCCATATGTCCAAATATGTTAAAAGAACACACAGGCTTATACAGGGTGTCCTAATTTTTTCACATGACTGTATCTTATGAGCTCTTGCGGACCCTGAGGTCCTGTGGCACTGGCCTTTTAATAGTTCCCAAAGTCAAGACCAAGACCTTTGGTGAAGACTCCTTTTGTTATTATGGCCCTCGTCTGTGGAACAGCCTGCCAGAGAGCCTCAGGGCTGCAGAGTTCATCCATCCATTCATCTTCTTCTGCTTAATCCTTTTCGGGTCGCGGGGGACTGGAGCCTATCCCAGCATCTTTGGGCGTGAGGCAGGGTACACACTGGACAGATCCCCAGTCCAACACAGAGAGACAGACAACCATTCACTTGCACAGTCATACCTAAGGACAATTTAGAATCCTCAATTTGATGCCAGTTAACCTAACTTGCATGTTTTTGGCATGTGGGAGGAAACCGGAGAAATCCCAGAGTAAACCCACGCAGACACGGGGAGAACATGCAAACTCCACACAGATCACTGTTGGTCGGGGGCTAGGATCGTACCCCGGGATCCCCGGGTGAGTTGCTGTGCTGCCGCAGTGCTAACCACTCTTTCACCGCGCTGCGGAGTCAATAGATGTTTTTAAGAACAGGCTAAAGACCCACCTTTTTAATTTGGCTTTTAACAAACGTGTTTAACCTCTTGCACTCCATTGTACCGCGGGCGGGCAAGTCTCTGCATCCCAGAGCGCACGAGGGCACTCTCGTGTGCCCTCGTGCGCTCTAGGACTCATGATGGAGCTGCGTCCAAGCGCGCACTGAAAATAAAAGCTGCATTTCCGTTCTTCCACTGCAGACACAGCCGCGAACAGATTAGTTCATCTGATTGACCTCTCATTCGACTAATAAGAGCCTTGAATTGGGTTTCTGAAACCTTGAAGAACCAATGACTGAAAACCTAGCAAGAAGGACCCGCCTACCAAAGCTGTGAATGCAGCGAGCCAACTGAAGCAGAGAAGTTCGCGAGCTGTTTTTTGTAAGGCTGGGTGAAGACAAACTGCTGCAGCAGATTAAAAAAAGGACCCGCAGGAAGAACCGTCACAGACCCAGCAGCACGGAAACCACCCACAAGTGCTACCTGTGTGACAGGGACAGCCATTCGCGCATCGGCCTCTTCAGTCACCGGCGATGCTTTTTTTTTTTTTTATTCGAGCAGAATAGACGTTTAGGATTCTCTTCCATGGTCATCATAGACCGACGGAGGCCGACGACGAAGGTCGTAAATCATTCGCCAAAACCGCAATCATGGAATTATGTTTTGACTGGGTCACGAGACCAGAACCACGAGCGGACCAGCGTCGCGTTCGTCTGACAATGAGGAAGAGAAGTTTGCCAGGATGCTGCTGTGAAGAGGTAAGGTGTTATAAGCTAAATTATTCTTTATCCCTGAAAATTGTAATCAAAAATGACTTTTGACCGATCGGTAAATTACAACTGTGAGGCGCATGAAGTCCGAAGTTCGTGCGCCGCGGTACATGGGTCGTGCGCCGCGTCCGGACCGTGAACGCCGCCCCCCCCACTACTCTTCTGTAACGAGGGGGGGGAAGCCGCGGTGACTGCGCCGCTGTCGCCACATGACTATTCCGTCATGTAGCGATGGCCGATGTCCGTCCTCTGTAGCGAGGGGGGGGGGACAACCCCCTCCCCCCCACACACAGCCCTGAATGTCACCTTTCATTAGAGGCCAAGATGAAGCTTCTATATTGAATCATTCAAAAGTTACAGACATTTTTCCAAACTGTGCCATTTGGCACAATTTGGCACAGTTCCAAAACGCCTGGGAACTACCTGAGGAAAAAGCTATGTAATATATTCATTTTTTGTGGTATTGTTACAAAATTTTGACCTCAGCTGGATAACACTTGGTTCTACATTTCTGTTGCATTTTCCAGCCCGGATCTGAAGCTGTGTGTTATTTGCAAGCATTTGTATCCAAAAAAACACCCAGGCCAAATTTATTTTCTTCAAGTTCAGTATGTTTAGATGACTGTAACTCAATGGCTGGAGCACTTAGAGAGATTATGACTCTTTTGCCCAAAAATTCAAAGTGTTTTCTTTTAAATGAGGCCAACCCCACGAAGATGCTGCAAAGGGTTGAAGAACAGCTTTCGATTTACTTTGGGCATGTTATTTTTTGGCGTTTTTAGGGAAATTGACCGGAGTGCAAAGGGTTAACTATTATTGAAGTAGTCATTTGTGTTCCATTGTTTTATGTTCTTCTTGGCGCCATTTGTTTTTAGATTTTCTCATCTTTTCTTATTGATGTGTTTTAGTTCAGTTTTTAAGTGTGGGTTTTTAGTTCCTCTTGTTTTGTGTTCTTAGTTTTTTTCTGTACCTTTTTAAATTTGGCTTTTAACAAACCTGTTTAACTATTATTGAAGTAGTCATTTGTGTTCCATTGTTTTACATTCTTCTTAACTCCATTTGCTTTTAGATTTTCTTATTTTGATGTGTTTTTAGCTTAGTTTATAAGTATGGGTTTTTTAGTTCCTCTTATTTTATTGTATGTGTTCTTAGTTTTATCTTGTATTTTATGTGTTTTAGCTCCAGTGTTTCCTCAGTGGAGACTCTCATGCCGGATGCTGCTTGACCTATTTGCAGGGGTGTTGGTCTCGTGGGTTGCTCTAGCTTGGGTGGGTGGGGGCTCTATGCCACTGCCTACAGCTGTGGTGGGGGCCCCGGCCTGTCCTACTTGGGGTGGGCTCTGTGTCATGCCCTGTAGTTATGGGCTGTGTGATCTCCTGCCGTGGGGGGCTCCACAGGATGATTGCTCCTTCACATGGTGCATCGGTGCCGAGCAATGTCTCTTTTATTTTATATGTGTGTAAAAAAAGTAGGGGGTGGTGTATGTGCCTGTGTGTGTGTGTTTTGTGGGTATGTTTATGGGAGGGTTGGAAGGGGTGGGGATGTATCGTGTAAATATATGTATCTAAATGTGCCTACTGCGGCGGCATGAAATAAAGCAGCGTGGTGAAGGTTTTAAGCAGGTTTATTAAATCATACCGCCATCACGAGCTCCGCCTGGCGCCGTGCATGTGCGCCGGGAGCGGGCCCAGAGGCTCTCAGCAGAGGGACACAGGTTGTGTGTCAGCAGCAGCAGTTGAAGAGTGAGAGAATGAGTTACAGAATTGTGCAGCATATATACCCAGTTACAAACAATACATGAAAGAGCGTTCACAGCAGTTGGTACGGGCATTTGCATATGAGAGACATACATAACAATAGGTAGATTGCTGGCCTCTGCTCCAGCTGCAGGACAAAGAGGTTACAAGGCACATCTACATATTGATCTCAGTCTCCAGGTCACAGTAAGGACAGGACGCATGAACACAATGCATGAATGGCACATTACATCTCAGTAGTGCAGCGGAAAAAAACAGAAGTAGCGAGCTGTCTGTCCTTAGTCTGTTGTGGGGGTTATCCTAAACCTGCCACACTGCTCCCCCCCAGAGGGCTCGGCAGGGGGCCGAGACCTCGATAGCTTTGGCAGCGAGCAGGAAAAGCTCTGTGCAGGCGAAGGTGGAGGGGGGTGGGGGGTAGTAAATGCCGGCCGGGGACGGTGAAATCGTCCGGGCCGCGCAAAAATTGCTTGCTGTTCCGCGATGTCGAGGGGCTGTCCCGTTGAACGTGCGGAGGTCACAAGAAGAAAAATTAGTCTCTGACTCCTCTCGCGGCCATGAAGAAAAACAGGAGCGGCGAGGCTGCCTAGCGGCTGTAAGAAAAAAAAGGAAACAAAAGCAGAGGGACTTGGCGTGTCGACTTTAGGTGCGGGCGCAGCCCTAAAGCTTTCGGGAAAAGCTGACGGCTGAATCCCCTTGTGCGCCGTGGCTGAGACCGTTAGAGAATCCTGTGAGCGAGCTGCGTGCTTGCTTCAGGTGTGCGAGCAGCCCTGAAGGTTCTGTTTGCAGCGGCAAAGGATGATGGCGGTCTGAAGAGCCGTATTTGTCCCGTGCGTGGTGCGCCGTCCTGGTATCTCCCCGGTGCGTGTGCCGGGGTTCCGTGCGTGGGTGGGCCGCTGGGGAGGCGAGTCAGGGTCAAGAATCTTGGTGGAGATCAGCGCAGGTGGCGCCGATAATATCCAAGTTGAGCTGTGGCTGTAGATTGGTCATGGTGCGTTGGAGCAGTGAGAGGAAATAGACGATCTTTCTCCCTCGGGCTCGTGCAGATGCGTTGGAGCGGTGAGAGGGAGGAGACAATCTTTGTCACTTGCTTGGCCATGGTGCGTTCAGGTCCACGCGCTGCGTTCTCCACCGGCCCTGGAGGTCGCCGTCGTGGAGAGGGGACGAGGTGCATGCGCTCTCGTGTGGAGGAGCTGCGAGCGCGGCTGGTCCAGCGTGGATAAGCAGATCTCAGACGTGCAGATCTCATCATGAAGAATGGGTCACCAGTGTAGCTGTCCAGACCAGAAGGTTGCATCGCACAAAACGTGTGCTTTCTATCGGGGTCACCAGTGCGGCGGCATGAAATAAAGCAGCATGGTGAAGGTTTTAAGCAGGTTTATTAAATCATACCACCATCATGAGCTCCGCCCGGCGCCGTGCATGTACGCCGGGAGCGGGCCCAGAGGCTCTCAGCAGAGGGACACAGGTTGTGTGTCAGCAGCAGCAGTTGAAGAGTGAGAGAATGAGTTACAGAATCATGCAGCATATATACCCAGTTACAAACAATACATGAAAGAGCGTTCACAGCAGTTGGTACGGGCATTTGCATATGAGAGACATACATAACAATAGGTAGATTGCTGGCCTCTGCTCCAGCTGCAGGACAAAGAGGTTACGAGGCACATCTACATATTGATCTCAGTCTCCAGGTCACAGTAAGGACAGGACGCATGAACACAATGCATGAATGGCACATTAACATCACAATGCATGAATGGCACATTACATCTCAGTAGTGCAGCGGAAAAAACCAGAAGTAGCGAGCTGTCTGTCCTTAGTCTGTTGTGGGGGTTATCCCAAACCCTCCACACCTACTGTTTTTAAATATAGCTACATTCCAGTCCACAGTGTACTTCAAATGTATGCCCTACTCCCTGCTCCGTTCTCAGGGAATATCAGTGAAGTTAACTGCCCTTCACAAAATTTATCCATTTGAAACACCCTGTGACTGTTGGCTCCCTTCTCTGTGTGTTACCACGGTAACCACAGACAAGTACTGATACTATGGTGGATAATTTATATTCCCTAAATAAAATTAAAATATATTTTTCTTACAATCAGTTGATATAAACAATAATCAGCATCAGTTTAGCTTGTTAATAATGTTGGCAACAAGAGTTTGTTTTACTCGTATTTGAGGCGCAATGGCTTATGGGTAATCTTCTTGTCAACTTCCTGTGAAGTGATGTACTGTTGTTCACTTCTTCCCTGCACAGTTCTCAGTTCCCTTTGAATTGGAGACTGTTCACTCCCTTCGATTTGGAATCTCAGTTAACATGGTGGATACCCTGTGCAGTCCACTTCAGAGTATACTATTGGGCGATCAGAATGCAGTTTATATGAAGCACTTTGTGCAGCATCCAATGTTTAAAAGTGCTATACAAATAAAGTTTGATTGATTGATCAATATTTGACCTTTAGGTGAGTATGATGCAGTTTTATATGTAAAAAGTCACAAAAAAGTCTATTAATATGACTGTGTTTTCACAGATCAACATTTAAAAACCACATTCTTATGATGTCAGTAGAAGCTTGTCCTCCACCCCACCTGTGTATGAGGTCTGGACTCTGTTAGAGCTCATGACCACAACCATCAGAGGAACCGTCAAGTGAGGAAGAGAGTCGCCAGTACGCCAATGTAAGTTTTGTCTTATATTTGACCTTTAGGTGAGTATGATGCAGTTTTATATGTAAAAAGTCACAAAAAGGACTTTTTGTGACTTTTGTGACCTCCTGAGCCACTGCTGGCGGCAGTGGCTCAGGAGATAGAGAAGTTCATCCGATAACCGCATGGTTGGCGGTTCGAATCCCGCTCTCCCCAGATATCCTGCTGTTGTGTCCCTGGGCAAGACATGTCACCCTCAATTGCTCCTGGTGGGTCTGGAAGTGCCATGTTAGGTGGCATGCCACCATCAGTGTGTGAATATGTGTGTGAATAGGTGGATAGCAGGATCTGTAAAGCGCTTTGGTCATCAAGAGATGAGCGTAAAAGCGCTATATAAGTGAATACCATTTATCAAAACATTTTACACACAGTAATGTATAAAGCCAAATCCTTTATTTTAAATGTTTAAATATGTTTGTTTAGGAGATTTTTTATAACACTTTATTTAGTTTGAGGGCTGACCAACTTTGAATCACTTCAGCAGTGTACCAGTGTGTCTCTTAAATATACAGGGAACAGACATCGAGATGGCGACATCCTATAAGTACCTGGGTGTTCATCTGAACAATAAACTAGACTGGTCACACAATACTGACGCACTCTACAAGAAGGGACAGCGCAGGCTGTTCCTGCTGAGGAGACTCAGGTCTTTTGGTGTACAAGGGGCGCTGCTGAAGACATTCTATGACACGGTGGTGGCATCAGCCATCACTTTTGGAGTGGTCTGCTGGGGCAGTGGCATTACTGCAGCCGATAGGAAGAGACTGAACAAACTGATTAAGAAAGCTAGCTCTGTCCTGGGGCAGCGCCTTGATCCGGTGGAGGAGATAGGAGAGAGAAGGACGGTGGCTAAACTGTCATCTCTGCTGGAGTCCGAGTTCCACCCTATGCAGGACATACTGAATGCACTGAGGAGCTCATTTAGCAGCAGACTACATCATCCCAGGTGCACAACCGAGAGGTTTCGTAGGTCCTTCCTACCAACGGCTGTCAGACTGTACAACCTAAGCAGGGCTGCTCGCAGAGATAGCAAAAAGACGTAACAAACTAATAGTTTTTTGAATGCAAAAGATGCAATAGACTTACACAATGGTCCCCTCCGGCATACAACTAGGAAAATACCGGTCACTATGGAGGGTGAGAATATATATGGGCACATAATCATACCATGTAGGATAACTAAGTAGATGGTTATGCTGTTTCATCCCATCTAGCAACAATGCTCTGCACTGTGTGTGTTTATATATTTACATATTTATTCCATCTAGCTACAATGCTCAGCACTGGGTGTGTTTATATTTATATATCTATATAGTTATTCCATCTAGCTACAATGCTCCGCACTGTGTTTTTATATATCTACATATTATTCCATCTAGCTACATTGCTCCGCACTGTGTGTGTTTATATACTTACATATTTATTCCACCTAGCTGCAATGCTCCGTACTGTGGGTGTTTATATATTTACATATTTATTCCATCTAGCTACAATGCTCTGCACTGTGTGTTTATATATTCATATATTTATTCCATCCAGCTACAATGCTCTGCACTGTGTGTCTGTGTGTGTGTGTATATATATATTTTATAGTAATATGTACATATGTATATTAGCTGCTCTTGCTTGCTTGTTTTTTTCTTGCCTTCTGATTGTTGCTCTGAGTGTTGCTATCCCTGTGCTGTTGCAATCCTGGAATTTCCCCGTTGTGGGACTAATAAAGGCTTATCTTATCTTATCTTATCTTATATTAACAAATTGCGGAGAGGAACTTGTTGAGATTTGAAAAATTAAATAAAAATGCAGGCTGACTAAAGACAGAAGAGAGTCCAGCTTCACTTATCCTCCACCTGCCAGGTGACCGCTGTGACAAACTGCTTTAACAGCAGAACCATCACGAGTTGTGTCAGCGGTCATTCCAGCTGTGACTGGTTGATTCTGTGACTTCAATCTCCAGCTACAAACAGCTCCAACCAATGGTAGTGTGTTGCCTCTCAAATATGATTTTAATGACAAAACAGCAAAAGTAGGACAAAATGTATTGTGGTGGCTGTACAAAATGAAGTTTATTTTGCTCTTGTGTGTGTTTGTGTACGGCGGTTTGTAGTTTTATTTGGTGAGAATGAGTGTGTTGCGTTTCATTTCGTGTGCCATGGAAAGTGGGGTACATTTTATTTCAGATGGTGGTGTCAGGAAAAAAGATTAGCAGAGGATAAATCAATGCAAGGTGAACTGGGATGCATGAAGGACAGAGTAGAACTAAAAAGAGATTTCCCCTTGCTGAACCAAGAGAGGCTTGTATCGGCAGAAGCTGGGGGACAGTCAGAGATGCAGGAGGCTCTGAGATGAGGCTCTTATTATGGCCAAAAAGTTCAACCTTGGTTTCATCAGACCATAATACATTTTCCCACATGTGTTTGGGAGATTTCAAATGTGTTTTTGCAAAATATACCCGGACTTGGATGTTTTTCTTCATAAGATAAGGCTTCTGTCTTGCCACCTTACCCCATATCCCAGATATATGAAAAAGATGGGAGACTTTTGTCACATGTACTAAACAGCCAGTACTTACCAAAAATTTCTGCAGCTCCTTCAGTGTTGCTATCGGCTTCTTGGCAGCCTCCCTGACCAGTTTTCTTCTTGTCTTTTCATCAATTTTGGAGGCATATCTAGTTCTTGGTAATGTCACTGTTGTGCCATATTTTCTCCACTTGATGATGTATTCACTGTGTTCCATGGTATATTTAATGCCTTGGAAATTCTTTTGTACCGTTCTCCTGATTAATACCTTTGAACAGTGAGATCCCTCTGATGCTTTGGAAGCTCTCTGTGGACCATGGCTTGTGCTGTAAGATGTCACTAGATGGATGGATGGATGTACTTTATTGATCCCAAACTGGGAAATTACAGTGTAACAGCACCATGACAGTAAACAACCAGTATGACAGAAACATACAAAGCATAAAAGAAAAGGACTAACCCATGGAAAATAAAACTGCCTAAAAAACTTTTGTCAGGAAAAAATGTCAGGAAAAGCCTACTAGAACAGCTGAACTTTATTTGGGGTTAATCAGAGGCACTTTAAATAGTGGTAGGTGTGTGCTGACTCCCATTTAACATGAGTTTGAATGTGATTGATTAATTCTGAACACAGCCACATCCCCAGTTTTAACAGGGTGCGCATATTTATGCAACCAGGTTATTGTAAGGTTCCAAGGTTGTCATAGCCAGTAGCGGCACTGGGGTTAAGCTCCCAGTGCTTATAAAATGCTCCTTATGGCGTGCATCTCGAAAAGCCTCTGACAACTAAGTCCAACTCCTAGCCTGCCCGTGTGGTTTAGTCTCTAAGCCCGGCGGAACTGCTTTTACTAATAGGAGAAGGGGCGAGGGCAGATCTCTGGCGCCTTAAAACCAGATGCTTCGGGTAGATGGTGGCTCGTTAACCTGGGAAGGTAGCCCATCTAGGGGAAGGTAAACCCTGATTTCAAACCTCTGCTGCCTTGCGGCACACCCGGTCACGGGAAAGGCTTCGGGAGTCAACCCTGAGGAAAAATCCGGAGTCGGAGTCCCTAAGGCAGTTCTCTGTTGTGCTCAACATCGTTCTGGCAGCTCCTGCGACGGCGCTGGTGCCAAACTGTAGCAGCCCTGCTGTTCCTTTGGATTCATCAGTGACGTGGAGAGGGGGGACATGCTGCATGGGCAACATCTTGTCCTCCATATCTTCCTGCCCAGGCTTGAATCCTACCAACGCCCAACGCTGGAAGGTAGAACACCGGATCTCTGGAGAGGACACTCCAGCTTCGCCTTTGGCGTAGACAAAACACGGGGAATGATAGTTACTGGTTATAAGCCACCGCTCAATTGGTGTAGAGCGCGGCGCCAGGGGTTGTTCCCGACGGTGGGAGGGATCATCGGATCTCACTGGACAGCTACCGCCCACCTCAAGCTGGGCAGCCCCCAGCCAATAAGGTGTTGTCCTGCCACAACCTGCTTTCCTCATTGGGTGCACGGGGATGAGGAGAAGTCTGAACGGCAGGCTGAGAGCTTTCGCACCAGGCAAGACAAAAAAACAAAAGAGACCAACTCTAAAACTGGGAACTTGGAATGTCCGCACTATGATGACAGGACTCGCTGCTAACCTCAAGGACATCAACGACACCAGGAAGACTGCCATCATCAATAATGAGCTGAAGAGACTGGAAGTGGATATCGCCACTCTCCAGGAAACACGGTTGGCTGACGCAGGCACACTGAGAGAGAAGGACTACACGTTCTACTGGCAGGGAAAGAGCAGTGACGAACACAGGGAACACGGAGTGGGATTCGCAGTGAAGAACACCTTGCTGAAGATGGTGGAACCGGGCAGCAATGGCTCTGCACGACTCCTCACAATCCGCCTCAACACCACTCAAGGCCCAGTCACCCTCGTCAGTGTGTATGCCCCAACACTGACAGCCACACCAGAGGCAAAAGACGAGTTCTACGAGAATCTCGCAACAACTGTCAGGATCATCCCCAACTCTGAACAACTCATTCTCCTTGGAAACTTCAATGCCAGAGTGGGTGCTGACCATGACTCCTGGCCCTCCTGTCTTGGACCATTTGGCGTGGGCAGAATGAACGACAACTGACAGCGACTGCTCGAGTTCTGCACTTATCACGATCTGTGCATCACAAACTCGTTCTTCAAGACCAAGCCCCAACACAAGGTTTCCTGGCGACATCCGCGCTCAAGGCACTGGCACCAGCTGGACTTGATCCTGACCAGGAGCACCTCACTGAAGAACGTGCTAATCACCCGTTCGTTCTAGAGTGCAGATTGTGACACAGACCATTCATTGGTGTGTTGCAAGGTCAAGCTGCAGCTGAAGAAATTCCATCATGCTAGACAGCCTGGAAAGGCATGGATTGACACCAGCAAGATGGCCCAACCAGAACTTGTTGAGCGGTTTGCCTCCACCTTTGAGAAGGAACTTGATGTACCACAAGAAGGAGAATCTGCAAAGCAGAAGTGGGAAGAGCTGCAAAACACCATCCACTGCACAGCCTTGGCTACCTTTGGGAGGAAGACCTCGAAGTCACAGGACTGGTTTGATGCCAAGTTGACCGAGATGACCCCCGTCATTGAAGCCAAGTGCTCAGCTCTTGCCGAGTACAAGAAGTACCCAAACGAGAAGTTCAGCAGACTGCTCGGCGCTGTGCCAACGAGTACTGGACTCAGCTCAGCCAAGACATTCAAACCGCTGCCATAACAGGGAACATCCGTGGTATGTACGATGGCATCAAGAAAGCACTTGGTCCGGCTCAGAGCAAGACGGCCCCCCTCAAATCCTCCACTGGGGAGATGATCACAGAAAAGAACAAGCAGATGGAGAGATGGGTGGAGCACTACTCTGACCTCTACTCCAGACAGAACACTGTGACACCGTCAGCCCTTGATGCCATTGATTGCCTGCCATCCATGGACGAACTTGACGCTGAGCCAACCATCGACGAACTCAGCAAGGCCATTGATAGCTTGGCCGCTGGCAAGGCACCCGGCAACGACGGCATACCCCCCGACCTGATCAAGCACTGCAAGACCGCCCTACTGCTGCCATTGCATGACATCCTCTGCCAGTGCTAGAAGGAAGGTGCCATACCACAGGACATGAGGGACGCCAAGATCATCACCCTCTACAAAAACAAAGGGGAGAGAAGCGACTGCAACAACTACAGGGGCATCTCCCTCCTCAGCGTTGTTGGCAAAGTCTACGCACGAGTTGTTCTCGTTCATCTACAGAAGCTTGCCGAATGTGTCTACCCCGAGTCTCAGTGTGGCTTCCGCGCTGAGTGATCGACGGTAGACATGATATTCTCCATCCGCCAACTCCAGGAGAAATGCAGAGAACAGAACATGCCCCTGTACGTCGCCTTCATCAACCTCACCAAAGCGTTCGATCTGGTCAGCAGAGAGGGCCTTTTCAAGATCCTGCCAAAGATAGGATGCCCACCAAAGTTGCAAAGCCTCATCGAATCGTTTCACACCAACATGCGGGGGATAGCGCAGCACGACGGCAACATCTCAGAGCCATTCAACATACACAGTGGAGTGAAACAGGGCTTTGTACTTGTGCCAACCCTCTTTGGGATTTTCTTTGCTATGCTCCTGAGGCATGCCATCAGCACAGCAACAGAGGGAATCTACCTGCACACAAGATCTGACGGCAGGCTTTTCAACCTCGCCTGCCTGAAAGCCAGAACCAAAGTACGCGAGGCTCTAATCAGAGACATGCTGTTCGCAGATGATGCTGCAGTCGCGACCCACACACAGCAGGAGCTTCAGACCCTGATGGACCGCTTCTCCCAGGCATGCAAGGACTTCGGGCTTACCCATCAGCCTGAAGAAGACTAATGTCTTGGCGCAAGGCACGAAAGCACCACCAACCATCACCATCGACGACTACGAGCTGGAGGTCGTGAATCAGTTCATGTACCTGGGGTCCACGATCAGCAGCAACCTCTCCCTTGATACAGAGATCGACAAGAGGGTTGGAAAATCAGCCTCCACACTCGCTTGCCTCACCACACGAGTGTGGGAGAATCCCAAACTCTCTGTCAAGACGAAGATGGCAGTGTACAATGCCTGCGTCATCAGCACACTGCTCTATGGGAGTGAGACGTGGACAACATACGCCCGGCAGGAAAAGAGACTGAACTCCTTCCACTTGCGCTGCATTCGCCGTATCCTGGACATATCCTGGCAGGACAAAGTGCCCAACACAGACGTTCTGTCCCGCGCCGGCCTTTCCTCCATGTTCACTCTACTCAGGCAGTGTGGGCTCCGCTGGCTAGGCCACGTTCATCGTATTGAGGATGGCAGAATCTCCAAAGACGTCCTCTACGGAGAACTGGCGACTGGCAGGAGAGACGTTGGCCGCCCACAGCTGCGCTTTAGAGACGTCTGCAAGAGAGACATGAAGGCCCTGGAGATCAACACAGAGCGCTGGGAGGACCTTGCAACGGACTGCTCCAAATGGAGAGGCACCCTGACCTGACAGCTCAAGGCGGGTGAAGAGAGACTGACTGCTGCAGCAGATGAAAAAAGGACCCGCAGGAAGATCCGCCACAGGTCCAGCAGCAAGGAGACCACCCACAAGTGCGACCTGTGTGACAGGGACTGCCATTTGCGCATCGGCCTGTTCAGCCACAGGTGGTGCTGTTCCAGCAGAGTAGACATTTAGGATTCTCTTCCATGGTCATCATAGACCGACGGAGGCCGACTAAGACTAAGGTTATTGTAAGTTTTTAATTTTTTCTTTTTCCCCTTAAAAAATTTCATTTTGTTTTTCAATTGGGTTGTGCAGGTTTTAGTAACGGTGGAAAAAGTTTTGAAATGATTGACCTTGGTCTCATTTTTTACATCACAAAAACCTGACATTTGAACAGGGGTGTGTAGACTTATAGCCTATCTATCTATCATCTATCTATGGTACATGCATATATTTGTATTCAGCTTTTTTGGTACAATACAGAGGCGTACCGAGGTTCCACAAAGACCATGTTGAATGACGGACAGGAAGTGTAACTGCCTCTCACTGTTAGCCATACATGTAAACAGTGCAGCTCATCCTCTGACTAAGGAATGTCATGGCTGGGTGTACAGTCATGTGAAAAAATAAGGACACCCCATTAAATATTCAGTTCTTTAGTAATAAAAGTTCACATATCTATGTCTAACCTTGTTTTCTTTTAATTTGCAGTTTTTTAACATTTATTTTAGCCATTTTAAGTGGGAATGAATATGGGGGTGTCCTAATTTTTTCCTCACTATTTGTTTAGAATTACATTTTACAGAAAATTTGAAAACAGTCTTTAATTCATTTTTAACTGTTTTGTTGTATTACATGAATCTCCTAGTATTTTTAACATTGATATTAAATATCCATATGTCCAAATATGTTAAAAAACACACAGGCTTATACAGGGTGTCCTAATTTTTTCACATGACTGTATGGAGAAGCCAGAGCTTGAAGACCCTCTTCACAAGTCTCCTGTCTGGGAACACTTCAGCTTTCCGGTGAAATATGTAAACGCACAAAGGCAAGCGAATAAGAGGAAAACAGCATCAGATATGCTTTTGGCAGTATGTCAAACTTGTTAACTCATTTGAAACAGCACTACATGAACATAAATATCAGGGAAGCACACACACAAAAAAAAACTAGCACGATGCAAGCACAGCTTCCAGCGACATTTAGACGGCCTCTCCAGGGCTTTTCAGATTGAGCCAAGTTAAGAGCACCAGGTTTAAACACATGCTGAAGGTAACCGAGCCCTGGTATGAAGTTCTTTGTTGTGCCCACTTCAGTCAGAAAATATTACCATCCTTTTATGAAAAAGCTAAATCTGTTAATGTTGCACTTTAGGCCAGTGTTTTTCAAGGGTGCCCTGGTGCTGTATGTTCAGATTTTTGTGGAACATTATTTAATTTAACTTTTTAATTGTCCAAAAAAAATTGCAAATAATTTGCTGTTGTTGTGCATGGGTGCCTTCAGAACCTATTCACAACAATGACAAATTATTTGCAGTTTCTGACCAATTAACAAGTGACCTGAACATACCAGAGCACCCTGGTAATAAATACCGTTTCAGGCAATAAGGAACTTTAATTTCCTAAAAATAAAAGAATAATTCAGACTATTCAAACTTCTACTGTTGCACTTGTCTGCATTGTTCATTTGCTAAAAAGATAATTTATTTATTTTATTGAATACATTTTATTTATTGGAGAATTTACTGCTGGCAGTTTGCAGGGTTTTTTTTGTCAAAGCTGTTACGGCTTATACAAAAGATAAGCAGTTTTATGTTTTGCATTTTAAGAGTTTGTTTGCAAAAACCAATAAATGTCACTTCCAAGAAAATTTCCCTCTTTACATCAAACAACTGTTAACATTACCTACTTACAGAAGTTCAAATTGTTTTTTTCTCAAAATCCGATATGTCCTATGCTATAGACACTACAAATTCATGTTTTTTTTTTTTTTTTTTTACAAAAGCAGATAACTCCACACAGCAAGCCAGTGCTTGGTTTTTGGGTCATGTGACTCATCTTGGCTGCCTTCCTGGTCTGCTCGCTCTGACTGATTTCCCTGGCTGTATTCGGAATGTTCACTCACTCCCTCCCTACTCGCTATATAATGAATTTAGATACAGCAGACTATACAGTAAACTCAATATAACAATAAAATTAACCGCTTTCGTACACTACTGGGCTTGTTTTGGTGGCATGGTTAAAGACGTCATCACATGAGACAGTAAAATGTAACAAACGGTGGTAAAAAAATGAATACCTGCATGCAATTTGTAGTAAATATGTATTAAATCAAATCAAATCGTTTTTGCTGAATTATTAAATATAAATACCTTAAGGTAGTTTTTGTTGTGATGTGAAGCTCTTCTCTTGCTGTCAGCGATGGCCCTCACGAGCCATCAATGAGACGCCGAAAGCCAGCCGATGAGTTTGCATAATTTATTAACGAAAGACAAATGACAAAATAAAGAGCCACGAGGGGCAAAAACACAACTGAGGCTAAGACTAAGACACAAGATGCAGAGTCTTAGGGAAAACACTTACTGTGACGAATGATTGACGAAGGGATGTTTGACGAGGTTGCAGCGAGGAGTAAGCCTCAGCTGCTTCCTTAAATACCCATGACATACCAATCAGTGGAGAATGTAATCTGGAGAAATGCTGAACAGCTGTCACAATGTGACTCGGCTTTGACAGCCAAAAGCCCCGCAGTGACGCTGTCAGAATAAAAGCCCTGACGGCCATATGGTACGCCTGAGAAGAGAATGGGGAACCACCGGACAACCCGAGCGCGGACAGAGTCAGAGCACCGACCATGACACTCACTGCTCCGTTAGCTGTGCATTCACTATATTGTACACTATATGGGGAAGGAGTGAGCATTTCAAACACAGCACCTGCTTGCTGTGAGTGATTTCCCTGCCACTTTCTTTTTTTTTTTTTTACAATTTTGTTGCATTTTATGTCAAATATGGATAATTTTGATGAAGCAGATGAACCAGTGATGCATTCACCAGTAGGGCGCAAACGAGGTCGGAACAGCCAACAATGTTCAGAATTCTTGCTACTATTATTGTCATGGCGGCCGCTGGGCCGTCATCTGTCTCATCAGCTCCAGCTGCGCTCAGACCAGCAGGTGCCAATCAGCGGCTGTTAAAAGCCAGTGTCACTGACAGCCCGGCACAGAGTCGTCTGTCTTCCTCGTCTGAATATGAGCCAGAGCTTCGTTCCACAGCCAAGCCAAGAACGTCACGTCAAGATCAGCCACGTAAGAATATCCTTTGTTATTCAACCCCAAATCTTAACCCCTGTGCACAGGTGGACCTCACAGGCGGCGGACCAGCTTCCCCGACCAACGGGGCATCTCCCCCTCCATCTCGGAGCTCCTCCTTACCACCACAGCTACGGGTTCAACCATCACCTCAGCTACAGGTACTTTTGCCACCACAGCTGCAGGTACAATTACCTCCACGGCTACAGGAGCCATCATCACCACAGCTACAAACACTATCACCTCCACGGCTACGGGAGCAATCATTGTCACAGCTGCAGGTACAATTACCACCCTCGCCAAAACCATCACCACAGCTTCAGGAGCAACCACCTCCACAGCCACGAGCACAAACACCTCCACGTCACATGGACACTTGGAGTCAGCAGAATACAACCTGTGGTTTTCTCAAGTAAGCTTCACACCTGCAATTGTCCATTATCGCTGAACAGCCTTAACTGTTTCTGCTTGTGTGTTCCAGGGTTGCCAGGTCGTCATCTGAATTGCTCAGCTCCGGTGACCAGACTGCCATATCTGCACTCACACACGCACTACACTCTCTCACTCTTTAATAAAGAATAATTGTTCGTATCTGCCCATGTCTGTGTCTGTCTCCTGGGTCCTGAAACATGTCAATTATCTTCTATTATCAGAATTCTTGCTACTTTGCTGCTGTATGTCTCTGCATATTAACATTAATCGCAACCAGCTGCACAAATGCCATATCTGCTGCCGTCTGTCTGTCACTGCAATACTCATCACGTGCAGTCCTATCTGTTACTATCTGCACCTACACTACTACATTGAACTGCAACTACAGGTATTACTCAACTGTCTGCGTATATGATTGCTGGGTTTTATCATCGTTAATCATTTATCTCAGTTTTGCACTATGGAAGGTCTGGATCTTTCTTGTTGCCATTTGCACCATGAGTTGCATTACTGTACATATTGTATATTAGACTGCTATTGTTGTTGTTTTCTTTTTCCCAGCTTTATTCCTTTTCTTTTTATACTGTGCACACCAATGAAGAGAGAGAAACCCCATTTCCATTCTCCCGTATGACCTGTACGTATAGTAGTATTGACAATAAAATCTTTGAATCTTGAAGTATAGCTTTATTATAGCTGTATTATACCATTTTACTGAGTGGAAATGCCTAAATCAGCGTGTCATTCATACTACATTGATGCTTATAGACATTCAAGTATGTTCCAGACAAACTAGCATGGTTTTTGGGACTTGTCTGTTTTTGCAAAAGAATGGCTTGTGGACTTATCTGTTTTTGAAAAAAAAAGGTACTAATTGCCAAAACGTAATGAGTTGATGTTTGATTTTTTTGCTTTATTATGTCTGAGATACTCATATTTCAAGTGACCATGTCTTAGAAGCTGATTTGGAAATGCTAACACCTGTAAACCTACAGATGACAGTGTTTTTTTCTCATTTTGAACACAACTGGACTTATCTGTTTTTGCAAAAGAACTGTTCATTTTGTTTCCTTACTGTACCGAAAATGAACCGAATCGTGACCTTAAACCCAAGGTATGTACTGAACCGTGATTTTAGGCATACCATTACACCCTATGTATGCATGTATGTATGTAGTATATACTGTATGTATGTATGCATCAATCGTTTCCTCAAGTATGTGTACTCCAATAACTTTATTTATTTTTTTTTTTTACAAAATTGTACATTTATGAGTAGTTTTACTGCAGGATACTTTTTACATCTTATTCAGTACATTACATACAAGATGAAAAACCTTATGTTGTGGTCTGGCTGCACACTGCTCTCTCTCACTAATCATCTCATTCCCCACAACTGTACTCACCACCTGCTGGCAATCATCACACCCTTCAAATAGCTTAAGTGTCCTCCTCTCATCAGGAGATCGTTAGACTACTTCCATGCCACCTCCCTACATATGTGCAGCCAGTCCTCTCCTCCAGCACATCTGAAAAGGAAGGTGCACATTACTTTTGATATTTTTTCCCCTCTTCTCTCCAGGGGTCTCATGTACAAAGGGTACTTCTGCACAAAAACATGGCGTAAGTCCTTTTCCACAGAAAATTTAAGATCTCTCAAGAATGAAATGACCGTGGAAATATACGCAGCTTCATGGCAACTTCATGGCTGATGTACGTACGTTTCTACTGTTATTGGTCCATTGGCGACACTTAGACGTGATGCTGGGAGACTGATAATGACTGATGAAATTATTGTACACACCAGAGACACAAGATGAACAAACACCCAAGTGTGCGCAATTAGATGAGTGGATATAAAAGCAAGAAGTGCTGAAAATGCCTCTAACAACAATGGCATTGGCATTATAAGAAGATATTGCAAATTGTACAGTGAGAAGAGAAAGGGTATTTAGAGACCGAAGATTTTCTGGTTCAAGATGATGACTGGTTGTCAGCTGGTTTAGGTTTCCATGGGCAGTCCTTGTGGAACTGTGCTCTGAGCTAGCACGACATGGCGAGAAGCCGTTACACTGCTCAGCTGCAACATGCCAACTTTATGCAGATGATGCAGTTATTTACACAGCTGCCAAGACTCCAGCACAGGCTGCAGATGTACTGTCTACAAGTATGGTTGATGTCCAAGAGTGGCTCCTCAAGAACCATCTATTGCTGAACCTTCAGAAAACAGTCTCAATGTGCTTTTCAATCAAAAAATGTAACCTGCAACATTTTAAAGTTAATATACATGATCATGACATCAGTTTAGCTACAGAATTCAAATACCTTGGCATTGTACTAGATCCTCAACTCAAATTTAATCTTCATATAAAGAAAATTTCAAAAACAGTAAAAAAAAATCTGAACTGCTTTAAATTAATTAGATATTACATACCTTACGAAGCAGCTGCACTGTATATGCATTCTATGGTTTTTTCTCATATATCATACTGTTTGACAGTCTGGGCTCAAGCAGCCCCTTCCACAATAAGACATATAGGTTCATTATATAATCAAACCCTAAAAATCTTGGACAAAAAGCCCATTAGGTGGCATCACTGTAATGTTTTAAAAAAATACAACCTATTGAGTTTTGAGAGCTTCATTGACCTCTGTCTTCTGAAATTAACGTTCAAATGTTTCCATAAATCAGCACCCGAGCCACTTGCTGGTTTCGTCCAAAGACAGGACAGCAGCAGAGCCACCAGGAGTTCTGTTAACAATAACTGTAAAATATTCCACCGCAGAACCACATTTGGACAAACAGCTTTCTCTATAAAGGGCAGTCACATCTGGAACACAATGCCAAATGAAATTAAAATAATAACGGACTTTAAAACATTCACTAAAAATGTTAAAAACTGGCTGAAAAATAAACAAGAATGTACTCATGTATGAATTATTTGTCTGCAAAGTGAGAGTGAATGAAGGGAAGGAATAAATGTGTTTGTTTATAGTGAGTGACGGAGGGAGGAAGGCCTGAAATAGGCAAATGTGAGTTATGTTATATGTGTTAAATGTGAGTCAGGCTGTTATATTTGTGTATTTATAATATTTATAATATTTATGTTAAATGTGAGTCAGGCTGTTATATTTGTGTATTTATAATATTTATAATTGTGTATTTATAATTTTTCTGCATTGATGTATGTGGTTATTGTGTATATTTTTTATCTTGATTCTTTTTTCTAAAGCCCATCCAGGGACAAGAGTTGCAAATTAGCTAATAGCTATACACTCTATGTGCAACACATCAGATTGATTGTCTTTGATTAATTGTCTATGTTTATTGCACTGTCCCTGTCAAATAAACTAATCTACTACTACTACTAAGCCGTGTGCTGCCCGTCCCAGTGCAGGTGCTGACAACACTGGGGTTCCTAGCTACAGGGGCATTTCAAAGGGACCTGGCAGACCAATCGGAAATTTCCCAATCGACCCTGAGCCAAGCTAAACCAGCTGTGTGGGATGGCATTATCCGTCTGTCACCCAGGTACATCATATTCCTATACAATGCAGTTGAACGGGCCAACATCAAAGCGTAATTTGCAGCGAGAGCCAGTTTTCCTAATGTCATCGGAGCTATTGGCTTCACACACATTGCTATAAAATCACCATCACAAGATGAATATGTGTATGTTGACAGGAAACATTTCCATTCTATCACTGTACAAATTATATGTGATGTGCAAATGCGACTAACGAACATTGTTACAAGGTGGCCTGGTTCAACGCACGATTCATTCATTCTAATAAACAACATTGTTGGGAACAAACTACAAGCTGGTGTGGTACACCCAAATAGGGCACCACATTTGGAAATAATACAGAGAGACTGTCATTTTATTTTTATTTTAAGAGTATCTAAATATATTTTGAGATTGTGGACGATCAATAATATTAACATTTGATATGTAGCCCTGTATAAATATTTAAGAGTAAGCAGCGGAACCTTAGGCACTGCAGTCGTTCCACCCCAGGTAAACAAATAGGGTGCACTTCCGGCCCCCCCTTTAGTACTATCTGGAGAAAGACACGAGTGGTCCTGTGTTCTGTCTTTCAAAGACTCTTTTTGTATTTTACAGGTCAGTATTTGGTTAAAAATGCCATAAATAAGAGCCTTAAGCTCCGTGTTATTTCTGTGTGTCGCGACGAGTAATACTGTGATGTTGGTGTGGCGTTTTGATAAGTTTTATACAAGTTCAGGCTGCAGTTGGCGCCGGAGATCAAAGGCGAGCCGCATCGCGGTAGCGGTTTCGCGCCAGTCAAATTTAGCTTTGGGAAAGACGGTTAGCTCACATAAAATGTTTTACTCAATACAAGTATATTGTGCTCCGTGTGAATGTAAAAGTCTCCTGATGCTAATTAATAGTCAGAGTGTGTCCTGTGTATATTTGCCTATTGTCAAGTTTGTAAAATAAGTTGTTAAGTCCAGGTCAGCTAATCTAAGTGCAATGTCTAAACTAGCCTAAGGTCATAGTTAAGTCCTATGTTTTGTCCTAATTAATGGGAGTCAGTCTAGTAATTGAAGGTCCTGTATAAGTAAATTGTGATTTGTGAAGTATGTAAATTTGAGATGTCAGATGTAGTGTAGTTTATGCACTGTGTGACTGAGGGAAAAAGAACATTATTTACAGTATGTAAAAGAAGATGACATATAAAGCACAAAATGTGATGCTGCCTGTAAATGAAAATGAAAATGAAATAAGAGTACTATCTGGAGAAAGACACGAGTGGTCCTGTGTTCTGTCTTTCAAAGACTCTTTTTGTATTTTACAGACCCAAGAGCAGACGCGAAGGATCACGTCTTTTCACGCTTTAAAACTATTTCTTTTTGTTATTGTGGTCACCTTCCCGGGACCCGTAACAAACTGTGGGGGCTCGTCCGGGATCTCTCCTCTACAGTCATCGAGGGAAGATCCAGTGATACCAGAACTACGAGACAACGGTTGCCAAGCTGCTACATCAGACACGTCAGTCAGTGGGTGTCCAAGGAGGAAGATCAAAGAGAAAGAAAGGATCTTCAACCAAAAGTGGAACTGCACTGCTGTCAAGAAGGTAAAACGCAGCCTAGTCACTGTACAAATAATACAACACTCGAACTACAGATAGCTAAAGTACCATGTCGACAGCACGAAAAGAACTGATATGGAGCATCAGAGGACGCTTGTTTGCCCTCTCAAGTAAGGATCTTTTCGAGCTAACAAAGAGCCTAGCAGCTGGAGACAAAGACACACAGTTCAGTGAAGACGATAATGAGAGCTGTATGGACTATGTCAATGCATATCTACGGTCCCCAACTCTGCTGAAACTTGAAGATGAGGGAATGAGTCAGTTGCTGATGTTGGATGACCTGCTCACTAAAGTGATACAAACGAGTGGCCCCACCACGCATTCAGCTGATCAGGCTGCAATACCAACCAAGTCAAGTCCTCATCCATCCAAGATGTTGCCAGATCCACCATCACCATCTGCTGTTCCACCAGGCACCCAAGTTAGTGTGAACGCAAACGCAGAGTCTGTAGAGGAACTGAGGAAAGCATATGAGACACTGGGAGAAAGACTAAGACTGTGTGAAGTTGTGACACTCCAACCACCTGTAGCACCCAGTCGTCAGAGCCACTCACAACCGCAGCCAAGGGAACAAGGAAGTCCAGAAAGGCATGTCACTCTCAAAGACCTTTCCTACCTGCCTCGGAGAGAATTCAAGGCTTTTGGAGGACAAATTGGAGACAACAGCTCTGAAATCAATTATAACAGTCTCATGAGACAGATCAATGAAGGATTAAAAGAAGGATTTTCTGAAGCAGAGGTCATGAGGGGGGTACTGAGAATTGTAAAGCCTGGCACGTTCAGGGACATGCTCATGCTCAAAGATGAACTGGTTCTTTCTGAACTTCAGGGCTTTCTCCGATCCCACCTTGGAGAGAAGGCAACAACAGAGATGTTCCAGGAGTTAATGTGCGCCCGACAAACTGAGCAGGAGTCCCCTCAGCAATTCCTATATCGCATGATTGGGCTCAAACAGAAACTCATCTTTCAGTCAAAACAAGCCACTGCAGACATCTCGTATGACCCAAGGACAATCCAGGAAGTGTTTCTGCACACAGTCTATCAAGGTCTGGGAGTGAAGTATGCAGACTTGCGGCAACGACTAAGACCTCTTACATCAAACAACAATGTAACAGATGAAGAGATTCTTAGTGAGGTCACAAAGATTATCAGTGATGAGAATGAGCACCAGCGAAGGTTAGGGCAAACCCCTCGTCAGAAGTCAGCACATAGCGCTGTGATTGCAACAAGGGACACGACAGCCAAAGACCAACAAGCCTCACAGACAATCAAACAACTCGCTGCACAAGTAGAGACTCTAACCAAGATGGTGGCAACTTTCATGGAACAGAAAGCTGTAAACTCCTCCCCTCAGCATTCTCAGCCTCCAGCTAACCAAAAGAAAACCTATCTCTGTCCGAAATGTACTGAACAAAGCTTACAGGAGTGCAGTCATTGCTTTGTATGCAGTGAGTCGGGACACAGAGCAGTCGGATGTCTGAAGCGACCCAAGAATCAGGGAAACGGGAATCGGTCTCTGTCAAGGGACAGCCAGAGATCGGTACAGAGCCAAAGTCCCAGCCAGTAAACTCTTCCTCTACCGAAGCTTCAACTCCGTGCCCCAGGCACCAGAGCAAGCAGCCGAGAAAGCAGGTCAAATGCAACAGAAGGAAAGGTCAGATTCCCTCCTGTCAGAGTGCCACCAAATACCAAGCTCCCCTTGTCGGTAAGAAAAGTCTGCTGAAATGTCTAATCGGTGGTTACCCTGCGACAGTGCTGTTTGACTCTGGCTCACAAGTGAGTATAGTTGACAGGCAATGGGTCAAAAAGCACATACCCAACACTGTGGTAAGACCACTCCAAGATCTGCTGAACGACGAGCTTGAGGTTTATGCAGTTAATGGCCAAGCAGTCCCATATGACGGATGGGTCGAGCTTACAGTCACTTTAGCGGGTCACGAAGATCCCAATCTCACTGCACAAGCGCCATTCCTAGTCAGTAAGCTGTCACTGAACCAACCACTAGTTGGAGCTAATGTGCTGGGAGCGATTATACAAGGCCAAGGGACAGATGAGGAAGCCAGTACAGTACTATATAGTCTACTGCGCAGAGCTCTTGGAATGGACGAAGACCAGGTAGTGGCCATGGTAAACTTCATTCAAGTGCCGCAAAGAACTGACTGTGATCCTGTTACACTCAGAGTCGGTAAAGACAACATGATTATCCCAGCTGGCAAAGCAGTACAAATATGTTGCAGGGTGCCCCAGAACTTTGACATCTCTGACCCTCTTGTACTTTACGAACCTGCTGAAGAGAACATTGCTTTGAGAAATTTGAGTGTGGGGGAAGGACTTTTGGAGATTAACAATTCCCAAAGACCTTTTGTAAAGGTCCCCATCTCCAACCATTCCAAACATGAAGTAATCCTGCCGAAAAGAACAGCCCTAGGCACCATCGAACATGTCGCCAAAGTCATTGAAACTGATACACTAGAGCCACCAGAAACCCAGCCCATACTGACATCAGCAACTACAGCAGAGGTACTAAGTAAGACCGCCCAAGGTGACTCTCCTGCCGAGCCTTGGTTGCCACCGGTCGATCTCAGTCATCTAAGCCCAGATCAGCAAAAGTCAGTCGAAAAGGTTCTGATGGAAGAGTGCGAGGCATTCTCTCGCGATAGCACTGATATTGGCTGTATCCCTTCTTTGCAAATGGAAATCAGACTCAAAGATGACACGCCAGTTCAGAGAGCTTACGCCTCCATCCCCAAGCCCCTGTATAGGGAAGTAAAAGAGTACATTCAGGAACTGATAGTGAAGGGATGGATCGTAAAGTCTCAGTCACCCTACGCAGCCCCAGTTATCTGTGTCAGGAAGAAGGACGGATCTTTACGTCTGTGTATTGATTACCGCCTCCTAAACAACAAAACAGTGCCCGACAGACACCCGCTTCCCCGGATCCAGGACCTCACCGACTCCCTCGGTGGTTACAGCTGGTTCTCGATCCTGGACCAGGGTAAAGCTTACCATCAAGGTTTCATCGCAGAGGGCTCAAGGTACCTGACTGCATTCACCACCCCGTGGGGTCTCTACGAATGGGTGAGAATACCCTTCGGGCTGTCCAACGCACCCGCAGCCTTTCAGCGGAGCATGGAAGAAATGCTGGACACGCTCCGTGATGAGTGCTGCATACCCTACCTTGATGATGTGCTCTGTTTTTCCAAGTCATTTAATGAACATGTCCAAGTGCTGAGGAAAGTTCTCCAAGCTTTGCAACGCCACGGGGCGAAGCTGAAGCCTGAGAAGTGTGAGTTGTTCCGCAGAGAGGTTCGGTATGTCGGTCGCCTGGTGTCAGAAGATGGAGTGAGGGTGGACCCCAAGGACATCGAAGCTGTGCAGGCACTCAAACACAGAAGGCCACAAATAGTTGGAGAAGTCAGACAACTTTTGGGGTTCCTGAGCTATTATCGGACGTATGTGCAGGACTTCTCGCGCATTGCCAAACCCCTGTACGACTTGCTCCAGGTAAAGTCTGACACACTGCCGTCCAAGCCATCCAAGGGCAGAGCAAAGTACCCACAGCAGTCTTCCCGAGCTCCAGTGAAATGGGACAAGGAACACCAAGAGACCCTTGAGCGCTTGATTGACATGTTGACCCAGCCACCTGTGTTAGCGTATCCTGACTTCACCCAGCCCTTCGTACTCCACACGGACGCGTCCCAGAAAGGCCTTGGCGCGGTCCTGTATCAAAACCAAGACAATAAGATGAGAGTGATTGGGTACGGGTCACGCACACTAACACCTGCCGAGCAAAACTACCACTTGCACAGTGGAAAACTAGAGTTTCTCGCCCTCAAGTGGGCAGTTTGCGACAAGTTCAGAGACTATCTCTATTATGCCCCAAGTTTCACAGTTTTTACGGACAATAACCCCTTGACGTATGTCCTCAGCACTGCAAAGCTCAACGCCGTAGGGCATCGTTGGGTGGGACAGCTCGCAGATTTCCACTTTGACATAAAATATCGCCCCGGAAAAACAAACATTGACGCTGATGTATTATCCCGTTGTCCACTCAACATTGAAGCCTTCATGCAAGAGTGTACAGGAGAACTGTCAGAGGAAGCCGTTGGTGCAGTATGGGAAGGGAGCAGAAGAGCCAAGCAAGGTGATGTAGCATGGATTGCAGCCCTCAGCCTTGCTTCACCAAGTTCACCCCTCAAGGAGCCACTGCATTTCATCGGCCACGATAAACTAGTCCAAGAACAGAGAGCAGATCCAGCCATCGGGAAAGTCATGGAGATGAAAGAAAAAGATATGACACCAACTGAAGACGACAAAGCCAAGCTTGACATAAGCACAAAGAGACTGTTGAGAGAGTGGAGTCGGATGCGCATTGAAAATGGCCTTCTCTATAGGAAAACCACAGAACGCAAGCAGCTAGTTCTGCCCGCTGTCTACAGACAAGTAGCTCTCACCCATCTCCATAACAACATGGGCCATGTCGGTGTGGAGAAAGTCTTGAGCTTAGCCCGTGAGCGATTCTACTGGCCTTTCATGAAGCGAGAGATCGAGGAGTATGTCACCAGGAAGTGCCCATGCATAAAACAGAAAAAGCCAGCAACGCATGAGAGAGCACCCATGGGCAGTATAACATCCAACTTCCCACTCGAGTTAGTATGCATCGATTTCCTGCACCTAGAGTCCTGTAAAGGCGGGTTTGAATACATCTTGGTGGTAGTCGACCATTTCACCAGGTTTGCACAAGCCTACCCCACCAAGAACAAGGCCGCAAAGACAGCAGCAGACCGCCTCTTCAATGATTTCATTCCAAGATTCGGCTACCCCTCCAAGCTTCATCACGATCAGGGTCGGGAATTTGAGAACGAGTTATTCAAGTCCCTCAGAGAGCTAGCAGGTGTTGGCCACTCAAGGACTTCTCCCTACCACCCCCAAGGTAACCCGGTCGAAAGGCTGAATCGGACCTTGTTGCAGATGCTACGTACATTGAGAGAGAAAGAGAAACTAAACTGGAAGGAACACTTACCTCACACCATCCATGCTTACAACTGCACTAAGCATGAGGCCACTGGTTTTTCTCCATACTTCCTGTTGTACGGCAGACATCCTCGCCTCCCAGTAGACCTTCTCTTTGGCCTCATGACAGAAGAAGACACAGAGACAGCCCATGGATACGCTCAGAAATGGAAAGGGAAAATGACAGAGGCGTACAGGATCGCAAGTGCAAACAGTCAACAGTCAAGCTCTAAAGGAAAGACAAACTATGACAAACGATGTAGAGGTGTAGTCCTGCAAGTAGGAGACAGAGTGCTTGTGCGGAACCTGGGTGAAAGAGGTGGACCTGGCAAGCTAAGGCCCTACTGGGAACAAACAGTCTACATCGTGAGGGAGCAGGTTGGAGACAACCCCGTCTACAAAGTAAGTCCAGAGACAGGAAGTCGTCCCATCCGTACCCTGCACAGAAACTTGCTTCTCCAAGTCAACGACTTACCAGTCGACATCGTTCAAAGTCCAGTTGCCAAGTCACAAAAGAGAAACAACAGACCTACCGATATAAGACAAAACACACTGGAAAAGTCAAACAGTCCTGAGGCGAGTGATTCGGAAGAAGACGAACCCCTCTATTGGTTTTGTGTTCCTAGACACCTGCAAGAAAGTCAACGTCCAGTTGACCAAGTCCAATGTGAGTCACAAAGAAGACGGGGAACAACACAGCAAAGACAAGTACAAGTTCCTATTCAACCTGAACAAGAAAGAGACAATATTACGGAAGAAGGACAAGAAATACAAAGGGAAAGCGAACAAAACGTGGACCAACTTCAACCAGACGACGACGGGGAAGTGCTTCATATCCACCAAGATGTTCCTGCTCCTAGTCCCGGACCTGCAGCTCATCCTGAGCTGGTGCCCAGTCCAGAGCCAGACCGTCGTCCTGAGTCACCACCACGTCTGAGGCAGTCCACCAGACAGAGACGACCCAACATGGTGTTCACCTATCCGTCCCTGGGCCAGCCAGCCTTCCAGACTCGTCCGTCGGTGAACACTGTCAGTGTCCAGCAGTCAACACCATATCCTTTTATGTGCTACCCTCCTTTCTATCCTCAACCTTTTTATCTTCCTTCTTTCACCTCTAACTACTTGCCATGTCAGTATGCTATTCCTTGCTATTAAACTAATCAGATCTTGGATAATACCTGAAGATGAAAAGAAAGACGTTCCAGAGACTTTTGAATAGAGACTTTAATAGTGTTGAGATTTTGATTTGTTACTGTTAAGTGTCAGGAGCCACTTTTGTTGTTGGGGAGCGTGTGGTACACCCAAATAGGGCACCACATTTGGAAATAATACAGAGAGACTGTCATTTTATTTTTATTTTAAGAGTATCTAAATATATTTTGAGATTGTGGACGATCAATAATATTAACATTTGATATGTAGCCCTGTATAAATATTTAAGAGTAAGCAGCGGAACCTTAGGCACTGCAGTCGTTCCACCCCAGGTAAACAAATAGGGTGCACTTCCGGCCCCCCCTTTAGTACTATCTGGAGAAAGACACGAGTGGTCCTGTGTTCTGTCTTTCAAAGACTCTTTTTGTATTTTACAGGTCAGTATTTGGTTAAAAATGCCATAAATAAGAGCCTTAAGCTCCGTGTTATTTCTGTGTGTCGCGACGAGTAATACTGTGATGTTGGTGTGGCGTTTTGATAAGTTTTATACAAGTTCAGGCTGCAGTTGGCGCCGGAGATCAAAGGCGAGCCGCATCGCGGTAGCGGTTTCGCGCCAGTCAAATTTAGCTTTGGGAAAGACGGTTAGCTCACATAAAATGTTTTACTCAATACAAGTATATTGTGCTCCGTGTGAATGTAAAAGTCTCCTGATGCTAATTAATAGTCAGAGTGTGTCCTGTGTATATTTGCCTATTGTCAAGTTTGTAAAATAAGTTGTTAAGTCCAGGTCAGCTAATCTAAGTGCAATGTCTAAACTAGCCTAAGGTCATAGTTAAGTCCTATGTTTTGTCCTAATTAATGGGAGTCAGTCTAGTAATTGAAGGTCCTGTATAAGTAAATTGTGATTTGTGAAGTATGTAAATTTGAGATGTCAGATGTAGTGTAGTTTATGCACTGTGTGACTGAGGGAAAAAGAACATTATTTACAGTATGTAAAAGAAGATGACATATAAAGCACAAAATGTGATGCTGCCTGTAAATGAAAATGAAAATGAAATAAGAGTACTATCTGGAGAAAGACACGAGTGGTCCTGTGTTCTGTCTTTCAAAGACTCTTTTTGTATTTTACAGACCCAAGAGCAGACGCGAAGGATCACGTCTTTTCACGCTTTAAAACTATTTCTTTTTGTTATTGTGGTCACCTTCCCGGGACCCGTAACACTGGCACTGTGCGGATGGGTGGCTTCTTGGTGAGTAAATCCATGTAATGGTCCTAAATAACCCACCTCATGTGCAAGGTGCCTGTGCGCTCCCAAATATCACCTTATCTTCAACGTTTCATTACAAGTCAGTGGTTGGAGTAAGTGACTTCCTTTTTTAGCTGCTTAAACTACAGTTTCACAGCATTCTACCAAGTCCCCAACTGCCTCTGTGTGTACAATAGTTATGTCAATAAACACATGCGTAAAGTTTGAAATGTAACAATGTCACCCTTTCCCTGACACATTTCATTCATTTACACTAGTAGAGTGTGTAATCTATCTAAGTTGTATATTGTGGGGACACTAGACACAGCGGGTGGACATTCTTCTCACACCCAGAAGCAGGAAGAGGGGCAGAACAATGGACTGTTATGTATGCGACCCCAGAGGATGGAGAGGACATCCGGGCGCCAGCTGATGTCATGCTAATGATATGTCTTGACTGATATCTATGACACCGTACGGGCAGCACGGTGGTGCAGTGGTTAGCACTGTTGCCTTACAGCTAGAAGGTTCCTGGTTCGAATCCCCAGGCTGGCAAGGGTTGGAACCTTTCTGTATGGAGTTTGCATGTTCTCCCTGTGCTGTGTGGGTTTACTCGGGGGGCTCCGGTTTCCTCCCACAATCCAAAGACATGTATGTTAGGTTAATTGGTTGTTCTAAATTGTCCCTAGATATCTGTTTCCTATAGGCCCTTAGAATAGAGGGTTAGCATTAGTGAAAGCGCTTTGAGTGGTCTTTGTGACTAGAAAAGCGCTATATAAGTGCAGGTTAGTTAGTTAGTTAGTATGAGATGACAATCACTATGCTAATGTGCCATGCATTCCCTCTGTCTGTATAACTGTATAAAAGAGCTTGTTATACATGCCTCAGCAATGCAGTAGCTCACTGAGCTACGAAGCGTGTTTCAGTATGTTGGAGGAAATAAAAACCTTGTAACCTTCCAGCTTGTTGCATCTCGCCTGTTCTATTACCTCCACATTGGTGACCCTGACGTGATGGTGCGTCTCTCGACTATGCCATTTTCTCCACATTGGTGACCTAACGGAGATGAACTATCTCTCCCTTACGCCGCACACCACATAGTGACCTGACGTGGGATGACTGTCTGCTCCCTTTCACCGCGCTGTGGATTCCAGAGTACCAGAGAGCGCCGCCTGCATCCTCTTCATCCACACCGGAGCGCGCTCGCTGGAGTGGGCAGCGCTGGGACCGAGACGCACCATGAACGGCGACACAAGCGAACCGAAGGAAACAGCCTGAATAGTGAAGATCATCGGCGCTGTCTGCAATGATTTTCATCAAGCTCCCCGGCCCTGACTCACCTCCCGACAGTGGACTTTCTGCGCACAGAAGCCCCGCGCGCACACCGCAGGATTACGAGGACAGCGCAACTTCCAGCTATGTGGTCACTGTGCCAGGCGCGCGCCACGCACCAGGGACAAACCGGCTCCACAGACTTATACATCGTCCTCCGCCACTGCACATGCCTGAGAAACACGGCCGATTGCCATCCTCGGAACCTTTAGGGCTGCTCACGCCCCTCAAGCAGACATGCAGCCCGCAAACGGGACTTTGTATGGGTTTCTCAGCCTCGGCGCACAACAGGAATTCAGCCAATTGCTTTCCCCGATGACTTTAGGGCTGCTCCCGCACCTAAAACCAAACCGCCAAGTCCCTCACACAGCTTCATTTTTTTTCCACAGCCGCTACGCATCCTTGGGGAATTTGGCTGTTTGCCTTCCCCACTTCCTCGCAGGACTGAGCCGCAAGAGGAGTCAGAGACTTAATTTTTTTTTCCACAGCTGCTGCGGATCACTGCCAGGTTTACCAGGAAAGTCCCTCACCATGGCGGATCCACACGCAATTTTTGCTCGGCCCAGACACTTTTGACGTCCCGGGCCGGCACTCACTTATTCCCATCCACCTCCCCCTCCTCCTCCACATCATTCTTCCCGCACCTCACTGCCTAAAGCCGGCCGATTGGCGGTTTATTCCATTATGCACGATGCGCACCGGCCCCGTGCGCCCACGATCCACGGCCGTTCAACGTGCTGGAACTCGGAGCGGAGCACACTGTCTTTTCCACCCCTCCCCCTTTCCCCCCACAGACTTGCATGCCCTCCAACACTCCTCACAAGCAGACAGTTTGACCGGAGCAGCAACCCCCCGCTGCAGCCTCCACTGGCGTTGACTTGAGCCCAAACAACAGGGGGGGTCACAGCCCTTTCTGGGTGTTCGGGGGGGGGGAGGCTGTGTGGAGACACTAGACACAGCGGATGGACATTCTTCTCACACCCAGAAGTAGGAAGAAGGGCAGAACAATGGACTGTTATGTATGCGTCCCCAGAGGACGGAGAGGACATCCGGGCGCCAGCTGATGTCATGCTAATGATATGTCTTCACTGATATGTATGAGATGACAATCACTATGCTAATGTGCCATGCATTCTTTCTGTCTGTATAACTGTATAAAAGAGCTTGTTATACATGCCTCAGCAACGCAGTAGCTCACCGAGCTACGAAGCATGTTTCATTATGTTGGAGGAAATAAAACCTTGTAACCTTCCAGCTCGTTGCATCTCGCCTGTTCTATTACCTCCACAATATAACTATAAAGGATGAGATGTGAATATTGGACATAAAATATGTACTTGTTGAATCTAATATGATCTGCTTTCAACTGACAGGTAGCCGTGGCTACCCACTAAATAGGTTCATATTGTCTTCTTTTTCATTACTGTTTTCCTTTATTCAACAAACTGATTCACCTGGCTGGTCACAAATCACAGTGATCAGCTGACGCTTCTGAGGACGACTGCAGACATCAGTGGAAACATGTTAAGGTCAAATAAACATCTCCTTCTCATCCCTGTCTGAAAAACGAAAACAGTAAACTAATCTTATTGGGCTGTAAGCAGGCTATTGAATTACCTGTATTCGGCGTTAATGCTGGAGGACAGGGTGCCAAAGAAAAGGTTTTTACGTGCCTCTACCTCATTCAGGAGCGCCTTCAACTCACAGTCCGTTAAATTCCATTAAATCCATTATTTTTGATCATGGATACAGGAGAATCAAACGTGCAGGGATTGTATATATCTATTTGCATATAATTGCATATTCAAATGGAGGCGTGTCAAGGGAGGATTCCAGTATTTCCTCATGTGCATTCAATTTCAAGTAGATTGGGCTGTACAACGGAAATGTGCTTGGATTCCTGCCTATGTGCTGTTTCATACATCTGGATTTTGTTTTTTGCTTACGGCGTTTTCTTGATTTAAACGCACATTATCTTTCAGTAGGAAATCCATGCAAGTCTTTGTACATGAGGCCCCAGGACTCCCAGGCAGATTGTGGATCTCCCCCTGTCTTCAAGCAGACTGGATCCTTTCTCTGTGGAGCCTTCAACCTGGACCCTTTCTACCCACGATCCTGTAAGTGCACTGATCGTTTCCCTAACCTGTTCTCCCTGTTTCCCCAATGCACCTCACTCTACTGCCTGAGGCCTTACCTGTTCTGGGACTCTCTAGTGCGGCGCCAAAGTCTCCAGCCATCCTGCTCACTGTTCAACTTCACCTCAGCACCTGTAAGCAAACAAGTAAATCATTATCATTAATCATCTCTGAAATATAACCATACTTACCCCTTGTCCTATCTCTCCTACTGCAGGGTTGCCAGACTCCTCACCACAGCTTTTCACCTTACTTTCAATAAAGATTATTGTTAACTACTACTTGTTCTCTCTGTTGCCTACTTTTGGGTCTGTTTTTGGTAAATCATGTCAGAACGATCTCCTCAGGAAGACTCTGCAGCTGCAACACGGGAAACCGCGGTGGCTCAGTTAGACACACTTGAACAGCGGGTAGATCATTTAATGCTGCAAATGCACTCAACAATCACTCAGCTCTTTCGAGTCACTGATTAGCTGGAACAGCTCTCACTCACTGTTAGCACAATCACTTCTGCACCTTCTCCAGCTCTGGCCCTGGCTTTTCCTTGTCTGGGTCACTCCGTGGCTGGTTCCACCCCCTGCTCGCTACAATGGGAGACTGGGAGAGGGTGGAGGGGTTTATCCTACAATGTAGTCTGGTTTTCCAGCACGTACCGGAAGATTTCCCCTCCAAGCATAGTAAAATCAGCTATGTGGTCAATCTGCTGGACAGTCGGGCACTCACCTACGCACGCACGGTTTTGCTGAGCCCAGAATACCCCGCATACACTTTCGACCGATTCACTGCCTTGTTTCTCAGAATTTTTGATCAGTCCGACCGTGACGGAAGCGCGTCAGCCCGGCTTTTAGATCTCCGCCAGGATAATTGGTCAGCCGCGGAGCACTCGGTTGACTTCCAGGTGCTTGTGGCTGAGGCGGGTTGGGACGACATTGCGTTAAGATTTGTTTTCATCAGTAGCCTTAGTTCCCAACTTCGAGTCAAGCTAGCCTGCCAGGATGAACCCGACTCCCTCAATGCATTGATCACGCTGGTAATTCACCCCGACAATGGCAACACGACACGCACGTGCATGATCACCTTCTTTGCTTCCTCAGTGGCCACGTGTATTCCAGCACTTCCTGCCCCGGCCATCTCAGACACTCCCGAGCCTATGATGCTGGGTCGATGTGGGCTCTCATTTGCGGAGTGGCGATGCCGTTCTGAGGGGGGCCTCTGTTTATATTGCCTGGAGGACGGTCATTCAGTAGAATCATGCCCCATTAAGCCAAAAGGGGAAGGCCTGTCTGGAAGGCCTGACTGTCCATTGCAGTAGGGGGACTGGAGGGCCTTCTATCCAAACACCCTCAAACCAAATTCACCCTTCCAGGTCTTCTCCAACTATCCTCACTCGAACACTCTGCTCATGCTTTAATAGATTCGGAAGCCAAGCAAAATTTCATGTCAGAGGGTCTGGCAATCCGACTCAAAATTCCCTGCTCCCCACTCCCGGTGCCCATTAAAGTGGTTGCATTATCCGGAAGGCCACTACTCACCATCACCCAAGTAACCAACCCACTATCCTTACCGGTCTCTGGCAACCACAGAGTATTTCATTCTTCATTCTCCCCTCATCCACTCCACCAATAGTTTTAGGGTATCCCTGGCTTCTTCTGCACAACCCCACCATTGATTGGCAGAGAAGCGCTATTACATCCCGGGACACCCCCTGCTACTCTGCCTGCCTGCAGTCTGCTGCCTGCTCTCCCTCAGTCACTCTATTGCCCCCTGCTGTTGACCCACCAGACCAAACTAATGTACCTTCTGAATATCATGACCTAGCCCCCGTCTTCAAGGCCAGGGCTTTCTTCACCTCATAGATCATACGACTCCACCATTGAGCTCCAGCAAGGGGCACACATTACTACCAGCAGGCTTTATAGCCTCTCTGGCCCAGAGAGAGAGGCCATGGACAAATAGATCAATGAGTCACTCCATGCCGGCCTCATTCGACCTTCCTCCTTTGCCGTCAGGGCCGGGTTCTTCTTCATCAAGAAAAAGAATGGTTCCCTCCATTGACTATTGGCAGCTCAACGACATTATCATAAAAGACAGGTATGCCATCCTACTCATTAACTCAGTGTTTGATCTCCTGCAGGGTGCCACCATCTTTACCAAGCTGGATCTGAGGAACGCCTAACAACTGGTCAGAATCTGCGAAGGTGACGAGTGGAAGACAGGATTCCATACTCCCATCGGTCACTTTGAGTACACGGTAATGCCCTTTGGCTTAACCAGTGCCACTGCAGTTTTTCAACGGCTAATTAATCAGGTGCTCAGAGACTTCCTACATACATTCGTCTTTGTATACCTTGATGATATTCTGATTTTCTCCTATTCCCTAGCGGAACACCAAATCCATGTCCGCACCATCCTCCAACGCCTGCTGGAGAATCAGCTGTATGTCAAGGAGGAGAAGTGTGAGTTCCACACCCCCACCACCATGTTTCTGGGATTCATCATTGCTGAAGGACAGCTCCAGCTGGACCCACAGAAGGATAAGGCTATCCTCAACTGGCCCACTCTGTCATCCCGCAAACGGCTTCAGCAGTTCCTTGGATTTGCCAATTTTTACTGCCACTCCATTCACAATTACAGCACTGTAGCCCTGCCTCTCACCGGCCTCACATCTTCTAAGACCCCCTTCCGTTGGTCCAAGGAGGCGGAGGAGGCCTTTTCCCAACTGAAGGCGAGGGTCATCGACATACCCATCCTGGCGCAGGTCAATCCCGACCATCAGTCTATTGTAGAGGTGGATGCTTCTGACTCAGGAGTAGGGGTGGTCCTGTCCCAGAGGTTGGCTACCGACGACAAGCTCCACCCCTGTGTCTATTTCTCTTGGCGCCTGAGCCCTGCCGAGAGGAACTACGATGTCAGTGACCAGGAGCTACTGGCGGTGCAGCTGGCATTGGAGAAGTGGCACCACCGGTTGGTAGATTCCACCTTACTTCTTGTGTGGAATGATCACGAAAACTTGGAGTATCTCTGGACAGCCAAGTGACTCAACTCCTGGCAAGCCAGGGGGGCTCTCTTCTTTGAGCGTTTCGAGTTCACCATCACCTACAAACCTGGCTCTCATAACACCAAGCTCGATGCTCTCTCCAGGCAATTTTCCATGGAGCCCGCCAATGCCCACTTGGAGACCATTGTTCCGGCGGAATGTGTGGTTGGTGTACTCTCGTGGGGAATCGAGCAGAAGGTATGGGAGGCCCAAAAAAACGAACCTGATGGGGGAATGGAGGGGGTGTCCAGATGGTCGGTTGTTCATACCATCATTGCTCAGAGGAGAGGTGTTACGGCCTGGAACATGAGTGTTCCTTTTTATAGCCCTGTTGTATAGGGCATGTAGAGATGTGTATTCTGCTTTTCCCTCTCTCCAGGCATGTGAGTCCAGCAGGTGTATGACATTGGCAATCACACAGGTGTCCCACCTTACCAATCAGGCTGGGATCCTTAAATACTGGAGGAGAGCTGAAGAGTAGGCTGCTGTTGCTGCTGTAAGCTGCTGCTGCTGCACCCCCTTCTGTGTCTGGTTTTGCCAGTGGTGTGATTGTTACCTCCGCCGAGGAGGTTATGTTTTCATCGGCGTTGGTTTGTCTGTCTGTCTGTCTGTCTGTTTGTTTGTTAGCAAGATAACTGAAAAAGTTATGGACGGATTTTCATGAAATTTTCACAGATTGTCAGAAATGGGGTATCCTACAGATGATTACATTTTGGTGGTGATCCGGATCACTGTCCAGAAGAAAACCGTCATTACGGAAAATGCCATTTTCGTGAATAACTACTGAACCACTAATCCTATCATTCTGAATCCAGTTGCTAGTCATATGTCTTCACGGTCAAGGAATCTGAAAACGTACACACAAACACTGTATGGGGGGAACTGTGGCGCTAAACCGCCATTACGGAAAATGCCATTTTCGTCAATAACTACTGAACCACTAATCCTATCATTGTGAATCCAATTGCTAGTCATATGTTTTCATGGTCAAGGAATCTGAAAACGTACACACAAACACTGTATGGGGGGAACTGTGGCGCTTGGCGGAGGTCTGCGCTCTCCGAGTGCTTTTCTAGTATACTGATGACTGCAGAAGTAATAATCCAGGCATAAGATATATTAAATGCTCTGACGACACTGTGATCATGGATACCACCAACTCAGAGGGACAGTTACAGATTGAGATGAATACGCTTACAGAGTGGTACAGGAGGAATTGTCTTGATTTGAATATTTTCCAAACCAAAGAATTTGTGATTGACTTTTGGAAGAAACCTCCTAACATTCCTACTCTGTCAATTAATAATGAAACAATTGAAAAGGTTGAGACATACAAATATTTAGGAACAGTAGTTGACCACAAACTCACTTTTCAGCCAAACTGTCAAACTATTTTCTCCAAATGTCAGCAGTGTCTCTTCTTTCTCAGGAATCTTTGTAGATTGAAAGTTCACCATTCTGTACTGTCTGCTTTTTCTGTGTTTTGTTGAATCAGTTTTAACCTTTAACATCACTGCTTGGTTTGGATCACTGTCTAATATTCACTGTAAGCCATTGCACAAGATTATATCACTGAGCAATAAAATAATTGGTCAACAACAGTAAACCCTGACTGGCATCTACAACAGAAGGACAAAATCGAAAGGTGCTCCAATAGCTTCAGACACCACACGTTACACAGTCAGTACAGTCTCTTGCCTTTCGGTCAGAGATATAGATCACCTATTTTCAGGACTAAAGGTGGATTCACACTACAACGTTTGGACCGACTTTTACTGACGTTTTGGCAAACGTCTGGCTCTGCTGGCAAAAGTCAGTGATAGTTGGTGTTTGTTGGCAAACGCTGGCCAAAGTGGTGTTCTTTGAAAATTTTCAGCCTGCTGAAAATTTGTCAACATTTGGAAATACACGTTGGTGAAAGTTGTGCTTAGTTTGTAAAAGTTCCTAAGCACTGGGCTAAGTTATGCAGAGTTTACCCAAGTCAGCCTAATTACCTCCGCCAAGGAGGTAATGTTTTTGCCGGGGTTTGTCTGTCTGTTTGTCTGTCTGTCTGTTGGTTAGCAAGATAAATCAAAAAGTTTGGGACGGATTTCGATGAAACTTTCAGGTGTTGTTGGAAATGGTACAAGGAAGAACTGATTAAATTTTGGTGGTGATCCGGATCACCGTCCAGAAGAAAACCGCCATTAAGGAAAATGCCATTTTCGTGAATAACTACTGAACCACTAATCCTATCATTGTCAATCCAATTGCTAATCATACGTTTTCATGGTCAAGGAATCTGAAAACATACACACAAACACTGTATGGGGGGAACTGTGGCCACCATTACGGAAAATGCCATTTTCCTGAGTAACTACTGAACCACTAATCCTATCATTGTCAATCCAATTGCTAGTCATATGTTCTCATGGTCAAGGAATCTGAAAACGTACACACAAACACTGTATGGGGGGAACTGTGGCCGCCATTACGGAAAATGCCATTTTCCTGAATAACTACTGAACCACTAATCCTATCATTGTCAATCCAATTGCTAATCATATGTTTTCGTGGTCAAGGAATCTGAAAACGTACACACAAACACTGTATGGGGGGAACTGTGGCCGCCATTACGGAAAATGTCATTTTCGTGAATAACTACTGAACCACTAATCATATCATTGTCAATCAAATTGCTAGTCATATGTTTTCATGGTCAAGGAATCTGAAAACGTACACACAAACACTGTATGGTGGGAACTGTGGTGCTTGGCGGAGGTCTGCGCTCTCCAAGTGCTTTTCTAGTTTAAAGCTGGGTTCACACTATAGTGTTTTTGACCCACTTTTACAGATACAGAGAGTATTTGTTACCTCCGCTAAGGAGGTTATGTTTTCATTGGCGTTAGTTTGTCTGTCTGTCTGTTTGTTTGTCTATCTGTCTATTTGTTCGTTAGCAAGATAACTCAAAAAGTTATGGACGGATTTTCATGAAATTTTCACAGATTGTCAGAAATGGGGTATCCTACAGATGATTAGATTTTGGTGGTGATCTGGATCACCGTCCACAAGAAAACCGCCATTATGCAAAATGCCATTTTCGTGAATAACTACTGAACCACTAATCCTATCATTGTCAATCCAATTGCTTGTCATATGTTTTCATGGTCAAGGAATCTGAAAACGTACACACAAACACTGTATGGGGGGAACTGTGGCGCTTGGCCGAGGTCTGCGCTCTCCGAGTGCTTTTCTAGTTTACTGTGCTGATCAGCTCTTCCTTTTTAAAAATGCTTGCCCTTTGTTTGGGACCTTTATTTTTTCTTCTGTTACAATTTTTGTGTTAATTTAATCAATAAACCTTTTTATTGAACTACTGAAGTTAGCTTTCCGTATTTATTTATGTTGCTTCCCTAACCCCCTAGACTTAGGGACATAACAAGAGGTTATTCCCTGGCTGCACACTGCCTGGTTCACCTGCAACCCAGGGGTAGCCAGAACCCTCTCCCATCTAAAATGCACCTTCTGGTGGCCAGCCAAGGATAGAGACGTCCAAGAATACATCAAAGCATGCATCCAGTGCTCCACGGGGAAATCCCCCACCACCCCTCCAGCTGGGTTGCTCCAACCCCTTCCTATTCCTGGTCACCCCTAGTCATATATAGTGATGGATTTCACTACTGGTCTGCCTCTGTCCAATGGTCATACTGCCATTTTGACTATTGTTGACAGGTTTTCCAAACCTGCTCGCTTCATTCCCTTCCATAAACTGCCATTGGCGAAGGAGACAGCACACCTGATAACGATGCATGTGATAAGGCTGCATGACATACCATCTGACATTGTCTCTGACCAGGGTCTCCAATTTTGCTCACAGGTCTGGTGTGCCTTTTGCAAGGCCATGGGATACACCGTCATCCCCAGTCAAATGGCCAGTGCGAATGAGCCAACCAGGAGCTGGAGGCAGCCCTACGTTGTCATCTCCATCAACCCCTCCTCATGGAGCACCAACCTCCCCTGGGTAGAGTATGCCCATAACTCTGCCACCTCTGCCGCCACAGGCTACTCACTCTTTGAAGCTTCATTGGGCTACAACCTTCCACTCCTTCTCATCGCTGAGGCTGACGTTGCGGTGCCCTCCATCCTTCACCACATCTGGAGGTGTCACTGTGTTTGGACGGCTATCAAGGTGGCACTCCTATGGACGGCAGACCAGAACGCCAGATGGACCGATTGGTGGAGGAGTGCGGCATCCACTTACATGGTCAGACAGAAAGTATAGCTTTCCACCAACAACATCCCAGTCAAAACTGATTCCAAGAAACTGTTTCCTCGGTACATTGGTCCATTCCCCATCTCTCAAATAATCAGCCTCTCTTCTGTTCGACTCAAGCTCCCTCCCTCTCTCCGCATCCACCTGTCTTTTCATGTTTCTCATTTAAAACTTGTCTCCACCAGCCCACTGTGCTCTCCATCCAAGCCGCCTCCTCCCCTGAGAATGATCGACGGCAGCCTAGTTTACACCATCAACAGGATCATGGACGCTCATCATCGGGATTGTGGGGTCCACTTCCTGACTGACTGCAAGGGCTACGGGCTGGAGGAACGGCTCTGGATTTCCAGGTCCTTTGTTGAGGACCTGGACATCAAAATGTTCACCCATATTCTCAATAGAACAGTTTATGCTGTAATTATTTTCAAATGAAAACTGTCATGGTTAATAATGACTGAAAATGAACAAAGCAACACTCTCCTCTGTGTTGCAGAGCAATTTCAAAACTATAAAGTTACATAGTGCTGTGTGAGAGAAATAGATTGAATGACACTGATGTGTTTTTACTCTGCTGTTTTTACTGAATTATGCATTTCAACATTTTACAGAAAGTATATAGTATTCCAATATACTGTATATAGTACAGTGCACATTTTTTTGGTTACCGACCTATTCTCCTTACAATATGTTTGGATAATAGCGGATACAGTGATTCTCCCAGAATTTGGTTGCACCCTCCAACCAACCTCAGCCACTGTAAGACCATGATTTATAACAGGTTAACAACTGTGGCCCTAATTTCATTGGGAACAGGCATATGTACGTGGCTCAGCTTCCTCTTATTCTTTTTCTGGGCTGTTGACCATGCTCATTCTCTTGACGTCCTTCCATTTTTGTATCAGAAATGGTAACTGCTCTGTGAAGCTTTACAATGTATCCGGAAAGTATTCACAGTGCTTCACTTTTTCCACATTTTGTAATGTTACAGCCTTATTCCAAAATGGAATAAATTCATTTTTTCCCCACAAAATTCTATACACAACACCCCATAATGACAACATGAAAAAAGTTTTTTTTTTGAGATTCTTACAAATTTATTAAAAATAAAAAACTAAGAAATCACACGTACACAAGTATTCACAGCCTTTGCTCAATACTTTGTTGATGCACCTTTGACAGCAATTACAGCCTCAAGTCTTTTTGAATATGATGCCACAAGCTTGGCACACCTATCTTTGGGCAGTTTCGCCCATTCCTCTTTGCAGCACCTCTCAAGCTCTATCAGGTTGGATGGGAAGCGTTGGTGCACAGCCATTTTCAGATCTCTCCAGAGATGTTCAATTGGATTGAAGTCTGGGCTCTGGCTGGGCCACTCAAGGACATTCACAGAGCTGTCCTGAAGCCACTCCTTTGATATCTTGACTGTGTGCTTAGGGCCGTCCTGTTGAAAGATGAACCGTTGCCCCAGTCAGAGGTCAAGAGCGCTCTGGAGAAGGTTTTCAACCAGGATGTCTCTGTACATTGCTGCAGTCACCTTTCCCTCTATCCTGACTAGTCTCCCAGGTCCTGCCGCTGACAAACATCCCCACAGCATGATGCTGCCAATACCATGCTTCATTGTAGGGGTAGTATTGTCCTGGTGATGAGCGGTTTCCTCCAAACATGACGCCTGATGAGACAAAGATGAGACAAAGATGGTCTGATGAGACAAAGAGTTCGATTTTTGTCTCACCAGACCGGAGAATTTTGTTTGTCATGGTCTGAGAGTCCTTCAGGTGCCTTTTGGCAAACTCCAGGCGGGCTGCCATGTGCCTTTTACTAAGGAGTGGCTTCTGTCTGGCCACTCTACCATACAGGCCTGATTGGTGGATTGCTGCAGAGATGGTTGTCCTTCTGGAACATTCTTCTTTCTCTACAGAGGAATGCTAGAGCTCTGACAGAGTGACCATCGGGTTCTTGGTCACCTCCCTGACCAAGGCCATTCTTCCCTGATTGCTCAGTTTAGACAGCCAGCCAGCTCTAGGAAGAGTCCTGGTGGTTCCGAACTTCTTCCATTTACGGATGATGGAGGCCATTGTGCTCATTGGGACCTTCAAAGCAGCAGAAATTTTTCTTTACCCTTCTCCAGATTTGCACCTCGAGACAATCCTGTCTCGGAGGTCTACAGACAATTCCTTTGACTTCATGCTTGGCTTGTGCTCTGGCATGCACTGTCAACTGTGGGACCTTATATAGACAGGTGTGGGCCTTTGCAAATCATGTCCAATCAACTGAATTTACCACAGGTGGACTCCAGTGAAGCTGTAGAAACATCTCAAGGATGATCAGTGGAAAGAGGATGCACCTGAGCTCAATTTTGCGCTTCATGGCAAAAACTGTAAATACTTATGTCCATGTGATTTCTTAGTTTTTTATTTATTTTTCCCCCTTATCCTGTTAGGCAGCTAAGTGAGCAGAACAGAAATCTACTACCCTCATTGTGCGGAACAGATTTACTTTGCCCAAAGGAGCTTTATACAGTACATATACGTACAGTATATGTACTGTATATTGTTGTAAACTCCTCTAGTAATGACTTTTAATACTTTACTTAAATTATTTTACCCATGAAGGACCTGACAGGAGGGTAATGGGGAAAGGAGGCGTGGGGAGGGGGAAAAAAGGGAGAGGAACACACAAAGAAGACAAACAAACCAATGACTAAAACAAACAGAAGCAGACTTCCTCTTTCACTGAAGAGGTCTCAATACGAGTCTGGTATCCGCACCTGTTAAAGGAGAGACATATGTGTGTGTGCATCTGTGTGTGTGTGTATGAGAGCGCACACAAAATAAATGTGTGCATGTGAGTGGCTTGTCAGGAAACATACAAAGAGGGCAGCCAGTCGCAGCCCCCCCCCCCCACCGGAAACCAAGAGCAAGCAGTACAACACCACCAACCCCCACAGAGCACAAATATCCAAGGCTAACAAGCCGCAGGAGAGCCAGGCATCCACCCCAGGAGGGACGGCTGAGGGAGGTTGGGCTGCTAGGCAGCCGGCGCGGCGGGCCCACGCCCCTGGACTGGCCAACCCCCCCGCCCCCTCCAACAGGGCCAACGTCAGCCCCTGGGCCCCCGGCGCCGGGAGGCCAGCGCCCTGATCCTGACCCTCACAAACTGGCTCAGGAGGTCACCCACTGCCCCCAGATCCCAACCCAGGGTGAGGGCCGCCAGGCCGAACAGCCCAGGACCCGCCAGCGTCGTGCCCCAGTGCTTCCAACACCACAAGCATGATGGAACAACCACTCCCACACATCTTGCACACACAAACATACACAACAACAATAATCACAAAAATGAACAATGGGCCAGACCCATACTGTGCCCCACATGCCAAGTGACACCCCCGAGCACCCACCGCAAGCCCACCAACCACCTCAGACACACATCGACAATGGCAGGCCGCCCCGCAGCCACCGCAGAGCAAACCGATGGCAACACAGTAGCCAACCCGCACCAATGCCGCCCCCCCTCCACAAACCTGGAGCCAAGGACACCGGAAGCAATGCAACAAAGTGCCCCACCCCGTGACACAAAGACAGGGCGACCGAGAAAAGCAGGCCCCAAACCGTCAACCCTCAGGCCACCAGACGGCCCGCCCCACCCCCACCACCCAACAAGGTCCCCCCCAACACACACACATCTTCCACCCCCGCACGTCCGCCCACAGGTACCTGCACAAACAAACAAACAAACAAACACTCACATCACACATGCCCACCTACACCCTCACACAACACACACATACCCACACTCACGCACACCTGCACACATGCATGCGCACACACACTCACACATGTACACACACATGCACACTCACACCCGGAGGAGCGGGGGGGGGGGGGACCCCCAGGACCCCCGGGACACAGGCAACAGTCCCAGAGCGCTACCAGGGCCCTGGGGAGGGCATGACTCCGCCGCGTAACGACGCGCCTGGGCCAGTCCGCACCACCGGCTCATACCTGACCCCGACCCGGAGGGAGAATGCTCTCCAGCACCAGGGGCCCAGGGCCAGACCCAGCCCCACCCAGGAGGCAAGGCCAATTGCCCCCCCCCCCCCCCCCCCCCCCACACACACCCCCAGGCCAGACACACAGCCACCTCGGAACAGGCTCCCTAGACACAGGCCCCAGTGGATCACAGAAAACCCCTCGTGGTCAGGGTGCAGCCAGTCAGTAGAGGCGCCAAGGAGAGTGAGCCACCGCCCGCCACCCCTCAGGTTATAGAATTAATAAGTGGGGACCAGTGAGAATTGAATTCAGCCAGTTGGTTATTTGAGGAGGCAGACATTCTCTCTAGGCTAATATAATCTGATAGTAAGTTATTATAGTGAGTTATACGCAAATTATTTCTTGATTTCCTGTTCATGAGGATAGTTTTCTTTGCGATGCATAAGGCAGTGAGAACCATGTGACATCCTTGCTTCTATATTTATTTCACTTAAATCACCTAATATGCAAAGTGTGGGTGAGGATGGAATACAATACCCAAGCCATGCCAATAAGTCTTCACGTCTTCTGCCAGAACTTTTGGACTGGTGCACAGGACCACATAGCATGCATATAACTATCCGGGACGTTGCTGGTGCAGTGGGAGCAGATATTTGTGTGACTCAGGCCCATTTTGAACATCCTTTGTCCTGTTTAATGAGTTCTATGTAGAATTTTATACTGTAGGAGTTGTAAATTAGAGTTTTAAATCATCTTAAAAGTATTTTAACATATTTGTGTGCAGAAGCTTTCATCTTTATTGATTGATAGGTCTGTCTCTCATTTTGATTTTGGAAGAGATACTGACTCATCCAGTTTTGACAATAGTCTATGTATTTTCGATATCAATTTAGGGGAACGGAAATTTAGAAACTCTGTCATCTTAACTGGTACCTCTAAATCTGTCTGATTAAAATTGAATCTTGCTTTTATTATGGATTTAAGCTGTTGGTATTCAAGAAACTTTTTATCACTAATGTCATACCTTGACAGTAGTTCCTGAAATTGGATAAAGTTTCCACCTCAAATAAGATGTTCTAAGTTTTTTTTTATTCCCTTCCATGACATTGTGGAAAATTTAACATCCTCTTTTGTTGCAGGATATCAGGATTATTTCAAATGGCCTGAGTTTGCAAGGGACAAGTGAAGACCCCGCTATTTTTAAAAATTTCCACCAGGCTTTCAGAGAGGAGCAAATGTTAATGCTTTTAAAACAGTTATGGCATTTGATACAGGGACTCATGGAAGGTAAGTCAGAGATTTCTAGCCACCCACAGAGAGCCTGTTGATTTTGTCCATTTAGAAACAAACTGCAGTCTATTGGCTAAGAAGTAATTAAAAAAATTTTGGTAAATCTAAAACTCCACACTCTTGCCTTTTGAAGAGTTTTAAGCTGATCCGTGATGGTTTATCCTTCTATAAAAATTTACTTATATTTGAGTCTAGAGACTTAAACCAGGCCATAGATGGTTGGGTAGGAATCACTGAAAATAAATAGTTGATTTTATGAAGGACCATCATTTTAATGGTTGCGACTCTTCCCATTAGTGACATAGGTAATGTCCTCCAATGTGCAAGGTTGTCTTGTATTGTTTTTAGAAGGGGAATGTGATTCAGCTGCAGTAACTCTGAGAGCCTGGGGGAAATATCTATTCCTAAATATTTAATATTACCTGATTGTATTGGAATAGTGGATATATTTGAAAAATTACAATTTATAGGTAAGACTGTTGATTTACAGCAGTTAACAGAGTAGTCTAGTGATGAAACTTTATCAACGAGTGCCACTGTCTGAAAAAGAGATCTTTGTGAGTTTTCAAGGAATATCAAAACATCATCAGCATAAAGACTTCTCTTGTGTTCTTTTTCTCCGGTTTGGATACCTCTAATATCAACATTTTGTCATATGGCTGCTGTTAATGGTTTGATAAAGATGGCAAAAAGTGAGGGAGAGAGTGGACAACCCTGCCTGTTGCCTCTCTGGGGAATAAAGCTTCAAGAAGTTTGATCATTTGTTCGGACAGATGCAGTTAGAGAGCTGTATAGTGTTTTAATCCAGTTTTTAAAAGATGAATCAAGCCCATCCAACCATCCATCCATCTTCTACCGCTTTTCCGGAGGTCCGGGTCGCGGAGGCAGCAGTTCAAGCAGAGAAGCCCAGACTTCCCTCTCCCCAGCCACCTGCTCCAGCTCTTCAGAGGGGATACCAAGGCGTTCCCAGACCAGCTGGGAGACATAGTCTCTCCACCGAGTTCTGGGTCTGCCCCGAGGTCTCCTCCCAGTGGGACGTACCTGAAACACCTCAAGTGGGAGGCGTCCAGGAGGCATCCTAATCAGATGCCCATACCACCTCAACTGACTCCTTTCAATGTGGAGGAGCAGCGGTTCTACTCTGAGCCTCTCCCAGATGACTGAGCTCCTCACCCTATCTCTGAGGGTGAGTCCAGCAATCCTACGGAGAAAGCTCATTTCCGCCGCTTGTATCCGCGATCTCGTTCTTTCGGTCATTACCCAAAGCTCGTGACCATAGGTGAGAGTAGGAACGTAGATTGACTGGTAAATCGACAGCTTTGCCTTAGAACTAAGCTCCCTCTTCACCACAACAGACCGGTACAACGTCCGCATCACTGCAGATGCTGCTCCGATCCGTCTGTCGATCTCTCGCTCCATTTTCCCCTCACTCGTGAACAAGACCCCAAGATACTTAAACTCCTCCACTTGGGGCAGGAGCCTGTCCCCAACCCGGAGAGGACAATCCACCTTTTTCCGGCTGAGGACCATGGACTCGGACTTGGAGGTGCTGATTCTCATCCCAGCCGCTTCACACTCAGCGGAAAACCGTCCCGGCAAGAGCTGTGGGTCATTACTGGATGAAGCCAACAGGACAACATCATCTGCAAACAACAGAGATGAGATCCTGTGGTCACCAAGCATGACACCCTCCATTCCCTGGCTGAGCCTAGAAATCCTGTCCATAAAAATTATGAACAGGATCGGTGACAAAGGGCAGCCCTGGCGGAGTCCAACTCTCACTGGGAATGACTCCGACCGAGTGCTGGCAATACGAACCAAACTCTCACAACGGTCGTACAGAGACCGCATAGCTCGTAACAACAAGCCCGATACCCCATACTCCCGAAGCACCCCCCACAAAAATCCACGAGGGACGTGGTCAAATGCCTTCTCCAAGTCCACAAAACACATGTAAACTGGTTGGGCAAACTCCCACGAACCCTCAAGAATTCTCGAGAGGGTAAAGAGCTGGTCCGATGTGCCACGGCCAGAACGAAAACCACATTGCTCCTCCTGAATTCGAGGTTCGACCAACGGCCGGACTCTCCTCTCCAGTACCTTGGCATAGACCTTCCCAGGGAGGCTGAGGAGTGTGATCCCTCTAAAGTTGGAGCACACCCTCCGGTCCCCTTTTTTGAAGAGAGGAACCACCACCCCGGTTTGCCATGCCAAAGGCACTGCCCCCGACCTCCACGCAATGTTGCAGAGGCATGTCAACCATGACAACCCAACAACATCCAGGGCCTTGAGGTACTCAGGGTGAATCTCGTCCACCCCCGGGGCCCGGCCACCAAGGAGATCTTTAACCACCTTGGCGACCTCAGCCCCTGTGATAGGCGAGTCATCCCCCTCGTCCCCAAATCCTGCTTCCTCTGTGGAAGGCGTATCAGTGGGATTGAGGAGATCCTCGAAGTATTCCTTCCACCGCCCGACGATATCCCCAGTTGAAGTCAACAGTGTCCCATCCGCACCATACACAGTGTGGATGGGGAGCTGCTTTCCCCTCCTGAGCCGCCGAACAGTTTGCCAGAATCTCTTTGAAGCCGACCGAAAGTCTTGTTCCATGGCCTCACCGAACTCCTCCCATACCCGCGTTTTTGCTTCAGCAACCACCCGAGCTGCACTCCGCTTGGCCTGCCGGTACACCTCAGCTGCTTCGGGAGTCCCACAAGCCAACCAAGCCTGATAGGACTCCTTCTTCAGCTTAATGGCCCCCCTCACCACTGGTGTCCACCACTTGGTTCGGGGGTTGCCACCACGAGATGCACCGACCACCTTGCGGCCGCAGCTCTGGGCCGCCGCTTCAACAACAGAGGTGGAGAACATGGCCCATTCAGACTCCATGCCATTCAGACTTCAGATTCAGACTTCATGGAGTCTGAATCAAGCCCAAACTTTTTTAACAGCATAAAAAGAAATTTCCAATTAACACGGTCAAAGGCTTTCTCTGCATCCAGAGATAAAATTGTGGTTTCTAAGTTATTAATCTTACAGTAGTCTATTAAATTAAATAGCCTGCATGTATTATTAGCCGAGTGCCTACCCTTGATGAAACCTGTTTGATCTGGGTGTATAATAAATGGAATTATCCTTCCCAGTGTTTTGGCGAGAGCTTTGCAAATTATTTTAAGATTGACATTCATAAGTGAGATGGGTTGGTAGCTGGATGGAAGCATCGGGGTTTTTTGGGGTTTAAGGAGCAGGATCATGCTAGCCAAGTTCATATTTGGAGGGATTACATTATCTTCTTTAATTTGGTTCACCATTTTAAAGAAAGTAGGTGCCATTACAGGCCAGAATTCTTTGTACAATTCTACTGGAAAACCATCTGGTCCCGGAGCTTTGTTGTTTGGGATGTGCTTAAGTGCCTTCTGGAGTTCAGACATTAGAAGAGGTGCATCCTGTAATCTGTTTATTATTTAATCGTGGTAAATTAACATTGTCCAGAAATTCATTTATCTCTGAATCAGATGGATTAATTTGAGATGAACAGAGGTTGTCATAAAACTTTCTGAAGGAGTTATTCATTTCTTCAGGCTCATGGGTAATATTTCCAGTCGTACCCTTAATAGAGTGGATAGTTGTTTTTCTTTATTCAATCTAAGCTAGTTAGAAAGATATCTCCCTGATTCATTACTGTGTTCAAACTTCTCAAGACGCAGTCTTTGTATTAAAAACTGTCCTTTTGTTTGTAATTTCTTTTAGTTCCAGCTTTAATTTTCTCAGATTGTTAAGTGCTTGTTCCTGTGGAGAAACGGCACAGGTCAGCTCCAGTGATTTAATTTTCTGTTCTGACTCCAGTACCAGTGCTTTTTCTTTTTTATTCTTATACGAACAGTAAGAGATTATTTTACCTCGCATAACCGCTTTTGCTGCTTCCCAGAGAACACACGGTGATATTCCAGATATGATTCCCACTCTTTATTAAAGTAATTAATAAAGTCTTTGTCTTTTAGTAGTGATGTATTAAATTTCCAGTTCCCAGTTTTCCTTGTAGCTTTTTTGTTTACCAGTAAAAGAGATACTGAATGGTGATCGCTGATAGCTTGATTTGAGCAAATTTCAGTGTCTGTGATATCCCTCATAATAGAGTTACTGGCTAAAAAAAAGTCTAAATGGGAATATTAACTATACACTGGTGAAAAAAGTGTATTCCCTAAGAGTTGGTTGAAGAGAACACCATTCATCGCCAATGACATATTATTTGGCCCAGGAAACACGCATGCAGGCTCGGACAGATTTGACAGCTTTATTCAACAATAATGTGTGTGTGTGGATGCGTGTATGCGAGATGTGAATGTGGTGTAGGTGGAGGATGAGGTCAGGACAGAGCAGTTCGCCGTTCAGCCAGGCAACCCTATGAGAGAGGAGAGCAGGGATTAGCTGGGCAACCACACGGGAAAGTAACAATGTAATTGTGCTTACTTGTAGCGACGCGGTGGCTGGCGTGGCAAGTCCCAAGCCTGGAAGACAGCATTCTGCTGTGCGTCCGTGAAGATGAGGCAAGTGGAGGAGCAGCGTGACGAGGGAGAGTGAGTCCGCCGCCAAGGGGGATCCACCTGTGCACAGGGGAAGACTGGATGGAGAAGGTAAGGTAAAATGACAGCTTACGTGTCTGATGAGGAAAACAGCTGGCCCGAACGACAGGGAAGTAGCTGTGGAGAAACGCAGGGAGACAGACGGCTCCAGGCCGCAGCTCAGGGCAGGATGGAATAAATAGCAGGGCTTAACGAGGCGCAGGTGTGCGCGCAGCTGAGGTGGAGGCCCGTGAGCTGCGGGTGATGACAGCCAAGACCAAAATCATTCATGTATTGTTTGAGAGTGTCAGTAGCCTGCCAATTTCTTTTTTTTTTATTAATCTTTTTTAAGAGCATACAGTGATTATGAAGACAATGTCACAATTATAGCTTTTCACCCCCCCACCCCCACCCCCCCACAACACCTATACCATTACCAAGGTCCACACTGGGCCAACAATAGAACAAAGTCTCTGTCCAGTGCAATAACAAAATATCAAGTATAGAGTACACATACTGTAAAAAGAAAACAAAAAGAAAAGGTAAAAAGGTGGGAGGGGGGGGGGTCAGTCTGGAGGCAAGGTTTGCTATGACAAAGTAATTTATGAAAGATTGTCATTTATGAAAAAAATTAGCTGAAGAATCTTTTACTGCAAATCTTTTCTAATTTAAGAAAAAACATGACATCCTTAAGCCAGAGGGAAATAGAGGGGGGTTAGAGGATTTCCATGCAAGCAAAATGCGGCAAAATGTAAATTCTAATATATCTGACTGTGTGAAATCAATGTGATAGGAGTTAACAGACAGCCCAAATATAGCCATGAGGGGAGCTGGAGAAACATTTTTCTCCAGAGCCTTAGACATGATTTCAGAATAGTGACCCCAAAATTTCTGTAACCTACTGTAGGACAGGGAAAAAAAACATCTATCTATAAAAGCAAGAAATCTCTGTTTGTGTGTGTTCCTCACATATCTCTCAAACCGTTTGTCACACTGCCCTAAGATTTTAAGATAAGATAAGATAAGATAAGATAAGATAAGCCTTTATTAGTCCCACAACGGGGAAATTCCAGGATTGCAACAGCACAGGGATAGCAACACTCAGAGCAACAATCAGAAGGCAAGGGAAAAAAAAAACAAAAAAAAAACAAAAAAAAAAAACAAGCAAGCAAGAGCAGCTAATATACATATGTACATATTACTATAAAATATATATATATACACACACACACACACAGACACACAGTGCAGAGCATTGTAGCTAGATGGAATAAATATGTAAATATATAAACACCCACAGTACGGAGCATTGTAGCTAGATGGAATAAATATATAGATATATAAATATAAACACACCCAGTGCAGAGCATTGTAGCTAGATGGAATAAATATGTAAATATATAAACACACACAGTGCAGAGCATTGTTGCTAGGTGGGATGAAACAGCATAACCGTCTACTTAGTTATCCTACATGGTATGATTATGTGCCCATACATATTCTCACCCTCCATAGCGACCGGTATGTTCCTAGTTGTATGCCGGAGAGGACCATTGTGTAAGTCTATTGCATCTTTTGCATTCAAAAAAAAAACATGCTTAAACATGCTTTCCTGAGGTTACGAGGGCGTGCATCCCAGAATATGGAGTTGCTCAGTCAAAATATGTAATTTTTATTAATAAAAGTTTAGCCACCGCTCTGTGACCGCTCTGTGCCTTCATGTCCTGGCTTCAAGAAGTGTGAGCGGGGTTTCGGATTGAGTCCGTGCTCACTGCATAATATGCGGCATCACGGCCATGCTGATTGGACAATACGCGGCATTACAACCACACTGACTGGATAACATACAGCATCACGACCTGTCAGTCACCACAGCGCTTCGCAAACAAAGATTTTATAAGTGCTGTCCCCGAGTATGGAGTCACTCTGTCAAAATATATACCATAAAGTTGTTGTGATTGCATAGGTCTAATGGATAATTCGCTACGGACAACACGAGGTGCGGGGTGGGGAGGCGCTGATGGGGACTCCTGGTGCCGCAAAGGACATCACTGGCACATGGGTAAAGCAGCAGCTGAGACTCCCATTAACTGGGCAACACTGGTGTCTGACCGAGAGCTCCACGATCGTTCTTGTGGAGGCACGCTCAGCCTGCCCGGTCAGTGGTAGACGACAGTCCCGACTGCTGCTTCATTGTGGAGTGGAATGACCAGATCAACTGCATATTACATACAAACTTTGACTAAACGTTGACTAAACTTTGACTAAACGACAACATGCAAAAATGTCCAAATAACAAAATAAATCATTTTTATTTAAATATTTACAGACAAATGGCCAATACTGATGCAAAGTTGCAAAGTGCTCATTCTCCTGTGCGCGCACGTGTGTGTGTGTGTGTGTGTGTGTGTGTGTGTGTGTGTGTGTGTGTGTGTGTGTGTGTGTGTGTGAATGGTGAAGGGATCGGTGCCGTGTGTGGATGCCCTGAATTTTCCTCTGGGGATCAATAAAGTATACAAGATACAAATACAAAAAAATAAATAATGTTCAGTTTTTTGTACTTATAATATTGCTAAAATATAAAAGGACGCACTACAGTGGGTCTCAAATATTTGTAAACATGTCCTGTTATAGTACTGTATGAGTTTACTGATGACTGTAAACTACACATATAAACTAAATTATAATGATGACTGAACAACTCCCATTCCCCAAAGTGCAAGATACAACATTTATGAAAATAAGTTATAAAAGATCACACAAATAAGTGATCTGACAAAAAAATAAACAAGCGGCTCTTAAACAGTGGCTACATATTGGATGTCCCATTCATTTTCAATTATTCTGTGATTAATGTTCATACTGTGGCGGGTTTGGGAAAACCCCCACAACAGGCTAAGGACAGTCAGCTCGCTACTCCTGGTTTTTTCTGCTGCACTGCTGTGATGTAATGTGCCATTCATGCATTGTGATGTTAATGTGCCGTTCATGCATTGTGTTCATGCGTCCTGTCCTTACTGTGACCTAGAGACATGCCCATACCAACTGCTGTGAATGCTCTTTCATGTATTGTTGTAACTGGGTATATATGCTGCACGACTCTGTAACTCATTCTCTCCTTCAACTGCTGCTGCTGCTGGACGCACACACTCTGTGTCCCCTCACGAGAGCCTGAGGACCCCGCTCCAGTCTGCTCACACTTGGGCTGGAGCGGAGTTCTGTGACGGCGGTGTGATTTAATAAACCTGCTTAAAACCTTCACCAACGCTGCTTTATTTCATGCCGCCGCACTGGTGACCCCGAACATGCACACGTTTTGTGCAAAGCAACCTTCTGGTCTGGACAGCTACACTGGTGACCCGTTCTTCATGATGAGATCTGCACGTCTGAGATCTGCTCATCCACGCTGGACCGGCCGCGCTCGCAGCTCCTCCACACGAGAGCGCATGCACCTCGTCCCCTCTCCACGACGGCGACCTCCAGGGCCGGTGGAGAACGCAGCGCGTGGACCTGAACGCACCATGGCCGAGCGGTGACAAAGATCGTCTCCTCCCTCTCACCGCTCCAACGCATCTGCATGAGCCCGAGGGACAAAGATCGTCTATTCACTCTCACCGCTCCAACGCACCATGGCCAATCTGCAGCCACAGCTCAACTTGGATATTATCGGCGCCGATTGCGCTGATCTCCACCAAGATTCTGGACCCTGACTCACCCCTCCAGTGGCCCACCCATGCACGGAACCCCGGCACATGCACCGGGGAGTTACAAGGACGGCGCACCACGCACGGGACAAATACGGCTCCACAGACCGCCAGCATCCTTCGCCGCTGCACACAGAACCTTCAGGGCTGCTCGCACACCTGAAGCACGCACGCAGCTCGCCCACAGGATTTTCTAATGGTCTCAGCCACGGCACATAAGGGAATTCAGCCGTCAGCTTTTCCCGAGGGCTTTAGGGCTGCGCCCGCACCTAAAGTCAACACGCCAAGTCCCTCTGCTTCTATTTTTTTCGTACAGCCGCTACGCAGCCTCGCCGCTCCTGTTTTTCTTCATGGCCATGAGAGGAGTAAGAGACAAATTTTTCTTCTTGTGATCTCCGCACGTGCAACGGGACAGCCCATCGACGTCGCGGAACAACAAGCAATTTTTGCGCGGCCCGGACGATTTCACCGTCCCCGGCCGGCATTTACTACCCCCCACCCCCCTCCACCTTCGCTGGCACAGAGCTTTTCCTGCTCACTGCCAAGCTGCACTATCGAGGTCTCGGCCCCCTGCCGAGCCCTCTGGGGGGGGGAGCAGTGTGGCGGGTTTGGGAAGACCTCCACAACAGGCTAAGGACAGTCAGCTCGCTACTCCTGGTTTTTTCCGCTGCACTGCTGTGATGTAATGTGCTATTCATGCATTGTGATGTTAATGTGCCGTTCATGCATTGTGTTCATGCGTCCTGTCCTTACTGTGACCTAGAGACATGCCCATACCAACTGCTGTGAATGCTCTTTCATGTATTGTTGTAACTGGGTATATATGCTGCACGACTCTGTAACTCATTCTCTCCTTCAACTGCTGCTGCTGCTGGACGCACACACTCTGTGTCCCCTCACGAGAGCCTGAGGACCCCGCTCCAGTCTGCTCACACTTGGGCTGGAGCGGAGTTCTGTGACGGCGGTGTGATTTAATAAACCTGCTTAAAACCTTCACCAACGCTGCTTTATTTCATGCCGCCGCTATACAATCAAATACATCTCAGTTCAGTCCCTTTCATATTTGTCAAAGTCTAACATGTGATTGCCTACATATAGGCTACACCTCTGTATTCCACTTCCAAACACAGCCCACATTTGGGCCTGTAAAGCCTGATTGGGATACCTGTTTCAGACAGGAATACTTGCTTTCTATGGGTATGCACTAGTCTATCTATAAATGCAAAAAATCTCTGTCTCTTTTTGTGTGTGTGTTTTCCTCACATATCTCTCAAACCATTCGTCAGACTGGTCGAAGATTTTAAACATGCTTTCCTGAGGTTACGAGGGTGTGCATCCCCGAATATGGAGTTGCTCAGTCAAAATATGTAATTTTTATCAATAAAAGTTTAGCCACCGCTCTGTCTTCATGCCCTGGCTTCAAGAAGTGTGGGCGGGGTTTTGGATAGACTCTGTGCTCATTGGATAATACGCTGCATCACAGCCATGCTGATAGGATAACACACGGCATCACCTGCATCACGGCCATGCTGATTGGGCAATACGTGGCATCAATACCACACTGACTGGATAGCACACAGCATCACGACCTGCCAGTCACCACAGTGCTTCGCAAACAAAGATTTTATAAGTGTTTTGCTGAGGTTACAAGGGTGTGCATCCCTGAGTATGGAGTCACTCAGTCAAAATATATACCATAAAGTAGCTGTGATTGTGTAGGTCTAATGGATAATTCAGCATGGAGAACACAAGGTGCGTGGTGGTGGTGGTGGGGGGGTGCTGGCGGGGACCCGTAGTGCCGCAAAGGACACCACTGGCACACGGGTAAAGAAGCAGCCGAGACTCCCGTTAACGGGGCAACACCAGTGTCCGACAGGGCGTTCCACAATTGTTTGCGGGAAAGCATGCTCAGCCTGCCCGGTCAGTGGTAGACGACAGTCCCGACTGCTGTTTCATTGTGGAGCGGAATGACCAGATCAACTGCATATTACATGTGGACACATATGCATGCTTTGACTAAACGACAAGATGCAAAAATGGCCAAATAACAAAATAAATAATTTTTATTTAAATATTTACAGACAAATGGCCAACACTGATGCAAAAGTTGCACTCAAACGGCTTTCTCCTCTGTGTGTGTGTGTGTGTGTGTGTGTGTGTGTGCATGTGAATGGTGATGGGATTGGTGCCGTACGTGGATGTCCTGAATTTCCCTCTGGGGATCAATAAAGTATACAAGATACAAATACAAAAAAAAATAATAATGTTCAGTGTTTTGTACTTATAATATTGCTAAAATATAAAAGGGTGGACTACAGTGGGTCTCAAATATTTGCAAACGTGTCCTGTTATAGTAATGCCTGAGTTTATTGACATTAGACTGTAAACTACACATATACAGTAAACTAAATTATAATGATGACTGAACAACTCCCATTCCCCAAAGTGCAAGATACAACATTTATGAATATAAGTCATAAAAGATCACACAAATAAGCGATCTGACAAAAAATACTGTAAACAAGCGGTTCTTAAACAGTGCGGGCAGTGCGGTGGTGAAGTAGCTAGCACTGTGGCAGCACAGCAACTCACCCTTGGCCACGGGATCCTGGGTTCGATCCCAGCCCCCGACCAGTAGTGATCTGTATGGAGTTTGCATGTTCTCCCTGTGTCTGCATGGGTTTACTCTGGGATTTCTCTGGTTTCCTCTCACAGGCCAAAAACATTCAGGTTAGGTTTATTGGAGACTGTAAAGTGGCCCTAGGTGTGAACATGTGTGTGAATGGTGAAGGGATAGCGCCGTACAGTGGCTGCTTCATCCATCCAGGTAGATGCCCTGAATTGCCCTGCTTATAAAGTACACACAAAAAAAATAAACAGTGGCTAATATTGGACGTCCCATTCATTTTCAATTATTCTGTAATTAATATTCACACAGTCAAATAAACCTCAGTTCACTCCCTTTCATAGTTGTCAAAGTCTAACATGCGATTGCCTACATATAGGCTACACCTCTGTATTCCACTTTCAAACACAGCCTACATTTGGGCCTGTAAAGCCTAACTGGGATACCTGTTTCAGACAGGAATTCTTGCTTTCTACGGACATGCACTAGTATGACTAAGATTACAGGGAGAGGCGTGGCATTTGTCACATTGGTCTGCAATATCAGGATAAATTTCAGATAAACGAGATTTCGACCAGTGGGCCCTATATAGCACTTTGAACTGTAAAAGTTGTAGCCTGGCACAAGGTGTGCTAGAGCGTATATGTCATGAACCGATCCGGTGTTTCCTGTAGGCTCGGTTCTGACCATTCTCTGTGGCTTGGGTGTCGGGTGATTTATATATTGTGTTATCTTTTGAGTTCTTGTGGTGTTTATGTCTTTATTCTTTTTCTTTTCCATGCCCGTAGCCACCGCTCTGGCCGTCTGCTGTTAGGCAGCCTCTTTGACTTACTTTCGTGTGGGCATTGTCTAACACTTGCTGGTCTGACCACGCCCCCTTTTTACTTGACAGCCAGCTGATTCTCCCCGGTAACTGTCATTCCCGCGCCTCGCCCAGGTGTGCCCAATTTGTGGAGCCAGCAATTCTTGTACTTAGGCGTCCTTTGCCAGTCAAGCATTGCTGGACCATTGAGCTTGTCATGCGGTTGTTAATCGCCGTATGGATGGGAGTGTCTATAAAGGGTTGTGTGCGCTCATTGGAGGCTTGGACTACTTGGACTGCTCCTGTTTTGTGAGTAAAACTGTTAGCGTTTCCTTGTGCAGTATTGCTGCTACGCTTAGGCTCTATTGCCCAGTTTCTTCCTCCTTTGCCAGTTGAGCCTCCTTAAGGACTCCAAGTTCTGCTGGGCGTAAAAGTTATTTGTAATATTTGTCTGTGGCCACGGTACACAGTGGTCTGCCCGCTGCCCACTCGTTACGTCAGCCATTTTTGTGTACACTGTTACCTTTTTTTAGTCTTTATTTTGGAACTGTCAGCCTTTGTGTTAATAAATGTGTTGTGGTGAATTCCTGCACGTAAATCCATTCTTCCTTCTCCTCTTCCATGCGCTGCGTAAAAGCGCACAAGGAGGTTCTTGACAGTATACTGGAAACAGCTTTGTGCCATAATTCATCTGTTATGTTCAAACCTAGCTCCTGTTCCCAGGAAATTTGCGCTTTTACAACTGATTGACCATCAAATGTGAATAGCTGTGCATATATTTCAGATATAAGAGATTTCTGACTCGGTTTCAGATTTAGGAGAAGTAACCTATCATTTTCGATAATTCCCTGATGTACTGAGCCTGTTGGTTGCAGGGTTTAATACCAGGTTGAAGTCTCCTCCTATTATGAGTGTGGTGTCCAAGTGCTCAGACAGAGAAGTGAAGAAAGTGTGATAATAGGATGGGTCATCAACATTTGGGCCATAAATGCTTGCAATGCATAGCTCCAGATTTTGAACTAAGATTTTTAATATTATAAATCTACCTTCTGGATCTGCTGTAGTGTTATTCACATCCAAACGTATTCTTCTGTTTACCAATATAGCTCCCCCCTTTTGTTTGGAATTAAAGCAGGCTGAGTACATGTGGGGAAATTCAGGGGAGACAAATGCATCTACAGACGACTTAGAAACATGTGTTTCCTGTAATAAGACAAAGTCTGCCTGTGGATCCTTAAGTCGATTAAAAACTTTTAGCCTTTTCTCCCTCAGGGTTTCCTCTGGCAACATTTCTGGTTGGCGGCCCACTCGCCAGAAAATTTACCGCCATGCCAATAAGGAGATATGAATTTAAGAAAAATATGAAGCAATGACTTTCCACAAGTGCGCACACGAACAACGCGCGTGTCTGTCAGTTGCGTGGAGTTTAGAAGTGCCCCGCCCATGCTAGCTTTCCAGTCAGTCAGCAGGCAGTGTCTTGCTAGCGGCAGCAGTATCTTCGTGGAAAAGGAGTGAAAACTGGGAAATCCAACAGCAGAAATGGACTCTATTTGAAGAAAAACTTTGTGAAGAAGTCCGCCGTTTCTTCGTTGGTGAAAATCTTGGCACGTCAGCACCTTGGCGCTACTTATCGGGCGGGAGTGAAACTACAAATGATGGTTGTGTGCATGCGTCAACTGCTTGGCCTGGGTAGATGAAAAAAGTGAGCATGAACAGCGCCGCGTGCGTGCTGGGCTCATCCAAAGCGTACGTGGACCAAGGCGGACTAGAGGGGAACTGCATCCTGAATAAGGCTTGACTGTCCGACAGAAACATGAGTTTATTAAAGTACTTTAAATGTGGAAAAAAAAATCAGAAGAGGTATGTAAGCACTGGAGACATTTATCATGGTTTTAACCCGCTGGAAACGGGAGCAATAATGGAAGAGTTGCTTATCTAAGAGATGTGGTTAGAATTCAAATGCAGCCGGCTTCATATGAAGGGAAAGGCAAGGGGAACTATTGAATTGCTGTCTACATATTTCACCAGCCACTACAATATTAAGTTATGTTCCCAATTATGTACCTGGCAAGTTAAGATGAAAAAAATTCACAAAGTCAATGACTTTAATCTGTCAGCAGCCTTCAGACAAACTAAACATGCCAACATTTGGATTTCAAAATAAGGGAGGTTTTTCTTGGCGGTGAGGAGATTTCTAAAAAAAACTGTAAATATATAGAAATATTATAACAGGAATAAAATCCTTGGTCATTTAAGTTAATTTAAATCATTAAATACAATTTTATTAATATTTTTTTCTTTGTAATGAGAGTTAAATTATTGTTCTGTTCTGACTGCAAAGTTATGGTCAAAAATATAAATTGTTATAAGGAAAAAGTTAAAAAAACCCAAAAACAAACCACAGTCTGTTTCAAATTTATTTAAAAAACAGTAATTTTATTTTTAAAAAAAGACAAAAATAAACCATAAAATAATCCACAAATTTATAATAAAGTTTCAAATGTACAAGAAAAGTCAATTTTACAAGAGGAAATTACAAATTTGAGGAAAATGGTTTCAAATTAGGTAAATTTACAGAGAAAAGTAGAACACTATAAAAAAATTGTTATAAATTTTAGAGAAAAACCTCAAACCTTCAAGACTGAAGTCATTACTCAAGTTTTAAGTGGATGCTCTTTGTACCCTTAACTAGAAATTTTTGGTTGTCTCTTTTAATTTACATGGCAATTGATATTTTCTAACCTATTTGTATACCACCATAGACAGAGAGAGAACCTGAATTAGACAGAGCTCAGAGAGGGCAAGATGAGACAGAAGAGAGGAGCCAAGGAGAGGAAAGTGTTCAGGCAGAGAGTCCAGGAGAGGTGGGGGCAGAGAAAGGAGAAAGGATGACACCAGTAAAAAGTCCATATACAGGACGTCTGGGTGGGACACCAAATGGCCCAATATTCCAACATTCAAGCCATGGTTGTACAATACTTCAAACTGCAAGTTCCATATGCATGGCAGTGGCTCAGGAAGTAGAGCGGGTCATCCAATAACCAGATGGTTGGCGGTTCGAATCCCACTCTCCCCAGATATCCTGCCATTGTGTCCCTGGGCAAGACACTTTACCCACCTTGCCTCCAGTGTCCAAAACACTAGGTATAAATGCTCGGTGGTGGCCGGACAGGCCGTTGGCCCGGATTGGCAGCCACGTTTCCGTCAGCCTTCCCCAGGGCAGCTATGGCTACAGTAGTAGCTTGCCACTACTTTTATGCATGTAAACAGGCTGGTATTAGCAAGATGGCGGCCGGGTTGGTCATGAGATAGACCAGGGTGACTACTATCGATTTCCGGCGGTGATGCTGCCCTAGGTATTGGAATGGGCGGAAGAGGCTCTGTCTCTGTCATCGTGAAGCCACCTGGAGGCGCCAGGATAAGGTCTGCCCCTGGTACGCCAGAATGTTATGGATGTGGGTCCACTGAGCACTGCTATAAGGCCAGAGTGTGCCCTGCGAAAGAAAAGCGTTGTGGCAAATGCGGGTTGTTGGACCATTTTGCCAGGGTGTGCGAAAACTTCATACGCAGGAGCCGTGTGAGAGATCCAGGTGCTGCGCAGAAGACTTCGACTGTTGTGCGTACCGTCTCCCCAGGGACGACAGGAAGGATTGGTGCAACGTCATGCTGGATGGAGTCAAGGTCCCGCTCTTAGTGGACACGGGAGCGGTAATCTCAGTCCTGAATCTTGAAACCATGGACAGACTGTTTCCCTACCGACAAATAAGAAGGCAATGAGTGGAGTATTATGGTTACGGGCGGAACAGGTTGGCTATATCGGGCTATGTGGAGATGGAGGCTTGATTGAAAGACAATGTGGCGCCCAGTGCTCTCATCAACATCTCTGCGTCTGACACTAATGTTATGGGTTGCAACCTCTTTTACAGCCTTGGGTTCTCCATCACGAACGTCTCCGGCGAGGAGTGGTCTGGGTGCGGACTGTGGAGCCGACCTGTTCCTGCTTTGGAGGGTGCTGAGGTGCGGGATCGGGACTGGACGGTCAACGTAGATTTGGGAGAGCACACACCGTGCCACGCGGAGTCCTCTCGGGACAGACTCAATGCTGTCATGCAGGCTGCCCTGGACGAGGGTGCCGGACGGCATGGCGAGACCCCCAAAGAGGCTCGTTAGGATGAGGTGCCAACGCCGGGAGAAAACAGGGCTAGACCGCGGAGCGTGGTTATCGTAAAGCGCTCCCAGCGATGACCTGCCAAGAGAAGACCCAGGAGAGCCCGCGAGTCGGAGCCGCTGGAGTCGGGGGTCAGTCGCAGGACCAGTGATCTGATGAAAAGGAAGGGGGCTCCCTTGAAGACCAAGGTTGATGCTCGAGTACGTAGAGATCACAGTCCACGCCAGCAGCGGGACTACCAGAGGCGGGTCCAGGTGGAGCCCGGTTGGATGGAGGAGTTTGGGCACAGGTCTATCCACGTCTGGAGACATCCGAGGGATCTGAGGCTGCCGGAGGTGGAGAGGAGGCGACACAGCAGGAGCGCCGATGTGAAGAGACGGAGACGCCTTGAGAAGGATCCACCCGGGGACTGAGGGTTTATTTTTGCATGCTTGTCTTGTTTCTTCAGTCCTGTTTTATGTTAGGTTTTCCTATTCGGTGCCCTGGTAAACTTTAAAAAAAAAAAAAAAAAGGAAAGAAGATCGTATAGAAGGAATTAAGTAAATTTGAACCTTTGTGTGGTGTTTTTCTATTGTTTCATTGATGTCTGTTGTGTGTTTTAACCACTGGGGCTCAGCTAAGTATATTCATTTGTGCAAAGCTATGTGCTATTTAGTAACATTTTTATTGAATTATTGTTTAAAGTGGCCAGTTTTGGGGAATAGGATGTGCTCAACCCTAGTAAACTGAGTTAAATTGGGATATAATTAGTCTGGCCGATGGCCTCTCTGTGTGAATATACTTAAGACTGGTAAGACTGGTATTAATTGGGATGGCTATTTATGTGAATTTGGTTTAATTGAATTGTTTTAATTGAACTGCCCTTTACACATCGTTACTCTGTGTACCCAGGGTGGGGTGAGAGTTGGGGTGGGGGGGCCGCCTGTAGGATATGTCTTGTGTCTTATTGTATGTATTGTTTAGTGTGTTTTGGGGGATTATTTCTGACATAATTATAGACCCAGGGCACAAAACACAGACTCGAGTGAATACAGTTTATCATTTTATTGCTAACCAAGTGTGTATGAGTGCGTGTACGTACAGTGTGTATGTTGTGTGCAGTGCAGGAATCGTGCTCGGGGGAGAGCTGGACGCCGTTCAGCCTGGCAACCCTATAACGACAGAGCAGAGGTGTTAGTTCAGCCCACGGGCAAAGAGCGTGACAGTAACGGTTGCTTACTATGCAGGTGGTCATGAGAATGCTCAGGTTGGCCTTGCAGGCTGCAGCCAGGGAGACAGCGTCTGACTCTGTGCGGTGGAAGTGAGCGTGTAGCCCTGTAGTGGCGATGAAGGCTGGACCGCCGCCATGGAGAGAGGGATCCGCCGCCGGGGAGATCCACCTGTGCACAGGGGAAGGTTACTGAGGTGAGTCAATAATAAGGCTTACGTGAAGCGTTGAGATGGTCAGGAACTCTGACGATGAAGCCAGGACTTGGCTGTTGACGCGAGACGTGTCTATGGAGGTTGACAGACGGCTCCGTGCTGAGTCTCAGGCAGGCCCGGTTATAAAGCCCGCAGGAGATTGGCAGCAGGTGTGCGTGCAGCTGTAGTTGATGATGGCCCTGAGGGATCCATGACAGTACTCCCCCCCCCCACCCCCCGCCGAGAGGTGCCTCCTGGCACCTGACCCAGCCTACCCAGGTGCGTCTGGTGGAAGTCCCTGATGAGCTACTTATCGAGCACGAATGATGGACGTACCCAGGACCTCCACTCGGGGCCATACCCCTCCCAGTCCACCAAGTACTGCAGGCCATGACCCCAACGGCGGACATCCAGGATGGTGTTGACTCTCCAAGCCGGGTTGCCGTCAATCAGTATTGGTGGAGGTGGAGTCTTGGGAGGGGGACAGAGAGGGCTGGAGCGGACAGGCTTCACCTGGGAGACATGAAATGTCGGACAGATGCGGAGAGAGGGGGGGAGAGCTAGGTGTACAGCCACAAGGTTAACAATGCGTGTGATGGGGAAGGGGCCAATGAAATGCTGGGCCAACTTCCGCTTTTCAGCCTTCAAATTAATATTCTGTGTGGACAGCCATATCTGTTGACCCACCTGGTACTGGGGAGCCGGTCTCCTGCGGCGGTTAGCCGTCTTGGTGTTGCGTTCAGCCGTGTGAAGGAGAGCTCTGCGGGTGGCAGTCCAGAGCCGGTGGCAGCACTTCACGTGAGTGTGGACAGAAGGCACCGCCACCTCCTTCTCCTCTTCCGGAAACAGTGGGGGGTCATACTCCAAGGAGGCCCTGAAGGGAGACATGCCGATTGCCAAGGAAACCGTCGAGTTATGGGCATACTCAATCCAGGGGAGGTGGCTGCTCCAAGACGATGGGCTGGAGGCGATGACACAGTGCAGAGTGGCCTCCAGCTCCTGATTGGCCCGCTCGCACTGCCCGTTGCTCTGGGGATGGTATCTGGACGACAGGCTCACTGTTGACTCCAGTGTGTTGCAGAACGCCCTCCAGACCTGGGACATGAATTGGGGCCCACGATCAGAGACAATGTTGGTGGGGATCCCATGGAGGTGTATGACATGCTGCACTAGCAGATCCGCTGTCTTCTGTGCCGTGGGCAGCCCCCGGAGAGGGACGAAGTGGGCAGCCTTAGAAAACCGGTCCACAATGGTGAGGACTGTGGTGAAGTGGTTTGAGGGTGGCAGGCCAGTCACAAAATCCAGTGCAATATGGGACCAAGGACGGCTGGGAACCGGCAGTGGGTGAAGGAAAAAACAGGGACCAACGGGCCTGCCGGGAGTTCAGCTGCTTGGCGGTCCTCAGGTATTCTAGGTTCTTGTGATCGGTCCATACTATGAAAGGTTGGGCAGCCCCCTCCAACCAGTGATGCCATTCCTCCAGGGCGAGCTTCACCGCCAGGAGCTTCCTGTCACCAATGTCGTAGTTTCTCTCAGTTGGGGACAGGCGGTGTGAGAAGAAAGCACAGGGGCAGACCATCCCATCCACTGGCGAGCGCTGGAAGAGCACTGCCCCCACCCTGGAATCAGACGCGTCCACCTTGACCAAGCACTGGAGGGACGGATCCACCTGCGTGAGGACACAGGACGACGAGAACTCCCCCTTGAGGGTGCCGAACACCGCTGCAGCCTCCTCCGTCCAACGGAAAGCCACCTTGGGGGATGTGAAGCGGGTCAAGGGGAGAGCGATCATGCTGTAGTTAGGCACGAAGCGGCGATAAAAATTGGCGAACCCCAGGAACTGCTGGAGTTGCTTCCTTGATGTGGGGGCGGGGGGGCATTCCACCACCGCCTTGACCTTCACCGGGTCCAGGAGAACCTGGTTATGGGAAATGATGAAACTGAGAAATGAAGTCTTGTTGGTGTGAAACTCACATTTCTCGGCTTTGACAAACAACTTGTTCTCCAGGAGTCGTTCTGGACCCGTCTCACGTGTACCCAATGGTCATCCAGTGACTGCGAGAAGATGAGGATGTCATCCAAGTAGACGAACATGAAGGGGCCAAGGAAGTCCCAGAGAACGTCGTTTATGAGGCGCTGGAAGATGGCCGGCGCGTTGGTCAACCCACATGGCATCACGAGGTACTCGAAGTGGCCGCTTGGGGTCCGGAATCTCGTCTTCCACTCGTCTTCCTCCTTGATCCGCACAAGATGGTAAGTGTTGCGAAGGTCGAGTTTGGTGAACCACGAGGCCCCCTGGAGGGAGTCGAAAGCCGTGTCCATGAGGGGGAGGGTGTATTTGTCCTTCACTGTGATCTCGTTGAGCATCCTGAAGTCGATACCGCAGGGAGCCATCCTTCTTGCCCACGAAGAAGAACCCCGCCCCCACCGCCGAGGAAGACGGTCGAATGATGCCCGATATGAGCGACTCTTTAATATAGGCATCCATCGCCTCCCGCTCTGGAGCAGACTGGCTGTAGAGACGGCTCGACGGCAGCGGGGCACCAGCCCAGAGATTGATGGCACAGTCATAAGGGCGGTGGGGGGGAAGTGACAGCGCCTGGGACTTACTAAATACTGCCCCCCAGGTCATGGTATTCAGGCGGCACCTTGGACAAATCTGGAGGAGGGGGGGGGGGCGTGAGGGGCTAGGGACACCGACGGGGCGCATGATGCGGACTGCAGACACGCACTGAGGCAAAACGAGCTCCATGATGTTATACTCCCAGTCTGCCAATCAAACGATGGATTGTGGAGCCAGAGCCAGGGGTAGCCCAAGATAACTGGAAAAGTTGAAGAGGGCAGCACCAACAAGCGTAGGTCTTCCCAATGGTTCCCAGAGACAATCACTGACACTGGGGCGGTCTGTTGAGAGACTGTTGCCAGGGGGGTCTTAGACAGGGCGATGAGCTTAAGGGGTGACTGGAGTGTATGGGTTGTAATCGGGTTGCCAGGTCCCCCGATATGAAGCTCTGCTCAGCCCCCGAGTCAATCTGTGCGTGTGTGGCATATTCTGTTTGTTTGTAAATGAATCTAATGGGCACGGGGCATTTGGTGAGGGGATTAGGCCGAGACGAATCCGTGAGTCCCCCTACTGCAACGCACGGACCCCCTCTTTTGGCCGAACAGGGCAACTCTCTACCTCATGCTCTTTGCTACCGCAGTACATGCACAGCCCTAACTCCCTATGGCGCTGTTTCTCAGCTAAAGAAATCTTGGAGCGCCCGACTACCATATCCTCCTGTCCATCTAGAGCTTCAGGTGGAGGCAGGGCCAACTGAGATGACTGGGAGGAGCAGAAAAACTGGGCGCCCGAGCGACCGGAAGCTCTTCGCTTGGCTGCCTGCTCCCTCAGCCTATTATCCAAATTAATGGTTAGGGAGATTAGTTCAGTGCGTCTCTCTGGTTTATCTAACTGGGCTAGCTCATTCCGTAGGCTAGGGCTCAAGCTCCGAATGAATATCACTACAGAGCGAGGCATTCTCCCACCCAACCTCAGCAGCCACCACCCGGAGATCGACAGTGTAGTCTGCCACAAACCTACCCCCCTGTCGGAGATTTAACAACCGGGTGGTTAGCACACTATCACAGTCGGAATGGTCAAATACCTCATGGAAATCGGCAATGAACTGCTGGTAAGTCAAGCTAGCATAGCTAGGTTTAGCCATAACGGCATATGCCCAAGCTAGCGCTCTACCCTCTCATAGGTTAGCCACATAGCCTATCCTACTATGGTCTGTGGGAAAATCCCCCGGAACTCGCTGGAAAACCGTCTCACATTGCAGGATGAACCCACGAGTCTCCCCGAACTTGCCGCTAAAGCGAGCGGGTGTGGGGATCATGTGAGCCGAGCCGAAGGGACCTGACTAGCCTGGCTAGGAGGGGAGCTAGCGGGAGCCGACGGACTCCCGGAGGCCGGAGGGAACGTCCGCTGTCCATCCAGATGATCCAACCGGCTGTTGATTTGTGTTAGCTGGTTAAGGATAACGTGTTGTTGGTCAGCTAGCTGCTCCACCCGAGCCTCTAGATTGTTAAAGGCGACGGACAGACGAAAATTCAATATCGCTAAATCATATCTCAAATTGTTGTCTGAGACGAGCTAATTTGAACCCCACATGTTTTGGTGTCAACGTATGTCGCATAAGGTGACAATGCGCTCTTGAAGTACGCTGTTGTGGAGAGCTGTCTGACCCAGCCAAGATCAGCGGCTAAAATGGCCACTGACTGTGCAACGTCATTTCGGTTAGGCACACGGTCAGTGGCCAAGTATTCCGATATTTCTCGGAATACTTGTGGATTACAAATAGATTATTTATTAACATTAGGATTTCAGGAATCGAATTAATTATGGTTTGTCGTTGTGTTGTCTACGGGTGCGACGTTATACCAGAGGAGCATGCTGTGAGTGTTTTTGAATTTCCCGTCCCTGGGAAAATCAGAACGGCATGGGTGAAATTCGTTCAGAAAACGCGAAAAAAAATGGACTGATGTCGGTAAAACACCCAACATGTGCAGTAGACATTTCGTTGACAGCGATTTCGAGAATAAGATGCAATTTGTGTCACGACTCGCCGCTTCTCAGCGGCTTCAGCTGCGCGCACACCTGCGCCTCGTGAGCACATCCCCATACCGCATACATCCATTCACACACACCTGCTTGTTGAATAAAGCTGTTAAATCTATCCTGAGCCTGCGTGCGTGTTTCCTGGGACAGACATTATGTCAATTTGAAATGAAATTTGCAAAAAAATTGCTGATAAAGAAAACGGCTATTCCAACTATATATGCCTCGATTTCCAAGTGTGACTCTGAGAAAGGGGTCAGTGACAGTGGCGTGAAAAGCACGGGTGATCTACCGATGCGATCAACTGTCAGAACACGAGAAGTAAACAGGGTAAGTTTTTTTATTTTTAATATTCACTGCAAATGTTTACTAAACATCTTAAATGAATTCCAAGCCATGGTTTGCATTGCCTTACCAACTTATCAAATATTAGCATATTAGGGTGTTCATACTCATCAAATATGAAATACTCAGTGCTGTATAGGGAGGTGGTTGTGCCTGTTTGATCAATTTATATTTCTATGTATGTAATCCAATTTGAGACCTCTGGGATAAAATTATGATGATCTACTTTTTTTGCAGATTTTATCAACTGTCATTCAACCTTAAAATAGTGTTGATGTTTCTGACCAAGCAGAGGAAGCTGATGAACGGGACTTTTATGTAAATCCAAATTTATACCATAAAATGGTAGAAAAATTATTGAAATGTATATGACATGCGACTTTGATGAATGCTGAACTATGAGAATTATAACATTGACATGAACGTTAAGAAACTCAATATATGATTTTACAAAACTTTATTTAAATAACATTGTTCACAAATCTAATCTTGGTAGGCAAAATCCCTTGTAGTGATGAGATGGGAAGGTTTCTCTGATGAGGCTCACCGCACAGGCAGGCAACACCCTCACTTCTTCCCCCCAAAAATCCCCAACACCACCGGACCAGTTGCGTGTAGGCTATGAATCTGTATCGCCTGAAAAATATGGGGTTGGCATTGAATATTCCGTTTGCATTGATTATTGAATGTATTGAATGATTTCTTCATAATTCATCTGGGAAATTAAATCAAATGAATAAATATTGTTTATAAACTCACTCGTGTGGACGACGTCATCTGTCTCATCAGCTCCAGCTGCGCACAGACCAGCAGGTGCTAATCAGCGGCTGTTAAAAGTATTGAGAAGATGATGATTAACAACATGTCATCAGGCAGCGAGTGACCAATGGGTAGTTTTAGTTTGAAAATTAAGTGTGTGACCATGCATGTTGCCAAAGAAAAATATTTCTAAGCGTAGTTTATCAAGATAAATCTTCAAGCCGATCCTGTTCAACGTGGTCTCTTCCCGTTGCCGTTTCGTCTTCCTTCTCTCCCTCTGGCTCGAACAAATAAGGCTGAATACCCCTCTCAGCACCACCCAAAACTACTTCATCATCAGATTCTTCGTTGTCAATGTCATCATTTATATTGTGGTCATCAAAGTCGAGAAAGTAATCGCTGTCGGAATCACTTTGCTCTCGTTCAGACATTTTCTCGGCCAAACCAAAATGACGTCACGACTGCCCGCACCTATCGGGAGATGGCGGTACTGCAGCATCACTGAGTGAAAGATGGGCTATGACCAAATATTGTCATTTATGGAGGATGGTGACACATATTAAATCAGGGGAATGGGCAGAATGGAATATTTTCATACAATCATTTGATTGGTTCAATAAAAAAATGTCACTGTCCATCACCTTTAACTCAGCGTGTTAGCACGCTGTCCGCTGGGTTGCTCTGACGGAGCCGTACTGACATAACTATAGACCCAGGGGATAAAACACAGACTCGAGTGAATACAGTTTATCCTTTTATTGCTAACCAAGTGTGTGTGAGTGCATGTATGTACAGTGTGTATGTTGTGTGCAGTGCAGGAATTGTGCTCGGGGGAGAGCTGGACGCCGTTCAGCCTGACAGAGCAGAGGTGTTAGTTCAGCCCACGGGCAAAGAGCATGATAGTAATGGTTGCTTACTTTGCAGGTGGACGTGGGAATGCTCAGGTTGGCCTTGCGGGCTGCAGCCAGGGAGACAGCGTCTGACTTTGTGCGGGGAAGTGAGCGTGTAGCCCTGTAGTGGCGATGAAGGCTGGACCGCCGCCATGGAGAGAGGGATCCGCCGCCGGGGAGATCCACCTGTGCACAGGGGAAGATGACTGACAAAGGTGAGTCAATAATAAGGCCTACATGAAGCGTTGGGACGGTCAGGAACTCTGACGATAAAGCCAGGACTTGGCTGTTGACGCGAGACGTGTCTATGGAGGTTGACAGACGGCTCCGTGCCTAGTCTCAGGCAGGCCCGGTTATAAAGCCCGCAGGAGATTGGCAGCAGGTGTGCGTGCAGCTGTAGTTGATGATGGCCCTGAGGGAGCCATGACAATTTTTAGTTAGAAACACGGCCTAATTTTATTTTGTTTGCATTTCCCTGTTCCAAGTGGCAGAACAATCCGCTCAGCCGTGTAGGGGGCGCTGGTAGTCTACCCAGCCCCTCAGCCTTAGTTGTGTGAATGAATAGGTGTTTTATTTATTTCTTGTACATATTTTGGATTAGTGTGTGTGTCGGGTGGTAAATTTGGGTGGGTTATTTGTGTGCTTGGCATTTTTTTTGAGGGGGGAGAAATGTTACGTATGTAAACAGGCTGGTATTAGCAAGATGGAGGCCGGGTTGGTCATGAGATAGACCGGGGTGGCTACTACCGATTTCCGTCAGTGATGCCGCCCTAGGTATAAGAGTGGGCGGAAGAGGCTCTGTCTCTGTCGTCGTGAAGCCACCTGGCCAGCAGGAGAGTGCCGTAAGCCTCTGTACATAGTTAAGTATTGTATTTAATAAACCCTGTTAACTGAAGTGAGACTCGCTCTTCTTTGCTACAATTATGGACATAACAACTACCATTGTCTGTCTGGAGTGAATAATGTATCTGTAAAATGCGTCTTTGAGTGTGTATGATAAAGCACTATATAAATCTAATGCATTATTATTATTATATGGAAAAAAAAGAAATAAATAGTATAAAATTAACATATTAATACATATGTGTTTTCTGTCCCCCCCCCCCCCCCGGAAAAATATGTTGCCACCGCGCCAAGGTCTTTAAGCCAGAGGAAACACTGCATACAAAGAAATCAAGGCAACTGTGTTCACAAAACAAGTTATATTTAATAAAGTGGAATACACAGGGAATAAGTATTGAACACACTTGGTGAAATTCATTTAACATTTAGTAGAAAATCCTTTGTTGGTAATAACAGCTTCCAGACGCCTCCTGTATGGAGAAAGTAGGTCCCTGGTACCGATTCCACTTGTGTTCCACGTGACAAACTTTAATGTGTACATGTTTTCACTAACTGGTTCTGTGCTAAAGGCAAGCTAAGTGTGCCCATATGTTTGTATGTCCATAGTATGTGTGTGTGTGTGTGTGTGTGTGTGTGTGTGTGTGTGCGCACGCGCGCATGTATGTCTTGTGTATATTGTATGGCTGCTTATGCACATGTGTGTAGGCCTATGTATGCTGTGCATATAGTATATACCTACTGTATATGTGCAGCCGTGGACAAAATTGTTGGTACCCCTCTGTTAATGAAAGAAAAACCCACAGTGGTCACAGAAATAACTTGAATCTGACAAAAGTGGTAATAAATAAAAATTCTATGAAAATTAACCAATAAAAATCAGACAATGCTTTTGAATTGTAGGTCAACAGAATTACTTTAAAAAACAAACTCATGAAACAGGCCTGGACAAAAATGATGGTACCCCTAGAAAAGATTGAAAATAATGTGACCATAGGGACATGTTCAACCAAGATGTGTCCTCTAATTAACATCACAGGTGTCTACAAACTTGTAATCAGTCAGTCGGCCTATTTAAAGGGTGACAAGTAGTCACTATGCTGTTTGGTGACATGGTGTGTACCACACTAAACATGGACCAGAGGAAGCAAAGGAGAGAGTTGTCTCAGGAGATTAGAAAGAAAATTATAGACAAGCATGTTAAAGGTAAAGGCTATAAGATCATCCCCAAGCAGCTTGATGTTCCTGTGGCTACAGTTGCACATATTATTCAGAAATTTAAGATCCACGGGACTGTAGCCAACCTCCCTGGACGTGGCTGCAGGAGGAGACGGATAATACGAATGGTAACAAAAGAGCCCAGAACAACCTCTAAACACATTCATGGTGAATTCCAAGGTCAAGGTACATCAGTGTCAGATCGCACCGTCCATCATTGTTTGAGCCAAAGTGGACTTCATGGGAGACGACCAAGGAGGACACCACTGTTGAAAACAAATCATAAAAAAGCCAGACTGGAATTTGCCAAACTACATGTTGACAAGCCACAAAGCTTCTGGGAGAATGTCTTATGGACAGACGAGGCAGAACTGGAAGTTTTTGGCAAGGCACTTTGCTCTATGTTCACAGACGCAAAAATGAAGCATACCAAGAAAAGAACACTGTCCCTACTGTGAAACATGGAGGAGGTTCTGTTATGTTCTGGGGCTGCTTTGCTGCATCTGGCACAGGGTGTCTTGAATCTGTGCAGGGTACAATGAAATCTCAAGACTATCAAGGTATTCTAGAGAGAAATGTACTGCCCAGTGTCAGACAGCTTGGTCTCAGTCCAGGTCATGGATCTTGCAACAGGATAATGACCCAAAACACACAGCTAAAAACACCCAAGAATGGCTAAGAGTGAAACATTGGACTATTCTAAAGTGGCCTTCTATGAGCCCTGATCTAAATCCTATTGAACATCTGTGGAAGGAGCTGAAACATGCCGTCTGGAGAAGGCACCCTTTAAGCCTGAGACAACTGGAGCAGTTTGTTCATGAGGAGTGGGCCAAAATACCTGCTGAGAGGTGCAGAAGTCTCATTGACAGTTACAGAAATCGTTTGATTGCAGTGATTGCCTCAAAAGGTTGTGCAACAAAATATTAAGTTAAGGGTACCATCATTTTTGTCCAGGCCTGTTTCATGAGTTTGTTTTTTAAAATAATTCTGTTGAACCACAATTCAAAAGCATTGTCTGATTTTCATTGGTTAATTTTCATAGAATTTTTATTTATTACCACTTTTGTCAGATTCAAGTTATTTCTGTGACCATTGTGGATTTTTCTTTCATTAACAGAGGGATACCAACAATTTTGTCCACGTGTGTATGTGCATGGGTGTGCGTGCATGATGTCTCTGTTGCATTTGCTTGCATTGCTTGCATTTGCAAGAATGAGTGGGGTGCATGTACTTAAAGTTATTTCCTGTAGATCAAATGTGCGCGAGAGAACAGACATGAAGGTTAATAATTGGTGAGAAGATACCGATAACGTTCAACAACAACCTAACATCAACAAGATTAGCTACAACAGACAAACAAACAAACAACAACCACAACAAAAAAGAAAAAAACAGACAAATGTAAACGAATTAAACAGGGATTAAATAAGAGACCTGTGCACAATCACACTCTTTTCTCACATGTAGCTAAGGAAACAAACTAGACTAGAATAGCCAAGGGGTTATGGTTTCATCCATCAACAGCTTGCCATCTATAAACAATCTAGCCAGAGATAATAGCTCGTTTACCTTCTTGGATTGTTTGTTTCCTAATGGGAAAAAGCTTCCTCCTTTCCATAATTTCCTGTGGAAAATGATCATTTAGACCATAATTTGTGCCTTTAAGCTGCCCGCCCTGCCTCTGTACCAGAATTGTTTGCTTGGAATGTTCAAATTTGGCAACAATGGGTCTGGGACATTTGGGGATTTTTCTGTCCAATGCGTTGGACTCGGTGAAAAGTAATTGATTTCACAACATCGGAGGGCATATTCAGCTGCGTAGACATCAATTCTCAGTTCAGCTGTGTTGGATAGTATATCATATATACGTATATATATATATATATATATATATATATATATACACAGTATATATATATATATATATATATATATATATATATATATATATATATATATATATATGTATATATATATATATATATATATATATATATATATATATATATATATATATATATATATATATATATATATATATATATATATATATATATATATGTATGTATATGTACACACTACCATTCAAAAGTTTGTGGTCACTTAGAAATTTCCTTATTTTTGAAAGAAAAGCACTGTTTTTTTCAATGAAGATAACTTTAAACTAATCAGAAATTAAATGATTAACCCCATACCCCGCCCAGTATGGGGTTACCGGGCCCCACCCTGGAGCCAGGCCTGGGGGAAGGGCTCGAAGGCTGCACGGTGGCGCAGTGGTTTAGCACTGTGGCAGCACAGTTTTACCCTCGGCCGGGGGATCGCGGGGATCATGAGATCGTGGGTTCGATCCCAGCCCCCGACCAACAGTGAGCTGTGTGGAGTTTGCATGTTCTTCCCGTGTTGCGTGGGTTTACTCCGGGATTTCTCCGGTTTCCTCCCGCACACCAAAAACATATAGGTTTAGGGCGCTTGCGCACGCAGCGACCAGCAGCCGGTGGCTTGTCACCAGACTGCAAACCAAATCTACCTACGGGTACAAATAAGTAACAAAAAAAAAAAAAAAAAAAAAAAAAAAAAAAAGGCTAGCGTCTGGTGGCCGGGTTTCCACCCATGGGACCCGGCTGGGCTCAACCTGAAGGAGTTACATGGGTCCGCCCTCCAGTGGGCTCACCACCTGCAGGAGGGATCATGGGGGTCCGATGCTATGTGGATTAGGTGGCGGTCAAAGGCGGAGACCTTGGCGTACTGATCCCAAGCTTTCTAAACTGGCTTTTGGTACATGGAATGTCACCTCTCTGGTGGGGAAGGAGCCTGAGCTGGTGTACGAGGTTGAGAGATACCGGCTAGATATAGTCGGTCTCACCTCAACACACAGCTCCGGTTCCGGAACCAGTCTCCTGGAGAGGGGCTGGAGCTTGGCCTTTTCTGGAGTTGCCCCGGGCGAGAGGCGATGAGCAGGGGTGGGTATTCGTGTATTGCCCCACCTTGCTGCCTCTATATTGGAGTTTTCCCCGGTGGAAGAAAGGGTTGCTTCCCTGCGCTTTCGGGTTGGGAAACGGGTCCTGACCATTATTTGTGCCTATGCACCAAATGATGTTTCAGAGTACCCACCCTTTTTGGAGTCTGTGACTGGGGTGCTAGAGGGTGCTCCTCTTGGAGACTCCATTGTCCTACTGGGGGACTTCAATGTGCACGTGGGCAATGACAGTGAAACCTGGAGGGGGGTGATTGGGAGGAACGGCCTGCCCGATCTGAACCCGAGTGGTGTTCAGTTATTGGACTTCTGTGTTAACCACAGTCTGTCCATAACGAACACCATGTTCAAGCATAAGGGTGTCCATATGTGCACCTGGCACCAGGACACCCTAGGTCGCAGGTCAGTGATCGATTTTGTTATCGTATCATCAGACCTGCGACCGTATGTCTTGGACACCCGAGTAAAGAGAGGTGCAGAGCTGTCAACTGATCACCACCTGGTGGTGAGTTGGATCCGATGGCAGGGGAGGAAGCCATTCAGACCTGGTAGACCCAAACGTATAGTGAGGGTGTGCTGGGAGCGTCTGGTTGAGGCCCCTGTCCGGGAGGTCTTCAACTCCCACCTCCGGAAGAACTTCAACCACATTCCGAGGGAGTCTGGAGACATGGAGTCTGAATGGGCCATGTTCTCCACCTCTGTTGTTGAAGCGGCGGCCCAGAGCTGCGGCCGCAAGGTGGTCGGTGCATTTCGTGGTGGCAACCCCCGAACCAAGTGGTGGACACCAGTGGTGAGGGGGGCCATTAAGCTGAAGAAGGAGTCCTATCAAGCTTGGCTGGCTTGTGGGACTCCCAAAGCAGCTGAGGTGTACCGGCAGGCCAAGCGGAGTGCAACTGAAGCAAAAACCCGGGTATGGGAGGAGTTCGGTGAGGCCATGGAACAAGACTTTCGGTCGGCCTCAAAGACATTCTGGCAAACTGTCCGGCGGCTCAGGAGGGGAAAGCAGCTCCCCGTCCACACTGTGTATGGTGCGGATGGGACACTGTTGACTTCGACTGGGGATATTGTCGGGCGGTGGAAGGAATACTTCGAGGATCTCCTCAATCCCATTGATACGCCTTCCACAGAGGAAGCAGGGTTTGGGGACGAGGGGGATAACTCGCCTATCACAGGGGCTGAGGTCGCCAAGGTGGTTAAAAATCTCCTTGGTGGCCGGGCCCCGGGGGTGGACGAGATTCGCCCTGAGTACCTCAAGGCCCTGGATGTTGTTGGGCTGTCATGGTTGACATGCCTCTGCAACATTGCGTGGAGGTCGGGGGCAGTGCCTTTGGCATGGCAAACCGGGGTGGTGGTTCCTCTCTTCAAAAAAGGGGACCGGAGGGTGTGCTCCAACTTTAGAGGGATCACACTCCTCAGCCTCCCTGGGAAGGTCTATGCCAAGGTACTGGAGAGGAGAGTCCGGCCGTTGGTGGAATCTTGGATTCAGGAGGAGCAATGTGGTTTTCGTCCTGGCCGTGGCACATCGGACCAGCTTTTTACCCTCTCGAGAATTCTTGAGGGTTCGTGGGAGTTTGCCCAACCAGTTTACATGTGTTTTGTGGACTTGGAGAAGGCATTTGACCGTGTCCCTCGTGGATTTTTGTGGGGGTGCTTTGGGAGTATGGGGTATCGGGCTTGTTGTTACGAGCTATTCGGTCTCTGTACGACCGTTGTGAGAGTTTGGTTCGTATTGCCAACACTCGGTCGGAGTCATTCCCAGTGAGAGTTGGACTCCGCCAGGGCTGCCCTTTGTCACCGATCCTGTTCATAATTTTTATGGACAGGATTTCTAGGCGCAGCCAGGGAATGGAGGGTGTCATGCTTGGTGACCACAGGATCTCATCTCTGTTGTTTGCAGATGATGTTGTCCTGTTGGCTTCATCCAGTAATGACCTACAGCTCTTGCTGGGACGGTTTTCCGCTGAGTGTGAAGCGGCTGGGATGAGAATCAGCACCTCCAAGTCCGAGTCCATGGTCCTCAGCCGGAAAAAGGTGGATTGTCCTCTCTGGGATGGGGACAGGCTCCTGCCCCAAGTGGAGAAGTTTAAGTATCTTGGGGTCTTGTTCACGAGTGAGGGCAAAATGGAGCGAGAGATCGACAGACGGATTGGAGCAGCATCTGCAGTGATGCAGACGTTGTACCGGTCTGTTGTGGTGAAGAGGGAGCTGAGTTCTAAGGCAAAGCTGTCGATTTACCAGTCAATCTTTGTTCCTACTCTCACCTATGGTCACGAGCTTTGGGTAATGACCGAAAGAACGAGATCGCGGATACAAGCGGCTGAAATGAGCTTTCTCCGTAGGATTGCTGGACTCACCCTCAGAGATAGGGTGAGGAGCTCAGTCATCCGGGAGAGGCTCAGAGTAGAACCGCTGCTCCTCCACATTGAAAGGAGTCAGTTGAGGTGGTATGGGCATCTGATTAGGATGCCTCCTGGACGCCTCCTACTTGAGGTGTTTCAGGCACATCCCACTGGGAGGAGACCCCGGGGCAGACCCAGGACACGGTAGAGAGACTATGTCTCCCAGCTGGTCTGGGAACGCCTTGGTATCCTCTCTGAAGAGCTGGAGCAGGTGGCGGGGGGAGAGGGAAGTCTGGGCTTCTCTGCTTGAACTGCTGCCTCCGCGACCCGGACCTCTGGAAAAGCGGTAGAAGATGAAGATGAAGGTAATCAGAAATACACTCTAATATTCTAATATACATTGCTAATGTGGTAAATGACTATTCTAGCTGCAAATGTCTGGTTTTTGGTGCAATATCTACATAGGTGTATAGAGGCCCATTTCCAGCAACTATCACTCCAGTGTTCTAATGGTACAATGTGTTTGCTCATTGCGTCAGAAGGCTAATGGATGATTAGAAAACCCTTGTGCAATCATGTTAGCACAGCTGAAAACAGTTTAGCTGGTTAGAGAAGCTATAAAACTGACCTTCCTTTGAGCAGGTTGAGTATCTGGAAAAAATTATTTCAAATACAAATCATTATTTCTAACCTTGTCAATGTCTTGACTATATTTTCTATTCATTTTACAACTCATGGTGGTAAATAAGTGTGACTTTTCATGGAAAACACAAAATAATTGTCTGGGTGACCCTAAACTTTTGAATGGTAGTGTATATATATATATATATATATATATTATTATTATTATTATTATTATGGCGGTGCCCTAGGGCACAGAAGGGCAGCACCCCACCTCTGGGAGGTGGCGTCACCTGGGGTATATAAGCCAGCTGTGGGAGACATCTTGTTTCTTGTTGCTGTGGCTCTCAGGCTAGCGGTAGTGACTCCTGTGTTCCTGGCTCATGTTCTAATAATGCTATAAAACATCACCTCGACTCCTCATTAATTAGAGACACAACATTTGGCGACGAGGATAGATGGAGATGGAGAGGGCTGCTACTGCATTTCATCCATTTTTGGAGGCTCCGGGTAAGCCGTTGGTCCCTTGGGCCAGATGGTTTGCGGCCTTCGAGAACTATCTTACGGCGTTGGACCTCGGCGACCTAGACAAACTATGTGCGAGGGCTATTCTGGTCCACAACCTCGGTATGGAAGGCCAGAGGATCCCGAGCACTCTAGGAGGAGGTGACTCATTTGGAGATGTCGTGAGGCTCATGGCGGGCTACTTTCGCGCCCCTGAGAACACCATAATGCGGCACATTCAATTCAGACCGCGGCACCAGCGGCCCGGAGAGTCGGTTCAACAGCGCATAGCGGACCTTCGGCAGCTGGTGAGTGAGTGCAGGTTTGGGGTTTTGGAGGAGGAGATGATCCGCGACCAGCTAGCGGAACACGTGACCTATTCCTCCGTGAGGGTCCACCTGCTAACCCACACTGGTGAGCTAATGTTGTTAGCAGCCATGGAGCTAGCGCAACAACACGAGGCAGCGGAAAAGTTAACAAAGAATCTCAGTGACACGGAGGCCCTGCCCAGGAACGATAAACAGTGGAAGGCGCTGGCCTTGGATCCGGACGATGGCAGCGAAGACGACTACATGGCCATTGTGAAGATTAGGTCTGCCCTGGGGATGCTGAGATGCTATGGCTGCGGATCCAGCAGGCACCGCTACAGAGCGAGGGAGTGCGCAGCTAGGGGCAAGCATTGTGGACGGTGTGGATTGTTCCACCACTTTGCCAGGGTTTGCTGAAATTTCGAGAAGGAGGAACGGAGGCCTGGAAAGGGAGTTTCAACAAAGAAGACACCTACGATGGCCCACACCATCTTGCCCAACACAGACGGATGTATTCTGTGCAACATATTGTTGGACAGGATGTCGATACAGTTGATGGTGGACACGGGGTCGGCGGCCTCCATCCTGAATCTGGCGACGGTAAAGAAGTTCTTTCCCCATTACACCGTGAGTAAAATGAACATAGCCTGTTGCAGGTATGGTGACAACCTTCTGGACATTGTGGGCTTGGTGTGGCTGTCGGTGAGGTACAGGGCGGCCTCTATGTGTGCAGCCGAGTTCATGGTGGCCCGCAATGGTAATAACTTAATGGGCTGTGATTTGTTTTACGGGCTTGGGTTCTCCATCGCCTGCGGAGAAGTGGAGGAGTGGTCAGGTGGTGGACTGTGGGACTGGCCATTTTACGTGGGAAGTGGCGATGAAGAGAGGTCTGGCTGGCCCAGACCGGATGAAGAGGGCCACCACCAGCACCAGAGTATGCCGCCATGGTGGGCACTCCGTGCCAGTGTTTGTGGTCCTTTGGATGAGACACCCGAACGGCATGGATTAGCACCCGTGGGGGCGGGTGGTTCCAGAGAGCAGGTGCAGTGAAGCTCCGGTGGCTGACCGAGTACCACCGTTGAGCCAGGCACTGTCAGTGCCGCTCCAACGCAGGAAATGAAAACAATCGGGGCAAGACCGGATGGCACGAACCCTAGACGTGCCCAGAATGAAAACAAGGGACAAGGCTCGAGCAAGCCTAGCGGAACGCTGAAGAGCCATATGGGTACCGGTTCGTGACGCAGGAGAAGGAGGAAGCCAGTGGGTGCTCCCCTGGGTGTGGGCGATGGTGTGCGCGCTAGGGTCAAGTCTCAGCTAGGATGTGTTCGCAGGTCAAGGCAGCAGTGAGATGGACGGGGTGACCTGCGTGTGGTTCGGGCTGACAGCGACGGTTACCTGGAACTGACAGATGGGTCGAGACGGCACCCGAATGAGCTGTGGCATTTGGGAAGGCAGGAACACCAGTGCAGCTCATCTCCGGTTACGAAGAGACAGAGGGGAGTGGGCCGTGGGACGGACACTCCAGAGCGGGGCCTACGGGAGACCTGGGTTAGAACTTTATGTTGGGGCTTATGGTGTGTCTAGTTATAGTGTGTTTTGCTGTGTGTTTGCTAAGGTTAATGGTTAAAACAAACAAACAAACAAACAAACAAACAAAAAAACTGTAAACTGTAGACCAAATGTGAACTGTGACCACCGTTGTTGGTTGTGAATGCCACATAGATGGCATTGGGGACATAGCCTCAGTGGCAGAGGCTAGTTCAAGGTGGTTGTGGCTCACAAGAGACCGTGGTTGGAACCCTTCTGCAAGTGAAGATTAATCTTTGCTGCCCCACTCAGGCGAGGCGTACAGGTTCAGGGGCGAAATGCCTATGACCCTGAGACACCTGCTGATGATGCAGGAGGGATCCTCTAAGGAAGTTCTGACCACTCAGCCACCAGGACTGTTAAGAAGAGAAACTGATGTTTCATCTATTTTGCTTTTGCAGTTTCTGCTTGTAGCAAAGCATCTTTGATGTTTATTTTTCTTATGTTGTTGTGACTATGGGGAAAGGCCCATTGGCGGTGGGGGAAGACCCACTGACATCCATGAAAGAATGGAAGGCAGCTCGGAAAGACGGCACGTGTTAGTGTTAGGGCTGGCACCCCAAAGCACTGCACAAACAAGCTACAAGTACTGAACAGAGAGAATACCCCCAGGCAGACCGGGGGGGGGGGGGGGAGGATAATCTGCCACTAAGGACGGACCACATAACTAATGACCTGGACATCGGCTTAAGGACTACGAGTTTGGAAGTGATGCAGGATGAGGGTGAAGCTACAAGAAGATGCAACTTCTGCAGTAGAATGTTAAAAAATGAACAAGGTGTGAGAATTCACCAAGGCAAGACAAAGTGCAAAGAACGACTACAGCAACGCAAAGTATCTAATGCCTCCCAGAGGAAAATCTCGGAGTTTATTAGCGCTACTTGTCAGACGGCGGAGGGTGGGGACCAGGAGGCAAACCACAGTGACCCAGACCTCTCTGCTGAATTTAATCAGAGCACAGGCAGTGGAGGTGAATATAATAGGCTTGGAAATATCATGAAGAAACCCTGGCTGAATCTCCCACCAGCAAATGACCGCAGATGGGCACAATTGGATGAGGACTTAAGTATCTCACTTGATAAACATCTTGAAAGGAGATGTAGCCAGGAAGATCAAGATCATGGTACATACCGTGTATCAGGCATGTCAGGACACCTTTGGGGTGAAAAAAGACAAAGGTGTCAAGCCACCGGCAGGACCCTCCAGAAGGCAGCGTCAGATTGCACAAGTGCGGAGGGATCTAAGATCAATTAAAAAAAGGTGGCGGAAAGGGAATGAAGATGAAAGAGAGGTCCTAAATGAGTTAAATGGAGAGTTGCGGAAGAAATTGCTCCAACTTTGTTTCATCTATTTTGCTTTTGCAGTTTCTGCTTGTAGCAAAGCATCTTTGATGTTTATTTTTCTTATGTGGGGGGTGTTCTGAGTGTTATGTATGTGTGTGGGGAGGTGTAGTAACACCTGTGTGTGAGAGTTGGAAAGGAGTGTGTGAGAGTGACTTAAATGCCCTATGTTGTGTGTTTTGTAGCCTTATTTTGTTTTGGAGTATTTGTGTCCATGTTATGGGGTGCGAATGCTAGTCTGTAGAGTCGGATACCGCCATTGTTTGTATTTGTATATACTTGGTGATCGTAATTTGTGTACTTATTTATTTCGGGATTAATTTATTTTGGTTTGTGGCCCTTTTATATTCAGTGACTGTTATTTGCATAGCGGAGTGCTCCACTGGGCCAGTGTGGTGTGAGTGTATAGGCCTATAAATATCTCTGTATTAGTGTGTGAGTTGGGTGTAAATTTTAAAGGGGGGACCAATTGGTGCGCTTGTGATTTTTCAAAGGTGGTGGGGGGAGTATGTTCGATAGTATATCTTATATACTGTATATACAGTATATATATATTTCACCTCTTCACAGCAGTGTTAGACCTACCAGTCTACAGGTCTGCTCTCATGTAGTGATGTTAAAACCGAGACCTCATGAAACAATGAGCAACTTTGAGATAATTGCTTCATGAGCGACAGTGTTATGAAACATCTAATAAAGACTGCCATCTGGTGACTGGCGGTCAGAACTGCATCTGAGTTGAAAACCTGAAAAAGGGCAATGCTCTAGATCACAGGTTGCACTACACTTTTTATGTCATTTTCTCAGAGAGGCTTGTAAAAATTCTGTCAATAAGTTATCTATCATTTTAATTGACTATAATTAGATCACCCTCACCCAGCTTTCAGAATTTGTAGTCACTGCTGGAAAAACTCTGTGGAAGGACAATTTTCAGTGAAAGAAACCTCTGTGTGTGTGTGTGTGTGTGTGTGTGTGTGTGTGTGTGTGTGTGTGTGTGTGTGTGTGAGAGAGAGAGAGAGAGAGAGAGAGAGAGAGATTTTGATTTTTAAAAGATCTTTAATAAACACACTTGTCCATCAGTCAATACAATTTCTATATCATGCTATGTTACACAGAAAATTAATCCCCCAAAAAACGCCCCAAAAAAAGCTGTCCATCATGAACTGAACAGAGGACATTCTCCAGGGACCAGAGGGTCCTGAAACCTTCCACATCCCCATTCCCCATAAAAAACTGAAAGTCCAGCCTGATTCTGGCTTTAAGTAGCCTCACAAATAAAATTTTGACATCAACATCATTCTCAACATTTTCAAGTTTTCTTCTCCGGCTTACATAGATAGCCAACTTTGCCTGCCCTAAAACAAAGTTCAGTAGTTGACACTTCTGCTTAAAACGACGATTGTACATAAAACCACAAATGAAAACCTGCTTAGAGAAAACTTCCTTAAAAATATGAAAAAGTTTTGTGAGAAGTTCAAAGAGGCCACTCAGGCGCTGACATTCAATAAAACAATGAAAAACAGTCTCCCTAGAGGAACAAAAAACACACTGATCACTGACACTGCTGTTAATCACAGAAACAAAAGCATTGACAGCTATAATACCATGCAGGACCCTCCACTGTAAGTCTCCATGCCTCTTAGGGAGAGGGGCTTTGTAAAGAGCCCTCCAGGCAGGCCAATGCCCTTTTCCTAGTTTAAAATAGGCTCTCCAAGGAGTGTCCACACAGGTGTTCAATCGGTCCTTGTTGAGTGCCATCACCACCAGTCTGTAGAGTGCCTTACCACTGGCTCCTCCAAAGTCCACACCAGTGGGAGCACAGAATGCCAGTAAGGAGCAAGGAGCGACGTCAAAGTCCATATAGAGCGTGAGAGAGGGAAAGGGGTCAGTGCTTTCTGGCTGCAGCGTGCCATTGCTAAAGTCCAAGAGTAGGGAGTGCTCAAGTCCATGAAGCTCCTGTTTCCAGTGTGCAAGAAGACCATCGATGAAACGATTCGACCTGACACCAAGATGAGCTGCTAAAGCTGAGGCGTTGTTGAGGCCAGGACCAGCCAGTTCCACCACTTGCTTCAGAGTGAGAATGTTCCTGGAACACAGCCTATCAAGGAAGGTCCTTCCAACTCCCGGCAGGACACCAAGGCGACCACCAAAAACCAGCGGCTCCCTCAACAACCAGTAGAGGGAATCGCATGGCCCTCTTTGTTTTTTAAAAAGAGTCCACACTGAAAAGAGACTGCGGTAAAAACTGGGTAAAGACAGTGCATTAGAGTTCTTAAAATCCATTAAAAACACAGGGAGGTCTAGCCCAAGCCCAAGGACTCTCTGTAAAATAACACAGGCCAAAGGCCTCCATACCAGGTCCTGGGGGCCCGTCAGCAATCTCTGTATGAAAGTCAGTCTTAAAGCAGCACCTCTACTAGCTAAATTAATCACTCCTTGCCCCCCCTCCTCTTTGGGAAGAAATAACAGGGCTTGAGGAACCCAGTGGAGTCCACCCCCCCAAAAAAAGTCCACCAAAACAGACTGAATTTTGGACAACAAACCAGCAGGGGGGTCCATGCACATGAGGCGGTGCCACAGGGATGAGGAAACAAGATTATTTAAAATGAGCACTCTTCCTCTAAAAGATATTCTTGGCATTAGCCACTTCCACTTGTTTAGTCTCCCGTTAATCTTCTCTATGACCCCATCTGTGATATCCTACCGTGTAGCAATGATCACACTTGAGTTATTTCTTTGGCTAACTCTGCCGTTTATTCTGCAACACACATAATATGACTGAACATGGATTCTGCGCGGGGTTTTCACACTCTTATTCTAATGTGTCCCCTTCATAGTAGTGCTGAACAATACAGGTAGTTCCCCCTAGAGGCATGTGCCAGTAATGTTCTATTTTAGACTTGCAGTCTACCACATCCCTCCCCTCTAGATTAAACTACTCTTACTTACACTAGCCAATTACTAGACATCCTGGAACTCCCATTTAACCCTGAACTATCACAGTTACTTTTTAATTTCTTAAACACATGTGTCATACACATAATTTCTTTCTTTCTTTTTTTTTTTTTTTTTTTTTTTTTTTTCATGTATAACACACATAACAGTCTAACTGGGGAATTGGTTTGACTACCGCATCCCAGTGAGGTTCCAGGACGCATTCTTGTCCTGTGGCTGGGGAACTCACTACTGACTAAGTATAGTCCTTCAAGTAGTCTGGAGCTCTCCTAGCTCGCTGAGATCTTCTCATGGCGGGTGAGCCAACTGCAGGTGAAGACTCAGACTGCTCCACTGTTTCGGCTGCTGCAGTGCTGCCCGTAGAATCTGCAGAGACGGTTACCTCAGGTTTCACCTGAAGTGGTGGTTCGTTGATGCTCTCCTCAGGATGGGTGTCAGACAACACCTCTGGTGCCATCGGCAGGGGAATGGAGCTCCTACCATGAACTTGGTCGATGTGTCGCCTCACCACTTGTCCATGACCTAATGTCACCTTGAATGACACAGGGCCTGTTTTTTCTGTTATTTCTCCTGGTACCCAGGCTGGTCCTGAGCCAAAGTTGCGGGTGTAGACCACGTCTCCTTCTCTCAGTATTCTCTCTCTAGCATGCATGTCATGATAACCTTTTTGTTTCTCTTGTTTATCATGCACTTTGTTTCTGAAGTCTGGATGTATTAAGTCAAATGTTGACCTCAACTTTCTTCCCATCCATGGACCTGCGTAGTCAATGTGAATTCTTCTCCATGGTTTATCTGGAACTTCCCAGGGATGTAGTGGGGCTGCTGGAGGACTGTTCCTGTTCTCCTGGCATGCCGCACATGACTTCACAAGCGCCTCCACCTCTGCATCCATGTTGGGCCACCACATGTAGCTCCTCGCCAACGCTTTCATGCGAGTGATGCCAGGGTGTGCTTGGTGTAGTTGTTGCAGTAAGGCATTCCTACCAGGTGGTGGAACAACCACGCGTCCTCCCCACAGGATACAACCTTCCTGGGTGCTGAGCTCATCCTGTCGTCTGGCATAGGGAATGAACTCAGGACTGTTCATCTTCGGCCATCCTTGCAAGATGTATTCTCGCACTCTTGCTAGAACAGGGTCTTTGTCTGTCCACTTCTTTATTTGTTGTGCGTTCACCAGGGGCACGCCAATATCTTCAAACAATAGCACTCTCTCCTCCTCCTCAGGCGTGCTGTCTCTTCCTCCATCCAAGGGTAGCCTACTCATCGCGTCAGCATTCGTATGGTCCCGTCCGGCTTTGTAAACGATGGTGTACTCATACGCTGCTAATGTAACGGCCCATCTCTGAATTCTCTGAGATGTCATCTGGGGTATGGCTCTCATTTCACTGAACAGTGAAATTAGTGGCTTGTGGTCAGTCACTATAGCGAACTGTCTCCCGTACAGGTATTTGTGGAACTTTTTTACACCAAATACTACTGCAAGGCCCTCCTTGTCTAGCTGGGAGTAGTTTTTCTCAGCTGCACTAAGAGTTCTTGAGACGAACCCTATGGGTCTCTCTGAGCCATCCTCCATACGATGAGAGAGTACAGCACCCACACCGTAGGGTGATGCGTCACACGCCAGGATGAGTGGTTTGTTTGAATCATAGTGCACTAACACACTACAGGACTGAAGTAGCGCTTTGGACTCTTCAAACGCCTTCTGCTGCTTGACCCCCCATGACCATTTTTCTTCCTTCTTAAGTAAGGTATGTAGTGGTGCCAGCAGCGTGGAGAGCTTTGGGAGGAACCTATGGTAATAGTTCAACAAGCCCAGGTAGGCTTTTAACTCAGTAACATTTTGTGGCTCAGGCGCCTCCGCAATGGCTTCCACTTTGTCTGTTAGAGGGTGTAGACCACTGGCGTTAATCTTGTGGCCTAGGAACACCACCTCTTTTCCCATGAACTCACACTTGCTTCTTTTCAACCTCAGACCGCTTTTCTCCAACCGTTGAAGCACTTCCTTCAGCGTTTTCAGATGTTCTCGTTCATTTGGTCCTGTACAAAGGATGTCATCCAAATAAACGGCAACATTCGGAATTCCACCTAGGATGCCCTCCATAGTTCTCTGGAATATAGCAGGACTGGAAGCTACTCCAAATGGTAAGCGTGTGTAGGTATATAAGCCTTTGTGTGTATTGATGGTTACATACTTTCTTGATTCTTCTTCCAGGACTACTTGTTGGTAAGCGTGACTCATGTCTAATTTCGTGAAGTGTCGGCCGCCGTTCAGCTGTGCGAAGAGGTCCTCCACTTTAGGAATTGGATACTGATCCACCCGTGATGCTCGATTGACAGTGAGTTTGTAATCTCCACATATTCTAATGGAGCCATCCGGCTTTCTCACTGGGACTATGGGCGCCGCCCATTCTGCAACCTGCACTGGCTCAATGATCTTGTCATCCAGCAGCCTCTGTAGCTCGCTTTCGACCAGTGGCTTGACTGCATAGGGCACCGGTCGGGGTTTGCAGAATCGTGGTTGGGCCTCCTTGTCCACATTAATCTTTGCAGTGACACCTTTTAGCTGTCCTACGCCTTCTTTGAACACCTCAGCGTGTCTTTCGAGGATCTCCTCCAGCTGCAATTTGGGCTGAGATTCCACTTTATTCACCAACTGATCAATCATGGCCAGTTCTTGTAGCCAACTTCGCCCTAGTAGATTTGGTCCTTCGCTCCCAACTACTACTACAGGTAAGTCCTTTTCTTTGTTTTCGTGCTGCACCTTCACTTGTGCCATGCCTAGCACGTCTAGCTTCTCTCCTGTGTATGTTTTTAATTTTAATGAACAGGGATTTAATTCTGCTGTGTCTGTTTTCTTCCACAGTTGTGTATATTGCTGTTTACTTAATATGGTTACTCCACAGCCTGTATCAACTTCAAATGTTACTTTCATTCCATTAACATTCATGGTACGCGTGATGGGCGCTACCTTGGTCAGCTCCTCTGACGTGTTGTAAATTGTGTGAAAACCCATGTCTTCTGTATCACTTTCTCCCTCCCCTCTCAGTTGATTCGCTCGCTGTTCCTTTCCTGGGCCCTTGTTTTCATACTTTTGCCCATTAACTGTCGCTTTCAGCACCTGTGCGCTGTCCACCTTTATTCTACATGCTTTCTTAATGTGCCCTCGCTTGCCACAATTATGACACAGCTCAGTGGCAAATTTGCACTCGGCGGCATTGTGCTGGCCTTTGCAGCGATAACAACTGGGGAATTTGTGCTGATTTTTGTCAGTCGACACTTTGTGGACACCTACTTGGGTCTTAGGCACACGAACATGCGTTGCTGTGTCCTCTGTTAGCTTCCCTTGCATCTCTCTCACATCTTTAGATGCTGTTTCCATCGCTTGGCATAATTCCAAAGCCTTTGCAAAAGTGAGTTTTGTTTCAGATAAAAGTCGCCGTTGCATTCGGTCATCATTCACTCCACACACAAGTCTGTCTCTTAACATTTCTTCCAATGAGTCTTTGTAATCACAGTGCAGTGTTAATTTCCTCAATTCTGCCACATACTCTGCTATGGACTCAGTGTCCCTCCTTATGCGTGAATTAAATTTGAATCGTTGCACTATTTCACTCGGTTTGGGGCTGAAGTGCTTCTGAAGCTCCGCAGTAATCTGGTCGTACGTTTTATCTTTCGGTAATGCAGGGCTTATTAAATTTCTCAACAAACTGTAAGTAGTTGCACCAACTCCACTCAACAGTACAGCCTTCCTTTTGTCTGGCTCCTCAATGTCATTAGCTTCGAAGAAAAAGTCCAACATTTCACTATATTCTTCCCATGACTGAGTCGAGTTATCAAAAGGGGTTACCGTTCCGATTACAGCCGCCATTGCTCGTCGTGGTGGGGAAACCTCGTTTTTCCTCCTCTGAACTTGCACTCGAACTACTGGAGTCACTTGAGTTCGCCACACTCGCAATGTTCTCTGTTTCTCGCCGCTGATTTTTTTCTTTTAATCCTCGTCGCCAATTGTGTGATATCCTACCGTGTAGCAATGATCACACTTGAGTTATTTCTTTGGCTAACTCTGCCGTTTATTCTGCAACACACATAATATGACTGAACATGGATTCTGCGCGGGGTTTTCACACTCTTATTCTAATGTGTCCCCTTCATAGTAGTGCTGAACAATACAGGTAGTTCCCCCTAGAGGCATGTGCCAGTAATGTTCTATTTTAGACTTGCAGTCTACCACACCATCCCAATTTTTTTGCTCACACTGCTGATTTCCAATAAAGACACCAAGATACTTAAAACCTCCTTTTTTCCAAATCAACCCACCCGGCAGCGTAAGCTGATTTTCTAGTTTCTCCCCCACCATCAGAGCCTCGCTTTTTCCCCAGTTTATCTTTGCAGAGGAAAGTTGGCCAAAAAGATTGACACTCCTAACCAGAACGTCAATGTCACTCTGCTTGTTTAGCAGAATGACTACATCATCTGCATAGGCCGACAGCTTGAACGTGGTGTCACAGCCAGGAAAAGTAACTCCTGATAGATCCCTTCTCAGGCAGTGAAGCAAAGGCTCTATGGCGAGGGAGTACAGCATCCCTGAGAGAGGGCAGCCCTGCCGAACCCCCCTCTGGACTTTTAAAGGGGCAGACAGGCCCCCATTTATCTTCAGCACACTCTCAATGTCACTGTACAAGACCCGTATCCTGGCTATGAAGCCTGGGCTGAACCCAAAAGCTGTTAAAACTGTCCATAAATATTGGTGTTCAACCCGATCAAACGCCTTTTCCTGGTCAATTGAAATCAAACCAGTTTCTACCGCCAATGAACCAGAGACCTCCAAAATATCCCGAATTAAAGTGACGTTGTCACTAATCAGCCTGCCAGGCACACAGTAAGTCTGGTCTACATGAATGAGCTCGCTCATCACCTTTCTCAGTCTTCGGGCCAGAGCTTTTGAGAGAATCTTGTAGTCTGTGCAGAGCAGAGAGACTGGCCTCCAGTTCTTTAGGCTCTGGAGGTCCCCCTTTTTCGGCAACAGTGTGATGATGGCCCTCCTGCAGGTCGTGGGTAGGGTCCCCCTTTCCAAGCTATCTTGGAGAACCTCCAGCAGGTCTGGACCAAGCAGGGGCCAGAATTCCTTAAAAAAGTCCACAGAGAGACCATCTATGCCTGGTGATTTTCCATTCTGGAGGCTCATTAGCGCCGTATATAAGCCGGCAACAAGGTCCTCTGAGAGCACTGGAAGACCATCAAGGAAAACCTGGCCCAGTGACGTGTCCTCCCTCCACTCTGCTCTAAACAATTCACTGTAAAAGCTAGCAGCGTGTTTCCTGATCTCTGCTGCTGTGGAGATTGTTCTCCCGTCATCGCCCAACAAGGAGTGAATGAGCTTTCTCTGTCCATTTTTCCCCTCCAGTCCAAAAAAGTACTGGGAGGGCGAGTCCATCAGAGCTACATCCATGTAGCGTGAGCGGACCAGAGCACCCTGTGCGGTGACCCCTAGCAAGCTAGCCAAGGCTGACCTTTTTGACTTGAGAGCCTCTAAGTGCTCCTGTTTTCCTGTAGAACTGAGCAACTCCTCTAGTTCTACCACCTCAGTCTCCAGAACTTTCAAGGATTGGGTCAAGCTACGAGTGACATTTTGAGTGTACTGTTGGCAGAGTTGTTTTATCTGGGCCTTACCAAAATCCCACCACAATTGGAGAGAACTAAAAGAGGGTTTTTGTTCCCTGTGTGACTTCCAAACATCATGAAAAAACCTCTTTAAAAAACACATCATTTAAAAGTGTATTGTTAAAATGCCAAAAAGCACTCTTACACTTTACATTTTCAATAAACACAGAACAAAACAGCAGGCAGTGATCAGTGAAACCAACAGGACAGATACAACTATTTTTAAAAACACTCATTTGATGTTTAAAACCATAAAAACGGTCTAACCTAGCCATAGATAAAAGGTTATCTTTGACATGGCTCCAGGTGTACTGCCTCTGGTCCCCATGATGTGATCTCCACACATCGGCCATTTCATGTGTTTTCACCAGTTCTCTCAGCCTATTGGCAGAAGCAGGGTGAGGCTCCTGATGGTTCCTGTCTAGTCTGTGGTTTAATGTACAGTTAAAATCACCCCCCAGAAATAAAAAACTATTTGGATCACAGGACTTAACCGTATCCGAAAGCACGTCAAAGACCCTGATCCTCTCTGCTCTCTGTGTTGGCACATACACGTTTATAAAAACGAAGTTCACGTTTTCAAACTGTACCTTTAATAAGAGGAAATGACCTCTCACCACCTCTTCTACCTCATAAGAGACAGGCACACAACCCCTAGAGAAAAGTACAGCCACCCCCCCACTGCTACTGGATTTGTGGCTAAAAAAAATGCAGCCATCCCACTCTTTTCTCCAATGGCTCTCAATGTCCACAGTGCTGTGAGTCTCCTGGACCATCAGCACGTCAAGTTTCTTTAAATTAAAAAGCTTGTATAAAGAGGCCCTTTTTACATCATCCCTGGCCCCATTAATATTGAGAGTGCCAATTCTAAGGTGGGGCATTAAAAAGGATAAAAATAGGGTACAGTAAAAAAACACACACATAGCATAAAAGGGAAGAAACAAACTAAGAGTCAACATGACTGTTAGTAATTTGCAATTTCAGTTTAGCAACCAGTTTCTTTAAACGATAAATTTCCTGATCAGTGAAAGTCTCATTCCCATCATTCAGTTTCATAAATTTGCGAGCTGATGCCACGAATAACTCCAGATCTGGAAAGTAATTTTCCACTTTCACAGCTCTGCTCCCCTTAGTCACCTGGAGAAATTGCCTAATTTTAGTAAAACAATAGGAGCTTTGCTCCTCCTGCGTCTGCGTCTGCATCAGTTCAGACTCATCTCCACTTTCGTCAGAAGCGCTCTCATTCAGTAAATCTAAATTCCCAACCCTACTAGATTTAGCAGAGCTCTGCAAGTTTTCCGCACTTTTCCTTTTTTGTGCAGCTTTAAAAGGATCCTCTTCAACAAAACTACATTCCTGCATTTCTTCATGAAACGCAACGTTTGTCATGCAGTGTTTGCTCTGTGTGTCCGCTACAGCCTCAAACCGCTCCTCCCCCGCCTGCAAAGTCTGTTCATTCACGTTCCTTCGTTTAACTGCACTTTTACTTACACCCTCCACCTGTTTACCCCGGGCGACAGGCTCGTCACAATGCCGCCAGACAGAAATTCCCCACCATCACTGTTTGGGGGGGCAACTACCGCGCCCACCGCGGCCACCCCAGCAGAGGCGGCCGCGGCCGCCCCAGCACAAGCGGACGCGGACGCGGATGCGGATGCGGACGCGGACGCCCCCGCAGAAGCGGGCGCCGCAGCGGCATCCGCCGCACCACATTTAGCGCTACCCTCCGGACCACCAGAAACAGCGGCGTCACCTTTCTTACCGCCAGTGCTCTTTGTGTTCGCCTTTTCAGGACATGACCTAATAAGATGGCCTTCTGCGCCACACGCAAAACACTTCATGGTTTCAGATGTTGCAAACACCAAGTAGCTAAAGCCGTCAATCCTGAAATTAAAAGACGCGTTCAGTTCAGCAGAGCTGTCTTTCAACACCATGAAACACTGCCTCCTATGACATACAACATGCTTCAGCAGGGGTGATTTACTACCCAGAGAGACCATTCTGATAGGGGACACAACCTGGCCAAAACGGGACAACTCTCTAATCAGCTGATCATTTTTAACGAAAGGAGGAGCGTTTGAGATGGTGATCCTCCTAGACGGATTCGCCAGCGGTAAAACGGGAGTAAAAGTGTCACCTAGGACCACTCCCTGTGCCACCACCTGATCAGCTTTTTCAGTCGAATCCAGAAAGATCACAATTGCGCTGTTCATCCTCGATGCTGATTTTATGCTGCCATGCCCAACCACCTGTCCTACAGCGAGGCTGGCCTCCTCCACAGAACAGGGAACTGTCGGGAGGATTCTCACACCATGACGCCGGGTTAAGCGCTCAAACTCCACACCACCATCAATCACCGGCATGATGCCGGCCGGGAAAAACCGGCAGCAGAAGCTACCGTTCCCCAACACACTCACTCCAACACTCACACCCCAGCACACACACACTCAACCCACTATATTAAACACACACACCTCAAACACACAAGATAGAGAAAAAGTTAGAAAATACAAAGTTTAAAGTACTCACTCGACACCACTCCACACCCCTGCTCCCACAAACGCCCACGCATGCGCACGAGAGAGAGAGAGAAAGAGAGAGAGAGAGAGAGAGAGAGAGAGAGAGAGAGAGAGAGAGAGAGAATGCAGGGCTTGACATTAACAGTGAATTTCAGCAGTGGCCGGTAAGACAGCTACATTCTACAGCCACTTTGGCCATATGCAGCCATGAAGAACTGTGCCAGTTCATAAGGGGAGTGATGTTACGCTCGACAATGCCCACTCAACACTGATGTGTGCAATATAAAGCGAAAGTGTCATGAGCAGTTTTTTAAAAAAAAAATTAATAGAACAAAATACAACATACAAACTCTTGATGAGGATAAAGGTTACAAAAGAGTTACAAAATCAGAACTTTCACAAAAAATATACAAACAGTCAAACTTCACATTCCAATTAACAAGAAAAAAAGGGATATATTAAAAGAGAGAGAGAAAGAGACAGAGTAAAGAACACAACAATTCTATGATAGTCTTTTTTTGTTATAGTAATAGGAGCTGTCCAATGTCTCTTGCAATTTTTTTTGCATCATGAGCAGTGCATCGAGCACTGTTTTAGCACGCCCACAGTCGCGTGACCGTAGCAAGCGAGGCCTCATTATGTCGGTCACATCATGTGACTTGAGGGCTCGTGGGAAATTTTAGAGGGTTCTATTGGAATTAGTTTTTTTTGTTTGCTTTGTATTGTTTGTTCCTGCCATCCAATTTTGAATAGAACTCGGATGAGCAAATGCTCAAAAAAAAAAAAAGGATTGAGATTTTTTTCCGGTTTTCTACCCAGATGCAGTTCTGACATTCAGTCAGCAGATGGCACTCTTTATTAAATGTTTCATAACACTGTGTCAATCATGAAACTATTGTCTCAAAGTTTTTCATCATTTTATAAGGCCTCAGTTTCACCATCACTAATGTATCTATCTGTAATATTAAGTACATGTAATGTGTTGTTTAATGTTACTAAACCTAAACCTAATTCTAACTTGTGTAATACTGTACCTGTTTTCTACTCAAATAGCGAATGCAATGACGATAACACATCTCCTCCTCTTAAAAACCCCTCAGTTTGAGTGGTGAATCAGACCCCTTTTAAATCCTTCACTATTGACGTATGCAATGCTAAGCCCTCTCAAATTTCTCGCTAGGTCTCAAATCACTTGATGTGACAACGGGGCCTTGTTTACTACGGTCACGTCACTGTGGCCATGTTGACACAGTGCTCGACACTCTGCTCACGATACTTCCGTGCTATATTGCTCAAATCAGTGTCGAGTGGGCGGTGTCAAGCATAACAACACTACTCTCATATTCTCCTCCAATGTGGGATCATTGATCCCGGTTACATGGTCACAATAAACCAATTACTGGGAATAAACTAATAATAGTAATAATCAGTTTTGTCATGTTTACATGCTGTAGGAACAATTACTTATAAGTGTGATAAGGTAGAAGGATTATTTAATTTATACATAGAGATGTGTGTGGAAACAGAGGTTTACCTTGTGACACTTGTAGGGGCACCAGTCCAAACCTGGACAATTTATTAATAACTAACCCTTGTGTGGCTTATATTATTCATATATCCATACCTACATATGTATAGACATAAGTGGAATGTTTAGAGATTGCATATGTAGAATGACCTCATGTCTCAGAGCAGGACAAGAGGTCTCGACCACCGGCGAAGATCAAGGAGCAGACGGAGTCGCAGCGGTGGAGACCGGATCGAACTTCCTGACCACCCAGGGTCAGGTGGAGGAGAGAGAGGACAATGGAGAGGGATTACGTTAATGCAGGATGTCAGCTTTGATATGCAATGTCTTTTGTTGAGTGTGGGTATAAGTATGAAGGTCTGACTGCGCTCGATCTCTCTTATTCTGCTTCTGCATCGAGATGAGACATGTTAGGGACTGGAAGCTGATAATAAAACTTGATTTATAAAATCACATCTCTTCTTCATTTCGAGCTCCCTACATTGGTGACCAGACGTGAGGATGGACCAAAGACGTTCTCCCGCTTCAAGCTCATCAGAGGCAACCCAGGCTGACGCCGTCGCCAACGCAGACAGGGGAACGGATGGAAGATGTTCCCCCACAGCAGAATCGTCAGAGAGGGCTCAACCGAGCACCGTCCCCAACCCCGCCGCGAGAACGGAAGAAAGGCGTTCTCGCCCGGCAGACACATCAGAGACGGCCCAGACAAGTGCCGTCACCGTCAAACTCCCAGAGTTCTGGCAAAGCGACCCGAGCTCGTGGTTCCAGCAAGCTGAGGCTCAGTTTGCACTGGCAGGAATAACGGCGGACGAAACGAAATTCTACCACATCGTCGCCAGACTCGATGCCGCCACATCAAGATGAGCACGGAGCGTGATACAACAACCACCCGCCCACGACAAGTACAAAAAACTGAAGGCAACCCTCATCGAGAGCTTCGTCCCCTCGGCCGAGGAAAGGGCAGGGAAGATTCTGGCGATTTACGGCCACAGAGGACACAGACCGATGGCCCTCATGGAGGACATGCTGCAGCTGAGGGAGGCAGACAATGACAACTTCCTCTTCCAACATATCTTCCTCAGCACTCTGCTGCCGCACATGAGAGGGACCCTGGCCAACATGCGGTGCAGCACCCAGCGGGACTTCCGCGCGCTGGCCCGAGAAGCGCAGTGGCTCACCAACTCCTGCGGCGAACAGATGGCCACAGCAGCATCTGCAGATCTCGGCGCGGAAGCCCAGAGCAGTGGAGATCCGCAGACAACAGAGCAGAGCCCACCCACCATGGCAGCGACGCGACCAAGGCGCAGCAAGCGGAACGACCTCTGCTATTATCATCAACATTTCGCCGAGAGGGCATACAAATGCGTGCCCCCCTGCAATTTCAAGAGCTCGGGAAACGACAAAGCAGGGAAAACATTAGCAGCTATGGCTCTCGGCGAGACAAATAAGCTGCTCTATGTGACTGACGGACACTCCGGGAGACAGTTCCTCATCGACATGGGAGCTCAGGTGAGCTTCATCACCCCGTCCAAAGCAGACCGAGCAATGGGACCCCGTGGAAACGGAGCGATGGCAGCTAATGGCTCGATCATCGACACCTTCGGTGAAAGGAACCTACCTCTGTCCATTCACGGCCGCAACTATAGGTGGACATTTATTATAGCGGCGGTGAGTTTTAACTTGTTAGGCGCAGATTTCTTGTATGCACACGGGTTGTTAGTTGATCTTGCAAATAGACGCTTGGTTAATGCACTATCATTTTCTTCTATCCCCTGCTCAGCTCAAGTTTCTCCACCACCTGTGCAGGCCAGCATCACCACAGCAGGAGGTAAGTTTGACCAATTCCTCACCCAATTTCCAGCACTCACAATTCCCAAATTTTCAGCGACAGTAGCGAAACACGGGGTTGAACACTTCATCCCCACAACAGGCCCACCTGTTTTTGCTAAAGCTCGGCGCTTAGACGCGACCAAGCTCGCCATAGCACGCGACGAGTTTGCCAGCCTAGAAAAATTGGGCATTATTAGGCGCTCGAAAAGCCCTTGGGCATCACCACTACATATGGTCCCTTGGAGACCTTGCGGCGATTACCGCAGATTAAACAATGCGACAGCGCATGACCACTACCCAATCCCTCACATCCAAGATTTTTCACTACATCTGGCGGGTGCGCACATTTTCTCTAAAATAGACCTGGTCCGCGGCTACCACCAAGTTCCGGTTCGACCGGAGGACGTTCCCAAAACGGCCGTAATAACCGCTTTTGGTCTTTTTGGATTTTTGCGAATGCCGTTTGGCCTCAAAGGCGCTGCACAAACTTTTCAGCGCATGATGGACGCGGTATTACGCGACCTCCCCTTCGTGTTCATCTACCTCGACGATATTCTGGTAGCCAGCTCGTCAGAGGAAGAACACGAACAACACCTCACTACAGTTTTTCAGAGACTAGAAGAACACGGGTTAATAATCAACCCAGCCAAATGCCGATTCGGCGTGTCACAAATTGATTTTTTGGGACACAGAGTTTCACCAGAGGGGGCAGTCCCATTGCCGGACAAAGTGCGCGCGGTAGCAAATTTTCCACGACCACAAGCGGTCAGATCACTACAAGAATTTTTAGGAATGGTGAATTTTTACAACCGTTTCCTCCCCCGCGCAGCTCAACTCATGCAGCCCCTATATGCCGCGCTCAGAAAACAAAAGCCCTCCAACGCGGTCGAATGGACCCCGGAGCGGGAACGCGCTTTCGCGGAAGTAAAAAGTGCACTAGTGAATGCCACATTGTTGGTTCACCCCGATCCCTCGGCCCGCATAGTGCTAACCACAGACGCTTCAGACCTAGCCATAGGGGCAGTCGTAGAACAGCATGTTGGTGGAACCTGGCAACCGTTAGCATTTTTTAGTAAATCTTTAAACCAAACCGAGCGCAAATACAGCACTTTTGACAGGGAGCTGCTAGCGCTTCATTTATCCATCCGCCACTTCCAGTTCTGGCTGGAGGGGCGGCGTTTCACGGCTTTTGTATACCACAAACCACTCACTTTTGCGATGGCTAAAATTTCAGAACCATGGTCAGGCAGGCAACAAAGACAACTAGCTGCAATTTCAGAGTTCACCACAGATATTCGACATGTGGCAGGCAAGCTTAATGTGGTAGCAGACTGCCTGCTACCACATTAAGCTCGTCAGAGCGCGAGGAAGCAGATTATACTACCGCAGCCACAGAACTCATGGCCAACGCGGACGTGGATGCGGCCCCAATCCACGTAGGGATAGATTACGCGGCCATGGCGGCGGAACAAAGCAGTGACGCGGACGTGCGCGCACTCCAGTCTGGACCAACAGGGTTAAGACTGGAGGAAAGGGGTTTGCGTGACGGCGTGCTCCCCCTAATCTGCAACGTGTCAACCGGCCGGCCTCGCCCAGTGATTCCAGCCACGTGGCACCGCCGCATTTTTGACTCGGTTCACTCCCTCGTGCAACCAGGGGTGCGCGCCTTGGTTAAAATGGTCGCAGAGAAGTTTGTTTGGCCGGGCCTGCGTAAAAATGTAAAGGAATGGGCAAGGACTTGCATGTCTTGCCAACGCGCCAAAATACACAAACACACAAAAGCTCCTCTAGAACCTTTCCGAATTCCAGCCAGGAGGTTTGACCACGTACACGTCGACCTCGTGGGCCCACTGCTGTCGTCGCAAGGGTTCACACACCTGTTAACAATGGTAGACCGTACCACGCGCTGGCCGGAGGCGGTCCCGCTGGCGTCAACCACAGCCGTGGAAGTCGCTCGCGCTTTTTTAACAAACTGGGTGGCGCGTTTCGGCATCCCATCGGACATCACGTCCGATAGGGGGCCTCAATTTGTCTCAGAGCTGTGGTCAGCCATGGCCAGCAGCTTAGGGGCGACAATTCATCGCACCACCGCGTATCACCCTCAGGCTAATGGGTTATGCGAGCGTTTTCATAGGTCTTTAAAGGCCGCCCTCAGGGCCTCACTAACGGATACAGATTGGGTGAATAAACTTCCCTGGGTTTTATTAGGGTTGCGTTCTGCGCCTAAGGAGGATCTAGACGCCTCCCCGGCAGAATTAGTTTTCGCACAACCGCTCAGGCTCCCAGGTGAGTTCTTACCAGAACATCCAGAGCCCGGGCACCTACCAGCCCTGAGGCCCCTAAGCAGCACGGGACCGGACACGCTCCCCAGACCCGTACATCACTCTTTTCCGCTGGTTTTTGTCCCCCAAGCTTTGAAAAACGCCGAGTTCATTTTTGTTAGGCACGAAGCTTTAAAACCAACCCTCCGCCCTCCATACGACGGACCATACAGAGTGCTGGAACCTGGTGATAAGCATTTTGTGCTTGATTTAGGGGACAGAAAAGAAACAGTCAGCATTGACAGACTTAAACCTCCTTTCCTGTTGAGCGACGAGCCTGCACGGGTGGCGAGAGCGCCTCGGCGGGGTAGACCCCCTAAGAGAAAAGACTCAGCCCCCCTGCAGGGAACAAATAACCACTCTCCTCCCCAAGCTGCAGATCCCTTACAGAACGGTCCCACCAGGACGCCCAAGCGGGCCTACAGCAGATTCGGGAGAAGATTAAAACCCAGACGACATATAGACTGATGTAAAATTGTCAAAGAGTGGTTAACTATGTTGTCGGATTGTGCCGTTGCAGTTTTAAGGCTGTCTTGTGACATTAAATATACTGTTGTTGTTACCACTGGTTTTTTAACAGAATCATGCTGCATAACTGGAAGGTTAACATGACTGCTGAAGAGATTTTTCCTTTTTCCTGTCGAGATGTATAACAGTATAATATGTCATGGAGGTTATCTTAAGCTGTAAAACTTAATTTGATTGTCCTTTTCTTAGACGTTTGGGGGTGGGCTGTGGCTTATATTATTCATATATCCATACCTACATATGTATAGACATAAGTGGAATGTTTAGAGATTGCATATGTAGAATGACCTCACGTCTCAGAGCAGGACAAGAGGTCTCGACCACCGGCGAAGATCAAGGAGCAGACGGAGTCGCAGCGGTGGAGACCGGATCGAACTTCCTGACCACCCAGGGTCAGGTGGAGGAGAGAGAGGACAATGGAGAGGGATTACGTTAATGCAGGATGTCAGCTTTGATATGCAATGTCTTTTGTTGAGTGTGGGTATAAGTATGAAGGTCTGACTGCGCTCGATCTCTCTTATTCTGCTTCTGCATTGAGATGAGACATGTTAGGGACTGGAAGCTGATAATAAAACTTGATTTATAAAATCACATCGCTTCTTCATTTCGAGCTCCCTGCACCTTGTACCTTTCATTAACCAGTCTTAATATTTGTGAATTCTTCTGCCATGACCCAGGAAAGCACACACACAAAAGAAATCAAGCAGAAGCTTCTATATACCGTTAACAGTTTTAGTAATCAAACTCAAGTTAAGTGACATTACATTCAATTGATGTGTAAGCAGGTTAAATGATCAACAAGTATCAAATATCATATTAACTGGTAACGGATTCCTGAGCATAAAGTCTACAGTTAAACCTTTGTGGGAACAAAAGAAACCAGATTTTGGATTTGTAACTGTAATGCAATGGGAGACTATGAAGTAACTAACAAAAATATGCAAAAAATTGGATGCAGTTTTATGGAGAAAATGATAAAAGCTGATTACATGAAAAAGAAAATTCTGAGTTATTCTAAAAAATGGAGGTTATTGAAAAGAGGAATATTATTTTTCCTTCAGCTTTATAGCTCCTATTGTAGCTTATGGACTGACTTTTAGCATGAAAAATTGGTCATATTCAAAGAATTAAACATCACGTTTTGCCCAGCAGATAGAAAGTTGGAGTCTGGCTTATGAACAGCTGTGTCTTCAGAGTCCAGAGATGATCTTGAACGCCAGCAGATGGCAAAAAGGGGAAAAGACTGCCTGCAGTCCTTTCCAGTTGTTACAGTGGTTCTGGAACAGACTCAGCAGAAGAGCGACAGTGGAGCCGGCAGTAGAGTGATCGGCTGGCTCCTGGGCAGAGAGGTGTTGCCTCTCTTAGGCAACAGATCCTTTCCTGGCCCACAACTTTGGGATGTCCACCGGCCGATAAGAACCACAGACTTAAGGAAAAATGTATGAAAAAAAGTTCCACCCATGAAGTCCTAGTTCTTCTGACGTCGTGGTACGTGGGTGAGGCAGTCTCAAGGGAAAAAGTTCAAAAATCACTATCAGTCCACTTTAACCCGGTGAGTTAAGGAAAATCAATAGAAAAAGTTTAACAGAATAAACACAGTGTCTGTGTGAAGTTTGCATGTTCTCCCCGTGTCTGCATGGGTTTACTCCGGGATTTCTCTGGTTTCCTCCCACATGCCAAAAACATGCAAGTTAGGTTAATTGGCATCAAACTGGGGATTCTAAATTGTCCTTAGGTATGACTGTGAGAGTGAATGGTTGTCTGTTTCTCTGTGTTGGCCCTGCGATGGACTGGCGATCTGTCCAGGGTGTACCCTGCCTTTCGCCCAAAGATGCTGGGATAAAGGCTCCAGCCCCCCGTGACCCGATTAAGCGGAAGATGAATGAACGAATGAATGAATGAATGAATGAATGAACACAGCATCTGAGGAGAGGGACAGAAAACGCTGTTTTGGAGTTTCACTCCAAGTAAGAAAGGTTGAGCTCAACAAGAAAAGATGATCTCTCCTCAGATATCAGAAAATTCACACAGAAGAGAAGAAAAAACTTCAGAGGGAACAAAAAGGACTTAACTTCAAAACAATGAAAAGAAACCTTAGAGAACACAAAAACTCACAAAAACTCTGAACCACTAGGGTGTTTCTCCCTATTCAATTGAGCACACTTCTTGGGTCATAACATATGACTGGCAGCAGGAAGAACCAATTATCAACCATTGTGGGAAATTTGAATGGGCTATGGTCCAATAAGAAAGTGGTCCTTTGTCTGTATCCGACCAATAGAATGAAAGGGGGCGTCGTCCAACAGACACAGCCTGGTGATTGGCTGATTCCAGTTAGATGACTGGCATAAGTTTTAGAAGGCACACACACATATTAACTGTGAAATTCACATTATATACTTATATATAAAATCTAAGCTAACTTCAGTGATTCATGACTAAACACTTTCAGTGAGCATGCACTTTTATAAACTTGTCCTTCTATAGTTAACATGCATTAGAATAAGGCTCGTTTAAGAATTTTCAAACATGCAGCACATTTAAAATCAATTATTAATGAAACATTTCAAACCCATCATTGTCCAACACAGAGGCGGTCATCTTCAACAGCATTCTGAGCAGTATTTCCTGGAAAAATATCAAAGTCTTGAGGAGAGAGGATTCTTTCAGGCAGATAAAACAAAACCCCAATGTTGATTAGATCCAACATGTTCCTGAGTTGAACAGAAGGGGGCAATGTTGAGATGTGGATAATTCCTAGAGACCTGTGGAATTTGGTTAGATGTATCTGGAAGATTTCAAACAGTTCTTGAAGCATAAAACTGCCTGGTTGGGGAGGACGTTCCGGGATTTATAATTGCAGACTAATCCGTTCCTTGCGCCAAATGGGATCCTTATTGTCCCTTTTACCGTGGAATGTGTTTTCAAACTGTGGTTCTTAGGTGAAGGAAACAATTCTTGACCAGACTTTTGGATGAAACAATTTCTTTAAGGTGAAGAGTGATTTTATAGATTGGAGCCAAAGGAATTGATGCTACACATGCGCTGAATAAACAGATTATTGGAGGGTAAACCATTTGAGTTAATGACCCTGGATACATGGGCTTTTTCTGATTATTCTGGTTATAGTGGATGTAAAAAGTCTACGCACCCCTGTTCAAATGCCAGGTTTTTGTGATGTAAAAAAAGAGACCAAGATAAATCATTTCAAAACTTTTTCCACCATTAATGTGACCTTTAACCTGTACAACCCAATTGAAAAACAAATTGAAATCTTTTAAGGGGAAAATAAAAAGTAAAAAAACTCACAATAACCTGTTTGCATAAATATGCACACCCTTAAACTAATACTTTGTTGTAGCACCTTTGACGTTTATAACAGCACTCAGTATTTTTGGGTAGGAGTCTATCAGAGTGGCACATCTTGATGTAGCAATATTTGACCACTCTTCTTTGCATAAACGCTCCAAATTTGTCCAATTGCGAGGGCATCTCCTGTGCACAGCCCTCTTCAGATCACTCCACAGATGTTTCATCGGATTCAAGTCTGGATTCTGGCTGGGTCATTCCAAAACCTTAATCTTCTTCTGGTGAAGCCATTACTTTGTTGATTTGGATGTGTGCCTTGGGTCATTGTCATGCTGAAAGATGAAGTTCCTCTTCACCTTCAGCTTTCTAGCAGAAGCCTGAAGATTTTGTGCCAACAGTGACTTGTATTTAGAACTGCTCATAATTCCCTCCACCTTGACTAAGGCCCCAGTTCCAGTTGAAGAAAAACAGCCCCAAAGTATGATGGTGCCACCACCATGCTTCACTGTTGGTATGGTGTTCTTTTGGTTATGAGCAGTGTTGTGTTTGCGCCAAATATACCTTTTGGAATTATGGTCAAAAAGTTCAGCCTTGGTTTCACTGGACCATAACACATTTTTCCGTGTTTGGGAGATTTCAAATGTGTTTTTGCAAAATGTAGCCGGGCTTAGATGTTTTTCTCCATAAGATAAGGCTTCCGTCTTGCCACCCTACCCCATAGCCCAGACATATGAAGAAGACTGGAGATTGTTGCATATGTATTGTATATGTAATATGTAATAAACAGCCAGTACTTACCAGAAATTCCTGCATCTCCTTCAATGTTGCTATCGGCCTCTTGGCAGCCTCCCTGACCAGTTTTCTTCTTGTCTTTTCATCAATTTTGGAGGAACGTTCAGTTCTTGGTAATGTTACTGTTGTGCCATATTTTCTCCACTTGATAATGACTGTCTTCACTGTGTTCCATGGTATATTTAATGCCTTGGAAATTCTTTTGTACCCTTCTCCTGACTGATACCTTTGAACAATGAGATCCCTCTGATGCTTTGGAAGCTCTGCGGACCATGGCTTGTGCTGTAAGATGTGACTACAAAAATGTCAGGAAAAGCCTACTAGAACAGCTGAACTTTATTTGGGGTTAATCAGAGGCCCTTTAAATGGTGGCAGGTGTGTGCTGACTCCCATTTAACATGAGTTTGAATGTGATTGGTTAATTCTGAATACAGCCACATCCCCAGTTAAAACAGGGTGTGCATATTTATGCAAACAGGTTACTGTAAGTTTTTTATTTTTTCCCCTTGAAAGATTTCAGTTTGTTTTTCAGTTGGGTTGTACAGGTTATAGGTCACATTAATGGTGGAAAAAGTTTTGAAATTATTTATCTTGGTCTCATTTTTTTTACCTCACAAAAACCTAGCATTTGAACAGGGGTGTGTAGACTTTTTATATCCACTGTACGTGGCCATTTGAATAATTAGATAAACTCCAATCATAACTGGTTAATTCATTTACATGTAAACATGGACACTGTAACCATTCTTCCCTCTTTCTAACCATCTCCTTTCCTGCCTGTCTTCCAGGATCTCTGTCCTCCCACGCAGAGTGGAGTCACCCCTTGGTCAGTCCCTCCAGGATTTCGCGGGATGTTTTTATGATTGTTACGGCCCAAAAAACCTGAATTCACAGGAGCTTTTTTAAAAAGTTGCGATAAAAGTTGCAATGTTTTTAGAGTGTTTTTTGCTCTAAAAGTTGTGGGAAGAATTACAAATTTTAAAGCAGATGTTTTTTTTGCAGTTTACTGCAGTGATATTCTATATAACAGTACAAGAAAAGCACAGGATTGTCAAAAATTTCCTATTATAGTGATTTGTAAATTAAGCAGAAACGTCTGCTATACAGAAAAACTCTTTTGTACAACAGCAAATACAAACATTAACACAATATCCATCACAACAGCTAAACTGCATTGAATGCATGTTAAAGAGTAGAGATTTGGAAATGATTGGCAGCACCTTCATTTGAAAACTCCCTACGGTCCCCAACCACTCGGTACCAAGCAGACTGGAAAAAATAAATAATTTATTCTGTTAGTCTGTATTGTCTATAGGAGTCTGTGTTTTTCTGAAAAAATACAGAGAATATTCTCTCTCTTTCCTGTGCCTAACTCCTACCTGTCTGTCTGCTGCACGTCAGTCTTGACACACATCTTTCTTTTACGGTGGGACGGGGGGGAGAGGGGTCTGCGTTTGTCCATCTAGACCGGAGATCGACAGCTGAAAAGCTCATTGACCAGATGTAGTAATGATTTTACCTCTAAAGATGTGTAAAATGTTAACACTCGCTGTAGTGTCAATAGTTTCATGGAGTTTCTCCTCATGCGCACTCCCGCGATGGGGTGCTTTTGGGGCAGGTGTCGTTTTTCAACACAAACCCAGCGCTTCGTACATGTGGTCAGGACGGAGGTGTGGTGAGACTTCCAACGGCAGGCTGGGGGAGACGGAGGACGGGACGGTGTTGGAAACCTCGCGGGTGAGTGTTTTTTTTTTAAATCACACACTCTATTTGCTGATATGTTCCATTAATACACCTGTAAACATGGAAGTGAATGCGATGCAGCGATGCATTTGTTTGGTTAGACTGACTGTTTGTGCGCCAGTCAGAGACAAATTTGATTAGTGAAATTGGTGGAAGTTGATGAGGATTGGCCAAAATTGCGGGAAAGTTGCGGTGATTGGACAAAGTTGCAAGGTTGTGCAATAGTTGAGCTGATTGGCTGATTTTGCAGGAATTGGTGTGATTGCAACATCGCGAAATCCTGGAGGGACTGCTTGGTGGAACTGGAACCTGTCACGGTGGGTGCCCCGACGGGGCAAGAAGCAGGACTCACGTGCTGGTTGAGTTATCCACATGATGTTTTATTAATGGAAAACCCAAACTAAAACAGCTCCTGGGCTGAAAAAAAATCACGACAAGACTGAAACAAGGCAAGGTTAGGCAGGGCATGAAAAAACCACAGACTAGGATGCTCAACAGGACCAGTGTTGGGAGTAATGCGTTACAAAGCAATGCTTTACTGTAACGACACTACTTTTGCAGTAATGTGCTGTGTAATGAAATGACTGTTTAAAAATTCAGTAATGTGTTACAGTCACTGAAATTTGATCAGATGCGTTACTCGCGTTACTTGTTTTATTAATATGGATAGATATTTTTAGTGGAAATAAACTGACCCTACCATGGCTGGCGCAGCTGTCAGTCTCCTCCATGGGTCGGTTTCCTGTCCTGCCCCAGTTCATGCAGCAGCCCGGTAGGAAGAAATGCCGTGGTGGTGGTGACTTCTCATATCGAGTCCTGATCGCTTGTTGTCTGAGCAATGAGTAGCCCCCAACAGCTCCTATGTCTGTGGTTAAACATGAGTATTTTTTGAGCAAGAAGCTTGCATTTAATGTCTGCATTAAATGCATTTAAAGTTTTCTTACACACAATTCAATTCATTTCAGTTCAACTTTATTTACATAGCGCCATTTCACAACAACAGTCATCTCATAGCACTTTCAGCTGTGGGGGTTCCCCCCACAGTTGCAGAAAGACCCCAGCAATCAGGCGATCCCCTGTGAGCAAGCACTTGGCAACAGTGGAGAGGAAAAACTCCTTTTTAACAGGAAGAAACCTCCGGCAGAACCAGGCTCAGGGAGGGGCAGTCATCTGCTGCGACTGGCTGGGGGGTGAGGGGACAGAGAAGATGAAAAGAACAGACATGTAGAGAGCAAACAGCACAATGGGGACTCAATCTATGGGAGAGGAGAAACAGATGTTAATGACCAGCAAAAAAAAAAAAATTTCATCGAGAGTGAAGAAAGGAGTGAGGCCCAGTGCATTATTGGAGGTCCCCCGGCTGACTAAACCTATTGGCAGCATAACTAAGGGAGGGTTCAGAAACACATGATCCCTCCCTAATTGTAGGCTATATCAAAAAGGAAGTTTTTAATCCTATTCTTAAAAACAGAGATCGAGTCTGACTCCCGAATCCAGATTGGCAGCTGGTTCCACAGGAGAGGAGCTTGATAACTGAAGGCTCTGCCTCCCATTGTACTTTTGGAAATTCTAGGTATTACAAGTAATCCTGCATTTTGGGAGCGTAGTGCTCTGTTAGGATAATACGGTAGTATCAGATCTTTTAAATAAAAAAGGGCCTGATTGTTTAGAGCTTTGTAAGCAAGAAGAAGGATTTTAAACTTAATTCTAAACTCTATGGGAAGCCAATGAAGGGAGGCCAGAACCGGAGAGATATGATCTCTCTTTCTAGTACCTGTTAAAACTCTTGCTGCAGCATTTTGGATCAGCTGAATACTTTTTAAAGATTTTTTAGGACAACCTGATAATTAAGAATTACAATAATCTAATCTCGAGCTAACAAAAGCGTGGATCAGTTTCTCAGCATCACTCTGAGACAAGATGCTCCTAATCTTGGCAATATTATGCAAATGATAAAAGGCACTCTTAGAAACAAATTTAATATGTGAACTGAAAGACAGATTTTGATCAAAAATAATTCCAAGGTTCCTCACAGAGCTATTAAGAGAAAGAGTAACCACATCCAAACTGAAAGTTTGATTTGGAAAGGTATTTCTAAGGTTTTTTGGACCAACAAGAATGACTTCAGTCTTATCTGAATTTAATAGCAGGAAATTACAAGTCATCCAAGCTTTGATTTCCTTAAGACAGGCTTCCAACTTGGTTAATTGATTACTATCATCTGGCTTCACTGACAGGTATAATTGTGTGTCATCTGTATAACAATGAAAATGTATACAGTGCTTTCAGATAATGTTCCCTAATGGAAGCATATATAAACTAAAAAGAGCAGGGCCTAGCACAGATCCCTGTGGAACTCCATGACTGAGCTTTGAGTTGAAAGAAAACTTATTATTGACATGAACAAACTGGAACCTATCAGATAAATAAGATCTAAACCACTGCAATGAAGTTCCATTAAATCCAACATAGTGTTCTAATCTATCAAGTAGAATATTATGATTGATGGTATCAAAAGCTGCACTAAGGTCTAAAAGGACAAGTACAGAAACAAGTTCATTATCAGATGCAATGAGGAGGTCGTTAGTGACCTTCGCTAAGGCTGTTTCAGTACTATGATGGATTCTAAACCCAAATTGAAACTCTTCAAGTAAACCATTTCCCTGCAAGTGGTCAAATAATTGCGTAGCAACAACTCTTTCTAAGATTTTTGAAATGAAAGGGAGATTAGAGATTGATCTATAGTTAGCTAAAGCTCCTGGATCTAGCGTTGGCTTTTTGAGTAAGGGTTTAATTACAGCCGTTTTAAAAGCCTGCGGTACATGGCCTAAAGTTAATGAAGAATTGATTATATGAAGAATAAAGCTACCAATAAGTGGGAAGACTTCTTTAAATAACCTGGTAGGAATAGGGTCTAAAAGACAAGTTGAAGGATTGGATGAGGAAACTATTTTGTCTAACTCTAAAAGGTCAATTGGAGTAAACTCATCAAGAAAGATATCAGTTGAAGGAGTTGTAGTAGTTACTGTATTTAAGTTAACGGTGGGAAGAATCTGATTGATTTTATCTCTGATGGATGAAATTTTATTATTGAAAAAGTTCATAAAGTCCTGACTAGTAAGCTCTAAGGGAATGCTAGGATTGAGAGTCCTGACTCTTTGTCAACTTGGCTACACTATTGAAAAGAAACCTGGGATTATTCTTGTTCTCTTCTATTAATGCAGAATAATAACTCGTTCTAGCTTTTCTAAGAGATTTTTTATAAATTAAAAGATGATTTCTCCAAGCTAAATAGATTTCATCTAAATTAGTGGAGCGCCATTTTCTTTCTAATTGACGAGTCTTCTGTTTTAAGCTACGAGTTTCTGTGTTGAATCAAGGAGTTAGAAATCTCTGATTAGACTTTTTCTTTTTTAAAGGGGCCACTAAGTCTAGAGTCTGATGCAGAGAAGCTGTAACACTATCTACCATGCTATCAATTACAGAAGGAGCAAGCTGTCTATAGCTTATTTCCGTTGTGTTGACACATGGCATAGAGGAAACAATCTGCATAAATTTGGTAACAACATCATCTGAGAGGCATCTACTGTAGTAATATTTTTCTTTAGGAGCCAAATAGTCAGAAATAGTAAAATCAAAGGTTAACAGACAGTGGTCTGACAGTACAGGGTTATGAGGAGACACTACCAGCTTTTCTATTTCTATGCCATATGTCAGAACAAGGTCCAACGTATGGTGGAGATAATGAGTAGAATTTCCTACTTTCTGAGAAAACCCAATCGAGTCTAATATTGAATTAAATGCCACATTAAGGCAGTCACTGTCTACATCTACATGTATATTAAAGTCCCCTACTATAATTATTCTATCTGATTTCAGCACTAAATCAACTAAGAATTCAGCAAATTTGGATAAAAATTCTGAGTAGGTTGATGGAGGACGATAAACTATGGCAAATAAAATTGGGTTTAGCCTAAAATTGCTAAAGTGCCCAATACTGAGGACCAGGCCCTCAAAGGAATTATAACCTGTTTTTTGCTTTACATTAACTAGTAATTTGAAATGGTAAATTGTTGCTACTCCTCCTCCACGACCAGAACTTCTGGGATTTTGACAGTTTAAATAACCAGAGGGAGTTGAATCATTTAAACCAACATAATCCTCTTGCCCTAACCAAGTCTCTGTAAGGTATATTAAATCAATCTGATGATCAATTAATAGATCATGGACTAGCAGAGACTTGGGAGTTAGAGACCTAATATTTAACAAACCACATTTAATTTTTAAATAATGAGGAGGAACAGAGGCCAAATCATTCAATTTAGAGGCTTCATGTTTAATTTGAGTTTTACCAACTTTTTGTTTAATCACTTTGGGATACTTATACATTATATTTTTATTTGCTTTGGAGGGAGCAGACAATGATTCTCTGATGGGGAAGACAGGGGCTAAGTTGAGGGGTGGCGGATGAAGAGGAGCTGCAGAGAGGCGTGTACGACTGTGACTCTGCTTCCTGCTCTGAGTTGTCAAGATTTTGGAAATTTGGATAAAAAAAAGCTGCCAGATTGTTAGATAAATGAGACGCACCATCCAAAGTGGGATGGACGCTGTCTCGTCTCATAAGACCAGGTTTTCCCCAAAATGAGCTCCAATTGTCAGTGTAGCCCACGTTGTTTGCAGGACACCACACAGACAGCCAGCGGTTGAAGGATGACGAGCGGCTAAACATGTCATCACTGGTCAGATTGGGGAGGGGCCCAGAGAATACTACAGAGACAGACATTGTTTTGGCAAAGTCACACACTGATTCTACATTAAACACTGATTCTACATTAAAGAGAAAAAGTGACTATGGGTAAACAATGGGTAAACAAGGACAGGGGATACACATGAGACATGAATACAGGACCAGGGGAGACGTGACCATGATAAACATACAGATGACAAGGACTACGAATAAAGCAGGAACAACAACACAACAGAGACCATGATCACGATAACAATAACAATAATGACAATCAATAACTAAGAATAAAGCATGGATAATCACAAGTCAGAACCAGGATAATAATAAACTAATGATGACAACAAGGAACAAAAGCAAGGATAACAACACAAAACAGAGGGATCATGGTACCAATAAACACCAATGAAAATAGAACAGAGATTGTCAAAATACAGAACTCAAAGCGAAGACATGGGCTGAGCCCATGTCCCGGTCACAACCAAATACATAGGCTAGAAATCAAGGCAAGAACATGACCCCAACCCAAGACTTAACAGAACCCCATTCAACCATCTGTAAGTACACCAACATAATTCATTCTGTTCAAGTCCCCGGGACTGGGGCAGCCATCTTGTCTACAGGAAGAATCAACCCACCCACTCTCAACTCTAGAAGATGATCTGAAGATTCTGGTGGCCAGTTCTGTAAATACACACTGCTCCTCACTTCTGCACCTACCTTAAGAAAAGACTATCTCAATTTATAATTCCCAGCCCAGTAATGCCACCGAATACTAATTGTGTCTCTTTTCCTCTCTCCATAGGAGTTGTCAGATCTTCGCACACTCACTCATTATTTATTAAACTTTGTTTTACACTTGAACGTGACTCAGTTTTGTGTCTGCTTTTGGGCCTGTATAAACGTAAACATGTCACTCAGAGTAGAGCCGCTGCTCCACTACATCAAAAGGAGCCAGCTGAGGTTTGAGCATCTGATCAGGATGTCTCCTGGATGCCTCCCACATGAGGTGTTTTGGAAACATCCCAGTGAGAGGAAACCCGCTGGAGAGACATTAGCTGTGTCTCAATTCAGGTTCTGCCTCCTCCAAGTGTGCATTTCAAGGCCTGATACCTCACTGCGCTGTGTCAAAGGCTGTCCCATTCTGTGGGCTCCATGCGGCTAACAAATGCAGTCTTCAAAACCCCGAAAGCGAAGGGTGCATGAAGAGTATCTTGTAGCTCTAACATGTCCCAGCATTCAGCATGTGGCTCAGCCTGGCTTTTTTTCCAGCTCAGCCAGAAGCCGAGTGAAGCAGGAAACAGTTCAATGTAAGTTTGTGCTTGAATTATGCAACCGTTTCAACTTCAAAACTCTATGGATCAAAAACAGTAATATCTGATGGTTTGTGCTTTTTGTGCTTATGTTATGTGACTTTTTTTTTTTGATGTGCTGTGTTTTATCCTTTTGAACTGTTATTTTTTTTCTAAAGTCAAGCCGATATATGAAGCTGAGGTAGGATGACCAGGTCCCAATTAATCAAATGTGGGACAAAGATCGTGTTTGAATGGGACAATGTGGGACATTTTATCAGCTCTCAAGGTGGTATTAAATTTTTAATTTACCTGGATTTAAAAAATTGCATAGGCTATGCAAATGTTATCTCATCAATAGAGTAATTGCACTCACGGATTATTTTTTCATTCAAGGATTTTTGAAGTACAGTACCGGTACCTCTTCTATTTAACAGTGAACAACTAAACTGTGAGCAAGATTCCCTTTCTACTACAACTCTGCATAAAGGTTCATTCAAAATAAGACAGGATTATGCAGTCCAAACTAATTAGTGTTTTTGCATAAACAAAGAACATCAGTAAAACAGGCTAACAGCCTAAAATGAGTCTGGTTTTAAAGGAATAAAATAAGTCTTTTCAGCTTTGTTCTGCTCACAGTCTATTGTCCACCAAAGTTAATTGCAACCAGACCCACACAGGTTGTGCACTTCAGCACCATGGAAAGCAGGCGGCTGAAACAAGATCAGCACCAGTCTGGTACTAAAATCTAGCATAATATATACTGTGGGTTGACAATATTCAGTTTTATATTCAATACAAAATTTTCCTTACCTTAGATGTTCTTCTTGACTTTATACTTCTTGTTTGAGCGTGCAGCTTCCAGCAAGGCTTTCTCCTTGGGAGCATAGGTGTAGAATTCCGTACAACTGTATCCAAAGTTGCTCTTAACTTGAATTTCACATTTGATAAGTTCCACAAAGCATCGGTTTCGTTGATCATTCCATGCTGCATTCATGAGGGAAAACACTCTACAGAGGCATTTGTAACAGGGATGCTGAAGAGAAAGGATGCAACAGCTGTCAGATTTGGTGTCTTTGTGCCTTGAAGCAAGGTAGACAACTTCTCCACCACAGAGCCACCTCTTTCCACAATGTCCCGCTGGCATGGCAAGGTCACACAGTACTCTTCATAGAGATCATCCATGTCCAGTTTTCCCCTTATCTGGAGGACCTCCACCACATCACAGAGATGGGAAAATGTGAACTTGTTCTTCAAAGCCAAGTTTGCAACATTCTTGTAGTGTTGTTGTTGTTGTTGTTTGTCCGTCGTTCACAACAATGACCAAAGACATCACAGGGAAGAAGACTGGGTGCTGTGTGTCCGGCTGTGGCTGATCAGTCTGATGCAGGCACGGAAGGCTCTGCCACAAGTAGGGCACAAGTGGTCTGCGCAGGCAGAAGATACAGGGGTGGCTCTGGACTTGTGAAGCTCACGTTTTCTCTGGGCCTTGGCAATCCTGTTCAGCTCAAAGGAGGCAGCACCTTTGCTAGTATGGCTATGCCAGTCTGATCGGTCTAGCGCTAGGGTCTCCCTGGTATCAGGACTGATGTCAAAGCTCTTCAGGGAGGCCTTAAGAGTGTCTTTGTAGCGCTTCTTCTGACCTACCTTGTGAGCGCTTGCCCTCTGCTAGCTCACCATAGAACAGTCTCTTTGGTAGGTGTGAGTCAGGCATACAAACAAGGTGGCCAGTCCACCTAATCTGGGCTCTCTTGAGCAGGGTGTGGATGCTAGGCAGCTCAGCTTGGGAGAGGACATCTGTGTCAGGGATTTTGTCCTGCCAGGTGATCTTCAGGAGCTTTCTTAAGTAGTTCAGGTGGAAGGGGTATAGCTTTCTGGCATGGTGCTTGTAGACTATCCTGGTCTCGCAGGCGTACAGTAGGGAAGGCAGGACAACTGCCTTGTACACCTTTAGTTTTGTGGTCAGCCTGATGCCTCTCCTTTCCCACTCTGTGGCATGTAGCCATCCGAATGCTGAGCTTGCCTTGGCAATGCACAGATCAACCTCGTCGATGATATTGATAAACCTGGAGAGTGTGCTGCCGAAGTACGTGAACTTGTCGACAGCCTTGAGGGTCTCCCTGTTGACAGTGATGGCTGGTTCTATGTAAGCCTTCTGCGGTGTGGGTTGGTGCAGGACCTCGGTTTTCTTCGTACTGATTGTGAGCCCAAAGTTGTTGCAAGCAGTGGAGAAGCAGTTCATGCTCTGCTGCATCTGGGCCTCTGTAGCGGCTTTGAGTGTGCAGTCGTCTGTGAACAAGAAGTCATGCACTGAGTCCCCTTCCAGCTTGGTTTTGGCTTGGAGCCTCCGCAGGTTGAAGAGCATGCCACCCATCCTGTACCTGCTCCTGATGGCGCTTTCTTCGTTGTCGCAGAAGACATCAGACAGCTTGGCTGTGAACATCATACTGAAAAATGTGGGCGTGAGTACACAGCCCTGCTTGACCCCGTTGGTGACTGGGAAAGCTTTGGAGGAGTCTCCATTGTTCAGTACTTGAGCAAGCATGCCGTTGTGAAACTGGTGCACCATGCTGATGAACTTGTCCGGGCAGCCAAACTTTGCCATGATCTTCCACAGCCCCTCACGACTGACGGTATCAAAAGCCTTGGTCAGATCTACAGATGTTGTGTAGAGGTCCCTGTTCTGCTCTTGACACTTCTCCTGAAGTTGGCGTGTGGTGACGATCATGTCAGCAGTTCCACTACCCTCTCTGAAGCCACACTGGCTCTCCGGCAAGTGGCCACCTTCCATGTGCTGGATGAGGTGGTTGAGAAGGACTCTTGCGAGGATCTTGCCGGCGATGATGAGGAGAGAGATCCCACAGTGGTTGTCACAGGACTGCCTGTTTGCTTTTCTCTTGTAGAGATGGACAATGGAGGCATCCTTGAGCTCCTGGGGGATAACTTCCTGCTGCTTCATGGTCTGAAAGAGCTTGGTGAGTTTCTGTATTAGAACTGGACCTCCTGCCTTGTAGATTTCAGCTGGGATGGAGTCAGAGTCTGGTGCTTTGCCGTCTGAAAGGAGTTTGATCACTTTTTGGACTTCTGATTCCATTGGAGGTTCTGCCACAGACATGTTCACCTCTACTTGGGGCATGTGAGTGATGGCTTCTGCATTGTTGGATGAAGGTCTGTTCAGGATGCTGCTGAAATGTTCTGCTCATCTTTCCAGGATTGAGTTCTTGTCGGTGAGGAGAGTGGACCCGTCAGCACTGAGCAGTGGTGATGTTCCAGAAGACTGAGGCCTGTAGATGGTCTTAAGGGCGTCATAGAAGCATTTGGAGTTGTTGCTGTCAGCGTACTGCTGTATTTCATCTGCCTTTTTGCTGAACCAGAAGTCCTGCATCTCTCTGAGCTTTGCCTGTACCTTTCCTTTGATGGAGTTGAAGGTTGCCTTCTTAGAGGCAGATCTGCTGTCTTGCTGGTACGCTCTGTAGACTTCATGCTTCTTGTCAAGCAGCTTTTGGATATCCTCATTGTTTTCAACAAACCAGTCTTGGTGTTTGTGCATGTTCTGGCCCAGATGAGTGAGTGAGGTGTCGTACACCATGTCTCTGAAAGCTGCCCAGTCTTCTTCTGCTTCGTACGCCCCAAGGTTGAGCTGACTAAGGTTGCTGTCCAGGTCCTCACTGAGGTTCTGTCGCACAGAGTGCTGTTCCAGCTTGCTGACATTGAGTTGCTTGTTTGCCTTTTTTCCCTGTGGATGCCATTTGGGCTGGATGTGCATGTTGAGCTTTGAGAGAATGAGTCTGTGATCCGTCCAACAGTCTGCGCCACACATTGCCTTCGTCACTTTAACGTCCTGCATGTCTCTCCTTCTCACAATGATGTAATCGATCAGATGCCAATGCTTGCTGAATGGATGCATCCAGGAGGTCTTGTTGCGATTAGGCAAGTGGTAGATGGTATTAGTGATCAGAAGGTCATAAGAGGCGCACATCTTCAACAGAAGAAGACAGTTGCTGATGCACTTTCCAACTCCATTTCTCTGAAGGACTCCCTCCCATGTCTGGTAGTCTGTACCAACTCTGACGTTAAAGTCTCCAAGAACAATGAGTTTGTCCTCCTTCGGTATGCCTTCAGTGAGAGTCTCTAAGTCCTCGTAAAACTTGTCCTTGATCTCATCTGGGTTCATCATGGTGGGGGCATATGCACTGATGAATGTGGCATGGCATTTTCCTCGGAAGGCGAGCCGCAGGGTCATGAGGTGGTCGTTGGTTCCTTTGGTGAGGCTGGTAAGCTTGCTGATCAGATTGGATCTGATCGCGAAACCCACTCCTGCTTCACAGCATTTTTTGCTGCCTCAGCCACTCCAGAAAAAGGTGTAGCTGGCTTTGACTTCTGTCAGCTGACCTTTGTCTGCAAACCTGGTCTCGCTCAGAGCTGCGATGTGGATGTTATACCTGCTGAGTTCTCTTGTGACAAGTGCTGTCAGTCTCTCAGGTCTGCCCGCTTTGGAGCTGTCCATGAGCGTTCGCACATTCCAAGTGCCAATGGTGAGTGATGTCACCTTAGGTGATTTCTTCTGAGAATTTTGACCGCTAGGGTGGGATCCCTGCCAGCCGTGGCTTGCTGGCCAGGATGTAGTGAACAGGCTATGTTTAGGGCACCTTTTCTAGCCCCTTCCTCAGGCCATGGAGGTGAGCAGAGTGAATCCTAAAGAGGGCTGCTCAGACACCCAGGGGGCTGCCGAACTCCACTGCTGCTTCGGTCCAGTAGAGAGTGACCATGCCCTGGGCTGCCTGTGTGTGGGATTGTGGCTACAGCTTCCAGTGTATCCACACCTGCTGCTTTGTCACTTGCCCATTGCTCATTGCCACAGGACTTGGAGGGAGGGGGGGGGGATGACAAGGAAATTGGGGTGGTGGGGTGGTGGTGGTGGTGATGTCTTGACTTGCACGTGAATTTGATTTAAGTGAGGCAGAGTTGTGCAGGGTCGTCAGCCTCACTCTCTCGTCCCAACCTATCTGGATCTAGTGGCAAGACGTCGTCAAGATGGCTGGAGATAGGTTAGGATGCAGTGGATAGCCAGCAGTGTCCTACTTGTCTCACTGTGCCCTAGTTGTGCTCCACAATGCTTTGCTGGGTCTGCCTTCCTGCCCATTGAGCCAATCTGGTGGTTTCCTTCGCACAGTCCGCCAGGTCCAGTCTACGCATGTGTAGGTAGACAAGCCCTACCTCACCGAGGGTTTCAAACCCAGTGGCTACCCTCACCTGGTTTTGCCCGCCAGTCAAAGGGGTTTACAGGGGTGTGGCCGCTGTTGCATGCAAACAGCTGATTGGAGCCACAGGTGAGAGTTGAGTGCCAAGAGGGAACCAATGCGGACCGACCACCCGGAGGTGTGACTGTTGCCCCGTCAGAGGTACTGTCCCTCCCTGACACTCCATACACCCCATTCTTGTGGTAGCTATTGTCTGAAAAATCATACCACTTTTCCAGGTAACTGAGTGCTACCTTGTAAAAATCAGAAAGATCCTGTTTGATTGCTGATGCCTTTAGGTCTGGAAACTGTTGGAGATGAGTACTGGTCTCCATTCCAAAAAAACAATCCATCCTTTGTTGCTGTAGCTTTGTCTTCGGAGTGAACATTATTTCATGTAGCTCACACACAGTCATGTCATCTCTCTCCAACAGCAGCACGACATCATGGAATATTTTTAGCACATCGCTATGGAAGGACAGGTAGACCTGGAGCACAAGGGGTGTCCTTCACTGTCTTGATCCTTCTTAAATAGCCTCTAAAGTGACTTTGGACACTGATCCTCTCCTAGTGATAAGAAATAGCTTTTGATAGCCATCCAGTTGTCATGCAGCATCTTGACAGCAGGCCATAAAGTTAACCAGCTTGTTGGTACATGTCTCAAGACAACCTGATATTCTTCTTCCACAAATGCAAAGACAGCTTTCAGTTCTTCCTCACGTTTTGAAGATGCATAAAAGTGACTGTATATTTTGTTCACTATGGATTCAATATCATTGTCCAGCTTGTCTCCAGCATGTTTTCCACAGTTGTGCACAATGTGAGCCATACAGTTTGCCTTTACAATGCTACTATTGTCTGCTTTTAGCTTGTGGAAAACAGAATTTCTTTTTGCCATCATTTACACTTGCATTATCAGCAGTGAATGCTGAAATCATGTCAAATTGCAGGTCATTTTCTTTCAGCTTGTTTGTAATCTGCTGATGTATGGTTGCGGCTGACTCATCACTATCCTCACAAAAGTTGACTGTCTTGCTTCTCAAACCCAACTCTGGTGTCCATTATCTCACAGACAATGGGAACAGTTGCGTAGATCCATGATTAGAAGCATGTGTGGCCACTGAAAAAAAAGGTGTGTGCTTTTTAGGCACCTGGAAGCTGCACCACAGGAGTTTTTAATTTTCTAAGACATGTCTCCACAGAGGCAGGTGCCAGCACATCTGGAACCACAGTCACTGCTTTTGTATGACCACATGACAGTTTTTTTGCTATCTGTGAGTCTAGAAAAATGACCGGCGCGAGCTTAGTGCCACAGTCTGCTGACCGGTATGAGTGAGAATGCTGTACAGTGTGGTAAATGCAGGTTAGCTCAGCAGCTAACCAGTTACCTTATCTGCCCGGGAATCATCTTTAGGTTTCAACAGAAACATATCCATAGACTGGCATGCCTCCCTCTGCGCAGCTCTTTTTCTGTGAGCATCACATGTGCTGTGTCGCTTCATATCATACTTCCCAGCTTGCTGTTGTCTGCCTGCGTCTAACTGCGACCGCCGAAAAGAAATTATGGAGTTAATAAGCTGGGCTTTGAACACAATTGACACTATTTTTTCAACAAGGAAAAGTGCTCCGGGGGAAGCTGTCTGCCCCGCTGGAACGGCTCCAGTGGGCTATCTATGTGACACGGGTAAATGGAAAATGCTGTGTCTCTCTAATCTTTCTATCGAAGATATTGAAGATCTGTTTATCTTCGTAATCTTGGTGATTGGGATAATTCTGATTGGGACGGGAATTGTCTTGGTTTACCGCAAATTGCTGAAGATGGATTCAACCTATCAAAATGCTGGCCAGGCGAGGTGCATCCAACAAATTGAGAAACTGGAGAAGACCATGATAGCAACTACTGGAGAACTGTCTCGTAAGGTGGATTACATCATGGGTTCGCTCAGGTCTTTCCACGACGAATTCAAAGCTGCGCAATGAAGGATTAATGTACTGAATCTACAGAAGAAATACAAGTCTTCTCTGTGATCAGTCCTATTTGGCATTATTATTCCCCATGAAAATTCCTCCTGGCTGTCTGCAGACTGTGTTTTTTTCAAAATCATGAGCACAAGGCCTTGGACAGCCAGCTGCAGCGCCAGATAAGACTGGGCGCCAGACAGACAAAACATCTTCTGCCAAGGGTCCTTGGGTCTCTCTTATTATCATCAACACTGCTCAACACCGCACACACATTGATTCATGAACTGATTAAAGATACTGTACACTGCTCTCTTGTGTCTTGTGAATTCTATTGTATGCTAATGCATGAGGGTTTTTTTCTGTGTAGTCAAAATTTGGCTCACATATGAGCGTTTATTCTGATTACTGTGTTTTTTCTCTCTCCTATTGTGTTTTCCTCCCCCTCCTCTCCCCTCTTTACCTCCACTGTTGACAGGCGCCTTGTATGGCGACGCGTCATTGGATGCGCCTAACGTGCGCGTCTAATGTCAAGTCAAATTCCTTGTGTGTTTACTTGTAAATATACTTGGCAATAAAGCTGATTCTGATTCTGATTCTGATTCTGATTCTACTTGCCCCTATGAGCAATTGAAAAATTGGTCTGGCATAAAAGGCAAAGCACTCTCTCTGAATTGCCCTCCACTGGCTTCACCCAGCTGTAGATAGTTTCCCATTCTTAGTTGAAGCTGCACTTTCTCTTTTTTGACGTTGTTTTGATCTAAGAGCGACATTAGCGTAGCTCCAGTTATCACACTCCCTCCAAACTTTCTCCGTGGGGGCGGATTGATACGGTACAAGGTGCTGCACAGTTTGACTGACATCAGTCACAGGTCCCGGAATGACAGCCTGCCCTACTTTCCTCACAGTTACTGTATTTACATCTTGTACGTAAAGTGTCTGCACAGCCTTTGAAAATTTGAGGCTGCAGCACAATGTCTCAATTTGCGGGACGACCGAAAACAGGTCAAAATGCTGTGCAGTCCCGCACAAAGTGGGACACCTGGTCACCCTCAGCTGAGGGGGGACAGGACATCTGTAATAATCTGATCTTAAATGTTCTATCACATCTGTGGTTAGATTTTCACATTTGTTTTGTAAATTGTGTAAGCTAAATAAGAATACTGCATGTTTACTGTTAATAGGCCAAGTTAGAAGCACTGCATTTCAATAGTTTTTTTAAAAAATGTTAATGACTTTTTGCAAGATAACTCAAGGAGCATTCTCAACTCTCTCTCTCTCTCTCTCTCTCTCTCTCTCTCTCTCTCTCTCTCTCTAAGTGGGTGTGGTCGTGAGTGCGAGCTGAGAGCGTGTGACAGCGTGAGTGAATTATTTCAAACTTTTCTCTATCTTTTGGTGTTTAAGGTGTTTTTTTTGTTAAATAATGTTAATTTTTGTTGTCTTCTGTAGCTGGGGTGGGGTAGGCGTTTTGGGAGGGGGGTTTCTGTTGCCAGCTCTGCTGGTCAGCATGGTTTTGGAGCGAGGCTCCGGTTTTGAGCAGCTGACACGCCGCCATGCTGTCAAACTGACACCGGCTGTCAGCTGCTCGGTGGAGGAATGTAGTCTGGCTGTGGGGGAGCTGGTCGGTTATGAAAGCATTAGATCAGCTTCTAGAATGAATAGTGCCGTGGTGATTTTCCTGGATAGTATTGAAAAAGTTAACCAGGTAGTGGAGAGCGGGGTTGTGATTAAAGACACATTGGTTCCTGTTCTGTCACTGGTGAATCCCTCGAAGAGAATTACCATCTCAAATGTCCCACCATTTTTAAAGAATGAGCTGTTGGAGAAGGAGCTGTCGAGACACGGGCAGCTTTTGTCCCCCATTAAGCACATCCCTCTCGGTTGTAAGTCCCCGCGTTTAAAGCATGTCATGTCTTTTAGGCGGCAGGTGCTCATGATTTTAAAGAATAGCGAGGAAAGCCTCAACCTCGTATTTAAATACCGGATTGACGGCTTTGATTACACCATCCACGTCACCTCCGATAATATGAAGTGTTTCGGCTGCGGAATGGAGGGACACTTGATTCGATCATGCCCTCAGGGAGTGGGGGGTGATCACTCGGGGGAGGCCGCTAGTGCGGCCTCGGGGCCGTCTGGCGGCGGAGCGGCTTCGCCGCTCTCTGAGGCTGACGGCGCAATAGCGCCGTCGGGCGCTTCGGCCAAGGCCGCGGGGCCGTCTGGCGGCGGGGCGGCTTTGCCACCCTCCGCAGCCAGCCTGTCGATTATAAATGAAACAGCAGCGAAAGTTAAAGCACATCGCAGGGCTGCTGCACAGACCAACATTGTGGACAAGGGTGAGATTACCGAGAGGGATCACGCTGAGGATCAGACAGATGAGCCAAATGAGGCCCAGGTAGATGGTGGGACTAGGAAAATGAATATAAAAGCACAGCACAGGGTGAGCGAAAGACAGGAAGAAACAGCTACCAGGGTGGCTGAGTCAGTGTTGGAGGACGAGGATGACATCGAATTAGATGAAGAGTTATGTAAAATCTCAATCAAGCGGAAGAATTTGGAAACCAAACAGCAGAGGAGCAAAGTAAAAAGGGTTGTCAAAGACAGTTCTGAGGTTTCTCTATCTCAGCCAGATTCTTATGCTGGGTCTGGGATAGAGAGTGATGGTGAAAGCAGTGATGATGTGGCCAGTGGAGGCGGTTACCCCTTCACAAAAATACAGAAGTTTTTGCAGGACACTAAGGGATCCAGACTGGTTAAAGTTGAAAATTTCTTCCCCGATCTAAAACGTTTTGTTGACTCTGCTCGGGCCTACATGAAAAATAGGGGAGAGCTTGAGCAGGAAAGTTTTACTGATCAGGAGATCTACAGACTAAAAAAGCTTGTGCTAAAAGTTAAGAACCAAATTGCCCAGGATGATTAGTCTTTTATCGCTCATTCTTTCTTTTCTGTTTTTGTATTGGTTTTACCCTTTTATATGCATGTGCAGTTTTAATTTTGGCACACTCAACATCAATGGGGCAAGAGAAATGTCCAAGCGAGCGAGTGTTTTTACTCTTGCAGAATGCAAGAAAATTAATGTTCTGTTTGTTCAGGAGACTCATAGTTCTGAGGACAATGCTGCTGACTGGAGGAGGGAATTTCGGGGTGAAATTATTCTTAGTCATAAAAACAGCAGTAGTGGTGGAGTGGGTATTTTATTTTCTCGAGATTTTATTCCACTTTCTTATGACATTGATGAGATAATTGCAGGCCACATTTTAAAAGTTCGAGCTGTTTTTGAGAATGTGAAAGTTGTTTTTATAAATGTGTATGCTCCAACCGTAGGCACAGAAAGATTGGCCTTTTTAAATATTTTAGATGACACGATCAAAAATTGCAGTAATGATGACTTTTTATTTGTGGGGGGTGATTTTAATTGTACAGAAAATCCTCTTATGGATAGGAATCACCCAGAGCCACATGCTGCATCCAAAAGAGTTTTAAAAGGTCTCATAGAAGCTCATGATCTGTGTGATGTGTGGAGAAATTTTCATGGCAAGGCTAGACAATACACATGGAGCCATAGAAAGGACAATATTCTGTCCTTAGCTAGACTGGATAGGGTTTACAGTTTTAAGCACCATTTTAGCATTTTTAAAAGTGCTTTTATAGTCCCTGTTGGCTTCACAGATCATTCCCTGGTTCAGTGTTGTGTTTTTATCAAGAATATAAAGTGCAGTAGTGCATACTGGCATTTTAACACGTCACTTTTATCGGATAACAGTTTTAAAACTGCTTTTATGTTTTTTTGGAGTAATTTTAAATTAACAAAATCAAATTTTAGTTCTTTGCAGCAGTGGTGGGATGTAGGGAAGAGCCAAATAAAGAATCTGTGCCTACAGTATACTCGCAATGTCTCTGGAGACTTGGCCAGGTCTGTCAGGGACCTGGAGAGAGAAGTAGTGGAGCTGCAGTCTTTGGCAGGCTCCACAGGAGAAAGAGGACATTTTGAGGCCCTCAATGGCAAAAAGTCTGTTTTAACTGACCTACTGGGTGTGGCTGCCAGGGGCGCTGTGGTACGCAGTAGGTTCCAGAACATCGCACTAATGGATGCTCCATCTCATTTTTTCTTTGGTCTGGAGAGGAAGAATGGTCAGAGGAGGATGATCCACTCTCTTAGCTCCGAGGACGGGTGGCCAATCCATGAGTCTGCGGAGATCCGTCGCTTTGCAGTTGCTTTCTACAAGGATCTCTTTAAGAAAGAATTTGTTGAGAATCCACATACACTGAGTCATTTTTTGACGGACTTGCCAAAGGTGATGGCTAGCGTGAATGCGGAGCTGGAGAGCGGGATCACTCTGCAAGAACTGGCAGTGGCTGTCCAGTCTCTTCAGTGTGGAAAAGCCCCAGGGATAGATGGCCTACCAGCGGAGTTCTGCAAGGCGTTCTGGTCTGAGATCTGTGAGGACTTCCTGGAAGTACTGTCTGACAGTCTGCGGAAGGGTCACCTGCCCCTAAGTTGTAGGAGAGCAGTCCTCACCCTCCTTCCAAAAAAAGGCGACTTGAAAGACATTAAGAACTGGCGTCCGGTGGCCCTCCTCTGTACTGACTACAAAATTCTCTCCAAAGTGTTGGCTACCAGACTGAGGAAGGCGATGGAGCAGGTCATACATGTAGACCAGACCTACTGTGTACCTGGTAGGTTGGTTACAGACAACATTTTTTTAATTCGTGATGTTTTGGACCTCTCCAGCTCATTGGTCAAAGAACTTGGTCTTATTTCAATACACCAAGAAAAGGCGTTTGACCGAGTTGAACATCCATACCTTTGGCAGACATTAGAGGCCTTTGGTTTCAGCTCAGGGTTCATCGCCATGATCCAGGCTTTGTATAGAGACATTGAGAGTATTCTTAAGATTAATGGTGGTTTGAGTGCTCCTTTCAAAGTTGAGAGGGGTGTCCGACAGGGCTGCCCCCTCTCAGGTATGCTGTACTCTCTTGCCATTGAGCCCCTCCTTTGTAAACTAAGGCAAGGCCTCACTGGTTTTAAAGTCCCCAACTCTGACTCTGTTTTTAAAGTGTCTGCCTATGCTGATGACGTTGTTGTTTTTACAAGAAATCAAAATGATGTAGACTACCTTTTAAGAACTGTCAATCTTTTTGGTGAATGCTCCTCAGCGAGAGTGAATTGGGGTAAGAGTGAAGCTGTTGTGGTGGGGGGGAGACCACAAAAAATTGCCCTACCTGGTGGCCTCTCGTGGACACAAGGTGGTTTTAAATATCTTGGTGTGTTCTTAGGGAATCAGACTTTTACTGGAAAAAATTGGGAGTGTTTTTTAGAAAAAGTTGAAGGAAGACTGAAAAAATGGAAATGGATTCTGCCAAACTTGTCCTTCAGAGGTCGTGTTTTAATCATCAACAATTTGATTGCTTCGATGCTGTGGCATCGACTGTCTTGTCTGGACCCTCCACCCAATTTGCTGGCCAGAGTGCAGTCTATAGTCGTGGACTTTTTCTGGGACCGTCTTCACTGGGTTCCACAGAGCATCCTGTTTTTACCAAGGGAAGAAGGTGGTCAAGGGCTCATCCATCTGGCCAGCAGGGGGGCTGTCTTCCGCCTGCAGTTCATTCAGCGACTACTGAGTGGTCCCCTGGACCTTGTGTGGAGACCTATTGCCAGGGCTGTCCTGGCTCGCTGTGGAGGGCTTGGACTAGAGGAGTCGCTGTTTTTAATGGACTTAAGGAGCCAAAAACTCCCAGAACTTCCCCAGTTTTACCAAAGTGCTTTTAAAATCTGGGAACTTTTTAAAAAGAACTCTCCCCAGGCTTCCTTGTCACCTTTCTGGCTTTTAAAGGAACCACTTGTGTTCGGGACCCGTTTTGATGTGGGCAATGCTTTAGGACCTTCTGTTTTAAAAAAGTTCATTTCTGCAAAGGTCACAACGCTGGGACACTTGGTAAATTTATGTGGTCCTAACTTGGACAATGCTGTTACCCTGTGCTCTGCTCTTGGCGTTTCTTCAGTCAGAACTATAGTGAATTTGCTGAAAGATTGGAGAGACTGCCTGTCTGCAGAAGAACACTCTGCTATTGTTTTACACTGCAAAAACTCTGTGCGAACTTCTGATGATCCTTTTCCTTTTAGTGTTTTATCTCCTGATTTTAAAGATGGCACTGGTGTGTTTTTAAACTCTGAACACATTAACATTTGTGACTCTCCGGGTAAAAAAATGTATGGACTCTTGGTGAAAGTTTTAAATGTAAATAAGTTAAAAGGTCGAGCTGATACACCATGGAGGAAACACTTGGGCTTGGGTTCAGAGGTGAGGCCTGCCTGGAGAGCACTCTATAAACCACCATTAACTAAGAAGGTTGGAGACCTACAATGGCGAGTTTTACATGGTGCTGTGGCTGTAAATGCTTTTATCTCCATTTTAAACCCAAATGTTGTTGAGGTTTGTCCTTTTTGTCCTCAGAAAGAGACTGTGTTTCATTGTTTTCTTGACTGTAACAGACTGCATTTGTTGTTTGTTTTTTTGGGGAAACTGTTTTATCTGTTTGGAGAAGTCTTTTCCCTGCAGATTTTTATCTTGGGTTTTCCATATAGGCAGAGAACTAAGAAAAAGAGTGAACTTTTAAATTTCATCCTGGGTCAGGCTAAAATGGCTATTTATGTTAGTAGAAAAAGAAAAATTGAACAAATACTGGATTGTAATGTAAAAGACATGCTGGTTGGCATGATTAAGGCTCGAATAATGATTGATTACAATTACTATCATCTGATGCAGAATGTTGAAACCTTTGAGGCTATGTGGTGCTTTAAGCACATCCTGTGTTGTGTTAAGGAGGGGAAAATTACCTATGGTATAATCCTGATGTAAGAAGCAAGTTTTTTGTTTTAGTTTTCCTTGTTTGGTTACTTGTGTCTTTGATTTCTCGTCAGTGAGACATTTTTCTTTTCCATTGCTTCTTTTAGTTGTTTTAGTTGTTGTGTTTTTCTGTTGAATTTGTGACAATAAAGGTGTGTTGAAAAATCAAAAATCTCTCTCTCTCTCTCTCTGAGTGGGCGTGGTCGTGAGTGCAAGCTGGGAGCGTGTGACAGTGTTAGTGAGTTGTCTCAAACTTTTCTCTATCTTTTTGTATTTATGGTGTTTTTTTGTTAAATAATTTTAAGTTTTGTTGTTTTCCGTAGCTGGGGTAGGGTAGATGTTCTGGGAGAGGGGTTTTCTCTTCCAGCTTTGCTGGTCAGCATGGTTTTGGAGTGAGGCTCTGGGTTCGAGAAGCTGACACACCGGAATGCTGTCAAATTGGCTCTGGCTACCAGCTGCTCAGTGGAAGATTGTAGTCTGGCTGTGGGGAAGTTGGTCGGCTATGAAAGTGTCAAGTCGGCTTCTAGAATGAATGATGCCGTGGTAGTTTTCCTAGACAGTGTTGAAAAAGTTAATCAGGTGGTGGAGAGCGGAGTTGTAATTAAAGACGCACTAGTTCCTGTTCTGTCTCTGATAAATCCTGCAAAAAGAATCACAATATCAAATGCCCCACCGTTTTTAAAGAATGAGCTGTCGAGATTTGGGCAGCTTTTGTTTCCTATTAAACACATCCCTCTCGGTTGTAAGTCCCCGCATTTGAAGCATGTCATGTCTTTTAGACGACAGGTGTTCATGATTTTAAAGAACAGCGAGGAAAGCCTCAACCTCATATTTAAGTACTGGATTGACAGCTTTGATTATACCATCCACGTCACCGCCGATAATATGAAGTGTTTTTGCTGAGGAATGGAAGGACATTTGATTTGATCATGCCCTCAGGGAGTGGGGGATGATCACCCGGGGAAAGCTGCTGGTGTGGCCTTGCCATCGGGTGCTGTGGCCATGGGGCTGTCTGGTAGTGGGGCGGCCTTGCTGCCCTCCACGGCTGCTGATGCGGGCTCGCTGTCGGGCGCTCCAGCCATGGCTGTGGGGCTGTGCGGTGGCGGGGCGGCTTTGACGCTGTCCGTGGCCATAGTCAGTCATAAACGGAACAACTGTAAAAGTTAAAGTACATCACAAGGTTAATGCACAGATGAACATTGTGGACAAGAGTGAGATTATAGAGAAGGATCATGCTCAGGATCAGACAGATGAGCCAAATGAGGTACAGGTAGACGGTGGGACCGTAAAGATGAATAAAAAAGCACAGCAGAGGGTGAGTAAAAACAAGAAGAGACAGCTACCAGGGTGGCTGAGTCAGTGTTGGAGGATGAGGATGAGGATGACATTGAAATAGATGAAGAGTTATCTAAAGTTTCAAACAAACGAATTTGGAAAACAAACAGCAGAGGAGTAAAGTGAAAAGGGTTGTAAAATAAAGTTCTGAGGCTTCTCTATCTCAACCAAATTCTTATGCTGCATCTGAGATAGAGAGCGATGGTGAAAGCAGAGATGATGTGGCCAGTGGAGGTGGTTACCCTTTCACAGAAATACAGAAGTTTTTGCAGGACACTAAAGGATCCAGGATGGTTAAAGTTGAAAACTTTTTCCCTGACCTAAAATGCTTTGTTGACTCTGCTCGAGCCTACATGAAAAATAGGGGAGAGCTTGAGCAGGAAAGCTTCACTGATCAGGAGATCTACAGACTAAAAAAGCTTGTACTTAAAGTTAAGAACCAAATTGCCCAAGATGATTAGTTTTTTATTGATCATTTTTTCTTCTCTGTTTTTGTATTGGTTTTGCCCTTTTATACACGTGTAGTTTTAATTTTGGGACACTCAATATCAATGGAGCAAGAGAAATGCCCAAGTGAGCGTATATTTTTAGTCTTGCAGAATGTAAGAAAATTAATGTTCTGTTTGTTCAGGAGTCTCACAGTTCTGAGGACAATGCTGCTGACTGGAGGAGGGAATTTCAAGGACAAGTTATCCTCAGTCACAAACATAGCAGCAGTGGTTATTTTCTGGAGATTTTATTCCACTTTCTTATGACATTGATGAGATAATTGCAGGCCACATTTTAAAAGTCCAAGCTGTTTTTGAGAATGTGAAAGTTGTTTTTATAAATGTGTATGCTCCAACCGTAGGCACAGAAAGATTGGCCTTTTTAAATATTTTAAATGACATGATCAAAAAGTGCAGTAATGAAGATTTTTTATTTGTTGGAGGTGATTTTAATTGTACAGAAAATCCTTTCATGGACAGGAATCACCCAGAGGCACACGTTGCATCCAAGAGAATCTTAAAGGGTCTTATAGCTCATGATCTGTGTGACGTATGGAGAAATTTTCATGGTAGGGCTGGACAGTACATGTGGAGCCATAGCAAGGACAATATTCTGTCCTTAGCTAGACTAGATAGGGTTTACAGTTTTAAGCACCATTTCAGCATTTTTAAAGTCCTTTTATAGTCCCTGTTGGGTTTACAGATCGCTGTCTGGTTCAGTGTTGTGTTTTTATCAAGAATATAAAGTGCAGTAGTGCATACTGTCATTTTAACACATCACTTTTATTGGATAATAGTTTTAAAACTGCCTTTAGGTTTTTTTGGAGTAATTTTAAATTAACCAAACCAAATTTTAGTTCTTTGCAGCAGTGGTGGGATGTAGGGAAGAGTCAAATAAAGAATCTGTGCCTACAGTATACTCGCAATGTCTCTGAAGACTTGGCCAGGTCTGTCAGGGACCTGGAGAGAAAAGTAGTGGAGCTGCAGTCTTTGGCAGACTCCACAGGAGAAAGAGAACATTTTGAGGCTGTCAACGGCAAAAAGTTTGTTTTAACTGACTTACTGGGCATGGCTGCTAAGGGCGCTGTGGTACGTTGTAGGTTCCAGAACATTGCACTAATGGATGCTCCGTCTCATTTTTTCTTTGGTTTGGAGAGGAAGAATGGTCAGAGGAGGATGATCCACTCTCTCAGCTTAGAAAATGGGTGGCTGATGCATGAGTCTGCAGAGATTGGTTGCTTTGCACCTGCTTTCTATAAAGATCTTTTTGAGAAAGAGTTTGTTGAGAAGCTGCATGTGCTGAGTTGTTTTTTGATGGACTTGCCTAAGGTGATGGCTGGTATGAATACAGAGTTGGAGAGTGAGATCACTCTGCAAGAACTGTCAGTAGCTGTCCAATCTCTTCAGTGTGGCAAAGCCCCAGGGCTAGACGGTCTACCATTGGAGTTCTTACAAGATGTTTTGGTCTGAGATCTGTGAGGACCTGCTGGAAGTACTGTCTGACAGTCTGCAGAAGGGTCACCTACCCCTAAGTTGTAGGAGAGCAGTCCTCACCCTCCTTCCCAAGAAAGGTGACCTGAAAGACATTAAAAACTGGCATTCGATAGCCCTCCTCTGTAGTGACTACAAAATTCTCTCCAAAGTTTTGGCTAACAGGTTGAAGAAAGTGATGGAGCAGGTCTTACAAGTAGACCAGACCTACTGTGTACCTGGTAGGTTGGTTACAGACAACATTTTTTAAATTCGTGATGTTTTGGACCTCTCCAGCTCATTGGTCAAGGACCTTGGTCTCATTTCAATAGACCAAGAAAAGGCGTTTGACTGAATTGAGCACCCATACCTTTGGCAGACACTAGAAGCCTTTGGGTTCAGCTGAGGTTTCATCGCCAAGATCCAGGCCTTGTAAAGAGACATTGAGAGTATTCTTAAGATTAATGGTGGTTTGAGTGCTCCTTTCAAAGTTGAGAGGGGTGTCTGACAGGGCTGCCCCCTCTCAGGTATACTGTACTCTCTTGCCATCGAGCCCCTCCTTTGTAAACTAAGGCAAGGCCTCACTGGTTTTAAAGTCCCCAACTCTGACTCTGTTTTTAAAGTGTCTGCATATGCTGATGATGTTGGTGTTTTTATAAGAAATCAAAGTGATGTAGACTACCTTTTAAGACCTGTTAATTTTTTTGGTGAGTGCTCCTCAGCAAGAGTGAATTGGGATAAAAGTGAAGCTTTAATGATGGGAGGTAGACTACAAAAAAATGTCCTACCTGGTGGCCTTTCTTGGACATTAGGTGGTTTTAAATATCTTGGTGTGTTTTTAGGAGATCAGGCTTTTACTGGGAAAAATTGGGAGTATATTTTGGAAAAAGCTGAAGGAAGATTAAAAAAATGGAAATGGATTTTGCCAAACTTGTCCTTCAGAGGTCGTGTTTTAACCATTAACAGCTTGATTGCTTCAGTGCTGTGGCATCAACTGTCTTGTGTGGACCCTCCAATCAATTTACTGGCCAGAGTACAATCTGTAATTGTGGACTTTTTCTGGGACCGTCTTCACTGGGTTCCACAGAGCATCCTATTTTTATCTAGGAAAGAAGGTGGTCAAAGACTCATCCATCTGGCCAGCAACAGGGCCGTCTTTCGCCTGCAGTTCATTCAGCGACTGCTGAGTGGCCCTCTTGATCTTGTGTGGCGACCTATTGCCAGAGCTGTCCTGACTTGCTGTGGGGGGCTGGGACTAGAGGAGTCATTGTTTTTAATGGACTTAAAGAACCAAAAACTCCCAGAACTTCCTCAGTTTTATCAAAGTGTTTTTAAAATCTGGGGACTTTTTAAAAAGAACTCTCCCCAGGCTTCCTTGTCGCCTTTTTGGCTTTTAAAGGAACCCCTTGTGTTTGGGACCCATTTCGATGTAGGCAATGTTTTAGGACCTTCTGTTTTAAAAAAGTTCCTTTCTGCAAAGGTTACAACACTGGGACACTTGGTAAACCTATGTGGTCCTAACATGGACAATGCTGTTACCCTGTGCTCGGCTCTTCTTCTTCTTTTTTTAGATTTGATTGGCGGTTGGCAACCAGCTTACAGGTGCATTACCACCACTGACTTGATTGTCATCACTGTCTGTGTGTTTTTCCTCATAACTTTGTGACGTTTTCCTCATAGCTTTGTGACATTCTTCTTCTTCTTTAATCTTATATCTGTGTCTCATCTCATTATTCTTCTTACCGCCACACACTCCATATACAGTATGTCTGTCTTTCTGTCTGTTTTGCCTCATAACTTTGTGACATTTTCCTCATAGCTTTGTGACCTTTTCCTCATAGCTTTGTGACATTTTCCTCATAGCTTTGTGACGTTCTTCTTTAATCTCGTATCTGCGTCTCATCTTATTCTTCTTCTTCTAGCTGTAGTCCTTATCTGTGTCTCATCTCATTCTTCTTCTTCTTCTTTTAGACTTGATTGGCAGTTGATCCACCAGCCCATGATGTCTTTGAGCTTAATGATCCCCCACTTAACAAGTCCTCAACTGCTTCCCACTGTAGCCCCTTAATGCCAAGATATTTTCCTGCTGCTTTCACAATGATTTTGATTTTTTCTGTTTTCTTGGAAGTCTGCGCAGTGCAGTTTATCACATCTATCACAAATAAGACAAAATTATTTTCCTTCAAAACCAGAGTATCTTCCTTAATTCTACTCCATGCACTGCAAGTCTGCACACTTTCCCTGTTTAAGTCCACTCCCACTTTTTTAGCTGGCATCTTTTTTGCAGCTTCTGCATATGTTAATCCCTGGGAGACTTTTATCTGCTGAATTTCTGCTGCTGTTTTGCTGGCTTCACAACCTCGATATGCAAAGCTATGTTTACCACCGCAGTTACAGCACTTTAATTTGGCTCCTCTTTCACACTTGCCATATTCATGTTCACCAGAGCATCTGGCACATCGTTGTCTACTTTGCATATCACTGCTACATGACCAAACTTTTGACATTTGAAACATCTGAGTGGAGGAGGAACGTAAAGTCTGACTTCATACAGTAGCTCATGTAGGCAATAAACATCTTACTTGGCAGTCTTGTTTTATCAAATTTTTACATTACTGACAGACTATCACATTTTTCGCCATTTCTATTAGCTTTAAATCTCCGTACCTGTCACTTTTGTTCCAGTTAAGTTCCTCATTATTTCATCAGTTGAGACAGCCATTGAAATGCCTGATATCACTGCTCTCATTGCGTTATTTCCTTCCAATACTGAACATTGCACATTTTTATCCTCCATCTTATTGACTCTGATTGCTTTTCCTTGTTGAACACTATCTTTACATGTAACCAGCAACGAACCACTACGAAGAACCCTTGCATTTAAAACTTCTCCAAGTAACCCATTAATTGCATTTGTGAGCTTAATTGGGTTCCACTCACGAAACGATGCCCCTTCCTGAGTAAGTTTAATAATTACTTTTCACTCCTTCTGTTCATTGCGGGATCGTTCATCCTCTGATTCCTCAGCACTTGAAAATGGTCTTGATTGAGTTTCTTGACATCTACGTTTGTTTCTTTTAGACTCCACCGTGCTCCAAACTTCCTCTTCCCTGCTTCCCACCTCCATTCCTCCTAGTTGAATTATATCCACTTCTTCTAGATTTTCAGGAGCTGTCCTCTTGTACATCTGCCTTTTCCCCTGTGCTCAGCTCTTGGCATTTCTTCAGTCAGGGTTATAATGAACTTGCTGAAAGATTGGAGAGACTGCCTCTCCACAGAAGAACACTGCCATTGTTTTACACTGCAAAAATTCTGTGCAAACTGCTGCTGAGCCTTTTCCTTTTAGTGTTTTTTCTCCTGATTTTAAAGATAGCACTGGTGTGTTTTTAAATTCTGAGCCCATTAACATTTGTGACTCTTATGGTAAAAAAAATGTATGGACTCTTGGTGAAAGTTCTAAATGTGAATAAATTAAAAGGTCGAGCTGATACACCATGGAGGAAAAACTTGGGTTTGGGTTTGGAGGTGAGGCCTGCCTGGAGAGCACTCTATAAACCAACATTAACTAAGAAGGTTAGTTTTACATGGTGCTGTGGCTGTAAATGCTTTTATCTCTATTTTAAACCCAAATGTTGTTGAGGTTTGTCCATTTTGTCCTCAGAAAGAGACTGTGTTCCATTGTTTTCTGGACTGTAACAGACTGCAATTGCTGTTTGTTTTTTTGGGGAAGCTGTTTTATCAGAAGTCTTTTCCCTGCAGATTTTTATCTTGGGTTTTCCATATAGACAGAGAAGCAAGAAAAAAAGTGAACTGTTAAATTTCATCCTGGATCAGGCTAAAATGGCAATTTACAGTATGTTAGTAGGAAAAGAAAAGTTGAACAAATGCTGGATTGTAATGTAAAAGACATGCTGGTAAACATGATCAGGACTCGAATCATGATTGATTATAATTATTATCATTTGATGCAAAATGTGAGAACTTTTGAGGCTATGTGGTGGTTTAAGCACATCCTGTGTTGTGTTAAGGAAGGGAAACTTACCAATGGTGTGGTACTGATGTGAGAAGCAAATTTTTGTTTTAGTTGTTTTGGTTTAGTTGCTTGTGTCTTTGATTTCTTGTCAGTGAATTAATTTACTTTTCATTGCTCCTTTTAGTTGGAGTGATTTTCTGTTGAACTTGCGAGAATAAAGATGTGTTGAAAAACCTAAATCTCTCTCTCGCTCTCTTTCTCTTTTGCTCTCGCTCTCTTCTTTTTTTCTTCTTCTTTTTGATTTGATTGGCGGTTGGCATCCAGCTTACAGGTGCATTATCGCCACATACTTCACTCTATATCATCACTCTATATCGATCACTCTATGGACTCTCTCTCTCTCTCTCTCTGTCTCTCTCTCTCTTGCTATATACACTACCGTTCAAAAGTTTGGGGTCACTTAGAAATTTCCTTATTTTTGAAAGAAAAGCACTTTTTTTCGATGAAGATAACTTTAAAATAATCAGAAATACACTCTATACATTGCTAATGTGGTAAATGACTATTTTAGCTGCAAATGTCTGGTTTTTGGTGTAATATCTACATAGGTGTATAGAGGCCCATTTCCAGCAACTATCACTCCAGTGTTCTAATGGTACAATGTGTTTGCTCATTGCGTCAGAAGGCTAATGGATGATTAGAAAACCCTTGTGCAATCATGTTAGGTCTGCAATGCTGTAATTGCTGCAAATGGAGGATTCTTTGACGAAAGCAAAGTTTGAAGGAAAAAATTATTATTTCAAATACAAATCATTATTTCTAACCTTGTCAATGTCTTGACTATATTTTCTATTCATTTTACAACTCATGGTGGTAAATAAAAGTGTGACTTTTCATGGAAAACACAAAATTGTCTGAGATGACCCCAAACTTTTGAACGGTAGTGTATATACAGTATGTGTGTATATATATAATATATACTGCTCAAAAAAATTAAAGGAACACTTTGAAAACACATCAGATTTTAATGGGAAAAAATAAGCTGGATATCTACATTGATATGGACTAATGTGTTAAGAATGAAAAGATGCCACGTCTTTTGATGGAAATGAAAACACTCCAAAACTTAAAGTGAAGAAATTGTGGCAGGCTAGTCCAGCTTACTCAGATTAAAAAGTGTTCCTTTAATTTTTCTGAGCAGTATATATATATGTATATATATATACTGTATACACTACTGTTCAAAAGTTTGGGGTCACTTAGAAATTTCCTTATTTTTGAAAGAAAAGCACTTTTTTTCAATGAAGATAACTTTAAACTAATCAGAAATACACTCTATACATTGCTAATGTGGTAAATGACTATTCGAGCTGCAAATGTCTGGTTTTTGGTGCAATATCTAGATAGGTGTATAGAGGCCCATTTCCAGCAACTATCACTCCAGTGATAGTTGCTGGAATGGGCCTGGAATGGGCCTGGAATGGTACAATGCTGGAATGGTACAATGTGTTTGCTCATTGCGTCAGAAGGCTAATGGATGATTAGAAAACCCTTGTGCAATCATGTTAGGTCTGCAATGCTGTAATTGCTGCAAATGGAGGATTCTTTAACGAAAGCAAAGTTTGAAGGAAAAAATTATTATTTCAAATACAAATCATTATTTCTAACCTTGTCAATGTCTTGACTATATTTTCTATTCATTTTACAACTCATGGTGGTAAATAAGTGTGACTTTTCATGGAAAACACAAAATAATTGTCTGGGTGACCCCAAACTTTTGAACGGTAGTGTATATATATATATATATATGTATATATATATATATATATGTGTGTGTGTGTGTGTGTGTATATATATATATATATATATATATACAGTATATATATATATATATATATATACACAGTATATATATATATATATACAGTATATATAAAGGGATTGTGCAGTGTGGGTATGTACTGTATGTATGCATGTATGTGACAAACCATGAATGTGCATGCGCACCTGACATGGTGGCTGGAGTTTAACATCCATGAGTCTCTCTCCAGAATACGGTGGGTGGCGTTTAACATCCACAAGTATCTCTGCACAATACAGGCGTTGTGGACTGATGGGGAGACATACTGTAAGTACAGGTTATCATTGGATGCTGGGACACCAAAGCTATTTAAACATTTACCTATATTCATGATCTTGATCAATCCGCTCATATACATACAGTGGGGAAAATAAGTATTGAACACGTCAACATTTTTCTCATTAAATATATTTCTGATGCAACCATTGACCTGAGATTTTTACCAGATATCAGTAACAACCCAAGTAATCCATACATACAAAGAAATCAAGGCAACTATGTTCACAAAACAAGTTATATTTAATAAAGTGGAATGACACAGGGAGTAAGTATTGGACATGCTTGGTGAAATTCATTTAATATTTAGTAGAAAATCCTTTGTTGCAATAACAGTTTCCAGACGCCTTCTGTGTGGAGAAACGAGGCGAAGGCATTGCTCAGGAGTGATTTTAGCCCATTCTTTCACACAAACTGTCTTCAAATCTTGAAGGTTCTGTAGCTGTCTTCTATGAACTCTGATCTTCAGTTTGTTCCATAGATTTTCAGTTGGATTCAGGTAAGGTGACTGACCTGACTGGGGCATACTAAAATAAAAAAGAACTAATGATAGATAAATATTATTTTTTCCTTTTGATCTGTCTTGTAGTTCGAAATGGTAGCTTCTGAATGATTCTAATCATTTCATTAATATTTATATTTAAAGTCACTGAATTTCCTGTTCAAATTCAAGGCAGAGAGCTGAAGTGATTCAGCAGCAAATGGAGCCTCAAGATGGATTCTGGAAATCCTTCACAAACTGGATTGAGCTCATGCCAATATGTGTGTTCTTGTTGCCATCTTTTTGTGTGTCACCACAGCTAGCCACTTTTATTGTGCCCTTCCTTTCCATAGGCTATATATTGCCCTTCATGTATGTTTATAACATTTAGTCTTCCTAATCTGACATAAAACTTTAGTTAAAAATCATGGTGGGAGGCTACCCAGTACCATTATCCTGTGTGTGTGTGTGTGTGTGTGTGGGGGGGGGGGCTTGAGCACTGCAAACATAGGATTTTTTAAAATTAAAAGAAGATAAGGACATTTTTTAACAAAGTCAGAAGGATAAGCAAATTTACTTCAAATTTACTTCATTTACAAGTAAAGGTAAGACCATGCATCAATAGTTGATGTAAATACTTGAATTTATAATTATAATAAATGAATGCAAATTGGGGAGCTGCAACACATACAGAGAGAGATGCAGCTCTGTGAAACAAAGTTATGTTCTTCCTTGGCCAAAAGCAAAGTATAATGAATATTGTGCCCAAAGAAACTTGTTTGTAAACTAACTTAATGCACCTGTGTAGAACACTTGTATACTTGTGCAACCAAGGGTCTTTGCACTTTGTCTATACTTAATTAGAATTATAAAATGAAAACACAGACTTTTATACTGCCTTTTCTGTGCATACCATTAACAAGTAATTCAATAAATACCTTGCACTTATTTTGATAAAATTATTTATAAAATCCAATTTTAAAAATGTCAGATTAGCAGGTTATAATGCAATCTTTCAACTGCATGTATAATCTATTGGGTTCATATACAGTGGGGAAATTTGATCCCCTGCTGAATTTGTAAGTTTACCTTCTTAAAAAGAAATGAACAGTCCATAATTTTTATGGTAGGTTTATTTTAACAGAGGGAGACACCAGTCAGCAAGAATTCTGATCTTCACAGACCGGTTATGTAACCATGAGGCATATACTTAGTCCTGTCCCTTTAGGAGAGTACTCCAAATCTCAACCTGTTATATGTATAAAAGATTCCTGTCAAAGACTCAAGCTCTTCAATTCAAACTTCTCCATCACCATGGGCAAGACCAAAGAACTGTCAAAGGACGTCAGAGACAAGATTGTAGACCAGCACAAGGCTGGAATGGGCTACAAGACCATCTACAAGAAGCTTGGTGAGAAAGAGACCACTGTTTGTGTGATTATTTGAAAGTGGAAGAAATATAAGATACCAGTCAATCACCCTCTCTCTGGAGCTCCATACAAGATTTCACCTCATGGGGTAAGGATGATTCTGAGAAAAGTGAGGGATCAGGCCAAAATTACACGGGAGGAGCTTTGCAATGATCTCAAGGGAGTTGGGACCACAATCACCAAGAAAACCATTGATAACACACTTCTACTATAATAATAATAATAATAATAATAATAATAATAATAATAATAATAATAATATAATAAAATTTCATCTATCAGAGATAAAATCAGTCAGATTCTTCTCACCGGTAACTTAAATACAGTAACTACTACAACTCCTTCAACTGATATCTGTTTGGATGAGTTTACTCCAAATGACCTTTGAGAGTTAGATAAAATAATTTCCTCATCCAAGCCTTCAACTTGTCTTTTAGACCCTATTCCTACCAGGCTATTAAAAGAAGTCTTCCCATTTATTGGTAGCTCTATTCTTCAAATAATCAATTCTTCATTAACATTATGCCATGTACCCCAGGCTTTTAAAACTGCTGTAATTAAACCCTTACTCAAAAAGCCAATGCTGGATCCAGGAGTTTTAGCTACCTATAGACCAATCTCTAATCATCCTTTCATTTCAAAAACCTTTCATTTCCTTTCATTAAAAAAAAAAGTTGTTGCTACGCAATTATTTGACCACTTGCAGGGAAATGGTTTATTTGAAGAGTTTCAATCTGGGTTTAGAATCCATCATAGTACTGAAACAGCCTTAGTGAAGGTCACTAATGACCTCCTTATCGCATCTGATAATGGACTTGTTTCTGTACTTGTCCTTTTAGACCTTAGTGCAGCTTTTGATACTATTGATCATAATATTCTACTTGATAGATTAGAACACTATGTTGAACTTAATGGAACTTTGTTGCAGTGGTTTAGATCTTATTTATCTGATAGGTTCCAGTTTGTTCATGTCAATAATGAGTTTTCTTTCAACTCAAAACTCAGTCATGGAATTCCACATGGATCTGTGCTAGGCCCTGCTATTTTTTTGGTTTATATATGCTTCTGTTAGGCAACATTATCTGAAAGCACTGTATACATTTTCATTGTTATGCAGATGACACACAATTATACCTGTCAATGAAGCTAGATGATAGTAATCAATTAGCCAAGTTAGAGGCCTGTCTTAAGGAAATCAAAGCTTGGACTTGTAATTTCCTGCTATTAAATTCAGATAAGACTAAAGTCATTCTTGTTGGTCCAAAAAACCTTAGAAATACCTTTCCAAATCAAACTCTTAACTTGGATGCGGTTACTCTTCCTCTGAATAGTTCTGTGAGGAACTTGGAGTTAATTTTGATGTTTTTCCAATTCACAAATTAAATTTGTTTCTAAGACTTCCTTCTATCATTTGCGCAATATTACCAAGATTAGGAGCATCTTGTCTCAGAGTGATGCTGAGAAACTGATCCACGCTTTTGTTAGCTCTAGATTAGATTATTGTAACTCTTTATTATCAGTTTGTCCTAAAACAGCTTTAAAAAGTCTTCAGTTGATCCAAAATGCTGCAGCAAGAGTTTTAACAGGTACTAGAAAGAGAGATCATATCTCTCCGGTTCTGGCCTCCCTTCATTGGCTTCCCATAGAGATTAGAATTAAGTTTAAAATCCTTCTTCTCACTTACAAAGCTCTAAACAATAAGGACCCTCTTTATTTAAAAGATCTGATACTACCCTATTATCCTAAAAGAGGACTATGCTCCCGAAATGCTGGATTACTTGTAATACCTAGAATCTCCAAAAGTACAATGGGAGGCAGAGTTTTCAGTTGTCAAGCTCCTCTCCTGTGGAACCAGCTGCCAATCTGGATTTGGGAGTCAGACTCGATCTCTGTTTTTAAGAATAGGGTTAAAACTTTCCTTTTTGATATAGCCTACAATTAGGGAGGGATCATGTGTCTCTTAACCCTCCCTTAGTTTTGCTGCTAATAGATTTAGACAGCCGGGGGACCTCCAATAATGCACTGGGCTTCACTCCTTTTTTCACTCCCAATGAAATATTTTTGCTGGTCACTTTTGAGTGTGTGAATTTGCGTGCCCCTAGTGGCAGAGCACGATGCTGTGCCTGTCATCTCACTCTGACATTGCCGGCTGCTTGGGGATTTGTACTGATTTGTACTGATCTGCCAGTTTCAGAAGGTGGCAGACATGCGTTGGAGGACTCAATGGAAGAACATAATACACCAAAGAAGAACTCCTCATTTCCTTTTCCTGTATTTCCTTCCTTTAGCTCAGAAAGCTAATATGGCCACAATCAGTCATCAACACCATCACTTAGATGACTTTGTACATGGAAAGTAGCAGTGGGATACAAGCAAAATTTATGTGGGATAGTCATAAGACTTTGTAGATGTGGTAGAGAGTGTAAATGACAGACAGAATGCAAAATAGCAACCACGATGGGTGAAAACACAGCGAGCACGGTAGCGAGCACGGCAGTGAGCCGTGTCCCCTGCGAGCGAGTCCCCTGGTAAGTGACTTATTTCTGTGTTTTCTTTAAATATTGTACTGATTTCTTGTTCATATACTTTGAAGATAAGATGATGAGGTACCTCTGTACAAAAAACGGTGTCAAAAGACCAAACCATTCTTTGTGTGAATATGTCCAAAGTCCAGTTTTGACTGAATTAATGAATTTATAGAGCTGCTGTGACATTATGCAAATTAGATGTGTGAATTTATTCCTATCTGAAACTTTGGATCATATTTTACATCTTTCTAATTGACAGTAAGCCATTATCTCTTACCACTTTGACGTTATAGACTTGGAAATCTGAACTATTTTATTGACAAAAATATTTACCACTCTTGACCACGAGGGGTTGTCGTAATTCAGCAACAGACACACTCAAACTGTTAACATCTGTTTGTTCTCTCCCATAGATTGAGTCCCCATCGTGCTGTTTGCTCTCTACATGTCTGTTCTTTTCATCTTCTCTATCCTCTCACCCCCCAGCCAGTCGCAACAGATGACTGCCCCTCCCTGAGCCTGGTTCTGCTGGAAGTTTCTTCCTGTTAAAAGGGAGTTTTTCCTCTCCACCGTTGCCAAACGCTTGCTCACAGGAGATCGCCTGATTGCTGGGGTGTTTCTGCAATTGTGGGGGTTTCCCCTACAGTTGAAAGTGCTATGAGATGACTGTGTTGTGAAATGGCGCTATATAAATAAAGTTGAATTGAATTGAATTCACCGTAATGGATTGAGATCCTGCAGTGCTTGCAAGGTCCCACTGTTCAAGAAGGCACATCTGAAGTTTGCCAGTGAACACCTGAATTATTCAGAGAAGGCTTGGGAGAATTTGGTGTGGTCAGATGAGACCAAAATTGAGCTCTTTGGCATCAACTCAACTCGTGTGTCGAGGCAGAGAAATGCTGAATATGACCCCAAGAACACCATCGTCACTGTCAAACATGGAGGTGGAAACATTATGCTTTGGGGCTGTTTCTCTGCTAAGGGTACAGGGAGACTTCACAAACATTGAGGGGCCAATGAACGGGGCCATGTACTGTAGAATATTGGATGAGAACCTCCTGATCTCAGCCAGAACACTGATGATGGGTCGTGAGTGGGTCTTCCAGCATGACAATGACTCAAAACATACGGCCAAGGCAACAAAGAAATGGCTCAAGAAGAAGCACATTAAGGTCCTGGAGTGGCCTAGCCAGTCTCTGGACCTTAATCCCATAGAAAATATATGGAGGGAGCTGAAACTGTGAATTACCAAGTGACAACCTCGAAACCTTCAGGATTTGGAGAGTATCTGTAAATAGGAGCAGACCAAAATCCCTCCTGAGATGTGTGCAAACTTGGTGTCCAGCTACAAGAAATGTCTAACCCTTGTGATGCCAACAAGGGTTTCTCCATCAAATACTAAGTCATGTTTTGCTTGGGGATCAAAAACTTATTTCCCTCGATCAAATGCAAATTAATTTATAACCATTATTTAATTTTTTTTTTCTGGATTTTTTTATTGATATTCTGTCTCTGTTAAATACTATAAAAAATATGGACTGATCATTTCTTTGTAAGGGGATAAACTTACAAATTGAGCAGGGGACCAACTACTTAGTATTTTCCCCACTGTATTTGTAAATCTGACGCTGAAAGCATCAGTGCTTCACCAGCCATGAACCTCACTGCACATCACTGTGGTCTACGAGGCTGCAACCCTTGAATTCAGACACAGCCTATGTTTCCCAGCTGGCATGGGAAGAGCTGGAAGAGGTGGCTGGGGAGAGGGAAGTCTGGGCTTTTCTGGTTAGACTGCTGCCCCTGTGACCTGGACGCCCGGATAAACAGTAGATGATGGATGGATGGGCTCTCTTACTCTTATCCAAGTTAAAAAAAAAATAAAAAATGCAGCTATCCTTACTTGTACTTGAGCAGTTGTGTGCTGACTTCCATTCAACATGAGTTTGAATGTGATTGGTTAATTCTGAAAACAGCCCAGCTATAAGAGGGTGTGCATATTTACACAACCAGGTTATTGTAAGTTTTTTATTTTTTTATTTTTCCCCTTAAAAGATTTCAGTCTGTTTTTCAGTTGGATTGTACAGGTTATAGGTCTTCTTCTCCTTCATCATCTTTGTCTTCTTCTTCTGGCTGCTCCCTTTAGGGGTCGCCACAGCAGATCATCTGCCTCTATCTCACCCTATCCCTTGCATCTTCCTCTGCAACACAAACTCTCTCCATGTCCTCCTTCACTACATCCATGAATCTTTTCTGTTGTCTTCCTCTTTTGCCCCTGCCTGGCAGCTCCATCTTCAACATCCTTTGTCCAATATATCCACTATCCCTCCTCTGCACATGTCCAAACCATCTCAGCCTTGCCTCTCTGACTTTGTCTCCAAACCGCTCAACCTGAGCTGTCCCTCTGATATACTCATTTCTATTCTTGTCCTAGTCACTACCAATGAAAATCTTAGCATCTTCAACTTTGCCACCTCCAGTTCCATTTTCTGTCTTTTTGTCAGCGCCACCATCTCCAAACCATACAACATTGCAGGTCTCACTACTGTCTTGTAAATCTTCCCTTTCACTCTTGCTGCTACCCTTCTGTCACAAATCACCCCTTACACCTGTCTCCACCCACTCCACCCTGCCTACACTCTCTTCTTCACCTCTCTTATGCATTTTCTGTTGCTTTGGATGGTTGACCCCAGGTATTTAAACTCATCTGCTTTCACCACCTCAATTCCTTCCATCTTCATTGTTACACCTGTCTCCCTCTCATTCACACTCATGTATTCTGTCTTGCTTCTACTGACTTTCATTCCTCTTCTCTCCAGAGCATACCTCCACCTCTTCAGGTTCTCTTCCACCTGCTCTCCACTCTCACGGCAGATCACAATGTCATCTGCAAACATCAGGGTCCATGGAGACTCCTGCCTGACCTCATCTGTCAGCCTGTCCATCACCATGGCAAACAAGAAGGGGCTCAGGGCCTATCCCTGATGTAACCCCACCTGCACTTTGAACCCGTCTGTCACTTCTATAGCACACCTGACCACTGCCCTACTTTCCTCATACATGTCCTGTGCCACCCTTACATACTTCTCTGCCACTTCTGACTTTCTCATACAGTACCACACTTCCTGTCTTGGCACCCTATCATATGCTTTCCCTAGATCCACAAAGACAAAGTGCAACTCCTGATCTCTATACTTCTCCATCAGCACGCTTAGAGCAAACATTGCATCTGTAGTACTCTTTCTTGGCATGAAACTGTAGTGTGCCTTGATTGTCACCTCTCCTCTTAACCTGGCTTCAACAACTCTTTCCCATATCTTCATAGTGTGGCTGATCAACTTTATGCCTCTCTAGTTACGACAGCTCTGAGCATCGCCTTTGTTCTTGAAAATTGGTACCAAAACCCTTCTTCTCCACTCCTCAGGCATCCTCTCACTTTTCAAGATTGTGTTTAACAAACTGGTTAAAAAGTCCACTGCCATCACTCCTAAACATCTCCATACCTCCACAGGTATGTCATCTGGACCAATCGCCTTTCAATTCGTCATTCTCTTCAAAGCTGCCCTCACTTCTACTTTGCTAATCCTCGGGACTTTCTTGTTCACCATCTTTCTTTCTTTCATCCATCCATCCTCCTCTCTCTCATTTTCTTTATTTATCAGCTTTTCAAAGCACTCCTTCCACCTTCTCAACACACTCTCCTTATTTGTTTGTACATTATCATTTCTGTCCTTAATCAGCCTAACCTGCTGCACATCCTTTCCAGCTTGATCTCTCTGTCTAGCCAATCGATACAAGTGCTTTTCTTCTTCCTTAGTGTTTAGCCTCTCATACAACTCACTATTTGCCTTTTCCTTTGCCACCTATCTCTTTGCCATGCATCCAGATTCCAAATACTCCTGTCTACTTTCTTCATCTCCCTGACTAGCCCACTTTTTCTTTGCTAACCTCTTCCTTTAAATACTTTCCTGTGCCTTCTCATTCCACCACCAAGTCTCCTTGTCTTCCTTCCTCTGTCCACTGGATACACCACATACCTCTCTGCCTGTTTCCCTCAATACTTTTGCTGTATTTTCCCAGTCATCTGGTAATTCTTCCCTACCACTCAGAGCCTGTATCAACTCCTTCCTGAACTCTGTGCAACTTTCTTCCTTCTGTAACTTCCCCACTTAATCTTTGGCTCTGCCTTCACTCTCTTCCTCTTCTGGCTTTTCAAAGTCATCCTACAGACTATCATCTGATGCTGTCTAGCTGCATTCTCCCTTTGCAGTCTCCGATCTCTTTCAGATTTCTCCTTCTGCACAAGATGTAGTCCGCCTGTGTGCACCTTCCTCCACTCTTGTAAGTCACCCTATGTTCCTCTCTCTTCTTAAAGTTTGTTTTCACCACAGCCATTTCTATCCTTGTAGCAAATTCCACAACCATCTGTCCTTCTACATTTCTCTCCTTAAGACCATACCTACCCAGGACCTCCTCATCAACTTGGTTCCCTTCAGCTACATGCCCATTGAAGTCTGCTCCTATCACCACTCTCTCCCCCATGGGAACACTATCTACCATTTCATCCAATTCCAGAATTCCTCTTTCTGTTCTACCTGACATCCAACTTGTGGGGCATATGCACTGACAACATTCGACATCACACATTTGACTTCTAGCTTCAAACTCATGATTCTGTCTGACACCCTCTTTACCTCCTGAACACTCCTCACATACTCTTCCTTCAAGGTTACTCCTACTCCATTTATCTTCCTATCTATGTCGGGGGATAGTGTGTTGTGAACAGCATTTTGGTTAACTGTAAGCAGTGTGAATTATGTACAAACTTTTGTTGTATGCATGGGTGATGTTTTGTTTTGTTTTGCAGTGATGCTCATAGTTGGCCTTTGAATGTTTTGTTTGTGTGGTGGACATGTTGAACTGTTGTTTTTTTCCACCATGGACCTGTTAACTGTGCAAAGTGAACAGCACTTAAGTGACTCACCAGCTGAAGGTGATTAATCAATGAACCCGTTGTCAGCTGGGGTTTTTTCTACTCCTGTTGAGGGAAATGCAGGAAGTTGTGATCAGGGGAATAGCTGGTCAGACACCCCGGGAGATGATCAGCTTAAATCAGAATCAGAATCAGAATCAGCTTTATTGCCAAGTATATTTACAAGTAAACATACGAGGAATTTGACTTGACATTGGGCGCGCATGTTAGGCGCATCCAATGACGCGGCAGTCATGCAAGGCGCCTGTCATACAGTGGGGGTAAAGAGGGGAAGTGGGGGAGGGGAACACAATAGGCAGAGAGAAAAAACATAGTTAATCAGAATAACGCTCGTATAAGCTCATATAAAGCTCAAATGAACCAAATTTTGATTACACAGAAAAAAACCCTCTATGCACAATTAGCAGACAATAGATCACACATTAACAAAGCAGGAGAATTGAGAGAGTCAGTGTATGTATATTTGTGTCAGTTTACGTGTATCAGTCAAAAAACGATACATATGCGGTGGTCTGGCGACTCAGCAGTGTTTACGCTGGCAGCAATTTGTCCCCAGCTTCCCAATCCGAAAAAAGTAAATCTGCAAAGTAAAGATGTTTATAATAAAAACCAAAGGTGCTTGACGGTAACCCGAGTTACAATGCGGTCAAAAGTCCAGAACGACTCGGCTTGTTTGTTCAGTCCGTGCGGGCTACTGATGAGAGATGGGATACTCTTGCTTCTTACTAACAAGGCTCTGACAGAGGCTTCCACTGTCTGTCAGCTGTTGGGAACATCATGTACTCTCACCTCCACACTTCTACCTTTCCTTTCCTCTCTCTCCCTCCTAACACACCTTCCTCCTCTCCTCCTTGAGCTTCGACCAACAGTAGCCGAATTTCCACCAGCACTCTGTCAGTTAACAGCACCGGTGACGGTCGTTGTTAACCTGGGCCTTGACCGATTCGGTAAGAAAGTCTCATTCATCATGATCCTCATGTTTGATTTGCCAAAGGTTTTACATCAGATGCCCTTCCTGACACAACCCTTTCTATTTACCCGGGCTTGGGTTCGGCACTAGGAGTAGACTAGCTTGTGCACCCCCTGTAGCTAGGTTATAGGTCACATTAATGGTGGAAAAAGTTTTGAAATGATTTATCTTGGTCTCATTTTTTTTACATCACAAAAACCTGACATTTGAACAGGGGTGTGTAGACTTTTTATATCCACTGTAAATCATTTTGACATGCACAGTATTATATGACATTCCGGAAATAGCAGAAGAAGCCAGCCTCTTCTTCTCATGAGAGGAGACGCTCTTCTGTTTGCAGATGTCTTCCCTGCTGTTCTTCAGTCCATCTGTTTTGGGATTCTTGCATCTTTTCCAAAAAATCTTCTTGTTCAGTCGATCAAATGCATAGTTTTGGCATAACTAGATGAGCTTGGTCTTTTTCCTACAAAGTTACAAATAATTATGAGTTCCCCACAAATTGAATGTAGCAAAAATAATTTGCATTTCATCAAGAAATAAACAGTCAATAATAATTCAGGCAAATGACAAAAAAGTTACAATAACTGTTAGTCCCCTTTAACAATTTAACAAATCAATACTTGGGACATCCAGGGCTGGACTGGAACAAAAAAATCAGCCCTGGCATTTGTGGTCCAGGCGGCCCATCATGATTGGTCAAACAATGTCAGCACAGACGGTCCAGTTAAATATGTACAAGTATTGTGCCATTACCCAAAGCAATGGTAAAGCTGAGTAGTAGACAACATGCAAAACAAGCCAATGGAATAATTAGTCACATGATCACATTCCTCTTTCTTCATCATCATCATCATCATCATCATCATCATCATTGTAGCAGTCTGTCGTGGGCGACAATGACTGTTTTATTTAGGTCTGATCAGATTCCTCCACACAGCTCTGTCCTTAGCCTTCCGCTGCCAGGAGTCTGTATCCAACTTCTTCAAGTTTCTTTTTACAGTGTCTTTAAATCTGAGCCTTGGTCTACCCTGATTACGTTTTCCCTTGGATAACTGTGAGTAGAGTAACTGCTGAGGGAGACGCTGGTGGTCCATCCTCTCAGCATGTCCAAGCCATCTCAGGTTCATCTGTATTAGCATGTCCTCCATTGATGGTAGACCAGCTCATTTCAACACTTCTGTGTTGGTTATCTTGTCTTTCCATGAGATGTTCATTATGGCTCGAAGGTGTCTTATCATGTACGCGTGGAGTTTCCTTACCTGCATTCTGTAGACAGTCCAAGTTTCAGCACCGTACAATAGAGTAGCCAGTACTGTCGCTCTGTACACGTTGCATTTCACACGGATAGACACATGTCGATAGTTCCACAGTCTCTCCCTCAAGTTTCCGAACACAGCGCCCGCTCTTCCCATTTTGAGAGATAGTTCATCCTCCAGCCTAGCATTCTCTGACAGTACTCCCTAGATACTTGAAAATCTCACACTTGACTAGTGGCTCTGTGCCAGTGCTGATCTCTTCTGGTAGTGATGTTGATAATTGGAACTTTGGTGGTTGATAAAGGCACTCTGTCTTCTTGATGTTGATTTTGAGGCTGAATTGGCTAGCTGCCCTTGCAAATTTCTCCACTAAAGATTGCATATCTTCCACACTGTGTGCAACTAGAGCACTGTCGTTGGCAAAGAGCATTTCTCTTACTACCTTTATCGATGTCTTACTCTTGGCTTTAAACTGTGCCACATTGAACAAGTTTGCTTCTTTCCTTGTTTGAATGTATACTCCTTCTGAAGTGTCTTTGAAGGCCACCTCAAACATGGCTGCCAGATATAGCGAGAAGAGTGTAGGCGCCAGCACACACCCTTGTTTCATCCCGTTGCTTACTGAAAAGTCTTTAGATACTGAACCACTCATTGTCATGTTTGCTTGCATACCTGTATGGAGTGCTTCGATCAGGCTGACAAACTTCTCTGTACAGCCATATTTCTTGAGTATCTGCCAAAGTCCTTGTCGCGAAACAGTATCAAAGGCTTTACTGAAGTCTATGAAGACTACATAAAATGGCATGTTCTGTTCGATACACTTTTCTTGAACCTGTTTCAAGCAGAAAATTATGTCCATTGTGCTTCTTCTACTTCTAAAGCCGCACTGGGTTTCCGGTAGTGCATTCTGCGAGATTTGTTCATTGAGTCTGTTCAGTAGTACACGTGAGAGAATCTTACTAACAGTGGCTACCAGCGATATACCTCGGTAATTTCCACAATCTTTCCTGTCACCTTTCTTGAACAAGGAAAAAAAAATCACAAACATATATACAATAAAAGTTTCAAATTTACTAGACTATCCATCCATCCATCCATCCATCCATCCATCCATCCATCCATCCATCCATCCATCCATCCATCCATCCATCCATCCATCCATCTTCTACCACTTTTCTGGAGGTCTGGGTCACTCATTTATTTGGCCCATTTATTTAAAATATGTACTAAATTCATGAGGAAAGAAAGAGATGAAGAAAGAGATTTGATTGGCCAGTCCAGTGTCCGTAATGAAAATAAACAAATGGGCTGCTGTCAGTACCTCAGGCTGTTGCACAGCAGTCCTTGAAGCCGTGGTTACATAATTATACTGATGACGATGCATCAGCCCACATGTGTGTCGGCCCACTGGGCAAATGCCCCGTATGCCAGATTGCCAGTCCAGCCCTGGTGACATCGAACCAAAAGAAATCATTCTTAAGTGCTGCTATCTTCACCAGATACCTCAAAGAAGTTAGTCTTTTTCTTAACAGATAACTTAGCCTTCTTGGTAGTCTCTGTAGCCAGATGAGAACTGTCTCCTGTGTCTGTGGGGCTCTATTCAGTGCTGTTTTCTGCTCCTTCACTTCTGGATTCGTCTGAATGACAAGAACAATCAGAAGTCTAATATTCAGTTTTAATTTTCTTCAGAAACAATTAATAGCATGGAATAAAGAAGTGTCAGTAATGCAAAGTTTGTAAACTTACCAGTAGTGCTATCTTCAGTAGTATTAGGGCTTTGGTTCACAGGTGTGCTAAATCTATCCTCCTACTACTCGAACCCAATGTCCACGCCATTGCAAGGCACATTTGACGACTGTGGATCTCCCATCAAGTCATCCAAACCATAAAACTGAAAACTTGCAGGATCAGAATCGCTTTTGCTGTTGTGATTCTTAGCTTTATAATAGGCAGTCTTTGAACGTTTGCAACAGTTTTTTATCAGTTCAATGATTTGGTAGATTCTGGCTTCCTTCAGCCATTCATAAACTTGAATGAACAACTCAGTGTTTCTAGCCTTTCTTCTGTCAAGTTGTTCAACAATTCTACATTCTTTTAATATTTCAAGTAATGTATTTGTGTCAGACACAGACCAGTTCTGTTTCACTCCCGCCATGTCTTCCACTAGCTGCCATAGAGGCAGCTAGTGGAAGTCTATAATACGATGAATCCATCGCTCTCACCTCAATGGCTGGGTAACCACCCAACCATGTTCTTGAGGATGATGGCCAGCACTTATGCTTTGCAAGTAGAATAACTGAGCCTTGTGGCATGGGCCCATGGTGCTTTCTTAGGGTCATCAGGTGGGTACCCTCCTTCATCAGTGTTTCGTCAATTAGCCCACAACACCTCCAGAGGGCTTGACAGCTAGCCCCAGTGTCCTAAGGCAGCCCCCTCGGCCCCATGGGTTCCACCACCACTGCTCTAAGGTGTTTCCTTTGTGCCCGATGGGTTGTTCCAACGCTCGCAGCGCTTCAGCCACAGCCATCTCGATGCTGCCTTGGCTCGCTTGGTGATATTAGCCACTAGCCTTCTTCTATTACAACCTTTAATTCCAAGTCTGGACAGTCCACTCCAGAGTGACTGCCCAGGAAATCCTCGGCAACCCACTTCCACTGGCAAGTTCCACGCCCGCCATCCCCTCTGCTGACACTCGTAAATGAGGGGTTGGTACTTCCCAAGTTTCCTCTCATGGGCCTCCTCCATCCTCTCCTCCCATGGCACAGTCAACTCAAAAAGAACCACCTGTTTCGATGCTCTAGACCACAAAACTATATCTGGTCTGAGGGTTGATGATGTAATCTCCTCTGGAAACTTAAGTTGCCTCCTGAGGTCAACTCTCATATCCCAATCAGCAGCAGATGCCAGGATTCCTACACTTGTTTGTGCCCTACTAGCTGATTCCCCTGCCCTAACAAACCTAATCAGGCGGGGCCCTGTTATCTTGGTGGCGTTATGGGTCTTCCTCCTCTCCACCTCCAGACCTGCAGCAAGCTCAGACAATATCTGATCATGCCTCCATCTGAACTTGCCGTCCACCAGACTAGCTTGACATGATGACAACACATGTTCAAAACTTGCCGGCTTTCCACACAGCATACAACCTGGATTCTCAGCCAGCCCCCAACGGTGGAGATTTACCGGTGTTGGCAGGACATCGTATGTGGCGCATAAGAGGAACTTTATTCGCTGGTCCTCCATGCCCCACATATCCCTCCACCCCAATGACCTTCCTTGAACACCTGTCCAACACGTCCACCTCCCCTGACCATTCATGGATGCAGCCCTGGCTTGTCTACCCTCCTCCTCCATCATGCGAAGCTCTTCTTGGACTAGACTACAGTGGCCATTGATATCTGCCTCCCTCCACCTTGCCGTGGTTATGACTCCTAGGCCTAGCCGACCTTGATTGACTGTCCCCACAATGTCCTTGTGGCGTAACCTTTCCTCTGCATCTGCCACTGCCTTACTTGCTACCCATTTTCGTCCTGTGCGGATGGTAATATCTGCTTGACGCACAAGTCGATCCCTGCTGTCACGCAGCATTATCACCTGCCGGGCTTTGGCCACCTTAAATTCTTCAATGACCGATGTAATTGGGAGCTGCAGTTTACTTCCTGAGCTATACAGGCCAATTGAAGAAAAACTTTTGGGTACTGACAGCCATCTTCGGAGAAAGGTGTTAATCCGCCTTTCCAGGGCTTCGACTGTTGTTAATGGCACCTCATACATAAGCAGTGGCCAAAGGAGTCTTGGAAGTACTCCATGCTGGTAGCCCCAGAGTTTAAATCTTCCAGGGAGCCCACTCCTGTCCAAGATTCGCAGCCACCCCTCAACTTGTCCAAGCATCTCCTTCACACTTTCTCTATCATTCAGTTCTGCTCTATACCATTTACCCAAGCTCTTAATGGGTCTCTGGCTAACAGTGGGGATAAGTTCTTCTCCAATCCTAAAACGGGACCGGTCCTGGATGCATCCTTTCCTTAGCACGAGACTCCGTGACTTTGATGGCTTAAATTCCATCCTAGCTCCTGTGATAATCTTGCAAAGATCTTCCAAAATCCACCGCCCCTCTGGAAATGATCTTGCAGTTATTGTTAGATCATCCATGAATGCTTTAACTGGAGAATGCTGAATACCACTTGCCAAAACTGCACCTCTTCTCGGCTTCTCCACTGACTTGACCAAGAGGTTCATTGCAGCTGCAAACAGAATGGCTGAAATTGTGCATCCAGTGACAATACCTTTCTCCAACCGCTGCCAGCTGGTGGTAAAGCCCCCACAGGTAAACCGCATCTTAAAGCGATTAAAGTACTCTTGTAAGAGATGCTGAACTTTACCTGGGACATGGTACGTTTGTAATGTGAGCTCCACCAGTTTGTGGGGGATGGTTCCATATGCATTGGATATATCAAGCCACAGAACTGCAAGATCTCCATGATTGTGCTTTGCATCCTGGATTATTTTTGAGATGACACTTGTGTGCTCCACACACCCTGGAACTCCTGGTACTCCCCCCTTCTGAACGGAAGTGTCAATATACTCGTTGCTCACCAAAAAGTTTGTGAGCCTCCTTGCCAAAATTCCAAAGAACATCTTCCCTTCTACATTCAGAAGGGAAATGGTGCGGAACTGTTTAATATCAGATGAGCTTTCCTCTTTGGGGATAAAACACCCTTCTGCAATGAGCCACTCTTCTGGAAGATGATTTGCCCTCCACACCACCTTCAACATCTTCCAAAGCCTCCTTCTCAATCTCTCACACTGTTTGTACACCTTGTATGTATATGTAAGACTGACGTAACAGACATGCACAGTAAAGACAACTTCTACCCAACCATCAAAAGATGTGATTACATGCACACCAAACGGTTAAACAATTGGCACAAACCACCTGTCTCAGAAGGAATTTTTTATCCAAAATAACGTGATCAGATCAGAATTTTCCGATTGCTGTGTTTATATGAAACATTTTTATTCTGATCAGACTTTTAATGTGGCTACTTGTGTCCATGTAAACATGACTATTGTATTTACATGAATGTATTTCTCCATCTAATAGACAACAACAACAAAAAAACGTATTGTACAATACAGCAGGAACAGATATCACAACAAATGCTTCAGTGGACCTTTGGACTTTTTTTTTGGCCATTTTAGCATCAAGTAGATTGTTGGTATATGTAAACAGCTACATATGTGCATTTTCTAAAAGCATCATGTAAAGTGAATAGTGGGAGGCCTTTTGAGTTTTTTTTTTTCATTACACTGTCCACTTCTCAAATACGTTACAAATACTGTTCCAAAACTATAGTTATTGTTGCTAATAGCTTTATTCAAACCTGTGGAATATGTCTGTTCCTAGTTGCAGGGTAAAATGAGCACACAGCAAGAGCAGCGCTACTTAAGTTAGCATCAGAATCCTTGCCTTCTTGCTGCAATGCAAATGTGTAAGAAAAGGCAATAAAAAGTGAATCTGTCAGCTGTTCACAGTCACCTTGGAATAATATGGCACTCTATTTAAACACTATCTCCGTGACCTCTTGGTACAGAGCAGCTCTGCAGGGATCTACAGGATTAACAGGCACCTCTCAGGTAAGCCAAATCATAATAAACAGCAACAGTGCTTTGAAAATACCCATAACAGCACATTAGCATTGAAATGAGGTGGCACTTTTGTCAGTAGGTAGTTCTGGGTCACAGAGACAAACGCTGAATACTGCCAGAGGGACTTCAGTGCACGCTCGGCTGTCCTCTCTCCTCGGCCTGGTACATCTACATTGCTAATGTCAATAGTGTTAATGCACTAGCTCGTTTGTAGAGGAGAAGGGTATGAATTTCTTCAGAGCGCTGGAAGCCATCCATTTTGGAGAGAATTCACCTAAACCTTGTTTCACATTGAGTGCTACATCCGTGGCACACACTCTACATACCCTGTAAAATTTAAGGGTCTTCACAAAGTCATGAGGTCTATGAGATTTCAACCTTACATTCTTCAATTCAGCTGGCTGTAAAGCATTTCCTGCTGTTAACTTACCTTTATATAGGCCATTACAGCAGGCAAGCGCCAACCCTCTCCAACATGTACCCTCATTCCCTGCAGTAAGAGTTCTCAGAAATTCAAAAGGCAAGTGCATAAATAATAAGCCAGAACATTTCGTCTCTGCGAGGACAGCGTTTCTTGTCTTTTGTCAAACATAATGTGGATTTTGCACTTCAGGAAACACTTAAGTGGCAGCACTACGGGACTGTATTCAGAGTCCATGTCACATAAGAGTGAAACCACAGTTTGCCAGTAATTAAAATGATAGGGTGGGAAACATGACTGAATTGGAGACATGGTCCCATAACTGCCAAGCTCAGTTGTCACAAACCCATGATTTTTTTTAAATATTTTATTCAAAAGCCTGTTCTCTTGGGCAGATTCAGTACAGCACAGGTTGTTCTTTCAATGGCAAAAGCATTCCTTCCCCTTACTGTTCTTTTGTTTAGGAACCTATTACACTGTGTTCAGTCAGATGGAGCATCTGGAGCCACTGACTCTGTCAGGCTCTTTTCAGTGAAATTCAATAACATATTGTAGGCTAAGTCATGTTTGATCAGTTTAAGAGAATATTGCCAGTTTTCACTATCTGAATAATCCCCATGATGTTAAAGTTATAGTAAATGCTCATTTAATTCTTTAATAGCAACACCGACAGAGTCAAGGTATTGGTAGAGTTGTCACTTATTTCTGACAATCTTTCCACACTCTAACCAGAGAAATAATGAAGCAAGACTCGTCAAAGTTTGTTTACAAGTTGAACTTGGGACTACCACCTGTGGCAATGTTTCTGAGGTAAAAAAAAAGACAATTATTGATGGAGTAGCTCATTGTGGCCTTTATAATTACTGCTAAACCACCCAGATTTTCTGTTTTTTGACCATGACTTTGAGCACAACCTGTTGTCATGTCTACCTCTGGTGGACAGGTAAGAGGCAGGACTCACAGTGCGGGCAGAGCTCAAATGCAACTTGACTTTATTAACAGACATGAAATAAAACAACAGCGCGGGGGCTGTTAACAATGCAGGAGATATACAGGCTTAAACACTCAGATGCTGGCAGGGAAAATAGATGACAACGCCACACCAGAACACAAACTCAGACAGATATGGGGTAACAGATAATGACAAATGCAGGATAGCTGGAGAACAATCAAGGGCTAAATGGTAACATACATGAGGGAAAGTGTCTACAAGTATGGAAAATGAGGAGTTGGGAACAATAGGTAAACAAATATACACACAAGACCCAGAACCACACAAAGGACAAAAACAAGGGCAGGGAAACACAAAGACCACAATAATGACAATAAAGACAAACAGGGGATGACAATAGACAGGGGGAACACAGAAGACAATAACAAAGGACCCAGGGGAGCACAGAAGGCTAAAAATGCAAGTAATTATAATAAACCAAAACAGGGGAAAAACACAGAGAGCACAAATGAACATAAAGCATGGGCATGATCCTAAGACCATACCCAGATTATGACTCCTGTATGCAGACCATCCTGAGGATCATTATGGGCAAGTTTGATGAGCACTGGGGTAATTGTGTTAGAGACAGACACAGTGCCACTGGTTTAGCTCCTTTTGGCTTCACTGGAGTGACTTAAAAAAGGTGAAGATTACACTGTTATAAAAGCTTAAAATCCAATTCAATTCAATTCAACTTTATTTATATAGCACCATTTCACAACAACAGTCATCTCATAGCACTATCAACTGTAGGGGGAACCCCCACAGTTGCAGAAAGACCCCAGCAATCATTTTAGTCACTTCACTATAAAAACTGCAGCCACCAAACTAGGTACACAGACTGACAGTGACCAGCAACTGTAGCGATCATTTTGATGTTCAAAGGCCATCATCACAAGGTTATCTGAACTCTACCTTTGAAAAAAACAACAACAAACAAACAAAAAATAAAGCTAGGTTCAAACTTGGTACACAGATTGACCTTGTGAACCTTACCTGTGGTTATGGTTATGGTTCTGACAACAAAAGGTCAGCTGTCAAGGTCCAAAGCTTGTGAGCCTGGAAAATTAATGTGAGCACACAGTGTTGTCACAGATACATATTCTTGCTTTATTTATGTGTCTGCTCATATCTAATGAAACACAAGAAAGAGAAGGGGGAGCTACTCTGAGCCGCTGTTAGAGACTGCCGAGGAGAGGTGTGGTTCTTGTAGCATCAACGTCTCCTCAGGCCAATCCAGGAAATCACTTCTCTTCATTTTAAAGCAACTCTCACTCAAGGTCTGGTCAAGAATGTTGTGTGTCTTCAACAGGACTCCAGTGTAAACAATTTCACTTTTGTAGAGAAACTTGATAAGGTTTTGCTTTTAAAGGCTTAAGTGGACCATAAACTCTTGAAGTCAAATCCCAACTGGACAGTTCATGCTGATAGTATCCATTCGTACCAGGAACTGATATTCTTAAAAAGTCATAAACTTCTTAAGCTGGCAGATATATGGCCCCCTTCTTCTTTTAGACATATTCCAGAACCTTCTAGGCCCCCCTGCTCACATTCCAAAGACCTAAAAATTATCTACAGCTCAACTGTGCCTCCTAGTGGACGTCTACGGAATATGTTTCATTGTGCAATCTGTTGATTCTGACTAAACATTAAAGCGTACCTATGGTGGTCGTGAAAAAAAAAGATATTATATTGAGCCCCTGTCTTACGTTCTAGTTCAAGTTTAAGTTGAAATTCACGTTCAAAGCAATTTGATATAAATCCATTGCTGATGTGCTGGTTCAGCTATGTCAGCAAAACATGGGTACAGCCATACTAGCGGCTACATGGACTTCCAGGACGCTTCCTGTGACGTAATTTCGTGGCTACCGCGATCTGGATCAGTATTGGCTGAGCCTCGAGTACCCGGATGTGCAGCGGCTTTGGGGATATTCAAATTCAAATTCAAACGTTTATTTCAAACTCAGGGTTCATATTAAATGCAGAACTAAAACGAGTAGAAAATAAATAAATAAATGCTTAAATTCAGCGGGCCGTCTTTTCTGATCTGAGCTCGTAAAGGCCGATGATTCTAAAACTATGCGATCTGAGTACCCGGATGTGCAGCGGCTTCGGGGATATTCAAATTCAAATTCAAACGTTTATTTCAAACTCAGGGTTCATATTAAATGCAGAACTGAAACGAGTAGATAAATAAATAAATAAATGCTTAAATTCAGCGGCTTGTCTCATCTGATCTGAGCTCCTAACTGCCGCAACACGGAAGATGATTCTAAAACTATATACAGAGCAGCAGACACTCGGTGCTCTTGTAAAAACAAAAACATACAATGCGATATGGATATCGCAACATGGCGGAATGTAAAGCCTTTGGATGTCTGAATAATAAGTGAAAAAAACAAAGAAACACTTTTTTTGTGTACCCAAACCCAACTCACCTTGTCAGAAGATCGGAGCGGAAACAGGGCACAGACGAATAATTTCAGATGAAATTGCGTTGTGTGTGAGGACCACTTCGTCACTTTAACCCTCAGAAGACCTTTCTGGCTCAAACATGTAGCCATGTCGCCCGAATTCTTCCGTACAGTCAGAAAATTCGGCCATAATAGAACAAAAACAACGGACAACAGCACCGTAATCGTGGGGAAACGCTGATTATTGTCTTTTCGTATCCACGAAGTGACGTCACATCCGCAAGTGTCATGGCTGCGCCCACAGTTTTCATTGGCTGCCCATGGCCAAGGTCCTATTTGAATATATGTCTGGTGGTATATGGCTGGCAAGAATTATTTACCAAAATAAGAAATACTTTTTCATAATGTTTTCAAGTTAAATGCGTCTTCACGACCACCAGAGGTACGCTTTAAGCTTTTCTTTCAGCTATCACTTCCCTGGATTCTAAGGACACTGTGAAAATCATCACCCTTTTGATCACCAACAATGGTTTGCAGTAATTCAATAATCCTTGATTTAAATGTGAGTGCATGTCTTAGGAATGTTTTATTTTCATGAGTGTTATTCAAATGAATGTTAAAATTATTAGTAATGGTATAAATGCATGGTTACTGAATATTAGCCTTGAGTCACTTAAATTAGTTAGATTTTATATTGAGTATATAATCCCATAAGAACTGAATGTTTTATGAATCTCTGTCTATCTTCCCTCTAGTGATAACCAATAACCATGCTGCCTTTCTGCTGGATAATGTACTGGCATTTGATTAGCTGTTCACAAACAAAGGAATGTTCCCTCATTGGACAAAAGCCCATTCAAAGTCCTCTTTATGGAAGATTATTGGTCCGTCTTGTGGCTGGTCCCATTTTATGACCCAGCAACGAGCTTCAGTCAAATGCTTCAGAGCCGCTCTGCATACTCAGAGAGTTTTTCTGTTCTTTGTACTTCTTTGCAGTTTTCTTTTGTCTAAATTGTTCTGTGAGTTTTAAGAAGTTTTTGTGTGTGTGAACCTTGTCAAATCCTGTGTTAACTTTCCTAAATCGTCTTTTGATAAGTTTTACTTGTTTTCTGGTTAACTGAGGAGAAATCACCTTTTTCTATGAGCTCGTCTTTAAAGAGAATTAAACTCTCAAATCTTTTTTTCCCTTCACATCAGAAGCTGTTCTTATCCTAGTTGAATGTTTTTTTTTGTTTTTTTTTTACTTTTCCTGCCGTTAAAGTGGACTTTTAATTTTCCTGTTTTAAAGTGAACTGATAGAGGTTTTTGGACATTTCTTTTCCGGCTTCATCCACATCTGACCCCGTAAAGAAACTAGGAGCTCGTGGGTGAAACTGACTAGAACATTCTTCCTTTAGTCTTTGGTTTTGTTCTGCGGGCCAGAGACATCCTAAATTTGGACTTGTTGCCAAAGGACTCCACACCTGCTCCGGGGCCAGCCTTCACTCTGTCGCCAGCCTTCGCTGCCTGCCCCATGGGAGCCCCCAGCTGAGTCTACGCTTCTCACAGCTGTGAACGATCTGAAAGCCAACCAGCAGTCGCTTTCCCCCGGTGTTCCGAACACTGTTTGGAAGAGCCGCTGAGCCTTCCCAAACTTATACCACTGTCCGGCGCTGACCACCACTGAACACCTAGACTTACAGCTGTTCGTAAGTGAGACTCCCATTTTCCTATCTGCTGGGTTTAAACGAAATGTCCTAAAGATATCAATTACAATTGAGCATAACCAATATTTCATGGTACAATTAGTCCTTCAGCTGTAGGACAAAGCTATAAACTGAAGGAAAATTCTTATTCATTTTTAAGTAACCTTTCATTTTTGTAGATTAATTCAGAAGTTCCTTTTTAGATAATCAGCTTATGGAAATTTTCCCCATAAAACTGTGTTCTGGTTTTGTTAGATACTTCAGCCTTCCATTGCATTATAGTTGAAACATAAAATCTGGTTTCCTCTTGGTTACACAAAGGTTTAACTATAGATTTTATGCTCAGGAATCCACTAACAGTTGATGCGATGTTGAGCACCTGTTTATCATTTGAATCTGTTTATTCATCATTTGAATGCCATGTCATGTAACCTGAATGAGTTTCATTTAATTAAATTTGTAAATGAGAGAAGTTGAAGTGTTTTTCCTTTGCATATATGTTTTCTGGGTCACAGCAGTAAAAGAACTCACTGTGGGGCACCCCCACAACAGACTGGGACAAGCAGAGTGCTCAGCTAGAGCAATTAACATAACAGTGAAATGTGTGTATTAATGTCAACAGGCAGCCTCACTTCGTCTAGCTCTTTCCTGCTCAGTACTGTGATGTTAATGTGCCATTCATGCATTGTGTTCATGCTTCCTGCTCTTACTGTGATGCAAATGTCCCATGCCTTTCATGTATTGTCTGTAACTGGGTATATAAGCTGACTGAAATTCATGTTCACTCTCTCTACCACTGCTGCTGACACACGCATTCTGTGTATCCTCACGAGAGCCTGAGGATCTGCTCCAGCCCGCCTGCACAGGGCTGGAGTGAGTCTTATGATGGCGGTATGATCAATAAACCTACTTAAAACCCTCAGTTCGCCGCATATTATCTCATGCCGCCACACTGGTGACCCAGAGAAAGCACATGCTTTGTGCAAAGCAACCTTCTGGTCTGGACAGCCACATCTGGTGACCCTGAAGAAAGCACACGCTTTATGCAGCAACCTTCTGACCTGGACATCCACGCTGGAACCGACTGAGGGACACAAAGATCGTCTACTCCCTCTCACCGCTCCAACGCATCTGCATGAGCCCGAGGGACAGAGATCGCCTACTCCCTCTCATCGCTCCTCCGCTTCGACACGAGCCCGAGGGACAGAGATCGTCTCCTCCCTCTCACCGCTCCAACGCACCATGACCCGACACAGCGAACTACGCAACAACTACAACAGGGATGACCATCGGCGCCGACGACGCTGATCTCCAGCAAGCTCCCTGACCCTGACTCGCCTCTACAGCGGACTTACCACGCACCGAACCCCTGCACACACACCGGGGGGTTATGAGGACAGCGCACCCCGCACGGGACATACCGGCTCTACACAGACCGCCAGCGTCCTTCGCCGCTGCACACGGAACCTTCAGGGCTGCTCACACACCTGAAGCATCACACGCAGCTCGCTCACAGGGTTTTGTATGGGTCTTAGCCACGGCACACTAAGGGAATTCAGCCGTCAGCTGTTCCCGAGGGCTTTAGGGCTGCGCCCGCACCTAAAGTCAACACGCCAAGTCCCTCTGCTTTTGTTTTTTTCTCACAGCCGCTATGCAGCCTTGCAGCTCCTTTTTTCTTCATGGCCGCGAGAAGAGTCAGAGACTAATTTTCTTCAAACGGCTGCTGTGGACCTCCGCACGTTCAACGGGACAGCCCCTCAACATCGCGGATCCACAGGCAATTTTTGCGCGGCCCAAACAACTTCGCCGTCCTGGGCTGGCACTTGCTACCCCCACCCCCCTCCCTCCACCTCCGCCTGCACAGAGCTTTCCCTGCTCGCTACCAAAGCCGGACTATCGAGGCCTCAGCTTCCTGCTGAGCCCTCTGGGGGGAGGAGTGTGTGGGGCACCCCCACAACAGACTGGGACAAGCAGAGTGCTCAGCTAGAGCAATTAACATAACAGTGAAATGTGTGTATTAATGTCAACAGGCAGCCTCACTTAGTCTAGCTCTTTCCTGCTCAGTACTGTGATGTTAATGTGCCATTCATGCATTGTGTTCATGCTTCCTGCTCTTACTGTGATGCAAATGTCCCATGCCTTTCATGTATTGTCTGTAACTGGGTATATAAGCTGACTGAAATTCATGTTCACTCTCTCTACCACTGCTGCTGACACACGCATTCTGTGTATCCTCACGAGAGCCTGAGGACCCGCTCCAGCCCGCCTGCACAGGGCTGGAGTGAGTCCTATGATAGCGGTATGATCAATAAACCTACTTAAAACCCTCAGTTCGCCGCATATTATCTCATGCCGCCACACTCACTAAATTTTGAGACTGATTCAGTAAGTAATTGAAGGTACGGAAATTAATTAATTGAAATTAATTCATTAACAAGTTGTTCTTTTAGAACTGGTGCCCCCTTTTTATGAGTGCTTTCCTATTTTATTTAGTGAGTGCTGGGGTGACAGTTTAACTCTGTCCCCTCGCACACCCACTATTAAATAAAATAAATAATTCCTGTACCTTATTACACTATATTTAATTAAATATCACTACAGTCTGCATCTCTGCTGAGTGCAGTTGTAGTTTAAATGGGTAGTGTCAGTGAGCTTGTGGAGAGAGAGATCAGACATTCACATTACCAGAATTAAAAACGTGCAGAGTGACTGTTGCAGTATATTGTGCAATTATTTAAATTTTTTAATAGAACATAAAGTTTCAGTTTGTTTTTGTATGAATCAAATTAAATCAAAAGTAATTCAGACTAATGTTCATTATTTTGCAGGCTTCTCTCTCTTATTTCATAAATTGCAGTTGTAGATAGCCAGATATTTACCACCACCAAGGAGATAATGTAATCGAGGTGGTTTGTCTGTCTGTCTGTCCGTTTGTCTGTTAGCAGGATTACCAAAAACTGCTGGATGGATTTTGATTAAATTTTCACCAGACTTAGCCCTTGGGCCAAGGATGAACCCATTAAATTTTGGTGATAATCTGAGACCAGATACCTCCACCAAGGACCTTGAAGCAGCCTTGGCAGAGGTATGCGCTCTCTGAGTGCTTTTCTAGTTTCAATCATTTTCATCTTACAATTTCCTGTGGTGGTCCCTAAAGTAATATGGGTTTCTCCAAAATCTCTCCTTCAGTGTTCAGACATATTTAGATTATAAAGACTCTTCTGTGTACATTTTTGATATTTCTTAAGACTTATTCAAGTTATCACAATAAACAAAACCTGCTCAGGTAAATAACTGTCACAAAGGTGTAGAGGCATGGAGGAGGCAGTGAGTGAAGGACACAGTGGTGCAGGCAGTGTCCATTTTAAGTAGTTATTTAATAAGGAAAACAGAACAAAAGGTGCTGGAAAAATACTAAGTAAATAAACTTAACACAAGGAGTATAACTAACTAAACACTGGAGAAATAACAATATGTGGCAGGGTGGTGATTTTTTAAACAAGAAGCACAACAATTCCACTTGGGGAATTTTGCCCAAGGAAACAGTTTCCTATAAAGCAAGACCACTAAGGTCACACAGGTTCGTTTCACACACTCGGCCATAGATTTTATTATAACAGTATTTTATTTGATAATAATAAAAGAACAATCATTTAGTTTGTATTTAAAACCACAACACTTGCTTATTGCCTACCATGAGCTCAGTTGGCAGCACAATTGCAATTAGGCAACAGAATGCTTGGGATCAAGACTGGGGTTTACTGGGAGGGTAGGAGGAGAAGGGGAAGAAGGGTTCCTAAACTAAACACCACATGAACTGCACAACAACTGTATGGACACCCTGTGTGCACTTCTGAGGGAGTTGTGAAGGAAAACCACAACCAGGGGATCCGGCTGCCGCACACCTCAGGCCCACAGCTGTCCTGCAACAAAAGAAATTTATTCACTATTGCACATTAAAAAAATGACTAAAACTTGGTGCAATAAAAGCAAGGTTGTGTCATATCCCGAGCGCTTTTGTCTGCGCTCGGGTTATACCTCCTCCATGTCAGGCTTTTGACAGCAGGTGTCGTCACTCGGGCTTCCCGGGCTCTGATTGGCCGGACGCTTGGGGGCTCTCCGCTGTCAAAGCCTGAGCAGCTGCGTCGCATTGTCAATCGTAAGCAGCTGGCTTAAATGCCAGCGCGAGCGAATTGGACTCTGCGGCTGTCTCGTCAAGAGTCTTATGACTTTCCCCTGTCTCCTTATCACATGCTCCTTGAGTTCCCCGATGTATCCTGCTGCATGTAAGTTTATCTGTTATTATAGGAATTGTACTTCTCCCTAGCTTACATTCCTTGCTATTGCGGCAGACGAGAGCTCCTCGTCTCAGCCGTTACCCTCTCCCTGTATCACGTTTAGTATTCCTTGCCTTTGCGACGAATGAGAGCCCCTCGTCTCAGCCGCTAACCTCTCTTGTGGATTCATATTGTTGTCGTGTAACGAAGCCTACGTGGCTAGTTGTTTTGTACACCCAAGCCCTATGCAATACAAATAAAAGAACTGAAACTGCAACTTACTGGACTGTGGCGTCTTATGCTGGCTCGTGAGGGCCAGCCGTGACAGTAGACAGCCGCCAGAAGGAGACGCTGTTCTCAGTAAGTTGCATTCTGGGAACTTTGCCCCTTCCTGCCCGGGTACGTGGCGTTGGAAACATGCCATCCCAGCGGAGTCGTTCTCGGGGTTCCCACAACCAGCTGACCAAGGCGCTGGAGGATGTAGATGAAATCCTCATCATCGCCTCCGACCTCGATGGGCATCCTGACACCCTCCTCGCCCCTCCTCTCCTCGGTTATCAGCCCGATGAACACTGGTATTTAGATCGGGCTGAGGAGGTGCTTGACCGACTGCCTTCCCGCTACAACGGTCACCCCGAGGTCGATGCGAGGAGGCTCAACATCGCTGCCCAACGCCAGATTATTCAAATGTACGAGGAGGAAGAAGACTCAAGGTGGGGAGACCTCAGACTCCAGCTGCCTGAGGCGCTGAAGGAAGTGGATGACATCATCAGCGCTTCCGCCCGCCTTGACGACCCTTCCGAAGCGCACTGCTATCTGGACTGCGCTGAGAGAACGCTCGACCAATTGTCTCCCCGCTACACGTCCAAGCGAGGAGACGAGAGATCGCTGCCCACCGCGAGGCGTTCCAGGAGTTCGAGGAGGAACAAGCCCGATGGTGGAGTAGTCGGAGATCCCGCTGCCCGCTCTGGAGTCCAGATCCTTTCCTCGATCCAGTCCTGGAGTTCGCACCACCCGGGGCCCGTCGAAGACGTCGGCGCCATGGCCAGAGACGTACTCAGCGCGACTCCCGTCCAGATCCCGCTCCGGTTCACTGGACTGACCCCATTCATCCCACAGCTGTCTCTCCAGCGTCACACCAGGAGGAAATCCCTTCAGTCTCTCTCCCCGGGCCCGCTCCCCCCACTGAGCTGTCAGCGTGTCACGCCCGGCCCGACTCGGCTATCGCCCCCTCCTTTTCGACGCCATCTCCAGCGGCTGGGAGTATGAGGAGTTTTGTTCCAGCGGACTTCGCGGCTACACCATCCCGAGTGGCCCCCTCTCCTCCTTCTAGAGAGTCTTCGGCCACCACCCGGCGGGAGGAGGAAGGAATGACGTTCCCTGCAGCAGGTTCCACCGTCCCTCCGGGAGACAGGCAAGTACAAGTTCACTTCTTTCCATCTAATAGTGATTTGTTCTGTCTGACTCCTGGGGGTGAGGTTTGGGGTTTGCAGCCCCCCGAGCCTCCACACCCTGCTGACATGTTAATAAAACCCGCTGCCTCTGTGTCTCCCCCCGTTGAGCGTGCTTCGACTTCTGAGGAGCGTCACCAGATGAGGAGGGGGCCTGCGGCCCTCGGGCAGAAGACCCCAGCCCCGCAGCCATTTTCCGGACAGAGGAGGGGATCGGACGACTGGTTGGAGCCTGTGCCGACGACGGAGTGTCCCCGGGACTCCGCGGATGAACAGTCCGACCCAGCGGGCCAGGAGCCCCCCACCTCCACGCCACATGAAACACCAGCGTGGACGATGACGTCGGGGGTCCTCGAGCTGCAAGAGCCTCTCTTCCAGGGGCGGATGACGTCACGGCGGATTGGGAACCGGATGACGACCTCCTCCCGTTTGAGCCCGGATCGCCGGAGTCCTGGACGGCGTCCGAACTTGAGATCAAGTGAGTGCTCAGTGCTGTTTTTGTCTTTTCTTTCTTTGAGTATTTCTGCCTGACTCTTGGGGAGGCGAGCCGGGTGCAGTCATCAGCTGCATCTGAGCTTGTCTCGTCGGGTTCTGACGCTACCGGTGTCTCTGATCCCGGTCTCTCTCTCTCTCCCCTCTCTTCGGAGTCCTCTTTTCAGATCACCGGCGCAGAGCAGATCCCTACCGCTAAGCCGGAGGACCCGAATTCTGAGTGGGAGATCGATACGGGTGCTGCTCCCGCTCAATCGGAGCTCGTCGTTGGGGTGGTTCTGACCCAAACGGGGTCCGACGCGGGTGCTGTCTTCGCCCAGTCGAGGTGCGTCGCTGAAGTGGTTCCGACCCAACTGGGGTCCGACGCAGGTGCTACTCCCGCTCAATCGGAGCTCGGCGTCATGGTGGTTCCGACCCTGGTGGGGTCCAACGCGGGTGCTGCCTTCGCCCAGCTGAGGCTCGTCGCCGAAGTCGTCCCGACCCAATCGGGGTCCGACGCGGGTGCTGCTCCCACTCAATCGGAGCTCGGCGTCATGGTGGTTCCAACCCAGGCGTGGTCTGACGTGGGTGCTGTCCCCGCCCGATCGAGGCTCATCACGGAGGTGGTTCCGGAGATTGTGCAGCTGACCCACCGCTGAACGCTTTCCAGGCCATCTCCTATCCTCGTCTTGGCCCCTCCTCCCCCGCATTTGAGACTGCGGGAGTTAATTCCAGTTGGCCCGGCTCGCCGACCTTCCCCCAGCCATTCTGTTGGCAGGCCGATACTGCCCGACCACCCGGTGACCGGCTCTTCCCTTTTGGCGTCCGGGCATGGCCTCCTGACAAACAGGATGATACATTTGGCGCCTTGGTCCGGCCGCCGGAGACATGGTTTTCCTCAGCCCGGGGTTTGGGTGGGCTGTTGGGGCACGTTCCGCTGCTTCTGCTGGCGGCCTGGATGCTGGGGGCTGGGAGGCCTCCTGAGCGGAATTATATAACTCTATTCCCCAATGTATTTTCTTTCCTTCTCTTGCCCCACCACTGGCTTGTGACTGTGGCTTTTTTTCTCCCCTCTCAGACTGAAATACCCCACAGGGGATTGAACTTCATGTATATAGTGACTATTTTCCGTTAATGGACATATGTTGTCTTGCCGTAGTTATTTTTTCATGTTATTTTCTGGGATGACTGTTTGGGTTTGTTCTTTGCTCTCCCGATTTGAGACTCTTCAGAGCAGAATTTTTCTTTCCTTCTGGCTGCAGGTTATCATGAGTATTGTATTTCTCTTATAGGGTGTGATTTTTCCGATGTTACTCCCTTACTCAGGTCTAGTCCTTTTTTGGCATCTGTGTTGTCTTTTGGGTTGAAGATTTTCTGTAAATATTAACTTTGGAGATGAAGGTATTATTTGTCCTTTTATTTCCTTGACTCTGCCTTGTACTTTTTTTTTTTTGTCCTTTGACTGTGGTGTTCGATGTACCCTCATCATAGTTTTCTTTCTTTGTGGTGATATGTGTGAAATTACATGGGCTGGTAGTTCTTGTCTTATGTTATAGGTGGGAGATGCCCATTTAGCATTTAGTTTCCTTTTCTTACTACTGTTCTTCTTGGTGTTGACATAACGCACGGCCCAGGAGACACACATGCAGGCTCAGAATAGATTCAACAGCTTTATTAGCAACAGGGAAGTGTATGGCTACGTGTCTGTGGAATAAGAATGTATTGGTGGTGGTGTCTGCATCAGGCACGGGGGCAGGAGGCCGTACAGTCGGACAACCTTGGTTGTGACAGGTGGCTGACGTCGACAAGGGCGGAGCCCGGGAGACAGCGACCTGCGGTACCTGTGGCAGCAGCGTAGAGCCAACGGCGAGGTGATGAAGTCCGCCGCTGGGGATGTCCACCTGTGCACAGAGGAATGCTAGAGGAGAGAGGTAAGGGGAGCTTACCCAGGATATCTTTGCTAGTAGGTTTGAGATCCGTAGTAGCAAAGGGGCCGAAGTAGAGAGACGGCTTCAGGCCGAAGCCCAGGGCAGAGTGGATTAAATACCTCGCCGCTGACGAGGAGCAGGTGTGCGCGCGGCTGGCGCCGCTGATGAGCGGCGAGTCATAACAGTACTCCCCCCTCTAGCAGCGCCTCCTGGCAATGGTTTTTCCGGGTGCGCTCGATGAAACTCAGAAATGAGTGACTGGTCCAACACCAGCGAGGAAGGCACCCACTGTCTCCACTCGGGTCCATAGCCCTCCCAATCCACTAGGTACTGCAATCCGCGACCCCGGCGTCGGGCGTCCAAGATGTCAGCGACGGTCCAGGCCGGATGGCCACCAATCATCCGGGGAGCGGGGTGCGCCGCAGGTGGAGGGCAGAGGGGGTCAGAGACCACCGGTTTGATTTTGGAGACGTGGAAGGTGGAATGGATGCGGAGGGAGGAGGGAATAGCCACACGCACAGCCACCGGGTTGATGATCCTGGTTATGGGATAAGGGCCGATGAACCGTTGAGCCAGCTTTCTCCTCTCACCCTTTAGGTTTACATCCTGTGTGGATACCCAAACCTGCTGTCCCACCTGGTAGGCAGGTGCAGGTCTCCTATGTCGGTCCGCCATAGACTTATTGCGCTCCGCTGTGCGTAAAAGCGCATTACGCGCCGTGGACCAAAGGGAACGACACCGCCTCAGATGTGCCTGGACAGAGGGGACAGCCAACTCGCCCTCCTGCACGGGGAACAGGGGTGGATCATAGCCCAAGGATGCTTTAAAGGGCGACATCCCGATGGCCGTAGAGCGAGAGGTGTTGTGGGCGTACTCCACCCAGGTGAGGTGAGAACTCCAGGACGTGGGTTTAGAAGAAGTTACACAGCGGAACGTAGCCTCCAGCTCCTGGTTTGTCCGCTCACACTGCCCGTTAGACTGGGGGTGATGGCCAGAGGAGAGGCTTACCTTGGCTTCCAGGGCGTTGCAAAATGACCTCCAGACGTCCGAAGAAAACTGGGGGGCCGCGGTCGGAGACCACGTCGACCGGGATTCCATGCAGTCTGACCACGTGCTGGATGAGGAGGTCCGCCGTCTCCAAGGCTGAGGGAAGTCCACGTAGGGGCACGAAGTGGGTGGCCTTGGAAAAACGGTCAACGATGGTCAGAACTGTGTCAAAGTTGTTGGAGACAGGGAGCCCGGTGACGAAGTCCAGAGCGATGTGCGACCAGGGCCTACCAGGGACGGGCAGGGGCTGGAGCAGACCCGCGGGGGGGGCGTTACCTGACTTATTGGCAGCACAGACGGGGCAGGCCCGGACGTAATGGGCGGCATCCTTCCGCAGACCTGGCCACCAAACGGATTGCTGGAGAAGGTCGATCATCCGCGAAGCTCCAGGATGGCAGAGAAGGTCGATCATCCGCGAAGCTCCAGGATGGCAGGTGAGCTTGGAGGTATGGAGCCAGTGTATAACGTACCCCCGGATGGCAGATGGCACGAAGAGCCTCCCCTCCGGTCCACCGCCAGGGTCCGGTTCTGATTCCTGCGCCCTCCGGATCTTGTCTTCTATGTCCCATGTAACAGCCCCCATGACGCACGACCTGGGCAAGATGGTATGAGCGACGTCATCTGCGGCCTCCGGGGCAAATTGCCTGGAGAGGGCGTCGGGTAGGCCGTTCTTGGAGCCAGGCCTATATGTGATGCTGAACTTAAACCTTGCAAAGAACAGGGACCAACGCGCCTGGCGGGCGTTCAGACACTTGGCAGATCTCAGGTACTCCAGGTTCTTGTGGTCAGTGAGGACCACAAAAGGCAAGGCTGCCCCCTCCAGCCAGTGACGCCATTCTTGAAGGGCCAGCTTGATGGCAAGAAGCTCTCTGTCCCCCATGTCGTAATTTCGTTCCGCCGGGGACAGGCGCCGAGAGAAGAAGGCGCAGGGTCGCTTGACTCCATTGGCTGGGGACCGCTGGGACAACACCGCCCCCACCCCCGTGTCCGAAGCGTCCACCTCCACAATGCACTGCAGCGCGGGATCGACCTGGCTGAGGACCCTGGAGGAGGAGAACTCCGTCTTCAGCGCCTGGAAGGCCGAAGCGGCCTCTTCAGTCCACCGGAACGGGGTCTTAGGAGAGGTGAGGCGGGTCAGGGGTCCGACGATGGCTCCAAAGTTTGGGACAAAGCGGCGGTAGAAATTTGCGAACCCGATGAACTGCTGAACCTGCTTTCGAGAGGTTGGTGTGGGCCAATCCACCACTGCTTTGATCTTCGCTGGGTCCGGAAGCACCTGGTCATGGGAGATGACGAACCCCAGGAAGGAAGTTGTTTTGGCGTAGAATTCACATTTTTCCACCTTGACGTACAGACGGTTCTCCAGCAGTCTCTGCAGGACCCGTCTCACGTGGACCCGGTGTTCATCCCTGGACCTGGAGAAGATGAGAATGTCGTCCAGGTAGACGAATACGAACAGGCCGATGAAGTCCCGGAAGACGTCATTGATGAGGCGCTGAAAGACGGCTGGAGCGTTGGTCAACCCAAACGGCATCACGAGATATTCAAAATGCCCGTTTGGGGTTCGGAAGGCGGTTTTCCACTCATCTCCCTCCCGGATCCGGACGAGGTGGTAAGCGCTGCGGAGATCCAGCTTAGTAAACCAGGTTGCCCCCTGGAGGGAGTGGAAGGCAGTGTCCATAAGGGGCAGGGTGTACCGGTCCTTCTCCGTGATATCGTTGAGAGCCCGATAGTCGATACAAGGACGAAGAGATCCGTCCTTCTTTCCAACGAAGAACCCTGCACCTATTGGAGAGGAGGACGGTCGGATAATCCCAGCACTGAGCGACTCCTTTAAGTAGCTGTTCATTGCCTCCTTCTCCGGCGCTGACAGACTGTAGAGGCGTCCTGAGGGTAAGGGCGCCCCCTGGTGGATGTTAATGATGCAGTCGTAGGGCCGGTGAGGAGGTAGAGACATCGCCTTGGATTTACTGAAAACGGCACCCAGGTCGTGGAACCCTGAGGGCACTAGGGTGAGATCCGGGGGCGCGGTGTCCTGAGCTGTGGGAGGCGAGGACGGGGCGCAGGCCGCGGATTGGAGGCAGGTACCCATGCAGAAGGTGCTCCACGCTGAAACCTTCCCAGTCTTCCAGTCCAAGGCGGGGTTGTGGAGGCGGAGCCAGGGATAACCGAGGATGACAGGTGTTACTGAGGTGAGCAGGACGTAAAAGGAGATATCCTCCCGATGGTTTCCAGAGATGATCACCGGGACAGGGGATGTTTGGTGAGTTACCTTTCCCAGGGAAACTCGGGAGAGATTTACCAGGGCGAGAGGAGTATCGAGGGGGTGACAGTGGATGCCCAGTTGGGTTGCTAGGCTTTGTGAAATAAAGCTACCCTCCGCGCCTGAATCCACCAGTGCATGTGTGAGATGCCCAGTGAGGTTGTGACAGAAGCGGATGGGCAGCGTCAAATGTGTGAGGGGATTTAACCGATTAGCGTCCGCGAGGCCCCCTACAGTGACTCGCGGACCACCTTGTTTGGCTTCTCTGGACAACTCTCCACCGTGTGCTGGCTACCTCCGCAATACATGCAGAGACCCAGGTCACGATGGCGCTGTTTCTCCGCCAGGGGGAGCTTTGTCCGACCCGTCACCATTGGTTCCGACTCCTCAGAGACCTCCGGCGGCGGTAACGCCAGGTGGCGAGCTTGGGGCAGACGTGCAGAGGCACCCCGCGAGCGAGAAGACTGCTTCCGCTCGGAGGTGCGCTCGCGCAACCTGTTATCCAAGCTGATGGTGAGGGAAATCAGCTCCGCCAGCGTCTCAGGGGTATCCCGTCCAGCCAGCTCATCCCTCAGACCGGAGTTTAGACTGCGGAGGAAGATGCCGCAGAGCGCGCGCTCTTCCCAGCCAACTTCCTCCGCGGTAACCCGGAAGTCGATCGCGTATTCAGCCGCCGATCGGCTCCCCTGTTGGAGTCCGAGAAGACGGTCAACCTGGACACTGTCCAAACGCGAATGATCGAACACTTCCAGAAATTGTCGCACGAACTGGCCATAGGTGAGGGTAGCGTAGCTGGGCTTCACCATAATGGCGTAAGCCCAGGTAAGCGCACGACCCTCAAGGCGATTTCCTATATAGCCAATTCTGTTATGGTCTGAGGGAAAATCTCCGGGAACGCGAAGAAACACGGACTCACACTGCATAATAAAACCCCGAGCTCCACCCAGCTTACCGCTGAAGCGAGCCGGAGTGGGGATTGGTGTGAGCCGTGTTGGCGTACCCGGAGCAGGCTGGACAGCCACCGGAGCCGCAGGAGCCACGCCACCCGGACGAGCCGAGGGGAACGGCTGCTGGGGGTCCAAGCGGTCTAATCGGTTAGTGATGTTTATTAATTGATTTAATATCACCTGTTGCTGATAGGCTATTGAATCCACCCGAGCCTCAAGGGTGGAAAGACGGCGTGCGAGCCCGCTGTCTGCCGAGCTGCTCTGCTGAAGCCCTACTGACATAACGCACGGCCCAGGAGACACACACGCAGGCTCAGAATAGATTCAACAGCTTTATTAGCAACAGGGAAGTGTATGGCTGCGTGTCTGTGGAATAAGAATGTATTGGTGGTGGCGTCTGCGTCAGGCACGGGGGCAGGAGGCCGTACAGCCGGACAACCTTGGTTGTGACAGGTGGCTGGCGTCGACAAGGGCGGAGCCCAGGAGACAGCGACCTGCGGTACCTGTGGCAGCAGCGTAGAGCCAACGGCGAGGTGATGAAGTCCGCCGCTGGGGATGTCCACCTGTGCACAGGGGAATGCTAGAGGAGAGAGGTAAGGGGAGCTTACCCAGGATATCTTCGCTAGTAGGTTTGAGATCCGTAGTAGCAAAGGGGCCGAAGTAGAGAGACGGCTTCAGGCCGAAGCCCAGGGCAGAGTGGATTAAATACCTCGCCGCTGACGAGGAGCAGGTGTGCGTGCGGCTGGCGCCGCTGATGAGCGGCGAGTCATAACAGGTGTCCCCGTACGGTTTTTGCCTTTTTCCCTTCCTTCTCCGATGTATTTGTCCCCTGGCTGTTTTTTCTGCCCCTACCCTTTGTGTTGTCACCTGTGAATTTGACCCTGCTCCCCCTCCGCCTGCTTCCCCCTCCACCCGCCCTGGGGTGGGGTGGGGGCGTCTGGATGTTACTCGCGACCAGGAGTTCGCGTAGGGGGAGGGGTCCTGTCATATCCCGAGCGCTTTTGTCTGCGCTCGGGTTATACCTCCTCCCTGTCAGGCTTTTGACAGCAGGTGTCGTCACTCGGGCTTCCCGGGCTCTGATTGGCCGGACGCTCGGGGGCTCTCTGCTGTCAGAGCCTGAGCAGCTGCGCCGCATTGTCAATCGTAAGCAGCTGGCTTAAATGCCAGCGCAAGCGAATTGGACTCTGCGGCTGTCTCGTCAAGAGTCTTATGACTTTCCCCTGTCTCCTTATCACATGCTCCTTGGGTTCCCCGACGTATCCCGCTGCATGTAAGTTTATCTGTTATTATAGGAATTGTACTTCTCCCTAGCTTACATTCCTTGCTATTGCGGCAGACGAGAGCTCCTCGTCTCAGCCGTTACCCTCTCCCTGTATCACGTTTAGTATTCCTTGCCTTTACGGCAAACGAGAGCCCCTCGTCTCAGCCGCTAACCTCTCTTGTGGATTCATATCGTTGTCGTGTAACGAAGCCTACGTGGCTAGTTGTTTTGTACACCCAAGCCCTGTGCAATACAAATAAAAGAACTGAAACTGCAACTTACTGGACTGTGGCGTCTTATGCTGGCTCGTGAGGGCCAGCCGTGACAGGTTGTCAATAATGAAAAAGACAAACACCAAAGAAAAATTATAAACAAAATGAAATACACAAAATCCAAATATTCCCCAACATAAACCCAAATCCCAGACAAAACTAAATTGACACAACAAGATGGAGTCAACTTAAATCAACAAACAGTACTAGATGAACAAAACAAAAAGACAACACAGCCATACTAAAGACAGTAGGACAACAACATACAACCAAAAAGAAATATAACACAAACAAGGCTAAAACAGTGAGCAATTAACCACATAAAACCATAAACCAGATCAATAGGTAAAATGGAAAAATAAGAACCAATTAATTGGATAAAATGAAGCACTGTGTAGCAGTCGGTAAAACGCTATCATTTCGGACAAGACAAAAGGACGAGACAAGACGAGACTGAGACTGACTGAGTTTGAGTGCTAGTGGCGGCCTCTGAAGACAAGTCACACGCTGTGGCACTGATGCCTAAAAACAAAGCAAAAAACCCAAAACAATTGCCTTTAGAATTAAGGCAATGGTCAATGGTACATTGTCTGACCTAAAGTGCTCTTCTACTGGCTCTCCTCAGGGGTGTGTGTTGTCACCACTACTCTTCATCCTGTACACAAACATGTGTCGGAGCAGACATGACAACAGACATATCATAAAGTATGCTGATGATTCAGTTATTGTCAGTCTCCTCCAGGATGGTGAGAGTGGCCACGGCCCAGTAGTTGATAGATAGATTAGTTTATTTGACAGGGACAGTGCAATGAACATAGACAATTAATCAATGACAATCAATCTGATGTGTTGCACATAGAGTGTATAGCTATTAGCTAATTTGCAACTCTTGTCCCTGGTGATTTTGTTCACTGGTGTGATGATTCCTACCTGCAGCTGAATACGACAAAAACTAAAGATATGATTATTGACTTTAGGAGGAAAACTCCCAGGCACAAAGTCACCGTACTAAAAGGCCAGACCACCGAATGTGTACAATCTTACAAATATCTTGGGACGATTATTGATAGTAATTTAAAGTTTGAGGAGAACTGTGAAAGGGTGTGCAAAAAGGGTCAGCAACATTTGCATTGCTTGAGAAAACTTGCACGCTTCCAAATTGACCGAACCATAATGACAATGTTTTATCGGGCTTTTATTGAATCTGTTTTATCCTTTTCTTTAGTGTCATGGTTTGGTCAGATAAAACTGAAACAGAGGAAATCCTTGGATCAGGTAGTTAGATGGTCCAGTCATTTGCTTGGTGAGTCACAGCTGAGCCTGACATCCCTGTACACCAGACAAGTACAGAGGATGGCTACCTCCATTTTAAATGATGACTCCCACCCTTTGCACTGCAACTTTCAGCTTCTTCCCTCAAGACGGAGGTTTGCTGTCCCAAAAAGTAAAACCCAGCGCTACAAAAACAGCTTTATTCCTGCTGCTGTCAAAGAGTTGAACAAGCTGTAACAATATATTGCACATAATTTAGGTACCTATTTATTAACTCCATTTTATATTTACTTATTTTTGTAGGATGTTACTTGGGTTCTAAATATTTTATTGAGTTTTAGACCTTTGAGTTTTTAACCTCTTTGACTAGTTTTTAACTTTTAATATGACTCTTCTCTCTTACCTCTGTTTTTTCTCTCATCTCTTTGTCTTTTTATACCCTGATTGATGGAGCCTGAGTATTTTTTATCATGTTCATAGTCAATTTCATGTGTGCCTGTGTTTGTGTCTATGTTGAATGTAATTTGTGGCTTGTAAATATGGATATCACCAGACTGCAAAACAAATCTACCAACGGGTACAAATAAAGTAACCTGAACCTGAACCTGAACCTGAACCTTTAGTGCAATATAAACTAGAAAAGCACTCAGAGAGCCCAGACTCTTTCCGTCCCTCATGGATCACCTCCAAAATGTAGTGGGTTTGTTTTGGAGGATTCTTGCTAACACAGTGTGAGAAGATAAGAGCCTTGGTGGAGGTATGTGTTCTGGGATCATCAAAAATGTTACGGGTTCCTCTCTAGCCCAAGGACCACCTCTGGTGGAAATTTCATTCAAATCCATGCAGTAATTTTTGTGTAATCCTGCTAACAGACAGACAAACAAAGAAATGGACGGACGGACAGATAAACAAACAGAGAAACAAACAGACAGACAAACCACCCCGATTACATAACCTCCTTGACGAAGGTAATAAGACCACTAATGAATGATAGTTGGGAGCAGTGTACATACCAAAGGCAAGTGGTTCCGTTTGCACGGTTGAGATGTGGGAGCTACAGCAGCTTGACCACGGAGGTACAAACAGCTAGTGAGAGCAGACAAATCAATTAGTCATGAGAAAAATTTAGGACACCCCATTAAATATTCAGTTCTTTTATTAAGAAATGTTCACATATGTATATCTAACCTTGTTTTTGTTTTAATTTGCATTTTTAACATTTATTTTAGCCATTTTAAGTGGGAATGAATGTGGGGGTGTCCTAAAAAAGATGGGGGGGGGCATCTTAATTTATTCCTCACTATTTGTTTAGAATTACATCCATCCATCCATCCATCCATCCATCCATCTTCTACCGCTTTTCCGGAGGTCCGGGTCGCGGAGGCAGCAGTTCAAGCAGAGAAGCCCAGGCTTCCCTCTCCCCAGCCACCTGCTCCAGCTCTTCAGAGGGGATACCAAGGCGTTCCCAGACTAGCTGGGAGACATAGTCTCTCCACCGAGTCCTGGGTCTGCCCCGGGGTCTCCTCCCAGTGGGACGTGCCTGAAACACCTCAAATGGGAGGCGTCCAGGAGGCATCCTAATCAGATGCCCATACCACCTCAACTGACTCCTTTCAATGTGGAGGAGCAGCGGTTCTACTCTGAGCCTCTCCCGGATGACTGAGCTCCTCACCCTATCTCTGAGGGTGAGTCCAGCAATCCTACGGAGAAAGCTCATTTCAGCCGCTTGTATCCGCGATCTCGTTCTTTCGGTCATTACCCAAAGCTCGTGACCATAGGTGAGAGTAGGAACGTAGATTGACTGGTAAATCGACAGCTTTGCCTTAGAACTAAGCTCCCTCTTCACCACAACAGACCGGTACAACGTCCGCATCACTGCAGATGCTGCTCCAATCCGTCTGTCGATCTCTCGCTCCATTTTCCCCTCACTCGTGAACAAGACCCCCAAGTGGAGGAGTTTAAGTAAGTTAAGTTTAGAATTACATTTTACAGAAAATGTGAAAAAAGTCTTTAATTCATTTTTAATTGTTTAGTTGTATTACATGAATCTCCCAGTACTTTTAACGTTGATATTAAATATCCATATGTCCAAATATGTTAAAAAACACACAGGCTTATACAGGGTGTCTTAATTTTTTCACATGACTGTAACACACATACATAGAAAAAAACAGCGTCTAGGCAACTTAAACTTACCTACCTTAAAAAAAGGAGAGCTGCATGAACCAGACCCGAGCGGAGCTGAGTCGACAACTGCATGACAGGGCCCACAGCCTGTGTACTGCAAACACAGCAACAATGTCAACCTCGACGCCAGTAATTGGCAAAGCGCAGAACTTGAAAACTTAGATTTATTCTTGTTCAAAGCTGCACACCAACACACTGAGAGGCCTCACATGCCAAACAACGCACCACACCTACAAAACAAAATGTCTTGGGGAGTGGAAGGAAACTGTTTGCAGGTGAGGGCTGGTGCATATATACACACCACGTTCTCCCACAGCACTGCCTATCAATTAACATGCCACAACAGACAGGGGCATGGAGAGGTGAGAACAGAGAGGAGGTCCATCCAATTATGGAGAATGGAAACCTGAGGGGTATTCCAGAAAACAGGCTTAACATAGGCTGAAATAAACCCTGAACTCAGGGTTAAGTGAACCTGTCAGAACTTACTCTGAGGTTCTGGTTTCAGAACTCTGGTTATGACTCTGATCATCTCCGAGTTTTATTGGCCTCAAGACGTGCGCGTTCACGGCAAACCTACTAAGACAGCATGTTGAACACAGAGACCACAAGCAGTGGAGGAAAACAACGATAATTATTTCTCTGAGGAAGAGTTACGAGAACTCTTGGAGGCATATGAGGAGTGTGAAAACTCCCTCTTCAGATCACCCCACAGATGTTTGATTGGATTCAGGTCTGGAATCTGGCTGGGCCATTCCAAAACCTTAATCTTCTTCTGGTGAAGCCATTCTTTTGTTGATTTGGATGTGTGCTTTGGGTCATTGTCGTGCTGAAAGATGAAGTTCCTCTTCATCTTCAGCTTTCTAGCAGAAGCCTGATGGTTTTGTGCCCACACTGACTGGTATTTGGAACTGTTCATAATTCCCTCCACCTTGACTAAGGCCCCAGTTCCAGCTGAAGAAAAACAGCACTAAAGCATGATGGTACCACCACCATACATCACTGTAGGTATGGTGCTCTTTTGGTGAAGAGCAGTGTTTGTCATAATTGGCCCTTTAGGGTAGAAATAAGGCACCATTCGCCTGCTGTGAGTTTTCTCGTTTAATAAAGAATAATACGGAACACAAATGCATGCCATGAAGGGCGAATTCAAAAAAGGCAATAAACAAGTACCACAAAGGGTGAATTATAAAAGGCTCTTTACAAAGACCACAAAACCAGAAAAGACCAGAAAAGACCAGACCAGAAAACTACAAATAAGAAAAAACCATGAAAGGTTACTTACAATTAAAGTCACAAAGCAGAGAATAAAGCACAGACTTAGACAGGAATCAGGCGTGGGGATTCCTGCCTCCACAAGGTGAGGTCGCAGCGAGGAATAACTCTCACCAGCGAGCTTAAATAATACAAAAGGAGAAACCAAAATGTGAATCAGATGTGGATGCATGAGTGAGAACGTAATCAAAGACGCTACACAGCTGTGACAGGCCACAAACAGACTTGACAGGCAGAAGTCCTGTCATGATACTGTCAAAAAATAAAAGCACAAATAATAATGGCAGAAAGTCAGGACTTAATACATCAGAAAAAGGATATAAACCAAAAGAGGCGAGCACAGTACAGACCCGCACTCGGCATCATGACAGTGCTCCTCCCTTAAAGGGTGGATCCAAGACACCCCACAGTAACATCAAAAGGAATGAAAATACACTCCCCCCCACCCCCCACCCCAAAAAAAAACAAAAAAACAAAAACAGAAATAACTCCAAAAACTGACCCCGGGAGGGTGGTGGTGGGGATCCAGGCCTGGAGGGAGAGACACAAAAACAAAAACAACCCGAAAAACACATGATCCACACACTGACAAAACAAAATACAAAGAAAACTAAGCAATACAAGAAAAATAAGGAAACTGTTCTGGTGGTCTTCTAGAGTCCCAGCTCCACCCGACCAACCGGTGGAAAAGTTCAGGCAGCCTACCAGGTCTCTAGAGCCCCCAACCAGGATGAAAGAGTCCATCGGGTGGTCTACCAGGGTTTAGAAACCACCCCTGTAAACGAGAGCGTTCGGGCGGTCTCCCCGCATCTCTGGGCCAACGGGTTGCAGACCTCCCCCTGCACACCTTCCCCTGGAGGCAGCAGATGGAACCAGTGCCTACTGCAGCCCCCCAGAACCAGGAGATAGACACCCGATGAAGGTGATGGCAGTGGGAGAAACACGACAGGCCTGGATGTGGACCGAGGACCCGCCACAGCCTTGGACATAGGCATCACAACCTCGGTGACCCCGGACTGGGGAGAAGCAGCACCCTCGGTGGCCCTGGACTGAGGCATTGCGGCACCCTCAGTGGCCCGAACTGGTATGGAGCTGCCATGACGACCTCAACAAGAGGGGAAGCAGCACCCACAGAGGTCCCAGACTGGGACGGAGCCTCCATGACGCCCTCGACTGGAGGAGCTGGACTCACGAAGACCTCAGGCGGTGGACCTGAACCCACAGAGACCCCTGGCATAGCTGGATGATTCTCGGTGACCCTGAGAGAAGACTTGGATAGAAGAGGAAGAGGAAGAGGGTCAGGGTCACCAGTAGCAGTGGAACCTGGCGAGGCAAGCTCCAGTACAGCTGACGGCTCTCCCCCCAAGAGCCAGGCAAGATCTCTCCAATACAGAAATAACAAAAACAAAGGAGAGTACTCTTCTGAGCTCAAGTTCAACCGCCGTCCAGGACTCCGTCGATCCAGATGACGATGTCTTGGGCCTGGCCCTCTGGAGGTCCAGCTCGGACTCTGCTGCGGTGGCCCAAACAACAGGAATGATAGTTACTGCAGTCCCGGGACCCCCCTGGCGATGTGACCCACACAGGTGGCTCACTTGGCATGGTGACAGGAGAGCCGCTTCCTGCTGGTGCTGAATTCTGCACGGTTGAAGCCCAGGGACGCTTCCTCATTGGCTCAGGCTCCGGATTGCAGACAGCCCTCTTCCTCTGTCCAGACCATGGATGTGGGGCTGGAACCAGGTTTTCCATGGCCACAAGCTCCTCCTCTGTCCAGCGGCTTAATCCCAGAACTGGCGAACACTCAGGGGGCATAGGAGGAGACACAGAGAGAGCAGGAAAAGTTGTTGTGGCTGCAGCAGGTGGTGAGGACTCAATGGACTGCATTAACTGAGCCTCACCCCCGGGAATCAGGCAAGGTAATTCATAAGATGGTGATATAGAGTGAAAAAGCACCTGCCTGTTTTCCCAGGGTACAATAGTTCCTGCTGCAGCAATAGTTCCTTCTCCATGGTTGTGGTGATCGTGGGCCCCTCTGGAGAACATGGAGGAGCCACCCCTGCAGGCACAGTGACAGGCGGAGCCGGGGGAGAACCAGCTGGGCTCTCAGCAGTGAGAGGAGTCACCTTGGAGGAGGGGGAAACAGCTGCAATGACCCGGGAAGAGGGAGCTGACGAGATGGCCAGCAAGGAAACCCCAGAGGCTGAAGCTGTTGTAGAGCCTTCTTGACACGGAACCCGCTGGCTGAGAGATGGAGGATTTCTTCTACCGGCCCATGGCTGGGTAATGGCGAGGAAGTTGTGGCGACTGGACCCAGTGACTCTCCTCCATCCACTTCGGTATGCCTAAGTCACGGGAAGGAGTAGAGGTCTGCGCCAGGAGGTGGCGTCTATGGGCTGAAGACGAGCCTATCGCCAACCCCAGGAATCGCTGCTGGGGAACGGAGACGGTAGACAGAAGTTCAGCGAACTTGGGATAATTACCCAAACCGGGATGCACCTCCACAATTCCGACTGCTGCCACGACGCTCTTCAGAACCTTTTTTGGGCCACGGGAGGCGAGGGCTTCAGCAACATAGCCCCGGATGAACTCAGGTGCCCACTGCTCATCCATGCTGGGACCCCGTGCTGCCATCCTCCTTCAGCACACTGGGAACATACTGACAGTCTCTCCTTACGGCCACGAAAAAAGGTGAGTGAAAAAAGAAAAGAAAAAAAAAAAGGAAAACCCACAGTCGCTGGCACCAACTGGTTGCAACCTACTGTCATAATTGGCCCTTTATGGTAGAAATAAGGTACCATTTGCCTGCTGAGAGTTTGCTAATTTAAGAAAGAATAATAGTGTAAGATCGTATATTATATAGATATTATTATGGCGTTGCCCTGGGCTAGATAGGGGTGATTCCCCGCCTCTGGGATGTGGCGTCACCTGGGGTAAATAAGCCAGCTGCGGGAGACATCTTGTCTTTGCTGTGGCTCCTGTGCTCGCGTTAGAGTCTCCTGTGTTCCTGTGTTTTTGTTCTTAATAAAACCATAAAACGTCACCTCGACTCCTTCCTAATTTGGGACACAACATTCGGCAATGAGGATATACGGAGATGGAGAGGGCTGCTACCACATTTCGTCCATTTTTAGAGGCTCCGGGTGAGCCATCGGTCCCTTGGGGCAGATGGTATGCAGCCTTCGAAAACTATCTTACGGCGCTGGACCTTGGCGACCTAGACAAATTTCACGCAAGGGCTATTCTGGTCCATAACCTTGGTATGGAAGGCCAGAGGATCCTGAGCACGCTTGGAAGGGGTGACTCATTCGGCGATGTCGTGAGGCTCATGGCTGGCTACTTTCACGCCCCTGAGAACACCATAATGCAGCGCATACAGTTCAGGCAGTGGTGCCAGTGGCCCGGAGAGTCGGTTCAGCAGTTCGTGGCAGACCTTCAGCAGCTGGCGGGTGTGTGCAGGTTCTGGGCTTTGGAGGAGAAGATGGTCCGCGACCATCTAGCGGAACACGTGGCCTATTCCTCGGCGAGCATCCGCCTGCTAACCCATGCTGGCAAGCTAACACTGCTAGCAGCCATGGAGCTAGCACAACAACACGAGGCAGCGGAAAGGCTAACAAAGAATCTTGGTGACACGGAAGCCCTGCACAGGAACGACAAACAGTGGAAGGCACTGGCCTTGGATTTGGACGATGGCAGCGAAGACGAATATGCGGCCATCGTGAAAATTAGGTCCACCCCGGGGACACCAAGATGCTGTGGCTGTGGATCCAGTAGGTACCGCGATAGAGCGAGGGAGTCCGCAGTGAGGGGCAAGCATTGTGGACATTGTGGTTTGTTCCACCACTTCGCTAAGGTTTGCCGAAATTTTGAGAAGGAGAAATTGAGACTGGGAAAAAGTACTTCAGCTAAGAAGACACCTACAGTGGTCCACACTGTCTCGCCCAACACTGATGGTCATGTCATGTGCAATGTACTGTTGGACGGGACACCGATACCAGTGATGGTGGCCACAGGGTCGGCGGCCTCCATCCTGAATTTGGCAACGGTAAAGAAGTTCTTCCCCATTACACCGTGAGTAAAACAGACATAGCCTGTTATGGGTATGGTGACAACCCGTTGGACATTGTGGGCTTGGTGTGGCTGTCAGTGAGGTACAGGAAAGCCTCTATGTGCTCAGTCGAGTTCATGGTGGCCTGGAGTGTCAACAACTTAATGGGCTGTGATTTGTTTTATGGGATCGGGGAAGTAGAGGAGTGTTCAGGTGGTGGACTGTGGGACCGGCCATTTTATTTAGGAAGTGGCGAAGAAGTGTGGGACTTAGGGTGGCTCATTCTGAGTGGAGAGGGACGCCGCCAGCACCAGAGTATGCCAACACGATGGGAACTCTGTGCCAGTGTTTGTGGTCCTGTGGATGCGGGACCCAAACAGCATGGTTTAGCACCCTTGGAGGTGGTTGGTTCCAGAGAGCGAGCGCAGCAAGGCTTCATTGGCCGGCCGAGTACTACTGTTGAGCTGGACACCGCCAGTGCCACTCTGATGCAGCAAATGAAAGTGATCGGGGTGAGACCAGATGGCACGAACCCTAGACGTGCCCAGAATGAAAGCAAGGGACAAGGCTCGAGCAAGCCTAGCGGAATGCTGAAGAGCCATATGGGTACTGGTTCAAGACACAGAAGAAGAAGGAAGCCAGTGAGTGCTCCCCTGGGTGAAGGTGATGGTGTGTGCCCTAGGCTTGAGCCTTGACTAGGACGTGTGCGCAGTTCAAGGGAGCAGAGAGATGGACAGGTTGATCTACGTATGGTACGAGCTGACGACGACGATTACCTGAAGTTGATGGATGGCTCGAGATGGCACCCGAACGAACTGCAGCGTTCAGGAAGGAAGGAACGCCAGTGCAGCCCTTCTCCCATCACAAAGAAATGGAGGTGCTCTGGGAGTGGGCCCCAGGACGGACACTCCAGAGGGGGGCCTACGGGAGACCTGGGTTAGGACTCTTTTGGGGCTTATGTTGTGTCTAGTAATAGTATGTTTTGCAGTATGTTCACTAAGGTTGTAGCGATGTGTAGCACCTTGGGAGAGCCAGATTGTCTAGCATCTCAGACAGGAGACAGTGGATAAGCTTAAGAGAACAAAGAGCAGGGGATTCCTGGTGAGATAGCAGGAAGGAGTCAAGGATGAATGCAGTGTGATGCAAATGTCATGTGTGTGATGTAAATGCCATGAAACTTAAGAGAGGAGTTTCTGCTTGAGAGTTCAGTCTGTTCTGTGCTTGAAAGATAGAGTGTGTAATAAATCATCTGAAATGATTCCGCCTCTGATTTCACACACTCCACACCGGTGACCCAAGACGTATTATGGAACACGAGGCAAGAACCCCGGAGCTGGCCCGGTCAGGAAGCTACAGCGAGGCGGCAGCCATCCCACAGACAGCCAGGACTGGAACCCCCAGCCACGCGTGTGCGGTTTCAGTCAAGCTACCGGATTTCTGGCAGCACAACCCGCGCTCTTGGTTCCACCTTACCAAGGCCCAGTTCGCCCTCCGGGGAGTAACGGTAGATGATACCAGATTCTACCACGTGGTTGCAGCGCTTGACGCCCGCACAGCTCAGCAGGTAGCGAGCCTGTTCGATCAGCCACCAGCCAGCAGCAAATATGAAGCGCTCAAGGCTGTGCTCATCCAGCGCTACACAGTCTCGGAATGTGAGAGAGCAGAGAGGCTCCTGATGCGGACCGAGTTAGGAGATGGTTCAGCCGTAGACCTGATGGAGAAGATGCTGGCGTTAATGGGCAAGGACGATGGGCACTTTCTGTTTGCCCACCTCTTCCTCCGGAACCTTCCAACAGTGGCGAGAGCGGTTCTGGCCAATTCGCCGTGGCTGGCCGTGCGCGACTACTGTGTGCTAGCCCAGGAGGCAGACCGGATCATCATCACCACCAGGGCGATCACAGTCAACACGGCAGCAGCGGAGCCCAGCGAGACGACCAGAGGAGGCGAGGAGCCACCGACAGTAGCGGCAGCGGGGGCCAAGGAGCGCCAGAGAGACACGCTCTGTTTCTACCACCGCCGCTTCGGAGAGAAGGCACGCAGATGTGCGCCACCGTGCCAATTCAAGCGCTTGGGAAAACGCCAAGGCCGGGGGTCGGTAGCAGCTGCGACCCTCGGTGAAGAGAACAAGCTGCTCTACTTAATGGATGCACGCTCTGGGAGGCGTTTCCTTGTGGACACCGGAGCACAGAAGAGCTTCATCCGGCCAACCTACGCTGACTGGCTGGCAGAATCTAGCGGCCCTGGGATGTTGGCAGCAAACGGCTCGGATATTAAGACCTTTGGTGAGAGGACTCTGCTCTTATCTCTACACGGCCGTACATATGAGTGGACTTTTGTCGTAGCAGCACTGAATTACCACATACTGGGGGATGATTTTCTGTGTGCACATGGTTTACTGGTTGATGTTGCTAACAGGCGCCTGGTTAATGCACTGTCCTTTGACTCTCTCCCCTGTATAGCTCGAGTGACCCAGCCAACAGCACAAGCCAACGTCACAGCTACAGGCGGTAAGTTCCACACACTGCTCTCTCAGTTCCCAGCACTCACGGTCCCGACGTTTTCCGCGGCCATCACTAAACACGGGGTGGGGCACTTTATCACCACCACCGGGCCGCCCGCTTTTGCAAGACCTCGGCGCTTGGACGCAGCTAAACTGGCCATAGCGCGCGAGGAGTTTGCCAACCTGGAAAGGTTGGGCATCATCAGGCGCTCGAACGGCCCATGGGCTTCCCCGCTACACATGGTCCCTAAGGCTGAGGGATCGTGGCAACCGTGCGGGGATTTCCGCAGGTTGAACAACGCCACAGCGCACGACCGCTACCCAATTCCCCACATAACAGGATTTTTCCGTTCACCTCGCCGGAGCGTGCATTTTTTCCAAAATAGACCTGGTCCGCGGTTACCACCAAGTCCCAGTGCGCGCTGAGGACATACCCAAAACAGCGGTAATAACTCCGTTCGGTCTATTCGAGTTCCTGCACATGCCATTCGGGTTAAAAGGAGCGGCACAGACGTTCCAGCGCATGGTGGATGCAGTGCTGTGCGATCTCCCGTTTGTGTTCATCTACCTGGACGATATCCTGGTAGTCAGTGCGTCCGAAGATGAACACGAAACCCACCTCACGACGGTTTTCCGGAGGTTGGAGGAGCACGGGTTGATAATCAACCCGGCGAAATGCCAGTTCGGCGTGACGGAGATTGATTTTTTGGGGCACCGCGTCTCTCCCGAAGGAGCGATCCCGCTGCCCAACAAAGTGCGCACCGTGGCGGATTTTCCCCGGCCTCAGACGGTCAGGGCGCTGCAGGAATTTTTGGGAATGGTGAACTTTTATAACCGTTTCCTTCCCCGTGCGGCGCAGCTCATGCAACCATTATATGCCGCGCTCAAGAAACAGAAACCCGCGGATAGGGTCGAATGGACCCCGGAGCGAGAGTGGGCGTTCTCGGAAGTTAAAGCAGCCCTGGCAAACGCCGCACTGCTGGCGCATCTAGACCCAACGGCCCGCATAGCGCACGCCTCACGTGGACCTCGTGGGCCACCTCCCGCCATCACAGGGGTGCACGCCCCTTCTGACAATGGTGGACTGCACCACGCGCTGGCCAGAAGCGGTCCCGCTGGCGGCAATCGCGTCCCCGGATGTAGCGCGCGCTTTTTTAACAGCATGGGTGGCGCGTTTTGGAGTCCCGTCGGACATTACGTCCGACAGGGGCCCGCAATTTGTTTCTGAACTCTGGTCTGTGATGGCCCGCAGCCTGGGTGTTACAATTCACCACACAACCGCGTACAACCCACAGGCCAATGGGTTATGCGAGCGTTTTCATAGATCACTGAAAGCAGCACTCAGGGCTTCATTGACGGATGCAAATTGGGTAGACAGGGTGTTATTGGGGTTGCGTTCCGCGCTGAAAGAGGATCTGGAAGCTTCCCCGGCAGAGCTCGTTTTTGCGCAGCCACTATGGCTGCCCGGGGAATTTCTACCAGATAATCCCGCGCCGGGCAGCTCCCCGTCTCAGCTTTTGCAGCGTAGCGCAAACACAGGCACGCTGCTGGGCCCTGCCCACCACAGTTTTCCACTTGTTTTCGTGCCTAAAACTTTGAAGAGCGCGGAGTTCGTGTTCGTCAGACACGACACCCACCACCTTCCATTGCGCCCACCCTATGATGGGCCGTTCAGAGTGCTGGAAACAGGGAATAAGCATTTTTTGTTAGACTTGGGGGGTAGGAGGGAAAAAATTGGCATAGACAGACTCAAACCCGCTTTCGTTGTGGCGGATGAGCAAGTGCTGTTGGCTAGGGCCTCTCGGCGTGGAAGACCCCCACAGAGAGCTCCCCAGGGAAACGATTCACCAGAGCAGTCAGACACACTCCCAGCCCCCCACCGGCACAGCAGCGCCGCGGAGGCGGTAAACCCCAGTTACAACAGATACGGGAGGAGACGGAAGCCCAAGCAGCATGTGGACTGATGTTCAATTGTTCTATCACAGCTTGTGGACTGTTATTCTATTGTCCTATCTAAGATGCTGGGGGGGGGGGGGGTGGTGATGTGTAGCGATGTGTAGCACCTTGGGAGAGCCAGATTGTCTAGCATCTCAGACAGGAGACAGTGGATAACCTTGGGAGAACAAAGAGCAGGGGATTCCTGGTGAGATAGCAGGAAGGAGTCAAGGATGAATGCAGTGTGATGCAAATGTCATGTGTGTGATGTAAATGCCATGAAACTTAAGAGAGGAGTTTCTGCTTGAGAGTTCAGTCTGTTCTGTGTTTGAAAGATGGAGTGTGTAATAAATCGTCTGAAATGATTCCGCCTCTGATTTCACACACTCCACTAGGTTAACGTTTAAAAAAAGAAAACAGAAAGAAATGTAAAGAAATGTGAATGAATGAATGAATGAATGAATGAATTTATTTTATTTCGGATAGTACATTACAGGTTAAAAGAAACTGTATAATATAACAACAAGGTCAAATTAGACAAAGACTCCTTCTACGAAACAATTCCACGTGAGTTATCCGAAATGGGTGATGGCTGAAGCCGCAGCTTATATTGCCCACCCATATTCCATCCAAGAATTCAAAGGAGAAAAAAGAGAAAACAAGACAAGAGCGATTACAATTTAAAGCAAGGCTAAGACAAAATATGACTGAGAGAAAAAGAAAACTGAGCTAGTCTAAGTTAAGCGGTTACTATTCAAAAACAAATCTAAGACATAGTGTCACAGAGAAAAAAGAAAAACTAAGCTATAACACAACACAGGCTGGGAATGTCAATCCTTATGTGAGTTTACATGCCGTCTTGTAAATATGTTTGGAGTATTTCTTCCTTTAGTTTTTGTTTAAATTGTCCAAGCTTTGTACATGATTTTAATTCAGGTCCAAAATCGTTCCATAATCTGACACCTTGCACTGAAATACAGTGTTGCTTGGTAGTTGTTCTCACTGTAGGCTTTTGAAATATACATGTTCCTCTGAAGTGATATCGTTTCTCCCTTGTTTGGAACAACTTTTGGATATTTGCGGGCAGTGATAGATTCTTCACTTTGAACATTATTATTGCGGTTTTAAAGTCGATCAGATCTTTCAACTTGAGAGTTTTTTGTTTAAGAAAAAGTGGGTTTGTTGGTTCCCTGTAAGCTGCTTTGTTGATTATTCTAATAGCTCTCTTTTGAAGCATAAAGAGTGGATATATGTTTGTTTTATATGTATTTCCCCATACTTCATTACAATATGTCATGTATGGGAGTATTAATGAATGATACAAGGTGTATAGTGTGGGTTGATTCAGCAAATTTTTCACTCTGTGTAATATTGCAATTGATTTGGATACTTTACCTTTTATATAATTAATATGTGGCTTCCAACACAGTTTGTTATCAATTATTACTCCAAGGAATTTAGTTTCGGATACCCTTTCAATCTCTACACCATTTACACTGAGTTTGGGTACTGGGTAGTTGTGATGGTTGTTAAAGACTATAAATTTTGTCTTGCTTAAATTGAGCGTTAATTTGTTTGAATCAAACCACAGTTTCAGCTTTCCTAATTCCTTTCCGAGTGTATCCAGAAGTTGTTCCAAATTGTTTCCACTGCATAGCAGGTTAGTGTCATCAGCAAACAATATTAAGTCCATTTTTTCTGAAACTTTACATATATCATTTATATACATATTGAATAATAATGGTCCCAAAACTGAACCCTGTGGGACTCCACAGGTGACCTTCAGTAGCTCTGAGTTTTTGTTGTTAACACATACAAACTGATATCTATTCTTTAAGTAACTTCTTAACCAGGACAGTGCTACCCCTCTAATACCACAATTTTGTAGTTTCTTTAATAATAGATTGTGATCTACTGTATCAAATGCTTTTTTAAGATCCAGGAATACTCCAACTGAATACTCTTTATTTTCAATGGCTGTTGATATTTTTTCTGTAAATTCCATTAAGGCATATGCTGTTGTCCTTTTGTGTCTGAACCCATATTGCTGCTCACACAATAAATCATTCTTCAGTATGAAGTTGTCAATTCTCTCATAGAATATTTTTTCAAGTATCTTGGAAAATTGCGGTAATAGTGAAATTGGTCTATAGTTTGAGAGTTCCCCTCTGTTGCCTGTCTTGTAAATCGGAATTACTTTAGCTATTTTCATTGCATTGGGAAATATACCTGATTGGAGAGACAGGTTACAGATATACGTCAGTGGTTTCACTATGCATTTGATAACAGTTTTGACTAGTAGCATATCAATACCATCGCAGTCAGTAGATGTTTTACTTTTGAACGATTTAACAATTTCAATGACCTCTCTTTCGTCTGTGTTCTTTATGAAGATGGTGTCTTTTACAGCAGTGTTATTGCATATTGAATCACCTGTTGGCACCGTAGTGGGTATTTCTCGGGCCAGTTTAGGTCCAATGTTAACAAAAAAATTATTAAATTCATCTGCAGGTGAAGCTATATTCACATTCGGAGTCGATTTATTATTTTTTGGAATGTTAGTTGGGTAGCTGGTATTTCTGCTTTTATTTCCAAGGATACTGTTGATTATTGTCCATGTATTTTTAATATTGTCTTTGTTTTTTTCCAGTTCGTTACTGTAATAGTCTCTTTTACTACATCTTATTATATATGTTAACTTATTTTTGTATGTTTTATACCGCTGCTCTGCTTCTTTTGTCCTTTTCTTTAGGAAAGCTTTATATAATAAATTTTTCTTTTTACACGCCTTTTGTAGTCCTTTGGTTAGCCATGGTTTGTCAGTAAATTTGTGTTTAAGCTTTTTTTTAACTAATGGGCAGTTTTTTCATAAAGAGTGGTTACGATGTTTATAAATGTGTCATAGGCTTCATTTACATCTGATACATAGACTTCTGTCCAGTCTTGCTTCAGCAAGTCCTCTTTAAAAGAACTGATTGCGTTTGGTGATTTGTGTCTGAACGATTTTGAGATTTTTTCTGGGTTGGGCCCCGTGTGGCCATGGATAAGTGCAAAGATTGGCAAGTGGTCGCTTATATCATTTATCAATAATCCACTTTCTATTTTCTTGTCGAGAACATTGACAAACAGGTTGTCAATAAGTGTAGCAGAGTGATTTAATTGTGACCACCGTTGTGTGTTGTGAGTGCCATGTAGCTGTGAAGATGCTCTGATGGTTATGTGTGTGTGGGGTGGTGGTGGTGCAGTAACACCTGTGTGTGAAAGTTAGTAGGGAGTGTGTGTGAGTGAAGTAATTGCCCTATGTTGTGTACTTTGTGTTTTGGTCGGGAGTCTCTGTGCCCAGTTTATGGGGTGACATGCGGGTTTGGGAGTCGGGTACCGCCATTGTTCATGTTTATGTGTGCTTTATACATGTATTGCGTATCTATTTATTTTGGGATTAATTTATTTTGGTGTGTGGCCCTTTTAAGTTCAGTGACTGTTTATATAGCGGAGTGCTCCACTGGGCCAGTGTGGTGTGAGTGTATAGGCCGGTAAATAGCTCTGTATTAGTGTGTGAATTGGGTATAAATTTTAAAGGTGGGTCAATTGGTGTGCTTGCAATTTTTTAAGGGGGGAGGATGTAAGATCGTATATTATATAGATATTATTATGGCGGTGCTCTGGGCTAGAGAGGGGTGACGCCCCGCCTCTGGGAGGTGGCGTCACCTGGGGTATAAAAGCCAGCTGTGGGAGACATCTTGTCTCTTTGCTGTGGCTCCTGTGCTCACGTTAGAGTATCCTGTGTTCCTGTGTTCTCATTCTTAATCAGTGACGTGCAGTTAGGGGAGGCAGGTGAGGCTGAAAATCAGTCAGAGGCTTGCAGTACCAATTCCCCAACAAGAGGGGGCGTGCTTGAGCACCATAAGCACAGTTTTTTTTTTTTTTTTTTTTTAAATAAAGGACGATAAGGACGTTTTTTAAACAAAGTCACAGTGATTTTTGTCCAGAAGGATAGGCAAATTTACTTCATTTACAAGTAAAGGTAAGCTCATGCATGCATAGTAGTTGTAAATACTGTAGCCACTTGTGTGACTTATTTAATGCTTTGCATAAGGCCTCACATATTAGATAAGAACAAAGACAGTTTCCTTGGAGATAACAGGATACTGTGAAAGGGTAACCTTTGGTATGCAGAGACTGTGAGGGGGATGCTATGGGATTTAAGAGGAAAGGCATTGTTACTTGTTATTATAATGCAATGTGACTTGTGAGCTGTGAGAGTCCCGGGTATATAAGGGACGAGGTTTTTCTGTGATGTTCTCTTTTCTACTTTGCTCATGTTGGAGCGTGTAATAAACTGCCTTGAGATGAAACTTGCCTCATTATTACACTCTCCACAATACTAATAATAATTTGGAATAATGAGAGTTAATTGTGGAGTTGCAACACAGAGAGAAAAATGCAGCTCTCTGAGCCACTTATCGTCGGCCTCCGTCGGTCTATGATGACCATGGAAGAGAATCCTAAACGTCTACTCTGCTGGAACAGCACCGCCTGTGGCTGAACAGGCCGATGCGCGAATGGCAGTCCCTGTCACACAGGTCGCACTTGTGGGTGGTCTCTGTGCTGCTGGGTCTGTGGCGGTTCTTCCTGCGGGTCCTTTTTTCATCTGCAGCAGCAGTCAGTCTCTCTTCACCCGCCTTGAGCTGTCTGGTCAGGGTGCCTCTCCATTTGGAGCGGTCCGTTGCAAGGTCCTCCCAGCGCTCTGTGTTGATCTCCAGGGCCTTCATGTCTCTCTTGCAGACGTCTCTAAAACGCAGCTGTGGGCGGCCAACGTCTCTCTTGCCAGTTGCCAGTTCTCCATAGAGGACGTCTTTGGGGATTCTGCCATCCTCCATACGGTGAATGTGGCCTAGCCAGCGGAGCCTGCGCTGTCTGAGTAGAGTGAACATGGAGGGAAGGCCGGCACGGGACAGAACTTCTGTGTTGGGCACTTTGTCCTGCCAGGATATGTCCAGGATGTGGCGAATGCAGCGCAAGTGGAAGGAGTTCAGTCTCTTTTCCTGCCGGGCGTATGTTGTCCACGTCTCACTCCCATAGAGCAGTGTGCTGATGACGCAGGCGTTGTACACTACCATCTTCGTCTTGACAGAGAGTTTGGGATTCTCCCACGCTCGTGTGGTGAGGCGAGCGAGTGTGAAGGCTCACAGTGTGAAGGCTGATTTTCCAATCCTCTTGTTGATCTCTGTATCAAGGGAGAGGTTGTTGCTGATCGTGGACCCCAGGTACGTGAACTGATTCACGACCTCCAGCTCGTAGTCATCAATGGTGATGGTTGGTGGTGATTCCGTGCCTTGCGCCAAGACGTTAGTCTTCTTCAGGCTGATGGTAAGCCCGAAGTCCTTGCATGCCTGGAAGAAGCGGTCCATAAGGGTCTGAAGCTCCTGCTGTGTGTGGGTTGCGACTGCAGCGTCGTCTGCGAACAGCATGTCTCTGATTAGAGCCTCGCGTACTTTGGTTCTGGCTTTCAGGCGGGCGAGATTGAAAAGTCTGCCGTCAGATCTTGTGTGCAGGTAGATTCCCTCTGTTGCTGTGCTGAAGGCATGCCTCAGGAGCATAGCAAAGAAAATCCCAAAGAGGGTTGGCGCAAGTACACAGCCCTGTTTCACTCCGCTGCGTATGTTGAAAGGCTCTGAGACGTTGCCATCGTGCTGCACTATCCCCTGCATGTTGGTGTGAAACGATTCAATGAGGCTTTGCAACTTTGGTGGGCATCCTATCTTTGGCAGGATCTTGAAAAGGCCCTCTCTGCTGACCAGATCGAACGCTTTGGTGAGGTCGATGAAGGCGACGTACAGGGGCATGTTCTGTTCTCTGCATTTCTCCTGGAGTTGGCGGATGGAGAATATCATGTCTACTGTCGATCGCTCAGCGCGGAAGCCACACTGAGACTCGGGGTAGACACGTTCGGCAAGCTTCTGTAGATGAACGAGAACAACTCGTGCGTAGACTTTGCCAACAACGCTGATGAGGGAGATGCCCCTGTAGTTGTTGCAGTCGCTTCTCTCCCCTTTGTTTTTGTAGAGGGTGATGATCTTGGCATCCCTCATGTCCTGTGGTACGGCACCTTCCTTCCAACACTGGCAGAGGACGTCATGCAATGGCAGCAGTAGGGCGGTCTTGCAGTGCTTGATCAGGTCGGGGGGTATGCCGTCGTTGCCGGGTGCCAGCGGCCAAGCTATCAATGGCCTTGCTGAGTTCGTCGATGGTTGGCTCGGCGTCAAGTTCGTCCATGGATGGCAGGCAGTCGATGGCATCAAGGGCTGACGGTGTCACGGTGTTCTGTCTGGAGTAGAGGTCGGAGTAGTGTTCCACCCATCTCTCCATCTGCTTGTTCTTTTCTGTGATCATCTCCCCAGTGGAGGATTTGAGGGGGGCCGTCTTGCTCTGAGCCGGACCAAGTGCTTTCTTGATGCCATCGTACATACCACGGATGTTCCCTGTTATGGCAGCGATTTGAATGTCTTGGCTGAGCTGAGTCCAGTACTCGTTGGCACAGCGCCGAGCAGTCTGCTGAATTTTGCTTCTCGCAGCCCTGAGAATCTGGAGATTCTTCTCGTTTGGGTACTTCTTGTACTCAGCAAGTGCTGAGCGCTTGGCTTCAATGACGGGGGTCATCTCGGTCAACTTGGCATCAAACCAGTCCTGTGACTTCGAGGTCTTCCTCCCAAAGGTAGCCAAGGCTGTGCGGTGGATGGTGTTTCGCAGCTCTTCCCACTTCTGCTTTGCAGATTCTCCTTCTTGTGGTACACCAAGTTCCTTCTCAAAGGTGGAGGCAAACTGCTCAACAAGTTCTGGTTGAGCCATCTTGCTGGTGTCAATCCGTGCCTTTCCAGGCTGTCTAGCACGATGGAATTTCTTCAGCTGCAGCTTGACCTTGCAACACACCAATGAATGGTCTGAGTCGCAATCTGCACTCTGGAACGAACGGGTGATTAGCACGTTCTTCAGTGAGGTGCGCCTGGTCAGGATCAAGTCCAGCTGGTGCCAGTGCTTTGAGCGTGGATGTTGCCAGGAAACCTTGTGTTGGGGCTTGGTCTTGAAGAACGAGTTTGTGATGCACAGATCGTGATATGTGCAGAACTCGAGCAGCCGCTGTCCGTTGTCATTCATTCTGCCCACGCCAAAAGGTCCAAGAGAGGGCCAGGAGTCGTGGTCAGCACCCACTCTGGCATTGAAGTCTCTAAGGAGAATGAGTTGTTCAGAGTTGGGGACGATCCTGACAGTTGTTGCGAGATTCTCGTAGAACTCGTCTTTTGCCTCTGGTGTGGCTGTCAGTGTTGGGGCATACACACTGACGAGGGTGACTGGGCCTTGAGTGGTGTTCAGGCGGAGGGTGAGGAGTCGTGCAGAGCCAGTGCTGCTCGGTTCCACCATCTTCAGCAAGGTGTTCTTCACTGCAAAGCCCACTCCGTGTTCCCTGTGTTTGTCACTGCCCTTTCCCTGCCAGTAGAACGTGTAGTCCTTCTCTCTCAGTGTGCCTGCGTCAGCCAACCGTGTTTCCTGGAGAGTGGCGATATCCACTCCCAGTCTCTTCAGCTCATTATTGATGATGGCAGTCTTCCTGGTGTTGTTGATGTCCTTGAGGTTAGTAGCGAGTCCTGTCATCATAGTGCGGACGTTCCAAGTTCCCAGTTTTAGAGTTGGTCTCTTTTGTTTTATTGTCTTGCCTGGTGCAGAAGTTCTCAGCCTGCTGTTCGGACTTCTCCTCATCCCCATGCACCCAATGAGGAAAGCAAGCTGTGGCGGGACATCACCTTATTGGCTGGGGGCTGCCCAGCTTGAGGCGGGCGGTAGCTGTCCAGTGAGATCCGATGATCCCTTCCACCGTCGGGAATAACCCCTGGCGCCGAGCTCTACGCCAATTGAGCGGTGGCTTATAACCGGTAACTGTCATTCCCTGTGTTTTGTCTACGCCAAAGGCGAAGCTGGAGTGTCCTCTCCAGTGATCCAGTGTTCTACCTTCCAGCGTTGGGCGTTGGTAGGATTCAAGCCTGGGCAGGAAGATATGGAGGATAAGATGTTGCCCATGCAGCATGTCCCCCCTCTCCGCATCACTGATGAATCCAAAGGAACAGCAGGGCTGCTACAGTTTGGCACCAGCGCCGTTGCAGGAGCTGCCAGAACGATATTGAGCACAACATAGAACTGCCTTAGGGGCTCCGACTCCGGATTTTTCCTCAGGGTTGACTCCCGAAGCCTTTCCCGTGACCGGGTATGCCGCAAGGCAGCGGAGGTTTGAAATCAGGGTTTACCTTCCCCTAGATGGGCTACCTTCCCAGATTGACGAGCCACCATCTACCCGAAGCATCTGGTTTTAAGGCACCAGAGATCCGCCCTCGCCCCTTCTCCTATTAGTAAAAGCAGTTCCGCCGGGCTTAGAGACTAAACCACACGGGCAGGCTAGGAGTTGGACTTAGTTGTCAGAGGCTTTTCGAGACGCATGCCATAAGGAGCATTTTATGAGCACTGGGAGCTTAACCCCAGTGCCGCTCCTGGCTATGACAACCTTGGAACCTCTGAGCCACTATAATTTCCATTATTCTTTGACGAAAAACAAAGTATAACAAATTTTGTCCTCAAAAACAGTTGCTTGTAAAATAACTTGTAATACTTGTGTAACTGAGGGTCTTTGCATGCTGTCTATAGTCAAGGAGTTATATAATGAAAACATGGACTTTATTTCTGCCTTTTCTGTGTATTCCATTAAGAGGTAATTCAATAAAATATTTTACACTGGTTTTGTTAAAATTATTTATAAAATCCGATTTGTAAATCTGACCCTGAAAGCATCATAGCCTCACCGGAAATGAAACTTACCGCACGTCACTGTTCTTAATAAAACCATAAAACGTCACCTCGACTCCTCGACTCCTTCCTAATTTGGGACACAACAAACAGGGAACACAAATGCTTGCCACGAAGGGCGAATACAAAAAAAGCAATAAACAAGGACCACGAAGGGCGAATTACAAAAGGCTATTTACAAAGACCACGAAGGGTGATTACAGAAAAATACAAATAAGGAAAAACCATGAAAGATTTCTTACAATTAAAGTCATGAAGCAGAGAATAAAGCACAGACTTTGACAGGAATCAGGCGTGGGGATTCCTGCCTCCTCAAGATGTGGTCTCAGCTAGGAATAACCCTCGCCAGCGAGCTTAAATAATACAAAAGGAAAAACCAAAATGGGAATCAAGTGTGGATGCACGAGTGAGAATGTAATCAAAGACACTACACAGCTGTGACAGTCTGCCAACAGACTGGACAGGCGGAAGTCCTGTCACGATGCTGTCAAAGTAAATGCACAAATAATAATGGCAGAAAGTCAGGGCTTAATACATAAACAGAAAAAGGATAATTGTGGGACACATATGTGGGTTTCATATGCTTCACATGTATATTACTGTATGCTTATTGTATGCTTCACGTCTCAGAGGAACAGAAGGACTGAACCTCCTAGGAGATAACAGGAGGATGTGAAATGTGGCCTTTTGTATGCAAAGAGATGACCTTGAGGGATTTCCTGACCACCAGTGACTTTAGGTGGAGGTGAGAAGACCTGGAAGAAGACGCATTGTGACTTGGGATTAAAAGACAATGTGACTGTGTGCTTTGATGTCCTGGGGTATAAAAGGGACAGATGTTGGGGGATTCTTTCTCTTTCTGTTTTTGGATGATGTTGGAGAATGTGAATAAACCTGACTTGTGAAATAAACTCAGCCTCGTCTTTCCACATTCTCTACACTGGTGACCCTAAGACGTATCATGAGTGGAAGAAATTCTCCCGAGCCAGACTTGTCAGGAGCCAGCCAAATGAATGCAGCCACAGTTCAGCTACCAGATTTCTGGCAGAACAATCTGCGCTCCTGGTTCCGGGGGTCGGTAGCAGCTGCGGCCCTCGGAGAGGAGAACAAGCTGCTCTACTTGAGGGATGCGCGCTCGGGGAGGCATTTCCTTGTGGACACAGGCTCCCAGCTGAGTTTCATCACACCTTTCTCCGCTGACCGGCTGGCGCCTTCCAGTGGTCCCGGGGTGTCAGCAGTGAACGGCTCGGCGATTAAGACCTTCGGTGAGAGGACGCTGCTTCTGTCCCTACATGGCTGTACATTCGAGTGAACTTTCGTCATAGCTGCAGTCAATTTCAACATGTTAGGGGCTGATTTTTTGTGCTCACATGGTTTGTTGGTTGATCTTGCTAACAGACGCCTGGTTAATGCACTCTCTTTTTATTCTATTCCCTGTACAGCTCGAGTGGCCCCACCAACAGCACAAGCCAACATCACAGCTGCAAGTGGTAAGTTCCACACACTCCTCACTCAGTTCCCAGCACTCACGGTCCCAACATTTTTGGCGACCGTGGCTAAACACGGGGTGGAACATTTTATTACTACCACCGGACCGCCCATTTTTGCAAAAGCTCGGCGTTTGGATTCAGCTAAACTGACCATAGCGCGCGAGGAGTTCGCCAACCTGGAAAAGTTGGGCATCATCAGGCGTTCGAAAAGCCCATGGGCTTCACTGCTTCACATGGTCCCGAAAGCTGATGGCTCGTGGCGACCTTGCGGTGATTTCCGCAGGCTGAACAACGCTACAGCGCACGACCGCTACCCGATCCCGCACATCCAAGATTTTTCAGTTCATTTGGCGGGGACGCGCGTTTTTTCTAAGATAGACTTGATACGCGGTTACCACCAGGTCCCAGTGCGCGCTAAGGACATACCCAAAACAGCGGTAATAACTCCGTTCGGGCTATTTGAGTTTTTGTGCATGCCGTTTGGGCTTAAAGGCGTGGCGCAGACGTTCCAACGCATGATGGACGCGGTATTGCGCGATCTCCCCTTCGTGTTCGTCTACCTGGACGACATATTGGTAGCCAGCGCGTCCGAAGACGAACACGAAAACCACCTCACGGCAGTTTTCCGGAGGTTGGCAGAGCACGGGTTCATAATCAACCCAGCGAAGTGTCAGTTCGGGGTGACGCAGATTGATTTTTTTGGGGCATCACGTCTCTCCAGAAGGAACAGTTCCTCTGCCTGACAAAGTGCGCGCAGTAACAAATTTTCAACAGCCACAAACGGTCAGAGCTTTACAGGAGTTTTTGGGAATGGTGAATTTTTATAACCATTTCCTCCTCCGCACAGCGCAGCTCATGCAACCATTGTATGCGGCACTAAAAAAACCAAAAACCCACAAATAAAATCGAATGGTCTCCGGAGCGAGAGCGCGCATTCTCTGAAGTCAAAACAGCCCTGGCAAACGCTGCGTTGTTAGCACATCCAGTCCCAACGGCCCGCATAGCGCTCACTACTGACGCGTCAGATGTGGCCATAGGGGCGGTCGTGGAACAGTATGTAGCCGGAGCCTGGCAACCGCTCGCCTTTTTCAGCAAGACCTTGCGCGATAGTGAACGAAAATACAGCGCATTCGACAGGGAGTTGTTAGCTCTCCACTTGGCCATTCGCCACTTCCAGTTCTGGCTGAAGGGACGCCGTTTCACCGCGTTCGTTGACCACAAGCCGCTGACTTTCGCGATGGCCAAGATTTCAGAACCTTGGTCGGGCCAGCAGCAGAGACAGCTGGCCGCGATCTCGGAGTTTACTACCGATATCCAGCATGTGGCGGGTAAACTTAATGTAGTGGCAGACTGCCTATCGCGCGCCGTAGCGGCTCCAGCCCGCGTAGGGGCAGATTTTGCAGCCATGGCCGCGGATCGGGTTAGCGACGCAGAAGTGCGCGCGGCCCCAGTCCGCGTAGGGATAGATTATGCAGCCATGGCCGCGGATCAGGTTAGCGACGCGGACGTGCGCGCGCTCCAGTCTGGAACAACAGGGTTAAGGCTGGAGAGCAGGGTGCTGCAAGACGGTATGCCCCCCCTAATCTGCGATGTCTCCACTGAGCGACCGTGTCCTGTGGTACCGGCTGCGTGGCGCCGCCGCGTTTTTGACTCGATCCATTCTCTGGCGCACCCGGGAGTGCGCGCGTCGGTTAAAATGGTGGGAAAGAAATTTGTATGGCTGAGCCTGCGCAAACAAGTTAGAGAGTGGGCGGCAGCCTGCATGGCTTGTCAACGAGCCAAGGTACACAGACACACGAGAGCTCCCTTGGAGCCGTTTCACATTCCGGCTAAGAGGTTTGATCATGTTCACGTGGACCTCGTAGGCCCCCTCCCGCCCTCACAGGGGTGCACACATCTTCTGACAATGGTTGACCGCACCACGCGCTGGCCGGAAGTGGTCCCGCTGTGGTCAACCACAGCCGAGGAGGTGGCGCGCGCGTTTTTAACGGCATGGGTAGTGCGTTTAGGAGTCCCGTCGGACATTACGTCCGACAGAGGCCCTCAATTTGTTTCTGAACTTTGGTCAGCGATGGCCCACAGCCTGGGGGCAACGATCCACCGCACGACCGCGTACAATCCGCAGGCTAACGGGTTATGCGAACGTTTTCACAGGTCATTGAAGGCGGCCCTCAGAGCGTCGCTTACGGATGCAAATTGGGTGGACAGGCTACCATGGGTTTTATTGGGGTTGCGTTCTGCACCTAAAGAGGATTTAGAAGCCTCCCCAGCTGAGCTAGTTTTCGCACAGCCACTTTGGCTGCCTGGGGAATTTCTCCCAGGTAATCCGGCGCCAGAGTGCTCCCCAGCTCAGCGGTTACAGAGTAGCACGGACTCGAGCACGCTACCTGGCCCCGTTCACCACAGTTTGTGCCTAAGGCTTTAAAAAATGCGGAGTTTGTTTTTGTCAGACATGATGCCCATCGCCCACCGTTACGACCACCTTATGATGGACCATATAGAGTGCTGGAAACAGGGGTTAAGCATTTTTTGCTAGATTTGGGGGGCAGAAAAGAAATGATTGGCATAAACAGGCTCAAACCCGCTTTTGTGATGGCTGACGAAGGTGTGCAGTTGGCTAAGGCTCCTTGGCGCGGCAGACCCCCTAGAGAGCATTCCCCAGAACACCCACAGAGACTGACTAACAGTTCTCATCCTCAGACAGCAGCTCCCCAGCAGGAGGGCGCCGCGGAGGTGGTAAAGCCTGCTTACAGCAAATACGGGAGAAGACTGAGGCCCAAGCAGCATGTGGACTGATGTGTAGTGATTTTATTATGACATGCAAACTGTTATTACATTGTTCCATCTTAGACGTTTGGGGGGAGGGTCATGTGGGACACATATGTGGGTTTCATATGCTTCACATGTATATTATTGTATGCTTATTGTATGCTTCACGTCTCAGAGGAACAAAAGGACTGAACCTCCTAGGAGATAACAGGAGGATGTGAAATGTGGCCTTTTGTATGCAAAGAAATGACCTTGAGGGATTTCCTGACCACCAGTGACTTTAGGTGGAGGTGAGAAGACCTGGAAGAAGATGCATTGTGACTTGGGATTAAAAGATAATGTGACTGTGTGCTTTGATGTCCTGGGGTATAAAAGGGACAGATGTTGGGGGATTCTTTCTCTTTCTGTTTTTGGATGATGTTGGAGAATGTGAATAAACCTGACTTGTGAAATAAACTCAGCCTCGTCCTTCCACATTCTCTACATAATAACCAAAAGACTCGAGCACAGTACAGACCCACGCTCAGCATCATGACAGTGTTGTGTTTGCACCAAATATACCTTTTGGAATTATGGCCAAAAAGTTCAACCTTGGTTTCATCGAACCATAACACATTTTCCCACATGCATTTGAGAGATTTCAAACGTGTTTTTGCAAAATGTAGCCAGGCTTGGATGTTTTTCTTCGTAAGATAAGGCTTCCATCCTTGCCACCCTAAATGGAGATTGTTGTCATATGTACTAATAGGTCACATTAATGGTAGAAAAAGTTTTGAAATGATTTATCTTAGTCTCATTTAGAGGATGTATAACAGTTCTGCAAATGGAATGACAAACGTAATGCTTTAAAACTGTATTTGGTGTCAAATAACATAAAATAATTCAGGCTGTCAGGATCGGTTTAAAATGACGGTATGGATCATTTGAAAACTCAGGTTATATTGACTCCTTTTGGTTACTTAGTGACCTGAAGCATTATCCACACCATTCATTAGCGTTTAGAGTTCTTTCCAGTGTTTCTAAATATATTTTTCCATGTAGAACAATTATGATACATTAACGTACTCCCAAAGCAAGTGATATGTGAAAACTATATAGACTCAATGCAATTTCACCATTATGAAAATATAAGGTTCAGTAGCATGAATCTCTTCATGTTATCTAGGCAAATATATAATATGAACATTGGGTTCACAACTACAACAGCTTTACAAGAGCTGTAACAGCTGCATGGCTCACTCATGAATACAAATCAAACCATGTGCCACTTTCAATTAGGACTTCAAGGAATACTTGTGGAGAACAATTTGCAAAGGAAGATGTGACATGTTTCATCACTGCCTCACGTATCACATACAGTGAGGCCACACAAAAACGGGGAAATCATTATTTATGAATGCCTGATACAAAATTGTTGTGTAACGTTGCACAAAACATTTACAGCCCATTATCACATCTAACCAGTATCAGATTCAGCTTTAAATTTTGTACAGTGACTGAATAAACACATACTGAAGCTAGACATGAAAAGCTGTACATCACTTTACCTCAAAAACAAACTGCCCTTGGCAGATAATGTTCCATAAAGTTTCTGGAACTAGCTGATTTTCTCCTTTGCAAGACATCCATCAGGTTTCCCCGACACCAGGACAATTTCTTCTTGCTTATTCATCACATTGTAAAGGGTGATGAGTTCTTTTCTGAAGATGTCAGCCTAAAATAGCCACGCTGACATTCCCAATCATGCGTGACATTCAGAAAACTTTCCACGTGTTAACTCACTGCCCAGGTTCAACTCTGATACTGTGATGGGCCAAGCTTTCACACGCTGGTATGGCAGATGTGATTGAAATGATCTTTAGGTTCAGCCACCTGCATAAGGCAGCCTGGCATTAGCTTATGAAGCCCGCTGTGGTAGCTGTCACTATAGCTGAGTGTCTCAACAACAGAATGCCATTTTCTCTGGTTTGTTTTTCCAAACCCCTGCTGTTCAGCCTACAGTGTTGCTATCAACCTTCAACATTTATCAGCTTCCTTCTAACACAGGCTCTTCCAAAATGCCTTTTCACAATCCTTGAAGAAATGAAGAGTTCACTGCAGCATTAAACAGGCGAATGGAAAAGCATGGACCTGTCTCACACCTAAAATGCATAAAATATCAAAGGTGGGTAGTAACTAGATACATTTACTCAAGTACATTTAGGGTGCTTTCACACCTAAAGGCAGATGAAAAAACAGGACCAAAACAAAACCAAAAGCTATGAATTATATAAGACATAAGACATAAGATAAGCCTTTATTAGTCCCGCAATGGGGACATTCCAGGATTGCAACAGCACAGGGATAGCAACACTCAGAGCAATAATTTAGAAGATAAGATAATAAGAGCAGTGAATATACATATGTACACACAAATATACACAGCACACAGCATTATAGCTAGATGGAATAAACAGCATAACGGTCTATTCAGTTACCCCACATAGTATGAATCTGTACCCATACAGCATATTTTGTATTTGAATCAGCCTAGTTGTCACCCTCCGTAGCGACTGATATTGTTCTAGTTGTATAATGGAGGGGACCATTATTGTGCAAGTTTGTTGCGTCTTTTGCATTCAGTACTTAGTAGGTCGTAAAGTTTTTTTTACAACCTCTACGAGCAGCCCTGCTTAGGTTACAAAGTCTGACAAAATGAGTAAGTCTGACTAAATGAGCTCTTCAGTGCGTTCAGCGTGTCCTGCATGGGGTGGGACTCAGACTCCAGCAGAGATGACAGCTTAGCCACCATCATCCTCTCTCCTATCTCCTCCACTGGGTTGAGGCGCTGCCCCAGGAGAGAGCTTGCTTTCTTGATCATGTCATGAGCCGAGCCGGCTTGGTTTTCCCCGTCTTGGCCCTGATCTCTCTGTGGGTTCTGGCTTCACTGTGTATGTGCATTGTGTGTTTTCATTCCTTCACTTTAGCCGCTACCTGACCGGCAGCTGTTAGTCAGCCTTGTGATCTTTTTCCCATGCTGCTGACAGTCTGTCGGTCCTACCACGCCCCCTCACTCTCCGTATTCCACCAGCTGTCCCAGCCCTGGTAATTATCTGTCCCGCGCAGGTGCTCCCAATTTGTGTGACCAGCGGCATTTGGATTTAAGCAGCTATATGCTAGACAAATGCCGCTGGGTCATTGTAGGAGTCACTTCTACTCTCCATGGTGTGACCATCACGACAGAAGGAATTGTGAGTCGTGCTCAATGGAAGATTTGGACTACTCGGATGGTTCATACTCATGAGTAAACTGTTTAGTGTTTCCCTGTGCAGTATTTCTGCTACGCTGAGCTGATAGCATTTCTCTCCGCTGATCTACAACTACGCTTAGGCTGTTGTCTGGTTTGCTTTGCCCTGGGCCAGTTGAACCTCAGAATCAGAATCAGAATCAGAATCAGGTTTATTGCCATTGTTCATGTAGTACACAAACTAGGAATTTGTCTCGGTACAATGCTGCAACATTAAACATGATAAGAGAAATAAACTATACATGTAATAAAGTGTAGGATAAGATTAAGTGATACTGGTCAACAGTTAAAATATATATTAGCCAGCAGCAGATACTGTGGAGAACTATATAGTGCAGTCGGTAATGCAGAAAGAAAACAGTGATGATTGACATGAGTCTGGTTGAGCTGCTGTACATGGTGCACGAGAGTCACTTAGTGTTCAGCAGTCTAATGGCAGAGGGGAAGAAGCTGTTCATGTGACGGGAGGTTTTAGTCTGGATGGACCGAAGTCTTCTACCAGAGGGGAGGGGGGCAAACAGTACGTGACCAGGGTGTGAGGGATCGGCTATGATCCGGCCAGCACGCCTCCGGGTCCTGGAGATGTACAGATCCTGGAGAGATGGGAGCTTGCAGCCGATCACCTTCTCAGCAGTGTGCACGACGCGCTGCAGCCTTAGTCTGTCCCTGGCAGTGGCTCCTGCGTACCACACGGTTATGGAGGTGGTGAGGATGGACTCGATGATGGCTGTGTAGAACTGCACTAACATCTTGGTGGGTAGCTTGAGCTTCCTCAGCTGCCGCAGGAAGAACATCCTCTGCTGGGCTTTTTTGATGAGTGAGCTGATGGTCAGCTCCCATTTGAGGTCCCTGGTGATGGTAGTGCCTAGGAAGCGGAAGGAATCAGCAGTGGTGATGGGAGAGCCTGTGAGGGTGAGGGGGGGCAGAGGAGTAGTGACTTTCCTGAAGTCTACAATCATCTCCACTGTCTTCAGAGCGTTCAGCTGCAGGTTGTTATTGCTGCACCAGGACGCCAGCTGGGCCACCTCTCTCCTGTAGGCGGACTCGTCGCCGTTGGAGATGAGCCCGATGAGGGTGGTGTCGTCCGCAAACTTGATCAACTTGACAGACTGGTGGCTGGAGGTGCAGGAGTTGGTGTAAAGGGAGAAGAGTAGGGGGGAAAGTACACAGCCCTGGGGTGATCCGGTGCTGATGCTAGTATAGTCTGAGACAGTCTTTCCCAGCCGCACATGCTGCCTCCGGTCCGTCAGGAAGTCGATGATCCACCTGCAGAGGGAGTCAGGCACGTTGAGCAGGGACAGCTTGTCCCGGAGCAGAGCGGGGCGGATGGTGTTGAATGCGGAGCTGAAGTCCACAAACAGGATCCTGGCGTAGCTTCCCGGGGAGTCCAGGTGCTGCAGGATGGAGTGGAGGGCCAGGTTGACTGCATCGTCTACAGACCTGTTGGCTCGGTAGGCAAACTGCAGCGGGTCCAGGAGAGGGGTGGTGATGGACTTGAGGTGGGACAGGACCAAGCGCTCAAAGGACTTCATGACTACAGAGGTGAGCGCTACAGGTCTGTAGTCATTAAGTCCAGTGATCCGTGGCTTCTTGGGGACAGGGATGATGGTGGAGGATTTGAGGCAGGATGGCACGTGGCATAACTTAAGGGAGGTGTTAAAAATGTCTGTGAATACAGGAGCCAGCTGTTTCGCACAGAGTCTCAGGGTGGAGGGAGACACGCCGTCTGGGCCGGGGGCCTTGCGCGGGTTCAGTCTGGAGAACTGTTTGAGCACATCCTGCTCACTGATGATAAGGGGAGGGGGGGAGGAGGGGGGGTGTGCCTTAAATGAAGTAGGGAATGTGGAGGCTGTGGAGCTGGAGGGAGGGGGGGAGTTGGACACAGATGACGAGGTGTCAAAACGGGCATAGTGTTGGGACAGTCTCTGACAAAGGGCTTTGTCATCCTGACCTTTAGGAGCCTTAGGTCGATAGTTGGTGATTTGCCTCAGTCCTCTCCACACGGAAGCCGAATCATTAGCAGTGAACTGCTGCTGGAGTCTCTCTGAGTACACAGATTTAGCTCTCTTCAGCTCTCTGTTAAACCGGTATTTAACCTCCCTGTAGCAGTCCCTGTCTCCACTTTTCAGCGCTGCTTCCTTCTCCTTCCTGATCTGTCTGAGCTTAGCTGTGAACCAGGGTTTGTCATTAGAGTAACTCACCCTGGTGCGTGATGGAAGAATGTTCTCTTCACAAAAGTGGATATATGAGTTCACAGTGTCCGTGTACTCATCCAGATCATGCGTGGCTCCTTTAAGCATGCCCCAGTCAGATATTTCCATGCACGTTTCCAGCTTCTCCTCAGCATCACTGGTCCGTATCGGACCGTAACCTCCTAGAGTCTTCCCCGCTCTCCCGAGTGCAGCTGTATAGTATTATTTTCCTGTGGCCACAGTACACAGTGGTCTGCCCGCTGGTCGCTTTGGCGTAAGCCATTTTGTGTACATCACTACCTTTTTGTAAGTCTTCATGTTTTGAACTGTTTCATGTCAATAAATGTGTGTTTGGTGAACCCCTAGCGTTTAAATCCTCACCCCTCCTTCTCCCCACCGTGCGCAATGGAAGAGCGCACGGGGGGTTTATGACAGAATGACCCAGCCAGTCAAGAGGATTTAGCGGGTTCACCCACACTTCCCTTTTTCCTTTTTGTGTCATTTTTGAACTGTTTGTCACCCACTGGTTTTGCCCCACTATGCCTTCGGCGCGCCACTCCCATGCCAGCTGGAGGAGATTAGCGGCAAGGCATCCCATGGTGGAGGAAGAATGGGCGGCGACCTTCATTCAGGACTTTATGGGTGAGGCCTGTAGAGCCCGTGGACCCAAGGCGAAGTGGAACAGCCTGGATGCAGTGGAGGGAATTCTGGAAGCGCATCCTAGTCTCTGGGATTACCCTCAGTACACGGACCTGGTCGCTTCAGTCTACGCGCTCCAGCGCACGTTTCCTGGTGTGGGGAGAGCAGCGTTCCTCGCGGAGCCCAAGTGGGAACGCACTCCACAGTCTGCAGCCGCTTTCTCCCCCGCTTCGCCATCCCGCTAGGAAACGCCGGGAGAAGCCCTCCTCTTCTGCAGCAGCCATCATCGCTTCAGCCGCCGAGAGGTCCGCTGGATTCACCCCAGCCACGCCTACCTCCGTCTTCAGGGAGACGGCTCCTCCAATCATCTGCGTAGGGGCTCATGTCACCACTGACACGGACAGGGAGGACTGTCTCCTGCCTGCAGCTGGGAATAATAAGGGCCGGGATGACAGACAAGTATTTCTTCATTGTACACCATCTAATGACACTGAATCTTGCCTGTCTCCTGAGGGAGGGGCCCAGTATAAGCAGTCCGCTGGGTCCTCTCCTCCAGCTGCAATTATTAATTAATTTTTCCCTTCTCCGTGTCCCCTCCAATTCACCCCGAGGACCTGTTGGCCCAAGGTCAGGGCCATCAGACAGTGGAGGAGCCAGTGGCTTCGGAGGAGTCCTTCCCGGAGCCAGCGTGGAGAGGTCCCCCTGCAACCATGCCGGAAGGATTCCCAGCATTGAAGCCACTGCAGGAGGTCAATGGGACTGTTGTAACCATCTTGCCTGCTGCAGAGGCCTCTGCTGTGGACTGGAAGCCTGAGCTGGTCCTCCTGGAGGCCGGGCCTGAGTACTCATCACCAGGATCGACGGAGTCCTGGACCGTGGTGGAGCTCGAGCTCAGGCAAGTACTCTCTCTGGTTTTTCTGATCACAGTATTGGAGAGATCTTGGCTCTAGGTGAGGAGAGTCAGGCGCAGCGCACAGCCGCATCTGAACTTCCCTCGCCGTGCTCCGCCGCTGCCGACGACCCTAATGACCCTGTTTCTCCTCCCGTTCTTGAGCCACTTTCTAGGGTTGCCGGAGAGCAGCCGACTTCGCCTGAAGCCACCGAGGATCAGGGTCCAGCACCAGGTGGTGTTTGGAGCACCATCTCCCTCGCTGGGGAGGCCACTGTGGAAGCAATGAGGCCCCCGATGGGGGTCACAGCTGGTGCAACGGTGCTCCAGCCAGAGCTCATCGTGGGTGCAGCTCTGGCCCAATCAGGGTCCACCGCAGGTGCTGCAGAGCCGCCGGCGGAAGTTGCCAGGGGTCTGGCCCCGCTGAGGGAGGACGTCACTGCTTCAGCCCCTCCTGCCAAGGTCGTCAGGGCTCCCCCCATCGATCGCTTCCTCAGCCTGGTGTTTCTGCGGGTTGGCCTTCTCATCGTGGGTGTAGCTGAGCCTCGGTCGGAGGTCACCGTGGGTGCAGTGGAGCCGGCCCAGTTGGGGGCCATCGTGGGTGTAGCTGAGCCTCTGCCAGAGGCCATTGTGGGTACAGCGGAGCCGGCCCAGTTGGGGGCCATTGTGGGTGTAGCTAGGCTCCCGCTGATCTACTGCTACGCTTAGGCTGTTGTCTGGTTTGCTTTGCCCTGGGTCAGTTGAACCTCCTAGAGTCTTCCCCGTTCTCCTGAGTGCAGCTGTATAGTATTATTTTCCTGTGGCCACAGTACACAGTGGTCTGGCTGCTGGTCGCTTCGGCATCAGCCATTTTGTGTACATCACTACCTTTTTGTAAGTCTTTATGTTTTGAACTGTTTCATGTCATTAAATGTGTGTTTGGTGAACCCCTAGTGTTTAAATCCTCACCCCTTCTTCTCCCCACCGTGCGCAATGGAAGGGCGCACGGGGGGTTTATGACAGATCAGTCTATTCAGTCTCTTCCTGTCGGCTGCCATGATGCTGTTGTCCCAGCAGACCACTCCAAATGTGATGGCTGATGCCACCACCGAATCGTAGGTCTTCAGGAGCACCCCTTGTACACCAAAAGACCTGAGCCTCCTCAGGAGAAAGAGCCTGCACTGTCCCTTCTTGTAGAGTGTGTTGGTATTGTGTGACCAGTCCAGTTTATTGTTCAAATGAACACCGAGGTACTTGTAGGATGTCACCATCTCAACAACTGTTCCCTGGATGTTTACTGGTGCTGTGAGAGGTTGTCCTCACCTGTGGCAGTCCACCACCAGTTCCTTCATTTTCCTTGCATTGATCTGGAGGCAGTTCCGATGGCACCAGTCCACGAAGTCCTGTATAAGTCCTCTGTACTCAGCTTCATCTCCGTCGGTGATGAGGCCGACGATCGCAGACTCATCAGAGAACTTCTGTAGATGGCAGTGTGTTGTGTGAAAAGTCCGCAGTATAAAGGGTGAACAGGAAGGGAGCCAGAACTGTTCCCTGGGGGGCAAGCATACTGCAGATGATTGTGTCGGACACACAATCCTGGGTTCTCACAAACTGTGTTTGTGAGGTAGTCCAGGATCCACGATGACAGGTGCTGGTCCACCCCTGTGCACAGCAGCTTGTCCTTCAGGATCACCGGTTGGATGGTGTTGAAAGCACTGGAAAAGTCAAAGAACATGATCCTCACCATGTTTCCAGGCTTCTCCAGGTGGGACAGGGAACGATGTAGGAGGAAGATCACTGCATCCTCCACCCTGATGCCATGCTGGTAGGCAAACTGGAGTGGATCCATCGCTGGTCCTACCAGGGGGCGGAGGTGGACAAGGAGCAGTCTCTCTAGGGTCTTCATCAGGTGAGAAGTGAGGGCCACTGGTCTGTAGCTGTTCAAGTCTCTGGGGTGGGAAGTCTTTGGTACAGGTACCACACAAGATGTTTTCCACAGCTGTGGTACCCTCCTCAGCTTCAGGCTCAGGTTGAAGATGTGCTCTGCAATCCCACACAGCTGGGCTTCACAGGACTTGAGGAGCTTCACGCTGCTGCAATTCGGACCCCAGGCCTTCCTCGCCTTGATCTTCCTCAGCTCCGCCCTCACCTGGGTCTTAGTGAGGGTCAGGTTGGGGCTGGGGGGCTGTGTGCTGGGAGTGGGGGGGTGTTGGTGGAGGGGGATGGACAGCAGGACTAGATGATGGTAGAGGCAGCAGTGGTTGGTGTGCAGGCGGAGGGGAGGGCGGTTGGTCAAACCTGTTTAAAAACAGGTTCAGGTTCTTCACCCACTCCCCCCCCCCCACACCCGTGGCCTGGGAGGAGGTATTCTGGAGCCCAGAGATAGTTTTGAGGCTTCTCCAGACCCTGCCAATGTCGCTCTGTTGCAGCTTGTCCTCCATCTTCTTCCTGAAGCTGTCCTTGCTTTCTCTGATCTTCCTCCTTAGCTCCCTTTGTATGAACTTCAGCTTCTCTCTGTTCCCTGACCTGAAGATCCTTTTCTTTTCTCTCAGTATGGACTTTATCTCGGGGTTGATCCAGGGTTTGTTGTTTGAACAACACCGTATGGTCTTGGTGGGTACAGTGTTGTCCACACAGAAGTTGACGTAGTCCGTGATGGTGTGAGTGAGGCTGTCGATATCCTCACCATTTGGACCGCAGAGCTGCTCCCAGCCAGTGATTTCAAAACAGTCCTTTAGAACGTCCATTGTCTCCTCAGACCATACCTTCACTGTGCGCGTAATCGGAGGTTGTCTGTGTACTAGGGGTTTGTACACAGGCAGGAGGTAAATCAAGTTGTGATCCGATCTCCCGAGTGGGGGGAATGGCAATGAGGTGTACGCCTCCTTAGTATTTGCATAGAATAAGTACAGTGTTTTATTGTCTCTGGTGTGGCACTTGACATATTGGGTGAACGTGGGCAGAATGGAGGACAGTGAAATATGGTTAAAATCACCCAAGATGAGGAGTAGAGCATCTGGGTGTTCTGTCAGAAGCCTGCAAGTGACTGAGTGGATGATGTCATGTGCTACCCCAGCGGTCACAGATGGATTAGCATAAATAACAATGCAGATCACGTGTGAGTATTCCCTAGGGAGGTATACAGGCCGCATGCTAACAGCTAGCAACTCAATGTCTTTGCTGCAGTGTTGCTCTTTAACCACTTGCGCTCCGTTGTTCCGCGGGCGGGCAAGTCTCTGCGTCCTATGACGCACGATAAGGATATTGATGGTGATGGTGTAGGTGGTGTGCCCTCCAAGCGCCACTGAAAAAAAAATCTGCAAACACAGCCGCGAACAGATTAGTTCATCTGATTGACCTCTCATTCGACTAATAAGAGCCTTGAATTGGGTTTCTGAAACCTTGAGGAGCCAATGAATGAAAATCTAGTTAGGAGGACCCGCCTACTGTGAACGCAGGAGCCAATTGAAGCACAGAAATTCTGGCTGGGTGAAGTGATATTTACTGCTGCAGAAGGACTCTGTACGAATCTGCTACAGACCCAGGCTCACCCAGCAGCATGGAAAACACCCACAAGTGGGACCTGCACTCATTCCAGCAGAATAGACGGAGGCCAACGACAAAAGTCGTAAATCATTCGCCAAAACGGCAATAATGGAATTATGTTGATCGGGATCCACGAGCGGAGCAGCGTCGCGTTCGTCTGACGCGTGGGAAGAGCTGTTCGCCACGACTCTGCTGCTTTGAAGAGGTAAGGTGTTATAAGCTAAATTATTATTTATCCCTGAAAACTGTAATCCAAAAATGACTTTTGACCGATCGATAAATTACAACTGTACTGCGCACGAAGTGCGTGCGCCGCGATAAACGGTTCATTTGCCGTGTTCGGACCGTGAACGCCCTTCCCCCCCCCGCTGCAGAAGAGGAGCGGGGGGGGGGGGCACGGTCCGAACGCTCCCCGGTCCGCGGGAGGAAGCATATCAGTCTATTCCATCATGTAGCGATGGCCCTCTTCTGTAGCGAGGAGGGGGGGCATTCACGATCCGTTCACGGTTCCCCTCCCCACACACACACACAGTAGCGAGGGGGGGGGGGAGCCGCTGTGAAAACATGCAAGGAAAAAAAAAAAAAAGAAAAAAGAGTGTATTCCGTCATGTAGCAAGGGCCGAATTTGGTCCTCGGTAGCGGGGGGGGGGAACGACCCCCCGCCCACACACACACACACACAGACACAGCCCTGAGTGTGACCTTTCATTAGAGCCTAAAATGAAGATTCTACATTGAATTATTCAAAAGTTACAGACGTTTTTCCAAACTGTGCCATTTGGCACAATTTGGCACAGTTCCATAACGCCTGGGAACTACCTGAGAACAAAGCTGTGTAAAATATTCATTTTTTGTGGTATTGTTACCAAATTTGGATCTCAGCTGGATAACACTTGGTTCTACATTTCTGTTGCATTTTCCAGCCGGATCGGACAGCTGTGTGTTATTTACAAGCATTTGTATCCAAAAAAACACTGTGTCCAAATTTTTTTTCTTCAAGTTCAGTATGTTTAGATGACTGTAACTCAGTGGCCGGAGCACGTAGAGAGATTATGTTTTTTTTGCCAAAAAATTCAAAGTGTTTTCTTTTAAATGAGACCAACCCCATGAAGATGCTGCAAAGGGTTGAATAACAGCTTTCGATTTACTTTGGGCACGTTTTTTTTGGCATTTTTAGGAAAATTGCCCGGAGTGCAAGTGGTTAACCATGATGTGCCCAGGTTTACACCATCTGTTATTCACATACATTATCACTCCTCCGCTCCTTGCCTTCCCACTGTCTGGTGTCCGGTCTGCCCTCCAGTTCGATGTTAGCATCTGTTACTAGTTCTCTTAGCCATGTCTCAGTAAACAACATCATGCTAATCTCTCTGAAGGCGCTCTAGTAGCGAGACATGGCCGCTAGCTCATCTGTCTTATTGAGTAGCGATCATACATTCCCCATGATAACGGATGGAATTACGGGTCTGTACCTTATGTTCCTCGCTCGCCATCTCACTCCAGCCCGACATCCACGCCGTTTCCGCGTGATTTCTCCCAGTATGTCAAGTTTTTGCGTTAGCACCGTGGGGCAGTTAAGTGTTAACAGCTGGTCCCTGTTGTACCGTCTCCTGCTATAAACAATGGCTCCATCCACTGGCTAGGGAGACATTTGGGGTGATCTACATGTCTGTGTGATTAGGTGTCACCGGGTCAGAAAGTTTGACCAAAGAAGACAGATAGTAAAAAAGAAATAGGAAGAAAAACTCAAATTGAGCCACTGTTGCAAAAAGGCAGCCAACTAGTGAGTTGCTGGAAGAAATTGATGATTTCTTGATTTAAAGTTATGTATGTGTATGATTACATTATATCACGGGGGTCCAATTATTTGCCATGGAGGGCCAAGACCCTGCAGGTCTCTTCTCTACCCTCTATCTACCCAGTCTCTTCAGCAGGTGTTTTCACTGATCAATAATGAAGGAATTCAGTGAAATCTGTTGTTGAAGACACTGGTTGGAGGTAAAGCCCACAGGACCTTGGCCCTGTATGGCACATGATTGGACACCCCTGCATTACATGCTCAACTATTCACAACCACTCTTCAGCAATTTAGCTTGAAGAAAGGGGGATTCAATGATCTGAGGTGCAATGTTACAACAAGGCTGAAAAACTTTGTCAGGAGCATGTTGAAGGTAGAATATGCAATATCAAATATTCCAGAAATACTTAAAAATGTAATTAGAGTGTAAAGAATCATTCCTTTTGATGTCATGGTTAAATATGATAATTTATGATAGTGCAGAGCTATGAATTCATTTATGATGTTTGCCAGGCTGAAAGTGATAAATATTGCTGTACACCAGCAGGGTGAGTATTAAGCCAGTTTTCCTCTCAGAGTCGAAAATCCTGTGTTTTAACTTAATTGAAATTTCTAGAGTAGGGCAGAATATGTAATGATAACAGTTAATTACTGGTTCACTTGGAGTAGACCAGTCCTTCTCAATTAGTGGGGCGCGATGCGATGCCGGGGGGGGGGGGGGGGGGGGGGGCGTGTGACCCCGGGGAACAGGCTTTGCTTTTGCCGTGTAAAGTGTAATTGCACATCCACGGCAGCAGGTGGTGCAGTGGCGCTCTCATTGTCAAAGTCTGTGCGGGAGTTTAAAACTTTTTAAATTGCTGTCAACAAACCCCTCGAGAGACACCATGGAGAAATATTTAACAGTAACGAAAAGAAAGGCGGAGAGAGACACAGGTAAAGAGACAAGTGAAAGTCACCCAAAAGCTAAGACGAGGAAATATGACGAAGCTTATCTAGTGCTTGGCTTCACTCTGACTACGGTGGGAGACGAGGAAAGACCAGTGTGTTCACTGTGTCTGAAAGTGTTGGCAGCGGACAGCATGAAGCCAAATAAATTAAGACGTCACCTACAGACATTACATCCTCAACACGTTGATAAGCCGCTTGATTTTTTTCAGTGAAAACGTGCGGAGTATGGCCAACAATCATCCCGCTTTGTGAACGCTACATCAGTAAACCAGCGAGCACTTTCAGCATCATTTAAAGTGGCGCACCAAATTGCGCAGTGCAAAAAACCCCACACAATTGCACAGGAGTTGATACTGCCTTTTTCTACCTTTTTCTTCAGACTAAAATGTTAAATATATTGGTACTCCTGTGTTAATGTTCCAGATCAATTTACATTTAATATTATTTATTGATTGAATTATTTTTCTCAGCATCAAATGGTTCAGTTGGTCAAAAATGTTTCTAGTTTAAATAAGGATTGACATATTTTTTATTTCAGGCACTTTGATGCACTTTAAGTTTTTTTTTTCTGTTTTAGACTATAACAGGGTTTCTGTGTGGCAAAATAAAGTTAATATTTGTTGAAAGTTGATTTATATTGCTTTTTTCTTTTGTTAATGTTAAAAAGGATACAATTTTAGGTATACTTATACAATTTTTATAGATAATGATCTTATTTATAGTCACTGCGGCGAGTTGGGGGGGCACGAAATATTTTCTCTTTCCTAGGGGGGGCTTTGCAAAAAATAATTGAGAAGCACTGGAGTAGACAAACTTGAAGTCATCATGGGTCATCAGTAAAAAAACATTCATCAAATTCGCTTCAGCCCAGTGGATGAAACTTCATTACTGCCATCTGGTGTTGCCAGTAATCACTGGCAATTTCTACATAGTTCATCTTTAAAGTGTGACATGTGCTGAATAAAGTGGGAAGTTCTTGTATTAGTCACATAGAAATCTGTGACCAATCACAATCTTTCAGCATTTTTACTTCACCTGCATGCTAATTAATTCAAACATTGAAATGACCAATTTCGGGAGCTCTGCACTCCTCTCACAAAAATCTTGAAAAATTTATTCTTATTTTTTGACCACATGCAGACAATGTGCAAAATCACTATATGCAGTCACACATTCGGATGGGACACAGATTTTTTGTTAACTCTAGTAAGGAAAACAACTTGTTTACATCTGACTAATAAGAGAGAAGATGTTCTCGCAGGATTGGAAGTGACACATTATACAAAATAGCAAACTCCTCAGCTAATTCTGACCAAAGCAAACAAACTTAGTTGTAACTTAAAAAAATTGTAATATACTGAATATATATACTGAATAATTTTATTGCAGAATATTTGCTCTTATTTGAGTACATTTATGAAAAAAATCCTAAATTACTTTTAATTTCACTGATTTGAGATTCTGAAGCTAGTACGTTAACATATTACACCATTTTAAAAAACACACACAATGTCCTCTACTTTCTCTGATAATTCAAATGTCCTATTCAACAGTAACACTGACTGTGCCACTCACTCCCTCTGTAAACATGAAATGACACCTTAAATCTCTTTCTCATCCTGTTCTCCCCTCAGACTTCCTCAAGAAGGGCTCATTGTTCTTAAGTGATTGGACTTTAAAGGAGCACAATCTGTATACAACACTGTTTATTTGCGTCTGACACTGAAATAGAAAGGAAGAAGGAGATGGGACGTTTTTGAGGAGGCCCATCTCCAAATCTAGAACCAATTTCTATGCAAATGCTATGACCCGACTTAGAAGAAGCTGCAATTGTTTGATGGGATAGGCAAGGGTTGACTTAAGGTGTTGCAATGCTCAGGAGCCAAGCAGGCTGAGACATAAAGCACAGCATGTGCTCATATTTCTCGGACTGACAAAGTCTGGGCATGATGCATTTTAGTGCGATGGCATGTGACTGGAGGGCAATACTTTACTCATCCGTGACAAACAGCTCCAGGGAAGAATCACACCTCATGGGCAGAAGAGGCCAGCAAACTAATCGTGAGACTGTGAGGAAATGTTCCTCTTAGCCAATGGGGCAGAAACCTGGGTGCTCATATTTCTCAGCCACTAAATCAAAACCCCAAAGCATCACTCAGGTAACAAATATCACCATCTGCCTGTTCCTGTGTTTCTCAACGGCAACCATGGCCTGCACCTTTCATCAAGCACTACAGGGGACGGAGCACAAAAACCATGTGTCCCTTTCCTGTTAACGGTTGTTTGCTGTGATGGCTAGCTGTTGTTGTTGTTGTTGTTGTTGTCCATAAACAGCATAGAGCAGCTGAAAGAGTGCAAACCCAGTGGTGCTACATTTCTAGGCACCAAGGAACCATGAAAGTGGAAGAGAGAGCAACTCCAGGATTTTCAAAAGAATACAGCAGGGAAAATAAGTATTGAACACGTCAACATTTTTCTCATTAAACATATTTCTGATGGAGCCACTGACCTGATATTTTCACCATATATCAGTAACAACCCAAGTAATCCATACATACAAAGAAATTAAGGCAAATATGTTCACAAAACAAGTTATATAAAGTGGAATGACACAGGGAATAAGTGTTGAACACACGAAGAAAAAGATGTGCAAAAAAGCATAGAAAGTCAAGAAGCCAGCTGAAATCCATCAGAATTTAAGAAGTCATCTTACCCCCCAACAGTGCAAATTAATTTCAGCTGGTTAAGTCCTGACTGATAGCCTTTAAAAAGGTCTGTGACTATCAGATTGTCACTCCACAAAGAACTCATGATGGGTAGAAGCAAGGAGCTTTCTCTAGACCCTTGCAACCTTATTGTTGCAAAACATAATGATGGCATTGGTTACAGGCACCTTTCTAAATTGCTGAATGGTCCAGTGAGCACTGTTAGAGCCATCATTCTGAAGTGGAAAGAACATCATTCTATCATAAACTGGTCACGGTCAGGAGCTCCTCACAAGATTTCTTACAGAGGAGTTAAAAGAATTATCAGAAGAGTTATCCAAGAGCCAAAGCCCATTCATGAAGACCTCCAGAAATACCTGGAGTTAGCAGGTACTGCTGTTTCAAAGAAAATATAAATAAATAATGCACTCAACCAACATAGGCTCTATGCCCACTCACCTCGCAAGACTCCATTGCTGAAGAAAAAGCATGCTGAAGCTTGTTTAAAGTTTGCTGCACGTTTGGGAAAGCCAGTAAAATACTGGGAGACTATAGTCTGGTCAGATGAGACCAAAACTGAACTTTATGGATGTCACAGCACACAGCATATTTGGAGGAGAAATGGCACTGCACATCAGCCCAAAAACACCATACCAACAGTGAAGTTTGGAGGTGGGAACATCATGGTGTCGGGGTGTTTTTCAGCACATGGTACAGGCAAACTTCATATAATTGAAGGAAATATGAATGGACAAATGTACAGACACATCCTTGATAAGAACCTGCTGCTATCTGTCAAGATGCTGAAGATGAAATGAGGGTGGACATTTCAGCAAGACAATAATCCCAAACACACAGCCAAGGAAAATCTCAAATGGCTCCAGAGAAGGAAAGTAAAGCTGCTAGAATGGCCCAGTCAGTCACCTGACCTGAATCCAATTGAAAATCTATGGAACGAACTGAAGATCAGAGTTCATAGAAGACACCCACAGAACCTTCAAGATTTGAAGACAGTTTATGTGGAAGAATGGGCTAAAATCACTCCTGAGCAATGCCTGCACCTAGTTTCTCCTTACAGGAGGTGTCTGGACACTGTTATTACTAACAAAGGCTTTTCTACTAAATATTAAATGAATTTCACCAAGTGTGTTCAATACTTATTCCCTGTGTCATTCCACTTTATTAAATACAACTTGTTTTGTGAACACAGTTGCCTTGATTTATTTGTATGTATGGATTACTCGGGTTGTTACTGATATCTGGTGAAAATCTCAGGTCAATGGCTGCATCAGAAATATGTTTAATGAGAAAAATGTTGACATGTTCAATACTTATTTCCCCTGCTGTATATAAATAAATGGTGACAGATTTGTTCAGAGATTTGCTGCCTCACATTCACATTCATTTGCTATCCTTTGCACGTACACTGATAGATGGAACTTTGCGTGACAAGAGGAGTGCGATGACCCCTATTTCACATATGTGTTCACTGGAGGGAGTGTAAGCAATCTAGCCTTCAGCACTGACAATCCCTGCTTTGGTTGTGTGCGATCCTGACTTAAGCACAGACTACCTGTGTCGTCTGTAGGGAAGGAAACATCAAACTTTCGATAATGTATTCCATATCATTATGCAAACACACACCAAAGAAAAGTTTTGTACTCTTGCCATCGAGCCGATGAGCAGGGCCAGCTCTTCCAGTTAATTATGTGCTCAGATGGTCTCGCTGACACATGGTGCTGTAGATCAGTGGTACTCAAAGTCCCGCTCAAGGGACACTTGCAGTCCATGAAAGACTTCAGAGAGGTCCTTGAACATTCTCCAGCATTAAACAAGCCTGTCTTCAGCTGCTGAACTGCGTCCACGTTTATGAAGATGACGGAATGTGTAATTCATCTCTAATAACTTCATCCACGCTTCCAGTACTTTGACTACCATTCTTGAAGTAGTTCCTAAAGAGGGTCAGCCTTTAAGTAATAACCTGATGCATCATTATTTGAACACATTTCTATTTTTTTCCCCCTCAAGTTTTCTCATAGATAAAATTTCAAGAAAGCAAGAAATGCTGAAAGTTGGTGGATGAAGCAGTTTGTATGTGAGAAGAAGGATGGATTAGTGAGGATGTGCAACAACAAGAAAGTGTTTGGTGGGAGGTCTTGAGATGCTAAGTGCTTTATCTGAAGAAAAAAACAAAACCCAAAACGTTCACTTCCTAGACTTCCATAAGTGTCATTTATGCTTTCAACAGAAGTGGTTATGATGTTATACTACCATTTTAGATCATGATGGGATTTTAAATGTGGGAAAAACTCCACCACCACTTCTCTGCATTTGCTGCATTTTACAACATTAAACTATTAGCAGTAAACAATTTACAGCAACATTACCTCTCCTCTCTGCAGCCATCTTCAGCAACTGAAACCCTGTTCCTTATATGTACATTCCTCTTTCTGTTTTAACTAATTTCTGACATTTGTTGTAATGACCACATGAAAACATGCACCTTCTATGAGTATATCACAATCCACTAGCAGCTAGCTTTAGCAGACTAGCTTTTTAAAGGACAAATTCAACTTCTGCATTTGACAAAAAACAATGAAATCAGTTTCAATTTCTGTTCACACACAGTCAATACTCTATATTATTTTCTCTACTAAAATAAAGTCTGTGCTTTTTAGTTTCTTTGTTATGCAAAATGCAGCTGAGTAAAATTTTACTGGATGCTTAGCTAACTTTCATTAATTGAGGACTGTCTTATGAATAGTGTGATGTATATAGTTTATTGTGAAGTGTGAGATGGTGACGTGTACCTCCGGTGGCGTCACTGCTCTGCCCTATATAAGGCCGGGGTTGGCCAGCTTACGGTCTCTTTCTTGCCTGTGCCTTGGCCGGGGCCCTGTCTCTTGCCGCCATATCCAGTGAGTTCAATAAAGTTGTGTTCCACAAGTCACCTCACCTCATCTGTGAACTAGGGTAATTTCAGACATAACACTGGCAACATTGGATTAAACCATGGAGGCGTGCGTAGCTCCAATTCGGCCTTTTCTCGAGTGTCCTGTCCTAGGTGGTTTGAAGCCTTTGAAACTTATGTTGCCACGCTGGGACTTGGTGAGCTCGATAAACTAAGAGCCCAAGTGCTTCTGGTTCACAATTTGGGTATAGAGGGCCAGCGGGTCCTGTGAATGCTCGGTCCCTCTGACACTTATGAGGAGGTAGCGGAACTGCTAGCTAGCCGTTTCCACGCCCCGGATAACATGACGGTCCGGAGGATCTATTTTCGGCAGTGGCATCAGCAGGTAGGTGAACCTGTTCGGCAGTTTGTCACCGAATTGAAACAGCTATCTATCAAGTGTAGTTTTGGAGCACGAGAAGAAGAAATGATTTGTGACAAGCTGGCAGAACAGACATGCAGTGCTACATTGCGGGCTAAGCTACTTACGGCACCTAGTGACCTTACATTAGCCGGAGCCGTTAAGCTAGCTCTCCAAATGGAAGCCACGGACAAGCTAGCTCTGGAGCTAACTGGGTGCCAGTCACAGCAGCCGCTACAGCCTCTTGTCATAGCAAATGCTGCAGTCACGAATAGCGAAGATACACTACCGTTCAAAAGTTTGGGGTCACCCAGACAATTATTTTGTGTTTTCCATGAAAAGTCACACTTATTTACCACCATGAGTTGTAAAATGAATAGAAAATATAGTCAAGACATTGACAAGGTTAGAAATAATGATTTGTATTTGAAATAATAATTTTTTCCTTCAAACTTTGCTTTCGTCAAAGAATCCTCCATTTGCAGCAATTACAGCATTGCAGACCTAACATGATTGCACAAGGGTTTTCTAATCATCCATTAGCCTTCTGACGTAATGAGCAAACACATTGTACCATTAGAACGCTGGAGTGATAGTTGCTGGAAATGGGCCTCTATACACCTATGTAGATATTGCACCAAAAACCAGACATTTGCAGCTATAATAGTCATTTACCACATTAGCAATGTATAGAGTGTATTTCTGATTAGTTTAAAGTTATCTTCATTGAAAAAAAGTGCTTTCCTTTCAAAAATAAGGAAATTTCTAAGTGACCCCAAACTTTTGAACGGTAGTGTAGTTTGGACAACAAAGAGACGGAAGCCAATGATACTAGCACACCTCCGGTGGCATCACAGCCCTGCCCTATATAAGGCCGGAGTCGGCCAGCTTACGGTCTCTGTCTCACCTTTGCCTTTGCCGGGGCCCTGTCTGTGGCTGCCATATCCAGTGAGTTCAGTAAAGCTGTGTGCCACAAGTCACCTTGCCTCATCTGTGAACCAGGGTAATTTCAGACATTACAAATAGCTCTATTTTAGAACAGCTCTTTCAATAAAATTGTTGATACACGGGTGTTCTAACTAGGGATGCTGCCCCGGTTTATCAAGAGGGCTTACCAGGGAAGGAGCCCAGGGGCCCCGGCTTGTTTGGGGGCCCCGAAAGGAACACTTTTTTCTTTTTGCTAATTCTGCCATGTCCAACGTTTATTGGAGGGTTTGTTTTGGCGTATCAACTTTTTATTTGTTGAGGTCTACGTGTGTCCCGCCTGCTCAGTTTAATTGGTTAAGAGTTGACATTTGACCTGATTAAGGTTGGATGTGGGCTGGTAGTGAATCTGTGGACAAATGAATGAATGAATGTACGATAGCGGTGTCCAAAAGAGAAAAAAAGAAAAAAGAAAAACAGCAACGTGAGAAGGAGGTTTTAAAAAAGACTCCTAAATTGACTGGATTTTTTTAAAGTTGTGATACAGATAGACAGTGTCAGCTTTACAGTCACAACAAGATGTTTGTCAAACTGTTAACATTACAAATGCTAACATGGGACGTACTGGTGGAGTCACTGCCTGAAGATCCGTCAGTCACAGCGGGCAGAAGCTCCAGGTCATCCAAGTTGTAAAACTCGAATACTGGGCCAGAAAAGAACCGACAACCTGCCAGAATAAGGACGCTGATATCAGAGCATTTGAACGTTTCTACAAACAGAAACATTTTTTTTTTCTCCAAGTGCCATTTCAATTGCAAACTTCCAAATGGTGAGTATGTTTCAAGACAATGGCTATTTTCTCTTTCTATGTCTGCTTTTATTGTTTTGCCTGCCTCATATACAGTGATTTTTTTCCACTAAGTTGGACTCACACTATAGTGTTTGGACTGACTTTTACAGACATTTTGAAAAATCAGAGAAATTAGTTGAAATGTCATGAAATTACATTCGTGAGCAGTTTTTTTTTTTTTTTTAAATCCAACCCACACCATCTTTTACAAACTTTAAAGGAGATTTTTAACTCCACAGCCTTGCTTGGCCTTGGATGAGAGCTGTCTGCTACAATTCAGAGATAATGCCAGTCTTTCGCTTTGTCCAGTAGTTGTAAAATTTCCTTCAGTTATATTATCGTTCATCTTGGCCAGAGTTCTATTAAATCTGCTCTGGTGGATGCAAAATTATAGATTTAATTCTTAACAACTGTCAGGATATTTTCATTTTGAATCCTTTGTTTAAAAGAATGACAGTGAATGAGGTTAACATTGTAAAAACTGTCATCATTAGAAAATGAATATCGGGTTTGTGCGCACATAACCTGCTCTTCTCCTGGGTCATGGAGAAGAGCAGCTGTTTTCCCAGTAGGGCAGACTGGTCAATGTTTTTTTTTTTCCATCTGTGTAGTGAAAAACCCTGTTCTGGCTTCAAATAGTTAATATTTAACCCTTTAACAGAAAATACCGGCTGTGTGTTTTTTCATTGTCATAATTAAAGTTGTGGGTTGATACAAGATATTTGTTGGTTGTTAGTCCTGATGGCACTATATTTTTTTTTGCTGTTCAAGCTAAACCTAGAACTTTGTGGTCATTCACTTTATTTAGTAATTGGCAGTGGCTATGGATACAGAAGCTGTATCCCTATACAAAATGTCTATTGGTACGGAAGAGTTGACAATCCGACTAAATCTTTTCAGATCAGTTCCAAGCCAGCTGCTGCTGTAGCTTAGGTAGATAGTGCCTCTGATCAGAAGGTTACTGGTTTGTGTCCTGCTATCGGCACCTTGTCCAAACCATTTTACTTCATATGAGATTAAATTCAGACCTAAAATTAAGAGGTTAGCCTTAGGATTTGGGAGTGGGTAAGGTTAACAAAGTAGTAACTAGATACTGATTAAAATTGTGAAACAAATAAATGCCCCAGATTTCCATACCTGTAAACTGCTGCTTTTAAGATACACATTAATAGAATGAATGTACTGGCCAATCAGATTTGAGCCGTATCTGTAACAAGAATTCTATAGGTACAGTTCCGTAGCCATAGCCACTGCCTTAGTAATTTAGGACCTTGAAGGACAAGCTGATCCATCAGTGACCATGTTTACATGGTCACAAGTAAACCGATTACTGGAGTAAACCAATAAAGGTAATAAACAGCTTATGGTGTTTACACGCACTGAGTAAACAGTTTACTGGGCAAATAAACTAGGTGTGTTAATCTGTTTTCTCATAAACCTTAAATAAGCCTTTGACCCTGTTTACATGGTCATGAGTAAACCGATTAAGATAAGATAAGATAAGATAAGCCTTTATTAGTCCCACAACGGGGAAATTCCAGGATTGCAACAGCACAGGGATAGCAACACTCAGAGCAACAATCAGAAGGCAAGAAAAAAAACAAGCAAGCAAGAGCAGCTAATAAACATATGTACGTATTACTATAAAATATATATATATACACACACACACAGACACACAGTGCAGAGCATTGTAGCTGGATGGAATAAATATATGAATATGTGAACACACAGTGCAGAGCATTGTAGCTAGATGGAATAAATATGTAAATATATAAACACCCACAGTACGGAGCATTGCAGCTAGGTGGAATAAATATGCAAGTATATAAACACACACAGTGCGGAGCAATGTAGCTAGATGGAATAATATGTAGATATATAAATATATAAACACCCACAGTACGGAGCATTGTAGCTAGATGGAATAAATATGCAAATATATAAACACACACAGTGCAGAGCATTGTTGCTAGATGGAATGAAACAGCATAACCGTCTACTTAGTTATCCTACATGGTATGATTATGTGCCCATACATATTCTCACCCTCCATAGCGACCGGTATGTTCCTAGTTGTATGCCGGAGAGGACCATTGTGTAAGTCTATTGCATCTTTTGCATTCAAAAAACTATTAGTTTGTTACGTCTTTTTGCTATCTCTGCGAGCAGCCCTGCTTAGGTTGTACAGTCTGACAGCCGTTGGTAGGAAGGACCTACGAAACCTCTCGGTTGTGCACCTGGGATGATGTAGTCTGCTGCTAAATGAGCTCCTCAGTGCATTCAGTATGTCCTGCATAGGGTGGAACTCGGACTCCAGCAGAGATGACAGTTTAGCCACCGTCCTTCTCTCTCCTATCTCCTCCATCGGATCAAGGCGCTGCCCCAGGACAGAGCTAGCTTTCTTAATCAGTTTGTTCAGTCTCTTCCTATCTGCTGCAGTAATGCCACTGCCCCAGCAGACCACTCCAAAAGTGATGGCTGATGCCACCACCGTGTCATAGAATGACTTCAGCAGCGCCCCTTGTACACCAAAAGACCTGAGTCTCCTCAGCAGGAACAGCCTGCGCTGTCCCTTCTTGTAGAGTGCATCAGTATTGTGTGACCAGTCTAGTTTATTGTTCAGATGAATACCCAGGTACTTATAGGATGTCACCATCTCGATGTCTGTTCCCTGTATATTTACTGGTACTGTGAGGGGCTGCCCATGCCTGCGGCAGTCCACCACCAGCTCCTTAGTTTTCCTCGCGTTGATCTGGAGGCAGTTCCGATGGCACCAGTCCACGAAGTCCTGGATAAGCCCTCTGTACTCAGCTTCATCTCCATTGGAGATGAGGCCAACGATCGCAGAGTCATCAGAGAACTTCTGTAGATGGCAGTGTGTTGTGTTGTGTGAGAAGTCCGCAGTATAAAGAGTGAACAGGAAGGGAGCCAGCACCGTTCCCTGGGGGGCCCCCGTGCTACTGATGATCGTGTCGGACACACAGTCCCGGGTTCTCACAAACTGAGGCCGGTTCGTGAGGTAGTCCAGGATCCATGATGACAGGTGCTGGTCCACCCCTGCGCGCAGCAGCTTGTCCTTCAGGATCATCGGTTGGATGGTGTTGAAAGCACTGGAGAAGTCAAAGAACATGATCCTCACCATATTCCCGGGCTTCTCCAGGTGGGACAGAGAACGGTGAAGGAGGAAGATCACCGCATCCTCCACCCCAATGCCATGCTGGTAGGCGAACTGGAGTGGATCCATCGCTGGTTCCACCAGGGGGCGGAGGTGAGCAAGGAGCAGTCTCTCCAGGGTCTTCATCAAGTGGGACGTCAAGGCCACCGGTCTGTAGCTGTTCAGGTCTTTGGGGTGGGAAGTTTTTGGTACAGGTACCACACAAGATGTTTTCCACAGCTGTGGTACCCTCCCCAGTTTCAGGCTCATGTTGAAGATATACGTCACAATCCCACACAGCTGGTCTGCACAGGACTTGAGGAGCTTTGCGCTGATGCCGTCCGGTCCCGGCGCCTTCCTCGCCTTGATCTTCCTCAGCTCCGTCCTCACCTGGGTCCTGGTCAGGGTCAGGATGGGGGGCTGTGTGTTGGGAGTGGGGGGGTGTTGGTAGAGTGGGGAGTGGGCAGCAGGACTTGATTTCTTTAGAGGCAGCAGTGGTTGTTGTGCAGTCAGGGGGGAGGGCGGTTGGTCAAATCTATTGAAAAACAGATTCAGGTTGTTCGCCCACTCCCTGCCCCCTGTGGCCTGGGGGGAGGTATTCTGGAGCCCCGAGATGGTTTTGAGGTTTCTCCAGACCCCGCTGATGTCGCTCTGTTGCAGCTTGTCCTCCATCTTCTTCCTGAAGCTGTCCTTGCCTTCTCTGATCTTTCTCCTCAGCTCCCTCTGTACGGACTTCAGCATCTCCCTGTTCCCCGACCTGAAGATCCTCTTCTTCTCTCTCAGAAGTGTTTTTATCTCAGGGTTGATCCAGGGTTTGTTGTTTGAGTGACGCCGTATGGTCTTGGTGGGAACGGATTTGTCCACACAGAAGCTGAGGTAGCCCGTGAAGGTGTGAATGAGGCCATCGATGTCCTCACCATGTGGATCGCAGAGCTGCTTCCAGGCGGTGGCTTCAAAACAGCCCTTTAGGGTGTCCATTGTCTCCTCAGACCATAACTCCACAGTGTGCATGGCCGGAGGTTGTCTGTGCACTAGGGGTTTGTACACCGGCCGGAGATGAACCAAGTTGTGATCCGATCTCCCGAGTGGGGGTAGTTGTGATGAGGTGTACGCCTCCTTAGTGTTTGCGTAGAATAAATCCAGTGTTTTATTGTCTCTAGTGTGGCATGTGACATACTGGGTGAACGTGGGTAGAGTGGGAGACAGTGAAACATGGTTGAAATCGCCTGAGATGAGGAGAAGAGCATCTGGGTGTTCTGTCTGCAGCCTGCTGGTTACTGAATGGATGATGTCACGTGCTGTCCCAGCGTTCGCCGTCGGATTTGCATAAACAACAATGCAGATCACGTGTGAGTGTTCTCTCGGGAGATATGTAGGCCTCATGCTAACAGCTAGCAACTCAATGTCTTTGCTGCAGTGTCGTTGTTTAACAGTGATATGTCCCGGTCTGCACCAGTTGTTGTTAACATACATGATCACTCCACCGCCCCTAGCCTTGCCACTGTCTGGTGTTCGGTCAGCTCGTATCATGTGAAAACCCTCCAGCTCAATGTTAGCATCTGCTGCTAGTTCAGTTAGCCACGTCTCAGTAAACAAAAGGAGAGAGCACTCCCGGTATGTGCTATCATAACGGGAGATAGCCGCTAGCTCATCTAACTTTCCCAGTATCGACCGTACATTTCCCATGACAACAGATGGAAGGGAGGGTCTGTACCTTATATTTTTTGTCCTCCGCCTTACTCCAGCCCGGCAGCCGCGGTGTTTTCGCCTCAGTTCACTCGGTATGTCGAGTTTTTCCAATGGGACCGGGTGGCGGTTGAATGCTAGCAGCTGTTCTCTGCTGTATCGTATCCTGCTATAGACAGTGGCTCCGTCCACCGGCTCAGGAGACATTTAGGACGATCTGTGTGTCCGTGATATAAGTGGGGTGAAAAAAAAAGACGGATCAAAAGAGAGAGGAAGGGAAAAAGACTCGGAATCAAGCCGCTGTTGCAAAAGGCAGCCGACTCGTGTGGCGCCGAGAGAAAAAAAAAAAAAAAAAAAAAAAAAAAAAAAAAAAAAAAAACGGATTACTGGAGTAAACCGATGAAGGTAATCGGATTACTCTGTTTACATGACAGTTTGAATTATCAGGTAACTCCAGAAAGCTGATTGTAATCGGTTTACTCATCCATCTTCTTCCGCTTAATCCTTTTCAGGTCGCGGGGGGCTGGAGCCTATCCCAGCATCTTTGGGCGAGAGGCAGGGTACACCCTGGACAGATTGCCAGTCCATCATAGGGCCAACACAGAGAGAAAGACAACCATCCACTCTCACAGTCATACCTAAGGACTCATGACCATGTAAACAGGGTCTATAACTGATAAAGATAATCGGATTACTCTGTTTACATGACAGTTTGAATAATCAGGTAACTCCAGAAAGCTGATTGTAATCGGTTTACTCGTGACCATGTAAACAGGGTCATTGTGATGTTTGGGCGAGCGTGCTCCCCCCTCCCCTCCTGTTACTGGTTTCCCGCTCTGGGAGATTGAGCACGCCTGCGTGATTATAGATAGATAGACAGATAGATAGATAGATAGATAGATAGATAGATAGATAGATAGATAGATAGATAGATGTACTTTATTGATCCCAAACTGGGAATTACAGTGTAACAGCAGCATGACAATAGACAACCAAATGACAGAAACACACGCTTCTCGCCCAGCAGCAGTGGCTGGATGGTGTTAAAGGCACTGGAGAAATCAAAAAAAGTGATTCTCACAGTATCTCCTCCGCCATCCAGGTGCAGATGGGCTCGTTGCAGCAGGTAGATGACAACATCTTCAACTCCTAAATGGGGCTGATATGCAAACTGCAGAGGGTCCAGCCGTGTCTTCACCTGCAGCCTCAGGTGGGCTAAGACCAGTCTCTCCAGGACCTTCATCACATGAGATGTGTGGGCAACTGGTCGATAGTCGTTCAGATCCGATGGAGATGACTTCTTGGGGACAGGAACCAGACAGGGTGTCTTCCACAGCACCGGTACTCTCTCCAGGCAGGCTCAGGTTGTACAGGTGTTTCAGTACCAGAGCTAGCTGGTTGGCACAGGTCCTCATAGTCCTGGTGGAGATGCCATTAGGGCCCATTGCCTTCCGCTGATGGAGTCTCTCCAGCTGTTTCTTAACCTGGTCTGTAGTCACCGTGAAGAGAGGGAGGGTCCTGGTGCCCCCCTGAGGAGGAGGAGGGAGGAGATGGAGAGAGGTTCTGCACAGGAGGGTGGGTGGGGAGGGATGTGTGGGGGTCCAGCTGTGTTGTTGGGGTGACAGACTGTGAGTTGAACCTATTAAAAAACAGATTCAGTTTGTCAGCTCTCTCAAGGCTCCCAGATGGCTGCCTGACTCTTCCCTTGCACCCAGTTATTTGTTTCATGCCCTCCCACACATCTTTAGCATTGTTTTGCCTGAGTTTGTCTTCCAGCTTCCTCCTATAATTGTCCTTGCACCTCCTCAGCATCTCTCTCAGCTCATGCTGCACTCCCCTCAGCTTCTCCTTGTCTCCAGCTCTAAAAGCTCTCTTCTTTTTGTTCAGAAGTGCTTTCAGGTCACTGGTGACCTATGGTCTGTTGTTGGAGAAGCAGTGTACAGTCTGAGCTGGCATGGTCATGTCTTCACAGAATCTAATGTATTCTGTGATGCAGTCAGTCATATTGTCTATGTCCACCCCATGTGGTTCACAGAGTACGCCCCAGTCTGTCGTCTGGAAGCAGTCCTGTAGTGCATCAGCAGCCTCTTGTGTCCACCTCCTCACAGTCTGTGTATAAGCAGGTTCCCTTTGCACAAGGGGAACATACTTGGGTGTTAACATGACCATGCAGTGATCTGATTTGCCAATGGGGGGTAGAGCTGTTGCACTATATGCATCTCTGACATTGGCATACAGAAAATCCAGTGTTTTGTTTTCTCTGGTGGGACAGTCAACAAGCTGGTGAAAGTTTGGTCATGTTTTTCCCACTGAGACATGGTTAAAATCAACCGTGATGGCCATAAATGCATCTGGATGCTTCTCCATTATCCACCTGTTGCATCTGTTGAGCCAGCATATTTAAGGCCCAGGGTGAGGAGAGCTTGTCGCTGGATCGTCTGGGTTTGCAGCCTCTAGTCTGATCAAGTTTGTCTCGTTGTCTTGTATTCCTGCACTTACTCCTTGTGTCTCCTGTTCCTCAGGTTGCTGCCACCCGCAGGTGTGTTTCAAGGAGCTGATCACGCTCGCCTAACCAGGAAGACCATCATGTCCACCCAGGCCCTGCCTTCCACCTATCCCCGGCACTTGTTGGAGTTCCCTGCCGGGCCCCACTGCTCAAACAGTAAGTGTGCTTTCCTGCATTATTCTCCCTTTGGAGAATCTGTCCCTCATCACCTCTGTCTGCTTTCTCCCGTAGGCTACGTGTGCTCCAGGGGACACCTGTCTTGGTTGAAATTTAAGTTGGCATTTTTGTGTTTCGTTTTCTTTAGTTTTGCACTTTATTTTCTGTTGAGTTTTTTCGATAAAATTGTGAAACTTTTATTGGAGTCAGAGTGCTCATTCTGGCAGCTCTGCATTTGAGTCTAACCCCGGTCTGAATCATGACAGAATGATCAAACCAGGATCAAGGCTCAGCGAGCGCTTTGCCAGGCGAACAATCAGCACTGGATCGTTTGGGTGCCACAGAGCTCCAGGTCGTGTTTCTTTTGGAGCAGTTGCTAACTATCACTCAGCAATTGGCGACAGTAACCGAGCACCTGTGCTGGCTTCCTGGTGCGGTGCCTCCCCCTGCACCTGCTGCCCTGGCAGCCATTTCCATCCGCAGGAAAATCTCTGTTCCCTCACCTGCCCCCTATGGAGGGGGAGGTGGGGGGTTGCAGGGGGTTGCAGGGGGTTCCTGCTTCACTGCCGTTTAAATTTTCAGCAGGTGGAGGGGGAATATAGGGATCATGCATCCAAGATAAACTTTATGACCTTGTTGCTGCGGGGCCGGGTGCTCAAGTGGGCTCAGTCTATCTTGAGCAGCCCGGATGGATCCCTTTATCCATTTGAGCAGTTTGTGTGAGAGTTCTCCGGGCTTTCGACCATACAGAGAGTGAGGGGAATATTGTTAGCCTGCTCATGGGGCTTTGGCAGGGGGATCGGTCTGTGGCCAATTTCTCTACCAAGTTCCGGGTCATTGCGGCAGACTCTGGCTGGAACGATGTTGCTTTACGCAGTGCATTCCTCTCAAGTCTAAGTTTGCATCTCCGCGATGAGGTGGCTATCCATGCATCTCCATCCTCCCTGGATGAGCTCATTGCGCAAGCCATGGCCCTTGACAACCAGTTTAGGGAGCGAGTGGGGGAGCGGAGGACAACCGCCCCTCCACTCGCCTCCTGACCAGCCGCCCTGCCCCTTGGTGCCACTGCGCCGGCCTCCTCCGAGCCAATGGCACTTGGCAGGTCCCATCTGTCTCAGGAGGAGCGGCAGCGTCGAGGACGCTGAAGGACAAGGAAGGGAAGGGGTGTGTTTCTATTGCGGGGTCCCAGGTCACGCTATTTCAAAATGTCCCGTGAGGTCAAAAGACCAGGCCTGTCAGTAACCGTGGAGGGTCTGACAGGAGGGTCCTCGCAAAATCCTCCCAACTGTTTTGAACTTTCCGCCCTTATTCAGTTACTGGGGGCCGAGTTCAAAACCTCCGCCCTGGTTGATTCAGGGGCGGAGCAAAATTTTATTCAACAGACCATAGTGTGGAAATTACAGCTACCTACCAAGAATGTTCCGACACCTTTACTGGTCTCAGCAATTTCGGGCAGCATCATCGTGGCGATTACTGAGCAGATTCAGCCCATTTTGGTCATTTTGTCCGGTAACCACCGCGAGGTTATTCAGTTTTATGTTCTGCCCCAGTCTAACACAACTGTGGTATCTGTGGCTCCATATTCACAACCTCATCATTAACTGGAGTCAGGACTCCATTTCATCATGGAGCCCTTTCTGTCTCTTGTCTTGTCTCCAGTTGGTCGCATGCTCGCCTTCCCTCTCGCTCTCCTCCCCTCTGGCTGAGCCGGTGGATCTCAGCTCCATGCCCGAGGTTTATCATGACTTAGAGGAGGTCTTTAACAAGTCTAGAGCCCTATCTTTACCACCTCACCGGGGCTACGACTGTGCTATCGATCTCCTCCCGGGTGCGCAGCTACCATCCAGCCGGCTCTACACTTTATCTGGAGACCTACATAAAAGATTCTCTGAGTGCCGGCATAATTTGTCTGTCGTCTGCTCCCCTCCGCATGGGGTTCTTTTTTGTAGGGAAGAAGGATGGGTCTTTGCGGCCGTGCATTGATTACCATGAGCTTAACGTGACAACCCCGAAGGATAAGTATCTGCTGCCACTTATCAATTCGGCATTTGAGCTACTCCAATGATCGCGTTTTTTTCACCAAGCTCGACCTCTGGAATGCGTATCGCTTAGTCTGCATTCGGGAGGGGGACGAGTGGAAGACGGCATTTAAGACACCTTTGGGCCATTTTGAATATTTGGTCATGCCATTCTGGCTGCCCCTGCCATCTACCAGCAGCTAATCAATGACATCCTACAAGACATGGTGAACCAGTTTGTGTTTGTGTATTTGGACGATATTTTGATTTTTTCTTGCACCCTGGAGGAGCATGTTGTCCACGTCCGATCTGTCCTGCAGCGGTTGCTGGAGAACCAGCTTTTTGTAGAAGCTGAGAAGTGTGAATTTTCCACTTGTTAAACTAAGTTTTTGGGGTTCATCATCGCCGAGGGCACGGTAAAGGCCGATCAGGCGAAAATTAAAGAGGTTGCAGACTGGCCTAACCCCCCGTCCAGGAAGGATCTTCAATGCTTCCTGGGCTTTGCAAACTTCTATGAGATGGTATTTGTGACCCACAGAGCAGACACGACTCAAGGTAGATACAATTAACTGTTTTACTGAATAAATGTGTGTGAGTGGATGCGTGCGTGCAGGGTTGTGTAGTGTAATGTATTGCAATCTGGATTTCCAGCTGGGGCCGGCAGAGCGCCATACAACCTGGCAACCCTGGGAAGAGACAGAGAAAGTTAGTGACAGCTTAGCCCGTCGGGCACTTTGGATGTAATTGTGCTTACTGTCAAGGTGGTAGAATGTAGCCCAGGTAGCGCCGAAGCTGCAGCCAGGAAGATAGTGCCCACAGGTGGCCGGTGAGCTGGAAGTTGGCGAGGGAGGTTGATTATCCACCGCCGGGAAGGAAATGGTCCGCCGCCATGGATCTCCGCCTGTGCATAGGGGAAGCAGACAGGGTGAAAGGAAAGCGTGGTGGCTTACTTGTTGCGTGATGGTCCGGGAGGCGCAGGCCCGGACAGGGAACAACAATGGCTTGGAAGCCGACGTGGAGATGCACAATGAGCTGGGAAGCTCGAAGGCTGGCGTAGCAGGATTCTGGGTAAGGAACCAGACCACTCCGCACCGAGCACTGGTCCTGATGGAATAAATAGGCCGATGGAGATGGCAGGCAGGTGCGCGCACAGGTGCGATGATTGGCGGCCATGACATTCTTCCGCCAATTTATCCGGGATTATAGTAGCGTGGCGCAACTGCTTACACAGTTGATGTCGACCAAAAGCCCATTCAAGTGGTCCGAGGCTGCTGAACGAGCTTTTGAGACCCTAAAAGGCCTATTCACCAACGCACGTGTCCTGGCGCAGGTGGATCCTGCGGCGCAGTTTGTGGTCGAGGTGGATGCTTCTGATTCGGCGGTGGGTGCTGTCCTCTCCTAGTGCTCCTCCTCCAATCAGAAGCTCCATCCATGTGCGTATTTTTCTCGGCAGTTAACTCCAGTCGAGAGGAATTACGCTGTTGGGGACCGTGAACTGTTGCCCATTAAGCTGGTGTTGGAGGAATGGAGACACTGGCTGGAGCGAGCTAGCCAACCGGTTATTGTCTGGACCGACCATAAAAATTTAGAATACCTTCGGTCGGCCAGACGGTTGAATTCTCGGCAGAGTCGGTGGGCCCTGTTCTTTAATAGGTTCAATTTATCCATCTTGTACAGAGCAGGGTCCAGTAATGCCAAGGCTGATGCTCTCTCATGTCGGTTTTCTCTTGACTCTTCCTCCTCCACCTACTCCTCTGCAGCTGTTGCGTCTCCCCCGGACACTATCCTCCCCCCTTCCTGCTTTCTTGGGACACTCCAGTGGGAGATTGAGCAGAATGTCCGGCAGGCACAGTCATTGGAATCCGTCCCAGAGGGAGGACCTTCCCTACCGGTTGTATGTCCCTGCGGCACTACGGGCAGAAGTTATCCAGTGGGGGCATACCAGCTTTTTTGCCTGTCATCCCGGCATTTCCAGAACCATAGACTTGTTACGCAGGGTGTTTTGGTGGTCTACACTTGGGAGGGATGTGCGGGAGTACGTTAAAGCTTGTCACATCTGCTCCGCAAATAAGTCTAGCCCCTCCCCTCCTGCAGGTCTCCTCCATCCCCTCCCAGTGCCAGGTCGACCTTGGTCTCACATTTCACTGGACTTTGTTACGGGCCTCTCTCCATCCAAGGGAATACTGTCATCCTTACCATTGTTGACCGTTTCTCCAAGGCCATCCACCTCGTCCCTCTCCCCAAGTTACCATCTGCCATGGAGACGGCCGACCTGCTGACTCAGCATGTCATCCGGTTGCACGGTATTCCCATTGACATCGTCTTGGACAGGGGTCCCCAGTTTACATCCCAGGTATGGAAGGCATTTTGTCGCTTCTTGGATTTGTCCGCCAGTCTGACGTCAGGATTTCACCCTCAGAGCAAAGGTCAGGCTGAGCGTGCCATTCAGTCTCTGGAGGCCACTCTACGGTGTGTAGCATCCTCCAACCCCACCACCTGGAGCGCTCACTTGACCTGGGTGGAATACTCATTGAACTCAGCAACCTCCTCTTCCACTGGGCTTATGCCATTCGAGGCGTCGATGAGTTACATGCTAACGTTGCTGCCCAGGGTGGAGAGGGGCCTCACCGTCCCATCCGTGGAGGCCCATGTGCACTGGTGCCACAGTCTGTGGAGGGCCACGAAGGCTGCCCTCCTTTGCGCCGCTGAGCGCAACAGGCAGTACGTAGACCGCAGGTGGGTACTGGTGCCGAAGTACATGGTGGGACAGAGGGTTTGGCTGTCCACCGATCAGATCCCGCTGAAGATGAAATCCCGGAAACTGTCCCCCCGGTTTCTGGGGCCCTTTACCATCAAGCGGTTGATCGATGACATCAGCATTCAGTTGGACTTGCCACCCTCTGTGCACATCCATCCCACATTCCATGTCTCTCGGATTAAGCCCCTCTCCGCCAGTTCCCTCCACCCTCCTCCTAACCCCCTAACGCCCCCCCGGATCATCGACGGCCAGACAATGTTCACGGTGGAGAGGATCCTGGACGTGCGCCGTTGGGGGCGGGGATGTCAATACCTCGTCCATTGGGAAGGATTTGGTCTGGAGGAGAGGTCGTGGATCCCGGGATCATATATTCTGAACAAGCAGATGATTTGGGCCTTTCATTGTACCCATCGACGTCAGCCCAGTTGGACACCAGGGGGCATTCCTTGGGGGGGACACTGTGATGGTCGGGTGAGTGTGCTCCCCCCTCCCCTCCTGTTCCTGGTTTCCCACTGTGGGAGACTGAGCACACCTGCGTGATTATCCACCTGTTGCATCTGATGAGCCAGCATATTTAAGGCCCAGCGTGAGGAGAGCTCATCGCTGGATTTGCAGCCTCTAGTCTGATCAAGTTTGTCTTGTTGTCTTGTATTCCTGCACTTACTCTTGTGTCTCCTGTTCCTCAGGTTGCTGCCACCCACAGGTGTGTTTCCCGGAGCTGATCACGCTCGTCTGACCAGGAAGACCATCATGTCCACCCAGGTCCTGCCTTCCACCTGTCCCTGGCACTTGTTGGAATCCTCTGCCGGGCCCCACTGCTCAAACAGTAAGTGTGGTTTCCTGCATTATTCTCCCTTCAGAGAATCTGTCCCTCATCACCACTGTCTGCTCTCTCCCGTAGGCTACGTGTGCTCCAGGGGACACTTGTCTTGGTTGAAATTTAAGTTGGCATTTTTGTGTTTCGTTTTCTTTAGTTTTGCACTTTATTTTCTGTTGAGTTTTTTCAATGAAATTGTGAAACTTTTATTGGAGTCAGAGTGCTCATTCTGGCAGCTCTGCATTTGAGTCTAACCCCGGTCTGAATCATGACATACATGCACCGAATAAATGGATTATTGGACAATAAACTATGTGTGTTAATGCAATTTCACTTTATGTAACACAATATTGCCTTTTATGTGATTATTGTTTTTACATGACTACTTTAATAATCCAATAACTCCAGAAATCCTATTTTAAACAGTTTATTACCGTGCATGTAAACATGGCCATTTTGCATATCATACTCCAATAAATATGTGGGAGGGCCACAAAAATTGCTTTAGCCCAGGGGCCCACAACCTCCTTAATCTGGCTCTGTAGGGATGAGCCGGTCCGCCGTATCGGTATCAGGTTCGATCCAGGCAAAATGGCTGGATCGGCATTGGTAAGGAATAAAAGTAATTTACCGATGTGATACATTAATAATATAAAAATGATGGCATGATCATGATCTCAGCCACACTATGCATGGCTTCTGTAAACAGATGTAACGAGTGTCACTGGAGTTTGTCTGTGGGACTTGCCTCAGTATGTTTGCTGTGTGGTATTAGCGTTTGCATTTGTAACACCACAAACTTGATAAAACACTTGCAAAAGCATCACAGGTAAAGGAGTATGCTGAATTCTGTCAAGAACCGAGCAGAAAGAAGTGTGTCACACGTCAGCAGCTGCTGCTTTTCCAGTTCAGAGGTTGGAAGATGCTAAAAGTCAGTCCCTCCAGGATTTCGTGATGTTATGATTGTGTCAATTCACGCGAAATCAGCCAGTCAGAGGTGACCTTGCAACTTTGTCGAACCACTGCAACTTTCCCGCAATTTTGGCCAATCCTTATCAACTTCCACCAATTTCACCAATCAAACTTGGCTCTGCATGGCTCTGAAACGCTCAGTCTAACTAATCAAATGCATCGCTGCACTGCGTTCACTTGCGAGTTTACATGAGTATTAATGGAACACATCAGCAAAAAACTGTGTGATTTAAAATAAAACACTCACCCACAAGGTTTCCAACACCGTCCTTTCCTCCGTCTTCCCGACGTCTTCTGGATGTCTTGCCATGTCTCCGTCCTGACCGCGTGTATGAAGCGCTGAGTTTGTGTTGAAAAATGTCTGCCTGCCCCAAAAGCTCCCCGCTGTGGGAACGCACGTGAGTTGAGACTCCATAAAACCAAAAAAAAGGAGCAAATCTAACACTACAGCCAGTGTTTAAACATTTTATATATCTTTTGAGGTAAAATCATTACTACTCTTGTCAATAAGCTTTAAAGCTGTGAATCTCTGGTCTGGACACTGACCTCCCCACCTCCCCGCCGTAAATGAAAGATGTGTGTCTGAAGAGACAAGTGTGTGTGTCAAGACGCATAGCAGAGAGACAGGTAGGAGTTAGGCATGGAAAGAGAGGGAATATTGTCTGTAATTTTTTTCAGAAAAACCCACATTCCAATAGACAATACAGAGCAACAGAATACATTATTTTTTCCTCTCCACTTGGTACTGAGTGGTTGGGGACCATAGGGAGTTTTCAAATGAAGGTGCTGCCAACAATTTCCAAATCTCTACTCTTTAACATGCATTCAATGCAGTTTAGCTGTTGTAATGGATATTGTGTTAAAGTCTGTATTTGCTGTTGCACAAAAGAGTTTTTGTCATGAATCACCCTTACAGGGCAGGAATGAAGACCCAGGCGCTGGACTGGGAGTTGCCAAAATTTAATGATAACACAAAGTTCAAAAGTGTACAAGGAAAAACTTACAAGGCTAGGGTAAAGCAGGCAGGATAAGGAGCAGCCCAAATAGCACTCGGCTAAGGCGAGAGGAAAACGCCGGCTGAGGGAAAAAAGCGTGGAACACACGAAGGGAAAATCAAGCTCCTCTCCTGTGGAACCAGCTGCCAATCTGGATTCGGGAGTCAGACTCGATCTCTGTTTTTAAGAATGGGGTTAAAACCTACCTTTTTGATATAGCCTACAATTAGGGAGGGATCATGTGTTTCTGAACCCTCCCTTAGTTATGCTGCTAATAGGTTTAGTCAGCCGGGGGACCTCCAATAATGCACTGGGCCTCACTCCTTTCTTCACTCTCAATGAAATATTTTTTTTTGCTGGTCATTAACATCTGTTTGTTCTCTCCCATAGATTGAGTCCCCATCATGCTGTTTGCTCTTTACATGTCTGTTCTTTTCATCTTCTCTGTCCCCTCACCCCCCAGCCAGTCGCAGCAGATGACTGCCCCTCCCTAAGCCTGGTTCTGCTGGAGGTTTCTTCCTGTTAAAAGGGAGTTTTTCCTCTCCACCGTCGCCAAGTGCTTGCTCACAGGGGATCGCCTGATTGCTGGGGTCTTTCTGCAACTGTGGGGGTCCCCCCTACAGTTGAAAGTGCTATGAGATGACTGTTGTTGTGAAATGGCGCTATACAAATAAAGTTGAATTGAATTTAATTGAATTGAAAATACAAAGATAAAGATGTGGATAAACAGAGAATAAGATGCAAAACTTATGTCTGGATACTTGGAGAAGACCACTGCGATGAATTGCAGCACAGCGGCTCTTAAATAGGCATAGGGGGAATTAAACAGATGATAAGCAGGTGTGGGTAACAGAAGTGAGAATAATAATCAGTCCAAATAATGACAGCTGTACTAACCCCAAAACTGAACTTGAAAACAAAGCACATTGTCAAAATAAAGGCACAGACCAGAATGAATGAAAATCAAGAGCTCCAAATAATATAGTATACAAGGAAACTAAATACAAAAGGAGAGGTGAGGGCAGAGAAGAAGGGAGGCTCATGTCCACACAGGCAAATAATAATAGAGATACGAAACTGGACAATCATGGATGCATAATATCAAAAACAGAATAATAACTAGGAACAGAGATTTTTTTAAACAGACAAATGGCAAACTCAAATAATAACATACATCCAACCAACCAGAATAAAAACTTAACTAAAGTGGGAAAATACAGAAATAACCAAAATGACAAAAGAGCATGAGCACGGTGTCCGCCCCCCCCACCACTTTCAGCATTATGACAGAGCCTCCTGTCCAAGTGGTGGATTCCAGACACCCCAAGGTAACATCAAAAGGAAAAAAGAACCCCCCCCCCACAGACGGAACAGAATAATAACCCAACCTGGGAGGGCAGTGGGGGGGAACCAGGCCAGGAGGGACCAAAACAAGACACTCGCTCCTGACCCACAAACAGAGCAAAACAGGTGGCAAACAGAAACCTAGGCCCACTGGGCAGGAAATAAGGCAGTTCAGGTGGCCGACTGGAGTCCCCAGACCACCAGATCATGCAGTGGAATGAGTCGGGCGGCCTTCTGGAGTACTTGAGCCACCCAAGCAAATGACGTAGTCTGTCGGGTGGTCTCCCAGAGTCTTTGAGCCACCTAAACAGATGGAGTAGTACATCGGGTGCCCTCTCAGTATTCCAGAGCCAACGGACCGTGGAGCATGACGTGCCCCCACCTGGAGGCTGTAGCTGAAACCAGTGCTCTCCGCGGACCGCAGGGGCTGAGGGGTTGAAACCCGATGAGGAAGATGACTACCCAGCAAGGAAACCAGGCAGTGATGACGACCGATGAGCAGCGACCGTAGGCGATGACTGATGACCAGTGGAGACCTTGGGTGAAGAAGGTTGGCCGCTGGCGGCTGAAAATGGTCCTCCTTGCCAAGAGCCAAGCAAGATCTCTCTAAGACAGCTAAAGTGAAAACAAAACAGAGAGCTTGCCTGAGCTTGAGCTCCATCACCATCCAGGACTCCGACGAATTAGGCTTGGACATCTCGGATCCAGTCATCTGGTGCTCCAACCCTGGCTCGGCCACCTCAGACGAGGAGGAAGAGAAAAACACCGGAACATTACTGGCAGCAGTGGAGCCCGGTGAGGAGAGCTCAGGAGCAGAGGACATCTGCAGCTGATTCTCCTCCCCATGAGCCAGACAAGATTTCTCTAGATCTGCAGGCATTAAAACAGAACAGAGTACTTGGCTCCACTTGAGCTCCACCACCGTCCAGGACTCCGGCAACACTGCTGTGATGACCCTGGCAGCAGGCGTGATGGTGGGTGCAGCTGAAGGACCTCCAGGTGTGGCGACTGATGCTAGAGGTTGCCTCACCAATTGCGCTGGCTCCCATGCCGATGAAACCAGGGAACACTCTTCTGTCGGCTCAAGCTTCAGGGCACAGGTAATGCTTGCCTCCCATCCGGAACATGGCTGCAGGGCTGGAACAGAATCTTCCAGGGCCACAGGCTCCTCGGTCATCCAGTAGCTCTATCCCAGGACCGGCGGACACTCAGGGAACACAGGAGGATACATGGAAGAGGCAGGTAAGGAACAGGTGGCAACAGCAGGGGGTGAGGACTCAGCTAGCGTAGACTGCTGATGCTGAGCCTCACCACCGGGAATAGCAAGCAATTTCATGTTTACATGCAGGGGAATGAAAACACACTTGCCTTATCTCCCAGGACGTGATAGTATCTGCTGCTGAAGGACCTCCAGGTGTGACGACCGACGTTGGTGGAACTCCCGGTGTGGCGGCTGATGCTGGAGGTTGCTTCACCGCAGGCACAAAGACCCGTGCAGCTGAAGCCAGGGGACACTCTTTTGTCGGCTCAGTCTTTAGGGCGCAGGGGGCGCTCCCCTCCCATCCAAGACGTGGCTGCGGGGCTGGTACGGAATCTTCCAGGGCTGCGGGCCCCTCCATCATCTGGCAACTCTCTTCCAGGACCAGCGGACACACAGGAAGCACAGAGGGGGACACGGGAAAAGCAGGTGAGGAAAGATGGATTACTGCAACAGCAGGTGGTGAGAGCTCAGCCGAAGTGTGCGGCTGCTGCTGAGCTCTCCCACTGGGAATTAAACAAGGCATTTCATCCAAAGGTGTTAAAGAATGAAAATGTACTTGCCTGAATTCTGGGATGTGGTGGTAGCTGCTGCAGAAGGCCCAGACAAATCCCTCTCATTGACAGCAGCTGGCAAGGGCACCAATGTAGGCGATGGTAAGAATTGGCCCTGCAGGCATGCTGACGGCCAGATGCTCAGCAATAGGAGGCAACACCGTGGAGGAGAGGGGGACAGCAGAAGCAGACAAGGAGGAAGGAGCTGATGGGACAGCCGATGAGGGAAAATTCTGGAGAGACGAGGAGGAGGCTGCTGCTGTTATTCTTGGAGACAGCGAAGGAGGGGCTGCTGAGGATGTTAAACAGGATGCCCGTTCTGCTGTCACTGTTTTAACCATGGCTGCTGGGTCTTCCTTGGGAAAACCAGACGGACCACCCTGTGTGGTGGAGGAATTCCTCTGGTGGGATACAGCAGAGTGGCAATGGGAGGCTGGGTGTGTCTGTCCCAGGGGAAACTCCTTCGTCGGCTCAGGAACAGATGGTGAACAGGGTGGGATAGAGGTTGACGCTGGAGGATGGCATCCCAAGACTGGTGAGCAGTGGGAGACTGAGGATGTCTGCACCCGGGGACGCTTCCTCAGCGGCACAGGTGAGCCTCTTATCAGCCCGCAGAACATCAAATGGAGGGTGGAGACAGTTGTTAAAAGCTCTGTGTACTCAGAGTACTTTCGCAGCCTGGGATGCGTCTCCACTATCCTGGCTGCTGCTTCCACATTCTCCAGGACTTTAGAGCTCCAGTGACGAAGTCCTGGCTGAATTGAGCCGCCCACTGTTCATTCACGCTGGGGGCCTCCGGCTGCCAACCTTACGTTGCTGGCTGAGACTCGGCGTGCTGGGGACATGCTGTCAGATCTCCCTCCGGAAAAACACAAAAACAGGTGGGTGGAAAAAACGCAAACTCACAGCAGCTGGGTCACACACTGGGCAGCGGTCTTCTTTCATGAATTGCCCTTACAGGGCAGGAATGAAGACCCAGGCACTGGACTGTGAGCTGCCAAAATTTAATGATAACACAAAGTTCAAAAGTGTACAAGCAAAAACTCACAAGGCTAGGGTAAGGCAGGCAGGATAAGAAGCAGCCCAAATAGCACTCGGCTAAGGCGAGAGGAAAATGCCGGCTGAGGGAAAAAAGTGTGGAACACACAAAGGGAAAATACAAAGATAAAGATGTGGATAAACAGAGAATAAGACACGAAACTTATGTCTGGATACTTGGAGAAGACTGCTGCAATGAACTGCAGTGCAACGGCTCTTAAATAGGCATAGGGGGAATTAAACAGATGATAAGCAGGTGTGGGTAACAGAAGTGAGGATAATAATCAGTCCAAATAATGACAGCTGTGCTAACCGCAAAACTGAACTTGAAAACAAAGCACACTGTCAAAATAAAGGCACAGACCGGGATGAATGAAAATCAAGAGCTCCAAATAATATAGTATACAAGGAAACAAAATACAAAAGGAGAAGTGAGGGCAGAGAAGAAGGGAGGCTCATGTCCACACAGGCAAATAATAATAGAGATACAAAACTGGACAATCATGGATGCATAATATCAATGAGAGAATAATAACTAGGAACAGAGATTTTCATAAACAGACAAATGGCAAACTCAAATAGCAATATGCATCCAACCAACCAGAATAAAAACTTAACTAAAGTGGGAAAATACAGAAATAACCAAAATGACAAAATAGCATTGTTACGTGTGGCTCTGGGGAGCCACACAATGAGAACCAAGGGTGAGCCAGTGAGTTGTGATGTTTATTGTAGGCAAGGGGTGAGGGACAAGGAAAGCACAGATACTCATACAGACGAACACTCACGAGTAGTACAACACAGGAGTAGACGCCAGCACCGGGCGTAGGGGTACGAGGCATGAATACTCACAGCGGGTAACACACATAGGAATGCTGTAAGAGGAGTAGAGGACTGACACCAGACGTAGGGGCTTCAGTCTAACAGTGCTGTATGTCGCCGCCCCGAGTGATCGAGGCTGCTCCATTTTATCCTCATTAGCAGTGCCCCAGCTGATGAGGGTTAATTGGCCCCAGCCGTCCCTTGACACTGACAGCTGGGAGCCAGCTGAGACGCTGCCAAATGAGAGGCAGGGATGAAAAGGAATATGGGCTGAGCGCCGGGATCCGGCGTCTCATCCCATGTGACAGAGCCTCCCCCTCACGGTCGGGCTCCGAACGACCAGGAACATCCCAGCCCCCCCCCCCCCCACCTAGGGTGGGCGGCAGGGAGGCGGAACCGGAGGGAGAGAAGCGGAGAAAAAGAAAAGAGAAAAAACCATGAGTGAATACAGAGTACCAGAGAGAGAAAACACAAATACAATACTCCATATTACACTAACTAACTACTAACTAACTAACCTGCACTTATATAGCGCTTTTCTAGTCACAAAGACCACTCAAAGCGCTTTCATTAGTACTAACCCTCTATTCTAAGGGCCTATAGGAAACAGATATCTAGGGACAATTTAGAACAGCCAATTAACCTAACATGCATGTTTTTGGCATGTGGGAGGAAACCGGAGAAATCCCGGAGTAAACCCACGCAACACGGGGAGAACATGCAAACTCCACACAGATCACTGTTGGTCGGGGGCTGGGATCGAACCCACAATCCCACGATCCCCACAATCCCCCGGCCAAGGGTAAACTGTGCTGCCACAGTGCTAACCACTGCGCCACTGCGGTTTTTTTTTCCTTTACACAGGAAAAAAAAATAACCCAGGACACAGATGGGGAGAAAACAGTACGGGAACAGATTAAAAAACAAACAAACCCATTACTCAAGAACATACAAATAACGAGCTATCGGGCAAAGGGGAAGAGACACCCACCAAAAAAAAAAGGTGACAGGAACAAATAGAGCAATTACAGAGTATGGGTAAAAGAGAACAAACACCACTCCATAATGCACAGACAACACTAAGATCAAGGCACAAAAAATGGAGAAAAATGCTGAGTACGAACAGTAAAAGCACAATACACAGCACTAAAAACATATACATTCACCAAAAGGACAAAAGATTACCCCCGAGTGACCTTAATAATAACAAAAGGGTAGGCAACACCCGAGGAATATGGCAGGCAGAGTCCAAAAATGGCTGAGATGGCTCCGGAGGTCTCCCCGCCCATTGTCCAGTTGGCGAACCGGGGAAGAGGAAATGTTCGGACGGCCAAGTCCAGACCCAGGACCCAAGAAACCAGGCCACCGGTAGGCGTGCAGGCCACCCAGAAGCAAATACAGTTCGTCGGGGGGGTTGGACCAGATCGCCGAACGGGAAGTCTTGCAGGTCGAGCCGCCGACCTGCATCACTCAGCCACCAGGACCGTTGAGACTGGCGAAGGGTCAAAGCGGACCCCGGTGGAAGAGGCTCAGGGGAGAGCCGATGACGAGGTAGGCAAGCGTCAGGCCGCCGGGAAACAGCCACCTCTTCACCGGACCTGAACAACACTAGGGCCGCACCCATGTCGGGCCCCGATTGGGCCTTAGGCGAACCCACGTCGAACACCGCTGGAGCAGCACCCACGTCGGACCCCGATTGGGTCTCGGGCGAATCCACGCCGAACACCGCTGGAGCAGCACCCACGACGGACCCCGACTGGATCGGCACCGCACCAGAACTGACCTCCAACATTGAACCTGGACCCTTCAGCACCCTGAGGAACGGCAACTCCTCGCCGGCGACCCTGGAAGAAGGCTCAGAAGAGAAAACAGAACCGGGATCAGGATCACCGGCAGTGCCAGAACCCGGCGAGACGAGCTCGGACGCAGCGGGCGGCTGCACCCGGCTCATCCCCCCTGTAGACAGGCTAAAGTGCTCACAGATAAGAAGAGAGGAAAGAAAGGAGAGCACTCGCCTGATCTCGGGTTCTGACGCTGTCCAGGACTGCGAAGATCCAGGATCCGTCATCAGGAGGTCGTTGTCAGGCTCAAACTCAGCTGCGTCGGGCCCCGCAGCCGGCACGATGGTCAGCGCAGCTTGAGGTTCCTCCAGCGTTGGTAACCACGCCGACGGTCCACACGGCAAGATGACAGGAGAACCTCGTCCCACTGGACCAAACCGCTCCTCCGTGGAGACCCGGGGATGCTTGGTCATTGGCGCAGACTCCACGCAGCAGTCAGTCCTCCTCCTCCGTCCACAACGCAGCTGCGGAACCAGAATTGCAGGCCCCCCCTCGTCCCACGACGTTGACCCGGAACCGGGGACCGCTCGGTGGAGAGAGACACAGAGGATGCAGGATTGAGATCACAGGTTACAGCAGGTGGTGGGAGTTCAGGGAGCTGCGAACCCCGAACTCCGCCTCCAGGGGTATAACAGAGCAAGTCACAAAACTGATGTGAAAAAACTGGGACTTGCCTGCCTCCTGGAGGTTGGATGGTGCCTGCTGTGGTGGAGATTGCTTCTTCCTCTCCCCGCTGGGCGATAACGGAGGACCCCCTGAGAAGTCGTCTGGGGACCGCTCACGTTGTCTCCAGGAAAGGGCTCACCAGGTCAGAATTCCAAGCACACACAGCAGTCAGGGAGCTCGTCGAGGAGGAGGGGGTGACAGCCAGGGTGAGCCAGCCCGAATTCCTTGGAGTGACAGCGAGGGAACGAGGCTCAGGGAACGGGGCTGTGAAATCTCCATGCTGATGAGACAAAGAGGTGACAGCTGCGTGGGGGGAAAGGTCCTGGCGGCAGCCCAGAACTGGATCTGGAAGGGGTTCGTGCGGAGGTGACTTGGCGATGTGATGACGGCCATTCCCAGGGGACGAAGCGAGGGGGGGACCCAGGAATCGCCGCTCCTGAGCAGAGACCGAAGCGAGGAGGGCGTTAAACTCGGGAAAGCTCCATAGCCCTGGACTCCTCTCCACCAATCTCACCGCCGCCGCCACATGCCTTGAGATGGTAAGTGGATGCACAGCGGGGCTCGCGACAGCCACTCAGTCCCGAACGAAACTGCTGTCAGCTACGGCTCCTTCAGGGGAATCCCGAGTGATGTAGAGCAGAACGGGGGAAGCCCTCTGGGCGGCGCGAACTCCCGGGCTGGAATGGAAGCAGGAATGGGATCCCGAAGTGGGGGGCAACGTCATCCACTTCGGCTTCCTGCCGGGATTTCCTTCCAACCCGCGGAGCTCCTCTTGCAGTGCAGCCATGGCGTCCCTCCTGGCACAGGCCACAGGATGGTAAGAGTGACGAGGAAAACTGTCCAGGAGGCCCTCAGCACGGTCCAGATGCCAGCGTCTCGCATGGGAGGCGTCGTGCAGGGTGAAGAGCGTCCTGTCGACAGCCCCCGGGATGGACCTCAGCTTGTCGCCCTGGCGTCGGACGTGACACCTGGGAAACGGCATGCTAACAGCGCTGGCACCCGGACAGGAAGGTACAATTCCACACCAACTCACGGCCGCCGGCAACTCGTCTGGCGGCGACATACTGTTACGTGTGAGAGCCAAGAGCGTGCCAGTGAGTTGTGATGTTTATTGTAGGCAAGGGGTGAGGGACAAGGAAAGCACAGATACTCATACAGAGGAACACTCACGAGTAGTATAACACAGGAGTAGATGCCAGCACCGGGCGTAGGGGTACGAGGCATGAATACTCACAGCGAGTAACACACATAGGAATGCTGTAAGAGGAGTAGAGGACTGACACCAGACGTAGGGGCTTCAGTCTAACAGTGCTGTATGTCGCCGCCCCGAGTGATCGAGGTTGCTCCATTTTATCCTCATTAGCAGACCCAGGACTTGCTGGAGAGACTATGTCTCCCAGCTGGTCTCGGGACACCTTGGCATCCTCTCTGAAGAGCTGGAGCAGGTGGCTGGGGAGAGGGAAGTCTGGGCTTCCTGCTCGAACTGCTGCCTCCGTAACCCAGATCTTCGGGAAAGCATTGGAAAGATGTATAGATGGATAAGTTTCTTTATTTTCAGATCTACAGCATTTTTTTTTTTACCTCATGCATAATGTGGTTATCACAAACCCCCCATACGCCATTGTGCGGCGCACGAGAGAGGGAATGAAAACCCAATTGCAGAAGTAGAAAGTGCCATTTTATTAAATATAACAACAAATTAACCAGTCCAGTTTACCACAAAATACAGGGATGTGCAAATGATGAAAATAAGGCCCCCAGACACACAGGGTGCCTGCCGGATGCTCTATAGCACAGTTAAAAAGAAGCCTAGTGCTGCAGCACAAAGGGAAAGGCAAAAAAGAAACTTACGGGACTGGAGCAATCCCGGGGCGATCCGTGCAGTCTGGAGGATGGAGAAAGAAGCTGGGCCAGCCGTAACACCAAGGGGTTAACCGAACTTAAAGTGCTGGGCTGAATACAAAGAAGGTAATGATAACTCCTACGTGGAGAGCTAGCTGCCGCGTATGGAGGTGACTGCTCTGACAATCTCTTTCCACAATTGCAGTGAACAAATACTCCTGAAGTTAACGAGGAAAGATTTGCTGGTGTGAAAAAGCCTGGCATGAACTTGATTGGACCTGGTGTGTGAGAGAGCGTGCATGAGTGTATGAATGGGAATGAATGGAGTGTGTGCATGTATGTGTGTATGTGTGAATGTGAGTATATGAGCGAACACCCGTGACAGCACAGCTGATGGCACTTGACAGGAGGAGGGGGCGTGCCCAAGCTGTCAGGGAGCGGAGGCCCAATAGCTTCCCTGAAGCACCAGGTGGAAACTAGGGAAAAACATAACAATAAGTCAGAACTGGGTTTGGAAGCCAAACCCAGCTTCATGACAGTGGTACTTGAATTTCATCTGAATGTTTACTTAAATACTCAGCTTTAAAGTTTTGCATAAACTTGCTCTTAAAACTTCAGAATCCATGTTTACATAGTGCTGACCAGTGAAATGCTGCCAGTGTTGCAAAGTTTAAAATAAAAAAGCAGCAGTGTTGCTGAACTCAGTCAAATTTGTAATATATTCTTTGACTTTTAGATGTATGTTTTTAAATGTGCGCAAAATGCAACCAGTCATTAATAAAGTATGCTCTGTACTTTTGTTGTTTTAAATAAGAGAGATGGTATCGGGTTTGGATCCGTATCGGCCTGTAGGGTTTTATATGTAGTTTATTGTTGGTACAAGTAGTAACGTAAATATGCATGTGAGTAGGAATGAAGATTTCTTTTCATAATAAACACACATAAGCTCGTGGGGCACCAGTCCAAAAGATTGGACAATTTTATTAATAATTCTGTATTTATACAAATAATGAATCATTCAAAAAAACAAAACAAAAACAAAACTGTGAGTTCTTGTTTGCTTTTAATCAAGAAGATGGACATGAAATCAATCAATAACTCCCATATGTCTTTTTAATACTTTAATGAGAAATTTCAGGATATACTGTACATTATGAACACATTCAGATGACTTTAAGACCGTGAATTCAATTTGTATCATGAGCACATTAGACTGGTAATGGATTACCCAGCATAAAGTGTATTATCAAACATTTGTGGAACCAAGGAAAAACACTGTAATGGAAGATGAAAAACCATAAAATAGCTTAAGAAAATGGATGCAATTTTATGAAGAGTGGGAGTGCGCCCCTCCTCTCTGGTCCCATCTCCTCCAGCTCATCACGGTACCTGAGGCAGAAGACACACCTGCGCCTGCTCATCAGCCAGCGTACTTAAGGAGGTTCCCTCCGCGCAGTCTACACTGGCTCGTCTGGGTATACTGCCCGTCCTATGGACTAGCTATTAACCGGAATCATTAACACATCGTTAACCTCCTTGATTTCCTTCCTTTCAGGTTTCTGCCACTGTGTAGGTGTGTTCTCGGGACTGTGCGCGCTTTCCTGCTCCACCGCGCAACCCATCAGTAACTTCTTCGCCCTGGTCAGGCACCATCAGCTTCACTACTTCCCCCTACCCTACTGGTTCATTTATTCCCCGCTGGGTCCTGCCGGTCATCCATGGATTTCCCAATTAAGTGGCAATTTGGCTCGCCCATTTCCCCCTTACTCCACTCTTCAGCCCACTGCTCTCGTCTTCTCTCCGCAGGTCCATTTCCTCTGGCGAGTGACTGTTTCTGTAGCTGTGCAGCGCTGTGTTTTGAGATAAAAAAAAACGTCAAACGTGTCCCTCTGTGTGGTGGTTCACCCTGTGTTTGGCATTGTGCGTGTGAGCTGTCAAAAACTAACACGTCATGACACCATCTTCTTCTTCTGCTTAATCCTTTTTGGGTCACGGGGGGAGGGGGGGCTGTTGGGCGAGAGGCTGAGTACACCCTGGACAGATCGCCAGTCCATCGCAGGGCCAACACAGAGAGACAGACAACCATTCACTCTCACAGTCATACCTAGGGACAATTTAGAATCCCCAGTTTGATGGCAATTAACCTAACTTGCATGTTTTTGGCATGTGGGAGGAAACCGGAGAAATCCCGGAGTAAACCCATGCAGATGTGGGGAGAACATGCAAACTCCACACAGATCACTGTTGGTCGGGGGCTGGGATCGAACCCAGGTTAAACAACGTTAAACAACAGGTGTATCGGTTAAACAACGGTCCAAAGAAGAATACTGAGGAAGTGAGCACATACAGAACATTTTATGACTCCGGTAATTACACAGATTGTCAAATGACGGCAGCAGCGGTGGTCGTACACAGAGTTTTCTACAACTTCTTCTTTCTACAACTCAAAAACACAACAAAATAAATTTTAAAGTTCAAAAACAAATGCCGATCTCAATTTGACAAAAAGATCTAATCTCTGAATGTACACTATGTAATGTAAATAAAATAAAATTGAATTGAATTGTCAACACAGAGGCATGTAATTGACATGTAGGATGTAGTAGTTCAGGATGTCCAGCAGTTTGTTGTCAAGCAAACTGCTGTGGCTTTTTTTTTTTTTTTTTTTTTTAACTCTCTCTTGCAGTGAAGCACATTCTACATCAAATAAGCTTTGGATAATTTTGTGGGAGAAAGTTTTCCTGCTTGGAATTACATATAGTGGTGTGAAAAAAGTATGAATCACTTTTTCCACATAGGGCCATGCAGGTTTGGATTTTTTTTTTCTTATTAGTAAACACCTTCATTTAAAAACTGCATTTTGTGTTTACTTGTGTTATCTTTGTCTAATATTTAAATTTGTTTGTTGATCTGAAACATTTAAATGTGACAAACATACAAAAAAATGAGAAATCAAGGGGGGCAAGCACTTTTTCCCACCACTGTATAATATTTATAATGAATATAAAAGCTAATATAATAAATGTAAATGTAAGTAAACAGTCCCAATAAATTTGTTACACTGACTTTAATTTCCTTGCAGTGACCAACAGAAAACAAACAAACAAACAAACAAAAACATGCAAGACATTTCAATATAGTACAGTATTCCATACTGTGCAATCTGTGCTAAAAAGTGATATGCATGAATCATCGAGCAAAGGCCTCCATTTCCATTGTGTAGATAAGATCTAATAGGGATGAAATGTAAATTATTGAAGCACGAAATTTATGCAGTGTTAGCGACTCGCCTGGGTGAGCAAAATTTCATTTAATGTCATGCATTAAAAAACAAAACAAATAACCATGACGCATTGGAGCATAAAAATAAATCATGAAACATACTCTGACACATAAACTCTGAGTTGTCCATAACAAGCAGAAGGGATTAATGGAGACAATTATAGAAGGGAGGATAAGAAGTGGTGACACATTTGCCAAACAGCATACAATACTGAATGATTATTTTTTACATAGGCATCCATTTTAACCTGTGTTAATTACCTCACTGCCATTATAAAAAAAAAACCTGTCAATTAGTCGTTTGATGTTATTCTAGGTTAAAATTAAACATTTATAGATCCTTATTTCCACAGAGATTAGAGCACAATATACTAGTGCGTTTCAGCAAATTAGAATATTATGAAAAAGTTATTTGCCCTTATTTATCAAAAGAGTGTAGAAGTCAGCATATATGTGGGTGCAAGAATAATGGTATGAAAAGGTCCATGTGGTATTTATGAAACCATGCATATCTGATCAATCTGGTTGTACGATCATACACTCATTGATAAATCTGACCAATGGATCCAATCATCATTTGAATACCACGCCTCACACCCCACATTTATGACATGGTGGAACATAAGACAGGAAAAAGAGAAACTTCTACACAGTACTCCATTCTAAATTTAGACAGAACCTTTGACTGAAATGAGTGTTATAAGTCTAGGCAGGGGGTCGATGATGACGACGCTTCACTTCCAGACAGGCTCAACAACTTCTTTGCACGTTTTGAAGCATCAAACCCGACAATCAGAGGGAGGGCTGGCCCATCTCCACCATCTGTTGGGCCAGCTATCATCATCAACGCAGCGGACACACGGAGGACTCTAATTAGGGTCAACCCACGTAAAGCTGCAGGTCCGGACAACATCCCGGGACGTGTGCTCCGAGACTGCTCAAGCGAGTTGGCGGATGTCCTGACTGACATTTATAACATCTCCTTGATCCAGGCCATCGTTCCCAGTTGCTTTAAGACCTCTACCATAGTACCGGTGGCAAAGAAACCAGTTGTGTCCTGTCTGAATGACTATCGTCCTGTTGCACTGACACCAATTGTGATGAAGTGTTTTGAACGGCTTGTCAAACCACACATCACAGTCTGCCTCCCTGCATCACATGACCTGCTCCAGTTTGCATATAAGATAAGATAAGATAAGATAAGATAAGCCTTTATTAGTCCCACAATGGGGAAATTCCAGGATTGCAACAGCACAGGGACAGCAACACTCAGCAATTATTTAGAAGATAAGAAAATAAGAGCAGTGAATATACATATGTACACATAAATATATAAATATATATACACAGTGCGGAGCATTGTAGCTAGATGCAATAAACAGCATAACCGTCTACTTAGTTATCCTACATAGTATGAATATGTACCCATACATATTGTCACCCCCCGTAGTGACTGATATTGTCCTAGTTGTATACTGGAGGGGACCATTTGTGTAAGTCTGTTGCGTTTTTTGCATTCAATACTATTAGGTCGTCACGTTTTTTTGCTATCTCTGCGAGCAGCCCTGCTTAGGTTATATAGTCTGACAGCCATAGGTAGGAAGGACCTGTGAAACCTCTCGATCGCGCACCTAGGATGATGTAGCCTACTGCTAAATGAGCTCCTCAGTGTGTTCAGTATGTCCTGCATAGGGTGGAACTCAGACTCCAGCAGGGAGGACAGTTTAGCCACCATCCTTCTCTTTCCTATCTCCTCCACTGGGTCAAGGCGCTGCCCCAGGACAGAGCTAGCTTTCTTGATCAGTTTGTTCAGTCTCTTCCTATCGGCTGCTGTAATGCCTCTGCCCCAGCAGACCACTCCAAAAGTGATGGCTGATGCCACCATTGTGTCGTAGAATGTCTTCAGGAGCACCCCTTGTACACCAAAAGATCAAACCGCTCCACGGAGGATGCTATAGTCACCACCCTGCACTCTGTCATCACCCACCTGAATCAGAAAGACACCTACGCTGGACTCCTGTACATTGATTTCAGTTCAGCATTCAACACCATTATTCCCCAGAGACTGATGGAGAAATTACTCCTTCTCGGTCTGAACACCGCCACATGTCTCTGGATCCTGGATTTCCTGACTGAGAGACCTCTTTCTGTCCATGTTGGAAATAACATCTCCAACTCTATCACGCTGAGCACCGGATCCCCTCAAGGCTGCATACTCAGTCCACTGTTGTTTACACTTCTAACACATGACTGTGTATCCAGACATGAGGGGAACCAGATTATTAAGTTTACAGATGACACCACAGTGGTGGGACTTGTTCAGAGGGATGAGGAATCAATGTACAGGGAAGAAGTTAGAGACCTGGAGGGCTGGTGCAGGGAGAACAATCTGGTGCTCAACGTGGACAAAACGAAGGAGATGATTGTCGACTTCCGGTGGTCACAGCCTGAACACGTCCCTCTCAGCATCGGCGGCCGTTTGGTGGAGAGAGTGGAGAACATCAAGTTCCTCGGAATGCAGATCTCGCAGGACCTGACCTGGAGCAAGAATTCCTTGGGGATCAGGAAGCGGGTCCAGCAGAGACTACACTTCTTGAGGAAATTCAAACAGGCCTCTCTCCCCATCTGCATCCTCAGGACCTTCTACAGAGGTGTGGTGGAGAGTATTCTGACATACTGCATTGCAACATGGTACTCCAGCTGCAGTATGTCAGACAAAAAAGCCCTGCAGAGGATAGTTAAGGGAGCTGAGAGGGTAATTGGAGTTTCCCTCCCCTCTGTCCAAGAACTTTTTCAGAACTGTTGTAGGAGCAGGGCACTGGACATTGTCAAGGACCACTCTCACCCTCTGCATAAACACTTTGAACTTCTGCCATCTGGCAAACGATTCCGGAGCATCAGAGGCAGAACCACCAGACTGATTAACAGCTTCCTTCCACAAGCTGTTAGGATGCTGAACAGTTGATTTGGAATCTTTCATACATACTACTGCACCTTAGGGACATTATGTATATTATTTGTATATTATAGTTCTAGTTGGTTCCAAGGTTGTCATAGCCAGGAGCGACACTGGGGTTAAGCTCCCAGTGCTCATAAAATGCTCCTCATGGCGTGCGTCTCGAAAAGCCTCTGACAGCTAAGTCCAACTCCTAGCCTGGTCTCTAAGCCCGGCGGAACTGCTTTTACTAATAGGAGAAGGGGCGAGGGCGGATCTCTGGCGCCTTAAAACCAGATGCTTCGGGTAGATGGTGGCTCGTCAACCTGGGAAGGTAGCCCATTTAGGGGAAGGTAAACCCTGATTTCAAACCTCCGCTGCCTTGCGGCACACCCGGTCACGGGAAAGGCTTCGGGAGTCAACCCTGAGGAAAAATCTGTAGTCGGAGCCCCTAAGGCAGTTTTATGTTGTGCTCAACATCGTTCTGGCAGCTCCTGCAACTGCGCTGGTGCCAAACTGTAGCAGCCCTGCTGTTCCTTTGGATTCATCAGTGACGTGGAGAGGGGGGACATGCTGCATGGGCAACATCCTGTCCTCCATATCTTCCTGCCCAGGCTTGAATCCTACCAACGCCCAACGCTGGAAGGTAGAACACTGGATCACTGGAGAGGACACTCCAGCTTCGCCTTTGGTGTAGAAAAAACACGGGGAATGACAGTTACCGGTTATAAGCCACCGCTCAATTGGCGTAGAGCGCGGCGCCAGGGGTTGTTCCCGACGGTGGGAGGGATCATCAGATCTCACCGGACAGCTACCGCCCGCCTCAAGCTGGGCAGCCCCCAGCCAATAAGGTGTTGTCCTGCCACAGCTTGCTTTCCTCATTGGGTGCATGGGGATGAGGAGAAGTCCGAACAGCAGGCTGAGAACCTTTGCACCAGGCAAGACAATAAAACAAAAGAGACCAACTCTAAAACTGGGAACTTGGAACGTCCGCACTATGATGACAGGACTCACTGCTAACCTCAAGGACATCAACGACACCAGGAAGACTGCCATCATCAATAATGAGCTGAAGAGACTGGGAGTGGATATCGTCACTCTCCAGGAAACACGGTTGGCTGACGCAGGCACACTGAGAGAGAAGGACTACACGTTCTACTGGCAGGGAAAGGGCAGCGACAAACACAGGGAACACGGAGTGGGCTTCGCAGTGAAGAACACCTTGCTGAAGATGGTGGAACTGGGCAGCACTGGCTCTGCATGACTCCTCACCCTCCGCCTGAACACCACTCAAGGCCCAGTCACCCTCGTCAGTGTGTATGCCCCAACACTGACAGCCACACCAGAGGCAAAAGACGAGTTCTACGAGAATCTCGCAACAACTGTCAGGACCATCCCCAACTCTGAACAACTCATTCTCCTTGGAAACTTCAATGCCAGAGTGGGTGCTGACCACGACTCCTGTCCCTCCTGTCTTGGACCTTTTGGCGTGGGCAGAAGGAATGACAACGGACAGCGGCTGCTCGAGTTCTGCACATATCACGATCTGTGCATCACAAACTCGTTCTTCAAGACCAAGCCCCAACACAAGGTTTCCTGGCAACATCCACGCTCAAAGCACTGGCACCAGCTGGACTTGATCCTGACCAGGCGCACCTCACTGAAGAACGTGCTAATCACCCGTTCGTTCCAGAGTGCAGATTGTGACACAGACCATTCATTGGTGTGTTGCAAGGTCAAGCTGCAGCTGAAGAAATTCCATCGTGCCAGACAGCCTGGAAAGGCACGGATTGACACCAGCAAGATGGCTCAACCAGAACTTGTTGAGCAGTTTGTCTCCACCTTTGAGAAGGAACTTGGTGTACCACAAGAAGGAGAATCTGCAAAGCAGAAGTGGGAAGTGCTGCAAAACACCATCCACCGCACAGCCTTGGCTACCTTTGGGAGGAAGACCTCGAAGTCACAGGACTGGTTTGATGCCAAGTTGACCAAGATGACCCCCGCCATTGAAGCCAAGCGCTCAGCACTTGCTGAGTACAAGAAGTAACCAAACGAGAAGAATCTCCAGATTCTCAGGGCTGCAAGAAGCAAAGTTCAGCAGACTGCTCGGCGCTGTGCCAACGAGTACTGGACTCAGCTCAGCCAAGACATTCAAACCGCTGCCATAACAGGGAACATCCATGGTATGCACGATGGCATCAAGAAAGCACTTGGTCCGGCTCAGAGCAAGACGGCCCCCCTCAAATCCTCCACTGGGGTGATGATCACAGAAAAGAACAAGCAGATGGAGAGATGGGTGGAACACTACTCCGACCTCTACTCCAGAGAGAACACCGTGACACCATCAGCCCTTGATGCCATCGACTGCCTGCCATCCATGGACGAACTTGACGCCGAGCCAACCATCGACGAACTCAGCAAGGCCATTGATAGCTTGGCCGCTGGCAAGGCACCCGGCAACGACGGCATACCCCCTGACCTGATCAAGCACTGCAAGACCGCCCTACTGCTGCCATTGCATGACGTCCTCTGCCAGTGTTGGAAGGAAGGTGCCGTACCACAGGACATGAGGGACGCCAAGATCATCACCCTCTACAAAAACAAAGGGGAGAGAAGCGACTGCAACAACTACAGGGGCATCTCCCTCCTCAGCGTTGTTGGCAAAGTCTACGCACGAGTTGTTCTAGTTCGTCTACAGAAGCTTGCCGAACGTGTCTACCCCGAGTCTCAGTGTGGCTTCTGCGCTGAGCGATCGACGGTAAACATGGTATTCTCCATCCGCCAACTCCAGGAGAAATGCAGAGAACAGAACATGCCCCTGTACGTCGCCTTCATCGACCTCACCAAAGCGTTCGATCTGGTCAGCAGAGAGGGCCTTTTCAAGATCCTGCCAAAGATAGGATGCCCACCAAAGTTGCAAAGCCTCATCGAATCGTTTCACACCAACATGCAGGGGATAGTGCAGCACGATGGCAACGTCTCAGAGCCATTCAACATACGCAGCGGAGTGAAACAGGGCTGTGTACTTGCGCCAACCCTCTTTGGGATTTTCTTTGTTATGCTCCTAAGGCATGCCATCAGCACAGCAACAGAGGGAATCTACCTGCACACAAGATCTGATGGTAGGCTTTTCAACCTCACCCGCCTGAAAGCCAGAACCAAAGTACGCGAGGCTCTAATCAGAGACATGCTGTTTGCAGACGACGCTGCAGTCGCAACCCACACACAGCAGGAGCTTCAGACCCTGATGGACCGCTTCTCCCAGGCATGCAAGGACTTCGGGCTTACCATCAGCCTGAAGAAGACTAACATCTTGGCGCAAGGCACGGAAGCACCACCAACCATCACCATCAACGACTACGAGCTGGAGGTCGTGAATCAGTTCACGTACCTGGGGTCCACGATCAGCAACAACCTCTCCCTTGATACAGAGATCAACAAGAGGATTGGAAAATCAGCCTTCACACTCGCTCGCCTCACCACACGAGTGTGGGAAAATCGCAAACTCTCTGTCAAGACGAAGATGGCAGTGTACAATGCCTGCGTCATCAGCACACTGCTCTCTGGGAGTGAGACGTGGACAACATACGCCCGGCAGGAAAAGAGACTGAACTCCTTCCACTTGCGCTGCATTCGCCACATCCTGGACATATCCTGGCAGGACAAAGTGCCCAACACAGAAGTTCTGTCCCGCGCCGGCCTTCCCTCCATGTTCACTCTACTCAGGCAGGGCAGGCTCCGCTGGCTAGGCCACGTTCACCGTATGGAGGATGGCAGAATCCCAAAAGACATCCTCTACGGAGAACTGGCAACTGGCAAGAGAGACGTTGGCCGCCCACAGCTGCGCTTTAGAGACGTCTGCAAGAGAGACATGAAGGCCCTGGAGATCAACACAGATCGCTGGGAGGACCTTGCAACGGACCGCCTCCAAATGGAGAGGCACCCTGACCAGACAGCTCAAGGCGGGTGAAGAGAGACTGATTCCTGCAGCAGATGACAAAAGGACCCGCAGGAAGAACCGCCACAGACCCAGCAGCACGGAGACCACCCACAAGTGCGACCTGTGTGACAGGGACTGCCATTCGCGCATCGGCCTGTTCAGCCACAGGCGGTGCTGTTCCAGCAGAGTAGACGTTTAGGATTCTCTTCCATGGTCATCATAGACCGATGGAGGCCGACGATAGTTCTAGTTAGTTTTCAAGTAAGTCTCAGGGATGTGTGAAGGGCTGTGTTGGGGTGGGGGGTGAGGGTGTGTGTGAGTGTGTCTTAAATTATGTTCTTTTTACTTATATGGATGCCGAGAGATACGCAATTTCACCTTGCCTGCACTACAGTTGTATGTACAGCAATATGACAGTAAAGGTTGATTTGATTTGATTTTTGATTTGAGTATTCCATTTTTGGGGAGGGGACTTGTTTTTTCCCATCCATTTTATGATTACAGTTTGCATTTGGGGCAGTTGATATGCAGATGTGCGGCATATGTAACCTTACTCAAACAAATCTACCTACGGGTACAAATAAAGTAACCTGAACCTACTCACTAAAGTTCTTTTATTATTATTATAGACAAACATTCTGTTGAGATTTGGTTATTTAGAGATTTTGGTCATTTACAGCCTTACTCAATGTGCTATTGTGTTGTAGTGCACCAGAGGACGCAACATCACCATGTAATCACCGGTCTTTCTGCCCCAGTCTGAGTCAGCACAGGTATTTAGCACCATTCCATTCCCTTACAATCTGTGTACCAAGCAGATGAGAGGAGCTGCAACCAGTAACTGTATTTCACTCTACATGTACTGTTGATGGTTCAATAAATGTTCCTAAGGACTAGAAGAGAGTTTAGATTTGCTCATTCCTCTACAAGCCAGAAGACTGCTGTGCACCAACTCAGCTGTCAACAGGTTATGAAGCCCAAACAACACTACCTTGAGTAGTAAATGTAAATGTAGCAAATGTAGCAGCTTTGAATGCAATGTATAACATGAGGAGCTAGATGAACCAGTGTGGCGATAAAGGAAAAATTTTGTACACAATGTATTATGTGAGGCCAGGCAGACGGCGGCAGGCGGCGGCGATCGACGGCGGTGATCTGCGGAGCTGTGCAGCGTTACTTGGCGGAGGAGCTGTGCAGGAGCTCGGTTGCGGCGGGTCCAGCAGCGGCCGGGCTAGTTGAGGCCTAGCCGGATTCTCTGTTTATTTCTATCCACAGGTCAGTAAAATGCCACCAAAAAAAGAGGAAATGGAAGAAATTAAAAAATCTCTGAACTTTATGTCAGAAGAATTGGCCAAATTGACTAGCCAGCAGGCCAAAATAATGGGCCTAATAGAAGAGGTACAAGCCCTACATTTAATAATTCAAGAAAAAGACAAAAAAATTATGGACCTGGAGCAACACGGGCGTCTTTTGGAGCAACGCGTCGAGGATCTTGAACAAGGTTCTCGTATTGATGACTTAGTTATAAGTGGACTAGACATCAGATATCAGTCATACGCCCATGCCACAACAGGACTGAGTGGTGAAGATGCTCCCATGAGTGAATCAGTGTCCTTAGGAAATCAGGTGCTTCAGTTCCTTAATAATAGAGACATTAAGGTAGAAGATCAACACAGAGCGCTGGGAGGACCTTGCAACGGACCGCTCCAAATGGAGAGGCACCCTGACCAGACAGCTCAAGGCGGGTGAAGAGAGACTGACTGCTGCTGCAGATGAAAAAAGGACCCGCAGGAAGAACCGCCACAGACCCAGCAGCACGGAGACCACCCACAAGTGCGACCTGTGTGACAGGGACTGCCATTCGCGCATCGGCCTGTTCAGCCACAGGCGGTGCTGTTCCAGCAGAGTAGACGTTTAGGATTCTTTTCCATGGTCATCATAGACCGACGGAGGCCGACGACCAAGGTAGAAGCCAATGCAATTTCAGCCTGTTATGCTCTACCGAAGAAAGATAACAAAACAAAGAAATCAATTGTGATGCGCTTTGTGAACAGAAGGGTAAAGAATAACATACTGAGGCAGGCCAGAAAGCTAAAGGAAACTCAAGTTTACCTAAATGAACACCTGACAAAAAAACCCGCTGAATTAGCACGGCAGGCACGGATGCTGAAAAAGCAAAATAAGATACAGGCAACCTGGACAAGAAATTGTAGAATTTGGATTAAACTAAATGGAACACCTGAGCAAGCAAGGAGTATAATGATCAGAGATGCTACTGACTTAAATAAATACAGATGAACACCGATTAAAAAAATTATGAGTCAATGATAATTCATATTCATACACACGATAAGAATAGTTCTTTTGATACACCATGCCTAAGTACTTTAAAAAAAATAAGCAAAATAAACAAAAACTTATGATCGACTCGAATAGACATCAATTATCCCCAGCTGGAAGAAGTCATCTGACACAGAGTGAGGAAACTCAAACTCTGAAAATATGCCACTATGCTGAACATAAACCACAAGAGATGGAGAATGATATTGATCCTGATAACCACTTTTTCAATAATATTCATAACCACTGTGAATATTACACTGAAAAGCAATTCAAAAGTCAAGTGCAATTAGATGGTAAACTGTCAATAATACACTTCAATAGCAGAAGTCTTAACAAAAACTTTCCACAGATTCAGGACTATTTAAAACAGCTAGACAGAAAATTCACAGCTATTGCAGTCTCTGAAACCTGGCTTAATGAAGAACAGGCTCCCCTGATGGCAATAGAGGGATATCAGACGTTTTATATTAACAGAACTCAAAAAAAGGGTGGTGGTGTTGCACTGTATATTGATGACCTGTATAGGTGTAAGCTTGTAAATGAAATGTCCTCTGCACTACCAGGGATTTTGGAATGTGTTACTGTTGAGATTGACCTAGACAAAACAAAAAATCTAATCATAAGCTGCATATATAGAACGCCGGGAACTTGCATTGAGACATTCAGAGATAAATTAGTCGAGCTGTACAATAATATTACTAGTAAGAAAATGGTAGCAATTTGTGGAGATTTCAATATTGATTTACTGAATCCACATCAACAAAATGTAGTTACAGAGTTCATGAACTCTATGTACAGCATGAGTCTATATCCCACAATAACACATCCCAGTAGAATCACAGTTCACTCTGCTACACTTATTGACAACCTGTTTGTCAATGTTATCGATAAGAAAATAGAAAGTGGATTATTGATAAATGATATAAGTGACCACTTGCCAACCTTTGCACTTATCCATGGCCACACGGGGCCCAACGCAGAAAAAATTTCAAAATCGTTCAGACACAAATCACCAAATGCAATCAATTCTCTTAAAGAGGACTTGCTGAAGCAGGACTGGACAGAAGTCTATGTATCAGATGTAAATGAAGCCTATGACACATTTATAAACATTGTAACCACTCTTTATGAAAAAAACTGCCCATTAGTAAAAAAAAAAGCTTAAACACAAATTTGCTGATAAGCCATGGTTAACCAAAGGACTACAAAAGGCGTGTAAAAAGAAAAATTTATTATATAAAGCTTTCGTAAAGAAAAGGACAAAAGAAGCAGAGCAGCGGTATAAAACATACAAAAATAAGTTAACATATATAATAAGATGTAGTAAAAGAGACTATTACAGTAAAGAACTGGAGAAAAACAAAGACAATATTAAAAATACATGGACAATACTCAACAGTATCCTTGGAAATAAAAGCAGAAATATAAGCTACCCAACTAATATTCCAAAAAATAATAAAACGACTCAGAGTGTGAATATAGCTTCACCTGCAGATGAATTTAATAATTTTTTTGTTAACATTGGACCTAAACTGGCCCGAGAAATACCCACTACGGTGCCTACAGGTGATACAATATGCAATAACACTGCTGTAAAAGATTCCATCTTCATAAAGAACACAGATGAAAGAGAGGTCATTGAAACTGTTAAATCGTTCAAAAGTAAAACATCTACGGACTGTGATGGTATTGACATGCTATTAGTCAAAACTGTTATCGAATGCATAGTAAAACCACTGACGCATATCTGTAACCTGTCTCTCCAATCAGGTATATTTCCCAATGCAATGAAAATAGCTAAAGTAATTCCGATATACAAGACGGGCGACAGAGGGGAACTCTCAAACTATAGACCAATTTCACTATTACCACAATTTTCCAAGATACTTGAAAAAATATTCTATGAGAGAATTGACAACTTCATACTGAAGAATGATTTATTGTGTGAGCGGCAATATGGGTTCAGACACAAGAGGACAACTGCATATGCCCTAATGGAATTTACAGAAAAAATATCAACAGCCATTGAAAATAAAGAGTATTCAGTTGGAGTATTCCTAGATCTTAAAAAAGCATTTGATACAGTAGATCACAATTTATTATTAAAGAAACTACAAAATTGTGGTATTAGAGGGGTAGCACTGTCCTGGTTAAGTAGTTACTTAAAGAATAGATATCAGTATGTATGTGTTAGCAACAAAAACTCAGAGTTACTGAAGGTCACCTGTGGAGTCCCACAGGGTTCAGTTTTGAGACCATTATTATTCAATATGTATATAAACGATATATGTAAAGTTTCAGAAAAAATGGACTTAATATTGTTTGCCGATGACACTAATCTGCTATGCAGTGGAAACAATTTGGAACAACTTCTGGATACACTCGGAAAGGAATTAGGAAAGCTTAAACTGTGGTTTGATTCAAACAAATTAACGTTCAATTTAAGTAAGACAAAATTTATAGTCTTTAACAACCATCACAACAACCCAGTACCCAAACTCAGTGTAAATGGTGTAGAGATTGAAAGGGTATCTGAAACTAAATTTCTTGGAGTAATAATTGATAACAAACTGTGTTGGAAGTCACATATTAATTATATTAAAGGTAAAGTATCCAAATCAATTGCAATATTACACAGAGTGAAATATTTGCTGAATCAACCCACACTATACACCTTGTATCATTCATTAATACTCCCATACATGACATATTGTAATGAAGTATGGGGAAATACATATAAAACAAACATACAGCATATTAAATGTCCCACCAGGGACACAAATACACTTGACCACTGTTACACAGTTTTAAGAAATGCCTATCATGCCGTCCCCCGTGCAGCTCTGGGTTTTTCTGACCACTGCCTGCTCCATCTTATTCCAACATACAGACAGAAACTAAAAACTTCCAAGTCTGTTGTAAGGACTGTGAAGAAATGGACTGAGGAATCAAAGCTGAAGTTACAAGCCTGCTTTGACTGCACAGATTGGAGTGTTTTTGAAGCTGCAGCCATTAACCTAAATGAACTCACTGACACTGTGACGTCATACACCTGTTTCTGCGAGGACATGTGTGTGCAGACCAAGACCTTCTGCATATACAACAACAATAAACCCTGGTTCATTCCTAAACTGAAGCAGCTACGTCAGACCAAGGAGGAGGCCTACAGGACTGGTGACTGGACTCTGTACAAGCGGGCCAGAAACATGCTGACGAAGGAGACCAGGCTTGCTAAGAGGAGCTACAGTGTGAAGTTACAAAAAAACTTCTCAGCTAACAACTCTGCTTCTGTCTGGAGAGGCCTACGGAATATCACCAACTACAGGAGACCATCCCCCCACCCTGCGGAAAACCTCCAGCTGGCTAATGACCTAAACAGCTTTTACTGCAGGTTTGAAAAGAACCTACAGTTCTCACCTCCCACCCACACAAAAGGATTATCTGCAGCCCCAGGAACTCCATCCCTCCTCCACTCTGACCTCCCACCAGCACTAATGATCTGTGAAGAGGAGGTGCGCCGGGTCTTTCAGAGACAAAAGATCAAGAAGGCTGCAGGACCTGATGGTGTGTCTCCGTCCTGCCTGAGAGTCTGCTCCAACGAGTTGGCCCCCATCTTCACCCGGATCTTTAACAGATCACTGGAGCTGCGTGAAGTGCCTTCCTGCTTCAAACGCTCCATCATCATTCCAGTTCCCAAGAAACCCTCTATTACAGGATTAAACAACTACAGACCTGTTGCCCTGACCTCTGTGGTCATGAAATCCTTGGAGAGATTGGTGCTGAACCACCTGAAGGTCATCACAGGCCCCCTGATGGACCCACTGCAGTTTGCCTACCGGTCAAACAGGTCAGTGGATGATGCAGTGAATATGGGACTACATTACATCCTGCAACACCTCGACTCCCCAGGGACGTACGCCAGGATCCTGTTTGTCGACTTCAGCTCAGCGTTCAACACCATCATCCCAGGCATTCTTCATCAGAAACTCCTCCAGCTCAAGGTGCCCCCCTCCACCTGCCAGTGGATCTCCAGCTTTCTGACTGACAGGTGGCAACAGGTGAAGCTAGGGAGATTTACATCCAGCTCCCGAAAAATTAGTACTGGCGCCCCCCAAGGATGTGTCCTTTCCCCACTGCTCTTCTCCCTCTACTCCAACGACTGCACCTCAGAGGACCCTTCGGTGAAGCTCCTGAAGTTTGCGGACGACACCACAGTCATCGGTTTGATCCGGGATGATGATGAGTCTGCATACAGGCGGGAGGTGGAGCAGCTGATCCTCTGGTGCAGCCAGAACCATCTTGAACTTAACCCAGCCAAAACGGTGGAGATGACTGTGGATTTCAGGCGACACCCCCCTTCATTCCCCCCACTCACCATCCTCAACAGCACAGTGTCCACTGTGGACTCCTTCAAGTTTCTGGGTACCACAATCTCCCGGAACCTGAAGTGGTCCTCCCATATTGACACTGTCCGGAAAAAGGCCCAGCAGAGGTTGTTTTTTCTGCGTCAGCGCAAGAAGTTTGATTTGCCTCAGGAGCTGCTGGTTGTCTTCTACACCGCCATCATCCAATCTGTCCTCTGCTTTTCCATCACTGTCTGGTTTGGATCTGCCACTAAACAGGACAAGACCAGACTGCAGCGGATCATTAAGTCTGCGGAGAGGATCATTGGTACCGACCTACCCTCCATTGAGAACTTATATCGGTCCATAACCAGGAAACGGGCGGGAAACATCTGTGCTGACCCATCACACCCCGGCCACAAACTGTTTGAACTTCTATCTTCTGGTCGTCGTTACAGATCACTGAAGGTCAAAACCACCCGTCACAGGAACAGTTTCTTTCCTCAAGCCATCACTCTGATGAACTCCTAACATTCACCTAGTCCTACCTGTTTGCTGTACTCATGACTTTTCATCCATTATTACATTGCACATAACTCTCACACTGCTTTTTATTTCATGCACATTATATCACTGAATCTGAGTCCACATTGAAATACTGTGTGATTGTATATTTTTTCATATATTTCTGCAAAGTGTGGTTAGTCCGAGTAAATAACTGCATATATTCCTGTATATATTTGCATCCTTTTATAGAAACGTGGACAGACTGTAATTTACTGTACATACTCTGGTTGTCATTGAATCCTTATTTAAATCCTTCACCTGAACAACGAGAGCAAGTTTTTAGCCAAAGTCAAATTCCTTGTATGTGTTGTGCATACTTGGCCAATAAAGCTGATTCTGATTCTGATTCTGATGATATATCCACTCTTTATGCTTCAAAAGAGAGCTATTAGAATAATAAACAAAGCAGCTTACAGGGAACCAACAAACCCACTTTTTCTTAAACAAAAAACTCTCAAGTTGAAAGATCTGGTTGACTTTAAAACCGCAATAATAATGTTCAAAGTGAAGAATTTATCACTGCCCGCAAATATCCAAAAGTTGTTCCAAACAAGGGAGAAACGATATCACTTCAGAGGAACATGTATATTTCAAAAGCCTACAGTGAGAACAACCACCAAGCAACACTGTATTTCAGTGCAAGGAGTCAGATTATGGAACGATTTTGGACCTGAATTAAAATCATGTACAACGCTTGGACAATTTAAACAAAAACTAAAGGAAGAAATACTCCAAACATATTTACAAGACGACATGTAAACTCACATAAGGATTGACATATCCAGCCTGTGTTGTGTTGTAGCTTAGTTTTTTTTTTCTTTTTTTTCTTTTTTTTTCTCTGTGACATTTTGTCTTAGATTTGTTTTTGAATAGTAACCGCTTAACTTAGCCTAGCTTAGTTTTCTTTTTTCTCTCAGTCACATTTTGTCTTAGCTTTGTTTTAAATTGTAATTGCTCTTGTCTTGTTTTCTCTTTTTTCTCTTTTGAATTCTTGGATGGAATATGGGTGGGCAATATAAGCTGCGGCTTCAGCCATCACCCATTTCGGATAACTTACGTGGAATTGTATAGTAGGAGGAGTCTTTGTCTAATTTGACTTTGTTGTTATATTATACAGTGTAGGAGCATGCTCAAATAACGAGGCTGAGTTTCAGTCATAAACCAGCTTTATTTGACAGAACACAAGCTCCTAGCATTCTCAAAGCAGGAAAGAAAAAGAATCATACTTCAACCCCCTTTTATACATTTCCAGCATCAGAATTCAAGTCACATGGTGTCTTCAGTCAACATACAGTTACAAAGCATCCCTTTGAAGCTTCACCATTGTCTCTCATTTCTTGATGAACCGGAATACCCTCCGGGGCGTCTTCTGTGGGACAAAGAGACAAATCTCACACTTCCTTGTTACCTCCTGTAGATTTGAGTCCTCAGTCCTTGCAGACGTGACACTCCACAATACACATTCAGTTCTGTCTCTGTGGCAGCGTGAGCCCACAATGTGTGTCGGCCACACTACCCCCCCCAAACGTCGAGTAAGGCAAAATCTGCATGGCATAACAAAAAGAGAAACACAAAGCACTCCATACATCGCTAATCAATCCACCAACTGCCTAGGTTTTAATCTTCTGCCGAATCTGCTGCAACTTGGCTTGGCTGCCTCTGCAACATCTCTCTGCACCTGTGGATTAAAGCTGTTAGCACCTCTCTGTGAAGACTTTGGAGAATGTCTTCTCGGCGGCCTGCTCCGGCGGGGGGGGCTCGCGAGCTGCACCTCCTCCTCAGCCAGAACAAAAGCGGGTTTGAGCCTGTTAATGCAAATCAGCTCCCTTCTGCCCCCTAAATCTAGCAGAAAATGCTTCTGCCCGGTCTCCAGCACTCGAAACGGTCCGTCGTAAAACGGCCGCAAACTTGGACGCTGGGCGTCATGTTTAACAAAAACAAACTCTGCATTTTTTAAAGCCTTGGGCACAAAAACGTGTGGGAAACTGATGGACCGGGCCAGGAAGCGTGTTTGTTCCTGAGCCGCTCTGCCACGGCTGAGCGGGGGGGCCATTAGGTGCGGGATTATCAGGAAGAAATTCCCCGGGCAAACGGAGCGGCTGAGCGAAAACTAATTCAGCCGGGGAAGCGTGCAAATCTTCCTTAGGTGCAGAACGCAACCCTAATAACACCCATGGAAGTTTGTCTACCCAATTTGTATCCGTTAGCGACGCTCTGAGGGCTGCTTTCAATGACCTGTGAAAGCGTTCGCATAAACCATTGGCCTGGGGGTTATACGCGGTGGTGCGATGAATCTTCACCCCCAAGCTGCGGGCCATCGATGACCATAGCTCGGAAATAAATTGGGGACCCCTGTCGGACGTTATGTCCGACGGTACACCAAAACGCGCAACCCATGCTGCTAAAAATGCTCGCGCAACTTCTTCCGCTGTGGTTGATGTCAGAGGAATCGCCTCTGGCCAGCGCGTGGTGCGGTCTACCATTGTCAAAAGATGTGTGTGCCCGTGTGATAACGGAAGCGGGCCGACCAGGTCAACATGCACGTGATCAAAACGCTTAGCGGGGATGTGGAAAGGTTCTAACGGGGCCTTAGTGTGTCTGTGTATTTTAGCTCGCTGACACGCTACGCAGGCTGCTGCCCATTCCTTGACCTGTTTGCGCAACCCGGGCCAAACAAATTTCTCCCCCACCAATTTGATCGATGCGCGCACCCTCGGGTGCGCGAGAGAATGGACCAAGTCAAAAACACGGCGACGCCACGCGGTTGGCACCACAGGGCGGGGCCGTCCCGTGGAGACATCGCAGATTAGCGGGGGCATACCGTTTTGTTGCACCCTGTGCTCCAGCCTTAACCCTGTTGGTCCAGACTGGAGCGCGCGCACGTCCGCGTCGTTAACCTGCTCCGCAGCCATGGCTGCATAATCTAACCCAACACAGACCGGGGCTGCGCGCGCTCCCGCGTCGCTGCCCGGGCCCGCGGCCATGGCTACAGAGTCTGCCCCTATAGGGCTTGGTGGTGCTATTGCACGCGAGAGGCAGTCTGCTACAACATTGTGTTTACCCGCGACATGCTGAATATCAGTAGTAAACTCCGATATTGCGGCTAGTTGCCTTTGTTGCCGGCCTGACCAGGGTTCTGAAATTTTGGCCATCGCAAACGTTAGCGGTTTATGATCCACAAAAGCGGTGAAACGTCGCCCCTCTAACCAGAACTGAAAATGACGGATGGCCAAGTGTAGGGCCAAAAGCTCCCTGTCAAATGCGCTGTATTTCCGTTCACTATCGCGCAAGGTCCTGCTGAAAAACGTGAGGGGTTGCCAGGTACCTGCCACAAACTGTTCAACTACCGCCCCCACCGCTACATCGGAAGCGTCAGTGGTGAGCGCCATGCGGGCCATTGGAACTGGGTGCGCTAACAAAACTGCGTTTGCCAGGGCTGATTTGACCTGGGCAAAAGCGCGCTCCCGCTCCGGAGACCATTCGACTTTATTTGCGGGCTTTTGTTTTTTTAACGCGGTGTACAATGGCTGCATGAGTCGTGCTGCGCTTGGGAGGAAACGGTTGTAAAAATTAACCATCCCTAGAAACTTCTGAAGCGCCTTAACCGTTTGAGGTTGCGGAAAATCTGTTATGGCACGCACTTTATTTGGAAGGGGAACTGCTCCCTCTGCCGAAACGCGATGTCCCAAAAAATCAATCTGCGCCACCCCAAACTGGCATTTCGCTGGGTTCACTATTAACCCGTGCTCTGCCAACCTCTGGAAAACTGCTGTGAGGTGTTTTTCATGTTCGCCTTCGGACGTGCTGGCTACCAAAATATCGTCCAAATAAACGAACACGAAAGGCAGGTCGCGTAAAACTGCATCCATCAGGCGTTGGAAAGTCTGCGCGGCCCCCTTGAGGCCAAAAGGCATGCGCAAGAACTCAAAAAGGCCGAAAGGAGTTATGACCGCTGTTTTGGGTACATCGTGCGCGCGCACTGGAACCTGGTGATAGCCGCGCACCAAGTCTATTTTAGAAAAAATGCGCGCCCCCGCCAAATGAATAGAAAAATCCTGAATGTGCGGAATCGGGTAGCGGTCATGAGCTGAAACGTTGTTCAACCTGCGGAAATCGCCGCAAGGCCGCCACGAGCCGTCAGCCTTTGGGACCATGTGTAACGGCGAAGCCCAAGCGCTCTTGGAGCGTCTAACGATGCCTAGTTTTTCCAGATTAGTGAACTCCTCGCGCGCGATGGCCAGTTTAGCTGGGTCCAAACGCCGAGCCTTTGCAAAAACGGGAGGGCCTGTGGTTGTTATGAAATGTTCTACCCCATGTTTGGCCACCGTTGCTGAAAAAGTGGGGACTGTGAGTGCTGGAAACTGAGCAAGCAGAGTGTGAAACTTACCACCCGCGGCTGAGACGCTGGCATGTGCAGTTGGCGGGGCCACCCGAGCTGTGCAGGGAATAGAATGAAAAGACAGTGCATTAATCAGACGTCTATTAGCAAGATCAACCAATAAACCATGTGAGCACAAAAAATCAGCCCCTAACATGTTGAAACTGACTGCTGCTACAATAAATGTCCACTCAAATGAACGACCCTGTAAGGACAGAAGCATGGTCCTCTCACTAAACGTTTTAATTGTGGAGCCGTTCGCTGCTGACACTGACACCCAGGGGGCTTTAGAAGGCGACAGCCGTTCCGCGTAGGTGGGCGTGACGAAGCTCAGCTGCGAGCCCGTGTCCACGAGGAACTGTTTCCCCGAGCGTGCATCCGTCAGGTAAAGCAGCCTGTTCTCATTGCCGAGAGTCGCAGCTGCTACCGGCCCTCGGTCCTGGCGTTTAAAATTGCACGGTGGGACGCACCTGTGCGCTCTCTCTGCAAAACGGCGATGGTAGAAGCACGAGCCGTTCTCCGCTCCGCGTCGTCTGGCTCCGGTCGCCGCCGTTGCTGGTGCGTCTGGTGCCGCTGGACCCAAGCTGTCTCCGGACGCCGTTCCCGAACTAGCCGCCGCGGCCGAAACCGCGTTCTGCTTGTGGGCGTCGACCAACTTCTGCGCCTCCTTGCTCAACCCATGGTAGTCTCGCTTGGCCAATCGGGGTGACTCTGCCAGGGCCACTCTCACTGCTGGTGGCAGGGTTCGAAGGAATAGGTGGGCGAAAATGAATTCGCCATCCTCGGAGGCTTTGAGCTGCAGCATCTTCACCATCAGGTCCGCAGGTCTATCGTTTTCTGCCTCCGTCAGCGCCAGGAGCCCCTCTGCTCTTTGTTGGACTGAGGGGGTGAAATGGCTGATCAGCGCGTCTTTCAATGCGCTGTACTTGTCGCTGTCTGGTGGATGATTAACCAAATCCTCCACTCTCTGGACCGTGTCGCTGTCCAGTTTCGCTACCACGTGGTAGAATCTTGTGTCGTCGTTGGAGATTCTCCGGAGGTTGAACTGCGCCTCGATTGCGCTAAACCATGAGCGCGGGCTGTGCTGCCAGAAATCGGGCAGCCGGAGCGTGGAGGCGGCCATCAGGCTGGCTTCCACCGAGCCCGGTTCGGAAGAATTCTCATTGCTCATTCTCCGTCGTAGGTCACCAGTGTAGGAGCATGCTCAAATAACGAGGCTGAGTTTCAGTCATAAACCAGCTTTATTTGACAGAACACAAGCTCCTAGCATTCTCAAAGCAGGAAAGAAAAAGAATCATACTTCAACCCCCTTTTATACATTTCCAGCATCAGAATTCAAGTCACATGGTGTCTTCAGTCAACATACAGTTACAAAGCATCCCTTTGAAGCTTCACCATTGTCTCTCATTTCTTGATGAACCGGAATACCCTCCGGGGCGTCTTCTGTGGGACAAAGAGACAAATCTCACACTTCCTTGTTACCTCCTGTAGATTTGAGTCCTCAGTCCTTGCAGACGTGACACTCCACAATACACATTCAGTTCTGTCTCTGTGGCAGCGTGAGCCCACAATGTGTGTCGGCCACAACAGTTTCTTTTAACCTGTACTGTACTATCCGAAATAAATTCATTCATTCATTCATGTGGGAGCTGATGAAGCTAACAAGATAGGGATTAGCAAGCTAAAGCACCTTAGGAAAAGCAGGATAATGCAGTCACAACAATGCAGCTGCTGGTATTCGATGGAACAAAGCAGAGGTATGACTTTTGGGAAACAAGATTCCTAGCCTGCTTACTCACTAGAAAGCTAAAAGAGACTTTTTTTTTACATGAGCCAAATGGTGAAGAGCAGCTAGCTGCCGGCATAGAGAAAAATGCTGAATGCTATACAGAGCCGATAAGATGGAGTGATGATGTCTTTCCCTGATAAAGGTGGATTCACACTACAATGTTTGGACCAACTTTTAGCGACATTTTGGCAAATGTCTGGCTCTGCTGGCAAAAGTTAATGATAGTTGGTGTTTGTTGGCAAACGCTGGCGAAATCTGTTCTTTGAAAATTTTCAGTCTGCTGAAAATTTGCTGACATTTGGGAATTCACATTGGTGAAAGTTGTGCTCAGTTTATAAAAGTTCCTCAGCACTGGGCTAAGTTATGCAAAGTTTACCTAAATCAGCCTAAGTTAAAGCTGGGTTCACAGTATAGCATTTGGACAAACTTGTACAGACATTTTGAAAAATCAGAGAAATAGTCAGTGCAGGTCAGCTGACATCACCCTTAGTTGATGCTCATATGCATTTGTGGAGACTTCCTGCCATTCTGGACCTGCTTTTGGAGTGAACACATCTCCTTTGGGCATACGTTTCAGTATTTATTTTTGTTTTATATTCCTATGTAGTTACTTCTGCATACCCTTTTCCCCTGTTCATTGATTCATTGACTCATTCATTCATATAAAAAATAATAAAACAATGCATAGAATCCAACACTAAGTCCGCAATTAAAATGTGAATGTGGATGGATTAAAAAACTATTGATTGAAACATCATATAAATAAAATGACGGGTTATCTTTTGACTGGTACAACTCTCTTCATTAAAATAACATAAAATCCTGTTAAATGTCATTTATTTTTTGACACCACATCAGTGCTGTTTGATTCCCCACAATAGAAGTCGAACCAATAAATCCTGAAGAATGATTATGCACAGAGCAGAAAATTAAGAAGAGTAAATTTCTCAATGAGGAGATTTTTTTTTTTTTTCTTTTGGGCTGTCGTATCTTTGGGAGATCATATATATGTTGCAGGCAGAGAGTAGACAAGAGTTCATGAAAAAAACTTTATTCCACATACCAAGAAAATGTTTGCTCAGACAGCAAAAAAACCCCAAAACAAAACAATAAAATGTTGGTCTCCATGGCTGTTCTTTCCAAGGCAACCAGTAATTTGTATTGGCAAAAGATACATTTGTGCAACAGCACAGCCTAGTGGTAGAAAAATAACACTGCAAAGACACAAGACCCCAAACCATTCACCAGACCATACCCATCACACCATCAAATGCCAGTTGTAGAAGAGCTTGGAATAACGAGGCGATGTGATTTATAAACCAAAGTTTATTATCAGCTTCTCTCCTCTAACAAGTCTCATCTCAGTGCAGAAGCAGAATAAGAGGTCGAACACATTCAGACCTACATACTTATACCTACACATAACAAAAGACATTGCACATCAAAGCTGACATCCCGCATTAGCTTAATCCCCTCTCCTTTGTCTTCCTACTCCTCCACCTGACCCTGGTTGGTCAGGGCGATCGATCTCCTCCATTGTCCTCTGTCTCTTCCACCTGGCCCTGGGAAGTCAGGGCGATCGATCTGGTCTCCACCGCTGCGCCTCGGATGCTCTTTGATCTTCGCTGGCGGTTGAGACCTCTTGTCCTGTTCTGAGGCGTGAGGTCGTTGCACATATGTAATCACCAAACATTCTAACATGCCTATACATATGTAGGTTATGGGATATATGATTAATATAAACCACAGCCCCCCCCCCAAACGACTAAGAAAAGGACAATGAAAGTAAGTCCACAGTTTAAGATAATTTCTATGACATACTATACTGTTAAACCTCTTGACAAGGAAGAAACTTTCCAGCAGCCATGCTCCTGTAGAGAATTCAGTGGTAACCATAACAGCGTAGTAATATCACAAATCAGTCTTAAAAATGTCACGGCACAATCTGATAAAATAGTTAACAACTTTTGGTTAATTTGCATCAGTCCCTGTGCCGTCTGGGTTTTAATCTTCTCCCGAATCTGCTGTGGGTCCGCTTGGGCGTCCTGGCGGGACCTTCCTGTAAGGAATCTGCAGCTTGGGGAGGAGAGTGGTTATTTGTTCCCTGCAGGGGGGCTGAGTCTTTTTTCTTGGGGGGTCTACCCCGCCGAGGTGCTCTTGCCAACTGTGCAGGTTCGTCTCTCAACAAGAAGGCAGGTTTAAGTCTGTCAATGCTGACTGTTTCTTTTCTGTCCCCTAAGTCAAGCACAAAATGCTTATCACCAGGTTCCAGCACTCTGAATGGTCCATCGTATGGTGGACGGAGGGTTGGTTTTAAAGCTTCATGCTTAACAAAAACGAATTCAGCGTTTTTTAAAGCTTGGGGGACAAAAACCCGTGGAAAAGAGTGATGTGCCGGTCCAGGGAGAGTGTCCGGTCCGTTGCTGCCTAAAAGCCTCAGGGCTGGAAGATGCCCAGGCTCTGGGTTCTCTGGTAAAAACTCACCTGGGAGTCTGAGAGGTTGTGCAAACACTAACTCTGCTGGGGAGGCGTCTAGATCCTCTTTAGGCGCAGAACGCAACCCCAATAAAACCCAGGGAAGTTTATTTACCCAATTTGTATCCGTTAGTGAGGCTCTGAGGGCGGCCTTTAAAGATCTGTGAAAGCGCTCGCATAACCCATTAGCCTGAGGGTGATACGCGGTGGTGCGGTGAATTGTCGCCCCTAAGCTGCTGGCCATGGCTGACCAAAGCTCTGAGACAAATTGAGGCCCCCTATCGGACGTGATGTCCGATGGGATGCCGAAACGTGCCACCCAGTTTGTCAAAAAAACGCGAGCGACTTCCGCCGCTGTGGTTGACGCCAGAGGCACCACCTCAGGCCAGCGCGTAGTACGGTCTATCATTGTTAACAGGTGTGTGAAACCTTGAGAGGAAGGTAGTGGTCCCACGAGGTCGACATGAACGTGGTCGAACCTTCTAGCTGGGATTCGAAAAGGCTCTAGAGGGGCTTTTGTGTGTTTGTGTATTTTGGCGCGCTGACGAGACAGGCAAGTTTTTGCCCATTCCTTTACATTTTTGCGCAGGCCGGGCCACACAAACTTTTCGGCGACCATTTTAACCGAGGCGCGCACACCTGGGTGTGCGAGGGAGTGAATTGAGTCGAAAATACGGAGGCGCCATGCAGCTGGGACCGTCGCGTAAACCCCTTTCCTCCAGCCTTAACCCTGTTGGTCCAGACAGGAGTGCGCGCACGTCCGCGTCACTGCTTTGCTCCTCTGCCATGGCTGCGTAATCTATCCTTACGTGAATTGGGGCCGCGTACATGTCCGCGTTGGCGAAGAGTTCTGCGGCTGAGGCAGTATAATCTGTCTCCTCGCGCTCTGGTGATGTCACAGCGCGAGAGAGGCAGTCTGCTACCACGTTAAGTTTGCCTGCCACATGTCGAATGTCTGTGGTGAACTCTGAAATTGCAGCTAGCTGTCTTTGTTGCCTGCCTGACCATGGTTCTGAAATTTTAGCCATAGCAAAGGTGAGCGGTTTGTGGTCTACAAAAGCCGTGAAACGCCACCCTTCTAACCAGACCTGGAAGTGGCGGATGGATAAATGAAGCGCTAGCAGCTCCCTGTCAAAAGTGCTGTATTTACGCTCAGTTTGGTTTAACGATTTGTTGAAAAATGCCAAAGGTTGCCAGGTTCCGCCAACGTGTTATTCCACAACTGCCTCTATGGCCAGGTCTGAAGCGTCTGTGGTTATCGCAATGCGGGCCGAGGGATCAGGGTGAACCAACAATGTGGTGTTCGCTAGAGCACTTTTTACTTCCGCGAAGGCGCGTTCGCGCTCCGGGGTCCATTCGACCGCGTTGGAAGGCTTTTGTTTTCTGAGCGCGGTATACAGGGGCTGCATGAGTTGGGCTGCGCGGGGGAGGAAACGGTTGTAAAAATTAACCATTCCCAAAAATTCTTGCAGCGATTTGACCGTTTGTGGTCGTGGAAAATTTTTTACTGCGCGAACTTTGTCTGGCAATGGGACTGCCCCCTCCGGTGAAACTCTGTGTCCCAAAAAATCAATTTGTGACACGCCGAATTTGCATTTGGCTGGATTGATTATTAACCCGTGCTCTTCTAGTCTCTGAAAAACCGTAGTGAGGTGTTGTTCGTGTTCTTCCTCTGACGGGCTGGCTACCAGCATATTGTCGAGGTAGACGAACACGAAAGGGAGATCGCGTAATACCGCGTCCATCATCCGCTGAAAGGTTTGAGCAGCGCCTTTGAGGCCAAACGGCATCCGCAAAAATTCAAAAAGACCGAAAGGGGTTATTACAGCCGTTTTAGGAATGTCTTCCGCTCAGACGGGGACTTGGTGATAGCCGCGGACCAGGTCTATTTTAGAAAAAATGCGCGCACCCGCCAGATGTAGTGAGAAATCTTGGATGTGAGGAATTGGGTAGCGGTCATGCGCTGTCGCATTGTTTAATCTGCGGTAATCGCCGCACGGTCTCCAAGAACCGTCGGTTTTCGGGACCATGTGGAGTGGCGATGCCCAGGGGCTTTTCGAGCGTCTAATAATGCCTAATTTTTCGAGGGTGGCAAACTCGTCCCGTGCTATGGCGAGCTTGGTCGCGTCTAAGCGCCGAGCTTTGGTGAACACGGGTGGGCCTGATGTGGGAATGAAGTGTTCAACCCCGTGTTTTGCTACTGTTGCTGAAAATTTTGGAACTGTGAGTGCTGGAAATTGGGTGAGGAGTTGGTCAAACTTACCTCCTGCTGTTGTGACGCTGGCCTGCACGGGTGGTGGAGAGACTCGAGCTGAGCAGGGGATAGAATAAAATGACAGTGCATTAACCAAGCGTCTATTTGCTAGATCGACTAACAACCCATGTGCACACAAAAAAATCAGCGCCCAACAAGTTAAAACTCACCGCCGCTACAATAAATGTCCATCTATAGTTGCGGCCGTGAATGCAAAGAGGCAGGCTCCTTTCACCGTAAGTGTCAGTGATCGAGCCGTTGGCTGCCATCGCCCCATTTCCCCGGGGACCCACGGCCCGGTCTGCGTGGGAAGGGGTGATAAAACTCAGTTGAGCTCCGGTGTCGATCAGGAACTGTCTCCCGGTGTGTCCGTCAGTCACATACAGAAGTTTATTTTTTTCGCCGAGAACCGCAGCCATTAACGGTCCTCGGTTTTGGCATTTTCCTGAACTTTTGAACTTGCAGGGGGGAACGCATTTGTACGCCCCCTCGGCGAAAAGGTGGTGGTAATAGCAGATGTCGTTCCACCTGCTGCGTCTTGGCCATGTTGCCGCCATGGTGGGCGGGCTCTGCTCGGTTGTCTGTGGTTCTCCGCTGCTCTGGGCATCCGCGCTGAGATCTGCGGATGCTGCTGTGGCCACCTGTTCCCCGCAGGCGTTGATGAGTCACTGCGCTTCTCGGGCCAGCGCGCGGAAGCCCTGCTGGGTGCTGCACCGCATGTTGATCAGCGTCCCTCTCATGTGTGGCGGCAGAGTGCTGAGGAAGATGTGTTGGAAGAGGAAGTTGTCGTTGTCCTCTTCCTTGAGCTGCAGCATGTCCTCCATGAGGGCCTTGGGTCTGCATCCTCTGTGGCCGTAGATCGCCAGGATCTTCTCTGCTCTCTCCTCGGCTGAGGGGACGAAGTTCTCGACGATGGTCACCTTCAGCTCTCTGTATTTGTCATGGGCGGGCGGCTGTCGGATTTTGCTCCACGCACATCTTGACGTGGCAGCGTCGAGTTTGGCGACGATGTGATAAAACTTCGTCTCGTCCGCCGTTATGCCCGCCAGTGCAAACTGAGCCTCAGCTTGCTGGAACCACGAGCTCGGGTCTTCTTGCCAGAATTCTGGCAGCTTGACGGTGACGGCGCTTGTGTGGGCCGTCCTTGATGTGTCCGCCGGGTGAGAGCGCCTTTCTTCTGCTCTCACGGCGGGGCTGGGGATGGTGCTTGGTTGAGCCCTCTCTTCTGCCGTGGGGGAACGTCTTCCATCCGTTCCTCTGTCTGCATGGGCGCCGGCGCTTGCCTGGGTCGCCTCTAGTGAGTCAATCGCGGGAGAACGTTTCTGTTCCATCCTTACGTCTGGTCACCAGTGTAGAAGAGCTTGGAATAACGAGGCAATGTGATTTATAAACCAAAGCTTATTATCAGCTTCGCTCCTCTAACAAGTCTCATCTCAGTGCAGAAGCAGAATAAGAGGTCGAACACATTCAGACCTACATAGTTATATCTACACATAACAAAAGACATTGCACATCAAAGCTGACATCCCGCATTAGCTTAATCCCCCCTCCTTTGTCTTCCTACTCCTCCACCTGACCCTGGTTGGTCAGGGCGATCGATCTCCTCCATTGTCCTCTGTCTCTTCCACCTGGCCCTGGGAAGTCAGGGCGATCGATCTGGTCTCCACCGCTGCGCCTCGGATGCTCTTTGATCTTCGCTGGCGGTTGAGACCTCTTGTCCTGTTCTGAGGCGTGAGGTCGTTGCACATATGTAATCACCAAACATTCTAACATGCCTATACATATGTAGGTTATGGGATATATGATTAATATAAACCACACCCGTAATAATAAAATGTAATAATAATCTAATAAGGCAAATACGACAAATACGGCAAATAATAATCTAATAACAAGGCAAATACGTGATAGTAAAGGAGGAGGTAGTCTAACGAGGAGGGAGGACGCTGGCGCTGCTCTGTTCGCCGCTTCCCCATTCGTGACTCATTCGTAATTTCTTTTTTTTTTTAACTTTACAGTTTCTGTGTTTTTTGTTTGTTTGTTTCCCTACATTGCTGGACCTGGATACTACTATTTTTTGTTCATTTTACTGGTGGTGTGGACGCTTACCTGCAAGACGATCTTGGCTGTCAACTTCACCCACCGGGCTGACTCAAGTGCCACTCCGGTCACAAACTGTTCTGTTGTCCTGTCATGGTTTGGATTGTCTTCATCTGCCTCTCTACTCTCCATCTCTGGAACATCTATCCGCGACTTGCTGGTGGCCTTGGCCTATGGGATAGCGGGCTAGCGGGAAACTGGCTGTTAGCCAGCCAGTTGACGGCTGGCCGACCGCTACCTGTCCGTGCTTTGGCTGTCATCTGTCTGGGACTCCCTGCTAACATCGCTGGGCCATCAGCTAGTTCGCTACCGAGCTTGCTACCGGGTGTCTCGCTACAAGTTGGCGGGTCAACGGCTAACTGGCTGCTGCCTGGTGCTAGTGCTGCTCAGCTAGAAATCAGAGAGGCTGGGAAGCGTCCTTCCATGGTCGACACGTTCTGTCACTTCATCCTGCAACTCTGCCGACTCATTGGTTTTAACGCCTGCAGCAAACTCGGACCTCCATCACCCACCTCCAGCACCGGCATAGCCCCAATTATGGCACTACGCTACACATCCGTGCAACTCCTCCGGCTAAACCACCAAACCTCTCCCTCCTTGGAACTCATTGCCTCACTAAAAAGCTCCAGACTTTTCCTCCGGCCCCGATATATCCACCGAAGTTCATGCCGCAAGTTTAATTACCACTTCACCACAACAAACTGTATCCCTGTTCTCTGGTCAAATCGCTGCATGGACACCGGCTTCCGCACTTCCGCGTTGCGTCATCACAACAATGTGACGCGTCATCAGAACAACCCCAACGTGAATCCTTTCAACCTCCGCCCTATCCCGACTTCCACACCCGCATTTTCAAAACAAAAGCACCTGAAACTTGCCCTCTTCAACACACGATCCCTTAACAATAAAAGCCTCATTTTAAATGAATTCATCACTGATAATAAACTGGATCTCCTCTGTCTCACTGAAACTTGGCAAAAACCCCTGGATTACATTGCACTTAACCAAACCACCCCTGCTGGATATTCATACGTGGACAACCCACGCCCTGAAGGCCGTGGAGGAGGCATTGCTGCTATTCATCTTCATGACCTCAATCCACGACCTCTCTCCATACCCGCTGTTTCCTCTTTTGAACACCTGACTTTTAAACTCCCCGGCCCCAAACCTCTCCTCATTGCAATTATTTACCGCCCTCCCAAACCAAATCCATTTTTCTTATCAGATCTTTCAGAACTCATTACAGTACTGTCTGCAACCTCACCATCTGTCCTACTGCTTGGTGATTTCAACCTCCACATTGATTCCCCTGACTGCAAATACGCAAATGATTTACTGGACTTACTCAAGTGTCTCAACTTCACCCAACACATAACTTTCCCTACCCACAGACGTGGACATATCCTGGATCTGGTTTGCTCCACTGGTCTCCACATTCACAACATCTCCAGCACTGACCTCACCATCTCGGATCATCTCACTATCACACTGGACATTGACATCCCGGCCCCTCAACCCAAACAAGACCGAACAATAACCTTCAGGAATCTTAAGTCCATCTGCTCAGTTTCTCTCTCCACATGCATATCTAACACTCTCTCCAACCTCACCTTCCCTGTAAACCCAACCCCTACGGATTTAGTAAACATCTACAACAACACATTGTCTACATCCCTCAACAAACTGGCCCCCATGAAAACAAAATCCGTCACTTTCTGACATAACACATGGCTCAGGAGACACGCACACACAGGCTTAGAGTAGTTCAAAGAGTTTATTAACAGCAGGGGTGAATGAGTGTGTGTCTGCGGGATGCAGATGTGTTGGTGGTGGCGTCTGCTTCAGGCACAGAGGCAGATGACCGTTCGGCCGAGCAACCCTATGGAGAGAGCACAGGGAGAGGGTGACGGGCATACACCAACACAGGATGAATTATGGCAAGAGAAGATCTTACTTGAGTTGTCAGGATAGCTGGCACAGCAAGGGGAACGTAGCCCGGGAGACAGCCACCTGGAGAGCTCCGTGCAGCGGCGAAGGATGGGCGATGGAACGGAGATGTCCGCCGCCGGGGAATCCACCTGTGCACAGGGGAGCAGACTGGAGAAGGAGGTAAGGGTTCTTACCCAAAATAGCGATGCTGAAGAAAGGTATGCTCACGGCGGTGAGGAAACGAAGTCTGACGGCTTCAGGCCGAGCCTCCGGGCGAGGCGGCTTTTATCCCTCGCCGCTGATGAGGATCAGGTGTGTGAGCAGGTGGCGCCGCTGATGAACGGCGCGGCGTGACAGTACTCCCCCCTCTAGCAGCGCCTCCTGGCGATGGCTTATCCGGGTGCGCTCGGTGGAAGTCCGCGATGAGCGATGGGTCCAACACAAACGACGGGGGCACCCATTGTCGATGCTCGGGCCCATAGCCCTCCCAGTCCACCAAGTATTGCAACCCACGACCCCGGCGCCGGGAGTCCAGGATGGAGGAGACGGACCAGGCCGGGTGGCCACCAATCATCCGGGGCGCGGGTTGCGCTGCAGGAGGAGGGCAAAGGGGGTCGGTGACTGCCAGCTTCACCTTTGATACGTGGAAGGTGGAATGGATGCGGAGGGAGGGGGGAATAGCCACGCGCACAGCCACCGGGTTGATGATCCGGGTGATGGGGAAGGGACCCATGAAGTGCTGTGCCAGCTTCCTCCTCTCGCCTTTTAGGGTGACGTCCTGGGTGGAAACGTAGACAAGTTGCCCAACTCTGTACGCCGGGGCAGGTCTTCTACGCCGGTCCGCCACGGTCTTGTTGCGCTCCGCTGTGCGTAAAAGCGCATGACGCGCGGCGGCCCAGGTGGAGCGGAACTGCCTCACGTACGCCCTAACTGACGGAACAGTTACCTCGCTCTGCTGCGCTGGAAGCAGCGGGGGGTCGTAACCCAGGGACGCCTTGAAGGGGGACATCCCCGTTGCAGAAGAGCGGGCGGTATTGTGGGCGTACTCCACCCAGGCGAGATGGTTGCTCCATGATGTCGGCTTGGATCTTGCAACACAGCGGAGCGCAGCCTCCAGCTCCTGATTGGTCCTCTCACACTGCCCGTTAGACTGGGGGTGATGGCCGGAGGAGAGGCTCACCTTGGCTCCGATGGCGTTACAAAAGGATTTCCAAACCTCGGATGAAAATTGGGGGCCCCGGTCCGAGACCACGTCCACCGGGATCCCATGCAGCCTGACCACGTGTTGGACGAGGAGGCCCGCCGTCTCCAGGGCGGTAGGGAGACCTCACAGGGGGATGAAGTGTGCCGCCTTGGAGAAACGGTCCACGACGGTCAGGATGGTGTCGAATGAGTTGGAAGCTGGGAGCCCGGTGACGAAATCCAGTGCGATGTGCGACCATGGCCTGCCAGGGACGGGCAGAGGCTGGAGCAGACCCGCTGGAGGGGCGTTTCCCGACTTGCTGGTGGCACAAATTGGACAAGCCCGGGCGTAGCGGGCTGCATCCCTCCGCAGGCCCGGCCACCAAAAGGACCGTTGGAGGAGGCTGATCATCCGAGAGGTGCCGGGATGACAGGTGAGCTGGGAGGTGTGGAGCCAGTGGATGACCTCTCCTCGGACCGCAGACGGAACGAACAGTCTTCCCTCCGGTCCGCCGCCAGGATCAGGTTCCACCTCCTGTGCCTTCCGGATCTTGTCCACAATGTCCCAAGAGATAGCTCCCACGATGCACGACCTGGGCAGGATAGTGTGGGGCGTCTCCTCAGCCCCCGCGGGGGTGAACTGTCTAGAGAGGGCGTCAGGCAGGCCGTTCTTGGAGCCTGGCCTGAAGGTGATAGAGAACCGGAACCTGGCGAAGAACAGAGACCAGCGCGCCTGGCGGGCATTCAGGCGCTTGGCAGATCGTAGATACTCTAAATTCTTATGGTCCGTCAAGACCACAAACGGCAGGTCCGCCCCCTCTAACCAGTGGCGCCACTCCTGTAGGGCGAGTTTAATGGCCAGGAGCTCTCTGTCCCCCACATCATAGTTCCTCTCCGCCGGGGACAGGCGCCGGGAGAAGAAGGCGCACGGTCGCTTGGCGCCATCGTCCGGTGATTGCTGGGATAACACTGCTCCCACTCCCGTGTCCGATGCGTCCACCTCCACAATGCACTGCAGCGCGGGGTCGACCTGGCGAAGGACCCGGGGGGAGGAGAACTCCGCCTTCAGCGCCTTAAAGGCAGCATCGACCTCTTCGGTCCACCGGAACGGGACCTTCGGGGACGTGAGGCGGGTCAGTGGTCCAACGATCCAGCTGAAATTCGGGACAAAACGGCGGTAAAAATTGGCGAAGCCAACAAACTGTTGCACCTGCTTCCGAGATGCGGGAGTAGGCCACTCCACCACCGCCTTCACCTTCTCTGGGTCCGGGAGCACCTGGTCTTGGGCGATGATGAATCCCAGGAAGGATGTGGTCCTAGCGTAAAACTCGCACTTCTCAGCCTTCACGTACAAACGATTCTCCAGCAGTCTTTGAAGGACCCACCTCACATGGATCCGGTGCTCGTCTCTGGACTGAGAGAAGATCAGAATGTCGTCCAGGTAGACGAACACGAAGAGGCCGATGAAATCCCGGAGGACGTCATTGATGAGGCGCTGAAAGATGGCAGGAGCGTTGGTCAGCCCGAACGGCATGACGAGATACTCAAAGTGGCCGTTCGGGGTACGGAAGGCTGTTTTCCATTCATCTCCCTCCCGGATCCGGACGAGGTGGTAAGCGCTGCGGAGGTCCAGCTTGGTAAACCAGGTCACCCCCTGGAGGGAGTGGAAGGCAGTGTCCATGAGGGGCAGGGTGTAACGGTCCCTCTCAGTGATGTCATTAAGAGCTCGGTAGTCAATACAGGGACGGAGGGAACCGTCCTTCTTCCCTACAAAGAAAAACCCCGCCCCCACGGGTGATGACGATGGGCGAATAATCCCAGCGCTCAGTGATTCCTTCAGGTACGTATTCATAGTCTCCTTCTCCGGCGCCGACAGGCTGTAGAGCCGACCAGATGGCAGGGGAGCCCCCTGGCGGAGATTGATGGCACAGTCATATGGTCGATGCGGGGGAAGAGACATAGCTTTTGACTTGCTGAATACCATACCCAGGTCGTGAAAATCTGGGGGCACCAGTGACAGGTCCGGGGGTGCTGTATCCGCCACAGGAGGAGCCGCGGACGGGGAGCAGGCAGCGGACTGAAGGCAGGTGCCCATGCAGAAGGTACTCCACGCCGACACCCCAGCTGACCTCCAGTCCAGGACAGGATTGTGGAGGCGTAGCCAGGGATACCCCAGGATGACGGGCGACACAGAGTTGGGCAGGACGTAGAAAACCATTTCCTCCCGGTGGTTCCCTGAGATGATGACTGGGACAGGAATGGTTTGATGGGTAACTCTCCCAAGGGAGGCACGGGAGAGATGGACCAGGGAGATGGGGTGTTTGAGCGCCTGACAGCGGATGCCCAATCGGGTTGCCAGGCCTTGTGAAATGAAGCTGCCCTCTGCGCCCGAATCCACCAGTGCGTGGGTGAGGTGCCCAGTGGAATTGTGGCAAAAACGGATGGGCAGCTTTAATTGAGTGACGGGACTTTGCCGATTGACGTCCGCGAGGCCCCCTACAGTGACTCGCGGACCCCACCGTTTGGCTTTTGTGGGCAAAGCTCTACCGTGTGTTGATTGTCTCCGCAATACATGCAGAGACCCAACTCACGGCGGCGCTGTCTCTCTGCCAAGGAGAGCTTTGCCCAGCCCGTCACCATCGGCTCCGACTCCTCGGGGCACGATGGTGGCGGCGTCGCCAGGGGGCGAGCTTGGGGCAGGCGTAGCGGAACTCCTCGAGGGCGAGAAGCAGACGGCTTCCGTCCTGAGGAGCGCTCGCGCAGCTTGTTGTCCAAGCTGATTGCTAATGAGGTTAGCTCCGCTAACGTTCCGGGGATATCCCGTCCAGCCAGTTCATCCCTCAGATCACTATTGAGGCTGCGGAGAAACAGGCCGCAGAGGGAGCGCTCCTCCCAGCCCAGTTCCTCCGCCGCTACCCGGTATTCGATGGCATAATCCGCGGCCGACCGGCTCCCCTGCTGGAGAGCGAGAAGCCGATCGACCTGGACCGCCTCGGAACGGGAGTGATCAAACACCTCCAGGAAGCGCCTCACGAACTCGGCATAGGTGAGGGTGGCATAACTGGGTCTCGCCATAATAGCGTAGGCCCAAGTTAAAGCACGCCCCTCCAGGAGGTTCCCTATGTAGCCGATCCGGCTGTGATCTGAGGGAAAGTCTCCGGGCACACGGTCAAACACGGACTCGCACTGCATCACAAACCCCCGCGCTCCGCCGAGCTTTCCGCTAAAGCGGGCGGGGGTCGGAATTGGTGTGAGTCGGGCCGGTGCCACTGGAGCTGGCTGGACGGCCACCGGAACAGCAGGAGCTGCGCCACCCTGAGGAGCCGGGGGGAACGGCTGCTGGGGGTCCAGGCGGTCCAATCGGCCAGTGATAATTATCAATTGATTTAGGATCACCTGCTGTTGATAAGCTATTTGATCCACTCTAGCCTCGAGAGTGGTAAGCCGGTGTGCGAGCCCGCCGTCCGCCGAGCCGCTCTGCTGAAGCCGTACTGACATAACGCACGGCTCAGGAGACACGCACACACAGGCTTAGAGTAGTTCAAAGAGTTTATTAACAGCAGGGGTGAATGAGTGTGTGTCTGCGGGATGCAGATGTGTTGGTGGTGGCGTCTGCTTCAGGCACAGAGGCAGATGACCGTTCGGCCGAGCAACCCTATGGAGAGAGCACAGGGAGAGGGTGACGGGCATACACCAACACAGGATGAATTATGGCAAGAGAAGATCTTACTTGAGTTGTCAGGATAGCTGGCACAGCAAGGGGAACGTAGCCCGGGAGACAGCCACCTGGAGAGCTCCGTGCAGCGGCGAAGGATGGGCGATGGAACGGAGATGTCCGCCGCCGGGGAATCCACCTGTGCACAGGGGAGCAGACTGGAGAAGGAGGTAAGGGTTCTTACCCAAAATAGCGATGCTGAAGAAAGGTATGCTCACGGCGGTGAGGAAACGAAGTCTGACGGCTTCAGGCCGAGCCTCCGGGCGAGGCGGCTTTTATCCCTCGCCGCTGATGAGGATCAGGTGTGTGAGCAGGTGGCGCCGCTGATGAACGGCGCGGCGTGACACTTTCATTCATTCGGCCCCCTGGTACACCTTAGAACTTCACAAACTCAAAAAACAACTGTGACAGCTTGAACGCCTGAGCTGCAAAACTGGTTTGACTGTACACACCCTCGCTCACATAGAACTGATGCACCTATATCAATCCTCGCTCAATGAAGCTCGCTCTGCCTACTACTCCAGCATCATTCACTCTGGATCCTCCAACCCCCACACTCTGTTCTCCACCATCAACAAACTCCTCAAACCCCAGGACATCATTTCATCATCCTTCACCCCTGAAAAATGCAATAGCTTTCTATCATTTTTCCATTCCAAAATTGACAATATTCACAACCGGCTTGCCTCCTCCCCAGCCATCACCCCTGACTCAGAACCCACTTTTTCTCCACCCATAGATAAACAGCTCTCCCTTTTCTCACCCATAACCACTGATGAACTTTCTGAAATACTTTCCAGCATGAAATCATCTACATGCCCCCTGGACCCCATCCCTTCCACCCTTATCAAAGCCTGTCTCACCCCTCTTGCCCCCCTTATCATCGACACCATCAACTCCTCCCTCACCACTGGCACTGTCCCCCCATCACTTAAGATTGCTGCCATCACCCCCGTCCTTAAGAAACCTGGCCTGGACTCTGACGACCCCAACAATTTCAGACCTATCTCCAACCTCCCATTTCTGGCTAAATTATTGGAAAAAGCTGTCACCACCCAACTCAAGAAACACCTCCTCTCCAACAAACTCTACAAAACATTTCAATCTGGATTCCGTTCTCACCACAGCACTGAAACCACCCTCCTCAGGGTCACCAATGACCTCCTGCTCGCCTCTGACTCTGGCTGTCTCACCATTCTTCTCCTCCTCGATCTCAGCGCTGCTTTCGATACCATCAATCATTCCATCCTGCTCCGTCGTCTGCTTTCTATTGGCATCACTGACTCCGCCCTCTCTTGGTTCACCTCCTACCTGTCTGAGAGATTCCATTACATCTCCATCAACAATCATAAATCACGCACCACCCCTGTCTCACACGGTGTCCCTCAAGGCTCTGTGCTCGGTCCAACCCTTTTCACTCTCTACATGCTTCCGCTTGGTCACATCATCCGTCAACATGGTCTTCACTTTCACTGCTACGCCGATGACACCCAGCTGTACATCTCCTCTAAATCCATCACCCCCGCCATTCTCTCCACCATCACCAACTGCCTTACAGACATAAAAACCTGGATGACTAACAACTTTCTCAAGCTAAACAGCAATAAAACAGAAATCATCATTTTTGGACCAAAATCTCTTTTACCCTCTTCCCAGAACTTTTCATTCCAAATCGATGGACAGTCACCCCCTCCCCCCTGGCCAGAAACCTCGGCATTATCATGGACCCCACCCTCTCCTTCAAATCTCACATCAACCATATCACCAAAACATCATTTTTTCATCTTCGTAATATTGCACGCCTCCGTCCCACCCTCTCACCCTCTGCTGCTGAAATAGTCATCCATGCCTTCATCACCTCCAGACTTGATTACTGTAACAGCATTCTGTATGGACTTCCTTCTATCATCCTCCAAAAACTACAGTATGTCCAAAACTCAGCCGCCCGCCTACTTACTCACTCCCGCTCCAGAGACCACATCACTCCTCTCCTCCGTCAGCTCCACTGGCTCCCCATTCAACAGCGCATCAACTTCAAGATCCTCCTCATCACCTATAAAGCTCTTCATAACCTCGCCCCCTCATACCTAACAGACCTTCTGTCTCGTCATTCTCCCACTCATCTCCTCTGCTCTGCTTACGCTCACCATCTTACCCCCATCACCAAGACAAAATTCCGCACCCTGGGTGATAGATCATTCGCCATCGCCACACCAACCCTCTGGAATTCCTTGCCCCTTCACATCCGGTCTGCCAACACACTTGCTTCTTTCAAAAGCCAACTCAAAACCCATCTTTTCAAATCTACCTATAAAAACTGACTGCCTCTTCTACCTATGTGTACCTACCTTGTCTGTTTACCCGTTCTCTGTATGTTTGTCCCTATGCTGCTTTGTAAAGCGTCTTTGAGTATTTAGAAAAGCGCTATATAAGACTGATGTATTATTATTATTATTATTATAATCTATCTATCTATCTATCTATCTATCTATCTATCTATCTATCTATCTATCTATCTATCTATCTATAAACCTGCCAACTGCAGTTTGTGGCATTTATTGAAGTACCAAAGTGCAACAAAGCAAAATCCAAACAGATAACAAGGAAAACTTACAGACTGGGATGAACTCGAGACAAAGCTCACCAGAACAGGGTTAGGGCTCTGGTGGCGAGGAGGAAGAGAATCTTAAGACTGCTGCAAAAATGAAATGAAAAAGCAGTCCTTAAACAGGGTCAGAGCCAATAACACAAGTGAAGACAGGTGTGGGATCACATGAGTGGGCAAAAAGCTAATAATGGTAAATGATTGGGATCAGCTGGAGATAACGAGAGGAGAGCGCACAGGCTGACAACTGACAGGGCTACGCCCACATGGAGCACCAACCAGGAAATGCCCTGACAGCTGTCAACTGCTAATAAGGAATTAGAATAAAAAATAAACAAGTACAAACTGAGAAATAGATAGCAATAAATACAGAATCAGAACGTAATAAACTGAGACATGAACAGGAAAACAAGCAAAGACAACAAAACCCAAAAGGCACAAAAATACAACAAATATTCATGTTCTTCCGCTTAATCCTTTTCAGGTCGCGGGGGGCTGGAGCCTATCCCAGCATATTTGGGCGAGAGGCAGGGTACACCCTGGACAGATTGCTAGTCCATCGCAGGGCCAACACAGAGAGACAGACAACCATTCACTCTCACAGTCATACCTAAGGACAATTTAGAATCCCCAGTTTTGATGCCAATTAATCTAACTTGCATGTTTTTGGCATGTGGGAGGAAACTGGAGAAATCCCGGAGTAAACCCACGCAGACACGGGGAGAACATGCAAACTCCACACAGGCCACTGTTGGTCGGGGGCTGGGATCGAAGCCAGGATCCCCCGGCCAAGGGTGTGTTGCTGTGCTGCTGCAGTGCTAACCACTCTGCCACCGCGCCGCCCCAAGGAAAAAAGTCATGAGACTGAGCATGGCGGAACCTCCAGTGCTCAGCTCGTGACACTCATCTTTGCAGAATTGTTGTAATTCAGCCACATTTGAAGGTTTTCGAGCATGAACCGCCTTTTTAAGGTCATGCCACAGCATCTCAACTGAATTCAGGTCAGGACTTTAACTAAGTCACTCCAAAGCCTTCATTTTGTTTTTCTTAAGCCATTCAGAGGTGGACTAACTGATGTGTTTTGGATCATTGTCCTGCTGCAGAACCCAAGTGTGCTTCAGCTTGAGGTCACGAACAGGTGGCCGGACATTCTCCTTCAGGATTTTTTGGTAGACAGCAGAATTTATGCTTCCATTTACCACAACAAGTCTTCCAGGTCCTGTAGCAGCAAAACAGCCCCAGACCATCACACTACCACCACCATATTTTACTGTTGGTATGATCCTTTTCTGAGAAGATGTGTTACTTTTACGCCAGATATAATGGGACACACACCTTCCAAAAAGTTCAACTTTTGTCTCGTCAGTCCACAGAGTATTTTCCTCAAAGTCTTGGGGATCATCAAGATGTTTTCTGGCAAAACTGAGACGAGCCTTTATGTTCTTTTTGCTCAGCAGCAGTTTTCATCTTGGAACTCTGCCATGCAGGCCATTTTTGCCCAGTCTCTTTTTTATGGTGGAGTCATGAACACTGACCTTAACTGAGGCAAGCGAGGCTTGCAGTTCTTTGGATGTTGTTGTGGGGTTGTTTTGGGGTCCTTTGTGACCTCTTGGATGAGTCGTCTCTGCGCTCTTGGGGTAATTTTGGTGGGCCGGCCACTCCTGGGAAGGTTCACCACTGTTTCATGTTTTTGCCATTTGTGGATAATGGCTCTCAGTGTGGTTCACTGGAGTCCAGAAGCTTTAGAAATGGCTTTATAACCTTTTCCAGACTGATAGAGCTCAATTACTTTGTTTCTCATTTGTTCCTGAATTTCTTTGGATCGCAGCATGATGTGTAGCTTTTGAGGATCTTTTGGTCTACTTCACTTTGTCAGGCAGGTCCCATTTGAGTGATTTCTTGATAAAGAACAGGTGTGGCAGTAATCAGGCCTGGGTGTGGCTAGAGAAATTCAGTGGTGGACCCTCAGAGCCAGCAAAGCCTTCTCTGCTGGCCTAAACACTATCAGAGTTACATTTACAACCTTTACAACATATTTGTTCCATGAGGATGTATTAAATTATTCCCAATAGTCTATTATCTTCATTGTGTAGCTTTTCTCTTGGTTGCACTCCTTCCAGTAGTGTAATGCATGTTAGAGGTTTTTTTTGTCCAATCGTATTTCAGCCATCTGTGTTGCCAGGGTCAAGCAAATCTGCCTTGGGCCTTCAGGAATTAACAGTGCGGCTGTGTGGGTTAAATTAACTATTAAACTTATCCTGTTGATTTAACCAATCAGATGTCTTCTGTACATCCAGGGATATGCATAGAAGGCATTTGAGAACATTGGCATTTTCACGTCTCTTGACTGGATGGTTAGACTCCTCCACCCACAATTCCTAACTAGCAAAACGCCAGTGCAAAGACTTGCTTAAGCAGCTACAATATACTGTATCTGTTTAAATATAACAGCTGTTTTTCAACCCACAATGGCTGACAGGGGAGAGGAAAATGATTTGGTCGCTGATATTTAAAAAAAATAATTTTCCAGACGGACTTTTCAAGAAAAGCTGGTCATTGTGAAGAGAGATCGGTCAAGCCTGAAGCTAGCAGGCCTGTCTCAGCCGGGGAAAGGATTTATCCATCCCTTCCACATTAACAATGAGCGGTATCCTTGGATTACAGCCTCCGAGGAGTGCTGCAAATTATCTTGCTGGGAATGCCTGTTGTTAGCAACTGCTGGAGTAGATACTTGGAGCCAGACAGGGTTTGCAAACTTGAGCTGTCTGTCACACCATGATGATTTAGGCAGCGTTTGCCAAATGTATAAAAATTGGTCTAAAACGCTGGGATACACTGAAACTTTCACTTTTGGCTGTATGCATCGCGTATCCATAATGACTTGGACATATAATTAAGTAATAGTAACTTAAACCAACTAATGCTTAGCTTTGCCGACATTCACAACTTACGTGCAACAACAGTGTAATTTCTGCTGCCGTTGCCTCCCGATTCATAAATCCTAGATGTGCGAGAGATCATCTCTGTTTAACCCAGGTGATTCTCCCCTCCAAACACCACAGTGGAGGGCATGAATGACCTGGCAGAGCTGTCAAATCTGTCAGGTCAGTCCCGCCTTAAACAGCTGATGTGACACGTCAGGAACATCAGATGACAGCTGTCACAACGTGGCTCAAAGGCACGTGAACTGATGATGATAAAAAAGTTTATTTTCAATAAAGTGAAAAAAAAAATAAAACAAAGATAATACATAGTGTGCTTTTGCTGGGAGGTGCAGCCAACAGCAAACAGCCGCGCTCTGCACTTCAGGCGATCAGCTGATTTAATCCTCAAATTCTCTGATGACTCAGCTATTGTTGAGTGTATAAGTTGGGGAGAGGAGGGGGTTACAGGGTACTGGTAGATAGATTTGTGGACTGGGCTAAGAAGAATCACCTGAGGCTGAACATTCAACGAGACCTGAAAGATGGCGATTAACTTCAGGAAGAAGAGGATGCCTTCACAGACATTGTAGATTGGGGGGAGGATGTGGGGGTAGTGGGGGACTACAAATACCTGGGTGTCATGATCAGCAACGGACTGGACTGGAAATCGAACACCGATGCTGTGTACAAGAAGGGGATGAGCAGACTCTACTTTCTGAGGAAGCTGAGATCCTTCAACGTGTGCAGTGAGATGCTGGAGCTTTTCTACCAGGCCATTGTTGCCAGTGCCATCTTCTTTGCTGCTGTTTGTTGGGGTAGCAGTATCAGAGCCAGTGACACCAACAGACTTGACAAGATGATCAAGAAGGCAGGCTCTGTAATTGGACTCAGGCTGGAGACCTTTGAGAATGTAGTGGAGAGGAGGACACTAAACAAGCTGTTATCCATCATAGACAATCCTGACCACCCTCTCCAACACACACTGGACAGAAAGCAGAGCACTTTCTCCAGCAGACTGCAACAGCTCCACTGCCGAATGGCCAGGTAAAGGAATTGTTTTCTGCCACATACCATTTCACTGTACAATAACTCACTCTGATGATGAATTTTGATCATAACAATGCTGCCATACTGCAGCTTACAGTCTAATTGGTACCTCACATTTCACCCTGCACCTTATAATACTTCTTTCTACAGTTGGTACTAGCCATTGATTCAAAAGGACCATCATCTGTTAAACCTAGTAGTAGCCTATGTAGTATATAAAGTTATCTAAGCATCTGTACTTCGTTGGGTAACTCTTTTCTATTATGCTCTGTGTATTTCTGTTGTTTTGGGTCATCTACTGTGTTATGCTGCTGTTACGCTGTAATTTCCCAATCTGGTATCAATAAAGTACATCCATCCATCCATCCATCCATCCATCCATCTATCTATCCATCTATCCATCTATCCCTTTAATGGACAATGAAAGTGTTACAGACTGATTCAAGTACAGAAAATCATTACAACTTTAAGAGATGTGGATCAAACAAAGAATGATGGACTGATCATTGCCACGATACTAAGGGAATTCCACATGTCTTTAAACCACTGGCCATCCAGCTAGCACAAAATTAAGATAATGTTACGTTCATAGACTTGAAGAGAAGATCAGTAATTTATGAGAAGACTGAAAACTAAAACTAACAGAATCTACAGACAGTGTGAGGAAAACCAACATGAGACAGAGCCGAGGCCCTGCTGAGGTGCACTCTGGCAGCAGAAAAGACAAAGATGCCACTATGTCATGCTATAGATGCTGAATAAAAGGGCATAAAGAAAGATGTGTGGTGCAGTTATTGCAAAACCAAAACACATCAAGGATCCCTATACAAGAAAAGAGGGGACAAGATGGCATCACAAGGGTTGCAAAAGTGATCAGGACCATTTCTTTGAGGTGAGACATGTGAGGAATGAGAGGCCACCTGACAACATAAAGGAGAAAGGCATCATGGATGCTGGAGTGATGCCCCACAATGTAAATGACCTCAGAAAGTTTAAAAGCTTCAATAAGTCATTCAAGTCTGAGAACCATTCAGAAGAGTTGGCCGATGGGACCAGATGCAGCAGGATAGGAAAAGCAATTATACATCTGCTGGACAACACTGGACGACAGCACAGAGAGCATCTACGAGATGCACTATATGCGCACCGTATCCACATGACATCTTCATGGTGTGAACAACAAAAGCAGGTGCAATGATCACCGTCAAGAGAGGCAACAGCTGCATAACCACCTAGGATGGTTACATTCTTGACATGCATGAATGTGGTAATTTGTATTACTTTTCCATCTCTTGAGAACAATATTAACCAATATAAAGGGGAAAAAATGTGTCTTTTACATATCAATGCTCAGATACCATAATTGTGTATTATCAAGAGAAATAAATAAATAAATAAATAAATAAAAGAGAAAGAATCACAAAAATCTGAGTCGTGCATGATATACAGTATCTCACAAAAGTGAGTACGCCCCTCACATTTTTTGTAAATATTTTATTATATCTTTTCATGGGACAACACTGAAGATATGACACTTTGATACAATGTAAAGTAGTGAGTGTACAGCTTGTATAACAATGCAAATTTGCTGTCCCCTCAAAATAACTTAACACACAGCCATGAATGTCTAAGGTGCTGTCAACAAAAGTGAGTACACCCCTAAGTGAAAATGTCCAAATTGTGCCCAAAGTGTCAGTATTTTATGTGTGTAACAGGTTATAGTACTTCCATTATAATTGCACAAGATCTCTGTGTACATTTGGTTGCATACACTGACAGTGAGTATCCTGACAGTAAGCCCCTCCTCTAGCTCCCCTTGTCTGACCGGATTTCCCCTTCCTCCTTCCTGTCTTACATTTGTATGGAAGAGGTAGGTTTGATTCGTTTTAGCTCAAGGTCAATCCAGTTATTATTTATGTTAATAAATGTCTCTTTCTCTTAATAGCTCTGTGAGGAACCTTGGAGTTATTTTTGATCAGGATTTGTCCTTCAATTCACATATTAAATTTGTTTCTAAGACTGCCTTCTATCATTTGCGTAATATTGCCAAGATTAGGAGCATCTTGTCTCAGAGTGATGCTGAGAAGCTGATCCACGCTTTTGTTAGCTCGAGATTAGATTATTGTAATTCTTTATTATCAGGTTGTCCTAAAACATCTTTAAAAAGTCTTCAGCTGATCCAAAATGCTGCAGCAAGAGTTTTAACAGGTACTAGAAAGAGAGATCATATCTCTCCGGTTCTGGCCTCCCTTCATTGGCTTCCCATAGAGTTTAGAATTAAGTTTAAAATCCTTCTTCTTACTTACAAAGCTCTAAACAATCAGGCTCCTTTTTATTTAAAAGATCTGATACTACCGTATCATCCTAACAGAGCACTACGCTCCCAAAATGCAGGTTTACTTGTAATACCTAGAATCTCCAAAAGTACAATGGGAGGCAGAGCCTTTAGTTATCAAGCTCCTCTCCTGTGGAATCAGCTGCCAATCTGGATTCGGGAGTCAGACTCGATCTCTGTTTTTAAGAATAGGGCTAAAACCTACCTTTTTGATATAGCCTACAATTAGGGAGGGATCATGTGTTTTCTGAACCCTCCCTTAGTTATGCTGCTAATAGGTTTAGTCAGCCGGGGGACCTCCAGTAATGCACTGGGCCTCACTCCTTTCCTCACTCTCTATGAAATATTTTTTTTTTTGCTGGTCATTAACATTTGTTTGTTCTCTCCCATAGATTGAGTCCCCATCGTGCTGTTTGCTCTCTACATGTCTGTTCTTTTCTTCTTCTCTATCCCCTCACCCCCCAGCCAGTCGCAGCAGATGACTGCCCCTCCCTGAGCCTGGTTCTGCTGGAGGTTTCTTCCTGTTAAAAGGGAGTTTTTCCTCTCCACCGTCGCCAAGTGCTTGCTCACAGGGGATCGCCTGATTGCTGGGGTCTTTCTGCAACTGTGGGGGTCCTCCCTACAGTTGATAGTGCTATGAGATGACTGTTGTTGTGAAATGGCGCTATATAAATAAAGTTGAATTGAATTGAATTGAATTGAATTAATATACTGTATGTCATCCATTAGTTTCTTTTATCAAGTTTAATTTACAATCAATATATGTGTATTATTGTTGGGTTCTTTTTGTTGACTAAAGTCTAATTCTGTATTATTTATGTTTTGTGTCACGACATGGATGCTAGTTTTGCTGAGTGCTAGCTGTGACGCTGTTTGGAGGACTCACTGTATTTCATGTTGTCAACAGGTGCGCCATAATTATTATTTCTATTTTAAACATATGTATATCTCTCTGCCTGTCTTACATTTGTATGGAAGAATTTTGCTGAGTGCTAGCTGTGACGCTGTTTGGAGGACTCACTGTATTTCATGTTGTCAACAGAAAATAAACAGCAGCAAGTGAATGGTTGGGTCGTCACCTTTAATATAAAAACAAAACACAACGCAGAAGTTTCTCCCCGTTACAATGGTGCCGTGACTATCTGGTTCATCCGATCTACCCTCGCTAGATCACCAGGACTGCTGCTGTTAACTCCACCGTTGCTGCCACCGAGTGACCGATGCTAGTTTCTCCGCTAGCATCCGACGACTGCTGCTACATTGAGATCCTGCAGGTGTATTTATGCCACAGTGCGTGCATAAATTATTGACGTCGAGTGTTGTTTTAGTTTTAAACATTCTAAGCCCTTAGGCAATCGCTATTTTGAAAGCGTTTGTTTATGTTGTTGTAATCTACGTAAATCAGGTGTGGTATAGGCTATTTTTAAGAAGACTGGTGTACATTATAGCCTGGTCTAGGTGCCTGTTTTTTATTTTAATTTTATGAAACCTTGCCATTATTAATAATTTTGGGTAACTTTCTAACGGTATTTTTTTTTTTCATGTTTGCTTAGACATAGTGGTCAGTATGTCAATGTCGAAGTCGAATGTTACTTATGTATCTAGTGGGTTTGGGAGAGGTTGTAAAATTGGTTCAGATGCAGAGGCCAGTCATCAAAGGGTGGGCCAGTCAGCTCTGGATCCAGTAGCATTTTCCACTCCACTCACTCACATAGTCAAAAACAGACATGTCGCTTACACTGATATAGTTGATAGCCCAACTGCCAGGCTTGCAGAGCAGGCACATAACAGTACTAGTGCAATGCATAATATACCTCCCAATCATTCAAGCCCAGTACATGCTCCACAGACCTGCTCAGGGGGGTGCTTGGATACTTCAAGACTAAATGTGGTTGTTCAGTCAGATGTTAAGCCACCACCATTCTTCAGAGGTGATCATACTGACACATGTACTGTCCATGAATGGGAGGACCTGATGCAGAGTTACTTGCGCAGACGAAAGTGCAGCACTGCTGACATGTATGATGCCATAACAAGCAGACTAATGGGGAAAGCCAGGGACATTGTGAAAGTCTCACTGCGTAGCAACCCAGATATTAACCCCTATAGCCATCCTGCAGCTGTCTTTGACGTTCTGAAAAGGAATTTTAGTGAGCTCCCATACTCCGACATGCCTATGGCAGATTTTTATAGCACGCTGCCAAAAACTAATGAGAGCGCACTGGATTACTGGGTGCGGCTGAACAAAGCTATCGATGTTGTCGATGAGTGTCTCCGCAGGCGGGGTAGGTGTGTTGAAGACATGAGTGCTGAAGCTGTGATGATGTTTGTTACTCACTGCCCAGACCCTCACCTCTCTCTGTCTTTCAAAAGCAAACCAGCCAGTAAATGGTCAGCATCTGAGGTCCAGGAGCGCTTGGATGACCATCAAAGGGACTTGAGACGTAGGCCCTCAGTGTGTCAGCACTCTCCTTCTACTCACAGTCCCAGCTATGTGGCGTTCACTCAGTCCACTGCCCAGTTTGACAACTCTTATGTTCAGCCAGAGGCAACATTTCACCCTGTGCTTCACCAGCCACCTGCAGCTGTGCCTGTAAATCGTGCAGAGAATCAGAATCAGAATCAGAGGAGCCAAGTATGCGTGAGGTGGTAAGCATGTTGAATAAGGTCATCACACTGTGCTCTGCCCCCCAGTCAGTGTCACATCGTCGTCAGCCTCAGCAGCGCCAGCAGTTGTCCCAGCCGCCAGTGTCCTCTCCTTGCCGAGTGTGTAGCAGCACTGACCACTCCACCTTCAGTCACTGCAGGCTACTAAAACTCTGTCGTAACTGCCTCCAACCTGGCCACTTCAAGTCTTCTTGTCCAAGTGTCACTCATCCAGCTGCAGCCTCCGCACAGCTCGGCCGTGTGCCGTTAAACTAGAGCACCCGCGCTGTGAGAGGGCAAGCGTGGGTTGTGATACAGCCCTCACCGACCCAGATCTACTTACCATCTACAGTGACAACTGTCAGCTTTTGCCATCAGGACAGGTGCCAATTCTCATCAGTTCACAGAAACTTGAGGGGTCAAGCGAACTGTTTTATACGCCTGTGCTAGTAAGTGGCAAGGTCACCTTGAGAGGTATGTTGGACTCTGGGTCCATGTCTTGTACACTAAGTGAAGAGGCAGAGAAGAAACTTCGGTCTGCTGGTGTTCTGCCCAGTGCTCACTTAATCCCTGATAATGTGGTGCTTGTAGGCTGTGGCGGCTTAACAACCTACCCAAAGTGTTTCTATGACCTTGAAATTGAAGTGTATAAGACAAAGTTTGTTGTACCTGCTCTAGTTGTACCAGGCCAGCGAGATGATTTCATAATTGGCACTAACATGATTAAGTCTGTCCTACAAACCATGAGAAATGAAAAGGAATACTGGAAGCTGATTTCCTCTAAGAGTAGTGACCCTGCATGTGAGGATTTCTTAGAGCTGCTGAGCTGTGTGTCACGGTGGAAAGGCCCAGATGAGCACGACAAAGTCGGAACAGTTAAGCTGGTGCATAGCGTTACGCTCCTCCTGAAGCAAGAACACCTGGTATGGGGAAAGCTTCCTAGTGATGTTCCTGTGTCTCCAGGTTGCACAGTCATTGTTGAACCCACCTCTGCTCGCTCCGCTCCGAAGAATATCTTGGTAGGGAAACTTGTCACTGCTATGTGGGGTGATCGCTGGGTCCCGATGAAGATTCTTAATCCAACACTGAAACCAGTTACTCTGCGGCGCAATGCTAAAATAGCCGATGTATCACCATGTCTAGCAATGGAAGATCTGAACATCACGCAGGCACAGTGTCAGACACAGAATGCAAGCCCCAGCCCAGAGTTATATAGTAGCACGCCCACTGACGTCGTCCAGGCATTGAAAGCTGCCGGTCTGGGTGATATCGACCTGGATGGCTGTGAAGTTTCTCCTGCTGAAAGAGCCAGGCTGGCAAACCTGCTGTTGGAGTACAGTGACATCTTTTCAAAAGACTCCCTTGACTGTGGAGAGGCCAGAGGATTTGTACACCGGATTCATCTTTCGGATGATCGTCCCTTCCGTCTTCCCTATCGACGAGTCCCGCCAGCGCACTATCACAAGCTCAGGCAGGTTCTGAATGAGATGGAGGAGCGTGAAATCATCAGAAAATCAGTGAGTGACTATGCCTCCCCATTGGTCATGGTATGGAAAAAGAATGGGGACCTGCGTATCTGTACAGACTTCAGGTGGTTAAATGCTCGGACCATTAAAGATGCTCACCCACTCCCCCATCAGTCTGACTGTCTTGCTGCGCTTGGGGGCAATGCTGTTTTCAGCACCATGGACTTGACGTCAGGGTTTTATAATGTCCCACTGCACGAGGCTGATAAGAAGTTTACTGCTTTTACCACACCAATTGGCTTGTATGAGTATAACCGTTTACCTCAAGGCCTGTGTAACAGCCCAGCATCCTTTATGAGGATGATGCTCAGTATCTTTGGGGACCTGAATTTTTCCAGCCTTTTGTGTTATCTTGATGATCTGCTTTCTTTTGCGCCGTCTGTTGATGAGGGTCTGGAGCGTCTGAGGACCGTTTTCAACCGGCTGAGGTCCAACAACTTAAAGCTGTCACAGAAGAAGTGTTACTTCCTCAGGCGTTCTGTTAAGTTTCTGGGCCATGTAGTTAACAGTGACGGAGTGTCAGTAGATCAGGACAAGGTTGCTGTGATGTCATCCTTCATGAAGTCAGATCTTATGGAGTCAGATGGCTGCACACCATCCCAGAAGAGGATACGGTTGTTTCTGGGCATGGCCTTGTATTATCAGCACTTCATCCCAGGCTGTTCCTCCATTGCAAAACCTCTGTTTGCTTTGCCCCTCTAAGCGTAGGGGCAAAGCGGGGAAAAATGGGAATAGTGGCACGTTCCGTAAGCTGACACCACAGGACTGGACAGCTGCTTGCAATAAAGCCTTTGCTGAGCTGAAGACTGCGTTGGTCAGTTGTGTAGCCCTTGCCCATCCAGACTTCGACAAGCCTTTTATCCTCTCCACCGATGCTTCTCTTCATGGCTTAGGCGCTGTTCTCTCCCAAGTCCAAGATGGTGATGACAGAGCGAGGCCTGTAGCATTTGCAAGTAAGTCACTCAGCCGCAGCCAGGCCAACTACCCTGTACACAGACTAGAATTGTTGGCGCTGAAGTGGGCAGTGTGTGATAAGTTTAGTCATTGGCTCAAGGGCAACCAGTTCACTGTGTGGACAGATAACAATCCCCTCACATACATCATGACAAAGCCAAAGCTGGACGCCTGTGAGCAGCGCTGGGTGGCGAAGCTGGCTCCTTATAATTTTAAGATCAAGCATGTTCCAGGCAAGTTGAATGTTGCTGCTGATGCACTGAGTAGAGACCCATTTGTCAAGCCGCTGGGCCAGCGTCTGCTTTCTGAGCCATACAGAGAACTGCTTAAGTGTGCGATTGATGTTGATGACGGATTCGTGCAAGATGTTTTTCGTTTGACGAGCCAGCCCCAAATGCTCACCGGTATGACTGGGTCTGCAGCCAGCTCTGATGTGTCCGTCTCCGAGGATGAGGTGTCGACGCTACTTGATAGCCACAGTGACTGGGGGTCTGCTGCTCGTCTCAGGGCCATGTCTGTGGTGGACCACCTGTCTGATGTTGTTCCTGTCGGCCAACCTGCTCTGCCCGCCATGTCATTACAAGAGCTGCAGTCCCACCAGCGACATGACCCTTCCATCGCGCCTGTGCTGTTATATGTGGAGAGGAAACGGAGGCCATCTTTCCGTGAGCGCTGCAAGGAAAGCCAGTCAACTCTACAGCTCCTAAGACACTGGGACAAGCTCACCCTGCAGAATGGTGTCCTGTACAGAGTTTGTAAAGATCCCCTGACGAACCACAAACACTTTCAGTATGTCGTGCCTGAACAACTGAGATGCGAAGCTCTGGCTGGAGTCCATGATCACGCTGGTCATCAAGGTCAAGCACGCACACTCTGTCTTGCCCGTCAGCGGTTCTTCTGGCCTGACATGGAGAGGGAGGTCCGTGATTACGTCAAAAACTGTGGCAGATGTGTGCTGAGCAAGACACCTGAGCCCGCTGCCCGAGCCCCGCTGGAGAGCATAAAGACCACCGCTCCACTGGAACTAGTCTGCATCGACTTCTGGTCTGCAGAAGATCACAACAACAAGTCTGTAGATGTTCTTGTAATTACAGACCATTTCACAAAGCTGGCCCACGCGTTTCCTTGTCGAGACCAGACAGCAAAGAAAGTAGCTAGGACGCTGTGGGATAAGTTTTTTTGTGTTTATGGTTTCCCTGAGCGCATCCACTCTGACCAGGGAACAAGCTTCGAGAGCGATCTGATTACAGAACTTCTGGAACTTGCAGGCGTCTCTAAATCTCATACCACCCCGTATCATCCTATGGGAAATGGTGAGACTGAGAGATTCAACAGGACTCTGGGTAGCATGCTCCGCTCCTTGCCTCCTCGACAGAAACACAAGTGGCCTCAAATGGTCCAGACGATGACGTTTGTTTACAACTGCACAGCACATGAGACCATTGGCTTCGCTCCCTTCTACCTGATGTTTGGCCGTGTCCCAAGGCTGCCAGTGGACTTGATGTTTCGCAGTGTTCTGTTAGACGACACAGTGTGTGACTACAATGCCTTTGTAGATTCCCTGTTGAAAGACCTCAAGTCTGCCATGTCTGTTGCACAGAGACACACAGAGTCAGAACAGAAACACCAGGCAACCCAGTACAACAAGAGGGCTAAGGGTCAGTCATTATCAGTAGGAGACAGAGTGCTGGTGGCGAACAAGGCCTGCCGCGGCAAACGTAAGCTCGCAGACAGGTGGGGAGACACCATCTTCACAGTTGTTGCTACCAAGCCAGCGCTCCATGTTTACAGGATTCGTGACAGCAATGGGAATGAGAAAGTGGTGCACCGGAATCTGCTGTTGGGGGTCAACTTCCTACCACTGGATGAGAAGCTGGATGGAAGCTCCACGGATGATGGTGAGGTGGATGTTCATTCTACTGGGGATGGTTCCCACCCTGTGCGTGCAGCTCCCAGTGATACCATTTCTGTCTCCCCCTCGGATGACGCTGTCTCTTCCCTGGATGCAGTGGTAGGAGACCGTACGTCATCATGGGTCTCGCAACACTCAGATGCCCGAGAAGAGCTCCCAGAAAATGTGACCGAAGATCCTCCGGTGGTCGTCACTCGCTCTGAGTCTCCCCTTGAACATGGTCGTACTGACGCATCTAGTAGTCAGACACACAGTTTATCTGCGCGTTTGCACAGTCCTGTTTCACACACACATGCAGCACATTCTTCACACGCACCAGAAGCACCTCACACTTCTAGATTTGGTCGAGTTATTAGGCCAGTGTGTAGGTTAATTGAGTCTATGGTTTAACTCCAGTCTGTCTTTAACGATGACGTGTCAGGGAGACATGTCATCCATGTTTGAAAGAGTTTGATTTTCTTGTTCTCCTCATTGACCCAGGTTCTTAGAGGGTCGTAAGTTAGTGAAGTCCTCCTATATTTTTTTTCCATTTTGGTGTATTTCCCATGTCTGTATGGGCAGTAGGCCTTAGTTATGGGGTGTAAATGGCATCCCTGTTTCCTATAAAGAATACTGAGACTTGATCAACCTTAGTTTCTTTTAGCCTAATTGGAAAGGCAGCTTTTAGTGCTGGAAAGTTTCTAATGGCCTGTATACAGAATGGATGTGTGTAGATCTTTGTGCAATTCTAGGGAGGTGAATGTAACAGGTTATAGTACTTCCATTGTAATTGCACAAGATCTCTGTGTACATTTGGTTGCATACACTGACAGTGAGTATCCTGATAGTAAGCCCCTCCTCTAGCTCCCCTTGTCTGACCGGATTTCCCCTTCCTCCTTCCTGTCTTACATTTGTATGGAAGAGGTAGGTTTGATTCGTTTTAGCTCAAGGTCAATCCAGTTATTATTTATGTTAATATATGTCATCCATTAGTTTCTTTTATCAGGTTTCATTTACAATCAATATATGTGTATTATTGTTGGGTTCTTTTTGTTGACTAAAGTCTAATTCTGTATTATTTATGTTTTGTGTCACGACATGGATGCTAGTTTTGCTGAGTGCTAGCTGTGACGCTGTTTGGAGGACTCACTGTATTTCATGTTGTCAACAGGTGTGCCATAATTATTATTTCTATTTTAAACATATGTATATCTCTCTGCCTGTCTTACATTTGTATGGAAGAGTTTTGCTGAGTGCTAGCTGTGACGCTGTTTGGAGGACTCACTGTATTTCATGTTGTCAACAGAAAATAGACAGCAGCAAGTGAATGGTTGGGTCGTCACCTTTAATATAAAAACAAAACACAACGCAGAAGTTTCTCCCCGTTACATGTGGCCACCATTATTTTCCGGCACTGCCTTAACTCTCTTGGGCATGGAGCTCACGAGAGTTCACAGGTTGCCACTGGAATCCTCTTTCACTCCTCCATGATGACATCACAGAGCTGGTGGATATTAGAGACCTTGCACTCCTCCACCATCCATTTGAGGATGCCCCACAGATGCTCAATAGGGTTTAGGTCTCGAGGCATGCTTGGCCAGTTCATCATCTTTACCCTCAGTTTCTTTAGCAAGGCAGTGGTCATCTTGGAGGTGTTTTTGGGGTCATTATCATGTTGGAATACTGCCCTGTGGCCCAGTTTCCGAAGGGAGGGGATCATGCTGTGCTTCAGTATATCACAGTACATGTTATCATTCATGGTTCCCTCAATGAACTGTAGCACCCCAGTGCCGGCAGCACTCATGCAGCCCCAAACCATGACACTTCCACCACCATGCTTGACTGTAGGCTAAACACACTTGTCTTTGTACTCCTCACCTGGTTGCTGCCACACACGCTTGACACCATCTGAACCAAATAAGTTTATCTTGGTCTCACCAGACCACAGGGCATAGTTCCAGTAATCCATGTCCAAAAGCTGTTAAGCCAGGGGTGGGAGTGTGGATAAGCTCCTACTTTCTACAAAATGCCCCTACGGCACGCATCTCAAAGAGCCTCGGACAGCCAAGCCCAACTCCTGGCCTTCTCCTATGGCATATACCCTATGCCGGGGGGAACTGTTTCTACTGACAGGAGAAGGGGCAAGAGCGAGTTACTGGCGCCCCAAAACCAGTGCTTCAGGTAGATGGGACTCGTTAGCCAAGGAGGCAACCCATCTAGAAGAAGGAAAACTCTGATCTCAAACCTCCACTGCCTTGTGGCAAGACCCAATATGGGAAGGGCTTGGGGAGATAACCCTTAAGAGAAATCCGGAGTTGGAGTCCCGAAGGCAGTTTGACGTTGAGCTCAACCTCAATCTGGCAACTCCTGTGACACACCGATACCAAGCAGTACTGGCCTTTGCCTTTCCCTTGGACCCTACCGGTGTTGTGGAGAGGGGGGACCTGCTGCATGGGCAATCGCGAGTCCTCCATACACATTGCCCAGGCCTGCGCCCTGGAGAGGACACTCCAGCATCATGTCACGCGACGGAAAAACACGGGAAACAACAGTTCACCGGTTATAAGCCTCCGCTCAATTGACGTAGAGCTGGGCGCCAGGGGTTGTTTTCGACGGTGGGAGAGGTCATAGTATATCACCGGACAGCTACCGCCCGCCTCAAGCTGGGCAGCCCCCAGCCAGTTAGGTGCTGTTCTGCCACAGTCTGTCCGCCCTACTGGGTGCGTGGGGCTCAGGAATACTTATGTTTTGAATCATGGACTGCAAACCCTGCACTAAACAAAAAACAAAAACAAAGTATCAAATAACAAAAATCAGCACTGAAATTCGGCTGCTAGAACGTCAGAACCCTACTTCTGGGCTTCTCAAACGATCACCGAGAGATAGAGGATGCACGCAAGACAGCGATAATAAACAACGAACTGCTGAAGCTCAAGGTGGACATCGCCACACTCCAAGAAACGCGCCTACCAGAAAGAGGCTCATTACGTGAAGGTGATTATACCTTTTACTGGCAGGGTAAGAGTGCAGATGAGACAAGGGAGCACGGAGTTGGCTTTGCAGTGAAAAACTCTCTGCTGAAGATGGTGGATCTTGCCAAGGGAGGAACAGAAAGGATGCTCTTTCTTCGACTGCACACCTCAGACGGACCGGTCAACCTAATCAGTGTCTACGCTCCCACCTTGTACTCCAGGCAGGACATGAAAGATGAATTCTGCAACCAGCTTTCATCGATGATACAAAAGATACCTTCCAGAGAACACCTGATCTTATTGGGAGATTTCAACGCTAGAGTGGGTGCTGACTCAGGATCCTGGCCAACATGTATGGGGAAGCACGGAACCGGTAAGATAAATGAAAATGGACAACGCCTGCTAGAACTGTGCTCACTCCAAGGACTCTGCATAACAAACACCTACTTTCAGTTAAAGCAACAGCATAAAGTTTCTTGGATGCTCCCGCGCTCTAAGCACTGGCTGTCACGACTCGCCGCTCATCAGCTGCCTCAGCTGCGCGCACACCTGCGCCTCGTCAGCAGCGGGCTATTTAGCCCACTCAGCCCAGTGCAGTGGTCTGGAGCCATCTGTTCGCATCGGCACTTCTTCGCTCGTGTATCAACCCCTGATTACCAGCGAGACTTCAATCCTACGTAAGCATACCTTACCTTTCTCCAAGTCTTCACCCCTGTGCACAGGTGGATTCCCTGGCGGCGGATTCCCCCATCATCGCCACCCAATCCTCACCATTGTTGCAGGCTCTGCAGGACGCTGTCTTCCGGGCTTCTCCCTTGGCCAACGCCAGCCACCTGCACCCACAAGTAAGCAACACACTACTCATTATCCCTGTCCAGGTGTGGTGCCCTTTACCCTTGTCCTTTGCTCTCTCCATAGGGTTGTCCGGCTGTACGGTGCACTGCTCTGCTTCCTGCGCATCGGCGTTCACCCTCATCACATACACATACCTCACACATCCATTCAGACACACCTGCTTGTTGAATAAAGCTGTTAAATCTATCCTGAGCCTGCGTGCGTGTTTCCTGGGCCAGACATTATGTCAGTACGGCTCCAGCAGAGCGGCTCAGCAGACAGCGGGCTCGCACACCATCTTTCCACCCTCAAGGCTCGGGTGGATTTAATAGCCCACCAACAGCAGGTGATTTTGAACCAGTTGGTCAACATCACTCACCGGTTAGACCGCTTGGACCCCCAGCAGGCGTTCCCCTCGGCTCACCGGAGGGGGGCGGGGTAGCTCCTGCCGCTCCGGTGCCCGGTCAGTTTGCCACGGGGATGCCCACTCGACTCACACCGATCCCAACCCCCGCCCGCTTCAGCGGGAAGCTCGGCGGAGCGCGGGGGTTCATTATGCAGTGTGAGTCGGTGTTTCTGCGCGTCCCCGGGGATTTTCCCTCGGACCACAGCTGAATTGGCTACATTGGTAACCTTCTGGAGGGGCGAGCGCTAACTTGGGCTTACGCCGTTATGGCGAAGCCCAGTTACGCAAACCTCTCCTACAGCCAGTTTGTGCAGAGCTTTCTCGAGGTGTTTGATCATTCCCGGCGCGATAGCGTCCTCACTGACCAGCTCCTTGGTCTCCAACAGGGAAGCCGGTCAGCGGCGGATTATGCTATCGACTTCTGGGTCGCAGCGGAGGAGGTTGGCTGGGGTGAGGCGGCACTCTGTGGCATCTTCTTCCGCAGCCTCAGCTCTGGTCTGAGGGATGAGCTGGCCGGTCGAGATCTTCCGGAGACGCTTGCGGAGCTGATCTCCACAACCATTAGTTTAGATAACAGGCTGCGTGAACGGTCCACCGAGCGGAAGTCTATCAGCAGCTCGCGTGGAGGCCCCATCCGCACGCCTCAAGGCCACCCCATGGCGTTACCTCCTCCTGAGTCTTCCGAGGAATCGGAGGTGATGGTGGTTGGTCGGTCAAAGCTCCCCCTAGCGGAGAAACAGCGCCGCCGGGAGTTGGGCCTCTGCATGTATTGCGGAGGAAATCAACACACCGTGGAGCATTGCCCGGAGAAGCCAAACGGGGAGGTCCGCGAGTCACTGTAGGGGGCCTCGCGGACTCTAACCAGTCAAATCCCCTCACAAGTCTATCCTTGCCCATCCGATTTTGTCACAATGTCACGGGGCATCTCACACACGCACTGGTGGACTCAGGAGCAGAGCAGAGCCTGGCAACCCAATTTGGCATCCCCTGCCACTCTCTGGCCGCTCCTCTCAGCCTGATCACCCTTTCCCGTGCGCCCCTCGGACAAGTGACTCATCGCACGCAACCAGTCCCTGTCATAATCTCTGGTAACCACCGAGAGGACTTCACCCTGTACGTCCTGTCCTCCTCTGTGTCGCCTGTCATCCTTGGGTATCCCGGTTGCGTCTGTACAACCCCGTGCTGGATTGGCAGACAGGAAGAGTCGCCGCCTTGAGTTCCTTCTGCATGGGTACCTGTTTACAATCGGCAGCCTGCGCCCCGTCTTCTCCTCCCCCGGCTAAGGACGCCGCTCCTCCGGATCTCTCTCTGGTGCCCTCGGAGTTCCATGACCTGGGTCTCGTATTCAGCAAGTCCCGGGCGATGTCTCTTCCTCCTCACCGGCCCTACGACTGCGCCATCAACCTCCGCCTGGGGGCGCCCCTGCCTTCCGGACGCCTCTACAGCTTGTCAGCGCAGGAGCGAGAAGCTATGGATAGTTATATCAAGGAGTCACTCAACGCGGGAATCATCCGTCCCTCCTCGTCTCCGCTCGGCGCAGGGTTCTTCTTCGTGTCAAAGAAGGATGGGTCACTCCGCCCATGTATCGATTTTCGGGCCTTGAATGACATCACGGAGAAGGACCGTTACACCCTGCCACTAATGGACACTGCCTTCCACTCCCTTCAGGGGGTGACCTGGTTCACCAAATTGGTTCTCCGCAGTGCATACCACCTCGTCCGGATCCAGGAGGGGGATGAGTGGAAGACGGCCTTTAGAACGCCTAGTGGGCACTTCGAGTACCTGGTGATGCCCTTTGGACTGACCAACGCCCCTGCTGTATTTCAACGCCTGATCAATGACGTCCTGCGTGATTTCCTCGGCCTCTTCGTGTTCGTATATCTGGATGACATCCTCATCTTCTCCAGGTCACGGGAGGAACACCAGGTCCATGTGAGGCGGGTCTTACAGCGGCTGCTGGAGAACAGGCTGTACGTCAAAGCCGAGAAGTGTGAGTTTTACGCCAAGACCACCTCCTTCTTAGGATTTGTAATCTCACACAATCAGGTCCTACCTGACCCCACTAAGGTTAAAGCGGTGGTTGAATGGCCCACGCCAACCTCCAGGAAGCAGGTCCAGCAATTTATTGGGTTTGCCAATTTCTACCGCCATTTTGTGCCTAATTTCGGTGCCATTTCTTCGAAGAACCCCTTCCGCTGGACCAAAGAGGTCGCCGCTGCATTCCAGGTGTTGAAGACGGAGTTCTCCTCCTCCCGAGTCCTGACCCAGGTCGACCTCCCACTGCAGTGTTTGGTGGAAGTCGACGTGTCTGTTACGGGAGTGGGGGCGGTGCTATCCCAGCGATCACCCACCGATGGGGTCAAGCGACCCTGTGCCTTCTTCTCACGGCGTCTGTCTCCGGCCGAGCAGAACTACGACGTCGGGGACAGGGAGCTTTTCGCCATCAAGCTCGCCCTGCAGGAGTGGCGCCACTGGCTGGAGGGGGCTGTGTTACCATTCGTGGTGCTGACGGACCACAAGAACCTGGAGTACCTTCGATCTGCCAGACGTCTGAATGCCCGCCAGGCACGCTGGTCCTTGTTCTTTGCCCGGTTCCGCTTCACCATCACCTATCGCCCTGGCTCCAAGAACGGCCTGCCCGATGCCATCTCCAGGCAGTTTGCCCCTGAGACTTCAGACGAGCTGGGTCATACCATCCTGCCCAGCTCGTGCGTGGTAGGGGCGATTTCCTGGACCATCAGGGACAAGATCCAGAGGGCGCAGGAGACCGAACCGGATCCTGGCGGCGGACCGGAGGGAAGGCTGTTCGTTCCATCTTCTGTCCGGGGGGAGGTCATCCATTGGGTCCACACCTCCAAACTCGCCTGTCACCCTGACGTATCCCGGCTAGTGGATCTCCTCCAGCGTTCCTTCTGGTGGCCAGGTCTGCAGAAGGATGCCACCAACTACGTCCGGGCGTGTCCTGTGTGTTCCACCGACAAGTCAGGAAATTCTCCCCCCACGGGTCTGCTCCAGCCCCTGCCGATCTCTGGCAGGCCCTGGTCTCACATAGCCCTCGACTTCGTTACCGGTCTCCCAACCTCTAACACCTATGACGCTGTCTTGACCATCGTGGATCGATTCTCCAAGGCCGCCCACTTCGTGCCACTTCGGGGTCTTCCAACGGCACGGGAGACAGCGGACCTTCTGGTTCAACACGTGGTCAGGCTGCACGGGATACCGGTGGACTTCGTCTCAGATCGGGGGCCCCAGTTTGTCTCAGAGGTATGGAAGTGTTTCTGCAACGCCTTGGGGGCCACAGTTAGCCTCTCCTCCGGTCACCACCCGCAATCCAATGGGCAGTGCGAACGGGCCAACCAGGAACTGGAAGCTGCCCTACGCTGCATCACTTCCTCCAACCCGTCTTCCTGGAGCACGCACCTGGCCTGGGTAGAGTACGCCCACAACACGGCTCGGTCTTCCGCCACAGGGATGTCCCCCTTCAAGGTGTCCTTAGGTTATGATCCACCTTTGTTCCTGGAGCAGGAGGCTGAGCTGGCGGTTCTTTCCATCCAAGTGCACCTGAGACGGTGTCGGGGTCTGTGGACCAAGGCGCGCAACGCGCTTTTACGCACGGCGACGCGCAACAGCACCATGGCGAATTGCCACAGGAGACTGGCCTCTGCCTACCAGGTGGGTCAACAGGTCTGGTTGGCCTCTCAAGACATCCATCTTAAGGCTGAAAAGAGGAAGTTGGCCCAACGCTTCATTGGCCCCTTCACCATTTCTAAAATTGTTAACCCGGTGGCTGTGCGTCTGGCCCTCTCCCCCTCCCTCCGCATTTGTCCCACCTTCCATGTGTCCAAGATTAAGCCCTTTGTCTCTGATCCCCTCTGTCCCCCGCCCACAGCGCCGCCCGCGCCTATGATGATCGACGGTCACCCGGCCTGGAGAGTCGCCTCCATCATGGACTCCCGGCGCCGAGGCCGCGGGCTGCAGTACTTGGTGGACTGGGAGGGATTCGGCCCTGAGTGGAGGTCCTGGGTGCGCTCTTCTTTGGTGTTGGACAGGAGTCTCATCACGGAGTTCCACCGGGCGCACCCGGACAAACCAGCGCCAGGAGGCACTGCTAGGGGGGGAGTACTGTCACGACTCGCCGCTCATCAGCTGCCTCAGCTGCGCGCACACCTGTGCCTCGTCAGCAGCGGGCTATTTAGCCCACTCAGCCCAGTGCAGCGGTCTGGAGCCGTCTCTTCGCATCGGCACTTCTTCGCTCGTGTATCAACCCCTGATTATCAGCGAGACTTCAGTCCTACGTAAGCATACCTTACCTTTCTCCAAGTCTTCACCCCTGTGCACAGGTGGATTCCCTGGCGGCGGATTCCTCCGTCATCGCCACCCAATCCTCACCATCGTCGCAGGCTTTGCAGGACGCTGTCTTCCGGGCTTCTCCCTTGGCCAACGCCAGCCACCTGCACCCACAAGTAAGCAACACACTACTCATTATCCCTGTCCAGGTGTGGTGCCCTTTACCCTTGTCCTTTGCTCTCTCCATAGGGTCGTCCGGCTGTACGGTGCACTGCTCTGCTTCCTGCGCATCGGCGTTCACCCCCATCACATACACATACCTCACACATCCATTCAGACACACCTGCTTGTTGAATAAAGCTGTTAAATCTATCCTGAGCCTGCGTGTGTGTTTCCTGGGCCAGACATTATGTCACTGGCACCAACTGGTCCTGATACTGACACGTCAACACCATCTGCGGAATGTACGGATCATCCGCTCATACCAGAGTGCTGACTGCGACACAGATCACTCACTGGTATGCTGTAAGGTCAGACTTGTTCCCAAGGCCCTGCATTACAACAAACCTCCTTGAAGACAGCGCATTGATGCCAAGATGACTCAACAACCAGACAAAGTCATCAAATTCACCGAAAATCTCAAGAAGTCCATCACAATCTCACCTGAAGCAGATGCCGCAGAGAAATGGAACACCCTCAGAGATCACATCCATAGTGTTGCTCTCCGTACATTTGGTAAAAAACGAGGAAACACACCCGATTGGTTCGAGGCGAACTCCAGTGAGCTGGCCACCGTCCTCACAGAAAAGAGAGCTGCTCTGATGAAATACAAGGATCGCCCCACCCGCAAATCACAGGAAGCTCTGCAGGCAGCCAGGAGCAAGACTCAACGGACAGCCAGACGCTGCGCAAACGATTACTGGTTGAAACTCTGTGAGAGCATCCAAATGGCAGCTGACACAGGAGACATACGTGGAATGTATGACGAGATCAAGAAAGCAATTGGGCCAACTCAACGCAAGACAGCGCTGCTAAAAATTAAGACCGGAACTACCATCACAAACCAAATGGAGCAGATGGAGAGGTGGGTAGAGCACTACTCTGAACTATATTCCCAAGACAGCTCGATTTCGGAGGAAGCACTGAATAAGTTGGAGGACCTACCGATCATGGAAGAGCTGGACTCACCTCCAGCCATGGAGGAACTGGAAGAAGCGCTAGACTCTCTGCCAATTGGGAAAGCGCCTGGCCTCGATGGGATCCCAGCAGAAGTTATAAAGTGCTCAAAGGATGTCATCCTTCAACAACTACATGAGATCCTATCTCGCTGCTGGGAGGAAGGATAGGTGCCTCAAGACATGAAGGACTGCAAAATAGTGACGCTGTATAAAAACAAAGGTAGCCAAAGCGACTGCAACAGTTATCGAGGGATATGCTTAGTGTCACCGGGAAGGCATTCGCGCGTGTGGTTCTCAGCCGTCTTCGGAAACTTGTGGAAAGAATTTATCCTGAATCTCAAAGTGGTTTCAGATCCGGGTGCTCCACGATTGATATGATCTTTTCTCTCAGACAGCTACAGGAGAAATGCAGGGAGCAAAATAAACCACTTAATGTCACATTCATCAACCTGACAAAAGCCTTCGATACAGTTAGCCGTGAAGGACTGTTCCAAGTTCTCAAGAAGATCGGGTGTCCCCCCCAACTGCTGCAAATTATTGAATCCTTCCATACCAACATGAAAGCTATTATCTAGTTTGATCGGAGCTTTTCAGAACCATTCAACATCCACCGTGGAGTAAAACAGGGCTGCGTGCTTGCTCCTACCCTGTTTAACGTATACTTTGCCGTCATGCTAAAGTATGCATTTGGTACTCGGAATGATGGTGTCTGCTTCCACACAAAATCTGATGGCAAACTGTTCAGCCTATCACGACTGAGTGCAAAATCCAAGGTCCGAAAAGTATCCATCAGTGAGATGCTGTTTGCCGACGATGCAGCACTGATAGCTCACTCGGAACTGGAATTACAATCAGTGATCAACACACTCAATAAAGCCTGCGACAACTTCAGTCTGACCATCAGTCAACAGAAGACCAAAGTAATGGGCCAAGGTGTCGCGAACCCTCCTATGATAAATATCGAAAACCACCCACTGGATGTGGTTCATGAGTTTACATACCTCGGATCCAAAATATCAGACGACCACTCACTCGACAACAAACTCAGTAGAAGAATCGGCCTTGCTTGCAACGACCTTCGGAAAATTATCACAGAAGGTATGGCTGAACCAAAAACTGTCGAGGCACACGAAGATCACTGTTTACAGGGCATGCATCCTCAGTACCTTGCTATATGGCAGTGAGACATGGTGTCTATATGCCTCGCAAGAGCGACGGCTCAACGCCTTTCATCGCTGCATGCTGAGAAGTATTCTTAACGTTAAATGGAGCGACCGTATCACAAATAATGAGAAACTCTCCCGCGCAAGCTTCCCAAGCCTATTCACCTTGCTTTGCGAACGTCGTCTCCGCTGGTTGGGACACGTCCATCGGATGCCGGATGGGAGAATACCGAAAGACATTCTGTACGGAGAGCTTGCATCCGGCAAACAAACTCGAGGTTGACCGTATCTCCGTTTCAAGGATTTATACAAAAGAGACATGAAAACACTGGGCATGGACGTGATCAGCTGGGAGGATACTGCAGATGACCGAAACTGCTGGAGACATGTGCTGAAAGAAGGACTCAGAAGGGGAGAAGAGCACCTTCACCAGTCTGCCGATGAAAAATGATCATCTCGAAAGGATGCATTGAAAAAGACACCACAACCAAGTGCCTACATCTGCGACCGTTGCAACCGTGACTGTCACTCACGTATCGGCTTACACAGCCACAAGCAATGCTGCTGTAACCCCATTATTCCAACTCAAGGCGCAGATCCATAGTCTCCCGAGACTGAAGGATGCCAGAAAGGAGTCTACTTGTCTTCAGCAAACTGTTTGCGGGCTTTCTTGTGCATCATCTTTAGAAGGGGCTTCCTTCTGGGATGACAGCCATGCAGACCGATTTGATGCAGTGTGTGGCGTATGGTCTGAGCACTGACAGGCTGACCTCCCCACTCCTTCAACCTCTGCAGCAATACTGGCAGCACTCATACGTCTGTTTTCAAAAGACAACCTCTGGATATGACGCTGAGCATGTGCACTTACAGTGGTATGAAAAAGCATTTCCCCCTTCCTGATTTCTCATTTTTTGTATGTTTGTCATACTTAAATGTTTCAGATCATCAAACAAATTTGAATATTAGACAAAGATAACACAAGTAAACACAAAATGCAGTTTTTAAATGAAGGTGTTTACTATTAAGGAAAAAAAAAATCCAAACCTACATTGCCCTGTGTGAAAAAAGTGATTGCCCCCTAAACCTAATAACTTGTTGGGCCACCATTAGCAGCAACAATTGTAATCAAGCGTTTGCGATAACTGGCATTGAGTCTTTTACAATGCTGTGGAGGAATTTTGGCCCACTCATCTTTGCAGAATTGTTGCAATTCAGCCACATTGGAGAGTTTGAGCATGAACTGCCTTTCTAAGGCCATGCCACAGCATCTCAGTCGGATTCAGGTCAGGACTTTGACTAGGCCGCTCCAAAGTCTTCATTTTGTTTTTCTTAAGCCATTCAGAGGTGGACTTGCTGGTGTGTTTTGGATCATTGTCCTGCTGCAGAACCCAAGTGCGCTTCAGCTTGAGGTCATGAACAGATGGCCAGAGATTCTCCTTCAGGATTTTTTGGTAGACAGCAGAATTTATGCTTCCATTTATCACAACAAGTCTTCCACGTCCTGAAGCAGGAAAACAGCCCCAGACCATCACACTACCACCACCATATTTTACTGTTGATATGATGTTCCTTTTCTGAAATGCTGTGTTACTATTACACCAGATGTAATGGAACACATTCCTTCCAAAAAGTTCAACTTTTGTCTCGTCAGTCCACAGAGTATTTTCCTCAAAGTCTTGGGGATCATCAAGATGTTTTCTGGCAAAACTGAAATGACCCTTTATGTTCTTTTTGCTCAGCAGCAGTTTTCATCTTGGAACTCTGCCATGCAGGCCATTTTTGCCCAGTCTCTTTCTCATGGTGGAGTCATGAACACTGACCTTAACTGAGGCAAGTGAGGCCTGCAGTTCTTTGGATGTTGTTGTGGGGTCTTTTGTGACCTCTTGGATGAGTCGTCACTGAGTTCTTGGGATAATTTTGGTCGGCTGGCCACTCGTGGGAAGATTCTCCACTATTCCATGTTTTTGCCATATGTGAATAATGGCTCTCACTGTGGTTTGCTAGAGTCCCAAAGCTTTAGAAATGGCTTTATAACCTTTTCCAGACTGATAGATCTCAGTTACTTTGTTTTTCATTTGTTTCTGAATTTCTTTGGATCGCAACATGATGTCTAGCTTTTGAGGATCTTTTGGTCTATTTCACTTTGTCAGGCAGGTTCTATTTAAGTGATTTCTTGATTGAGAACAGGTGTGGCAGTAATCAGGCCTGGGTGTGGCTAGAGAAATTGAACTCAGCTTTCCAAAGATGTGATAAACCACATTTAATTTATGTTTTAACAAAGGGGCAATCACTTTTTCACACAGGGCCATGTAGGTTTGAATTTTTTTTTTTTTACCCTTAATAGTAAACACCTTCATTTACAGAGTGCATTTTGTATTACGTGTGTTATCTTTATCTAATATTTAAATTTGTTTGATGATCTGAAACATTTAAGTGTGACAAACATACAAAAAAAAAGAGAAATCAGGAAGGGGGCAAGCACTGTAACTTCCTTGGTTGACCATGGCGAAGCCTGTTCTGAATGGAACCTGTCCTGTTAAACCACTGTATGGTCTTGGCCACTGTACTGCAGCTCAGTTTCAGCGTGTTGGCAATCTTCTTATAGCCTAGGCCATCTTTATGTAGAGCAACAATTCTTTTTTCAGATCCTCAAAGAGTTCTTGAGGTGTCATGATAAACTTCCAGTGACCAATATAAGAGAGTGTGAGAGCGACAACACCAAATTTAACACACCTACTCCCCATTCACACCTGAGACCTTGTAACATTAACGAGTCACATGACACTGGGGAGGGAAAATGCCTAAATGGGCACAATTTGGACATTTTCACTTTGGGATGTACTCACTTTTGTTGCCAGCATTTTAGACATTAATGGCTGTGTGTTGAGTTATTTTGAGGGGACAGCAAATTTAGACTGTTATACAAGCTGTACCCTGACTACTTTTTATTGTATCAAAATGTCATATCTTCAGTGTTGCCCCATGAAAAGATAAAGTAAAATATTTACAAAAATGTGAGGAGTGTGCTCACTTTTGTGAAATACTGTATGTTGATAGAGAAATATATCCCAGAGTAAGTGATGATGAAAATGTCAAAGAATGTAGGAGATGTACCTGGGAAATTATGTTTCAGAGACTTTCCCTGAAGAGACTGAATGCACACAGCCAGCAAAATAAACTGTAATCAGGCGGCTCCCACCAAGAACCAGGAGGAAATCAGTTCATCTGCAGGGGTTCATGTCTAAGGATACAAGAGATAAACTGGGAATGTGTGTAGATCTTTGTTACAGAGCAGTGTGTGACATCCCTCAAACCCAGTTGCCACCAGGTGAAAGGGCAGTTGGGGGGAGGGCTACGCCTTCAATAGTAGCATTGATTTTTTAGGTCAGAGAAATATAAAGTAAGATTTGTAGCAAAAGGTTCCAATCAGAAAACAGGCACAAAATATATAGATATGCACAAACAAAAATGTATGAGGACAATCCAGACACAATGGCACTAGCCAAAAACCCAGTGAACAGGCAAGGATGGAAGCATATTGATATTAAACAACATTTCATAAGAGAAATTATGAACTGTGGAAAAGTGGCACAGGAATACTGTCCTTTTGAAAAATGGTTGCTGATGTAATAACCAGTGTTGGGCAAGATACTAAAAAAACTAACTATTACAGTTCCTAATTCCTTTTTTCAAAAGTATTTGAGCTACGTTACCAGTTACTGCATGATTAAAGTAACTAGTTACTTGGAAAAGTAACTTTCATGTTACTTTTAAATGGATACTTAAATCATCTTGCACACATAGCAAGATCATTTAATTAATGGATTACATTACGGGCTTGTTAATGTCAGGCTGAAAACAGACTGTTTCAGACAGAACGTTTAGAACATGTTCTGTCTGCTTTATCCTGCCTTGAGAGCTCTTATTATGGGAAAAATCTGAAGAAAATCAACATGATATTGCCAGTAATTTCGTCATTTTGGAGTGAGCATTTGCAATACTGCATGAAGTTGTCCATGTTTATCTTACCTTTATGATATTGATTGAATCCAATGTGCAGTGATCCAGAGAAAATGCCCATTATCCACAGTCCAAACGTCTGCTGTGACAGAGACATGATCCAGTCCCACAAGTTCCTTTCGGAGGTCAAAATCCATTTTTGAATACTCTTTATCCAGGTAGCAAGTAAATGTGTTTTAATTTCAGTGGATCACAATCTCAGCTGTCTGATGGAAAGTTACTGTTATCATGTCTTCAGTCTGTAACGACATATCTGGCAATTAGTTGATTTAATTCTTGCTGGGTCACAAACTGTCCAGATGTATACCTGTGCTTGAAATCCAGCCATGGTTGTTGAGACAAGAATATTTCCACTTTATATCCAGCTGTGGCTGTTCAGATAGCGTTGTAGCGTTAACCCTTTTGGTCCCAATCCATAAAATCATTCTTCGCTGAAGGAAATTGTTTCAACTCAAAAGTCTGGTCATGAACTGCTTCTATCACCCAAGGAGCAGAGCTGTAACACTATCCATCGGCCATAAAGTGGAAATTAATCCCTTCTCCAGGACTTCGTCATTCTCCTTTTTCTACTCTTTGGCAAAGGAATGCCCCAAATGACAGATTTATGGTTGATATAATCCAGACTTGAGAGTCAAGATTCCTCATTAACCAACCAGACAGTTCTACAGTGCCATCTGGTGGATGACGCAGGAATATTTAATATTTTTTCTCTCTCTCTGAAATGGAATCTCTGCAGTTGTGAACAATAAATTAATTCATATTTCTCTCAAGACAGCATCCGCTACTGAAGACATGAACTCTGGAATGGACAATGTGGTTTTAAATGCTTTTACTGATATGATTTGATATTTGTTGCTTTATTTTCAGGAAGAAATTAACTTTTGCATTCTTATTATCACAAATTAATCACAGTTACAATGTCGACACATTGTTTGTTCCCTTATTATTGAGTAGAATATCTTAGTCACTAAAGTTTCAGGAATTTATGCTTTCATAGCCAACATAAATGCCAAGTCACGTTTCGTTACCTTGTATTCATACATGTGTAATGACAATAAAGTTGAATCTCAATCTCAATCTCATATGTGTTTTAGGAGGATCTCACTTTTCATATCAAATGTCTCTCCCCCTCCTCTCTCTCTGCTCTTTGGGAGACCATAGTTGGACTTTAACTGATCAATAGAGCTCCAGGCTCCCTTGCATTTCCTTTTTTGGGTCAAGTTTATGGCTTCTGCTGGAAAAATAAACAATGTAATTAGGTCAGCTCAGATTTCAAGTGTTCAATCTGGATTTAAAGTTGTTCAATGAAACAAGTACCGTTAGTTTCCAGTCTTTTTGCAACATGTTCCATGTAGAGGGAGCTGAGAACATGAAAGCTCTTTTTCCCAGCTCAGTACGGGCAAATGGAACAGAAAGCAACAAATGATCGTTAGAATGCAGAACATAAGAATCAACACTTCTCAGTGTGATTAAATTACAGATGTAAGGAGGCAGCAGTCCAAGCATGGCCTTGTAAATAAAAATGTACCAGTGAGTCAACCTCCTGGTGGACAAAGAAGACCATCCCACTCTAGAATACAGTTCACAGTGATGGGTCAAGGCTCTGTAGTTTGTAACAAACCTCAAAACAGCATGATATACAGAATCAATCTTACTCAGACACTGAGCTGAAGCGTTCATATACAAAAAGTCTCTATAATCTAAAATAAATAAAAAAGTTGCAGTAACAAGACGCTTTTTAACCTCAAAAGAAAAACAACATTTATTTCGGAATAAAAAACCCAGCTTCAGTTTGAATTTCTTCACAAGATTTTCAACACGGGGCTTAAAAGTCAGAGCATCATCAAGAAAGATACCAAGATACTTGTACGAGTGAACCACCTCAATTTCATTTCCCTCAAAAGTGGACACTGTGGAAATAATTTGTGTACTCTTCCTAAAATTTGAAAACCACATCAGTTTAGTTTTGTCAGCATTAAGGACTAGTTTTAGCTGCAGAAGTGTGTGCTGCACCACATTAAAAGCTTTCTGCAGAGAAGCAACAACATTAGCAGGGGAAGAGCCAAAGCAGTAAATAATTGTGTCATCGGCATAAAAATGCAAACTAGCATCAGACACATTTTGTCCTAAATCAGTAATGTACATAATGAATAGGATGGGTCCTAATACAGAACCCTGTGGCACCCCTTTGTGGACACTGACAATATCAGAACACAAACCATCATATTTAATACACTGGGTCCTGTCACTCAAATAATTTGTGAACCAGGAGACTACATGTTCCGACAGACCAAAACTGATGAGTCTTTGCTTTAAAACTGTGTGGTCCACAGTGTCAAAAGCCTTTGACAGATCAATGAAAAGTGCAGCACAGTACTGCTTTTTATCAAGAGCAACAAGTATATCATTAACCACTTTTGTAGCAGCAGTAATAGTGCTGTGCTTTTTTGTAAAGCCCGATTACAGTTTTGAAAGAAGTTCATTTGAGTATAAAAACTCTTTAAGTTGATCACACACGAGAGATTCAAGAATCTTGGACAAGACACACAAGTTTGATATTGGTCTGTAATTAGTTAAAACTGCTGGGTCACCTCCTTTTAAGAGAGGAACCACAAAAGCTGACTTCCATACTACAGGAATCTCTTTGCTTTCAATTGATAAATTAAAAAGTACTGTAAGAGGCTGTGCAATAAAATCAGCAGCCATTTTCAAAAAGTAAGGCTCTATCAAATCTGGTCCAAGAGGTTTTCTGTGATTCAGAGTTTTGAGAGCCTTATGAACTTGCTGTACAGTAAAAGGTACACATCTGAAAGGTTCTCCAAAAAACATTTGGGAATTAATACAGTGAGGCACAGAGGTAGCTCCTGTAGAGTTAAACAGAAAACCAGATGACACAAAATGCTTATTGAAGCAATTTAAGACCTCAGTTCTATCATAAACTGGGACTGAGCCATTTAAAACAAAAGTAGGAAGAACCTGAGAGCTTTTGTTCACAGATAAACCTTTGATCACTTTCCAAAATTTCTGTGGATTATTAAGACTCTCAGTTGTGACAGATAAATAATATTCAGATTTAGCCTTTTTAATAAAAAAAGTGCATTTATTTCTCAGTTGATTAAATTTAAATAAATATGACCCTGATTTAATCAAAATCAGTGAAATTTTGCCGCACCTTATCTGTTTTTTTGCAAAAACAGATAAGTCCCAAAAGCCGTGCTATTTTGTCTGGAACATACAGTGGGGCAAAAAAGTATTTAGTCAGCCACCAATTGTGCAAGTTCTCCCACTTAAAAGATGAGAGAGGTCTCCAGTTTTCATCATAGGTATACCTCAACTATGAGAGACAAAATGAGAAAAAAAAAATCCAGAAAATCACATTGAAGGATTTTTAATGAATTAATTGGTAAATTCCTCAGTAAAATAAATATTTGGTCACCTACAAACAAGCAAGATTTCTGGCTCTCACAGACCTGTAACTTCTTCTTTAAGAGGCTCCTCTGTCCTCCATTTGTTACCCGTATTAATGGCACCTGTTTGAACTTGTTATCAGTATAAAAGACACCTGTCCACAACCTCAAACAGTCAGACTCCAAACTCCACTATGGCCAAAACCAAAGAGCTGTCAAAGGACACCAGAAACAAAATTGTAGACCTGCACCAGGCTGGGAAGACTGAATCTGCAATAGGTAAGCAGCTTGGTGTGAAGAAATCAACTGTGGGAGCAATTATTAGAAAATGGAAGACATACAAGACCACTGATAATCTCCCTTGATCTGGGGCTCCACGCAAGATCTCACCCTGTGGGGTCAAAATGATCACAAGAACGGTGAGCAAAAATCCCAGAACCACACGGGGGGACCTAGTGAATGACCTGCAGAGAGCTGGGACCAAAGTAACAAAGGCTACATCAGAAACACACTACGCCGCCGGGGACTCAAATCCTGCAGTGCCAGACGTGTCCCCCTGCTTAAGCCAGTACATGTCCAGGCCCGTCTGAAGTTTGCTAGAGAGCATTTGGATGATCCCGAAGAGGATTGGGAGGATGTCATATGGTCAGATGAAACCAAAATAGAACTTTTTGGTAAAAACTCAACTTGTCGTGTTTGGAGGAGAAAGAACACCATACCTACTGTGAAGCATGGGGGTGGAAACATCATACTTTGGGGCTGTTTTTCTGCAAAGGAAAGAATGAATGAGGCCATGTATCGTGAGATTTTGAGTGAAAACCTCCTTCCACCAGCAAGGGCATTGAAGATGAAATATGGCTGGGTCTTTCAGCATGACAATGATCCCAAACACACCGCCCGGGCAACGAAGGAGTGGCTTTGTAAGAAGTATTTCAAGGTCCTGGAGTGGCCTAGCCAGTCTCCAGATCTCAACCCCATAGAAAATCTTTGGAGGGAGTTGAAAGTCTGTGTTGCCCAACGACAGCCCCCAAACATCACTGCTGTAGAGGAGATCTGCATGGAGGAATGGGCCAAAATACCAGCAACAGTGTGTGAAAACCTTGTGAAAACTTACAGAAAACGTTTGACCTCTGTCACTGCCAACAAAGGGTATATAACAAAGTATTGAGATGAACTTTTGCTATTGACCAAATACTTCTTTTACCGAGGAATTTACCAATTAATTCATTAAAAATCCTTCAATGTGATTTTCTGTATTTTTTTTTCTTATTTTGTCTCTCATAGATGAGGTACACCTATGATGAAAATTGGAGACCTCTCTCATATTTTAAGTGGGAGAACTTGCATAATTGGTGGCTGACTAAATACTTTTTTACCCCACTGTACTTGAAAGTCTATAAGCATCAATGTAGTATGATTGACACACTGATTTAGGCATATCCACTCAGTTAAATGGTATAATATAGCTATAATAAAGCTATAATTCAAGATTCAAGATTCAAAGATTTTATTGTCTATACTACTATACGTACAGGACATACAGGATAATTGAAATGGCTTTTCTCTCTCTCTTCATTGGTGTGCACAGTATAAAAAGGGGATCGTCACTTCCTTGTGGTAACGTATCGTCACTTCCTGTTTTGCTGTCTGCCTGTGTGGTTTGCTCTCCAGCTCTCTAGCCACTAGCTATGGCTACTACCTCTCTTTCCTCTCCTCTGGTGTGCTCTCTCTGTCAGATGTTTAGCTACACCTCTGCCTCTTTTAGTGATAACGGTAAATGTAATAAATGTTGTCTTTTTGAGGCGCTCGAGGCGAGGTTGTCTGATTTGGAATCCCGGCTCCGCTGCATTGAAACACCGTCTGCGCCAGTTAATCTCGACGGACGCCCATTAGCTGCAGCGGAGCTAGCTAGCTTAGGCCCCCCCTGTCAGTGGTTCCCCGGCTCTCCTCAGCAGCGAGGAGACTGGGTGGGTGACGGTGAGAAGGAAGCCTAGTCGCAAAGCCCCGGTACACCACCAACCTGTCCACGTTTCTAATCGTTTTTCCCCGCTCAGCGACACACCCGCTGAGGAAAAAACTCTGATCATTGGCGACTCTGTAGTCAGAAACGTGAACCTAGAGACTCCAGCGGTCATAGTCCAATGTATTCCTGGGGCCAGAGCAGGCGACATCGAGTCAAATTTGAAAATGCTGGCTAAAAGTAACTGTAAATATTCCACAATTGTTTTTCACGCCGGCATTAATGACATCCGTCTCCGGCAGTCGGAAGTCACAAAACTTAATATAGAATCGGTGTGTGACTTTGCAAAAACAATGTCAGCCACTGTAGTATTCTCTGGGCCCCTCCCCAATCTGACCAGTGATGACATGTTTAGTCGCTCGTCATCCTTGAACCGCTGGCTGTCTGTGTGGTGTCCTAAAAATGACGTGGGCTACATTGACAATTGGAGCTCTTTTTGGGGAAAACCTGGTCTTATGAGACGAGACAGCATTCATCCCACTTTGGATGGTGCTTCTCATTTATCTAACAATCTGGCATCTTTTTTATCCAAATTTCCAAAACCATGACTACTCAGAGTTGGGACCAGGAAGCAGAGTCTCAGTCTTACACGCCTCTCTGCAGCTCCTCTTCATCCGCCACCCCTCAGCTTAGCCCCTGTCTTCCCCATCAGAGAATCGTTGTCTGCTCCCTCCAAAGTGAATAAAAATATAATGTATAAGCATCCCAAAGTGATAAAGCAAAATATTGGTAAAACTCAAATTAAACATAAAGCCTCTAAATTGAATGATTTGGCCTCTGTTCCTCCTCATAATTTAAAAATTAAATGTGGTTTGTTAAATATTAGGTCTCTAACTCCCAAGTCTCTGTTAGTCCATGATCTGTTAATTGATCATCAGATTGATTTAATTTCCCTTACAGAGACTTGGTTAGGACAAGAGGATTATGTTGGTTTAAATGAATCAACCCCCTCTGGTTATTTAAACTGTCAAAATCCCAGAAGTTCTGGTCGTGGAGGAGGAGTAGCAACAATTTACCATTCCAAATTACTAGTTAATGTAAAGCAAAAAACATGTTATAATTCCTTTGAGGGCCTGGTCCTCAGTATTGGGCACTTTAGCAATTTCAGGTTAAACCCAATTTTATTTGCCATTGTTTATTGTCCCCCATCAACCTATTCAGAATTTTTATCCGAATTTGCTGATTTCTTAGCTGATTTAGTGTTGAAATCTGATAGAATAATTATAGTAGGGGACTTTAATATACATGTGGATGTAGATAGTGACTGCCTTAATGTGGCTTTTAATTCAATATTAGACTTGATTGGGTTTTCTCAGAAAGTAGGAAATTCTACTCATTACCTCCACCATACATTGGACCTTGTTCTGACATATGGCATAGAAATAGAAAATCTTGTAGTGTCTCCTCATAACCCTGTACTGTCAGACCATTGTCTGTTAACCTTTGATTTTACTATTTCTGACTATTTGGCTCCTAAAGAAAAATATTATCACAGTAGATGCCTCTCAGATGATGCTGTTTCCAAATTTATGCAGATTGTTTCCTCTATGCCATGTGTCAACACAACGGAAATAAGCTATAGACAGCTTGCTCCTTCTGTAATTGATAACATGGTGGATAGTGTTTCAGCTTCTCTGCATCAGGCTCTAGACTTGGTGGCCCCCTTAAAAAAGAAAAAGTCTAATCAGAGATTTTTAACTCCTTGGTTCAACACAGAAACTCGTAGCTTAAAACAGAAGACTCGTCAATTAGAAAGAAAATGGCGCTCTACTAATTTAGATGAAATCTATTTAGCTTGGAGAAATCATCTTTTAATTTATAAAAAATCTCTTAGAAAAGCTAGAACGAGTTATTACTCTGCATTAATAGAAGAGAACAAGAATAATCCCAGGTTTCTTTTCAGTACTGTAGCCAGGTTGACAAAGAGTCAGGACTCTGTCAATCCTAGCATCCCCTTAGAGCTTACTAGTCAGGACTTTATGAACTTTTTCAATAATAAAATTTCATCCATCAGAGATAAAATCAATCAGATTATTCCCACAGTTAACTTAAATACTGTAACTACTACAACTCCTTCTATTGATGTCTGTCTTGATGAGTTTACTCCAATCGACCTTTGTGAGTTAGACAAAGTAGTTTCCTCATCCAAACCTTCAACTTGTCTTTTAGATCCTATTCCTACCAGGTTATTTAAAGAAGTCTTCCCACTTATTGGTAGCTTTATTCTTCATATAATCAATTCTTCATTAACTTTAGGCCATGTACCGCAGGCTTTTAAAACGGCTGTAATTAAACCCTTACTCAAAAAGCCAACGCTAGATCCAGGAGCTTTAGCTAACTATAGACCAATCTCTAATCTCCCTTTCATTTCAAAAATCTTAGAAAGAGTTGTTGCTACGCAATTATTTGACCACCTGCAGGGAAATGGTTTACTTGAAGAGTTTCAATCTGGGTTTAGAATCCATCATAGTACTGAAACAGCCTTAGCGAAGGTCACTAACGACCTTCTCATTGCATCTGATAATGGACTAGTTTCTGTACTTGTCCTTTTAGATCTTAGTGCAGCTTTTGATACTATTGATCATAATATTCTACTTGATAGATTAGAACACTATGTTGGACTTAATGGAACTTCGTTGCAGTGGTTTAGATCTTATTTATCTGATAGGTTCCAGTTTGTTCATGTAAATGATGAGTTTTCTTTCAGCTCAAAGCTTAGTCATGGAGTTCCACAGGGATCTGTGCTAGGCCCTACTCTTTTTAGTTTATATATGCTTCCGTTAGGCAACATTATTAGAAAGCACTGTATACATTTTCATTGTTATGCAGATGACACACAATTATACCTGTCAATGAAGCCAGATGATACTAATCAATTAGCCAAGTTAGAAGCCTGTCTTAAGGAAATCAAAGCTTGGATGACTTGTAATTTCCTGCTATTAAATTCAGATAAGACTGAAGTCATTCTTGTTGGTCCAAAAAACCTTAGAAATTCCTTTCCAAATCAAACTTTCAGTTTGGACGCAGTTACTCTTTCTCTTAATAGCTCTGTGAGGAACCTTGGAGTTATTTTTGATCAGGATTTGTCCTTCAATTCACATATTAAATTTGTTTCTAAGACTGCCTTCTATCATTTGCGTAATATTGCCAAGATTAGGAGCATCTTGTCTCAGAGTGATGCTGAGAAGCTGATCCACGCTTTTGTTAGCTCGAGATTAGATTATTGTAATTCTTTATTATCAGGCTGTCCTAAAACATCTTTAAAAAGTCTTCAGCTGATCCAAAATGCTGCAGCAAGAGTTTTAACAGGTACTAGAAAGAGAGATCATATCTCTCCGGTTCTGGCCTCCCTTCATTGGCTTCCCATAGAGTTTAGAATTAAGTTTAAAATCCTTCTTCTCACTTACAAAGCTCTAAACAATCAGGCTCCTTTTTATTTAAAAGATCTGATACTACCGTATTATCCTAACAGAGCACTACGCTCTCAAAATGCAGGATTACTTGTAATACCTAGAATCTCCAAAAGTACAATGGGAGGCAGAGCCTTCAGTTATCAAGCTCCTCTCCTGTGGAATCAGCTGCCAATCTGGATTCGGGAGTCAGACTCGATCTCTGTTTTTAAGAATAGGGCTAAAACCTACCTTTTTGATCTAGCCTACAATTAGGGAGGGATCATGTGTTTCTGAACCCTCCCTTAGTTATGCTGCTAATAGGTTTAGTCAGCCGGGGGACCTCCAGTAATGCACTGGGCCTCACTCCTTTCCTCACTCTCAATGAAATATTTTTTTTTGCTGGTCATTAACATTTGTTTGTTCTCTCCCATAGATTGAGTCCCCATCGTGCTGTTTGCTCTCTACATGTCTGTTCTTTTCTTCTTCTCTATCCCCTCACCCCCCAGCCAGTCGCAGCAGATGACTGCCCCTCCCTGAGCCTGGTTCTGCTGGAGGTTTCTTCCTGTTAAAAGGGAGTTTTTCCTCTCCACCGTCGCCAAGTGCTTGCTCACAGGGGATTGCCTGATTGCTGGGGTCTTTCTGCAACTGTGGGGGCCCCCCCTACAGTTGATAGTGCTATGAGATGACTGTTGTTGTGAAATGGCGCTATATAAATAAAGTTGAATTGAATTGAATTGAATTGAAAAAGAAAAGGAATAAGGCTGGAAAAAAGAAACTCCTTCCCCATATAATGTACTATATAGGGAGGTCTGCTGGAGGTCTACTTAAAGAAACATATACATGCCATTGAGAATGTTAGTGGAGAGCAACAAAAAATGTGCCAGGACTTAAGGATTTGCCTTACTCAGAAAAAAATTGAATTTACCATCATTATCTTACCACAGACTACGAGGCTAGATGATCGTATTATATAAAGTTTTGATGAGGAAATATGACCCTGATGTGGCGGATTTTATTAAACTGAATGCACAGAATGGGACAACTAGGGGACATTGTGGGAACACACATTCGTGACCTGCTTTTGGACTCACATTTTAGACCAGAGCAAGGGCAGAGCTTCTGTGGTTATTACAGGAAGCTGCAGGAGAGTTAGCTTTGGTATGCAAAGCTTGAGACTGTGGGACATAATTAAAGGATTAATGAGGGGAGGCATTGTAGATAGTGGTGTGATATCATGCAGAGAGGATGCATTGTTGCTGTCTTTATAATGCAGTGGTTTTGTGAGACATGTGACCTGTTAACTGTAAGAGTCCTGGTATTTAAGGACGAGAGTTCCCTTTGTCGCTCTCTTTTATTTTGCTTCGTGATGTTGGAAGATGTGAATAAAACTGACTCGAGAGATAAACTCTGCCTCGTCATTTTCACATTTCCACACTGGTGACCCCAAGACGTATCATGCATGAGGAGAATTCCCCTGGGCCAGCCTCGTCAGGAGCCCTCAGCCAAGCGAATGCCGCTACAGTCCAGCTACCGGACTTCTGGCAGAACAATCCACGCTCCTGGTTCAACGCGGTTGAGGCGCAGTTCAACCTCCGGGGGATATCGGTAGATGCCACAAGATTCTACCACGTAGTCGCAAAGCTGGACAACAACATGGCCCAGCATATGGAGAGCCTGATCGACCAGCTGCCGGACAACGACAAATACGGCACGTTGAAGACTGCACTCATCCAGCAATTCACCCCCTCAGCGGAGGAGCGAGCAGAGAGGCTCCTGGGGCTGACGGAGTCGGAAAATGACATGCCCGCGAACCTGATGGAGAAGTTGTTGAGGTTGAAAGACTCTGACGACGATCACTTCATTTTCACCCACCTCTTCCTCAGGACTATACCGTCAGCAGCGAGAGCGACCCTGGCCAGTTCGCCACTGTTGGCCCAACGGGACTACCGCGCGCTGGGCCGAGAAGTGCAGCAGATTGTCAACGCCACCAAACGGCGCGCAGCCGCGGCCGCTGCAGCAGAACTCAGCGCGGCGACCGGAGACGACAGGAGGCCAGAGGCAGCGGTACCAGATGCACCGAAGACGGCGGCGGCAGGGGCCAGGGAACGCGGATCGAACGTCCTTTGTTTCTACCGTCGCCGCTTCGCAGAGAGGGCACACAAATGTGTACCACCATGCCAGTTCGGGCGTTCGGGAAACGCCAAGACCGGGGGTTGGTAGCAGCCGTGGCCCTCGGGGAGGAGAACAAGCTGCTCTACTTATCGGACGCACGCTCAGGGAGGCAGTTCCTCGTCGACACAGGCTCCCAGTTGAGTTTCATCACGCCTTCCTACGCGGACAGACTGGCTGGTTCCGGAGGTCCCCGGGTGTCAGCAGCGAATGGCTCGGAGATTAAGACCTTCGGTGAGAAGACTCTGCTTCTGTCTCTACACGGCCGTACATTTGAGTGGACTTTTGTTGTAGCAGCAGTAAATTTCAATATGTTGGGGGCTGATTTTCTGTGCTCACATGGTTTGTTGGTTGATCTCGCTAACAGGCGCTTGGTTAATGCACTTTTTTTTTATTCTATCCCCTGCACAGCGTGAGTGGCCCCGCCTACAGCACAAGCCAACGTCACAGCTGCAAGCGGTAAGTTCCACACACTGCTCACTCAGTTCCCAGCTCTCACGGTCCCCACATTTTCGGCAACAGTCGCTAAGCATGGGGTGGAGCATTTTATTACCACTACCGGACCGCCCATTTTTGCAAAAGCTCGGCGCTTGGACGCAGCTAAACTAGCCATAGCACGCGAGGAATTCACCAACGTGGAGAGGTTAGGCATTATCAGTCGTTCAAACAGTCCGTGGGCTTCCCCGCTGCACATGGTCCCGAAAGCCGATGGATCATGGCGACCTTGCGGGGATTTCCGCAGGTTAAACAACGCTACAGCTCATGACCGCTACCCAATCCCGCATATCCAAGATTTTTCCGTTCATTTGGCAGGGGCGCGCGTTTTTTCTAAAATAGACTTGGTCCGCGGTTACCACCAAGTCCCAGTGCGCACTGAGGACATACCCAAAACAGCGGTAATAACTCCGTTTGGCCTCTTCGAGTTTTTACGCATGCCATTCGGACTTAAAGGGGCTGCTCAGACGTTCCAATGCATGATGGACACGGTGCTTCGCGATCTCCCTTTCGTGTTCATCTACTTGGACGATATTTTAGTAGCCAGTGCATCTGAAGATGAACACGAAAAACACCTGGCCACAGTTTTCCGAAGGTTGGGAGATCCTGGGTTAATAATCAACCCATCGAAGTGTCAGTTCGGGGTGGCGCAGATTGATTTTTTAGGACACCGCGTCTCCCCCGAAGGAGCAGTTCCGCTTCCTGATAAAGTGCGCGCGGTGAAAGATTTTCCCCAGCCACAGACTGTCAGGGTGTTGCAGGAGTTTTTGGGAATGGTGAATTTTTATAACCGTTTTCTCCCCCGCGCGGCGCAACTCACGCAGCCGCTGTATGCCGCGCTCAAAAAAAAGAAACCCGTGGATAAGGTCGAGTGGTCCCCGGAGCGGGACCAAGCGTTCTCGGAGGTGAAAGCAGCTTTGGCAAGGGCTGCGTTGTCTGCACACCCAGACCCAACTGCCCGCATAGCGCTCACCACTGACGCTTCAGAGGTGGCCATAGGGGCGGTCGTGGAGCAACATGTAGCCGGGGTTTGGCAGCCCCTCGTTTTTTTCAGCAGGACCTTGTGCGATAGCGAACGTAAATACAGCGCGTTTGACAGGGAGCTGCTCGCTCTCCATTTGGCCATTCACCACTTTCAGTTCTGGCTGGAGGGATGCTCCTTCACCGCGTTCATTGACCACAAACCGCTCACATTCACGATGGCCAAGGTTTCCGAACCGTGGTCAGGCTGGCAGCAGAGACAGCTGGCCGCGATATCAGAGTTTACCACTGATATCCAACATGTGGCGGGCAAACTCAATGTAGTGGCAGACTGCCTCTCGCGGGCCGTAGCGGCCCCAGTCAGCGTGGGAATAGATTACGCAGCCATGGCCGTGGAGTAGGGTAGTGACGCGGATGTGCGTGCGCTCCAGTCTGGACCAACAGGGTTAAGACCGGAGAACAGGGTGCTGCAAGACGGTATGCCCCCCCTAATCTGCGATGTCTCCACGGGTTGGCCGCGACCAGTAGTACCAGCTGCGTGGCGCCGCCGCGTTTTTGACTCGATTCATTCTTTGGCGCACCCGGGAGTGCGCGCGTCGGTCAAAATGGTAGGAGAAAAATCTGTGTGGCCGAGCCTCCGCAAGCAAGTGAAAGAGTGGGCAACAGCCTGCACGGCGTGTCAACGAGCCAAAGTACACAGGCACACGAGATCTCCTTTTGAGCCGTTTCACATTCCGGCCAAGAGGTTCGATCACGTTCATGTGGACCTCGTGGGCCCCCTCTCGCTGTCACAAGGGTGCACACACCTTCTCACAATGGTGGACCGCACCACGCGCTGGCCTGAAGTGGTCCCGCTGGCATCAACCACGGCCGAGGAGGTTGCGCGCGCGTTTTTAACAGCTTGGGTGGCGCGCTTCGGCGTTCCATCGGATGTTACGTCCGACAGAGGCCCTCAATTTGTTTCCGAGCTTTGGTCGACAATGGCCCACAGCCTGGGTGTCACAATTCACCGCACAACCGCGTACAATCCGCAGGCTAACGGGTTACGCGAACGTTTTCATAGGTCATTGAAAGCAGCTCTCAGGGCGTCACTGACGGGTGCAAATTGGGTAGACAAGTTACCATGGGTGTTGTTGGGGTTGCGTTCTGCGCCTAAAGAGGACTTAGAAGCCTCCCCAGTAGAGCTCATGTTTGCGCAGCCACTCCGGCTCCCTGGGGAGTTTCTCCCAGATAACCCTGCGCCAGACACCTCCCCGTCTCAGCTGTTGCGGAGTGACATAGAATCAAACACGCTGCCCGGCCCCGCGCACCACAGTTTTCCGCACGTTTTTGTGCCTATAACTTTGAAGAACGCAGAGTTTGTTTTTGTCAGACACGATGCGCACCGAACCCCGCTGCGACCGCCTTATGATGGACCCTTCAGAGTGCTGGAAACAGGGGACAAGCAGTTTTTGCTAGATTTGGGGGGTAGGGAAGAGAAAGTTGGCATAAACAGACTCAAACCCGCTTTTGTGGTGGCAGATGAGCAAGTGCTGTTGGCGAGGGCCCCGCGGCGAGGCAGACCCCCGCGGAGGGCTTCACAGAGTAATGTTTCCCCAGAACCCCCACAGGTGCTGACAAAAGGTTCCCACCCCCAGACGGCAAACCCCCAGCGTGACAGCGCCGCGGAGACGTCCAACCCCAGCTACAGCAGATACGGCAGGAGACGGAAGCCCAGACAGCTGGCGGACTAATGTGTATTGATACTATCACGGCATGCATGTTGTTTTTCCCTTGTTTGTTCTAAAATGCTGGAGGGGGCTTTGTGTGGGGACACACATTCGTGACCTGCTTTTGGACTCACATTTTAGACCAGAGCAAGGGCAGAGCTTCTGTGGTTATTACAGGAAGCTGCAGGAGAGTTAGCTTTGGTATGCAAAGCTTGAGACTGTGGGACATAATTAAAGGATTAATGAGGGGAGGCATTGTAGATAGTGGTGTGATATCATGCAGAGAGGATGCATTGTTGCTGTCTTTATAATACAGTGGTTTTGTGAGACATGTGACCTGTTAACTGTAAGAGTCCTGGTATTTAAGGACGAGAGTTCCCTTTGTCGCTCTCTTTTATTTTGCTTCGTGATGTTGGAAGATGTGAATAAAACTGACTTGAGAGATAAACTCTGCCTCGTCATTTTCACATTTCCACAATGTCAACTAAAAATAGAGAGGATCAGACCAAGGACTCGTTTAAGGCAGAATGCATTTACTGTGCGATCTGTAGATATATGAAATAAACTTCTGGATTATGTTATAAATGCTCCAAGTGCCAATATTTTTAAGAGCAGGCTGGATAAATACTGGAGTAGGCTGTCATACTTTAACTCTGAGGAGGCTTTTAACCCTAGAGAAGTAGGGATGGTCCCTGAGGACGGGTTGGATGCTGCTGTGGCAGAAGGACTAGATATATGATTCTTAGGACTGACAGAGGTCCTCGGACCTTTAGTCAGCAATAATCGATATGATATAATATGATATGAATGTGCAGCCAGCGGAGCAGTGAGGAAGGGCTTCACATCACAGCATAAACTGCCTTAAAGTATTTACATTTAATAATTCAGCAAAAACGATTTGATTTAATACATATTTACTACAAATTACATGCAGGTATTATTATTATTTTTTTTTTTTACCACCGTTTGTCTGTTACATTTTACTCTCACATGATGACATCATTAACTGTGCTGCGAAAACAAGCCCAGTAGTGTCCGAAAGTGATTAATTTTATTGTTACATTGAGTTTACTGTATAGTCCACTATAACTAAATTCACTATATAGCGAGTAGGGAGTGAGTGAGTGAGTGAGTGAGTGAGTGAATATTCCGAACACAGCCATTGAAATCAGTCAGAGTGAGCAAACCCAGAAGGCAGTCAAGATGAGTCATGTGACCCAAATACCAAGCGCTGATTTGCCCTGTGGAGTTATCTGCTTTTGTAAAAAACTGCTCCCGGCGTTTATCGGCTTTTGAAAAAAAACCAAAAACAAACGTGAATTTGTAGTGTCTATAACATAGGACATATCGGCTTTTGAGGCAAAACGATCTGAGCTTCTACAAGTAGGTAATGTTAACAGTTGTTTGATGTAAAGAATGAAATTTTCATGGAAGTGGCGTTTATCGGTTTTTGCAAACAAACTCTTCACTTGTACCAACAATAAAACACCTAGAAACCCATTAATCTAAATCCACTACAGCGTAGATCCACTAACACGGTGATGCTAGCATAGCTAGCTGTTACTTAGCACTAGGTTTGTTGGAGCTTTGTTGCTGTTTTCAAGCACTTCTCAAGATTGTAGTTGGTCTCAACCGGCACTTTAGCTTGCAACCCACCAATATGCTTTTGTCCTTAACTGCAACAAAGGAAAAATAATCTATTTCCACAAAAACAAAGTAGCTTCATCTCTTCCTTTGCTCAGTAGTGCAGACTCAGCTCTAGGAACAGGTCACGTTGACTGACGGCTACATCAGCTACAGTAGGGTCAGTTTGTATATTCATTTATTTGCACTGAAAATATCTATCCATATTAATAAAACGAGTAACGAATAATGCATCTGATCAAATTTCAGTAACTGTAATGCATTACTGAATTTTTAAACAGTAATTTTGTTACACGGTACATTACTGCAAAAGTCGTGGCCTTCCAGTAATGTGTTGCTTTGTAACATGTTACTCCCAACACTGGTAATGACAAAGCCAGCCACCAAGCTGAAATTGAAGAGATTTACTCAGGATCTGTTTGACACTTAAAGGTGTGAAAAGTGTTTGTCTCTGCTGGTAAAGGGGGAGACCTAATGTTTTCCAAGCAACGCAATTCAGTTAAGTCTGAATGGGAGTGTTGAGATTTGGAAATTTACATTTACTCATCATGTTATTGTATTGTGGCATATCAGAGGATGTGATGCCATTATGTACAGGTTCCTGGGCATTCTGCCCTTACTGAGCATGTGTGACAGAGATCATCCTGTGCAGTTCGCCCCACACGGGACACGAACCCGCGACCTCTCAGTCAACTAACACAGTTCGAGCATGGGAGACACAGCACGATCGCGCTGAGCTAAAGGTCCGACCGGTAGCTCAGCGCTACCATCTGGGGCTCACAGCACCACTTTGTAACTGAGGTCATCAGCACAGTTCGCCCTACACAGGACACGAACCCGCGACCTCACAGTTAACTGGTCAGAGACACACACAGCACGATCGTGCTGAGCTAAAGGTCCGACCGATAGCTCAGCGCTACCGATACTGTATGAGGCTTTGGGAGGGAGGTTTACTAACGTTCTACACCGAACAGTACTAGTTGGCATCCGTTACACTCTCCCCCCTAAACCTCACTCCCATCCGGGTCACGGCACCAGTGTGACAGAGATCATCCTGTGCAGTTCGCCCCACACGGGACACGAACCCGCGACCTCTCAGTCAACTAACACAGTTCGAGCATGGGAGACACAGCACGATCGCGCTGAGCTAAAGGTCCGACCGGTAGCTCAGCGCTACCATCTGGGGCTCACAGCACCACTTTGTAACTGAGGTCATCAGCACAGTTCGCCCTACACAGGACACGAACCCGCGACCTCACAGTTAACTGGTCAGAGACACACACAGCACGATCGTGCTGAGCTAAAGGTCCGACCGATAGCTCAGCGCTACCGATACTGTATGAGGCTTTGGGAGGGAGGTTTACTAACGTTCTACACTGAACAGTACTAGTTGGCATCCGTTACACATGCGTGGGTGTGCATAGCACCACTTGAAGTCAAGCCTCCAAACCAAGAATTGTATTTTGCTTGTGTGTTTAATGGATGTGCTGGTTGGCAGAACAGGGAGGAAGGAGAGTCAAACTTTGCTTATCCTTTAGATGCCAGAAGACTGCTGTGTCTGCTTAGTCTTCAACAAATTCACTCTCACATTCATATTTATGTACATATTAGAATCTCCCATTAATGCCAGTTTGCCTCATGTGTAGTGGACCGGTGAGTGTGCACAATCTTGTGGTTACTGTAGATCTACATGGATGCATAACCTCTCTCCACAGAACCAAGGAGAGCCAATTGTACACAGTTGGCTGATTGCTCCTACCTGTGTCGGATTACAGCCTTGGTTTAAAAGGTCTTAGATGAGATCAACGAGCCACGGGATTATTTTGTGATAAACTTGTATGAGAAGACTGCAAACAAACCCTTTGTGCTTTGTTAATGACTCCTGCTCACCTACTTCTTTGCTCCTTGTTCACCAGGAAAACCTTCATGTTTTCCAAACTGATGACACACTTTCCTTGATTTGTGCACGCATACTTGACAATCTTCCACTTACTTTCACATCTGGAGACACTTGCTTGGTCATCTTGATAATCCCAGCAACTCAGGGTTTACGTAAACTCAGCTTGCATATTCAAACATTCGATAACCATCTCTCAGCCCCAGGATCAACTTCACTCTGTTACCTTCCTATAGATCACTCTTCCTGGCTTTGGAAACTGTACTGCTATTAACCTATCTGGATTCCCTCATTAGCTCTCATCAGTCACCATACCTTTTACACCAGAGTAGTGACCTAGTTGATAGAGCATCCACCCCACAACTGGGAGGCTGGGGGTTCAAGTTCTGGCTGGGTCATGCCAAAGACCATATAAATATGGTACTTTCTGCCTTCTAGCTTGGTGCTCAGTGTAATAGAATGGGGAAATGAGAAGTTGTTTGTTGTGGCGCCTTGCATGGCAGTGTCCACTATGTTTTATCAAGACCAAAGTCAGCGCAGTCGTTTACCACGAAATTTTAGAGCACTTCATGCTTCCCTTTGCTGACAAGCTTTATGGAGAAACTGATTTCATTTTCCAGCAGGATTTGGCACCCCCCACACTGCCAAAAGTATCAAAACCTGGTTTAGTGACCATGGCATCACTGTGTTTGATTGGCCAGCAAACTCTCCTGACCTAAACCCCATAGAGAGTCTATGTAGAATTGTCAAGAGGAAGATGAGCCACACCAGACCCAACAATGCAGATGAGCTGAAGGTCACTATCAAAGCAACCTGGACCTTCATAACACCTCAGCAGTGCCACAGGCTGATTACCTCCATGACACGCCACATTGATACTGTAATTAATCCAAAAGGAGCCCCGATCAAGTATTGAGTGTGTACATGGACATACTTTTCAGTCGGCCAGCATTTCCATTAAAAAACTATTTTTTAAAATTAATTTTATGTAATATTCTAATTTTTTGCGAAACTGAATTTGGGGTTTTCATGGGCTGTAAGCCATAATCATCAAAATTAAAATAAATAAACACTTGAAATATATCAGTCTCTGTGTAAAAATCTATACAATATATGGGCTTCACTTTCTGAAATGAGTGATAAAAAAGTATTGAACTTTTTCATGATATTCTAATTTTTTGAGATGTACCTGTACTTCCTCAAATATATCCCCATGGTTTTGCCATGGAGCAATTTAATTTCCAAAAGTTCCTCTGTAACAAAAACACAAAAGAATTAAGTTTTTTTCCCCCTTTTTCCACCAGCTGATTTTCTAGATGGGTGGCAAGCTCATGTGTGTGTGATCAGCAATGGTCTTCTGCTCAGGCAGTCTTTCTGCTCAGGCTCACATTTAAAAATGCTTGTTTTTTGTCTGGACACACAACTTTGCACACCTTAATCATGCACCAATTCACAAACCCTCCCTTTGTAATTGGCTTTACTGCTTTAGTTATTTCTTCTGCCACAATAAAACTAGCTTTAACAACAGCTTCACTTTGAGATTTTGCTTTTCTCAACATTGTCTCTCATGACAGCAGTCTTTTTTTCCCACAACTGCCGCCTTCTGGAGCTTCTGCTGCATGCCCATGTATTTGTGCTAACCTGGTGCTTCATTTCATAGTGTCCTCTTGGGTTATATTCTTTAATTATGGTAATATCAGCTCCACATACAAGTCAAACAGTTTCCCCCTTTATATCAGTGAACAGGTAGTCTGATTCTCACCTGTCTTGAAAGTTTGTGAAGTCCACTTTTTGTTTGGCCCTTTTTTAAAATGGACTTGCTTAAATTTCACTCTGGAATGGGAGGATTTTGCATGAGGCCTGATCAGTGTGTGGAAAAGGTGGCAGGGGGAACCTGGTGCAGGTGGGGCTTGACTGATGTGACGGTGACAAGGCAGCCATTACGCTGCAATAATTTCAGTGCATTCTGGGACTTCTAGTGTCAGTGATGGCTGTACAATATATCTGCGGGTCAAATCTAATAGTAATAAGATATTATCTCGTGGGCCGGATACAGTTGTCCTGTGGGCCGCTTCTGGCCCGTGGGCCTTGAGTTTGACATGTTTGATCTACAGTATTTTCATTCAGGGAGCCTGTCACCATCCCTGCTTTTTAAATTCCTTCTGATTTGTCCACTGTGCCTCTCTCTCTCTCTCTCTCCCCATCTCATAGGGTGTCCACTGCCTGTTATTAAGTTTACATTCACCATCTGCCTGATGCTGCTCCACTATACCACATAGTTCACACTCCATGGGGGTCCAGCCACAATCTCTTACCTCTTGCCAAAAATAGTGGCATTTTTGCTTGTCTATGGTTGCACAAAATATAATTGTTTTCTTCTAAATGATCATTTTTTAAGGTAATTAATGGGTTGTTATACTCAGTGTTGGGCAAGTTACTAAAAATAGTAACTAATTACAGTTACTAGTTACTTCTTTTCAAAAGTAATTGAGTTACTTTACCAATTACTGCATGATTAAAGTAATTACTTGGAAAAGTAACTTTCATGTAACTTTTAAATGCATACTTAAACCATCTTGCAGCCATTGCAAGATAATTTAATGAATGGATTACATTATGGGCTTTTTAATGTAATGCAGAAATCAGACTATTTCAGACAGAGCTTCACAGACAGTTTTTTATTGCCGGTGTTGCTGCACATGAGTCAATGTGGGACATGAGAGCTGTCCATGTTTATCTTACGCTTATGTTATGGATTCATCCGATGTGCAGTGATCCAAAGAAAACGCTAATTTTCCACAGTCCAAGCATCTGCTGTGACAGAGACATGACCCAGTCTCTAAAATTCCTTTTGGAGATCAAAATCCAGTTTTGAATAATCTTTATGCAGGTAGCAGGTAAATGTGTTTTAACGTCAGTGGATCACAGTCCAGCTGTTTGATGGAAAGTCACTGTTATCATGTCTTCAGTCTGTAACGACGTATCTGACAATCAGTTGGTTTAATTCTTGCTGGGCCACAAACTGTCCAGATGCATACCTGTGACTGAAATCCAGCCGTGGGTGTTCAGATAAGAGTATTTCCACTTTACATCCTGCTGTGAGATATGCTTCACAGTGTTAGTTGTTAGCACAGCTAGCAGTTACTTAGCACTAGCTTTGTTGGAGCTTGTTGCTGTTTTCAGGCGCTTCTGAAAAGGACTCCATTTGTACTTATTTTGCAACAGTGGTGGAACTAGACTTTTAGACATGGGGTGGCTGGAGGGTGGGCAAGACTTTATCACGGGGGCCATATACTAAGAAAGGAAATTATTGTGTTCCTCTCTCAAACACACACACTCACATACAATACTGAACTACTGTGATCACTGTGGTCACGTTAGAGAAGCATGGGATGTAAAATATCTTTACATTAATAAGCTGGGCCACCAAGTGGAAATATTTTCAACAAGTAAAGCTCAAGCAGGAGATTTATGTATGAAATACTTTGCATGGTTTATTTAACACAATATGTGTTACACAATATGCACAATATGTGTTACATATGTGTTACACTTAGTTCTAAGGCAAAGCTGTCGATTTACCAGTCAATCTACGTTCCTACTCTCACCTATGGTCACGAGCTTTGGGTAATGACCGAAAGAACAAGATCGCGGATACAAACGGCTGAAATGAGCTTTCTCCGTAGGATTGCTGGACTCACCCTCAGAGATAGGGTGAGGAGCTCAGTCATCCGGGAGAGGCTCAGAGTAGAACCGCTGCTCCTCCACATTGAAAGGAGTCAGTTGAGGTGGTATGGGCATCTGATTAGGATGCCTCCTGGACGCCTCCCACTTGAGGTGTTTCAGGCACGTCCCACTGGGAGGAGACCCCGGGGCAGACCCAGGACTCGGTGGAGAGACTATGTCTCCCAGCTGGTCTGGGAACGCCTTGGTATCTTCTCTGAAGAGCTGGAGCAGGTGGCTGGGGAGAGGGAAGTCTGGGCTTCTCTGCTTGAACTGCTGCCTCCGCGACCCGGACCTCCGGAAAGGCGGTAGAAGATGGATGGATGGATGGATGGATGTGTTACACAAATGAACAGAATGATATACAGTATGTATCCAAATGCTGAGGCAAAATAACATACAGTGGCGTGAAAAAATGTTTGTCCCCTACCTGATTTCTCATTTTTTTTGTATGTTTATCACACTTAAATATTGCAGATCATCAAACAAATTTAAATATTAGAAAAAGATAACACAAGCAAACACAAAATGCAGTCTTTAAATGAAGGTGTTTATTACTGAGGGTAAAAAAAAAATCCAAACCTACATGGCCCTGTGTGAAAAAGTGATTTCACCCTGTTAAAACATAAATTAACTGTGGTTTATCACATCTTTGGAAAGCTGAGTTCAACTTCTCTAGCCACACCCAGGCCTGATTACTGCCACGCCTGTTCTCAATCAAGAAATCACTTAAATAGGACCTGCCTGACAAAATGAAGTAGACCAAAAGATCCTCAAAAGTTAGACATCATGCTGCGATCCAAAGAAATTCAGGGACAAATTTGAAATAAAGTAACTGAGATCTATCAGTCTGGAAAAGGTTATAAAGCCATTTCTAAAGCTTTGGGACACCAGCAAACCACAGTGAGAGCCATTATCCACAAATGGCAAAAACAGGGAATAGTGGTGAACCTTCCCAGGAGTGGCCGGCCGACCAAAATTACCCAAAGAGTGCAGTGATGACTCATCCAAGAGGTCACAAAAGACCCCACAACAACATCCAAAGAACTGCAGGCCTCACTTGCCTCAGTTAACCTGTTGCACTTCGGTGTACCGCGGGCGGGCACGTCTTTGTGTCCTAGAGCGCACAAGGGCGCCCTAGTACGCACACTGTACTACAGCAGCTGGGTCTGATTATGGCGGCAGTATTCTGTCATAAACGCCCCTCCGAGGCAGAAGGACAGACCCACTCGCTGAACTGTAGTTGTGACATTTATTGAAAGTAAATACAAAATAGAACAGAGAACAAAAATGCAAACAAGGAAAACTTGCAGTCAGTGGCACTCCAGAGCTGGAATAGCTCTGGAGGAGATGAGGAGTTAACTTGGGAGAATAAGTTCAGCAACATGAGACAAAACATCAATATTTCCGCAGTGGGGTAACAATAAGGCAGTCTTTAAATAGTAGGCAACAAATGAGTGGCAGGTGCGGGAGCTGAGCCGGCAGGTGACCTAATTGCATAACTGCTCACAGCTGATAGGACAGCAGACTGTGAGCAGTGAGTGGGAGTGTCTGGAGAGAGGGGGCACAAAAGTCAAAACCCAAAATATACACATAAACAGACAAAATAATAATCACAGAAATGCAATACTCAAAAATAAATTGAGTCTGAGCTCAGAGATAACATTAGAGCTCAGACTCATGACAGAGCCCCCCCTTTAAGGGGTGGAATCCAGACACCCCCAGGTAACACCAAAAGGAACCCCCTCACCCCCACCAAGAGAAAAAAGGTACAGCAAAAACACCCAGGGTGGGAAGTGGGGGAAAACAGGTTAGGGGGAATAAAAAAGTGAAGCCCGCTCAGGGCCCACACCCACACTACACCAGGCCCCTGGGCCCCCTAGGCCAAAGAACTTAGCTGTACGTGTGGCCGGCCAAAGTCCCAGGCCAGACAGACAGCAAGGTGGAAATAATTGGGTGGCCTGCCGGAGAATATGGGCCACCCAACCCAGTGGCTAAGTCTGTCATGCGGCCGGCCTGAGTTCTTTAGCCACCAAGACTGGAGGGGTGACCCAGGAGGTGGCTCCCCATGGGGAGGCCCACTGAGGGGATGAAGGGCCAAAGGGCCGCCTGGTGGCAGGAGAGGGCCCCCAATGGTGTCTGGCAGTGGATGGGAAACCCTGACAATGTCGGGCAGAGGAGATGAGGCCTCGACACCCTCGGTGGTCCTAGGCTGAGTTACGGTTGCACCCGTGGGGGCTCCGGGCTGGAGCGTTGCAGCACCCGCGGTGGCTCTGGGCTGGAGCGTTGCAGCACCCGCATTGGCTCCAGGCTGGATCATTGCAGCACCTGTGGTGGCCCCGGGCTGGAGGTCTGCAGCATCCACGGTGGCTCCAGGCTGGAGCATTGCAGCACCTGCGGTGGCCGCGGGCTGGAGGTCTGCAGCACCCACGGTAGCTCCAGGCTGGGCCAATGCTGCACCCTCGGTGGGCCTAGGCTGGGCCAATGCTGCACCCTTGGTGGACCCTGGGCTGGGGTGTAGTGCCCATGGAGGGCCCAAGCTGGAGCGCAACACCCGTGTTGGACTGATGCTGGGACGCAGCACCAACGAGGGTCCCCGACTGGGATGCAGCACCCACGGAAACTTGAACTGTGGAGGAGGGACCCAGATGACGGCCTTGGGCGGAGGATGAGCTGCACCCACGGAGGTCCTGGGCTGGGACGGAGCACCCGTGACAACTTCAGCAGGGGGACCCACGACGACCTCAGGTGGTGAGTCTGGACCCACAGAGACATCTGGAAAAAGTTGGCTCTTCCCCAGTGACCCTGGAAGAAGGCTCAGGACAAACAGGCAGAGGTACAGGGTCAGGGTCACCGGCAGCGGAGGAGCCCGGCGAGGTGAGCTCAGGTGCCGCTGATGGCTGCACCCGACTCTCCTCAGCAAGAGCCAGACAAGATTTCTCCAGAACAGAAAAGAAAAAAACAAAAGAGAGCACTTGCCTGAGCTTGAGCTCCACTGCTGTCCAGGACTCCGTTGACCCAGATGACGACGATGTCTCAGGCCCGGTCCTTTGGAGGTCCAGCTCTGGCCCTAACCCTGCTGCGGCAGCCTCTGCAGCAGGCATGGTGGTGGTCGCAGTCCGGGTTTCCCCAGGTGAAGTGGCCCATGCTGGTGGCTCATCCAGTGTGGCAGCTTGGGGTCGGCTCACCGTTGGTGCTGGAACTGGGTCCTCCAGGGCCACAGGCTCCTCCTGCATCTGGCGGTCCAATCCCGGGGTCGACACACACTCAGGGGCCACAGGAGAGGACACAGAGAAGGCTGGTGAGCAATTAGCAACAGCAGCAGGTGGGGAGAGCTCAGGGGACTGCTTTTTCCTGAGCCTCCCTACCGGAAATCAGACAAGGCATATCATCATGAATTGAAGTAGAATGAAATAAAACTTGTTTGTTTTCCCAGATCTTGATGTTAACTGCTGCTGTGTATGGAGCGTCATCCCTCTCTGTGGCTATAATGAACTTGGGCCCCTCTGGATTGTGGAGGAGCTGCCCCTGTAGTCACGGAGATGGATGGGACCGAGAGGGAGGCAACCAGTTCTTCCGCAGCGGGATGAATTGCTGAGGAGGAGGGAGAGAAAACTGCAGCTGAGAGGTTGGCTGGTGGGACAGCCGGAGGGGGGGGGAGTCAGAGAAAGAGGCTGTTGCGGGAATTTCCTGCCTTGGCAAAGGAAGGGCTGCATATGAGGAAGTGGAGGCTTTCCTCTGGTGGAATGATGCTGTCGTTGTGGAGTTGATGGAGCATGAACGGGCGCAGAAAACATGCATGCCGCGGAGATTAGCCCATCAATCTCCATGAGAGCTCAGCAACACTCCCACCCCAGGCACATTGGGTAGCCCTGTCCAACTGCTGAATCCATAATTGCTCGGACAAGCAGGTGAGTAGAAAAGAAAAAAGCAAAAAGGCAAAAATGCACACCTACAGCAGCTGGGTCTGATTATGGCGGCAGTGCTTTCAACATCTCCAGTGCTTTGACTTCTCCAGTGCTTTCAACACCATCCAACCGATGATCCTGAAGGACAAGCTGCTGCGCGCAGGGGTGGACCAGCACCTGTCATCATGGATCCTGGACTACCTCACGAACCGGCCTCAGTTTGTGAGAACCCGGGACTGTGTGTCCGACACGATCATCAGTAGCACGGGGGCCCCCCAGGGAACGGTGCTGGCTCCCTTCCTGTTCACTCTTTATACTGCGGACTTCTCACACAACACAACACACTGCCATCTACAGAAGTTCTCTGATGACTCTGCGATCGTTGGCCTCATCTCCAATGGAGATGAAGCTGAGTACAGAGGGCTTATCCAGGACTTCGTGGACTGGTGCCATCGGAACTGCCTCCAGATCAACGCGAGGAAAACTAAGGAGCTGGTGGTGGACTGCCGCAGGCATGGGCAGCCCCTCACAGTACCAGTAAATATACAGGGAACAGACATCGAGATGGTGACATCCTATAAGTACCTGGGTATTCATCTGAACAATAAACTAGACTGGTCACACAATACTGATGCACTCTACAAGAAGGGACAGCGCAGGCTGTTCCTGCTGAGGAGACTCAGGTCTTTTGGTGTACAAGGGGCGCTGCTGAAGTCATTCTATGACACGGTGGTGGCATCAGCCATCACTTTTGGAGTGGTCTGCTGGGGCAGTGGCATTACTGCAGCCGATAGGAAGAGACTGAACAAACTGATTAAGAAAGCTAGCTCTGTCCTGGGGCAGCGCCTTGATCCGATGGAGGAGATAGGAGAGAGAAGGACGGTGGCTAAACTGTCATCTCTGCTGGAGTCCGAGTTCCACCCTATGCAGGACATACTGAATGCACTGAGGAGCTCATTTAGCAGCAGACTACATCATCCCAGGTGCACAACCGAGAGGTTTCGTAGGTCCTTCCTACCAACGGCTGTCAGACTGTACAACCTAAGCAGGGCTGCTCGCAGAGATAGCAAAAAGACGTAACAAACTAATAGTTTTTTGAATGCAAAAGATGCAATAGACTTACACAATGGTCCCCTCCGGCATACAACTAGGAACTTACCGGTCGCTATGGAGGGTGAGAATATGTATGGGCACATAATCATACCATGTAGGATAACTAAGTAGACGGTTATGCTGTTTCATTCCATCTAGCAACAATGCTCTGCACTGTGTGTGTTTATATATTTACATATTTATTCCATCTAGCTACAATGCTCAGCACTGGGTGTGTTTATATATTTATATATCTACATATTATTCCATCTAGCTACATTGCTCCGCACTGTGTGTGTTTATATACTTGCATATTTATTCCACCTAGCTGCAATGCTCCGTACTGTGGGTGTTTATATATTTACATATTTATTCCATCTAGCTACAATGCTCTGCACTGTGTGTTCATATATTCATATATTTATTCCATCCAGCTACAATGCTCTGCACTGTGTGTCTGTGTGTGTGTGTATATATATATATTTTATAGTAATACGTACATATGTATATTAGCTGCTCTTGCTTGCTTGTTTTTTTTTTTTTTTTTTTTTCTTGCCTTCTGATTGTTGCTCTGAGTGTTGCTATCCCTGTGCTGTTGCAATCCTGGAATTTCCCCGTTGTGGGACTAATAAAGGCTTATCTTATCTTATCTTATCTTAGTATTCTGTCATAAATGCCCCTCCGAGGCAGAAGGACAGACCCACTCGCTGAACTGTAGTTGTGACATTTATTGAAAGTAAATACAAAATAGAACAGAGAACAAAAATGCAAACAAGGAAAACTTGCAGTCAGTGGCACTCCAGAGCTGGAATAGCTCTGGAGGAGATGAGGAGTTAACTTGGGAGAATAAGTTCAGCATGGGATATGTATGGGCACATAATCATACCATGTAGGATAACTAAGTAGAAGGTTATGCTGTTTCATTCCATCTAGCTACAATGCTCCGCACTGTGTGTGTTTATATATTTATATATTTATTCCATCTAGCGACTATGCTCCACACTGTGTGTTTATATATTTATTCCATCTAGCTACAATGCTCCGCACTGTGTTTATATATTTATATATTTATTCCATCTAGCTACAATGCTCTGCACTGTGTGTTTATATATTTATATGTACATATGTATACTTGCTGCTCTTATTTTTTTCTTGTCTTCTGATTGTTGCTCTGAGTGTTGCTATCCCTGTGCTGTTGCAATCCTGGAATTTCCCCATTGTGGGACTAATAAAGGCTTATCTTATCTTATCTTATCTTTAAATAGTAGGCAACAAATGAGCGGCAGGTGCGGGAGCTGAGTTGGCAGGTGACCTAATTGCATAACTGCTCACAGCTGATAGGACAGCAGACTGTGAGCAGTGAGTGGGAGTGTCTGGAGAGAGGGGGCACAAAAGTCAAGAAATGCAATACTCAAAAATAAATTGAGTCTGAGCTCAGAGATAACATTAGAGCTCAGACTCATGACAGAGCCGCCCCCCCCCCCACCTCTAAGGGGTGGATTCCAGACAAACCCAGGCAACACCAAAAGGAACCCTCTCACCTCCACCAAGAGAAAAAGTTACAGCAAAAACACCCAGGGTGGGAGGTTGGGGAAAACAGGTTAGGGGGGAACAAAAAAGTGAAGCCCGCTCAGGGCCTGCACCCACACTACACCAGGCCCCTTGTCCAAGGTATAGTGGTGTAGCTGGTCTGTCTACACCACTTTCCTCTCTCCTCTGGAAAAGCCGCCTGGCCTGATGACCCTCATGTTTGATGTCTTCTAAATCTGCCTCAGAGGTCTGTCCAAAGTCAAATAAAGGCTCCTCTTTCATAAATATTGTGCTCTTGGGGTCAAAAGACTGCACACCTTGCATTATCTCATAGGATTTTTTTGGGGGGGGGGAGGGGAACACCTCTGCAGCTCAGTTGTGAGACAAGTATTTTATAGAAATACTTTTTTAAAACCATTATTGAAAATGCAAAAGGAGATGGCAAAAAATTTGGAATAATATTAGCAAATTGACGAGTAAACAGAACAAAAAAGATAACAGAGACATGGAACTTAATATTAACAAATTGGTACAGAATCCCACGGTCATTACTACAGAGTTTAACAACTTTTTCATAAACTCTGCTAGAAATATCCCATTCATTTAATCCACCTGATCATAATTCTAGTCAATTAGAAATAATTGAAAATGAAGTTGCAGATATTATCAGCTCATTGAATAGCTCAAAAGCAACAGATGAACATGGTCTTAACACCAATTTTTTAAAAGAACATAAAGAATCCCCCATTTGTCCAATTACTAATCTAATCAATCTGTCAATCAAACATGCTGTCGTCCCGACTGCTTGGAAGGTAGGAATGGTTAGACCAATTTTCAAAACAGGGATTAAAACTGATATAAACAACTACAGACCAATCAGCATCTTATCTGTTATCTCCAAAATAATTGAAAAATGAATGGCCGACCACACTATTATGTGAACATCTGAATTATGGAAACACCCCCCTGCATCACGCACAGTTTGGGTTCTGTGCCCACCATTCAACAGTCTGCAATAAGCTTGTTTTTAGAGAAAACTAAATCTTTCTTAGATAAGTGCAATTGTGTAGGTGCTGTGTTTTCTAGATCTGAAGAAGGCATTTGACTCCGTTGACCACAACATCCTTTTAACCAAACTTACTCAGTTTAACTTTTCAGAACATGCTATCAAATGGATGAAATGCTACCTAACCGACAGACAGCAATGTGTAATGGTCAACAGTGTCAATCACCATATTTGAAATGTCAAATGGGTGTCCCACAAGGCTCCATACTTGGACCAATATTATTCTCCTTATACATAAATGATTTACCAAATGCTTGCAGAAGCATTCATATACAAATGTATGCAGATGACACGGTAATATTTACACCTGCAAAAAACACACAAGAAGCCTCCTGCATTCTTACAACAGCGATGACTCAAATCCATGACTAGCTCAATAATTCAATAGTTTCCTATTAAACACTAAAAAAAAACTGTTTGCATGATGTTTACCAAACAACAATCAAATATTACAAACTCAAAAATTTTCTTAAAAGGAGAGGAGCTGCAACTAGTCAAGGAATTTAAGTACCTTGAGATGATTTTAGATTCCTCATTAACCTTAAAAAAACAAACAAAAAAACCAAAACTCAAACATAATCAAAGTCAAGCTAAGAAATTTTAAACAAATTAGACCATCGTTGACAGTGCAGCCAAAATGTTCCTGCATGCAATGATCTTGTCACACATTGATTACTGTTTTACCAACTGGTGACTCACTGGTATAACCATAGTCAACCCCATTGAATCCTTATACAAAAAAGCCATAAAAGTCTTCGATGAGAAAGATCCCACATATCCCTGTTGTCACATTTACAAGAAATACAATTTTCTGTCTTCTAAAAATTATAAAACTCTCAAATTTGCCTGTTCAATCTTAAAAATATTAAATGGCTATGCACCATCCCCCCTGGGAGAATATGTTAAACTGAGGACTGTCACCGGTGCAACCACCAGAGCAATCACTAGAGGAGACTGTGAGGTCCGGCACAGATGCACCACATTTGCTTAATTTGTACTATCAGTGAGGGGCACTCAGATCTGGAATAATATACCACCTGCAATCAGAGAATATACCATACTAAACACTTTTAAGACTCATTGTAAAAATTGGCTTTTAAACAACCAAAACTGTACCCATAACTAGTGGTTGCTCTGCGGCCTGCACATATACGTATATATGCCCATGTGTCACACACATATGCCCCGCCTCTTGTTTGTTGCTGTTGTTTGTTGTTGCTGTGAGGTGCTTGGGTGCATGTGTGTGTACGCATACACAGCACTTCACTCGTGTAACATTTGAACGTTTTGTTTTGTAGCAACTTGTACTTTAGCATATCCACTTTGTACAGTTTAATTGCAGATGTTCTTCTCGTGTATGATTGTTTGTTTGTGTTTTTGTGACCCACTGGAGGACTACAAATGCAAATTAGCAGTACTACTAAATCTGGCATACTTACGTTTGTATTCATGTTCATTAGTATGTAATGCACCTTTCAAATAAACATTAAACTAAACTAAACTAAACTAGAAGATGGCTCTATTAAAGCCCTCGTCATCACTTTGGTCATCAATTCTCTGTCCGACAGTGCTCATTACAAGTGAGTCAATAAATCTGGAACTTGCTTTAGGCCCCCTCTTACTGACTGTCTTGGTACTGATTTTGCAGTGCTCCACAAGCTCTTCTACCTCTTTCCATAGCTCACCAAAATAAGCATAATTTCTGTAGCCCTCCAATGTGTCTGTTAGGGCACCAACTAGATCCACAGCCTTTGCCAGGTCAAGACTGCTGGATTGGAGCATGTCAGAAAGGCTTTTGACATCCCCAAGAACTTTACAAAAGGTAACCATAAGCCCTATGAACTGTAAATCTATTTGAGCCAGAAGAACCCTTGCTTCCACTGCTTTATCACCACTATTTTCAAGTGAACTCTCCTGGAGCAATCTCGGAACTGCTGGAAGCCTGTCTCTAATATTACGGCATGTAAGGTATCTGTATGCCCACCTAACATTGGTAAGTCTCTGTAGTTCCCTAGACTTCTGCCCTGGATATAGGTCTTTCTGAAGAGCATGCCACTTGATATGAATAGCAGAGCCAGATAAGCCAGATACAAACTTATAAATGTTTTGCAGAAGTGAGAAAAAGTCATCAGTTTCAGGCACTGACTTAACCATTTGAGTGTGAGATTTTGCGTGCCCCTAGTGGCAGAGCGCGGCACTGAGTTTGTCATCTCACTCTGACATGACCGGCTCCATTGAGGATTTGTACTGATTTGTACTGATCTGCCAGTTTCAGAAGGCGGCAGACATCCATTGGAGGACTCAGTGGATGACACATAATACACCAAAGAAGAAGAATTCCTCATTTCCTTTTCCTGTTTTTAGCATTTTAGCCCAGAAAGCTAATACGGCTGCCGTCCATCATCGTACACCGTCACTTAGTCGGCTTTGTACGCGGAAAATAGCCGTGGGATACAAGCAAAATTTATGTGGGATAATCATAAGACTTTGTAGATGTGTAGAGAGCGTAAATGACCGAAAGAATGCAAAATAATGACTACGATAGATGAAAACGCAGCGACCATGGCAGCGAGCGAGTCCCCTTAGCTGCCGGTAAGTGAGGAATTTCTGTGTTTTTTTTAATATTGCACTGATTTCTTGTTCATATACTTTGAAGATAAGATGATGAGGTACCTCTGTTCAAAAAACTGTGTCAAAAGACTGAACCATTCTTTGTGTAAATACATCCAAAGTCTAGTTTTGACTGAGTTATGGAATTTAAAGAGCTGCCACAACATTATGCAAATTAGATGCATAAATGTATTCCTATCTGAAGCTTTGGATCATATTTTACATCTTTCTAATTGACAGTAAGCCATTATCTCTTACCACTTTCAAATTATAGCCTTGGAAATCTGAACTATTTTATTGACAAATGATATTTACCACTCTTGACCACTAGGGTTTATGTCGCAATTCAGCAACAGACACACTCAAAGAGTTAACCGCATCAACAAGAACTAAGTTCAAACAGTGTGCATTGCAGTGCACATAAAATGCAAATTTAACATTACTCTTAACCCTATAACTTTCTGGCTGTCATAAAACATGTGCGTCACCTGCTGCCTATGTCGCAGGTCCGCCCCTGTCACGTGATGTGTCCCAAAAGCATAGAAAACCCAGTTGTAACAAGCATTTCACATCACGAGATGTCAGACACGTATAGCTTACTGCTCTTCACTGGAGGACAGGGGACTTCCCCTAAATGAGCAGCCTCAAAACATCATTTCTGAAAACGCGAAGAAGAGACTGTAAACAAAGGTTCCATCCCAGCATATATTTCCACACAGAGGAAGCGTTTGCTCCAAATTTTGCCAACTATGACTCTAAAAAGAGATTACTTAGCTTTTGAAGGGAACTATTTACGTTTTGTGACACCAGAAGATGGTCTGGAATGTGTACACTTTCGTCTGCCATCGACAGAGCTGCACGTGACAACAGAGAACAATAACGCTGGTTTGGCGGCATAATGTCACCGAAATTGAGGTGGAATAATTCATAAGATAAATGAGAGAGTTTCTGGATGTGGGAGAGAAAGCGAAAATGACTGGCAGAAGATGAAATAAGGGCCGTGGATGATGAAAATGGACGAATGAAGACATGATGAGCGGTAGGTCTGAAAAGTTTTTATTGATTTGTGTACATTCTACTGATTTTCTGGTTCATATACTTTTGAAGATAAGAAAACAAAAAACAAAAACAAAAACGATGACAAAAAAACAAAACTATCCTTTGTGTAAATATGTCCAAAGTCCACTTTTGACCAAAAGTTATGTAATTAGATATGGCTGCCGTTGCATTATGCAAATTAGATGCATAAACTTACTCCTGTCTCAAACTTTGGATCATATTCGACATCTTTCTAATTGACAGTAAGCCATTATCTCTTACCACATTCAAGTTAGAGCCTTTGGAATTTGTCATATCTAAACTGAATATTTTCTTGAAAAAAATCCTGACCACCAGAGGGAGGTGAGCTGACAGGAGCACTGCTGCGCCATAGACAGAAAGGGGTTAGTGCATGCAGACACACCAGAATGCTTCCCACTCATGACAGAAGCACCATCATAGCCCTGCCCGACAAGATTATTTTTGTAGTCCAGACCATGTTTCTCTAGACACTCCCCAGTCATTTTAGTGAGACTCTCTGCATCCAGATTTTCTGCAGACTGGAATTGCAGGAAGCTTTCATGGATAGCACCACAAGGATAGTAACAAACAACTAAAGATATCTGTTCCTTTTTTTCTAAGTCTTTTGTTTCATCAGCCAACACACTAAACACCCCACTTGCCTTTACTTCTGCAATGATTTCTCTTTGAACCATTTCAGCTAGGCCCTGCAGAATTTTGTTCTGTATTTGGTGACTTCGCATTAGCATAGGCATTTAACCTTCTGTCTATGAAGTGGTCACACTTTGAGATTTCATCCAAAATACTCAAAAAATTGCTCTTATTGTCTGAGTCGTCAGACTCCCAATGTCCCCGCTGTGCAATGTTTTGTGTTGCTGTTAACAATAGCACCGCTGCAATTGTTTTAATGAACCTTTGATTTTCCTCTACTTTCTTATTTCTATTATCATTGATGGCGTCCTTTTTTGATTTGTTGGTTTCAATACCCCTTTTGTACTCACTCCAGGCATACATGGCATTCATGTGATGCTCTGACTTGGAGTGAAGCTTAAACCTGGCATCTTTAAACAAGGCTTTTTTTCCAGTTGGAAAACCCTGACTTGGATGTGAAGGCCGATTCTGGTGTACCTGGGAGTGCAAAATGCCTACAGGCGAAATAGTAGCTAGCATTTTGGCTTGTAGAGCACTCTAACCCAGGATTGTCCTTGTACCACGAACTGTTGAAAGCGATCTGATATGTGCCATGTTGTGTCCTTGGGAAGATTTTCAGACACGGCTGAATAGGATCTTCCACTCTGGATCGTGAGATGTCTTAAAAGACACATATCAAGGGAGATTAGATACTTTCAGTGGCTAACGTACAGGTTTGTGGATAGACCATTTTCACAAGTCATTGGGCATGAAAAGCTGCAGTTCAATTTAAGTTAAACTAAATCTGGAATTTAGGATTATTCATATGATTAGTGGCACTTGTGTTAGACATAGGGTAATATGTCAAAATTAAAAAGGTCCATAGAAAGGTTAGTAATATGGGCCTACCAGTTGGTCCTTTTGGGGCACAGTATGTAGTGTTTGATGCTGAGGTGTGGGGATCACTGGCTTCTCCCTCTGGAAGCTCTGGTTCACTCTCTTGATCAGAAGTGGCAGAAGTGTCTTCTGCCACTTCATCTTTGGGCGAGAGGCAGAGTATACCCTGGACAGATTGCCAGTCCATCGCAGGGCCAACACAGAGAGGCAGGCAACCATTCACTCTCACATCCATACCTAAAGACAATTTAGAATCCCCAGTTGATGCCAGTTTACCTAACCTGCATGTCTTTGGCCTGTAGGAGAAAACCGGAGCACCCGGAGTAAACCCACGATGGTCAGGGGTGGAATCAATCCTGTGATCTTCTTGTTGTGCTGCCACAGTGCTAACCATGGTGCTACCATGCTGCCCTGCTGGATTTCCTCTTTACAAAGCCCCCCCAGAAATGTCTCCCTTTCTCTTCATTATTTTTCCCTATACAAAATAAGACTGGTTACTGGCTATATCTGTCCACATTTTCATGCTGTAGCTCAGTTTAAAATAAATTAAACCGTTTCATGTAGCTTTAGCTTAGTCGACCAGCGATAAGCAACTTGGATATAATTAGACCTAAATAACAAACAAGCAACATTAGGTATGGCTATTGAGGTACTCTTTGAGCATTCTTTATAGTTTATTTTCAGCGCAAATGTGAAAATCTTGCCAACTGAGTTGATGTGTAGTCCCTAAATACACTTACTGAAAACTAAATATGACATGGTTTCACCACATTATCTTAAAACTAATCTAGTGCTACTGTAGAACTAGATTAGCACTGCTACGTAGCTTCAGGCAGACATTAGGTTAATAGCCTCTCATTAACTACTAATGTTAAAGTTTAAATAATGTTAGTAGCTGTACTTGCACAGGGACACAATTTCTTCTATAAATGTGCAACCAAACGTCAATATTTTTAAAGGATATGTAAAATACAGGCCGAGGGTAGTTAAAAACATAATCTGCAAGGTTCTTTAAAACCAGGTGAAGAGTCACAGGTAGTAATCAAAGGAGAAACTTTAGAATGAGGATGTTTAAAGTAATTTATTTACATAAAATATATACAAATGCCCACCTAAATAAAAAGCTATAAAACCATCTAAGAAGTTAAATAGGATAAAATAATGCCTAAAAAGTTAGTAGTTAGTTAGGCCCATTACTCCTCCTGGAGCATAGGCCGCCGACAACAGTCCGCCAGAGTGCTTTGTCCTGGGCTGCTCTCTCCAGCTGTCTCCAGGTCTTTCCCATCTTCTTGATGTCAGCATCGAGGTCTCGTCGCCAGGTGTTTCTTGGCCTTCCTCTCTTCCGCTTCCCTTGGGGGTTCCACTTGAGTGCTTGCCTTGTGGTGTTACTGGCTGGCTTCCTCAGGGTGCCCAATCCATCCCCATCTTCTACGCCGGATCTCGTCCTCGACTGGCAGCTGGTTGGTACGCTGCCACAGGTCTACGTTGCTGATGGTATCGGGCCAGTGTATCTGGAGGATCCTTCTCAGGCAGCTGTTGATGAACGTCTGCACTTTCCTGATGGTGGTCTTCATTGTCCTCCATGTCTCTGTTCCATACAGTAGGACTGACTTAACGTTAGAGTTGAACAGCCGGATCTTTGTGCATGTTGACACCACCTTGGAGCTCCAGATGTTCCTCAGCTGCAAGTATGCTGCCCTCGCCTTGCCGATTCTTACTCTGACGTCTGCGTCTTTGCCACCCTGCTTGTCAATGACGCTGCCCAGGTATGTGAAGGCCTCTACCTCATCCAGCTCACTCCCGTGCAGTGTAACTGGGTCCTCATTTGCTGTGTTGATCTTGAGGATCTTGGTCTTGTCCTCGTGGATCTTGAGGCCAACTTGAGCTGAGGTGGCTGCCAACTCTGTTGTCTTGTCCTGCATCTGCTGGTGGCTGTGGGAGAGTAGGGCCAGGTCGTCTACAAAGTCCAGATCATCTAGCTGGTCAAACAGTGTCCACTGGATTCTGTTTCTTCTGTCTGCTGTTGACATCTTCACGGTCCAGTCGATCGCCAGGAGGAAGAGGAAAGGTGACAGGAGGCAGCCTTGTCTGACTCCGGTCTTCACCCTGAAGCTGTCTGATAGCTGTCCTTCATGGACTACTTGACAGGTCATTCCTTCATAGGAGTTCTTGATCAAGTTGACCAGTTTGGTTGGCACTCCGTAGTGGTGAAGCAGCTTCCAGAGGGTTTCGCGGTCCACGCTGTCGAAAGCCTTCTCGTAGTCAACGAAGTTGATGTACAGCAAGGAGTTCCACTCTAAAGACTGCTCAATGATGATGCGCAAGGTAGCGATCTGGTCAATTCACGATCTGTTCTGGTGGAAGCCGGCCTGCTGGTCTCGGAGGAGGGGGTCGAGGGCACCTTTCATTCTCTCAAGTTGGATGCTGTTGAAGACCTTCCCTGGCACTGACAGAAGCGCTATTCCTCTGTAGTTGGCGCAGTTGCTGAGGTCTCCTTTCTTGGGTAGCTTGATGAGGTAGCCCTCCTTCCAGTCTGCTGGTACTTCTTTTTCTTCCCATATCTTCTCGAAGAGAGGGTACAGCATCTCTACGGTGGTCTCCAGGTCTGCCTTGAGTGCTTCTGCAGGGATGTTGTCTGGTCCTGCTGCCTTGCCATTCCTCAGTAGCTTGATGGCTTTCCTAATCTCCTCCCTGGTCGGCTTCTCACAGTTGATGTCCAGGTCAATATCAGCAGGGTTGATGTCCGGGGGATTCAGAGGGACAGGTCTGTTCAGGAGCTCTTCAAAGTGCTCTGCCCATCTATGCAGTTGTCGCTCTGTTCCCAGGACGATGTTTCCTTCCTTGTCCTTGACTGGTCGCTCGGGCCTGCTGTACTTCCCTGGCAGTCTTGGTGGTGCCATACAGCTGTTTCATGTTGTTACTGGCTGCTGCTTCCTCGGCCTCCTCTGCCAGGATGTCGATGTTCTTGCGCTTGTGCCTAAAAAACCCCAGCTAAAAAAACTAAATGAACTACTAAAACAAATGATAAAAGTCCCTAAAAGCTGAGGAGGAGGGTCCACTCTTCCAGGCAAGGCTCCATCTGCCACCATGACACTGACACCCTCAGGAAACCTGTACAGGGAAGACACTTGCTAGTAGTATGTCCAGATTTCTATCATTATAAACGTCATCATCATCATCGTCATGGGGCCCTGCTATCTGGGAACCAGATACTTACAGCCCATGCAGAGCTCCTCACTCTGCCTCTTACTGTCCTTAGCCTGCAGCACCCCAAATGCTCCACATAGAAGTGTCCTCCCCCAAATGCCAGCATCATGGTGGTACTTGCTGTTACCGTTCCGCCTCCTCAGTCATGCCCTCCTTCAGCTGCCTTCTTGGGACCAGCAGCCTCCTCCTGTCCTGACAGGGCCCTGTCCTCCAAGCAGGCCCTCATCCAGTTGGGCTTTCCCCCCAGCAGGGCTCTCCCCCCCAGGCAGGGCTCCTTCCTCCTGGCAAAAGCTTTCCTCTGGACTGCCAGAGCACCTTTTATATCATGTGCAGTCACAGGTGCTGCACGTCCCCAATCAACACAGGTGCTGCTGATCAGTAATTAGGGGAAGCACAGGGTGGAAGTAAACAACATTTCCAATTTAAAAACACTGATTAAAATATAAAAACTACAAAACATGCAAACTAAGTATACATGCAACACAAACTTAAAAACCACATAAAACCCCAAAACAATAAAATTCTTCCACCCTGTGACAGATAACTAATAGGAAAGCACTTTAACCCATTTTCTGTCTATGGTGCAACAGTGCTCCTGTCAGCTCACCTCCCTCTGGCGGTCAAGATTTTTTTCAAGAAAGTATTCAGTTTAGATATAACAAATTCCAAAGGCTCTAACTTGAATGTGGTAAGAGATAATGGGTTATTGTCAATTAGAAAGATATAGAATATGATCCAAAGTTTGAGATAAGAGTAAATGTATGCATCTAATTTGCATAATGTGACAGCAGCCGTATGAAATTACATAACTTTTGGTCAAAAGTGTCATGGTCCGCTCCGCTTATCACCGTCAGCTGCGCTCACACCTGGTTTTCATCAGACGCCGCCTATATCTACCGCTCTGACCTTCGGGTTAGTGCGGCGATGTCTCACTGCGCTCCAGGAGAGCTTCATCACCGTTTCCAGCCATCTTGCTATGCTACAGCCAGCGCTCATCTCATGCTTCTTCCCCAGGAGCCATCCAGCCTGCCACGTAAGCGCTCATTTCCACTAATCTTGTGATTTAGTTCCCCTGTGCACAGGCGGCAGCCTCGGCGGTGGATTCCCAATTTCCTCCTCCCAGGCGGCGGTCCACTCTTCTCTTCTTCTCACCACCACCAGCACGTTTACACACCTGCTGGGGTCATTCCACCATCTGAGGAGCACTGTCTTCCTGGCCACAGCTGTCACGCTGTACTGGAGCTGGCTACCATCTGTTCCCACAGGTTGCCAGGCTGAACGGTGTCTTGCTCGGTCCCCGGTAGTGCCAGATGACATTCACACCACATCCACATTACCTGGTTGTTAATAAACTCGATTGTATTGATTTGGAGTCTATGTGTCGTCACTGGGTCATTGAACAATGTCAGTACATCTCCGCCAGAACGACCCAGCTGACAGCACTTGGGTGCATCATGCCAACCATATGGAGATCCATATCGATCAGTTGGTTTATCAGCAGCAGGTTATTTTGAGCCAATTAGCCCGAGTTACTGATCGATTAGACCAAGTAGCTAACCCCCAGCCCTTTTCCCAGGCCTTACCATCTCCCAGCAGCTCCTCAGATCCCACTAGCCTCCCAGCTAACCAGCTCAAGCAGGCCTTTCCGGCTTGTCTCACTCCCGTTCCAACTCCCGTCCGTTTTAGCGGTAAGTTGGGCGAGGCCCAGGGGTTTATAATGCAATGTGAAGTGGTTTTCCAGCGGGTGCCGGATGACTTTCCCTCTGACCATAGTAAGATCGGTTACGTCATTAACCTGTTGGAGGGGAGGGCGCTAGCTTGGGCATACGCGGTAATGGCTAGGGCAAATTATTCAAACCTCACCGTCAGTCAATTTATTGGGGAGTTTTCTGAGGATTTTGATCATTCTGACAGGGATAGCGTTCTCACCTCCTGCTTACTTAACCTACGACAAGGGTCTAAGACCGCAACTGATTATGCCATTGATTTCCGGGTAGCGGCAGCGGAAGTGGGTTGGGAGGACGCCTCTCTTTGTAGTATCTTTGTTAGAAGTCTTAGTCCTAGCCTTCAGGATGAATTAGCCCCGTTGGAAAAGCCGACTAGGCTGTCCCAGTTAATCTCCCTAGCCATTAGCTTGGATAACAGGCTCAGGGAATGGGCGGCTGAACGTAAGAGCTATGGGCGATCTGAGGAACCGTCTCATCACATCCTATGGTCCTCATGTTTTGCCCCACCGTCTACTGAACCCTCGGGCTCCTTGGAACCTAGGACTGTGGGACACTCTAGGTTATCCGTGGCTGAGAAACAACGGCGCTGCGAGCTGGGGTTGTGCCTTTATTGTGGGAGCGAGGAGCATGAGGCTGAGTCCTGTCAGCTTCGGCCGAAAAGGGGAGGTCTGTGCATTGCAGTAGGGGGTCTCATGGACTCGTCCCGGCCTATTCCCCTATCTTGGTTAATGCTACCCATTAGATTCATTCACAAGCACAGAGAAATTCCCTCTCAGGCTCTAGTGGATTCCGGGGCTGAGCAGAGCTTTGTTTCCAAGGACCTGGCAACCCGGCTGGGCCTCCACTGCCAAACCCCTGAAGTGTCCACTACAACGGCTACTGTCTCCCTGAAGACTGCTCCGGTGTCAGTTATTATCTCGGGTAATCATCGTGAGGAACTGTCCTTCCTGGTGTTGCCCGTCTTGTTGTATCCGGTCATCCTGGGCTACCCTTGGCTTCGTGTCCACAATCCCACTATTGACTGGAGTTCAGGGAGTATTAAGTCTTGGAGCTCATTTTGTCTCAGCGCATGCCTTCAGTCAGCTGCATGTACCCCTTCTGTGACCCTAGGGCTTCCTGCTGTTACCCCACCCCCGACCTGTTTAAGGTCCTCCCTGAGTATCATGACCTTGGAGCCGTATTCAGCAAGCCACAGGCCCTGTCCCTTCCCCCCCACCGACCGTACGACTGTGCCATAAATCTTCATCCGGGGGCTCCACTCCCGTCCAGCCAGCTGTATAGTCTTTCCCAGCCGGAGCGGGCTGCCATGGACACATATATTAAGGAGTCTTTGAGTTTGGGCATTATCCGCCCATCCTCTTCGGCAGTGGGGGCGGGTTTCTTCTTTGTGGGGAAGAAGGACGGGTCTCTGAGGCCATGCATCGACTTCAGGGAGTTGAACAATATCACGATCAAAGACAAATACACCCTTCCACTACTTAACACTGCCTTTGACTCTCTCCAGGGGGCGTCCCTCTTCACGAAATTGGATCGCTGTTCCATCAGTCCGGGCACATCTGAAGCGCTGTCGACATCTCTGGAGGGTGACCCGGGCCGCACTACAGCGCACGGTGAAACACAACACCGCAGTGGCCAACCGCTGCAGGACCCCAGCCCCTGTGTACCAGGTAGGCCAGCAGGTATGGCTCTCTACCAAGAACATTAATCTGAAGGCTGAGCGCAAGAAGATGCAGCAGCGGTTCATTGGACCCTTCGCTGTATTCCGCATCATCAACCCTATTTCTGTTCGACTTGATCTCCCCCCCCTCCCTCTGCATATGTCCTACATTCCATGTCTCGCAGATCAAGCCTGTGTCTTCCAGTCCCCTGTGTCCCTCCCCCTAAGCCGCCACCTACTCCGCGGATGATCGACGGCAGCCCGGCCTGGACCATGACTGCCATCCTGGATGTTCATCATCTGGGCCGTGGATTGCAATACCTGGTGGACTGGGAGGGCTATGGCCCGGAGGCCAGGTCCTGGGTGCGTCCTGACTTCGTCCTCGATAAGGACCTCACCAGGGAGTTTCATCGGACGCATCCAGGGAGACTGGAGCAACCGCCAGGAGGTGCTCGTTCGGTGGGGAGTACTGTCATGGTCCACTCTGCTCATCACCGTCAGCTGCGCTCACACCTGGTTTTCATCAGACGCCGCCTATATCTACCGCTCTGACCTGTGGGTTAGTGCGGTGATGTCTCACTGCACTCCAGAAGAGCTTCATCACCGTTTCCAGCCATCTTGCTATGCTACAGCCAGCACCCGTCTCCTGCTTCCTTCCCAGGAGCCATCCAGCCTGCCACGTAAGCACTCATTTCCACTAATCTTGTGATTCAGTTCCCCTGTGCACAGGCGGCAGCCTCGGCGGTGGATTCCCAATTTCCTCCTCCCAGGCGGCGGCCCGCTCTTCTCTTCTTCTCACCACTACCAGCACGTTTACACACCTGCTAGGGTCATTCCACCATCTGAGGAGCACTGTCTTCCTGGCCACAGCCGTCACGCTGTACTGGAGTTGGCTACCATCTGTTCCCACAGGTTGCCAGGCTGAACGGTGTCTCGCTCGGTCCCCGGTAGTTCCAGACGACATTCACACCACATCCACATTACCTGGTTGTTAATAAACTTGATTGTATTGATTCAGAGTCTATGTGTCATCACTGGGTCAGTAGAATGTACACAAATCAATAAAAACCAGTCAGACCTACTGCTCGTCGTGTCTTCATTCGTCCGTTTTCGTCATCCACCATCCTTATTTCGTCTTCTGCCAGTCATTTTCGCTTTCTCTCCCACATCCAGAAACTCTCACATTTATCTTATGAATTATTCCTCCTCAATTTTGGTTACATTATGCCGCCGAACCTGCACTACTGTTCGCTGTCGTCACATGCAGCTCCATCGATGGCAGACGAAAGTGTACACACTCCAAACCATCTTCTACTGTCACAAAATGTAAATATTTCCCTTCAGAAGCTAAATAATCTCTTTTTAGAATCATAGTTGGCAAAATTTGGAGCAAACGCTTCCTCTGTGTGGAAATATATGCTGGGATAGAACTTTTGTTAACATTCTGTTCTTCGTGTTTCCGGAAATGATGTTTTGAGGCTGCTCATTTGGTGAAGTCCTCCAGTCCTCCAGTGAAGAGCAGTAAGCTATATGTGTCTGACATCTTGTGATGTGAAATGCTTGTTACAACTGCGTTTTCTGTGCTTTTGGGACACATCACGTGACAGGCGTGGACCTGCGACATAGGCAGCAGGTGACCACATGTTTTATGACAGCCGGAAAGTTAAAGGGTTAAAATTTACTGCAAAAGGATGCTGTGGCACTGGCGATCCATGCGTGTCTGAAAAAAACATTTCTGTCCTCTTCCTCCAGTGGCCTGTCAATCACCTGGGGTGTCCAATCAGATTTCAGAGGTGGCCAGTGCTACCCTGGCCACCCCTCTGACTCTGCCCCTGGTTTGCAACCCACCAAGATGCTTTTGTCCTAAACCATGACAAAGGAAAAATAATTTGTGTATGTAAACAAAAACAAAGTAGCTTCATCTCTTCCTCCGCTCAGTAATGAAGACTGTGCTTTGCAACAGGTCTGACGGCTCGTCTCAGCTACAGTCGGGTCAGTTTGTGGATTAATTTATTTGCGCTAAAAATATCTATACACATTAATAAAATGAGTAATGAGTGATGCATCTGATCAAATTTCAGTAACTGTAACACATTACTGAATTTTTAAACAGTAATTTCGTTACACGTTACTAAAAAAGTAGGGGCATTACAGTAACACCCCTACTTTAAGTAATGTGTTACTCCCAACACTGGTTATACTGTACATTTAAACCTATATACTGAGCCCTGTAAAGTTGTTCAAGTCTATTTTACAATTGCATGATGCTAAAATCATCCTTTAGATAGGACATGTATAAACTTTGCTTTCACTTCCACTCTGGGCTGGAGCAGATGCCTCGTGACACATGCCAATTTCCTGAGGGAAACTCTATATGTGAGCATTTATATAGACGAACAGGAAGAGGATGTCTGGTGTAAGGTACTTCAGAAATTGTCTGTTCTCTGAAATGAAGCAAGAGCTTCAGTTTTCTGTTATAGCAGTACAGGGAAGACAATAAAACACTCTTCATACAGTGCATCCAGAAAGTATTCACTGCCCTTCACTTTTTCCACATTTTGTTATGTTACAGCTGTAACGGAAAATGGGAATATTAATAAATAATAAATATGATCAGGTATGAATTATTTAATTTATATTGATGTATTGGAATCTGAGCTCAAATCTCATTTCATATACATCAGAAAAGTTAATAACACTCGTAAGGGGCACCAGCTTCTATCTTTAAGAAGCAATTTGATCTTTAATTTCACTTTATACCTGTTTGATCACTCAATAAATTAATCAATAATCAGTCTCAAAAATTTTCTGTGAATTCGATACCTGGGCTTGAAACAGACTCAGAATGAAATAAATTCCCAACAACTTCTCTCATTTTTAAATATTTATTAAACGAAATGATTAACAGACATGGTAGTAATTTCCTTAATCATAAAATCAATCTTGTAAATGATAGATTAACAATGTCAATATTTTCGGAACCAGGGTTAAACTGAGAAATGAATTTCTATCAGTTTGAGTTAACAGATTATTAAAAACAACGCAAATTTATGGAGAAAGTTTATTAATTATGAAAAGGTCCTAAATTAATCTTAAGAAAATAAAAACGGAATTTTAATGAAAAGAAGAGTTATGTTAAGGGCTTCTTAATTTGCATCTGATTAGACATGCAAATTATTACCGAACCTCAGAAGTTTATTCAGCAGTTGAATTAAAAGTTTGCAGCTCACATGATCCTCGGCCTTCGTCCTCAGCCCAAGATTTCGTGGATGTTAGGGGAAATATCTGCCCGCAGATATTTCAGGGTCCACAGTTCGACCTTTAGATTCAAGCGGTCGAAGGGGCTGGATCTTGGCCGTATGACCCACAGTTGAAACGGGTTCTAGCCAGATGGTGCCGATGCTTCTTCAGCGCGATGTGGGACAGCTGCGCGTTGATTCCTCAGCTGCACGTGACGTGGAAGCTGCGTCTTCAAGAGGTCTTCGATAATAATTAAAAGATATCTAATCCGATCTCAAATTAAAAAGGCTTCAGACTTTAGATAAAAATAGTAGCTTCTGGTGGGTGCTTGGTCAAGAAAAATATTATAAAATAAAGTCAAGATTAAAGTTTACATATAAACAAAACGAACGGTGGTTTTACAGAAAGTTTAACAAAGAAAAAGTGATGAATAAAAATTGGAGTTTGACTCCGATTAAGAATTGAGCTCAAAGAAATAGGAATTCCTAGGCATTTAAGAGAGAAAGAAAATACAAAGTTACATAAATTACGAGTTATCTGCTCTGTGTTCAGAAAAGCGACACATGGTCGAAGTCCTTTGTTCTTCCTTGCTGTGTGTAGACAATGGAGAAGATGAGCCGGACAGAGGATCTGCAAAAGAGGGTCCGGAGCAAGAGAGGGGCTGACGAAAAAAAAGCAGGCGAAAAAGAAAGTGAAGCAGGAGTCTCTCTCCTTTATATAAGCTCTGTTTGACATAACGTTCGGCTCAGGAGACGCACACACACAGGCTCAGAGTAGTTCAAACTGTTTATTAACAACAGGGATGTTTGGGTGCGTGTCTGCAGAATGTTAATGTGTTGGTGGGGGCGTCTGCTTCGGACCCAGAGGCAGGAGACCGTTCAGCCGGCAACCCTATGGGAGAAATCAGACACAGGGTGATGAGCACACACCAACACGGGAGGAGAATAGGCGAGGGAGAGAAGCTTACTTGTTTGGGCAGATGACTGGCGCTTCAAGGATGGAAGCCCGGGAGACAGCCACCTGCAGGGCTCGGTGCAGCAGCGAGGAGAGACGAGGGACGGGATTGTCCGCCGCCGAGGAATCCACCTGTGCACAGGGGAGCAGACTGGAGAGATGAGGTAAGTGAACTTCTTACCGGTAAAGAGGATGCTGAAGAGAATGTGGTAGAAGTCCATGCAAAGGAAACGAAGTCTACGGCTTCAGGCCGACGCTCAGGGCGAGGCGGCTTTTATCCTTCGCCGCTGACGAGTAGCAGGTGCGTGAGCAGGTGGCGCCGCTGATGAATGGCGCGGCGTGACACTGTTGAGCTTCGCGGGCCTCCGGCCCGACCGGAATCTCAGCCAATGAGCGTCCTTCGTGGGCAGGCTCGATGAACTTTTAGTCCAATGAACAAACAGTCTATTGTTCGGAGTCCTTTGGAATGAAGAGTTGTCATGCAGAGATTGGCTGTTGGAGTCACATGTGATATTGAGGCAAAACTTTGATACATACTGGAAGTTAATATTTCCCTTTATGTATTAAACTAAGATAACTTTAGTGATTAGTATAAATTATAAGCAGTGCTTCTAAATCAACATGCAGGAATAAACATTCATATAAACATTAGCATGCATATATATAAAATCACAGATTAATGCATTTCACACATATTTTCCACATCAAAAACATCAGAGTCCATCTGCATTTTCATAGTTCTGAAAAGAATGAAGGTTTAGAATTGAGTTTGTAATAATGTACTTTAAAAGTTCACTGTTTAAATCCAGCATGTCCACAGTTTAAGGAAATTAGCTGAGTCGTGGATCTGTGTAGGTTTTATGGGGGCAATAAAAGTGAAGCCGGACATTGGGGAAATTCCTTAGGCTGGTTTTAACAAAAGAAGGGGATTTCAGCCGTGGCCTGGGGGAAGAAAATCCATTTCTTTACGTTATTCCTGGATGAAACAAAAATGTCTTTAAGCAGAAGAATAATTGTTGCTGAGCCAAAGTGAGATGATGCTACACAGCCCTATTCCAAAATGGATTAAATTCATTTTTTTCCTCAAAATTCTACACACAATACCCCATAATGACAATGTGAAAAAAAAGTTTGGGTTTTTTTAGATTTTTGAAAATTTATTAAAAATTAAAAGCTATGAAATCACATGTACATAAGTATTCACAGCCTTTGCCATGAATCTCAAAATTGAGCTCAGGTGGTAAATTCAGTTGATTGGACATGAGTTGGAAAGGCACACACCTGTCTATATAAGGGCCCACAGCTGACAGTGCATGTCAGAGCACAAACCAAACATGAAGTCAAAGGAATTGACTTAAGACCTCCGAAACAGGGTTGTCTCGAGGCACAAATCTGGGGAAGGGTACAGAAAAATTTCTGCTGCTTTGAAGGTTCCAGTGAGCACAGTGGCCTCCATCATCCATAAATGGAAGAAGTTCGGAACCACCAGGACTCTTCCTAGAGCTGGCCAGCCGTCTAAACTGAGTGATCGGGGGAGAAGGGCTTGAGTCAGGGATGTGACCAACAACCCGATAATCACTCTGTCAGAACTCCAGCATTCCTCTGTGAAGAGAGGAGATCCTTCCAGAAGGACAACCTTCTCTGCAGCAATCCACCAATCAGGCCTGTATGGTAGAGTGGCCAGACGGAAGCCACTCCTCAGTAAAAGGCACATGGCAACCCGCCTGGAGTTTGCCAAAAGGCACCTGAAGGACTCTCAGACCATGAGAAACAAAATTGTCTTTTCTGATGAGACATAGATTAAATTCTTTGACGTGAATGCCAGGTGTCATGTTTGGAGGAAACCAGGCACTGCTCATAACCATGCCAATGGTGGTGGCAGCATCATGCTGTGGGAATGTTTTTCAGCAGCAGGAACTGGGAGACTAGTCAGGATAGAGGGAAAGATGAATGCAGCAATGTACAGCGACATCCTGGATGAAAACCTCTCCCAGTGCGCTCTTGACCTCAGACTGGGGCAACGGTTCATCTTTCAGGAGGACAATGACTCTAAGCACACAGCCAAGATATTGAAGGAGTGGTTTCAGGACAACTCTTTGAATGTCCTTGAGTGGCCCAGCCAGAGCCCAGACTTGAATCTAATTGAACATCTCTAGAAAGATCTGAAAACGGCTGTGCACTGATGCTTCCCATCCAACCTGATGGAGCTTGAGATGTGCTGCATAGAGGAATGGGCAAAACTGCCCAAAGATAGGTGTGCCAAGCTTGTGACATCATATTCAAAAAGGCTTGAGGCTGTATATTGCTGCCAAAGGTGCATCAATAAAGTACTGAGCAAAGGCTGTGAATCCTTATGTACATGTGATTTCTTAGTTTTTTATTTTTAATAAATTTGCAAAAATTAAAAAAAAAAAAAACTTTTGTCACATTATCATTATGAGGTATTGTGTATAGAATTTTGAGAAAAAAATGAATGTAATCCCTTTTGGAATAAGGCTGTAAAATAACAAACTGTGGAAGAAGTGAAGCGCTGTGAATACTTTCCGGATGCACTGTACATACACATCGACGTCAGAATCCCTGAAAGAATGTCTCTACATGTGTTACATAAATTTACATCTATTCAGCACAGCTCAACCCTTAGAGCCAGGGGTGTTTCCTGGTTTTGGGGGGCACTATGCCCCTCCCGACCTCCCCATCCCCCACCCACGAGGGTATAGGGTTGCAGACAGCACATACCACATCTAGTGCATTTTGCACAATACAAAGTGAATGAGCAGAATACCAGATATAAAATGACTAAATACATTATGAAAAGCACATAAAGAAGAAAATTATGCAGCCTAAGTGCTAAATTTTCCACCTAAATAAACCCAAAGAGCTTTTAAAGAGTTTTAAACGTCATGTAATCTCCTTGATAAAACTAAACACCATTTTTATGTTAAGATATAAGACTTTAGAAAAGAGGACATTGTAGAGGATGTGCTCAAGGATGAGGCTGAGTTTATTTCTCAGGTTCAGCTTTATTAACAGAACACATTCTCTAACAATCTCCAAGCAAGAAAAGAGACAGATCAATATCACATCGCTCTTTTATACTTCGGAAAATGGAAACTCAAGTCACATGGTGTCTAAGCAAACATACAGTCACATGGTACTTCATCCCAGTCACGCTGTAACCCTTTTGATCTTGTACCATTGTCTCTTAAGGCCCTTTTCCACTAGCCTCACTTAGCCCTACACCGCACCTCTCAGCCTGCATTTGAGCATTTTCCATTAGCCCCAGCACCGGTTAGCAGGTACTTTTTTAGTACCTGATCCAGGGCAGGGTCTAACCGAGCTGAGTAGGGCTGAGTATGGCTGTGATATGACTTTAAGAGACTGGTCGCTGCTGATTGGTCAGGTCGTAACGTCACGAAAGCGACTTTTTCTGCTGAATTTACTCCACGACCGCCATTTGTAATTGTTCAGCCAGTGAGCACAGTGCGCCCCTTTAATACAGTATATTATATTAATATACTGTATAATATACTTATATAATAATATACTCCTAATATTATATATTAGGAGGTGCGCAATTTTCTTTCTATATTAGGCGACGATCGCATCCAGCGCGAGTTGGACGGATCTACTCGAAATGAAAAAATATACCAGCAGGTGTCCGAGCAGATGGCTTCCCAAGGGCACATCCGTACTGCCAAACAGTGTCGGGAGAAGCTGAAAAAGCTGAAAAGCGATTACCGAGCAGTGAAGGACCACGATGCTTGAAGTGCAGCGGATCGGAAGGAGTGGAAATGGTTTGCTGAGATGGATGCGATCTATGGACATAGGCCCTCGACACGGCCACTGTCACAGCCTTGGAAACCGTGGATGGTGAGTGTTGTTTTGATATTGTGCATCTTTTCGCCACTTTATCCTTTCTGTGCCAAGCTCACTGTTTTTAAGAAATAGGAAGGTTGTTAGATTGTGGGTAATGGTTGTTACTGAGGCTTGCCTATTGTTTTGCAGCCAACTGCAGATTCACGCTTACTTTGTGTTAAGTTTTAGCGCGAACAAAACGCTGAATTACGCTTACTGTATTCCGGTTAAAAACTTGAGAGTGTTGTGTACATGTTGCACTTTGGTGTTAAGTTTTAAGTTGCATGCATTTTCTTTCTAGAATCGCAGTTCATATCACAGGGGTCCACCTCAGTGGACATCGGCACACCGGACTCTCCTGGCGCTGCATCTGCGTCTGGCGGAGCGCCAGCTGGATCGGCTCCGATGTCAGCCACATCACCAGCTCCATCTGAATCACGTTCAAGTGCCGGTAAGGCACAATAACCACGATTTTTTTTGGGTTGAAACAGGTCCAGCGGAAACCAGGGTCGAAAATCCATCCATCCATCCATCCATCCATCTTCTACCACTTAATCCTTTACAGGTCACGGGGGGGCTGGAGCCTAACAAGTTATGTACCAAATTGATTAATGCAATTTCCTGTAGCTGCATATTAATTAATTGAAAATGTCTTTTTAAATGTACAAAAAGGTTATTCTTTGGTCTTCACTTATCGGTGTTCCACAACCATTTTTAGGTGTGGTGATTGAAGTGCTGTTGTAACTCCTGTTTTAGAAAAACCAATAAAGCTCACGAACTGCCGTTGAAATCAACATGCTTCATTGAAATGCTTCGCGTCAGCTGACTGTATTAACCCATTCAGATTTCTGCGGCCACACTACAAGCAACTATTTTAAACATTACCCATCCATCCATCCATATTCTTAATCTTAATCCTTTTTAGTTTTGCAGGGGGGCTGCAGCCAAAGACAGCACACTGCGTGTTGCAAAATCTGCTCTACTGAGGGGCAGCAACATGACAGTTCAGCTTATATACAGCAATGAAGCATAATATAATAGTGACATTCCACCACAGACTTTCACCTGTGTAATTCCATAATATATGTAGTGATCCAACTTTAACGACCATGCCTTTCTGTCTTTCCATCTAGGCAAGACGAAAACAGACAACTCCATTGCTGACCTTACATTAGTGATGGTCAATATGCATGATGAAGAGATGCGGCTCTTGGAACGGCAACATGACCAGCGGCAAGAACACCATCAGGAGTACATGCAGCATTTGCGACAGGTGGCCGCAGATGTGCGGGCAGATGCGCGTGAAGCCCTGGAGCAGGACGTTGTGTTACAAAGGGAAGAGCTCGCAGAGATGTCAACATTCAACAGAGATTTCCTGACCCTATTTGGCAGGCTTGTGGACGCATTTAGCAGTCAGCGTGTCTAACCATGTCTCCCCACGCCCAGTCTGTTTTTTTGTTTGTAAATTTTGCTTCTGGAATAAAATTGTATTGTTTGCATCAAAAGTCTGGTTTATCTGTTATGACACCGTATGAGAAAAGCCAATAATTACATACACATTCCATTCTCTGTTCACTCCACATGCTGCTGTTCATCAGGTCAGGTGTATAGCCTTCTAATGGTAATTTAATTTTTAACAACACAGCGAAACGTAATGTCTTGGTAGTTTTTTTTTTTATTTTAAACAAATTTGAAATGCTGAATCCATTTCTCTTGAACGGGTACATTTTTTTTAATGTTATAAGCAGTTGTACAGGTGTGCTTTAACTTGTAGACACTGATAAAGGTAAGTACGTGTAAGTTGAATGTTGCATCACCAGTCAAAATTTAATAAATTAAGAAGGAATCTAGCGAAAATTTGGCACTAATAACAGTAGACAAATCAGACAAGGATACACAACTGTGTTTTTGTTGCACACAACTGTTGTTACCAACAAGTGCAAAATTTATATTCCCTTTTCCCGAAAATTAAAAATCAATTTGTAAGTAAAAGTGGAAGACCTTCACATGGGAATATGACATGTATCAGCACATGATTTGTAGTTCAATTTGCATTTCCACCTAAGCAAAAGTGGCTTGTCGAGCTGGATTTTTGTGAAGATGGCCTGTGCGGTGTTTCTGCATGTAATTACATACCTGTCAAGTGATATGGTTTCGCTGTATTTTAATACGGGGAAAATGCAATTTTAGCAAATACGGGCGTATTGCCATTTCTGTACGCCAAAAAGAAGAATATACGGGAAAAATATTATTGAGAATGTTGAGGAACACGTCGTGTGTGTGACCCCCACAGCGTACGGGTGGGCAGAGCGCTCAGCGTGAGCAATTATCACAACAGTGAGAAGTGTGGACTCATCATTAGGCTGATGGCTTAACACCTTCTGTTGTCCTGTGGCTCCTGCAAATTAGCTAATAGCTATACACTCTGTGCAACACATCAGATTGATTGTCATTGATTAATTGTCTATGTTTATTGCACTGTCCCTGTCAAATAAACTAATCTAATCTAATCTAATTACCCGTACCTTAACAGATAAGCGTTATGAACAACAGGACAGGTAGATGGAACATGCACAACATTTTATTTACAAAAAACACTTTTGAAATATGTATGCACATAAATGTGGGCGAAATTACATTTCTACCTATTGCTAGACAAGTACTGCATCTCGTATCTCGGCACCCTGCTCCTCTGCTCTCTGTGCCGCTGCCACCACTGGTTCATCTACTGCATCATCCAATGTAGTGTCAAACGTCTCTCCATGACTCTCACACAGATTAGGCAGAGCACAACAAGTCAGCACCATAGATTTCACCAGTTTCATGTCACAGTCATTCCTCTCTCCTTCCTTCTCTCCTCGTCATCAGCCATTTTGTTTGTTGTGGAGGATTCGGTCGCGTGTTTCACGTCACGAGGGTGTGGTGCCGCCTGCTGTTCAACAAATCCCACCCACAGCAGGTGTGCCAGCAGGTGTGCCAGCAGTAATGTTGAAACGCAACCGAGGACAAACCGAACCGAAGTGAGTAGAGTTGGGTTTTCAATCGGGGCTGGGCTGGGCTAGTGGAAAAGCGCCTATAGCCTCCGATGGCCTGGAAGTCCCTCCAGGGCTTCTCTCTGAGACAAAGGCCAAATCTCACACCTTCTTGATATCTCCTGCAGACTCAGTCCTTTTGTCCCTCGAGATGTGAAGCACACAATAAACATACAGCAATACATTTGTGGAAAATATGTACCCAACATATGTGCCACATAACCCCCCCCAAACGTCTAATATGGGACAAACATAATCAGAGATGCATGACATAAAAACATTACCACATATCAAATATTAATCCACCAGTTGCCTAGGTCTAAACCTCCTGCCGAATCTGCTGTAAGCCGGTCTTGCTGCTTCTGCAGTGTCTTCCTGCACCTGTGGATTAGAACTGTTCGCCAATCTCTGTGGGGGTTCTGGAGAATGCCTTCTCGGAGGTCTGCCGCGACGGGGGGCCCTCGCCAACTGCGCTTGTTCATCAGCCAAAACAAAAGCAGGTTTGAGTCTGTTTATACAAATCAACTCTTTCCTGTCTCCCAAATCTAGCAAAAAATGCTTCTCACCTGTTTCCAGCACTCTGAAAGGTCCATCATAAGGTGGCCGCAAATTTGGGCGATGAGCATCATGTCTAACAAAAACAAACTCCGCATTTTTTAAAGCCTTCGACACGAAAACGCGTGGGAAACTGTGATGAACGGGGCCAGGAAGCGTGTTTGATCCTGTGTCGCTCTACAACAGCTGAGCGGCAGGCAATTTGGTGCAGGATTGTCGGGGAGAAATTCACTGGGTAAACGGAGAGGTTGTGCAAAAACTAACTCAGCTGGGGAGGCGTGCAAATCCTCCTTAGGTGCAGAACGCAACCCCAATAAAACCGATGGGAGTTTGTCAACCCAATTTGTATCCGTAAGCGACGCTCTGAGGGCTGCTTTCAATGACCTATGAAAACGTTTGCATAAACCGTTAGCCTGGGGGTTATACGCGGTAGTGCGGTGGATCTTCACCCCTAGGCTGCGGGCCATCGATGACCAGAGTTCGGAGACAAATTGAGGACCTCTGTCTGATGTTATGTCCGACGGGACTCCAAAACAGGCAACCCAAGATGTTAAAAACGCGCGCGAAACGTCCTCTGCTGTGGTTGATGCCAGAGGAACTGCTTCTGGCCAACGTGTGGTGCGGTCCACCATCGTCAAAAGGTGTGTGTGCCCCTGTGACAACGGAAGGGGGCCCACCAAGTCGACATGCACATGATCAAAGCGCTTAGCTGGGATGTGAAAAGGCTCCAAAGGAGCCCTAGTGTGCTTGTGTATTTTGGCTCGCTGACATGCTACGCAGGCTGCTGCCCATTCCTTGACCTGTTTGCGCAACCCCGGCCAAACAAATTTCTCCCCCACCATCTTGATCGATGCGCGCACCCCTGGGTGCGCCAGGGAATGAACCGAGTCAAAAACGTGGCGGCGCCACGCAGCTGGTACCACGGGGCGCGGCCGTCCCGTGGAGACATCGCAGATTAGGGGGGGCATACCGATTTGCTGCACCCTGTGCTCCAGCCTTAACCCTGTTGGTCCAGACTGGAGTGCGCGCACATCCGCATCACTAACCTGCTCCGCGGCCATAGCTGCATAATCTAAACCTACGCGGACCGGGGCTGCGTGCGCTTCCGCGCCGCTACCCTGGCCCGCGGCCACGGCTGCCGAGTCTGCCCCCACGGGGCCTGGCGCCGCCACCGCATGCGAGAGACAGTCTGCCACTACATTATGTTTACCTGCGACATGCTGGATATCGGTGGTGAACTCCGATATTGCGGCCAGCTGTCTTTGCTGCCGGCCCGACCAAGGTTCTGAAATCTTGGCCATCGCAAACGTTAGCGGCTTGTGGTCCACAAACGCGGTGAAATGGCACCCTTCCAGCCAGAACTGGAAATGGCGGATGGCCAAGTGTAGGGCCAACAGCTCCCTGTTGAACGCGCTGTATTTTCGCTCGCTATCGCGCAAGGTTTTGCTGAAAAACATGAGCGGCTGCCAGGTCCCTGCCACAAACTGTTCGACGACCGCCCCCACCGCTAAATCGGAAGCGTCAGTGGTGAGCGCCATGCGGGCCGTTGGGACTGGGTGTGCCAACAAAACCACGTTTGCCAGGGCTGATTTGACTTGGGAGAATGCGCGCTCCCGCTCCGGAGACCATTCGATTTTATTTGTGGGTTTTTGCTTCCTTAGTGCAGCATACAATGGTTGCATGAGCTGCGCTGCGCTTGGGAGGAAATAGTTATAAAAATTAACCATTCCCAAAAACTCCTGTAACGCTTTAACCTTTTGAGGTCGGGGAAAATCTGTTATTGCGCGTACTTTATCGGGTAGAGGGACCGCTCCTTCTGGCGAAATGCGATGCCCCAAAAAATCAATTTGCACCACCCCAAACTGGCACTTCGCTGGGCTAATTATTAACCCATGCTCTGCCAGCCTCCGAAAAACCTCTGTGAGGTGGCTTTCGTGTTCATCTTCCGACGTGCTGGCTACCAAAATGTCATCCAAGTAGACGAACACGAAAGGGAGAACCGCGTCCATCATATGCTGGAACGTCTGCGCGGCACCCTTGAGTCCAAAAGGCATGCGCAAAAACTCAAAAAGCCCGAAAGGAGTTATTACCGCTGTTTTGGGTATATCCTGAGCGTGCACTGGGACCTGATGGTAACCACGCACCAAGTCTATTTTAGAAAAAATGCGCGCCCCCGCCAAATGAACCGAAAAATCTTGGATGTGCAGAATCGGGTAGCGGTCATGTGCTGAGGTGTTATTCAACCTGCGGAAATCACCGCAAGATTGCCATGAACCATCAGCCTTTGGGACCATGTGTAGCGGTGAAGCCCGGGGGCTTTTAGAACGTCTAATGATGCCCAGTTTTTCCAAGTTGGCGAACTCCTCGCACGCTATGGCCAGTTTAGCTGAGTCCAAGCGCCGAGCTTTTGCAAAACGGGGGGCCCGGCGGTAGTGATAAAATGTTCCACCCCGTGTTTAGCCACTGTCGCCGAAAACGTTGGCACTGTGAGTGCTGGGAACTGAGTGAGTAGTGCGTGGAACTTACCACCCGCAGCTGTGACGTTGGCCTGTGCAGTCGGTGGGACCACCCGGGCTGTGCAGGAAATAGAGTGAAAAGACAGTGCATTAACCAGACGTCTATTAGCAAGATCAACCAATAAACCATGCGAGCACAAAAAATCAGCACCTAACATGTTAAAACTGACTGCCGCTATGACGAAAGTCCACTCGAATGCCCGGCCGTGAAAAGACAGGGGCAGAGTCTTCTCCCCGAAGGTCTTGATCGTCGAGCTGTTCGCCACTGACACCAGAGGTCCACTGGAAGGAGCCAGCCTGTCAGCGTAGGAAAGTGTGATGAAACTCAGCTGGGAGCCTGTGTCCACAAGGAACTACCTCCCTGATCGCGCGTCCGTCAGGTAGAGCAGCTTGCTCTTTTCACCGAGAGCCGCAGCTGCTACCGATTCCCGGTCTTGGCGTTTCCCGAGCGCTTGAACTGGCACGGTGGAATGCACCTGCGTGCCCTCTCGGCGAAACGGCGATGGTAAAAACAGAGGACGTCGCCCGCTCCGCGTCTCCTGGCCTCCGCCGCTGCTGTCGTCAGCGAGTCTGGTGCTGCAGCCTCTGGCCCCCTGCCGTCTCCGGGTGTTGTGCTCAGCTCCGCTGCTGCGGTTGTGGTCGTGTGTCGCCTATGGGCATCGACGAGTTGCTGCGCCTCCTGGCCCAGCTCGTGGTAATCTCGGTGGGCCAGCAGCTGTGAACTGGCCAGGGTAACTCTCACCGCTGACGGTAGTGTCCTGAGGAAAAGATGGGCGAAGATAAAGCCATCATCTTCGGCGTCTCTCAAACTCAGCATCTTCGCCATCAGGTCTGCAGGTCTGTCTGCCTCGCCCTCAGTCAACACCAGGAGCTTCTCTGCTCGCTCTCCCAGCGAGGGGGTGAAAACACGGATGAGAGCAGCTTTCAATGCGCCATACTTGTCGTCGTCTGGTGGGTGGTTAGTCAGGCTCTCCACCCGCTGGGCTGTGTGGCTGTCCAGCTTTGCAACCACATGGTAGAATTTCGTGGCGTCCGCCGAAATTCCCCGAAGATGGAACTGTGCCTCGACTGTGTTAAACCAGGAGCGCGGGCTATGCTGCCAGAAATCAGGTAGCTGGACTGCGGTAGCTGCATTAGCCTGGCTGGCTCCTAATGAGTCCGGTGCGGAAAGGTCGTCACCGGCCATAATTCGTCTTAAGGTCACCAGTGTAGAGGATGTGCTCAAGGATGAGGCTGAGTTTATTTCTCAGGTTCAGCTTTATTAACAGAACACATTCTCTAACAATCTCCAAGCAAGAAAAGAGACAGATCAATATCACATCGCTCTTTTATACTCCGGAACATGGAAACTCAAGTCACATGGTGTCTAAGCAAACATACAGTCACATGGTACTTCATCCCAGTCACGCTGTAACCCTTTTGATCTTCTACCATTGTCTCTTAGCCTCCGATGGCCCGGAAGTCCCTCCAGGGCTTCTCTCTGAGACAAAGGCCAAATCTCACACCTTCTCGATATCTCCTGCAGACTCAGTCCTTTTGTCCCTCGAGACGTGAAGCACACAATAAACATACAGCAATACATTTGTGGAAAATATGTACCCAACATATGTGCCACAACATTAACTTAAGATAAGATAAGATAAGCCTTTATTAGTCCCACAATGGGGAAATTCCAGGATTGCAACAGCACAGGGATAGCAACACTCAGAGCAACAATCAGAAGGCAAGAAAAAAAAGCAAGAGCAGCTAATATACATATGTACATATTACTATAAATATATATATATATACACAGACACACAGTGCAGAGCATTGTAGCTGGATGGAATAAATATGTAGATATATAAACACCCACAGTATGGAGCATTGCAGCTAGGTGGAATAAATATATAAATATATAAACACACACAGTGCGGAGCATTGTAGCTAGATGGAATAATATGTAGATATATAAACACACAGTGCGGAGCATTGTAGCTAGATGGAATAAATATATAGATATATAAATATAAACACACCCAGTGCGGAGCATTGTAGCTAGATGGAATAAATATGTAAATATATAAACACACACAGTGCAGAGCATTGTTGCTAGATGGGATGAAACAGCACAACCGTCTACTTAGTTATCCTACATGGTATGATTATGTGCCCATACATATTCTCACGCTCCATAGCGACCGGTATTTTCCTAGTTGTATGCCGGAGGGGACCATTGTGTAAGTCTATTGCATCTTTTGCATTCAAAACTATTAGGTTGTTACGTCTTTTTGCTATCTCTGCGAGCAGCCCTGCTTAGGTTGTACAGTCTGACAGCCGTTGGTAGGAAGGACCTGCGAAACCTCTCAGTTGTGCACCTGGGATGATATAGTCTGCTGCTGAATGAGCTCCTCAGTGCATTCAGTATGTCCTGCATAGGGTGGAACTCGGACTCCAGCAGAGATGACAGTTTAGCCACTGTCCTTCTCTCTCCTATCTCCTCCACCGGGTCAAGGCGCTGCCCCAGGACAGAGCTAGCTTTCTTGATCAGTTTGTTCAGTCTCTTCCTATCGGCTGCGGTAATGCCACTGCCCCAGTAGACCACTCCAAAAGTGATGGCTGATGCCACCACCGTGTCATAGAATGTCTTCAGCAGCGCCCCTTGTACACCAAAAGACCTGAGTTTCCTCAGTAGGAACAGCCTGCGCTGTCCCTTCTTGTAGAGTGCGTCAGTATTGTGTGACCAGTCTAGTTTATTGTTCAGATGAACACCCAGGTACTTGTAGGATGTCACCATCTCGATGTCTGTTCCCTGTATATTTACTGGTGCTGTGAGGGGTTGTCCATGCCTGCGGCAGTCCACCACCAGCTCCTTAGTTTTCCTCGCGTTGATCTGGAGGCAGTTCCGATGGCACCAGTCCATGAAGTCCTGGATAAGTCCTCTGTACTCAGCTTCATCTCCATTGGAGATGAGGCCAACGATCGCAGAGTCATCAGAGAACTTCTGTAGATGGCAGTGTGTTGTGTTGTGTGAGAAGTCCGCAGTATAAAGAGTGAACAGGAAGGGAGCCAACACCGTTCCCTGGGGGGCCCCCGTGCTACCGATGATCGTGTCGGACACACAGTCCCGGGTTCTCACAAACTGAGGCCGGTTTGTGAGGTAGTCCAGGATCCATGATGACACCCCTGCTCGCAGCAGCTTGTCCTCCAGGATCATCGGTTGGATCAGAATCAGAATCAGAATCAGAATCAGATTTATTGCCAAGCACATTTACAAGTAAACATACGAGGAATTTTACTTGACATTGGGCGCGCACGAAAGACGCATCCCAATGACGCGGCAGCCATGACGAGACACCTGTCATACGGGGGGGGGGGGTAAAGAGGGGGGAGGGGGGAGGGTAGGGAAAAAACACAATAGGCAGAGAGAAAAAAGCATTGTTGAGAAATCAAGCTCATTTGAGAAATCAAGCTCATATCAAAATAAAGCTCATTTTATGACCAAAATTTTGATTACAAGAAAAAAACTCTCAAATGCACAATTAGCAGACAATAGATCACACAATGACAAAGCATTACAGAGAGAGTGTGAGTGTGTGTGTGTCAATGTGTGTTGTTCATGTAATGTTGTATGCAGTGTGTGGTGTGGGTGTGACAATTGCTAGTGAACAGCAGAGGGCGCCTCCAGGCAGTGGATGGATGTTGATCATGTGATCTGTAGCAGTCTAGAGTCTCTCTCTCTTGCCTGCAGAAGACACATGGAACACTGTCCTTGAGAATCCAGTCTGTTGAAACAAAAGCAATTGTCTGTCGATGTTTGGGTTAGCAGAGCCGCTCCTTCCACTTATCTTCATCGAGGAGGAATGTAAACAATCAGAAGACCAAAAACACAAGGTCAAATCTGCACAGTGCACTCAGAGAATAGAATTTTCTCCCCTATGCAATTCTGTGCTTCATAATTCCATGTACAGGCTTAAACTTTAAAGTCATTCTCTAAACTTTAAATGGTGTTGGATGGTGTTGATAGCACTGGAGAAGTCAAAGAACATGATCCTCACCACATTCCCGGGCTTCTCTAGGTGGGACAGAGAACGGTGAAGGAGGAAGATCACCGCATCCTCCACCCCAATGCCATGCTGGTAGGCGAACTGGAGTGGATCCATTGCTGGTCCCACCAGGGGGTGGAGGCGAGCAAGGAGCAGTCTCTCCAGGGTCTTCATCAAGTGGGACGTCAAGGCCACGGGTCTGTAGCTGTTCAGGTCTTTGGGGTGGGAAGTTTTTGGTACAGGTACCACACAAGATGTTTTCCACAACTGTGGTACCCTCCCCAGCTTCAGGCTCAGGTTGAAGATGTACGCCACAATCCAACACAGCTGGTCTGCACAGGACTTGAGGAGCTTTGCGCTGATGCCGTCTGGTCCCGACGCCTTCCTCGCCTTGATCTTCCTCAGCTCCGTCCTCACCTGGGTCTTGGTCAGGGTCAGGTTGGAGGGCTGTGTGTTGGGAGTGGGGGGGTGTTGGTGGAGTGGGGAGTGGGCAGCAGGACTTGATGTCTTTAGAGGCAGAACTTTTGTATGTTTATATTTTTTAAATGTGATATTTATATTGTGTGCAATCTACTGCCCCTTAAAATATTAATTACAAAAACAAAGTTTTAAAAAAACAAAGCAATATTTGTAACAGAAACATTTCCTTACCTTCATGCTTATTCATGCATATATCAGCCCATAAATTATCCACAGAGCCCTCAATTAAATTTCTCCTATTTTTTCTGTTTTTGCTCTGGGTCTTTTTAAAAAATTGGAACATTGTCAAGATGGCGGCATGTCCACACACAGTGGCTAGATACTCTAGACTACTGTACTCATTTTTGTGTCTTTTCTGCCTTTTTCTGTGCTCCTGTGATGGACTAATTACCTACAGTCGCCAACTTACCTCTGACATCTCCAGCGCTCATTCCAGTAATTACCACCACATTCCTGAGGAGATTGCAAGACGTTTGGGCACTCCGTGGTTTGTTATGCCCCCATAGACAATGGGAGAGAAAGCAGAAACGAGGCTGCAGGGCTGGGCTCTTTGCCCAGCTGCGCAAACTACACACCAAACTACCGTTCCCTTCAATTTTTCTCACCAACGCCAGATCCCTTGCCAACAAAATGGATGAGCTGCGACCGGAGATCACCTACAATTGCTATATCTGGGACTGTTGCGTTCTGATTGTAACCGAATCATGGCTGCTTCCACATATTCCTGATACTGCTGTGGAATTACCTGGCCAAACTACACACCATTTCGACCATAATGCTGATTCTGGTAAGGGAAGGGGTAGAGGGCTCTGTGTTTATGTGCTTCAGACTTGGTGTGATAACAGCAGAATAATTCATAGCCACTGTTCACCGGACTTAGAGGCCATGTCCTTCATGTGTAGGCCATTTTACCTTCTCCGCGAGCTAAATGCAGTGATTGTAACAGCTGTTTATGTTCCTCCAGATGCCAATGTTAGCTTAGCACTCAGTCACCTCCAGCACATTGTCAGCAGGAAGCAAAGCGATCACCCCGACACAGTTTACATTATTGCCGGGTATTTTAACAAAGCATGCTTAAAGACTGCACTCCCCAAATTCCACCAACACGTTAAATGTCCCACAAGAGTGGAAAGACACTGGATCATGTTTGCAGCAACATTAAGCATGCCTACAGAGCCACCCCCTCCCCCACCCTGGACAATCAGACCATCTCTCTCTGCTTCTAGTACCTGCTTACACCCCCAACCAAACAATTAAAACTTGGCCTGAAAATACTCTTCTCCAGTGACAAGACTGTTTTGCCTGTACAGATTGGAGCATCTTTGAACAGTAGGACCTGGACTCCTACACCAAGTCTGTCCTTTTCTACATCAAATGCTGTGTAGAAAAAGTGACACCAAACACATTTGGGTCTTTCCAAACAACAAACCCTGGATGACCAGTGAAGTGGAGGCTCTGATCAGAGCCTGCAACTCAGCCTTCAGACAGAGGGATAGCTCTCTGTACAGCACTGCCAGAGTCAACCTGAGGAGAGGCAAAAAACTCACAAAGAACACCTATAGGAGGAAAGTATTTTTTTTTTTTTTTGGTATTTTGTGTACTTTATTGATCCCCAGAGGAAAATTCAGGGCATCCACCTGGATGGATGAAGCAGCCACGGTATGGCACCAATCCCTTTACCATTCACACACACATTCACACCTAGGGCCACTTTAGAGTTTCCAATTAACCTAACTTGCATGTTTTTGGCCTGTGGGAGGAAACCGTAGTACCCAGGGTGAACCCACGCAGACATGGGGAGAACATGCAAACTCCACACAGAAGGGTCACCGATGGTCAGGGGGTGGGATCGATCCCGTGACCTTCTTGCTGTGCTGCCACAGTGCTAACCACTGCACCACCAAGCTGCCCGAAAGTGGAGGGCTTCCTCACACACAACAACCTCCAACAGATGTGGAGGGGTATCCAGACCCTTACCAACTACAGGGGTCAGGGCCCTCCAACATCAGTCAGCAGCTTCACTCTGGCAGAGGAGCTTAACAGCTTCTTTGCCCGGTTTGAGCACACCTCCGGCTCAAGCCTCCTCCCACCTCTTCCCCTCTCCACCCTCCTCCCCCTTCTCTCTAAAGGTGCACGAGGTGAGGAGGCAACTGAGAGCAGTGAACCCCCACAGAGCTGCTGGTCCAGACGGCATCCCAGGAGTGGTGGTCAAATCATGCGCAGACCAGCTAGCAGGGATTCTCACCAAGCTGTTCAACCTCTCCCTGACACACACCACCGTTCCCTTCTGCCTCAAGGCCTCCACCATCATCCCCATCCCCCAAAGTTTGCTATTGACAGCCTGAATGACTACAGACCATATCACTCACGTCTGTAGTCATGAAGAGTTTTGAGCGGCTGGCGTCCCAACACATCAGAGACTGTCTTCCCCCCTCCTTCGACCTTCGTCTCAGGAAAACCAAGGCCATCATAGGAGACCTGTCACATCCTGCCCACCATCTGTTTGACCTGCTTCCCTCTGAATGACAGTTCAGGTCAATCAGGTCCCACATCTCCAGACTGACAAACAGTTTCTTCCCCTGGGCCATCCGAATTGCAAACAGTCAGATGCCCCATTCTCCTTCCTCTGAACGCTCACATGCTCAGAACTGAGGACCTTTTAATTATCACAGTAACTCACCTGTCTTTGCACTCTTCACTTTCATGTTCATCGACCCATCCGTGAAACCATCACTGTGTATATTTTCAATAATCCTTGGACCAGTCTACTCAATTGTGCATTCAATTGTGTGTCTGCACTCTGCACTCTTATGTACATCGTTCCACCCACGTAGCCACTACCATACCTGAGTATATTTCCATAATCCTGGGCCATTTTTATTTTTTATTTTTATTTTATTTTTTATTTTCATTTATTTTTATTTCAGTCGTGTGTTTAATCATGTGCTCTGTAACCGTGTTTTATCTAATCCTTCTCCCCTACTTTATTGTGCAGTAGCCTGGTGGAGCACCCACAATTTCGCTGTACTATACTACTGTACAATGACAATAAAACCTATTCTATTCTATTCTATTCTATTCTATTCTATTTTTATTCTGTGACATGCTGTCAACTTAATTCCCTTTTCCACTAGTACCTATTCGGCCCGACTTGCCTCGTCTCTACTCGGTTTGAAGGGTTTTCCATTAGTACCTAGTATCTGGTACTAGGTACTGTTTCTGTACCTACTCCTTTCAGATTTCAAGTGAGCTGAGTCGAGCTGAAAATGTGACGTCAACAGACTGCAGGCCACTGATTGGCCAGGGCATAACATCAATTCAATTCAATTCAATTCAGCTTTATTTATATAGCGCCATATCACAACAGAAGTCATTTCATAGCACCATCAAAAGTAGGGAAAACCCCACAATTGCAGAAAGACCCAGCAATCAGACGATCCCCTGTGAGCAAGCACTTAGCAGCGGTGGAGAGGAAAAACTCCCATTTAACAGGAAGAAACCTCTAGCAGAACCGGGCTCAGGGAGGGGCAGTCATCTGCTGTGACTGGCTGGGGGTGAGGGGATAGAGAAGAAGAAAAGAACAGACATAAAGAGAGCAAACATTAACAGTGAGAAGCCAAGTACATTATTGGAGGTCACCCGGCAGTCTGAATCTATTAACAGCAAAACAAAAGGGGGGTTAAGAGACACAAGATCCCTCCCTAATCGTAGGCTATATTGAAAAGGAAGGTTTTTACCCTATTCTTAAAAACAGAGATCTAGTCTGACTCCCGGACCCAGATTGGTAACTGGTTCCACAGGAAAGGAGCTTGATAGCAGAAGGCTCTGCCTCCCATTGTACTTTTGGAGATTCTGGGTATTACAAGTAATCCAGCATTTTGGGAGCGTAGTGCTCTATTAGGATGATAGGGTAATATCAAATCTTTTATATATAAGGGGGCTTGATTATTAAGAGCTTTGTAAGTGAGAAGAAGGATTTTAAACTTAATTCTAAACTCTATGGGAAGCCAATGAAGGGAGGCCAGAACCGGAGCGATATGATCTCTCTTGCTGGAACTCGGTAAAACTTGCAGCAGCATTTTGGATCAACTGAAGACTTTTTAAAGATATTTTAGGACAACCTGATGATAACGAATTACAATAATCTAATCTAGAACTAACAAAAGCATGGATCAGTTTCTCAGCATCATTCAGAGACAAGATACTCCTAATCTTGGCAATATTGCACAGATGATAGAAGGCAGTCTTAGAAACAAATTTAATATGTGAACTAAAGAACAGATCTTGATCAAAAATAACTGCAAGGTTCCTCACAGAACTATTCAGAGTGAGAGTAGCGACATCCAAATTAAGAGTTTGATTTGGAAAGGTATTTCTAAGGTTTTTTGGACCAACAAAAATTACTTCAGTCTTATCTGGGTTTAATAGCAGAAAATTACAAGTCATCCAAGCTTTGATTTCCTTAAGACAGGCATCTAACTTGGCTAATTGATTACAATCATTGGGCTTCATTGACAAGTATAATTGTGTGTCATCTGCATAACAATGAAAATGTATACAGTGCTTTCTAATGATATTGCCTAACAGAAGCATATATAAACTAAAAAGAGTAGGACCTAACACAGATCCCTGTGGAACTCCGTGACTGAGCTTAGAGTTGGAAGAAAACTCATCACTGATGTGAACAAACTGAAGTTTATCGGACAAGTAAGATCTAAACCACTGCAGCGAAGTTCCATTTAGTCCAACATAATGTTCTAATCTATCAAGTAGAATGTCATGATCGATAGTATCAAAGGCTGCACTAAGATCTAAAAGGACAAGTACAGAAATGAGTCAATTATCAGATGTGATAAGGAGGTCATTAGTGACCTTCACTAAGGCTGTTTCAGTGCTGTGATGAACTCTGAACCCAGATTGAAACTCTTCAAATAAACCATTTCCCTGCAAATGGTCAAACAATTGTGCAGCAACAACTCTTTCTAAGATCTTTGAAATGAAAGGCAGATTAGAGATTGGTCAGTAGTTAGCCAAAACTCCTGGATTGAGCATTGGCTTTTTGAGTAAGGGTTTAATTACAGCAATTTTAAACGCCTGCGGTACATAACCCAAAATTAAAGAAGAATTAATTATATGAAGAATACGGCTACCAATAATTGGGAAGACTATTTTAAATAACCTGGTAGGGATAGGGACTAAAAAACAGGATGAAGGCTTGGATGAGGAGATAATTTTATCTAACTCTGAAAGGTCAACTGGAGTAAACGTATCTAAACAGATATCAATTGAAGGAGTTGTGGTAGTTGCTGTACTTAAGTTTACGGTGGGAAGAATCTGACTGATTTTATCTCTAATAGATAAAATTTTATGATTGAAAAAGTTCAAAAAGTCCTGACTAGAAAGCTCTGGGGGGAGTCCTGACTCTTTGTCAGCCTGGCTATAGTGTTGAAAAGAAACCTGGGATTAATCTTATTCTCTTCTATTTTTTTTTTGTAACTTTGATTTTTATTCATTTTTCATCATACATATTACATTCAGATCACAGTCTCTATATTTAAAAAAAGGAGCTAGAGGAAGAAGAAAAAAAAAAGAAAAAAGGGGGGGGCAAATGTTGGAGCGTCAAGTTTTTAGTTTCCATCTCTTAATTCTTCTGGTTTTTCAGTGTCTTTGGTTATTCTTTCAATTTCTGTCTCGTTGTTGCACTTTGTAGTGTGTCCATTTCCACCATTTTTTTTCATATTGTCCTTCTTGCATTCTTTGTCGATATGTTAGTTTTTCCATTAAACGTATATCCTCAACAATGTCAGTCCATTGCTCTTGGTCAGGAAGAACTTCTGATCGCCATTTTCTTGTGATTGTTTTTTTACATGCAATCAGCAATATTTTAACTAGATATCTGTCCTCAGCCTATATTACATTGTCTCTTTTAAGATCACATAAATACATCAAGTTACAGTTCATTGGTATATTATATCCTACTATCCTCTGTATTGTCACATGTATAGAGTTCCAGAATGATGAGATTTTGCAGCATTTCCAAAACATATGTGAGTGGTCTGCATTTTGAGCCCCACAGCCCCTCCAGCATATAGCTTGGGTATTTGTATATTTTCTTTGAATCTGTGGTGTAATGAAATTGCGAATCAGGTTTTTCCATCCAAATTCCCTCCATGTCCTTGAACTTGTTGATGTGTGTTGTGTTTTCCATATTTCTTGCCAGTTTTCTTCTGTTATGTTTAAATTTAGCTCTTTCTCCCATTTCTCCTTTATATAGTTACTTGAATGTTTGTTTGCCGTAAGTTTCTGATATAGCTTTGAAATAATTCTTATTTTATTTTCTGCATACGAGCTTAAAATGAATTGTATAATCTCGCTCACATCTGTGTGGAGGTTATGCCTAATCTTCCTCATATAATAATCTCTCATCTGCAGATATATAAAGAATTCAGATTTTTCTAGCTTAACTTTTCTTCTCATGTTTACAAAACTCCTGAAATCTTTTTTTCCGATATTGCCCCATGCTGTGATTCCCTTGTTCACCAGATTTTTGTATCCCCTATCTTGCTTTGCCGGTTCAAACTGACTGTCAAATGCTACCCATTTCAATAGTTTTATGTCCTCCTTTATATTATACTTTTGTACTATTTTATACCACAGTTCCAAAGTAAATTTAGTGATTGGGTCTATTTGTTTGATTTCAAGTGATATGGTTTCGCTGTATTTTAATACGGGGAAAATGCAATTTTAGCAAATACGGGCGTATTGCCATTTCTGTACGCCAAAAAGAAGAATATACGGGAAAAAAAATTATTGAGAATGTTGAGGAACACGTCGTGTGTGTGACCCCCACAGCGTACGGGTGGGCAGAGCGCTCAGCGTGAGCAATTATCACAACAGTGAGAAGTGTGGACTCATCATTAGGCTGATGGCTTAACACCTTCTGTTGTCCTGTGGCTCCTGCAAATTAGCTAATAGCTATACACTCTGTGCAACACATCAGATTGATTGTCATTGATTAATTGTCTATGTTTATTGCACTGTCCCTGTCAAATAAACTAATCTAATCTAATCTAATTACCCGTACCTTAACAGATAAGCGTTATGAACAACAGGACAGGTAGATGGAACATGCACAACATTTTATTTACAAAAAACACTTTTGAAATATGTATGCACATAAATGTGGGCGAAATTACATTTCTACCTATTGCTAGACAAGTACTGCATCTCGTATCTCGGCACCCTGCTCCTCGCCAACTGCGCTTGTTCATCCGCCAAAACAAAAGCAGGTTTGAGTCTGTTTATACAAATCAACTCTTTCCTGTCTCCCAAATCTAGCAAAAAATGCTTCTCACCTGTTTCCAGCACTCTGAAAGGTCCATCATAAGGTGGCCGCAAATTTGGGCGATGAGCATCATGTCTAACAAAAACAAACTCCGCATTTTTTAAAGCCTTCGACACGAAAACGCGTGGGAAACTGTGATGAACGGGGCCAGGAAGCGTGTTTGATCCTGTGTCGCTCTACAACAGCTGAGCGGCAGGCAATTTGGTGCAGGATTGTCGGGGAGAAATTCACTGGGTAAACGGAGAGGTTGTGCAAAAACTAACTCAGCTGGGGAGGCGTGCAAATCCTCCTTAGGTGCAGAACGCAACCCCAATAAAACCGATGGGAGTTTGTCAACCCAATTTGTATCCGTAAGCGACGCTCTGAGGGCTGCTTTCAATGACCTATGAAAACGTTTGCATAAACCGTTAGCCTGGGGGTTATACGCGGTAGTGCGGTGGATCTTCACCCCTAGGCTGCGGGCCATCGATGACCAGAGTTCGGAGACAAATTGAGGACCTCTGTCTGATGTTATGTCCGACGGGACTCCAAAACAGGCAACCCAAGATGTTAAAAACGCGCGCGAAACGTCCTCTGCTGTGGTTGATGCCAGAGGAACTGCTTCTGGCCAACGTGTGGTGCGGTCCACCATCGTCAAAAGGTGTGTGTGCCCCTGTGACAACGGAAGGGGGCCCACCAAGTCGACATGCACATGATCAAAGCGCTTAGCTGGGATGTGAAAAGGCTCCAAAGGAGCCCTAGTGTGCTTGTGTATTTTGGCTCGCTGACATGCTACGCAGGCTGCTGCCCATTCCTTGACCTGTTTGCGCAACCCCGGCCAAACAAATTTCTCCCCCACCATCTTGATCGATGCGCGCACCCCTGGGTGCGCCAGGGAATGAACCGAGTCAAAAACGTGGCGGCGCCACGCAGCTGGTACCACGGGGCGCGGCCGTCCCGTGGAGACATCGCAGATTAGGGGGGGCATACCGATTTGCTGCACCCTGTGCTCCAGCCTTAACCCTGTTGGTCCAGACTGGAGTGCGCGCACATCCGCATCACTAACCTGCTCCGCGGCCATAGCTGCATAATCTAAACCTACGCGGACCGGGGCTGCGCGCGCTTCCGCGCCGCTACCCTGGCCCGCGGCCACGGCTGCCGAGTCTGCCCCCACGGGGCCTGGCGCCGCCACCGCATGCGAGAGACAGTCTGCCACTACATTATGTTTACCTGCGACATGCTGGATATCGGTGGTGAACTCCGATATTGCGGCCAGCTGTCTTTGCTGCCGGCCCGACCAAGGTTCTGAAATCTTGGCCATCGCAAACGTTAGCGGCTTGTGGTCCACAAACGCGGTGAAATGGCACCCTTCCAGCCAGAACTGGAAATGGCAGATGGCCAAGTGTAGGGCCAACAGCTCCCTGTTGAACGCGCTGTATTTTCGCTCGCTATCGCGCAAGGTTTTGCTGAAAAACATGAGCGGCTGCCAGGTCCCTGCCACAAACTGTTCGACGACCGCCCCCACCGCTAAATCGGAAGCGTCAGTGGTGAGCGCCATGCGGGCCGTTGGGACTGGGTGTGCCAACAAAACCACGTTTGCCAGGGCTGATTTGACTTGGGAGAATGCGCGCTCCCGCTCCGGAGACCATTCGATTTTATTTGTGGGTTTTTGCTTCCTTAGTGCAGCATACAATGGTTGCATGAGCTGCGCTGCGCTTGGGAGGAAATAGTTATAAAAATTAACCATTCCCAAAAACTCCTGTAACGCTTTAACCTTTTGAGGTCGGGGAAAATCTGTTATTGCGCGTACTTTATCGGGTAGAGGGACCGCTCCTTCTGGCGAAATGCGATGCCCCAAAAAATCAATTTGCACCACCCCAAACTGGCACTTCGCTGGGCTAATTATTAACCCATGCTCTGCCAGCCTCCGAAAAACCTCTGTGAGGTGGCTTTCGTGTTCATCTTCCGACGTGCTGGCTACCAAAATGTCATCCAAGTAGACGAACACGAAAGGGAGAACCGCGTCCATCATATGCTGGAACGTCTGCGCGGCACCCTTGAGTCCAAAAGGCATGCGCAAAAACTCAAAAAGCCCGAAAGGAGTTATTACCGCTGTTTTGGGTATATCCTGAGCGTGCACTGGGACCTGATGGTAACCACGCACCAAGTCTATTTTAGAAAAAATGCGCGCCCCCGCCAAATGAACCGAAAAATCTTGGATGTGCAGAATCGGGTAGCGGTCATGTGCTGAGGTGTTATTCAACCTGCGGAAATCACCGCAAGATTGCCATGAACCATCAGCCTTTGGGACCATGTGTAGCGGTGAAGCCCGGGGGCTTTTAGAACGTCTAATGATGCCCAGTTTTTCCAAGTTGGCGAACTCCTCGCACGCTATGGCCAGTTTAGCTGAGTCCAAGCGCCGAGCTTTTGCAAAACGGGGGGCCCGGCGGTAGTGATAAAATGTTCCACCCCGTGTTTAGCCACTGTCGCCGAAAACGTTGGCACTGTGAGTGCTGGGAACTGAGTGAGTAGTGCGTGGAACTTACCACCCGCAGCTGTGACGTTGGCCTGTGCAGTCGGTGGGACCACCCGGGCTGTGCAGGAAATAGAGTGAAAAGACAGTGCATTAACCAGACGTCTATTAGCAAGATCAACCAATAAACCATGCGAGCACAAAAAATCAGCACCTAACATGTTAAAACTGACTGCCGCTATGACGAAAGTCCACTCGAATGCCCGGCCGTGAAAAGACAGGGGCAGAGTCTTCTCCCCGAAGGTCTTGATCGTCGAGCTGTTCGCCACTGACACCAGAGGTCCACTGGAAGGAGCCAGCCTGTCAGCGTAGGAAAGTGTGATGAAACTCAGCTGGGAGCCTGTGTCCACAAGGAACTACCTCCCTGATCGCGCGTCCGTCAGGTAGAGCAGCTTGCTCTTTTCACCGAGAGCCGCAGCTGCTACCGATTCCCGGTCTTGGCGTTTCCCGAGCGCTTGAACTGGCACGGTGGAATGCACCTGCGTGCCCTCTCGGCGAAACGGCGATGGTAAAAACAGAGGACGTCGCCCGCTCCGCGTCTCCTGGCCTCCGCCGCTGCTGTCGTCAGCGAGTCTGGTGCTGCAGCCTCTGGCCCCCTGCCGTCTCCGGGTGTTGTGCTCAGCTCCGCTGCTGCGGTTGTGGTCGTGTGTCGCCTATGGGCATCGACGAGTTGCTGCGCCTCCTGGCCCAGCTCGTGGTAATCTCGGTGGGCCAGCAGCTGTGAACTGGCCAGGGTAACTCTCACCGCTGACGGTAGTGTCCTGAGGAAAAGATGGGCGAAGATAAAGCCATCATCTTCGGCGTCTCTCAAACTCAGCATCTTCGCCATCAGGTCTGCAGGTCTGTCTGCCTCGCCCTCAGTCAACACCAGGAGCTTCTCTGCTCGCTCTCCCAGCGAGGGGGTGAAAACACGGATGAGAGCAGCTTTCAATGCGCCATACTTGTCGTCGTCTGGTGGGTGGTTAGTCAGGCTCTCCACCCGCTGGGCTGTGTGGCTGTCCAGCTTTGCAACCACATGGTAGAATTTCGTGGCGTCCGCCGAAATTCCCCGAAGATGGAACTGTGCCTCGACTGTGTTAAACCAGGAGCGCGGGCTATGCTGCCAGAAATCAGGTAGCTGGACTGCGGTAGCTGCATTAGCCTGGCTGGCTCCTAATGAGTCCGGTGCGGAAAGGTCGTCACCGGCCATAATTCGTCTTAAGGTCACCAGTGTAGAGGATGTGCTCAAGGATGAGGCTGAGTTTATTTCTCAGGTTCAGCTTTATTAACAGAACACATTCTCTAACAATCTCCAAGCAAGAAAAGAGACAGATCAATATCACATCGCTCTTTTATACTCCGGAACATGGAAACTCAAGTCACATGGTGTCTAAGCAAACATACAGTCACATGGTACTTCATCCCAGTCACGCTGTAACCCTTTTGATCTTCTACCATTGTCTCTTAGCCTCCGATGGCCCGGAAGTCCCTCCAGGGCTTCTCTCTGAGACAAAGGCCAAATCTCACACCTTCTCGATATCTCCTGCAGACTCAGTCCTTTTGTCCCTCGAGACGTGAAGCACACAATAAACATACAGCAATACATTTGTGGAAAATATGTACCCAACATATGTGCCACAACATTAACTTAAGATAAGATAAGATAAGCCTTTATTAGTCCCACAATGGGGAAATTCCAGGATTGCAACAGCACAGGGATAGCAACACTCAGAGCAACAATCAGAAGGCAAGAAAAAAAAGCAAGAGCAGCTAATATACATATGTACATATTACTATAAATATATATATATATACACAGACACACAGTGCAGAGCATTGTAGCTGGATGGAATAAATATGTAGATATATAAACACCCACAGTATGGAGCATTGCAGCTAGGTGGAATAAATATATAAATATATAAACACACACAGTGCGGAGCATTGTAGCTAGATGGAATAATATGTAGATATATAAACACACAGTGCGGAGCATTGTAGCTAGATGGAATAAATATATAGATATATAAATATAAACACACCCAGTGCGGAGCATTGTAGCTAGATGGAATAAATATGTAAATATATAAACACACACAGTGCAGAGCATTGTTGCTAGATGGGATGAAACAGCACAACCGTCTACTTAGTTATCCTACATGGTATGATTATGTGCCCATACATATTCTCACGCTCCATAGCGACCGGTATTTTCCTAGTTGTATGCCGGAGGGGACCATTGTGTAAGTCTATTGCATCTTTTGCATTCAAAACTATTAGGTTGTTACGTCTTTTTGCTATCTCTGCGAGCAGCCCTGCTTAGGTTGTACAGTCTGACAGCCGTTGGTAGGAAGGACCTGCGAAACCTCTCAGTTGTGCACCTGGGATGATATAGTCTGCTGCTGAATGAGCTCCTCAGTGCATTCAGTATGTCCTGCATAGGGTGGAACTCGGACTCCAGCAGAGATGACAGTTTAGCCACTGTCCTTCTCTCTCCTATCTCCTCCACCGGGTCAAGGCGCTGCCCCAGGACAGAGCTAGCTTTCTTGATCAGTTTGTTCAGTCTCTTCCTATCGGCTGCGGTAATGCCACTGCCCCAGTAGACCACTCCAAAAGTGATGGCTGATGCCACCACCGTGTCATAGAATGTCTTCAGCAGCGCCCCTTGTACACCAAAAGACCTGAGTTTCCTCAGTAGGAACAGCCTGCGCTGTCCCTTCTTGTAGAGTGCGTCAGTATTGTGTGACCAGTCTAGTTTATTGTTCAGATGAACACCCAGGTACTTGTAGGATGTCACCATCTCGATGTCTGTTCCCTGTATATTTACTGGTGCTGTGAGGGGTTGTCCATGCCTGCGGCAGTCCACCACCAGCTCCTTAGTTTTCCTCGCGTTGATCTGGAGGCAGTTCCGATGGCACCAGTCCATGAAGTCCTGGATAAGTCCTCTGTACTCAGCTTCATCTCCATTGGAGATGAGGCCAACGATCGCAGAGTCATCAGAGAACTTCTGTAGATGGCAGTGTGTTGTGTTGTGTGAGAAGTCCGCAGTATAAAGAGTGAACAGGAAGGGAGCCAACACCGTTCCCTGGGGGGCCCCCGTGCTACCGATGATCGTGTCGGACACACAGTCCCGGGTTCTCACAAACTGAGGCCGGTTTGTGAGGTAGTCCAGGATCCATGATGACACCCCTGCTCGCAGCAGCTTGTCCTCCAGGATCATCGGTTGGATCAGAATCAGAATCAGAATCAGAATCAGATTTATTGCCAAGCACATTTACAAGTAAACATACGAGGAATTTTACTTGACATTGGGCGCGCACGAAAGACGCATCCCAATGACGCGGCAGCCATGACGAGACACCTGTCATACGGGGGGGGGGGGTAAAGAGGGGGGAGGGGGGAGGGTAGGGAAAAAACACAATAGGCAGAGAGAAAAAAGCATTGTTGAGAAATCAAGCTCATTTGAGAAATCAAGCTCATATCAAAATAAAGCTCATTTTATGACCAAAATTTTGATTACAAGAAAAAAACTCTCAAATGCACAATTAGCAGACAATAGATCACACAATGACAAAGCATTACAGAGAGAGTGTGAGTGTGTGTGTGTCAATGTGTGTTGTTCATGTAATGTTGTATGCAGTGTGTGGTGTGGGTGTGACAATTGCTAGTGAACAGCAGAGGGCGCCTCCAGGCAGTGGATGGATGTTGATCATGTGATCTGTAGCAGTCTAGAGTCTCTCTCTCTTGCCTGCAGAAGACACATGGAACACTGTCCTTGAGAATCCAGTCTGTTGAAACAAAAGCAATTGTCTGTCGATGTTTGGGTTAGCAGAGCCGCTCCTTCCACTTATCTTCATCGAGGAGGAATGTAAACAATCAGAAGACCAAAAACACAAGGTCAAATCTGCACAGTGCACTCAGAGAATAGAATTTTCTCCCCTATGCAATTCTGTGCTTCATAATTCCATGTACAGGCTTAAACTTTAAAGTCATTCTCTAAACTTTAAATGGTGTTGGATGGTGTTGATAGCACTGGAGAAGTCAAAGAACATGATCCTCACCACATTCCCGGGCTTCTCTAGGTGGGACAGAGAACGGTGAAGGAGGAAGATCACCGCATCCTCCACCCCAATGCCATGCTGGTAGGCGAACTGGAGTGGATCCATTGCTGGTCCCACCAGGGGGTGGAGGCGAGCAAGGAGCAGTCTCTCCAGGGTCTTCATCAAGTGGGACGTCAAGGCCACGGGTCTGTAGCTGTTCAGGTCTTTGGGGTGGGAAGTTTTTGGTACAGGTACCACACAAGATGTTTTCCACAACTGTGGTACCCTCCCCAGCTTCAGGCTCAGGTTGAAGATGTACGCCACAATCCAACACAGCTGGTCTGCACAGGACTTGAGGAGCTTTGCGCTGATGCCGTCTGGTCCCGACGCCTTCCTCGCCTTGATCTTCCTCAGCTCCGTCCTCACCTGGGTCTTGGTCAGGGTCAGGTTGGAGGGCTGTGTGTTGGGAGTGGGGGGGTGTTGGTGGAGTGGGGAGTGGGCAGCAGGACTTGATGTCTTTAGAGGCAGAACTTTTGTATGTTTATATTTTTTAAATGTGATATTTATATTGTGTGCAATCTACTGCCCCTTAAAATATTAATTACAAAAACAAAGTTTTAAAAAAACAAAGCAATATTTGTAACAGAAACATTTCCTTACCTTCATGCTTATTCATGCATATATCAGCCCATAAATTATCCACAGAGCCCTCAATTAAATTTCTCCTATTTTTTCTGTTTTTGCTCTGGGTCTTTTTAAAAAATTGGAACATTGTCAAGATGGCGGCATGTCCACACACAGTGGCTAGATACTCTAGACTACTGTACTCATTTTTGTGTCTTTTCTGCCTTTTTCTGTGCTCCTGTGATGGACTAATTACCTACAGTCGCCAACTTACCTCTGACATCTCCAGCGCTCATTCCAGTAATTACCACCACATTCCTGAGGAGATTGCAAGACGTTTGGGCACTCCGTGGTTTGTTATGCCCCCATAGACAATGGGAGAGAAAGCAGAAACGAGGCTGCAGGGCTGGGCTCTTTGCCCAGCTGCGCAAACTACACACCAAACTACCGTTCCCTTCAATTTTTCTCACCAACGCCAGATCCCTTGCCAACAAAATGGATGAGCTGCGACCGGAGATCACCTACAATTGCTATATCTGGGACTGTTGCGTTCTGATTGTAACCGAATCATGGCTGCTTCCACATATTCCTGATACTGCTGTGGAATTACCTGGCCAAACTACACACCATTTCGACCATAATGCTGATTCTGGTAAGGGAAGGGGTAGAGGGCTCTGTGTTTATGTGCTTCAGACTTGGTGTGATAACAGCAGAATAATTCATAGCCACTGTTCACCGGACTTAGAGGCCATGTCCTTCATGTGTAGGCCATTTTACCTTCTCCGCGAGCTAAATGCAGTGATTGTAACAGCTGTTTATGTTCCTCCAGATGCCAATGTTAGCTTAGCACTCAGTCACCTCCAGCACATTGTCAGCAGGAAGCAAAGCGATCACCCCGACACAGTTTACATTATTGCCGGGTATTTTAACAAAGCATGCTTAAAGACTGCACTCCCCAAATTCCACCAACACGTTAAATGTCCCACAAGAGTGGAAAGACACTGGATCATGTTTGCAGCAACATTAAGCATGCCTACAGAGCCACCCCCTCCCCCACCCTGGACAATCAGACCATCTCTCTCTGCTTCTAGTACCTGCTTACACCCCCAACCAAACAATTAAAACTTGGCCTGAAAATACTCTTCTCCAGTGACAAGACTGTTTTGCCTGTACAGATTGGAGCATCTTTGAACAGTAGGACCTGGACTCCTACACCAAGTCTGTCCTTTTCTACATCAAATGCTGTGTAGAAAAAGTGACACCAAACACATTTGGGTCTTTCCAAACAACAAACCCTGGATGACCAGTGAAGTGGAGGCTCTGATCAGAGCCTGCAACTCAGCCTTCAGACAGAGGGATAGCTCTCTGTACAGCACTGCCAGAGTCAACCTGAGGAGAGGCAAAAAACTCACAAAGAACACCTATAGGAGGAAAGTATTTTTTTTTTTTTTGGTATTTTGTGTACTTTATTGATCCCCAGAGGAAAATTCAGGGCATCCACCTGGATGGATGAAGCAGCCACGGTATGGCACCAATCCCTTTACCATTCACACACACATTCACACCTAGGGCCACTTTAGAGTTTCCAATTAACCTAACTTGCATGTTTTTGGCCTGTGGGAGGAAACCGTAGTACCCAGGGTGAACCCACGCAGACATGGGGAGAACATGCAAACTCCACACAGAAGGGTCACCGATGGTCAGGGGGTGGGATCGATCCCGTGACCTTCTTGCTGTGCTGCCACAGTGCTAACCACTGCACCACCAAGCTGCCCGAAAGTGGAGGGCTTCCTCACACACAACAACCTCCAACAGATGTGGAGGGGTATCCAGACCCTTACCAACTACAGGGGTCAGGGCCCTCCAACATCAGTCAGCAGCTTCACTCTGGCAGAGGAGCTTAACAGCTTCTTTGCCCGGTTTGAGCACACCTCCGGCTCAAGCCTCCTCCCACCTCTTCCCCTCTCCACCCTCCTCCCCCTTCTCTCTAAAGGTGCACGAGGTGAGGAGGCAACTGAGAGCAGTGAACCCCCACAGAGCTGCTGGTCCAGACGGCATCCCAGGAGTGGTGGTCAAATCATGCGCAGACCAGCTAGCAGGGATTCTCACCAAGCTGTTCAACCTCTCCCTGACACACACCACCGTTCCCTTCTGCCTCAAGGCCTCCACCATCATCCCCATCCCCCAAAGTTTGCTATTGACAGCCTGAATGACTACAGACCATATCACTCACGTCTGTAGTCATGAAGAGTTTTGAGCGGCTGGCGTCCCAACACATCAGAGACTGTCTTCCCCCCTCCTTCGACCTTCGTCTCAGGAAAACCAAGGCCATCATAGGAGACCTGTCACATCCTGCCCACCATCTGTTTGACCTGCTTCCCTCTGAATGACAGTTCAGGTCAATCAGGTCCCACATCTCCAGACTGACAAACAGTTTCTTCCCCTGGGCCATCCGAATTGCAAACAGTCAGATGCCCCATTCTCCTTCCTCTGAACGCTCACATGCTCAGAACTGAGGACCTTTTAATTATCACAGTAACTCACCTGTCTTTGCACTCTTCACTTTCATGTTCATCGACCCATCCGTGAAACCATCACTGTGTATATTTTCAATAATCCTTGGACCAGTCTACTCAATTGTGCATTCAATTGTGTGTCTGCACTCTGCACTCTTATGTACATCGTTCCACCCACGTAGCCACTACCATACCTGAGTATATTTCCATAATCCTGGGCCATTTTTATTTTTTATTTTTATTTTATTTTTTATTTTCATTTATTTTTATTTCAGTCGTGTGTTTAATCATGTGCTCTGTAACCGTGTTTTATCTAATCCTTCTCCCCTACTTTATTGTGCAGTAGCCTGGTGGAGCACCCACAATTTCGCTGTACTATACTACTGTACAATGACAATAAAACCTATTCTATTCTATTCTATTCTATTCTATTCTATTTTTATTCTGTGACATGCTGTCAACTTAATTCCCTTTTCCACTAGTACCTATTCGGCCCGACTTGCCTCGTCTCTACTCGGTTTGAAGGGTTTTCCATTAGTACCTAGTATCTGGTACTAGGTACTGTTTCTGTACCTACTCCTTTCAGATTTCAAGTGAGCTGAGTCGAGCTGAAAATGTGACGTCAACAGACTGCAGGCCACTGATTGGCCAGGGCATAACATCAATTCAATTCAATTCAATTCAGCTTTATTTATATAGCGCCATATCACAACAGAAGTCATTTCATAGCACCATCAAAAGTAGGGAAAACCCCACAATTGCAGAAAGACCCAGCAATCAGACGATCCCCTGTGAGCAAGCACTTAGCAGCGGTGGAGAGGAAAAACTCCCATTTAACAGGAAGAAACCTCTAGCAGAACCGGGCTCAGGGAGGGGCAGTCATCTGCTGTGACTGGCTGGGGGTGAGGGGATAGAGAAGAAGAAAAGAACAGACATAAAGAGAGCAAACATTAACAGTGAGAAGCCAAGTACATTATTGGAGGTCACCCGGCAGTCTGAATCTATTAACAGCAAAACAAAAGGGGGGTTAAGAGACACAAGATCCCTCCCTAATCGTAGGCTATATTGAAAAGGAAGGTTTTTACCCTATTCTTAAAAACAGAGATCTAGTCTGACTCCCGGACCCAGATTGGTAACTGGTTCCACAGGAAAGGAGCTTGATAGCAGAAGGCTCTGCCTCCCATTGTACTTTTGGAGATTCTGGGTATTACAAGTAATCCAGCATTTTGGGAGCGTAGTGCTCTATTAGGATGATAGGGTAATATCAAATCTTTTATATATAAGGGGGCTTGATTATTAAGAGCTTTGTAAGTGAGAAGAAGGATTTTAAACTTAATTCTAAACTCTATGGGAAGCCAATGAAGGGAGGCCAGAACCGGAGCGATATGATCTCTCTTGCTGGAACTCGGTAAAACTTGCAGCAGCATTTTGGATCAACTGAAGACTTTTTAAAGATATTTTAGGACAACCTGATGATAACGAATTACAATAATCTAATCTAGAACTAACAAAAGCATGGATCAGTTTCTCAGCATCATTCAGAGACAAGATACTCCTAATCTTGGCAATATTGCACAGATGATAGAAGGCAGTCTTAGAAACAAATTTAATATGTGAACTAAAGAACAGATCTTGATCAAAAATAACTGCAAGGTTCCTCACAGAACTATTCAGAGTGAGAGTAGCGACATCCAAATTAAGAGTTTGATTTGGAAAGGTATTTCTAAGGTTTTTTGGACCAACAAAAATTACTTCAGTCTTATCTGGGTTTAATAGCAGAAAATTACAAGTCATCCAAGCTTTGATTTCCTTAAGACAGGCATCTAACTTGGCTAATTGATTACAATCATTGGGCTTCATTGACAAGTATAATTGTGTGTCATCTGCATAACAATGAAAATGTATACAGTGCTTTCTAATGATATTGCCTAACAGAAGCATATATAAACTAAAAAGAGTAGGACCTAACACAGATCCCTGTGGAACTCCGTGACTGAGCTTAGAGTTGGAAGAAAACTCATCACTGATGTGAACAAACTGAAGTTTATCGGACAAGTAAGATCTAAACCACTGCAGCGAAGTTCCATTTAGTCCAACATAATGTTCTAATCTATCAAGTAGAATGTCATGATCGATAGTATCAAAGGCTGCACTAAGATCTAAAAGGACAAGTACAGAAATGAGTCAATTATCAGATGTGATAAGGAGGTCATTAGTGACCTTCACTAAGGCTGTTTCAGTGCTGTGATGAACTCTGAACCCAGATTGAAACTCTTCAAATAAACCATTTCCCTGCAAATGGTCAAACAATTGTGCAGCAACAACTCTTTCTAAGATCTTTGAAATGAAAGGCAGATTAGAGATTGGTCAATAGTTAGCCAAAACTCCTGGATTGAGCATTGGCTTTTTGAGTAAGGGTTTAATTACAGCAATTTTAAACGCCTGCGGTACATAACCCAAAATTAAAGAAGAATTAATTATATGAAGAATACGGCTACCAATAATTGGGAAGACTATTTTAAATAACCTGGTAGGGATAGGGACTAAAAAACAGGATGAAGGCTTGGATGAGGAGATAATTTTATCTAACTCTGAAAGGTCAACTGGAGTAAACGTATCTAAACAGATATCAATTGAAGGAGTTGTGGTAGTTGCTGTACTTAAGTTTACGGTGGGAAGAATCTGACTGATTTTATCTCTAATAGATAAAATTTTATGATTGAAAAAGTTCAAAAAGTCCTGACTAGAAAGCTCTGGGGGGAGTCCTGACTCTTTGTCAGCCTGGCTATAGTGTTGAAAAGAAACCTGGGATTAATCTTATTCTCTTCTATTTTTTTTTTGTAACTTTGATTTTTATTCATTTTTCATCATACATATTACATTCAGATCACAGTCTCTATATTTAAAAAAAGGAGCTAGAGGAAGAAGAAAAAAAAAAGAAAAAAGGGGGGGGGCAAATGTTGGAGCGTCAAGTTTTTAGTTTCCATCTCTTAATTCTTCTGGTTTTTCAGTGTCTTTGGTTATTCTTTCAATTTCTGTCTCGTTGTTGCACTTTGTAGTGTGTCCATTTCCACCATTTTTTTTCATATTGTCCTTCTTGCATTCTTTGTCGATATGTTAGTTTTTCCATTAAACGTATATCCTCAACAATGTCAGTCCATTGCTCTTGGTCAGGAAGAACTTCTGATCGCCATTTTCTTGTGATTGTTTTTTTACATGCAATCAGCAATATTTTAACTAGATATCTGTCCTCAGCCTATATTACATTGTCTCTTTTAAGATCACATAAATACATCAAGTTACAGTTCATTGGTATATTATATCCTACTATCCTCTGTATTGTCACATGTATAGAGTTCCAGAATGATGAGATTTTGCAGCATTTCCAAAACATATGTGAGTGGTCTGCATTTTGAGCCCCACAGCCCCTCCAGCATATAGCTTGGGTATTTGTATATTTTCTTTGAATCTGTGGTGTAATGAAATTGCGAATCAGGTTTTTCCATCCAAATTCCCTCCATGTCCTTGAACTTGTTGATGTGTGTTGTGTTTTCCATATTTCTTGCCAGTTTTCTTCTGTTATGTTTAAATTTAGCTCTTTCTCCCATTTCTCCTTTATATAGTTACTTGAATGTTTGTTTGCCGTAAGTTTCTGATATAGCTTTGAAATAATTCTTATTTTATTTTCTGCATACGAGCTTAAAATGAATTGTATAATCTCGCTCACATCTGTGTGGAGGTTATGCCTAATCTTCCTCATATAATAATCTCTCATCTGCAGATATATAAAGAATTCAGATTTTTCTAGCTTAACTTTTCTTCTCATGTTTACAAAACTCCTGAAATCTTTTTTTCCGATATTGCCCCATGCTGTGATTCCCTTGTTCACCAGATTTTTGTATCCCCTATCTTGCTTTGCCGGTTCAAACTGACTGTCAAATGCTACCCATTTCAATAGTTTTATGTCCTCCTTTATATTATACTTTTGTACTATTTTATACCACAGTTCCAAAGTAAATTTAGTGATTGGGTCTATTTGTTTGATTTGCTTATATGCATCCTTATCTCCTATTATGCTTTGTACTGGGAGTCCCTCAATTTCCTTTTCCATTTCTTTCTATTTTGCCTCATATCCTCTGTTGCACCAACATATGATATATCTTATTTGTGCTGAGTAGTAATATTCCTTTAGACTCGGTAGACCCATGCCTACTTTCTCTTTTGGTGATTGGAGAGTTTTATATTTCACTCTTGGCTTTTTACCTACCCAAACAAATCTCGATATCATCCTGTCCCACTTTGAGAACTGGGCACCAGGAATCTCTGTTGGTAGAGCCTGGAAGAGGTAAAGCAGTCTAGGTTGTATGCTGATTTTGACTGTCTTAATTTTTGAATTCAGATCCATATTTAAGATTGACCATCTATCAATATCTTTTTTTATTTCTTGTTCTAACCTATCATACAGTGGGGTAAAAAAGTATTTAGTCAGCCACCAATTGTGCAAGTTCTCCCACTTAAAAGATGAGAAAGGTCTCCAATTTTCATCATAGGTATACCTCAACTATGAGAGACAAAATGAGGAAAAAAAATCCAGAAAATCACATTGTCTGATTTTTAAAGAATTTATTTGCAAATTATGGTGAAAAATAAGTATTTGGTCAATAATAAAAGTTCATCTCAATACTTTGTTATATACCCTTTGTTGGCAATGACAGAGGTCAAACGTTTTCTGTAAGTCTTCACAAGGTTTTCACACACTGTTGCTGGTATTTTGGCCCATTCCTCCATGCAGATCTCCTCTAGAGCAGTGATGTTTTGGGGCTGTCGCTGGGCAACATGGACTTTCAACTCCCTCCAAAGATTTTCTATGGGGTTGAGATCTGGAGACTGGCTAGGCCACTCCAGGACCTTGAAATGCTTCTTACGAAGCCACTCCTTCGTTGCCCAGGCGGTATGTTTGGGATCATTGTCATGCTGAAAGACCCAGCCATGTTTCATCTTCAATGCCCTTGCTGATGGAAGGAGGTTTTTACTCAAAATCTCACGATACATGGCCCCATTCATTCTTTCCTTTACACGGATCAGTCGTTCTGGTCCCTTTGCAGAAAAACAGCCCCAAAGCACGATGTTTCCACCCCCATGCTTCACAGTAGTTTTGGTGTTCTTTCTCCTCCAAACACGACAAGTTGAGTTTTTACCAAAAAGTTCTATTTTGGTTTCATCTGACCATATGACATTCTCCCAATCCTCTTCTGGATCATCCAGATGCTCTCTAGCAAACTTCAGACGGGCCTGGACATGTACTGGCTTAAGCAGGGGGACACGTCTGGCACTGCAGGATTTGAGTCCCTTGCGGCGTAGTGTGTTACTGATGTAGCCTTTGTTACTTTGGTCCCAGCTCTCTGCAGTTCATTCACTAGGTCCCCCCGTGTGGTTCTGGGATTTTTGCTCACCGTTCTCGTGATAATTTTGACCCCACGGGGTGAGATCTTGCGTGGAGCCCCAGATTGAGGGAGATTATCAGTGGTCTTGTATGTCTTCCATTTTCTAATAATTGCTCCCACAGTTGATTTTTTCGCACCAAGCTGCTTACCTATTGCAGATTCAGTCTTCCCAGCCTGGTGCAGGTCTGCAATTTTGTTTCTGGTGTCCTTTGACAGCTCTTTGGTCTTGGCCATAGTGGAGTTTGGAGTCTGACTGTTTGAGGTTGTGGACAGGTGTCTTTTATACTGATAATGAGTTCAAACAGGTGTCATTAATGCAGGTAACGAGTGGAGGACAGAGGAGCCTCTTAAAGAAGAAGTTACAGGTCTGTGAGAGCCAGAAATCTTGCTTGTTTGTAGGTGACCAAATACTTATTTTCCACCATAATTTGCAAATAAATTCTTTAAAAATCAGACAATGTGATTTTCTGGATTTTTTTTTTCTCATTTTGTCTCTCATAGTTGAGGTATACCTATGATGAAAATTGGAGACCTCTCTCGTCTTTTGAGTGGGAGAACTTGCACAATTGGTGGCTGACTAAATACTTTTTTGCCCCACTGTAGCTTGCTTTATAGATTTTGCTTAAATCTTTAGTTATGTTCACTCCAAGGTATTTTATTTCTTTTTGTTTCCAGTTTAGTTTGATCTTATCAGTTATCTGGTTTAAAGGGTTATAGTGGAATGTCAGTATTTGTGTTTTTGTTATGTTTATCTTGTATCCTGATAATTTTTCAAAATTTTCTATCAAGTCCATCATTTCCATTATTGATTCATCTGGTTGTTCAAGGTAAACTATAATATCGTCTGCAAATAGCCCAATCTTGTGTTCCGCTCCCTTTATTGTTACACCTTTTAATTTCTTATTTTGTCACATCGCTTGAGCCAGTGGCTCTATGAACAGAGCAAACAAGGTGGGCGATAGGAAGCATCCCTGCCTAGTTGATCTTTGTATATTTACTTTGTCTGTTAAGCTACCGTTTATTTTGATTCTTGCCACAGGTTTTTGATACAGTGTCTTTATGCATTGCACTGACTTTTTGTTAAATCCAAAGCGTTCCAGCACATTATATAGGAACATCCAATTAACCCTATCAAATGCTTTTTCTGCGTCTAAACTCATTATTACTGCACTTTTCTTTTCTTTATGTATTTGATTAATTATGTGTAATGTTCTCCTGATATTATCATGTGTTTGGCGTCCCTCTATGAAACCAGTTTGATCATCCTCTATCAATTCTGTCAAGAATGTCTTTATTCGTTTACAGATAATTGTTGTATATATTTTATAATCCACATTTAATAAAGAGATTGGCCTATAGTTTCCCCATTGTTCCCTATCTTTCCCTGGCTTTAAGATAACTGAAATAATGGCTTCGTTCCATGATGGAGGTATTTTGTTGTTGTTTAATGTCCAATTAAATGACTTTAGGAGCTGTGGCGTGAGCTCTTCTATAAACAGTTTATAAAACTCAGACGGGTATCCATCAATACCTGGTGATTTACCGTTTTTAAGTGACTTAATCACATCTTTAATCTTTTGTGTTGTTATTTCTGCTGTTAGCTTTTCATTTTGTTGGTTTCCTATTGATGGCAAGTCCAATGTGCATAGAAATTTTTTAATATCCTTAACATTTGTCTCTTCAGGTTGCGAGTATAGTTCTTGATAGAATTTATGGAATATTTCTTCGATGTTTTCTGGGGTAACTGTGGTTTTATTTGTGATGGGGTCCTTAATCTTATATACATTATTCACTGTTTGTTGTTTTCTTAACCGTTTTGCCAGCAGTTTTGTGGCCTTTGGCCCCGTTTCATAATATTTTTGTGTTAAGTATCTATTTTTCCTTTCGATTTCATCTACTTGTATTTCTTTTATCTTTATTTTTTTCTTCCTTAATTTCTTGATATATTTTTGGGTCATTTGTGCTTTGATGTTTACGTTCTAATTCCCTCAGTCTCTCACATCTTTGTTCATATGATTCCAGTTTAGACTTTTTTGCTTTTCCTGATTCAACAATTAATTTACCTCTTAACACAGCTTTTAGTGCATCCCATAGTATTGTTGGGTCCACTTCTCCATTATCATTCTCCTCGATATACTCATTTATGTTTACCTTTATTCTTTCTTTCATTTTCTCATCATTTAATAGTCCTACATTAAGTTTCCATGTTGTTTGTCGTTTTCTATTGTTTAAATATATTTCCATGTATATAGGATTATGATCTGATATTTCTGCCCCTCCAATCCGACAATTTCTCACCCTGTGTCTGTCACCTTCATTCATAAGGAAGTAATCTATTCTAGAGTGTACTTTATGGACTGCTGAATAATATGTATAGTCTTTTTCGAGTGGGTGCAGGTCCCTCCATATGTCTACCATACACATTTCTGCCAGTGAGGTTCTTATGAACTTTGTTACATGTTTTTTTGTCTTCTTAACACTTGTTGTGTCAACTTCATGATCCATGACGGCATTTAAGTCTCCTCCACAAATTAGGACTCCTTCACCGTGTGTTGCTATGAGCTCAAACAGTTGTTGAAAAAAACCCTTGTCACTTTCTGGTGGGGCATAGATGTTCACTAATGTGATCTGCATACCATCTATTCTTCCCTTTATTATTACATATCTGCCTTCTTTATCCTGGATTTCTTGTTCACATTCAAATTGTATTTTATTTGAAATTAGTATCATAACCCCCCTTTTAGTTCCTCCCTTAAATGAACTGTAGTAGGAGTTCTTATAGCCAAATCTCTTTCGTTTCTCATGTTCTGTCCTGTTCAAATGTGTCTCTTGTATAAATATAATTTCGGCTTTTTCCATCTTGAATTTTCTTATTATTCTTTCCCTTTTAACAGGTGAATTCAGACCATTCACGTTTAATGTCATTATCTTAAGATTTTTAACCATTTTCATGTTTTTCCATTTTTTTAACTTGTGCTCCTAACCCCTTTAACAACAAAACTAACACATATTTGTACACAAACACATTAACAAATCTCGACCTCCGTACTTTGGGCCTTTCTTCTGCCCACTGTTCCCTGTTGGAGGGTGGAGGGAATGTCCTCACCGAGTGAGGGGCCCTCCCTAGACCTCTAGTTACTATCCAAGTAATAGTCATTAGTCTAGAAATGTCCAACAAAAATCACTTAAACCTTTCCTAGCCGTTTGTTTTCTTTTACCTTGTCTTCTTGGCCTTCATTTCTTCTGTGTCCTTCTTAATCTTTGTTATAATCTAGGCTTTCTGTTGAAAGCCTTGCAGTTTTTCTTGCCGCTCACTCGCCTCCACTCCGGCTGTTGCGATGCGTTCCGTGCCACCGCTGCTCCAGCCGCTTCCTCCGGTACGCTCACCACAAAGCCTCGCTCCGTCATGTCCCACGCTGCCTCTCTGGCCATGTTGTAGGTTTTCACGCCGTCCTCCCAATGAATTCTCATCTTCGTTAGCGGTGTTTGGAATCTAATTTTTTTCTCTTTCAGCATTTTTTTAATGTTGGCATATTTCTTTCGCTGCTGCACAATTTCTGTCGGGTAGTCATGGTCAAAGAATATCTGTTTGTCGCCGACTCGTATCTTTTTTTTCCACGCTTGTGTCAGGATTCTTTCCTTTAAGTCGTATTTTAGAAAGTTTACCACAACTGACCTGGGTGTAGAGTTTGGATTCGGGTTCTCTGCCAAGGCTCTGCATGCTTGTTAGATCTGCAGGTCTGTTTCATCGGGCAGCTCAAGCTCTTTTTTTAAGAATTGATCCATGAATTTCGTCATCGATGTTGCCTTCAATGCCCTCCGGAATCGCGAAGATGCGTATATTGCTCCGCCTGGACCTGTTCTCCAGGTCGGTTATTTTTTCCTGCATCCTCTGTGTTTGTGCCGTCAGGATCTGCAGCCGCTCACTTGCCTCGGTCCTCCAGTCTTCCAACTCTGATATTTGAGCCTGTGCTTCTGCCAAACACGCCCGTTGAGTGCGCAGCTCCTCCATGTTTTCAGCTAGCTTGCGTTCCATTTCTTTTCGGAGGCCCATAATTTCCTCCTTCATCTCTTTTTTCAGATCTTCCTTAAGAGCCGTTAAATCCTGTTGGAGCTGTCGCTTGAAGTCTTTTATGTCTTTACTTATATTGGCGAAGCCAGTGTTCATAATATCGAGTTTGGCGTCCTCCATTTTCTCTGCTGTAGTCACCTCGTTTTTTGGGGCCTCGTGTTCAGCGATTTCTCCTGCGTTGTTGAAGAGGGATTCTTTAGTTTTACCCTGCTTTTGTCCGTGTGCCTGGCTTCTTCGTGTTTTCATCCCTTGGTTTATTGTTCCATTTATGTCGAGTTGGCCATTTACCAAAGATTTTAAATCCGACTAGGGAGAGCTCTCTGTTTAAGCGTTATGTCTCTCCACCATCTTCCCAGAAGTCCTTATTCTCTTCTATTAATGCAGAGTAATAACTTGTTCTAGCTTTTCTAAGAGATTTTTTGTAAATTAAGAGATAATTTCTCCACGCTAAATAGAATTCATCTAAATTAGTGGAACGCCATTTTCTTTCTAATTGACGAGTCTTCTGTTTTGAGCTACGAGTTTCTGTGTTAAACCAAGGGGTTAAAAATCTCTGGTTAGACTTTTTCTTTTTTAAAGGGGCCACCAAATCTAGAGTCTGATGCAGAGAATGTCATGAATGGCTCTTGCGAGCCATAAAGGAGACGGCATAGGCGACCACTGAGTTTGCGTAACTTTATTAACAAAGGAACAGAATACACAAATGGCAAAGTAAAGAGCCACGAGGGGCAAAAATACGCACATACACAAGGTAGAACTCCAACTAGGGTGAGACGCTAAGAAGTGCAACGAAGAAGAAACCCACGGTGAGCAGTAACACTTACAGGTGGGTGAGGAGCAGAAACACCGAGGGAACTGGAGTTGGACGTAAGAACTCCAGTCGCGGAAACATGATGTACGTCTTTCCTCTGTTTAGGTCGCAGCGAGGAGTAATTCTCAGCTGCTCCCTTAAATGAGGGACAGAACCCAATTAGGAGCGGGGAAGGTAATTGATAATAACAGACAGCTGTCCCGGACCAGCTGGGCTTGACAGCCGGAAGTCTGAGATGCTGTCAAAGCTACGAGCCTCGGGGGAGGCCATAAGACCAGGCCCGGAATGGGACGAAGCTGGAGCTAAACTGGACAACCTGAGCACGGATAGCAATCAGTGCTCAGGCGTGACAGAGAGGCTGTAACACTATATAAGATAAGATAAGATAAGATAAGCCTTTATTAGTCCCACAATGGGGAAATTCCAGGATTGCAACAGCACAGGGATAGCAACACTCAGAGCAATAATTAAAAAGATACGAAAAATATAAATAAGAACAGTGGATATACATACGTACACATAAATATATAAATATATATACAAAGTGCGGAGCATTGTAGCAAGATGGAATAAACAGCATAACCGTCTACTTAGTTATCCTACATAGTATGAATATGTACCCATACATATTGTCACCCTCCGTAGCAACTGATATTGTCCTAGTTGTATACTGGAGGGGACCATTTGTGTAAGTCTGTTGTTTCTTTTGCATTCAATACTACTAGGTTGTCACGTTTTTTGCTATCTCTGCGAGCAGCCCTGCTTAGGTTATACAGTCTGACAGCCGTAGGTAGGAAGGACCTGTGAAACCTTTCGGTTGCGCACCTAGGATGATGTAGTCTATTGCTAAATGAGCTCCTCAGTGCGTTCAGTATGTCCTGCATAGGGTGGGACTTGGACTCCAGCAGAGATGACAGTTTAGCCACCATCCTTCTCTCTCCTATCTCCTCCACTGGGTCAAGGCGTTGCCCCACGACAGAGCTAGCTTTCTTGATCAGTTTGTTCAGTCTCTTCCTATCGGCTGCTGTAATGCCGTTGCCCCAGCAGACCACTCCAAAAGTGATGGCTGATGCCACCACTGTGTCATAGAATGTCTTCAGCAGCGCCCCTTGTACACCAAAAGACCTGAGCCTCCTCAGTAGGAACAGCCTGTGCTGTCCCTTCTTGTAGAGTGCGTCGGTATTGTGTGACCAGTCTAGTTTATTGTTCAGATGAACACCAAGGTGCTTGTAGGATGTCACCATCTCAATGTCTGTTCCCTGTATGTTTACTGGTGCTGTGAGGGGTTGTCCTTGCCTGCGGCAGTCCACCACCAGCTCCTTAGTTTTCCTCACGTTGATCTGGAGGCAGTTCCGATGGCACCAGTCCACGAAGTCCTGGATAAGTCCTCTGTACTCAGCTTCATCTCCGTTGGAGATGAGGCCGATGATTGCAGAGTCATCAGAGAACTTCTGTAGATGGCAGTGTGTTGTGTTGTGTGAGAAGTCCGCAATATAAAGGGTGAATAGGAAGGGAGCCAAAACCGTTCCCTGGGGGGCCCCCGTGCTACTGATGATCGTGTCAGACACACAATCTCGGGTTCTCACAAACTGTGGCCGGTTACTGAGGTAGTCCAGGATCCATGATGACAGGTGCTGGTCCACCCCTGCGCACAGCAGCTTGTCCTTCAGAGTCATTGGTTGAATGGTGTTGAAAGCACTAGAGAAGTCAAAGAACATGATCCTCACCGCATTCCCGGGCTTCTCCAGGTGGGACAGAGAACGGTGAAGGAGGAAGAACACTGCATCCTCCACCCCAATGCCATGCTGACAGGCGAACTGGAGTGGATCCATCGCTGGTCCCACCGGGGGCGGAGGTGAGCAAGGAGCAGTCTCTCCAGGGTCTTCATCATGTGAGATGTCAGGGCCACTGGTCTGTAGCTGTTCAGATCTTTGGGGTGGGAGGTCCTTGGTACAGGTACCACACAAGATGTTTTCCACAACTGTGGTACCCTCCCCAGCTTCAGGCTCAGGTTGAAGATATGCTCCACAATCCCACACAGCTGGTCTGCACAGGACGTGAGGAGCTTCGCGCTGATGCCGTCCAGTCCCGCGGCCTTCCTCGCCTTGATCTTCCTCAGCTCCGTCCTCACCTGGGTCTTAGTGAGGGTTAGGTTGGGGGGCTGTGTGCTGGGAGTGGGGGGGTGTTGGTGGAGTGGGGTGTGGACAGCAGGTCTCGATGACTTTAGAGGCAGCAGTGGTTGTTGTGCAGTCGGGGGGGAGGGCGACTGGTCAAACCTATTAAAAAACAGGTTCAGATTGTTGGCCCACTCCCTGTCCCCCGTGGCCTGGGGGGAGGCATTCTGGAGCCCAGAGATGGTTTTAAGGTTTCTCCAGACCCCGCCGATGTCGCTCCGTTGCAGCTTGTCCCCCATGTTCTTCCTGAAGCTATCCTTGCCTTCTCTGATCTTCCTCCTCAGCTCCCTCTGAACGGACTTCAGCATCTCCCCGTTCCCCGACCTGAAGATCCTCTTCTTCTCTCTCAGAAGTGTTTTTATCTCAGGGTTGATCCAGGGTTTGTTGTTCGAGCAACACCGTATGGTCTTGGTGGGTATGGTGTTGTCCACACAGAAGTTTATGTAGTTGGTGATGGTGTGAGTGAGGCCATCGATGTCCTCACCATGTGGATCGCAGAGCTGCTCCTAGGCAGTGATTTCAAAACAGTCCTTTAGCGCGTCCATTGCCTCCTCAGACCATAACTTCACCGTGCGCATGACCGGAGGTTGTCTGTGTACTAAGGGTTTGTACTCCGGCAGAAGATGAACCAAGTTGTGATCCGATCTCCCGAGTGGGGGGTGGTGATGAGGTGTACGCCTCCTTAGTATTTGCATAGAATAAGTCCATTGTTTTATTGTCTCTAGTGTGGCATGTGACATACTGGGTGAACGTGGGTAGAATGGGAGACAGTGAAATATGGTTGAAATCACCTGAGATGAGGAGAAGAGCATCTGGGTGTTCTGTCTGCAGCCTTCCAGTTACTGAGTGGATGACGTCACGCGCTGTCCCAGCGTTCGCCGTCGGATTTGCATAAATAACAATGCAGATCACGTGTGAGTATTCCCTCGGGAGATATGTAGGCCGCATGCTAACAGCCAGCAACTCAATGTCTTTGCTACAGTGCTGTTCCTTAACTGTGATATGTCCTGGTCTGCACCAGTTGTTATTGACATACATTATCACTCCTCCGCCCCTTGTCTCCCCACTCTCTGGTGTCCGGTCTGCCCGTATTGCGTGGAAACCCTCCAGTTTGATGTTAGCATCTGTTGCTAGTTCTGTTAGCCACATCTCAGTATATAGCATCAAACTACTCTCCCATATACCATGCTATCAATTACGGAAGGAGCAGGCTCTCCATCTTTTATTTCCATTGTGTTGACCCATGGTATAGAGGAGACAATCTGCAAAAATTTGCTAACAATGTCATCTGAAAGACATCTGCTGTAGTAATATTTTTCTTTAAGAGTCAAATAATCAGAAGTAGTGAAATCAAAGGTTAACAGACAATGGTCTGACAGTACAGGATTATGAGGAGAAACTACCAGATTTTCTATTTCTATACTATAAGTCAGAACAAGGTCCAATGTGTGGTGGAGATAATGGGTAGAATTTTCTACTTTCTGGGAAAACCCCATTGAGTCTAAAATTGAATTGAATGCCTTATTGAGACAGTCACTATCTACATCAACATGTATATTAAAATCCCCTACTATAATTATTCTATCTGATTTCAGCACTAAATCAGCTAAAAATTCAGCAAATTCAGATAAAATCTCAGAGAAGGCCGAGGGAAGACGGTAAACTATGGCGAAGAAAACTGGGTTCAAGCCAAGATAGCCAACATGCCCCACTCTGAGGACCAGGCCCTCAAAGGAATTAAAACATGATTTTTGCTTTACATTAACTAGTAATTTAGAATGGAAAATTGTCACTACTCCACCTCCATGACCAGAACTTCTGGGATTATGATTGTTTAGGCAACCAGAGGGAGTTGATTCATTCAAACCAACATAATCATCTTGCCCTAGCCAAGTCTCTGTAAGGGATATTAAATCGATCTGATGATCAATTAATATATCATGAATTAGTAGAGACTTGGGAGTTAGAGTCCTAATATTTAACAAACCACATTTGATTTTTAAATTATGAGGAGGAACAGAGGCCAAATTATTAAATTTAGAGACTTGAGGTTTGATTTGGGTTTTACCAACATTTTGTTTAATCACTTTGGGATGTTTATGCATTGTATTTTTATTAACTTTAGGGGGAGTAGACAAAGGTTCTCTAAGGGAGAAGACAGGGGCAAAGTTGGGGGGTGATGGATGAGGAGGAGCTGCAGAAAGACATGTATTTATCAAGTTGTATTGTATTTGTCTTGGGTTATAATATTTTGGGTAATGGGAGACAAACACAATCTCTGTGGGGTTACAAATTAAAGACTGATCTAAACAGTGAGGGTTATGTGGATTAATAGGATTAATATGAAGAAGTGGGAACAAAAAAAGGGCTGGTTGGCAGACCCAGGAACTTCGGAATGAGTGAACACACCAAATTTCAGAGTCTCGAGACTGTGATTTCTTCACAAGCAGCAAATCCACCATTAAAATCATAGACAGCAAGCGTGAGTGTACTCAATGAGATAAATGGCTACACAAATCAACACTGTGGTCCAACGACGAGGTCCAGACTTTTCTGTGCTTGGTGGCTGATGAAAGAATCAAGAGGGAGCTAGACGGATCAACCCGAAATGAATTCAAGGACACCGACCTGTGAAGGCAAACGAGAGGCAGAATGACCTCGACCTGATCACGGCATCATTGTTGAAAACTATGATAGAAGGTGGTGAGTGATGTGATATGATGTGATATTATGCATCTTTTACATTATTTATCCCAGTGGTGGCAAGCTCACTTTGAACAAACAACACCATTGTCTCCTGTATGAAGACAATGAGCTAGCTAATTGGCCATCAATGCAAATCTGTGCTCTGCTTGTATTTTGCACTTGTGTCAACAACATCTGACAAAATAAGCTAGTGTTAATCCTAGTTAAAAAGTTGTTTTTTGCATGTTGCACTTTCATGCTGTGCATATACTTAAGTTGCGTGTATTTTCATTCTGGAGTCCGACCAGCATCTACGTTGACACCGGTACCAGCTCTGACATGGCAGTGTCTAACACGACACAGCAACGTGTTATGACTGGTAAGAAACAAGTTGCACACCCCGTTGTTTTTAGCAGTGGTGGGGGAAGTACTCAGATTCTTTGCTTTTTAAGTTAAAGTACAGATAAAGTACCAAAACTAAAGTACCACAATTTCCACTTTAGTCATGACATTGACATTGAGCATGACACTGACACTGAGCATATTTTGAGAAGGTGGGAGTCTGACGATAGTAATTTGTATGCATGTGATCGATCCATTTTATTTGATGATGAATTCTACAATGAAACCTAGAAAACCAAACTTAAGCTTGAAAATATGAGTAATAAAATGCATCATTATAATCATATGTTGAATGATGACGTCACAATAGAAGAGGTGCAGAAAGTAATTGATAAAGCCAAAGCTAATAAAGCTGTTGGTGTAGATGAATTACCAAATGAGTTCCTTAAAAATCCAAACTTGGTGAATGTGTTATGCAGTTTATTTCAAACATGTTTTCAGAATGGTGTCAATCCATCAGTATGGAATAAAGCCACAATAAAACCCATCCCTAAATCTGCAAAATTTGACCCTAGAGTCCCATTAAATTATAAAGGTATTAGCTTGATCAGTACTGTGTATAAATTATATGCAGGCATCTTAAACTATAGACTAATAAATTATCTAGAAATTTATGGATTACTTGTGGATGAGCAGAATGGTTTCAGAAAAGGTAGGACCTGTACTGATCATATTTATGTTATATCCTCAGTGGTGTGAGCAAGGCTGCTAGAAGGGAAAACACATTTGCTTGTTTTGTTGATTTTCAGAAAGCTTTTGATTGGATTGACAAAGACCTTCTAAAATACAAAACAGATTGATAGATAGATAGATAGATAGATAGATAGATATATAGATAGATAGATAGATAGTGTAACCAAATTTATCTAAACACTTTAAAAGGTCCTGGAATCAATAATCAGGCAGCTCTGTAGGTTGAAGTTTTTGAAGTTTTATTGCTGACAGCACCGGGAGAAGTGAGAGCATGAAAAAAAGTCAGCTCTGCTCTGCTCCCCGAGGGAGAGAAGCACACCCTTTTATTGGCCTTCAGTGAAGCTTCTGGAATGTCTGATAAGGCACAGATGTAAAACTCAGGAACATCATAAGATACAGGCACAGAGCTCAAGGACATCAAGCGGTTTACTCTCTAATACGGTTCTAATGAACAATGTATAAAAACAGTTCATATATGGATAAAAGAACAACTCACATGTTGCAACACACACACACACAATTCATGTATTGAGAGACACACTTATAAAACATATGATCTCTAGTTACTCAATGGATAAATGCATAAAAAGAGTGGATTAATGCATAGACAGTAAATTTCCACTACAATAGATAGATAGATAGATAGATAGATAGATAGATAGATAGATAGATAGATAGACACAGCTGTGGACAAAATTGTTGGTACCCCTCTGTTAGTGAAAGAAAATCCCACAATGGTCACAGAAATAACTTGAATCTGACAAAAGTGGTAATAAATAAAAATTCTATGAAAATTAACCAATGAAAATCAGACAATGCTTTTGAATTGTGGTTCAACAGAATTACTTTAAAAAACAAACTCATGAAACAGGCCTGGACAAAAATGATGGTACCCCTAGAAAAGATTGAAAATAATGTGACCATAGGGACATGTTCAACCAAGATGTGTCCTCTAATTAACATCACAGGTGTCTACAAACTTGTAATCAGTCGGCCTATTTAAAGGGTGACAAGTAGTCACTGTGCTGTTTGGTGACATGGTGTGTACTACACTAAACATGGACCAGAGGAAGCAAAGGAGAGAGTTGTCTCAGGAGATTAGAAAGAAAATTATAGACAAGCATGTTAAAGGTAAAGGCTATAAGACCATCTCCAAGTAGCTTGATGTTCCTGTGACAACAGTTGCACATATTATTCAGAAATTTAAGATCCACGGGACTGTAGCCAACCTCCCTGGATGTGGCCGCAGGAGGAGACAGATAATATGAATGGTAACAAAAGCAACCTCTAAACATGGTAACAATGGTAACAAAAACAACCTCTAAACACATTCATGGTGAACTCCAAGGTCAAGGTACATCAGTGTCAGATCGCACCATCCGTCGTTGTTTGAGCCAAAGCGGACTTCATGGGAGACGACCAAGGAGGACACCACTGTTGAAAACAAATCAGAAAAAAGCCAGATTGGAATTTGCCAAACAGTATGTTGACAAGCCACAAAGCTTCTGGGAGAATGTCCTATGGACATACGAGACAAAACTGGAACTTTTTGGCAAGGCACATCAGCTCTATATTCACAGATGCAAAAACGAAGCATACCGAGAAAAGAACACCGTCCCTACTGTGAAACATGGAGGAGGTTCTGTTATGTTCTGGGGCTGCTTTGCTGCATCTGGCACAGGGTGTCTTGAATCTGTGGAGGGTACAATGAAATCTCAAGACTATCAAGGTATTCTAGAGAGAAATGCGCTGCTCAGTGTCAGACAGCTTGGTCTCAGTCGCAGGTCATGGGTCTTGCAACAGAATAATGACCCAAAACACACAGCTAAAAACACCCAAGAATGGCTAAGAGCAAAACATTGGACTATTCTAAAGTGGCCTTCTACGAGCCCTGATCTAAATCCTATTTAACCTGTGGAAGGAGCTGAAACATGCCGTCTGGAGAAGGCACCCTTCAAACCTGAGACAACTGGAGCAGTTTGCTCATGAGGAGTGGGCCAAAATACCTGCTGAGAGGTGCAGAAGTCTCATTGAAAGTTACAGAAATCATTTGATTGCAGTGATTGCCTCAAAAGGTTGTGCAACAAAACATTAAGTTAAGGGTACCATCATTTTTGTCCAGGCCTGTTTCATGAGTTTGTTTTTTAAAATAATTCTGTTGAACCACAATTCAAAAGCATTGTCTGATTTTCATTGGTTAATTTTCATAGAATTTTTATTTATTACCACTTTTGTCAGATTCAAGTTATTTCTGTGACCATTGTGGGTTTTTCTTTCATTAACAGAGGGGTACCAACAATTTTGTCCACGTGTGTAGATAGATAGATAGATAGATAGATAGATAGATAGATAGATAGATAGATAGATAGATAGATAGATAGATGTACTTTATTGATTCCAAACTGGGAAATTGCAGGGTAACAGCAGCATGACAGTAGACAACCAAATGACAGAAACATACACAGCATAACAAAGGGATTACCCATGGAAAGCAAAACTACTAAAAAAGCCTATCTACATCATAGATGAATAGATGGTGACACATAGACACATGACTCATACCCGCTGTACAATGCAGGACTATCAGGAGCAGAGTGAGATGTGAGGTACCAATTAGACTGTAAGGTGCAGTATGGCAGCATAGTTCTGACCAGAGTACAACATCAGAGTGAGTTACTGTACAATGAAATGGCATGTGGCAGGAAAAATTTCTTGTACCTAACCGTTCGACAGCGAAACTGTAGCAGTCTGCTGGAGAAAGTGCTCTGCTGTCTGTCCAGTGTGGTGGAGGGGGTGATCCGGATTGCCCATGATGGATTGCAGTTTATTTAGTGTTCTCCTCTCCACCACAGTCTCAAAGGTCTCCGACCTGAGACCAATTACAGAGCCACCCCTCTTGATAATCTTATCGAGTCTGTTGGTGTCGCTGGCTCTGATACTGCTACCCCAAAAAAGATGCCGCTGGCAACAATGGTCTGATAGAAAAGCTCCAGCATCCTGCTGCACACGTTGGAGGATCTCAGCTTCCTCAGGAAGTAGAGTCTGCTCATTCCCTTCTTGTGCGCAGCATCGGTGTTGGATTGCCAGTCCAGCCCGTTTCTGATCATGACACCCAGGTATTTGTAGTCCTCAACCAACTCCCCATCCTCCCCTCTGATCTGCAATGGCTGAGAAGGCATCCTCTTCTTTCTGAAGTCAATCACCATCTCTCTGGTCTTGCTGACATTCAGCCTCAGGTGATTCTGCTCTGTCCGCTTCACAAATCTGTCTACCAGTGCCCCGTACTCCCCCTCCCCCCCATACACCCAACAACAGCTGAGTAATCAGAGAATTTCTGCAGGTGGCATGGCTCGGTGTTGTACTAAAAGTCAGTGGTGTATAAGGTGAAGAGAAAAGGAGAGAGCACAGTCCCCTATGGAGCTTCTGTATCACTAACCACCACGTCAGACAAGACACTGCCCAGCCGGACAAACTGTGGCCTGCCTGTCAGGTAGTCAGTAATCCAGGAGATCACAGAGCTGTCAACCCCCATCACCCACAGCTTCTCACCCAGCAGCAGTGGCTGGATGGTGTTAAAGGCACTGGAGAAATCAAAGAATGTGATCCTCACAGTGTCTCCTCCGCCATCCAGCTGCAGATGGGCTCTTTACAGTAGGCAGATGACAGCGTCTTCAACTCCTAAATGGGGCTGATATGCAAACTGCAGAGGGCCAAGCCACATCTTCACCTGTGGCCTCAGGTGGGCTAAGACCAGTCACTCCAAGACCTTCATCACATGAGATGTGAGGGCAACTGGTGGATAGTCATTCAGGTCAGATGGAGATGACTTCTTGGGGACAGGAACCAGGAAGGACGTCTTCCACAGCACCGGTACTCTCTCCATACTCAGGCTCAGGTTGTACAGGTGTTTCAGTACCGGAGCTAGCTGGTTGACACAGGTTCTCAGGATTCTGGTGGAGATGCCATCAGGGCCCGCAGCCTTCCACTGACGAAGTCTCTCCAGCTGTTTCTCCACCTGGTCTGTAGTCACAGTGATGTGTGTGTGTGTGTGTGTGTGTGTGGGGGGTCGGGCTGGTGTCCCCTGAGGAGGGTGAGGGGGGTGAAGGAGGAGATAGAGAGAGGTGCTGCACAGGAGAGTGGGGGGAGGGGTGTGTTGGGGCCTGGCTGTGTTGTGGGGTTGACAGATGGTAAGTTGAACCTATTAAAAAACAGATTCAGTTCATCAGCTCTTTCAAGAGCTCCCACATGTCTGTGTGACTCTCCCCTTGCACCCAGTTATTTGTTTCATTCCCATCCACACATGCTTGGTATCATTTTGCCTGAGTTTATCCTCCAACTTTCTCCTGTAATTGTCTTTACACCTCCTCAGCATGTCTGTCAGTTTGTGCTACACTCTCTTCAGTTTCTCATTGTCTCTGGACCTAAAAGCTCTCTTCTTCTTGTTCAGAAGTGCTTTCAGGTCACTGTTGACCCATGGTTTGTTGTTGGAGAAACAGTGTACAGTCTGAGCTGGCATGGTTATGTCTTCACAGAATCTAATGTATTCTGTGATGCAGTCGGTCATATTGTCTATGTCCACCCCATGTGATTCACAGAGTACGCTCCAGTCCATCGTCTCAAAGCAGTCCTGTAGTGCATCAGCAGCCTCCTGTGTCCACCTCCTCACAGTCCGTGTAAAAGCAGGCTGCCTTTTTACAAGGGGAATGTACTTGGGTGATAACATTACCATGCAGTGATCCGATTTTCCAATGGGGGGTAGAGCTGTGGCATTATATAGCCTGTTTTCCACTAGCCCAGCACACCTCGGTACGGCTCGATTCACTTCAGTACGGCTCGGAATGCTTCTGTCTCCATTAGCACGGTGTTGTGCTTGTGCTGTGATGGTTTGTGTTAGGAGGTTTTAGAAGCGGGGCAGCAGCAGATTCTCAGCGAGGCGGGGCCACACTCCCGTGACGTTACGCACCCGACTGAGTCCTTATTTACATAAGACAAAAAAGGATCCAAGGATTATTGCCTTGCTCGCTCTGTGGTTTTATCTCACAATTAATTTTATCTCATAATTAAGCTGCAACAACACAAGTCACTTTTGTTTTGAATTAACTGCCAAATGAAATAATGAGCTGAAACTTGTTTTTATTCGTATTAAATAATGAGATGGTGGCACACTGCCCAACACCAAATTGTATTATTTTTTACATCCTAGGGCATTTTGGATGTACTGAATTCAAAAAATTCATGTTTTTCACCTTCAGGTCAACGTTTGGAACAACAGTATTATTATTTTCCGTTTAGATGATGCTACACTCCTTCTAAAGTATTGTAAATCTCTGAATTTGGAATGCCGATAGAACATTCAATTTACATATACTTGTACCTACTTTGACTTGGTGCTAATTTTTTATGATATTTCAGTAAAAAGAACAGAAAGCTTACAAAAAGATTTCTTTTTTGGTCTAGTTAAAAATTACATTACCTTTACAATGGTTGACCCCTGACAGGAAGATCAGCATCATTTTGATCAGACTAGGCAACGGAATTTCTATGTAATTATTGTCACGCGGGGCTCTAGGGAGCCACGCAATAAGAGCCAAGGGCGAGCCAGTGAGTCGATATGTTTTATTAAAGGTAAGGGATGAGGGATGAGGAAAGCACAGATACTCGTACAGAGGTACACTCACAAGTTGCACAGCGCAGGAGCAGGGAGCTCGTACCGGACATAGGGGTAACAAGGCATACATACTCTCAGCGGGAAACAATCACAGGAATGCTGTAAGGGGAGTAGAGACTGACACCAGACGAAGGGGCTTCAGCCTAGCAGTGCTTATGTCGCAGCCCCGAGTCATCGAGGCTGGTCCTATTTATTCTCATTGGCAGCGCCCCAGCTGATGAGGATTAATTGGCCCCAGCCGTCCGTAATGCTGCCAGCTGGGAGCCTGCTGAGACGCTGCTCAATGAGAAGCAGGGATGAAGGGAAACATGGGCTGAGCGCTGAGACGGCATCTCATCCCATGGTGACAATTATACTGTTTTATAATTCAGTGTTATAACAGACAAACAACACTTTCCAAAACAATTCCATTTTATTATATACAAAATATTAAAATAAAAAAAAAAATTGCAACACAACATGAAGGTTAATCGACATTTTATACACACCGACCACTGAGTGCTGAGGCTCGGTAGAATGAAGGCGTCTCTGCCAGCTCTGGTTCAGGAAGGCTCGGTTGAATTAATCCGTGTGGGCTGTCGCGGCGGACGCGTAGGATGATTCTACAAGGAAAATGCACACAATAAAATACAGCACGAAAGTGCGATATATACAGAAAAGACAATAGTTTTTAACAAGAATACATAAGCTTATTTCAGCGTATTGTTCACATGAATAATTAAAATAAAAGCTTTAGTCCGCAGTGTGCTGCAATAAAGCAGCGATCCATCCACAAATGAACAGCTTTTTTATTGCATAAATAAACTGAGCATCTTACCGAATATATTTGCGAAAAAACGCACAATAAAAAAAAATTAAAACTCACCGTTAAAGGACTCCGATGTCGAGACCTCCCGGTATATTTTTTCATTCCGGGCGGCTCCGTCTAACTCGTGCTGAATACGTTCGTCTGACAATGCAGTGAGCAGACACTGCACCTCCTTATTGGTCCATGGAACACCCTTATTACGCGAAGCCATTTTTGATCGAGAATAAATGAAAATAGCACAGCAATACACTGAAAAGAAACTGCCAACAGTGGTTGCGTGCTGAGTAAAGGCGGTTGTGAAGATTCTTTTTTTTTTTTTTTCAAAAACTTTATTGAGAAGGTCGTGAAGATTTGGTAGATGAGGAGGAGGAGAGGGGCGGTTCCAACCTGACCAATCAGCGCCGGTTACGACCTGACCAATCAGCGGCGACCAGTCTGTTAACGTCACAACACGGCACAGCTCAGCACTGCTGTACCCTGCCCTGGAGCGAGGCTGAGAATCACGGCTGTTAAACCGTGTTGGGGCTCGTGGAAAAGCGTACAAAGCGTGCTGAGCCGTCCCGTGTCGCGCTAAAGAGTGCTAGTGGAAAAGGCCCTTATCTGTCTCTGACATTGGCATACAGTAAATCCAGTGTTTTATTTCTCTAGTGGGACAGTCAATAAACTGGTGAAAGTTTGTTTAAGCATTTCCCAGTGAGACATGGTTAAAATCACCCGTGATGGCCATAAATGTGTCAGGGTGCTTCTCCAGTAATGTGGCAGTAGTGGAGCTGATGATGTCACAGGTCACCACTGTGTCAGCTGACGGGCGGACGTAGACGATAATTACCAAGGCACAGTTATATTCTCGTGACATATAATAGGGTTTCATACTCACAGCCAGCAGTTCAATATCCGGGTGGCAGTGCTTTTCCTTTACATAAATGTGTCCAGGATTACACCACCTTTCATTCACAAGAAGTGCCAATCCTCCTCCCCTCTTCTTCCCGCTACTTATAACATCCCTGTCCCACCGGATAGTCTTAAAGCCAGGTATCACTGCGTTAATATCCGAGATCTGTGAGTGTAACCCCGTCAATGTAAAACACGATACTACACTCATGATATTCCTTTTGCGTCCTGACCAGCACTGTGAGCTCATCTGCTTTGTTTCCCAGTGACTGCATGCTGCCGGTGATGAACATCGGTACAGCCGGTTTATGCTTCCTTCTCCTCATCCTCACTTTAGCTCCAGCCCTTCTTCTGCGGTGTTTTCTCCTGAGCTTATGCGGGATAAGGGGCTTCACTCCCGGCATCGGTGCCCACCTTCTCAGCGCGATCAGCTAGTCGCGTGTGTAAACAATGTGTACGCCCCCACCTCTGTTGTTCTCCATTGCCCCAAGGAAGAGAAAAAATAAGAGAAAGACTGGGGCTAAAATCGAAAAAACTTGGTCCAGTCGTTAATCTGAGTCTTTCAACCCAGCCCTGGTAAAAAAAAAAGACACACTATATACAAATGGTAAATGGTAAATGGCATTCACTTATATAGCGCTTTTATTCTCATCTCTTGATGACCAAAGCACTTTACAGATCGTGCTATCCACCCATTCACACACACATTCACACACTGATGGCGGCATATACAAAAATACGCAGATAAAAGCACAAAGACACGAGAGAGTTGCTGCTGATATGGCCACCTCTCCTCACGGCGCCTTAAAAAAACACAACAAACAAACAAACAAACAAAAAAACAAAAAACCCTAAATAAACTACTGTTTGCTGGTGTTGATGGTAAATTCTATAATGCTATCAGTACCTTGTGCCAAGATGCTATTTCTTGTTTACAAGTAAATAATTTTAGGACTGGTTGGCTTTCGACTCCATTCGGAGTGAAGCAAGGAGATGTACTTTCCCCTAAATTATTTGCTCCTTATGAAAATGATTTGGCCCAAGAAATTAAGCAGGCAAACCTATGTATACTGATTGATTACGAAATTAAGTGTTTTGTTGTATGCAGATGATATTGTGCTGATTGCAGAGACAGAGAACAGTTTACAAGAAATGCTGAATATTTTGAGTTTATAGTACAGTAAATGGAGATTGACTATTAAACAATGATAAAACCCAGATTTTTCATTTCAGAAAACAACATGAGCTGCAAAGTAGTCATATTTTTAAGTTTGGTTTAACACCATTAAAATATACCAGCTCTTATAAATATTTAGGGTTGATTTTCAATGAGCATATGAGTTTTTCAGAAGGAATCAATGCATTGGCAGAATCCGCTGGTAGGGCATTAGGGTCTTTGATGAACAAAATCAATTTTTCATTTTCAATCAATTTCATTGTCTGATTTGAATTTTAATTTCATGAATAATCTGCAGTGTGACATGAACATTGTTAAATAAAAATTTATGAAGACCCACACAGAGCAGTGAAAAAAGAAATGTATTTGAAACCAAAGCTTAAAAGCTACATTCAAATCAAAGATGATTATTGCACAGAACTTTATGTAAAATTAAATCTGAAGAGAAAGCAAAGGTCCTTCTGTGCCCAGCTGAGATCTGGCTCTTTACCTCTGGCAGTTGAGGTTGGTAGATTTAACGGTGTCTCTGAAGAACAACATTTATATGTTTTGTGTGATCATGGGGTAGTTGAAGATGAATTTCATTTTCTATTTTATTGTCCTTTGTATAATGATTTTAAGAACCATCTGTATGAAAAGATCCAAGTGAAGAACCCTGACTTTTTTTTTTTTTTTGTTTGATGCTGATATGCTGAACTGGCTGTTTAATGCTGAGACTTTTGCTCTGGCAAGGTTTATAGAAGAGGCATGGCAACTGAGGCAGTCTACTCTGTATCCAACTTAGATGCTTCTTTTATGTGATGTGCTATTTAATGTCATGGAATGTATCTTTTCTTATTTTTCTTTTTTTTTTCTTTTTGAATTTGATGAACCGTATATGTGGATTTGTGGCCATCAATGTTAGTAGTGTTATAGTGTCTTGTAAGCCCATAAGGGCTGGGCAACATTGGTGCAAGATACATAATCAATCAATCAATCAATCAATCAATCAATCAATCAATCAATCAATCAATCAATCCACTAAAGTAAAAATATACTCATAGTTGAAGTATAATAGTGAAAGTACTAGATTCTATTCAACTGAATGTATTAAGTCATTCTGATTGCTGAGGCACAAGTAAAAACAAATGATTTTAAACATAACCCAGCCCTTGTAAAATCTACTTTACTGAAGTGCAGTTACAGGAAAATTGTGCTTAAATACAACAATGAACCACTTTTTTTGTTACATTCCACCTCTGGCTTTTAGCAACAAGCGTATTTCTGAAATATATGTTTTAAACTTGCTTTGATTAACCACCACCCATTTCTGTTTTTCATCTAGGCAAGATGAAAATGAGCCACCCCAAATCAGACCTTACAACACTATTTACAGAGATACAGGTTGAAGATCTGCTAAACCGGGACCAGCATGAGTGGCACATCCAGTTGCTTCTCAGTGAGGCACATAAGGCAAGGGAGCATGAAACTACCTTGCGGAGGGAGGAGATGACTCAGATTGCTGCCTTCAATCAAGCTTTCCTTGGTGTGCTGGGTGACCTTACAAAGGTGATGATGTCATAAAACGCCCTATTTAAAGGCTATTGAAAGACACCAAATGGTCAATGTGGTTTCTGCACATTTATTAACATTAAGATGAAAAAAAAAACAAAACACTCATGTACCACAACCTGAACAAATGTGGTGGCCTAGGACTCACGAACCCTTGGATGATAGCAATGGGAGCTCGGGTGGCCTACCAGAATCCCTGAGCCACCCGTGCAGCTGGCGTAGCCCATCGGGTGGCCTCCCTGAGTTCCTGAGCCACCCGGCCCCATGGAGCAGTCTGTCTGGTGGTCTCCCTGAGTTCCAGAGCCAGCTGCGCAGATGGCGTAGCCCGTCGGGTGGCCTCCCAGAGTTCATGGGCCACCGGATCGCTGAGCACCATGCGTCCCCCGCCTGGAGGCGGCAGCTGGAACCCTTGTCCCCAGCGGACCGCAGGGTCTCCAGCATGAAGAAGGTGGACCTGGCTCTGTGGAGGATTGACCTTCAACAGTGACTGCTGGCCAACGATAGAGCCCGACGGAGATGGTGGTTGACCAGCGAGGGGGCCAGATGAGGAAGAGGCTGCTTAGTGGGGGCCTTCGGTGAGGACAGGGAATCCATTGTGACCTCAGACGAAGGCATGGCACCCGCAGCGGCCTTGGGTGGCCTTGGGCTGAGGTGCGATACCTGAAGCGGCCTCTAACTGGGGGCGCAGCACCCATGGTGGCCCCGGCCTAGGGCGCAGCACCCACAGCGGCCCTGGACTGGAGTATAGCACCCGTGGTGGTCCCGGACTGGAGCATAGCACCCACGGCAAAGAGACTGACCCACAAGAAAACCAGACCAAGGAGGTGATCAACCAGCAGGGCGCCAAATGAGTGCCATGAAGGAGGGTCCACAGTGGCCTCGGACTGGGGCATGGCACTCACGGAGGCTCTGGGCTGGGGCGAAGCACTCACGGAGGCCACGGGCTGGGGCGAAGCACCTGCGATGGCCTTGGACGGAGGAGGGGCACCCACGGAGACCTCAATCAGAGGGGGAGCACCCACGGAGACCTTCAACAGAGGGGGAGCACCCACGGAGACCTCAGATGGAGGGGGAGCACCCATGGAGACCTTCAACAGAGGAGGAGCACCCACGGAGACCTCAGACAGAGGGGGAGCATCCATGAAGACCTCAGATGAAGGGGGAGAACTCACGGTGACCTTGGGAAAAGGCTCAAACACATAGGAGACAGGCACCGGGTCAGAGTCACCGGCAGCAGTGGAGCCCAGCGAGGAGAACTCAGACACAGTGGATGGCTGCACCTGACCTTCCTCACCAAGAGCCAGGCAAGATCTCTCAAGACAGATAGAGTGAACACAAAAAAGAGAACTTGCCTGAGCTCGATCTCCACCGCCGTCCAAGACTCTGGCGATCCAGACTGAGGCATCTCAGTTCTCTCTGTCTGAACGTCCACACCCGACATGGCTGCCTCAGATGGGGAGGAAGGGAAAAACACTGGAACAAAGTTATCAGCAGTGGTGGAGCTCAACGAGGAGAATTCAGGAGCAGAGGACATCTGCATCCGGTACTCCTCACCGTGATCCAGACAAGAATTCTCTGGATCTGCAGATGTTAGAACAGAACAGAATACTTGCCTGGACTCGAGCTCCACCGCTGCCCAGGACTCCAACGACTCTGCTGTGACGACCTCAGCAGCAGGCGTCCGTCAACCGGTGGCTCCACCCCAGGACTGGCGGACACTCAGGGAAAACAGGAGGAGACACGGGAGTAACAGGTGAGGGAATGGTGTCAGCAGCAGGCGGTGAGGACTCAGTGAGCTGCTGTTGCTGAGCCTCACCACTAGGCAAGATAATTAATTTTTAGGTAAGGGAGAATGAAAAAAACACTTGCCTGCATTCCTGGGGCATGGTGGTGACTGCTGCTGAAGGCCCAGAGTCATTCCTCTCCATGGCTGTAGTGGGTGTGGGCCCCCCTGAAGAAAATGGAGGAGCCTGCCCTGCAGACACGTCACTAGCGGAATCAGCTGCTGTGGTAGGGGAGTTCCTCCTCTTTCTCTGGTGTGAAGCAGCTGGACACGTCTGATCCAGGGGACATTCTGTCAGCTCAGGAACAGACGGTAGATGAGGAGGCAGTGAAACGGGCTCCCAGCGAGGCTGGAGGGACACTGGGGTCTGAGGACGTTTCCGTGTCAGCTTCGCCCAAGGCCCACATAATGGCAGCTCTCCTATCAGGCTACAAGGGTCCCTTTGGAGGATGGAGATGGTGTGTAACAGACCCGCATAACTAGGGTAACTTCCTAATACCGGATGTGCCTCACCATGGTTGCTGTCGCCTCAATGTTCCAGAGAACCTCCTTGAGCGAGTGGGAGTCGAGCACTGCATAAACAAAGTCCTGGGCAAAGTCTGCTGCACACAGCTCATCTATAGTGGGGCCACCGGCTACCGATTTTCCCCAGTTGACGGAGCCCCGGCGAGCTAATAGCATAATGAGTGCTCGCGTAGAGCTGGTGCACTGCATAAACAAAGTCCTGGGCAAAGTCTGCTGCACACAGCTCATCTATAGTGGGGCCACCGGCTACCGATTTTTCCCAGTTGACGGAGCCCCGGCGAGCTAATAGCATAATGAGTGCTCGCGTAGAGCTGGTGAAGAGGAAGAGGAAAAAAAAGATTACGGGAAAAGAAAAACGCAGAAACGTGTCCTTCTGTCATAAAACACCCTATTTAAGGGCTATTGAAGGACACCAAATGTTCGCTGTGGTTTCTGCACATTTATTAACATAAAGACGAACCACACAAAAAACACTAAACATACACATACAAGACTGGTGACATGCTGGAGGAGAGTGGGGCTCAGCGACACGGGGGACAGAAGCCTGGGAACGCCGGGCAAAGGGGCAGAATCCTAGCCGGAGCGCACCCGAAAGGCAGCAGGGCTCACGGCTGGAAATAAAGGGGAAACTAACCTTGTGGAGCACTCCTGTTCTCCTTGACAGCAACACAAATACACTCAGAGCTGAGCAGGGCATCTGAGGACAGAGCAGTATGGAAGGACACGACAACGGGGAGAGGTTGTCATGCCCTAAAATACCCTTTCCAGATATGTGACAAATGTGGATACATGAGTGGAGAAATTAACACAATCAACGACGGCTGTGCAGCCCGCGAACCAGTTTGACAGCCGGGAGCTGTGCAGCGCTGTCAAAATAAAACACAAACTGGAAACCATAATGATACAAGAGCCACACAACCTCAAAATGGAAATAATAATACTACAAATACAAAATGACAATAATAAAACAGGGACCAAATATAGCAGACAGGATAACCAAGGAGACAAACAGACAGAAAAAGACTAAACTAGACTGAAGACTGGGCACGGCAGCAACCCGTGCCCAGGATCATGACAAATGAGTAGCTGGCGTTTTCCTCAGCTCTCCCTCACTCTTGAAGCAAAATCTTCTACATTGCCAATTTTCTTCATTTTTTCCCCCCTCTATCCATATTTGAAGAGTTCTTTTGCAAAAATAGATAAGTCTAGTTGTGTTCAAAATGAGAAAAAAACACCTTTTCATCTGTAGGTTTATAGGTGTTAGTATTTCCAAATCGGCTTCTAAGGCATGGTCACTTGAAATGTGAGTATCTCAGACATAATAAAGCAAAAAATCAAACATCAACTCACTGTTAGTTTTTGGCAATTTATTAGTACTTTTTTTTTTGTAAAAACAGATTAAGTCCACAAGCCATTCTTTTGCAAAAACAGACAAGTCCCGAAAACCATGCTATTTTGTCTGGAATATACTTGAATGTTTATAAGCATCAATGTAGTATGATTGACACACTGATTTAGGCGTATCCACTCAGTAAAATGGTATAATATAGCTATAACAAAGCTATAATTCAATATTCAAAGATTTTATTATCAGTACTACTATATGTACAGGACATACAGGAGAATTGAAATGGCATTTCTTTCTCTCTTCATTGGTGTGCACAGAATAAAAAAAGGAATAAGGCTGGAAAAAAAGAAACTCCTTCCCCATATAGTGCACTATACAGTGAATGTGCAGCCAGCGGTGCAGTGAGAGAAGAGCTTTACATTACAACATAAACTATCTTAAGGTATTTATATTTAATAATTCAACAGCAAAAACAACTTGATTTAATACATATTTACTACAAATTACATGCAGGTATTGATTTGTTTTTACCAAGTTAGTCTATTACATTTTACTGTCTCACGTGATGACGTCATTAACTGTGCCACAAAAACAAGCTCAGTGGTGTCTGAAAGTGATTAATTTTATTGTTATATTGAGTTTACTGTACAGTCCACTATATCTAAATTCACTATATAGCGAGTAGGGAGGGAGTGAGTGAGTGAACATTCCGAACACAGCTAGAGAAATCAGTCAGAGTGAGCAGACTGGGAAGGCAGCCAAGATTAGTCATGTGACCCAAATACCAAGCGCCAATTTGCCCTGTGGAGTTATCTGCTTTTGTAAAAAAAAAAAAAACCAACAAAACAAAACAAAACAAAAAAAATGCTCCCAGCGTTTATCAGCTTTTTTTTTTTAAAAAACAAAAAAACAAAAAAACATGAATTTGTACCGTCTATAACATAGGACATATCAGCTTTTGAGACAAAACGATTTGAACTTCTATAAGTAGGTAATGTTAACAGTTGTTTGATGTAAACAGTGAAATTTTCATGGAAGTGGCATTTATCGGTTTTTGCAAACAGACTCTTCATTTCTATATTTACAGTATTTCTTTTTGCTGTGCATAAAATGGTAATCCAGTTCCCTCTTCTGTCTATTTTGCTCTCCCATTTTGGGATACACAATATATAGGGGTTGCACGTGACGTCAGTGGTCACGTGCCACATTGTTCGTCTGCCATATTTGAAGGCAAATAGCATGGGCCCTGTGTTGATAGTAATAATAATTCCACTAGCATCGACTTAGCCCGACTTGCCTAGCCTCGCCTCAACACGGTGCTGTTCGTTTACCAATTACGACTTAATGCCACCTCAAGTGAGTGAGATCTTTACAGCAAGGCAGCCTGACACTCCCATGACATAATTTGTATGTGACAAGCAAAACACAAGATGGATATCGGGGTGAGCCTGCTGCTCGCTGGCTTTTTGTCAGAGTAAAGGCAAAGAAGGAGAGCCGGAGAATGCTACAGGTGGCGAGACGAAACACTGGAAAAGTAGTGGAGAGTTTAGGAAACCATGGAGCAGTATAAAGCCGAAGACGTGAGGATAAGAACTAGATCACTTGTGAGGGTAAGCTAATGATTCCTAATGCTAGTTTACTACAGTCATTAATAAGTCCCTCGTACTACATTGTAATTGTGACAAGTTATCGCTTATTATCTCTTGCCTAACTGAGAAGCAACTTGATATGAAGCTGGTCCCAGTTCAGCAAATCTTCAGCCTGCAGTGGGACTCTAGAATGACAATACACACACAACTTAAGTACATGCACAGCACGAAAGTGCAACATGTAAAAAAAAACCTTTTTAACCAGGATTAACACCAGCTTATTTTGTCAGATGTTGTCGACACAAGTGCAAAATACAAGCAGAGCACAGAGTTAACTAACTAGTTGATGGCTAACTAGTTAGCTCATTGTCTGCATTCTGGAGACAACAGTGTTGTTTGGTCAAAGTGAGCTTTCCACCACTGGGATAAATAACGGAAAATATGCATAATCACATCAATCACTATCCTCATTCACAGTTTTCAACAATGATGCTGTAGTCGGGTCGAGACAACTCTGCCTCCCATCTGCCTTTGCCAGTCGGTGGCTGTGAACTCATTTCGGGTCGCTCTGTCCAGCTCCCTTTGGATTTCTTTAATCAGCTACCAAGGACAGAAAAGTCTACACCTCGTTGTTGGACCACGGTATTGATTTGTGTGTAGCCATTTATCTCGTTGATTACACTCATTCACGCTTGCTGTTGGTGATTTGACTGTTTAAGTCATGTTCGGGGTCGTTTACCCTGTCCATGACCTGTGGCTGTAGGCTTTGATTATTGCTTATTAATTTCAGCTGCCAGATTGAGCCTTGCTCTCTGATGTCATAACCCGAGTGTCGGTTCTGGCCACACTCGGGTCTCATATCTTTTTGTTCCCTGGCTTTGGCAGCTGAGGGTTCCTTCCAGCTCCTCGGGCTCTTATTGTGAAGGCGCCCGGGGGAGCTCCCTGCTGTCAAAGTCAGCTGCTGCTCTGCTGTCATTAGCAGCAGCTGTGCCGCGTTGGGGTCATTAGCCGCCAGAGATATAAGCGGGTGCTAAATGTCCTCCAGCGCGGCAGTCTCTGTTATATCCTGTTATGTTCTCCTGTTATGATCATCGGTTACGATCATCGGTTATATCCTGCTACGTTTTGATGGTGCTCCTTTATGCTCAGGTATGTTCCTGTTTGCCTAGCTCATCATTAACGTTGTCGTCTGGCGCATCGGGTGTTCCCCGGCTCAGACTTCACTCAGCCGCTGTATGTGTTCTGTGTGTGTTTATCCTTATCCACAATAAATTACCACTGCAAACTCACTGGTGACTGAGGCGTCTTGTGACGGTCCGTGAGGGCCGTTGTGACATCTGACAGTCCTACGGCCACGTCTCCTCCTCTTACAAGACATTCACCGGAGGTATCTCATCACCACATGCACACACTCACACATACACACACTCACACATGAACACACACTCACACACGCTTACACACTTTCATCCAATGATCACGCACCTGCTTGCCACACAGCTGTGTCCACTTGCCTTCATCAGTATACTGAGTACTTATTGGGGGGCAGTGTGCTCATCTGGTGTAGCAGCTTAAAGTCAACTTTGGACATCCTGGCTTGCGACTGTTGGCTTTTCCTGGACTAAATTGTATTGTTACCTCAGAGCCTTTCCGCTCCAACATGAATATAAGTCTTCCTTAATTATGCCTTCCTCTCCGCTCCTGCTCTGCCTGGAGCGCGCTTGGCATTTCCTCTACCCCAACTTAGCTTGTAGCCGGTTGTGTCACGGTGGCCCTCGCGAGCCACCATAAGACGCCACAAGTCACCGGTGAGTTTGCAATGATGTTTATTAAGGAAGAAGAACAGAAGAATAACACAAAGTGACAAAATAATAAGCCACGGTGGGCTAAAACACACTATGACTAGGGACAGAGACTGTAAGGCTGAGCAAGCACACTTACAATTCCCGATGAGGACGAGGGATGATCGGAGATGAGGAATCAAAGAGGAATATTGACGTCCGAGACGAGGAACGCTCGCTTGACGTCAAAACACAGGGAAATTCGACGGAGACTGCTGCACTGGGCTGCATTCAGTGTCTGCTTAAATGCCGGGCGCGAACGAGCCCTAATGCAGAACAGCTGGCAGGCTTTGACAGCAGGAAGCTCCTCCGAGCGCTGTCACAATAAGAGCCCGGGGAGCCAGAGGGTAATCACTGCTGTCAAGCCTGCAGGAGATGACGTATGACCTGAGCACGGACGAGATCAGCTCTTGGATCATAACATTACCTTCCCCTCGAGGGCAGGCTCTGAACGCCCAATGACACCCAAGCCCCCCCTCCCCCCAGGGTGGGCGGAAGGGGGAACAGGCCAAGGGGGAGTGGACCAGCAAAGACCAAAAAAAACCCCATGACAACAGGAACGCGTAGGCAGACAGAGGAAAAAAAAAACGACACTCCCATGCACGAATTGCAACTAAGGTGGAACAATCACAGGGCAAAACAACTACGAACAGGATATTTACAAGAACACCAACCACGATCAAGGCAGTTTGAAAAAAAATAAAACAATTACAGAGTACGACAATCAGACAATAAATGGACATTTAACAGAGGAGAGACGAACCAAAAAACACCCTCTAGGAAAGGGTGAGATGCACAGTTACCAACACAAGACCCCACGCACATCCCAAAAGATTACAGAAACAATGAAACTGAAGACTCGGGATGACAGCAGTCCTAGCTCCGTGGCATGAAGGCCGATAGTTCGGGGAGCCGCCCTGCATCTAGCGTCCACATTGCAGGCAGGGGGAAAAAGGACAGTTTGGGTGGCCTACCCCAGTCCCATGCCCGGAAACACAGAATCTCTGACCCGATTGCCAAAAGGGCAGAAAAGTCTGTCGGGTGGCCGACCCAGAATGCCGAACCGGCGAAACAGCTCGCCAGGCAGCTGACCCGCATCACACAGCCACCAGGACCTTAGGGGGGAAGTAGAAGACGGCCTCCCTGGAGAGGGGGAAGACGAGGGAGAGCCGGGCGGAGTATTCGGAACCCCAATGGCCCCAGGTGGAGATGAGCTGTGATAATAATCTGGAGGATGAGGATGATGAAGATGAAGATGAAAATTAGCCAGTCCAGTGTCCGGTGGCAGGGGATCTGCAGCTCCCTCACCGACCTTGGATTCCGCTGGCGCTGCACCAGCGATGGACCCCGATTGGGTCACGGCTGCACCCGCGGTGAACCCCGATTGTGCCTTGGCTGCACCCGTGTCGGACCCCGACTGGGTCGGCACTGCACCAGTACCGACCTCCAACCCCGAACCCGGAACCTCTGGTGCAACGGTCAGAATCAGCTCCGCGCCGGCGACCCTGGGAGAAGGCTCAGGAGAGAGAAAAGAACCGGGATCAGGATCACCGGTAGGGCCAGAACCCGGCGAGACAAGCTTGGATGCAGCGGACGGCTGCATCCGGCTAGCCTCCCCAAGAGACAGGCAAAAATGCTCTAAAATGGAGAAGAGAAAGACAACACAGAGCACTTGCCTGATCTTGAGTTCCGACGCCGTCCAGGACTTCGATGATCTGGGCTCAGACGGAAGGAGATCGTCCTCTGGCTCCCACTCAGTTACGTCGGGCTCCGCAGCTGGCATGAAGGTGTCCGCAGCCTGAAGACCCTCCGGTACTGACGTCCACACCGACGACCCGCACGGCGTGGTGGCTGGGGACCCTCGACCCGCTGGACCGGACCGCTCGTCTGTGGAGACCCGGGGACGCTTCTTCGTCGGCACAGGCTCCACGCTGCAGTCCGCTCTCCTCCTCCGCCCATGGCGTGGCTGTGGGACTGGAACCAGGCTCTTCAAAACCGCAGGCCCCCTCCTCATCCGGCGACGTTGGCCTGGCGTCGAGGTCTGCTCAGCGGAGGGAGACACAGAGGAAGCGGGTTTAATAATAGAAGCTACAGCAGGTGGTGGGAGCTCAAGGGACTGCGGACCCCGAACTCCACCCCCAGGAGTCAGACAAGGCAAATCACAATAATGAGGAGATGAGTGAACTTGAACTTGCCTGTCTCCCGGAGGGAGGATGGTGCCTGCTGTAGCGGGCATTGCTCCTCTCTTTCTCCACCGGATGGTGACAGAGGGCCCCCTGGGAGGACGCGGGGGAGCCGCTTGTGATGGATCTGGGACGGGGCTCGCCGAAACAGGACTCTGAGCACACACAGCAGCCGGGGAAGACGTCGAGGAGGAGGGGGCGACAGCCAAGACGAACCGGACACGGAGCACTGACGGGACAGCAGGAGAAGATGACCCGGGGGGAGAGGCTGTGGGGATTCCCTCCCGACGACGTGCGGGAGTGACAGCTGTGTGAGAGGTGAAGCCCTTGCGGTGACCCGGAACTGGATCCGGACGGGGTTCATGCTGAGACTCATGGCTGATGTGACGACGGTTTCTTGCAGGGGGCGAGGCGAAGGTGAGGCCCGGGAATCGCCGCTCCTGAGCAGAAACAGAGGCGAGCAGGTCGGCGTTCTCAGGGAAGCCTCCCAACTCTGGGTTCCTCTCCACCAGTCTGACAGCTGCCGTCACATGCTTAATTATTTGCGTGGGATGAACAGCGGAACGAGCTGCCGCCACGCGATCCCGGAGGGAAGCAGATGTGAGTTGTAGCTTCTCCGGGGGATTCCCGAATAACGACACTCTCCGGCGGGGATCACCCCTGGGTGGTGCGAACTCCTGGACCGGAATGGATGCAGGAATGGGATCCGGACGTGAGGAGCGAGGATGCCTCCTCTTCGGCTTCCTGCCGGGGTTTCCCTCCAGCCCACGGAGTATCTCGCACTGTGCGGCGATATCTTCTCTCCTTGCGCTAACTTCAGGGTCGTCGGCGTAGCGGGGAAGATGATTTAATACGTCCTCAGCACGGTCCAGGTACCAGCGCACATTGCTGTGGAAGTCGAGGAGGGAGGTGGAAATGAGAGTTTCATCAACGTACTCAAGGGCGTCTGCCAGCTTGTTGCTGTGACTCCGAGTGCGGACCCTCCGTGACGGCATGCTTCCAGCATGCAGTACCCAGACAGGAAGGAGCACAGTCCAAATGCAAAACTCACCGGGAACGGCATCTCAGTGTAGCGCCTCCGTTTAGGCGCCCTGGCAGCAGTCTACTGTCACGGTGGCCCTTGCGAGCCACCATAAGACGCCACAAGTCACCGGTGAGTTTGCAATGATGTTTATTAAGGCACAGAAGGATAACACAAAGTGACAAAGTAATAAGCCACGGTGGGCTAAAACACACTATGACTAGGGACAGACACTGTAAGGCTGAGCAAGCACACTTACAATTCCCGATGAGGACAAGGGATGATTGGAGATGAGGAATCAAAGAAGAATATTGATGTCCGAGACGAGGAACGCTTGCTTGACGTCAAAACACAGGGAAATTCGACGGAGACTGCTGCACTGGGCTGCATTCAGCGTCCGCTTAAATGCCGGGCGCGAACGAGCCCTAATGCAGAACAGCTGGCAGGCTTTGACAGCAGGAAGCTCCTCCGAGTGCTGTCACAATAAGAGCCCGGGGAGCCAGAGGGTAATCACTGCTGTCAAGCCTGCAGGAGATGACGTATGACCTGAGCGCGGAAGAGATCAGTGCTCGGATCATAACAGGTTGTCCCATTGTTCTTCTACTCAGTGACTGTTATTTGGACATTTTGTACATTTTTCCCCTCTGTCAATAAACATGTTACTTACACTGCGTTTTGGGCTCGATACCAATTTATATGTTGGCTGCAAAATTACGCAGCGGACATGACAGTTTGTTGCTGTCCAAAATTTGTGACGTCAGTGCAACCCTTCTGTAGGAGGAAAACATCAATGAGATTATTAACAAAAACAACCCACAGATTCACAGAAACGTCTCCCGAAATTGCAACACCATAACTCAATGGCATTTATGAAAGCTGTGAACTGAGAGACCTGTAGATTTTGTTAAAACAAAGTTATTCACATAATAAAACCCCAGAGTCTCCATCAGACCATCTTGATGGTTCTAGTGTTAATAAAATAAACACATTGGTCAAATAATCAATTTATTCATGAGTAGTCCTTTATTAAATTAGACACAAATGCGTCATTTATACATTAAACAAAAAGTCTGCCATGTTAAATGAAAATCTAAATTTTGAAATATAATGAACAAAAATAAGCTATTTTAGTGGGGTTTGCGCTTAAACAAAAATTAAAAAAAAGCTTTATGCATTACAATGGTGTGAAAAAGTGTTTGCCCCTTCTTGATTTCTCATTTTTTGTATGTTTGTCATACTTACGTAAATGTTTCAGATCATCAAACAAATTTGAATATTAGACAAAGATAACACAAGTAAACACAAAATGCAGTTTTTAAATGAAGGTATTTATTATTAAGGGGAAAAATCCAAACCTACATGGCCCTGTGTGAAAAAGTGATTGCCCCCTAAACCTAATAACTGGTTGGACCACCCTTAGCAGCATCAACTGCAATCAAGTGTTTGCAATAACTAGAAATGAATCTTTTACAATGTTATGGAGGAATTTTGGCCCACTCATCTTTGAGGAATTGTTGTAATTCAGCCACATTGGAGGGTTTGAGCATGAAACGCCTTTTTAAGGTCATGCCAAAGTATCTCAGTTGGATTCAGGTCAGGACTTTGGCTAGGCCACTCCAAAGTCTTCATTTTGTTTTTCTTAAACCATTCAGAGGTGGTCTTGCTGGTGTGTTTTGGATCATTGTCCTGCTTCAGAACCCAAGTGCACTTCAAGCTTTTTTTTTTTTGTTTTTTTTGTTACTTATTTGTACCCATAGGTAGACTTGGTTTGCAGTCTGGTGACAAGCCACTGGCTGCTGGTCGCTGCGTGCGCGAGCGCCCTAAACCTACATGTTTTTTGGTGTGCGGGAGGAAACCGGAGAAATCCCGGAGTAAACCCGTGCAACACGGGGAGAACATGCAAACTCCACACAGCTCACTGTTGGTCGGGGGCTGGGATTGAACCCACGATCTCATGATCCCCGCGGTCCCCCGGCCGAGGGTAAAACTGTGCTGCCACAGTGCTAAACCACTGCGCCACCGTGCAGCTTGAGGTCACGAACAGATGGCCGGACATCATCCTTCAGGATTTTTTTGGTAGACAGCAGAATTCATGCTTCCATTTACCACAGCAAGTCTTCCAGGTCCTGAAGCAGCAAAACAGCCCCAGACCATCACACTACCGCCACCATATTTTACTGTTGATATGATGTTCCTTTTCTGAAATACTGTGTTACTTTTACACCCGATGTAATGGGACACATACCTTCCAAAAAGTTCAACTTTTGTCTCATCAGTCCACAGAGTATTTTCCCAAAAGTCTTGGGGATCATCAAGATGTTTTCTGGCAAAACTGAGACGAGCCTTTATGTTCTTTTTGCTCAGCAGTTTTCGTCTTGGCGCTCTGCCATGCAGGCCATTTTTGCCCAGTCTCTTTCTTATGGTGGAGTCATGAATACTGACCTTAACTGAGGCAAGTGAAGCCTGCACTTCTTTGGATGTTATTGTGGGGTCTTTTGTGACCTCTTGGATGAGTTGTTGCTGCGCTCTTGGGATAATTTTGGTCAGCCGGCCACTCCTGGGAAGGTTCACTACTGTTCCATGTTTTCGGCATATGTGAATAATGGCTCTCACTGTGGTTTGCTAGAGTTCTAAAGCTTTAGAAATGGCTTTAAAACCTTTTCCAGACTGATTGATCTCAATTACTTTGTTTCTCATTTGTTCCTGAATTTCTTTGGATCGCAGCATGATGTCTAGCTTTTGAGGATCTTTTGGTCTACTTCACTTTGTCAGGCAGGTCCTATTTAAGTGATTTCTTGATTGAGAACAGGTGTGGCAGTAATCAGGCCTGGGTGTGGCTAGAGAAATTGAACTCAGCTTTCCAAAGATGTGATAAACCAGGAGAAGGGCAATCATTTTTTCACACGGACATGTAGGTTTGGATTTTTTTTTTTTTTACCGTTAATAATAAACATCTTCATTTACAAACTGCATTTTGTGTTTACTTGTGGTATGTTTATCTAATATTTAAATTTGATGGATGATCTGAAACATTTAAGTGTGACAAGCATACAAAGCACTTTTCCACACCACTGTTTGCTTCTCTGAACTGGCTGTGCCTGTGCACAATTTTGCGGTTTCTGGGTGGATGGGCGGTCATTATTGAAATGAACTGACGGGGTCTGTGTTCATAATTTTGCGTGTTGTTAGTAGATCACTGGAAAAAATTGACCACTCCCTGAGCGCACTGTCTAATTTGCGCACTCGCTAATTTGCACTGTCTTAGTAAATCTGCCCCTTAGTGACTTATGTGATTGCATCATGATTTTCTATTTTGTCTGTTTAGACACCGGTGGGAAAAGAGTCAACAGTACAAATCAAACATTTATCAATGACGTTGAAAATACTGGCTCACTTTTAATAAAAAGTAACCAAAAACAATTGTTTTTTTTTTTTACTGAAGACTATTGTTGCAGAAGACACTGCACACTTTAGTGATAGTACCAGTATATCAAGGAATTCTGTGCCATATTAGCATCTGTAGTTCCTAATATTGGATTGGGGTTTAATGGGATTTAACATATTTTAACACAAACTTCTTTATGGTTCATAGTAATTCTGTTGACAGACTTATACCAAACTAAAAGTGATTTCTCAAACTGCTGGATTATTCTTAGACAGCTTTTCCAATCGTTTAACATTTAATTTATGTCACTAAATCTTGGTAACCTTCACAAATAAAATATAACCAAAAGTGGAGGCATATCTGCAAAAGGTACAAAAGTTTATTGCCAAAATTCCTAGTGCAATACAAAGGAGTACATGTATAGTACATTGTTGACACATACAATATAGACAGTATTTATACAGTATCTACATGTATATATCCAGTAAATCATGTAACCTTGTGACTGCATTATTAGGGCCCGAGAGCGACGAGGTGAGCATCATGTAAACGGTGTGCAGCAAGGTGTGAGACCCTATTGTAACCGCTCTGTTTGTTATTATACTTTTCCATCTAAGATCGCAATTTTGAGGGGGTAAATGTACATGAAAACTCACTATTTTTTACAAGGTGCTCCAGACTTTGCAAAAATTTAAGATTTTATGGTGGTCAAGAGTGGGCGTGGCCAAATGGCTCAACAGCGCCCCCTTGAAGATTTCAAAACACCCTCATCATTGGGCATATTTTCACCTACATGCATGAAATTTGGTTGATAGCTGCAGCATCCCAAGACCTCCATAAAAGCCTCCTGCACATGTGCCCTAACGCAAACTGGAAGTCGGCCATTTTGAATACCATTTTGGAAATTTGCCAAATTTTAGTGAATCCCAGGGTGTATTTGAGAGCCATCTTCTCTGAGAGCTTTCATTGCAGGGATTTCAAGCATTGTCAATATCATCTGAAGGGGTGAGTGATCAAAAGTCAGATGGTCTATGCCACGCCCCTTTGTCGATTTTGCAATCTCGCTAAAAGATTTCAAACAGCTGTATTTCCTACATATTTCAACCAATTGGCCCGATACTTTTCATGGTTGATGGGGTCCGGACCTAAACACATGTAAATGGAAAAATTCATTAATGGCTGTAGCATCACCTAGTGGCGGCAGGAAGTCACTGACATAACGTTCGGCTCAGGAGACGCACACACACAGGTTCAGAGTAGTTCAAACTGTTTATTAACAGCAGGGGTGTATGGGTGTGTGTCAGTGGAATGTTAATGTATTGGTGGTGGCGTCTGCTTCGGGCACAGAGGCAGAAGACCATTCAGCCGGCAACCCTATGGGAGAGAACAGACACAGGGTGACAGGCACACACCAATACAGGAGGAGAATAGGCGAGGGAGAGAAGCTTACTTGAGTTTGACAGATGGCAGGCACTACAAGGACGGGACCCCGGGAGACAGTCACCTGCAGGACTCGGTGCAGCAGCGAGGAAGGACGAGGGACGGAGTTGTCCGCCGCCGAGGAATCCACCTGTGCACAGGGGAGCAGACTGGGAGAGGTAAGGAAAGGAATCTTCTTACCAATAGCTTGACGCTGAAGAGAGGGTTGACGCTTCGCATTGAAGGCGATGAAGTCTAACGGCTTCAGGCCGAAGCTCAGGGCGAGGCGGCTTTTATCCCTCGCTGCTGACGAGTAGCAGGTGCGTGAGCAGGTGGCGCCGCTGATGAATGGCGCGGCGTGACAGTACTCCCCCCTCTAGCAGCGCCTCCTGGCGATGGCTTATCTGGGTGCGCTCGGTGGAAGTCCGCGATGAGCGATGGGTCCAACACAAACGACGGGGGCACCCACTGTCGATGCTCGGGCCCATAGCCCTCCCAGTCCACCAAGTATTGCAACCCACGACCCCGGCGCCGGGAGTCCAGGATGGAGGAGACGGACCAGGCCGGATGGCCACCAATCATCCGGGGCGCGGGTTGCGCTGCAGGAGGAGGGCAAAGGGGGTCAGAGACTGCCAGTTTCACCTTCGACATGTGGAAAGTAGGATGAATGCGGAGGGAGGGGGGAATAGCCACGCGCACAGCCACCGGGTTGATGATCCGGGTGATGGGATAGGGACCCATGAAGCGCTGTGCCAGCTTTCTCCTCTCGCCTTTTAGAGTGACGTCCTGGGTGGAAATGTAAACAAGCTGCCCAACTCTGTACGCCGGGGCAGGTCTTCTACGCCGGTCCGCCACAGTCCTGTTGCGCTCCGCTGTGCGTAATAGCGCATGGCGCGCGGCAGTCCAGGTGGAGCGGAACTGCCTGAGATGGGCCCTAACTGACAGGACAGTTACTTCACTCTCCTGCTCCGGAAACAGCGGGGGGTCGTAACCCAGGGACGCTTTGAAGGGGGACATCCCTGTAGCAGAAGAGCGAGTGGTGTTGTGGGCATATTCAACCCAGGCAAGATGGTTGCTCCAGGACGTGGGTTTGGATCTGGACACAAAGCGGAGCGCAGCCTCCAGCTCCTGGTTGGTCCTCTCACACTGCCCGTTGGATTGGGGGTGATGGCCGGAGGAGAGGCTCACCTTGGCTCCGATGGCGTTGCAGAAGGACCTCCAAACCTCTGATGAAAACTGGGGGCCCCGGTCCGAGACCACGTCCACCGGAATCCCATGCAGCCTGACCACGTGTTGGACGAGGAGGTCCGCCGTCTCCAGGGCAGTAGGGAGACCTCGCAGGGGGACGAAGTGCACGGCCTTGGAGAAGCGGTCCACGATGGTCAGGATGGTGTCATAGGAGTTGGAGACAGGGAGTCCGGTGACGAAATCCAGCGCGATGTGCGACCAGGGCCTGCCAGGGACGGGCAGGGGCTGGAGCAGACCTGCTGGAGGGGCATTTCCCGACTTGCAGGTGGCACAGATTGGGCAAGCCCGGGCGTAGCGGGCTGCATCCCTCCGCAGGCCTGGCCACCAAAAGGACCGTTGGAGGAGATCTATCATCCGGGAGGTGCCAGGGTGACAGGTGAGCTTGGAGGTGTGGAGCCAGTGGATGACCTCTCCTCGGACCGCGGACGGCACGAACAGCCTCCCCTCCGGTCCGCCGCCAGGGTCAGGTTCCACCTCCTGTGCCTTCCGGATCTTGCTCTCGATGTCCCATGAGATGGCTCCCACGACGCACGACCTGGGCAGGATGGAGTGGGGTGCCTCCTCCGACTCCACGGGGGCGAACTGCCTGGAGAGGGCGTCAGGCAGGACGTTCCTAGAGCCAGGCCTGAAGGTGATGGAAAATTGGAACCTGGCGAAGAACAGGGACCAGCGCGCCTGGCGGGCGTTCAGGCGCTTGGCAGATCGTAAGTATTCCAAGTTCTTGTGGTCCGTGAGGACAACAAACGGCAGGTTCGCCCCCTCTAACCAGTGGCGCCACTCCTGCAGGGCGAGCTTGATGGCCAAGAGCTCTCTGTCCCCCACATCGTAGTTTCTCTCCGCCGGGGACAAGCGCCGGGAGAAGAAGGTGCACGGTCGTTTGGCGCCATCGTCCGGTGACCGCTGGGACAGCACTGCTCCCACTCCCGTGTCCGAAGCGTCTACCTCCACGATGCACTGCAGCGCGGGGTCGACCTGGCGAAGGACCCGGGAGGAGGAGAATTCCGCCTTCAGCGCCTCAAAGGCGGCAGCGACCTCTTCGGTCCACCGGAACGGGACCTTCGGGGACGTGAGGCGGGTCAGTGGTCCAACGATGGCACTGAAGTTGGGGACAAAGCGGCGGTAGAAATTGGCGAAGCCAACAAATTGCTGCACCTGTTTCCGGGATGCAGGTGTGGGCCATTCCACCACCGCCTTTACCTTCTCTGGGTTGGGGAGCACCTTATCGTGGGCGATGATGAACCCCAGGAAGGACGTACTCCTGGCATAAAATTCACACTTTTCTGCCTTAACGTACAGACGATTCTCCAGCAGCCTTTGGAGGACCCGCCTCACGTGGACCTGGTGCTCATCCCTGGACTTGGAGAAGATGAGAATATTGTCCAGGTAGACGAACACAAAAAGGCCAATGAAGTCCCGGAGGACGTCATTAATGAGGCGCTGGAAGACTGCAGGAGCGTTGGTCAACCCGAACGGCATCACCAGGTATTCAAAGTGGCCGTTCGGGGTACGGAAGGCCGTTTTCCACTCATCTCCCTCCCGGATCCGGACGAGGTGGTAAGCGCTGCGTAGGTCCAGCTTGGTGAACCAGGTCGCCCCCTGGAGGGAGTGGAAAGCAGTGTCCATGAGAGGCAGGGTGTAACGGTCCTTCTCCGTGATATTATTGAGGGCCCGGTAGTCGATACATGGGCGGAGGGACCCATCCTTCTTTCCCACGAAGAAGAACCCTGCCCCCACGGGTGACGATGATGGGCGGATAATCCCAGCACTTAATGACTCCTTCAGGTAGGCGTTCATCGTCTCCTTCTCCGGCGCAGACAGGCTGTAAAGGCGACCAGAAGGTAAGGGAGCCCCCTGGCCGAGGTTGATGGCGCAGTCATAGGGCCGATGAGGGGGGAGAGACATAGCTTTCGCTTTGCTGAACACCATACCCAGGTCGTGAAATTCTGGGGGCACCAGAGACAGGTCCGGGGGTGCAGCGTCCGTCGCTGGGGGAGGAGCGGACGGAGAGCAGGCAGTGGACTGAAGGCAGGTGCCCATACAGAACGTACTCCATGCCGATATCCCAGCTGATTTCCAATCCAGGACCGGGTTGTGAAGGCGGAGCCAGGGATACCCCAGGATGACGGGCGACACAGAGTTGGGAAGGACGTAGAAGGTCATCTCCTCCCGGTGATTTCCCGAGATGATGACCGGAACGGGGATGGTTTGGTGTGATACTCTCCCAAGGGAGGCACGGGAGAGATTAACAAGGGAGATGGGATTCTTCAGTGCCTGACAGCGAATGCCCAAACGGGTTGCCAGGCTTTGTGAAATAAAGCTGCCTTCTGCACCCGAATCCACCAGTGCGTGGGTGAGATGCCCAGTGGGATTGTGGCAAAAACGGATGGGCAGCTTCAATTGGGTAAGGGGACTTAACCGATTGACGTCCGCGAGGCCCCCTACAGTGACTCGCGGACCCCGCCGTTTGGCTTATGTGGACAAAGCTCCACCGTGTGTTGATTATCCCCGCAATACATGCAGAGATTCAACTCACGGCGGCGTTGTCTCTCTGCCGGGGAGAGCTTTGTCCAGCCCGTCACCATCGGCTCCGACTCCTCGGAGTGCGATGGCGGCGGCGTCGCCAGGGGGCGAGCTTGGGGCAGGCGCGACGAGGCTCCCCGAGGGCGAGAAGAAGACGACTTCCGCCCAGAGGAGCGCTCACGCAGCCTGTTATCCAAGCTGATGGCGAGAGAAGTTAGCTCAGCTAGCGTCCCAGGGATATCCCGACCAGCCAGTTCAGAATCAGAATCAGAATCAGAATCAGGTTTATTGCCATTGTTCATGTAGTACACAAACTAGGAATTTGTCTCGGTACAATGCTGCAACATTAAACATGATAAGATAAGAGAAATAAACTATACATGTAATAAAGTGTAGGATAAGATTAAGTGATACTGGTCAACAGTTAAAATATATATTAGCCAGCAGCAGATACTGTGGAGAACTATATAGTGCAGTCGGTAATGCAGGAAGAAAACAGTGATGATTGACATGAGTCTGGTTGAGCTGCTGTACATGGTGCACGAGAGTCAATAAGTCACTTAGTGTTCAGCAGTCTAATGGCAGAGGGGAAGAAGCTGTTCATGTGACGGGAGGTTTTAGTCTGGATGGACCGAAGTCTTCTACCAGAGGGGAGGGGGGCAAACAGTACGTAACCAGGGTGTGAGGGATCGGCTATGATCCGGCCTGCACGCCTCCGGGTCCTGGAGATGTACAGATCCAGGAGAGATGGGAGCTTGCAGCCGATCACCTTCTCAGCAGTGCGCACGACGCGCTGCAGCCTTAGTCTGTCCCTGGCAGTGGCTCCTGCGTACCACACGGTTATGGAGGTGGTGAGGATGGACTCGATGATGGCTGTGTAGAACTGCACTAACATCTTGGTGGGTAGCTTGAGCTTCCTCAGCTGCCGCAGGAAGAACATCCTCTGCTGGGCTTTTTTGATGAGTGAGCTGATGGTCAGCTCCCATTTGAGGTCCCTGGTGATGGTAGTGCCTAGGAAGCGGAAGGAATCAGCAGTGGTGATGGGAGAGCCTGAGAGGGTGAGGGGGGGCAGAGGAGTAGTGACTTTCCTGAAGTCTACAATCATCTCCACTGTCTTCAGAGCGTTCAGCTGCAGGTTCATCCCTCAGATCATCATTCAGGCTGCGGAGGAACAGGCCACAGAGGGAGCGTTCGTCCCAGCCCAGTTCCTCCGCCGCTACCCGGTAGTCAACCGCATAGTCCGCTGCCGACCGGCTTCCCTGCTGGAGAGCGAGAAGCCGATCGACTTGGACCATCTCGGTTCGGGAATGGTCAAAGACCTCCAGGAAGCGTGCCACGAACTGGTCATAGGTGAGGGTGGCGTAACTGGGCTTCGCCATAATGGCGTAGGTCCAAGTTAACGCGCGCCCCTCCAGGAGATTCCCTATGTAGCCAATTCGGCTGTGATCCGAGGGGAAGTCTCCGGGCACACGGTGGAATACGGACTCACACTGCATAATGAACCCCCGCGCTCCGCCGAGCTTTCCGCTAAAGCGGGCGGGGGTTGGAATCGGCGTGAGCCGAACCGGTGCCGCAGGAGCCGGCTGGACGGCCGCTGGGACAGCAGGAGCTGCGCCACCCTGGTGAGCCGGGGGGAACGGCTGTTGGGGGTCCAAGCGGTCCAATCGGTTAGTGATGGTAATAAGTTGATTTAAAATCACCTGCTGCTGATAAGCAATTTGATCCACCCGAACCTCGAGAGTGGTAAGCCGGTGCGCGAGCCCGCCGTCTGCCGACCCGCTCTGCTGAAGCCGTACTGACATAACGTTCGGCTCAGGAGACGCACACACACAGGTTCAGAGTAGTTCAAACTGTTTATTAACAGCAGGGGTGTATGGGTGTGTGTCAGTGGAATGTTAATGTATTGGTGGTGGCGTCTGCTTCGGGCACAGAGGCAGAAGACCGTTCAGCCGGCAACCCTATGGGAGAGAACAGACACAGGGTGACAGGCACACACCAATACAGGAGGAGAATAGGCGAGGGAGAGAAGCTTACTTGAGTTTGACAGATGGCAGGCACTACAAGGACGGGACCCCGGGAGACAGTCACCTGCAGGACTCGGTGCAGCAGCGAGGAAGGACGAGGGACGGAGTTGTCCGCCGCCGAGGAATCCACCTGTGCACAGGGGAGCAGACTGGGAGAGGTAAGGAAAGGAATCTTCTTACCAATAGCTTGACGCTGAAGAGAGGGTTGACGCTTCGCATTGAAGGCGATGAAGTCTAACGGCTTCAGGCCGAAGCTCAGGGCGAGGCGGCTTTTATCCCTCGCCGCTGACGAGTAGCAGGTGCGTGAGCAGGTGGCGCCGCTGATGAATGGCGCGGCGTGACAGTCACATGCTTTACGATATGATGTGGCTCTCGGAGCATGTTGACAGCAGCCACTTCAAATGCTCACAGACAGGTCTTAAGGCACTGATGATGTTTCGCAGTGAAAACTATGACTTTTTGTTGAATGTCCAGGCTTCACTGCCATCACAAAGACAGGAAGTTGCTGTAACTCAGTTGTACATTGTCTGATTGCCACTGATACTTGTCAGACTCTGAACAGATTCATATAACTATAACAAACATAACTATAGCACTCTCTAGCACAGCGCCCCTTAAAAATTTCAAACATCCACACCATCGGGCATTTTTTTTTGATCCAAGATGGCGCTTTTTTGATCCAAGATGGCGCCCACAGTGGCCGCCATGGTGCTTCGCTGCGCCTTTCTTTGTATGTTTTTGTTCATCAATTGTGTGTCTGCCTGCTCTTACACCCGTGAAGAGCTACTAAATATCAGGACTTTCACTCCCACGGACCTACTCCCAGTTTTTTTGGCTCCTGCCGCCGATCTGGTTCACTTTTTAGCCCAAAAAGTGAGACGGCGAAAGAGAGGAAGGTGAGCGGGCGCTCTTGTGCGGCTTCGCAGGAGAGGCACGCGCACGGCTTTGCCTGGCATATTTCTGTCCAATGTCAATTCTCTCTTTAACAAGGTAGATGAATTGAGACTGCTGATGCGATTTAAGGACCTATCTACCTCGTCTGCCCTCTGCTTTACTGAGACCTGGCTTAAGGAAGTGACTCCGGACAGCGCGCTCCTCCTCGAGGGATTTCAGCTGTTTCGTGCTGATCGAGACACAAAGCTCTCCGGCAAGTCCTCAGGAGGAGGAGTCTGCTTTTACATCAACAGCAGCTGGTGCTCTGATATAACGGTGATTTCCCAACACTGTTCCCCGCTCTGGAATATTTATTCATTAACTGCAAGCCTTTTTATTCCCCGCTGGAGTTCGCTTCATTCATCCTGGCCGCTGTTTACGTCCCGCCTGACGTGGACACGCGCGAGGCTCAGCGCGCGCGCGCTGATCACATTCAACAAACGGTGCGGTCTTTCCCGGACTCTCTGGTTATTGTGGTTGGCGACTTTAACCAGAGTAACCTGAGCCACGATCTCCCCTGATACAAACAGTTTATTAAATGCCCCACCAGAGGAAAGAACATGCTGGATCACTGTTACACTACAGTGAAGGACGCATATCGCGCTGTTCCCCGCACTGCGCTCGGACTATCTGATCACGTGATGGTCCACCTCATTCCCACATACAGACAGAGACTAAAGCTCACTAAACCTGTTGTGAGCACTACAAGGAAATTGACCAGCGAAGCTGGGGAGAAGCTGAGCACGTGCATGGAAATAACTGACTGGGGCATGTTTAAAGGAGCCACGCATGATCTGGATGAGTACACGGACACTGTGAACTCATATATCCACTTTTGTGAGGAGAGCATTCTTCCATCGCCCACCAGGGTGAGGTACTCAAATGACAAGCCCTGGTTCACTGCTAAGCTCAGACAGATCAGGAAGGAGAAGGAAGCAGCGTTGAAAAGTGGAGACAGGGACTGCTACAGGGAGGTCAAATATCGGTTTAGCAGAGAGCTGAGGAGAGCTAAATCTGTGTATTCTGAGAGACTCCAGCAGCAGTTCACTGCTAACGACTCTGCTTCTGTGTGGACAGGACTGAGGCAAATCACCAACTATCGGCCTCAGGCTTCTAAAGGTCAGGATGACAAAACCCTTTGTCAAAGACTGTCCCAACATTATGCCCGTTTTGACACCTCGTCAGCTGTGTCCATCTCCCCCCCTCCCCCCAGTGCCACTGCCTCCATGGTCCCCACTTCATCAAAGGCGCCCCCCCCTCCCCCCCCCCCTGCCCTTGTCATCAGTGAGCAGGACGTGCACAGACTGTTCTCCAGACTGAACCCACGCAAGGCCCCCGGTCCGGACGGCGTGTCTCCCTCCACCCTGAGACACTGTGCGGAAGAGCTGACTCCTGTCTTCACAGACATTTTTAACACCTCCCTGAAGTTATGCCATGTGCCGACCTGCCTCAAAACCTCCACCATCATCCCTGTCCCCAAGAAGCCACGGATCACTGGACTTAACGACTACAGACCTGTAGCGCTCACCTCTGTAGTCATGAAGTCCTTTGAGTGCCTGGTCCTGCCCCACCTCAAGTCCATCACCACTCCCCTACTGGACCCGCTGCAGTTTGCCTACCGAGCCAACAGGTCTGTGGACGACGCAGCCAACCTGGTCCTCCACTCCATCCTGCAGCACCTGGACTCCCCAGGAACCTATGCCAGGATCCTGTTTGTGGACTTCAGCTCTGTATTCAACACCATCCGCCCCGCTCTGCTCCGGGACAAGCTGTCCCTGCTCAATGTGCCTGACTCCCTCTGCAGGTGGATCACCGACTTCCTGACGGACCGGAGGCAGCATGTGCGGCTGGGAAAGACTGTCTCAGACTCTGTTAGCATCAGCACCGGATCACCCCAGGGCTGTGTAGTTTCCCCCCTACTCTTCTCCCTTTATACCAACTCCTGCACCTCCAGCCACCAGTCTGTCAAGCTGATCAAGTTTGCGGACAACACCACCCTCATCGGGCTCATCTCCAACGGCGACAAGTCCGTTTACAGGAGAGAGGTGGCCCAGCTGGCGTCCTGGTGCAGCCACAACAACCTGCAGCTGAACGCTCTGAAGACAGTGGAGATGATTGTGGACTTCAGGAAAGTCACAACCCCTCTGCCCCCCCCTCACCCTCACAGGCTCTCCCATTACCACTGCAGATTCCTTCCGCTTCCTGGGCACCACCATCACTCGGGACCTCAAGTGGGAGCCGACCATCAGCTCCCTCATCAAAAAGGCCCAGCAGAGGATGTTCTTCCTGCGGCAGCTGAGGAAGCTCAAGCTACCCACCAAGATGTTGGTGCAGTTCTACACGGCCATCATCGAGTCCATCCTCACCACCTCCATAACCGTGTGGTACGCAGGAGCCACTGCCAGGGACAGACTAAGGCTGCAGCGTGTCGTGCGCGCTGCTGAGAAGGTGATCGGCTGCAAGCTCCCATCCCTCCAGGATCTGTACATCTCCAGGACCCGGAGGCGTGCAGGCCGGATCATAGCCGATCCTTCACACCCTGGACATGTACTGTTTGCCCCCCTCCCCTCAGGTAGAAGACTTCGGTCCATTCAGACTAAAACCTCCCGTCACATGAACAGCTTCTTCCCCTCTGCCATCAGACTGCTGAACACTATGTGACTTATTAGACTCTCGTGCACTACGTACAGCAGCTCAACCAGACTCATGTCAATCATCACTGTTTTCTTTTTGCATTACCGACTGCACTATGTGGTACTCCACAATATCTGCTGCTCGCTAATATATTTAAAAATTGCTTGACTAGTATTACTCATTCATATTCTACATTTTATTGCATGTATAGTTTTTTATTTCTATCTTTTATTTTTATCATGTTTAATGTTGCAGCATTGCACCGAGACAAATTCCTAGTTTGTGTACTACATAAACAATGGCAATAAATCTGATTCTGATTCTGATTCTGATATTTTCACCTATGTGGATGAAACTTAGTAGGCAGCTGCACTGTCGCAAGTCCTACAAAAAAGCCTCTTGCACATATGGCCTAAACCAAACAGGAAGTCGGCCATTTTTAATCACATATAGGAAATTTGGCAAATTTTAATCATTTTACAGGGTGTATTTGGGAGCTATCTCCTCTGACAGCTTTCATCGCAGAGACTTCAAACATTGTCAATACCATCTAAAGGGGTGAGTGATCAAAACTTATCAAAATGCTGAGTTTTTATCAGACAGTCAAGCTCACACCCCTTCACCAATGTTGCCATCTCGCCAAAAAATTGCAAACAGGTATAGTTCCAACATTTTTCAAACGATTCACATGATACTTTTCATGCTTAACCAAAAGACATGTAAATGGAAAAATTCATGAACGGATGTAGCGCCACCTAGCAACGGCAGAAAGTGGCATGCTTTATGTTATGATGTGGCTCTCTGATCACGTTGACAGCAGCCACATCAAATACTCCCAGACAGCTCTTATGACATGGATGATGCTTCACAGTGAAAACTGAATTTTCGGGGAATGCCTAGGCTTCACCGCCATCACAAAAGATGGCATTATGCTATGAGACAGGAAGCTGTTGTAATGCACATGAACACTGTCTGATTGCCACCAAACTTCATATATATGACGCTAGTCAGACCCCGAACAGATTTATGTAACTATAACATAGTGCTGCCTATAGCATAGCTATAGCACCCCTTAGGAAAAAATAAAGCTTTATAACTCAGGCATGCTTTGTCCAAATTCAACCAAATTTTGTGTGGTGGATCGGTAGCCTACATTGAACCTTTCTATAATGAACAATGACACATAACTATAGCACCCCCTAGGAAAAAAAACAAAACCTTATAACTCTGGCATACTTTGTCCAAATTCAGCCAAATTTTGTGTGGTGCATGGTTGGCCAACACTGAACCTTTCTATAATGAACAATTACACATATATGTAGTACCCCCTAGCAGAAAAACAACACTTAATATCGCTGGCATACATTGTCCAAATTCAACCAAATTTTGTGTGGTGAATAATTAGCCAACACTGAACACTCCCATAATGCAAAATGATGCATAGCTGCAGTGCCCTCCAGCTCAGAATTAAAAAGTTTTTAACTCTGATAATGGGATGCTATGCAATATATCATTTTATTCATCAATCGGGGATCTTTTGACCCAATGATGCAAGCATTTTGAGTCACACAACCCCCTGAGTAGCGCAGAATGTGCGAGGGCCCTTCAACATAGATAGATAGATAGATAGATAGATAGATAGATAGATAGATAGATAGATAGATAGATAGATAGATAGATGTACTTTATTGATCCCAAACTGGGAAGTTACAGTGTAACAGCAGCATGACAGTAGACAACCAAACAACAGAAACACACACGTGACAGACAAAGGGATTACCCATGGAAAGTAAAACTAACATGACTATAAAACCTATATACATCATAGCTTAATACACGATGACCTGTATAAACACATGAATCATCCCATTGCACAAAGAAGGACTATCAGGAGCAGAGTGAAAATGTGAGGTACCAGTTAGTCTGTAAGGTGCAGTGTGGCAGCATAGCTATGACCAGAATACAACATCATAGTGAGTTACTGCACAGTGAAATTGCATGTGGCAGGAAAGATTTCCTGTACCTGGCCGTATGACAACGAAGCTGTAGTAGTCTACTGGAGAAAGTGCTTCGCTGTCTATCTAGTGTGTGGTGGAGGGGGTGATCAGGATTGTCCATGATGGATCGCCGTTTATTTAGTGTTCTCCTTTCCACCACTGTCTCAAAGGTCTCCGGTCTGAGACCAATTACAGAACCAGCCCTCTTGATAATCTTGTCAAGTCTGTTGGTGTCTCTGGCCCTGATACTGCTACCCCAACAGACAGCAGCAAAGAAGATGGCGCTGACGACAACGGTCTGGTAGAAAAGCTCCAGCATCCTGCTGCACACGTTGAAGGATCTCAGCTTTCTCAGGAAGTAGAGTCTGCTCATCCCCTTCTTGTGCGCAGCATCGGTGTTGGATCTCCAGTCTAACCCACTGCTGATCCTGACACCCAGATATTTGTAGTCCTCAACCACTCCCACATCCTCCCCCCTAATCTGCAGTGGCTGAGAAGGAGTCTTCCTCTTCCTGAAGTCAATCACAATCTCTCTGGTCTTGCTGACATTCAACCTCAGGTGATTCTGCTCCGTCCACTCCACAAATCTGTCTACCAGTGCCCTGTACTCCCCTTCCTCTCCTCCTCTTATACACCCCACAACAGCTGAGTCATCAGAGAATTTCTGCAGGTGGCATGATTCAGTATTGTACTGAAAGTCAGTGGTGTATAAGGTAAAAAGAAAAGGAGAGAGCACAGTCCTCTGTCGAGCTCCCGTATCACTAGCCACCACTCCAGACAAGACATTGCCCAGCCGGACAAACTGTGGTCTGCCTGTCAGGTAGTCAGTAATCCAGGAGATCACAGAGCTGTCAACCCCTATCACCCGCAGCTTCTCACCCAGCAGCAGTGGCTGGATGGCGTTAAATTCACTGGAGAAATCAAAAAAAGTGATTCTCACAGTATCTCCTCCACCATCCAGGTGCAGATGGGCTTGTTGCAGCAGGTAGACGACAGCATCTTCAACTCCTAAATGGGGCTGATATGCAAACTGCAGAGGGTCCAGCCACGTCTTCACCTGCAGCCTCAGGTGGGCTAAGACCAGTCTCTCCAGGACCTTCATCACATGAGATGTGAGAGCAACTGGTCGGTAGTCATTCAGATCCAATGGAGATGACTTTTTGGGGACAGGAACCAGGCAGGATGTCTTCCACAGCACCGGTACTCTCTCCAGACTCAGGCTCAGGTTGTATAGGTGCTTCAGTACCGGCGCTAGTTGGTTGGCACAGGTCCTCAGGGCCCTTGCAGAGATGCCATCAGGGCCCGAAACCTTCCGCTGACAAAGTCTCTCCAGCTGTTTCTTCACCTGATCTGTAGTCACTGTGAAGTGAGGGAGGGTCCTGGTACCCCCTGAGGAGGAGGAGGGGGAGATGGAGAGAGGTTCTGCACAGGAGGGTGTGTGGGGAGATGTGCGTGGGGGTCTGGTTGTGTTGCTCGGGTGACAGAATGTGAGTTGAACCTATTAAAAAACAGATTCAGTTCCTCAGCTCTCTCCTGGCTCCCAGATGGCTGCCCGACTCTCCCCTTGCACCCAGTTATTTGTTTCATTCCCTCCCACACATCTTTAGTGTTGTTTTGCCTGAGTTTATTTCCAACTTCCTCTTATAATTGTCCTTGCACCTCCTTAGCATCTCTCTTAGCTCATAGCTCATGCTACACTCCCCTCAGCTTCTCCTTGTCTCCAGCCCTAAAAGCTCTCTTCTTTTTGTTCAGAAGTGCTTTCAGGTCACTGGTGACCCATGGTCTGTTGTTGGAGAAGCAGTGTACAGTCTGAGCTGGCATGGTCATGTCTTCACAGAATCTAATGTATTCTGTGATGCAGTCAGTCATATTGTCTATGTCCACCCCATGTGTTGCCCACAGTATGCCCCAGTCTGTTGTTTCGAAGCAGTCCTGTAGTGCATCAGCAGCCTCCTGTGTCCACCTCCTCACAGTCCGTGTATAAGCAGGCTGCCTTTGCACAAGGGGGACATACTTGGGTGTTAACATGACCATGCAGTGATCCGATTTGCCAATGGGGGGTAGAGCTGTGGCACTATATGCATCTCTGACATTGGCATACAGTAAATCCAGTGTTTTGTTCTTTCTAGTGGGACAGTCAACAAACTGGTGAAAGTTTGGTAGTGTTTTTCCCAGAGAGATATGGTTAAAATCACCTGTGATGGCCATGAATGCATCTGGGTTCTTCTCCAGTAATGTGGCCGCAGTGGAACTGATGACGTCACAGGCCACCGCTACATCAGCTGACAGAGGGACGTAGACGATAATAATTAAAGCACACTTCAATTCTCGCGACATATAATAAGGTCTCATACTAACAGCCAGCAGTTCAATGTCCGGGCTACAGCACTTTTCCTTCACATAAATGTGTCTAGGATGACACTGTGGGGATCATGAAATGATGAGACTGGATTATTTCTCAGTATTGGTTTATTGCATCTCACGTCCCCAGCTCTCTCTCTCAGTCAGGAAAAAAGAGGAAGAGCTGCGGTAAACCCCACACCTTTATACCAGCACATCAAAAACAGAATCACATACTCAAGTCAAATCCTTCTATTTACAATTAATCACTTCTTGCTCTTCCGTCTGACCCCAGGGGGTCAGACAACCCTTTCAGGATCTCGCCCCCGATCCTCCGTCTTCCTTCCAAGTCCGCAGGTGGTCCAGACCCATTGTCCATCTGAGGCGTGATGTCAATACACACTGCAAGCTTAAAGTCTCTCTGTGTTTGAGCCTATGCAGTAAAATCTGTGAGCTACATAAGGTTACAATTATGGGCGCTATATCACCCCCCCCCCCCCCCAAACGCCAAAGAATGGACACACAATAACAGTATCCTAAAGGCAATACAGCATATGTCACCCCCTACCTGCAGAATCTACAGCACAACCTACACAGTTTGATTAAAACACACATCACTCTGCACGTAGTCTGGGCTTCAACCTCCTCCCGAACCTGCTGTACGCAGGTTTCACAGTCTGTGTTGTGCCGTCCTGCGGCGAATCTGAGGAATGAGGGGGAGAAAGGTTATTTGCCCCCTGCGGGGGCTCCAGGGGCCGTTCCCTGGGGGGTCTGCCACGTCGAGGCGCCCTTGCCGGTTGTACAGACTCGTCATGCAACACAAAGGCAGGCTTTAATCTATCAATACTGATTGTTTCTTTCCTGCCCCCCAAATCTAGCACAAAATATTTATCCTCGGTTTCCAGCACTCGAAATGGACCATCATAGGGTGGGCGGAGACTGTGTCGCTGAGCGTCGTGCCTGACAAAAACAAATTCAGCGTTTTGTAAAGCCTTGGAAACAAAAACACACGGAAAAGTGTGATGAGCGGGGCCCGGGAGCATTTCTGCTCCTGTGCCAAACAGAGGTCCCCGCGCCGGGGGGCGCTCTGGTGCCGCATGGGCTGGTAGGAACTCGCCGGGCAGCCTGAGAGGTTGTGCAAAAACTAACTCCGCGGGTGAGGCATCTAAGTCCTCTTTGGGCGCCGAACGCAACCCCAATAAAACCCATGGCAGTTTGTTTACCCAATCTGCATCCGTGAACGACGCTCTGAGGGCTGCCTTCAAAGACCTGTGAAAACGCTCGCATAAACCGTTGGCCTGTGGGTGATAAGCGGTAGTGCGGTGGACTGCCGCTCCTAAGCTGCTGGCCATTGCTGACCACAGCTCCGACACAAATTGAGGTCCCCTATGACGTAATATCCGACGGAACCCTGAACCGCGCTACCCAGGCTGTCAAAAAAGCGCGAGCCACCTCTGCCGCTGTGGTCGATGTTAACGGGACCACTTCCGGCCAACGTATGGTTCGGTCCACCATTGTCAAGAGATGTGTGAACCCTTGTGACGGCGGTAGGGGGCCCACTAGGTCTACGTGCACATGATCGAACCTCTTAGCCGGAATGTGGAACGGTTCTAAGGGGGCTTTCGTGTGCCTGTGGACTTTGGCCTGCTGGCAAGCCATGCAGGCTTTCGCCCACTCTTTCACGTGCTTGCGCAGGCTCGGCCAAACAAACATCTCTGCTACCATTTTCACAGAAGCGCGTACTCCCGGGTGCGCCAGGGAGTGCACCGCGTCAAAAACGCGATGGCGCCACGTGGCCGGTACCACCGGGTGCGGCCGCCCGGTGGATACATCGCAGATGGGGCGAACCGGTTTGTAAACTCCTGCTCTCCAGCTTTAACCCTGTTGGTCCAGACAGGAGCGCGCGCATGTCTGCGTCTCCATTCTGCTCCGCTGCTATGGCTGCATAATCTATCCCCACGTGAACAGGGGCCGCGTGCGTGTCGGCGGTGTTACTCCGCCCCGCGGCTGCGGTAGTACATTCCGCATCCGCGTGGACAGGCGCTGTTACCGCGCGTGAGAGGCAGTCCGCTACTACATTGAGCTTACCGGCTACGTGCTGAATACCAGTGGTAAATTCTGAAATTGCGGCCAGCTGTCTCTGCTGCCGTCCTGACCACGGTTCTGAAATTTTTGACATTGCAGAAGTGAGCGGTTTGTGGTCGACAAACGTGGTGAAACGCCGCCCTTCCAGCCAGAACTGGAAATGGCGAATGGCCAGGTGGAGCGCTAGCAGCTCCCTGTCAAATGCGCTGTATTTCCGCTCAGCATCGCGCAAGGATCTGCTGAAAAAAGCGAGCGGCTGCCAAACCCCGGCGACCTGCTGCTCTACAACGGCCCCTATGGCCACTTCTGACGCGTCGGTGGTTAGCGCTATGCGGGCTGATGGGTCTGGGTGAGCCAGCAGTGCTGCGTCTGCAAGTGCTTTTTTAACCTCCGTGAATGCGCGCTCCCGCTCCGGGGACCACTCGATCACATTGGAGGGCTTCTGCTTTTTCAGCGCGGCGTATAACGGTTGCATAAGCTGCGCTGCATGGGGTATGAAACGGTTATAAAAATTTACCATTCCTAAAAATTCTTGCAACGCTTTGACCGTTTGTGGCTGGGGAAACTCTGCCACTGCGCGTACTTTGGCCGGTAGCGGGACTGCTCCCTCTGGAGAGACGCGGTGTCCCAAAAAATCGATTTGCGCTATGCCAAAATGGCACTTGGCCGGGTTAAATATCAACCCGTGCGCTCCCAACCTCTGAAAAACCGTCGTGAGGTGTTTTTCGTGTTCCTCCTCGGAGGCACTGGTGACTAAAATGTCATCCAAGTAGACAAAAACAAAAGGGAGGTTGCGCAACACGGCATCCATCATTCGTTGGAAGGTTTGCGCGGCGCCTTTAACGCCAAAAGGCATGCGTAAAAATTCAAAAAGTCCGAACGGGGTTATTACCGCTGTTTTGGGAATGTCCTCTGGTCGGACCGGGACCTGATGATAACCGCGGACCAGGTCTATTTTAGAAAAAATGCTCGCCTTCGCTAAATGCACCAAAAAATCCTGGATGTGCGGAATTGGGTAGCGGTCCTGCGCTGTGGCATTGTTTAACCTGCGGTAATCACCACAAGGTCTCCACGAACCGTCAGCCTTAGGAACCATATGTAGTGGTGATGCCCATGGGCTCTTCGAGCGGCGAATTATGCCCAACCTTTCCAGGTTGGCGAACTCCTCGCACGCAATGGAGAGCTTAGTTGCATCCAAGCGCCGAGCTTTCGCAAAAACTGGTGGGCCAACTGTGGTGATAAAGTGCTCCACCCCGTGCTTCGCAACCTTAGCTGAAAACATGGGAACTGTGAGTGCTGGGAACTGGGTTAGAAGAGTGTGAAACTTACCACCTGCTGTGGCGACGTTGGTCTGTACTGGCGGTGGGGACACTTGAGCTGCACAAGGGATAGAACAAAAAGAGAGTGCATTAACTAGGAGTCTATTAACCAGATCCACTACCAAGCCATGTGAGCACAAAAAGTCAGCGCCTAACATGTTGAAGCTCACCGCCGCTACTATGAAAGTCCATTCATAGGTGCAGCCATGCAAGGATAGGCGCAGAGTCCTTTCCCTGAAAGTTTTGATAGACGAGCCGTTCGCCGCCGTTGCCCTGTCTCCGCGGGGACCAGCCACACGGTCCGCATAGGTTGCGGTGATGAAACTCCTCTGGGCTCCGGTGTCCATGAGGAATTGCTGCCCGGAGCCCGCATCTGTCAGATAAAGCAGCTTGTTCTGTTCGCCGAGAGTCGAAGCTGCTAACGACTCCCGGCCCGGGCGTTTCCCTGTTTCTTGAAACTGCATGGCGGGATGCATCTGTACGCCTTCTCAGCGAAGCGTCGATGGTAAAAACAGAGGCCGTCCCCTCCTCTGCTTCGGGACCGCTCCGCTGCCGTCGTCGCTGGGGTTGCCGCTGCTACCTCCGGCTCCTCACTGCCCCCGGCTGCCGCGCCGAGGTCTGCTGCTGCCACGGAAGGCTCCTGCTCGTCGCAGGCATCAAGGAGCCGCTGCGCTTCCTTGGCCAACGCGCGGAAGTCTTGCTGGGTCACACACCTCATGCCGGACAGGGTACCCCTCATGTGTGCTGGGAGGGTCCTCAAGAAGATGTGTTTGAACAGAAACGCATCATTGTCTGTCCCGATCAGCTGCAGCATGTCCTCCATGAGGTTGGTCGGCCTGCGACCTCCTCTGTCGTGCAGGTCCAGAAGCCGCCTGGCCCTCACCTCGGCTGATGGCACGAAACTCTCGATGAGGGCGGCTTTCAGCGTGTCGTACTTGCCAGCAGCGGGCGGCTGCTGCACCAGGCTCCGCACACATCGAGCTGTGCGGCTGTCGAGTCTTGCGATGACATTATGAAACTTGGTGTCATCTGCTGATATTCCCCCAAGCACGAACCGCGATTCTGCGTGTTGGAACCATGAGAGCGGGTCATCTTGCCAGAACTCGGGGAGCTTAATCGAGCCTGCACTCGTGCGGGCGGTCTCCGGTGAATCCGGGTCAGGGTAACGCTCCCCCGGCATCTTACGTCTTGGTCACCAATGTGGGGATCATGAAATGATGAGACTGGATTATTTCTCAGTATTGGTTTATTGCATCTCACGTCCCCAGCTCTCTCTCTCAGTCAGGAAAAAAGAGGGAGAGCTGCGATAAACCCCACACCTTTATACCAGCACATCAAAAACAGAATCACACACTCAAGTCAAATCCTTCTATTTACAATTAATCACTTCTTGCTCTTCCGTCTGACCCCAGGGGGTCAGACAACCCTTTCAGGATCTCGCCCCCGATCCTCCGTCTTCCTTCCAAGTCCGCTGGTGGTCCAGACCCATTGTCCATCTGAGGCGTGATGTCAATACACACTGCAAGCTTAAAGTCTCTCTGTGTTTGAGCCTATGCAGTAAAATCTGTGAGCTACATAAGGTTACAATTATGGGTGCTACAACACCATCATTCATTAACAAGAAATGCCACTCCTCCTCCTCTCTTTTTCCTGCTGCTTTTCACGTCTTTGTCCCCCCGTATAGTCTTGAAGCCAGGTATCGCTACGTTTACATCCGGGATCTGTGAGTGTAACCACGTCTCCGTAAAACACATGAAACTACACTCACGATACTCCTTTTGCGTCCTGACCAGCGCTGTAAGCTCATCTGTTTTATTTCCCAACGATCTCACGTTCCCGGCGATGACCATCGGTACAGCCGGCTTATACTTCCTCCTCCTCCTCCTCACCTTCGCTCCAGCCCTTCGCCTGCAGTGTCTCCTCTTCAGCTCATCCGGGATGAGGGGCTTCACATCACTTGCAGTTTTAATTTAATTGTTAAACATATTATACCTAACTCGGTACCGTTTACACTGCACGTTCGTGAAGCTGGAAACAATGGCATGCCACCACTGGGAGGCTTGGTTGAACGCCTTGACTGAAGGTTTGAAGCGATAATTTTGCCACAAGAGAGCCATCTGAAACACACACAGCATACATATTTTAATACCTAATAGTGATAATTTGCCACAATTACATTGTAGTACGGGGGACTTATTAATGACTGTAGCAAACTAGCATTAGCAATCATTAGCTTACCCTCATACATGATCTAGTTCGTATCCTCACGTCTTCGGCTTAACTTCAACTTGCCTCAACTTAACTTAACATGGCTTCCCAAACTCTTCACTACTTTTCCAGAGTTTTTTGTCTCGCCACCTCTAGCCTTCTCTGGCTCTCCTTTTTTATCTTTACTCTGACAAAAAGCCATATAGAGCGAGCAGCAGGTAATACCATCACCTCGATAGCCATCTTGTGTTTTGCTTGTGTCACATACAAATTATGTCATGGGAGTGTCGGGCTGCCTTGCTGTAAAGATCCCACCCACTTGAGGTGGTACTCACTTGTAATGGAAAACGAACAACACCGTGTTGAGTTGAGTAGAGTCGAGGGTGTCACGACCTGAACACTATCTTTTCTCTGCGTTCAGGTTGTCCAGTGTCGCTCCTGCTCCGGGGTAGTCCGTGCCGGGTCTTCCATGGCCTGCTCTTTGACAGCGCCCAGCTGATTGCCAGCTGTCTAGTTCAGCTGCGCTGGGACAGCTGTCCCCTATCCCCAATCATCTCCCCATTTAAGCGAGCAGCCGAGAGTTACTCGTTGCTGCGACCTCGCTATGGGAAGACATGCCTTGTGTTTCCCACGACTGTTAGCTCCTACGACTAGCTTCAGTTCGCCGTTACCTCGGCGCTTCACCCAAAGTAAGTGTTGCGACTCGGCGTGCGTTTTTCCCTCGCCGCCTCTCTAGCCTTTCTCCCTGGGTGGTATGTTACCCTTAGTTCTGTGTGTGTTTTAGCCCCACGTGGCTCTTTACTTTGCTGTCCGTTATTTAGTGTAGTGTGTGTTTTGTGTTAATAAATTATGCTAACTCACTGGTCGCCCTCGTATCTCCTTTCTGGCTCGTGAGAGCCAGAGTCATGACAGTAGGTCGCAGCCATAGTGAGACGGCCGCGACCGTGAGTTGGCTGTAAGGACTCGACGCCTTTTTTTTCCCTTCCTCTGGGTGCGGGCGAGCCAGTATCATGTCTCCCTCCAAGAGACTCATGCGGCACCCAGGCCACGATCTCTCGGAGGCTCTGGACCTTGTGGACGGAACGTTGTTCACCACGGACCTCTACGATGCCCCCAGCGAGATACGCTGGCGCCTGGAGCTCGCCGAGGGTATGCTTAACTGCTTTTCTCGCTACTTCCTTCTCCCCGAGGTTAAGGCGAGGAGGGCAGACATCTCTGTGGCCTGGGAGAGGCTCCGTAGGCTGGAGGAGAACTCCGGCAGGAAGCCGAGGACAGGACGCCATCGCTCCTCGCTTCGGAATCCTGCTCCTGCCGCCGATCCAGTCCAGGAGTTTGCCTCACCCAGGGGTGATCCCCAGGATAGAGTGACGTCAACCGGGTTTCCCCCGGAGAAGATGAGAGTGACAGTGATGCGCATTGCGGATCGAGTGGCAGCCGCTTCTTCCGCCGCCGTTCCCCCCGTAGCCATGAAGAACGTGATTGCGGCGGTCAGGCTGGTCGAGAAGAACCCGGAGCTGAACGATTATCCGGAATACGCTGACCTGTTGGCTTCGCTCATCGCACAGGAGCGGCGTTTTCCCGACCTCACGTTCAGAAGACGTCACTCCCAAATTCCCCACTCATCTCAGCGAGAGTCCCGTCCGGATCCTGCTCCAGGAAACCACACGAATTCCACCTCCCAGCCTGCTGTTGCTCCCGTGTCTCGCCGAAGAAGTGAATCAGCTGCTCCTGCTCCTGGGTCCGCTCTCCCCGCTGTCCCGTCAGCTTTGGGCCCCCAGCTCTCCTCAGCTGTTTCACCCCCCTCTTCGTCATTCACTCCGGCTGCTGGGAGAAGCGCAAATTCATCTCCAGGTGTTCCAGGTCCCGATCCGGTGCGGGTAGCACCGCCTCATCTGTCCGGGGGGTCCCCCACTTCTATCCGGTTGGGAGAAGAGAGACTCAAGTCCCTTGTAGCGGGTTCCACCGGCCCTCCGGGAATCAGGCAAGTGTCCTTTCATTCTCCTCCCATTATGAGTGAATTGCCTTGTTTGATTCCTGGGGGAGGAGTTCAGGGTTCACAGTCCCCTGAGCTCTCTCCTCCCGCTGCAAAAACTGAATATGAACCTGCGTCCTCTGTGTCTCTTCCCCTTGAGTGTGCCCCGGTGCCAGGTGTACACCGCTGCGTGAGGAGGAGGCGGCCTGCGGCCCTGGAGGGTTTTGCCCCAGCCCCGCAGCCACGTTATGGGCAGAGGAGAAGGTCGAACTGCCTGTTGGAGCCAGCGCCGACGGTTAAGCGTCCCCGGGTCTCCACGGAGGAATGGTTCGGCCCAGCAGAGTCCAGATCTCCTGCCTCCACGCCAGGTGGGCTGTCGACCCGGTCTTCGGCGTTTGGAGGTCGTTTGACTGTGGAAACCATCATGCCGGCTGCGGAGCCATTCGCAGTCGAGTTGGAGCCGGAGGACGGAGTCCTGCACGCTGAGCCCGGAGCATCGAAGTCCTGGATGGCGGTAGAACCCGAGATCAGGCAAGTGCTCTATTTTGTTTTTCTCTTCTCTATTCTGGAGCATTATTGCCTGTCTCTCGGGGGGGCGGGCCGGGTGCAGCCGTCTGCTGCGCTCGAGCCTGTTCCGCCGGGCTCTGCCGCTGCCGGTGATCCTGATCCCGGTTCCTTTTGTCCCTCTGAGCCTCTCCCCAGGGTCACCGGAGACGAACCTGCTCTGGGTGCCATCTCGGAGATTCCGGTTCCCTGCACGGTGTTCGCCTCAGATGCTGCGCCCGGGAGTGCTGTCTCGGTCCAGCTGGAGTCCACCGGGAGTGCTGTCTCGGTCCAGCTGGAGTCCACCGGGAGTGCTGTCTCGGTCCAGCTGGAGTCCACCGGGGGTGCTGCGCCGGCCCGATCGGGGTCCACCGGGGGTGCTGCGCCGGTCCGGGTAACAGTTAGTGTGGGAGCTGGAGGATTGTGTTCGCCTGACGTCAGGCTGACTTCGTCCCTTGCCTCCATCATTTCTCCTCCTGCCGCTGTTGGGGTTCCTCTCACCCGGGCCAGTTTCCCCCTACCCTTGTTGCCATTAGATGGCAGGCTAACTTTGCCCCTGGCCTCCATCTCTTCTCCCCCTACTACTGTGGGGGTTTTTCTCACCTGGGTCAGTTTCCTCCTGCCTTTTCCCTCAGGGAGGAAGCTGCACCAAGACTTCTCCCTCAGCTCTCCGTGGTCTGAGGTCACGGGACGACCGCCTGGGAAGCCATCTGGCTGGTTTGGTGGTCTGGGTCGGCCTCCGGAGAAACTGTGTCTCCTAGCCTGGGACTCGGGTAGGCCACCCGAACTGGTGTTGTGGTTCCTGGCCTGGTGGAGTTCAGGCCGCCCGCCGGACAAGCTGTCATCGCCTGCCTCACTCCACCTGCTGTCATTCCTGACAGATTGACTAACTGTTCATAGCCTTGTGTTTTGTATGCCCTCCATTATTTAATTTCATTCAGGACATCAGGGAACTTTCTGTGTTAGAGTCCTTATTGGGATGTCATTTCTACCGAGAATTTTTCTTTAGACAATTTTCTGTGTTTTACGATCCCTGTATGGATCCCTATTCTAATTTCTCCCTTAAGTAGCATTTGCTTCACATTGCCTGGCCTCATTCCGAGTAGTCTTGTTTTTCTGTATTTATATCCTCCTCCAGACTGTTTAGTGACACTTTTTGTGCTAATACGTGTTTGAGGAGTTGTTCCTTTTGTATTTTTATGCCAATTTGCTGTTCCAGGCTCTATTTTTAGGTCTTATGCCCGGACTGCCTCCTTTGTATATTATTCTGTTCTGGCCGGGATTACATGTGTAAGTCTATTTAAACCATATGTTCAGAGTTTTGTAGTTTTTGGCCTTCGGGACATGAGTTTTTTTTATTGTCCTCACCCTAAGTTATTGTGAACTTTTTCCATGACTATGTCGCTATGTTTCTGCATTTTGGTTCTTGTCGTTTCTCCCCACCTCCTGTGGTCACCTGCACAGACCGTCTGGCCTCTGCAGAGGAGGGGGTGATGGTTTTTTTGGGGGGTTTAAGATTATTATGGTATCTGACCCTATACTGTATCTAGGTTTTTTTTTCTTCCCTGCCTCCTTTTTCTGGTCCCTCCCTTTCTCCCAGATCTGGCCCCCACCGCCCTCCCTGGTCTTCCCTCGGGGGGGGGGGGGGTTAGGCCACTCCAGGAGGCGCGGCTCGGGGGAGGAGTACTGTCACGACCTGAACGCTATCTTTTCTCTGCGTTCAGGTTGTCCAGTGTCGCTCCTGCTCCGGGGTAGTCCGTGCCGGGTCTTCCATGGCCCGCTCTTTGACAGCGCCCAGCTGATTGCCAGCTGTCTAGTTCAGCTGCGCTGGGACAGCTGTCCCCTATCCCCAATCATCTCCCCATTTAAGCGAGCAGCCGAGAGTTACTCGTTGCTGCGACCTCGCTATGGGAAGACATGCCTTGTGTTTCCCACGACTGTTAGCTCCTACGACTAGCTTCAGTTCGCCGTTACCTCGGCGCTTCACCCAAAGTAAGTGTTGCGACTCGGCGTGCGTTTTTCCCTCGCCGCCTCTCTAGCCTTTCTCCCTGGGTGGTATGTTACCCTTAGTTCTGTGTGTGTTTTAGCCCCACGTGGCTCTTTACTTTGCTGTCCGTTATTTAGTGTAGTGTGTGTTTTGTGTTAATAAATTACGCTAACTCACTGGTCGCCCTCGTATCTCCTTTCTGGCTCGTGAGAGCCAGAGTCATGACAGAGGGGAGTCGAGCTGATTAGATGGTAGTGGAAAAGTGCCATTAGAAATGTAACAGCAAATGACCGTCAGGGGAAGTGGCCTTGTTACAATGGAAATACAAGCTGTATGTATATGTCAAATTGATTACCCTGATTAAACCTTGTTGTAACAGCAGTTTAGTATTGCTTATATTTTACAATTAGTTTTTAAGTGCTTCACTAAACATATGAGGAGCTTAGCTGGTACAAATGAAGCTACTTTCAATTCTCTCAGAAATACTGTAGCCTTCTGGGTGAATGCAGCTGCAAGAGCTGATGGGATATGGTAAATATTAGAAAATAAATGTGTTCTCTTTAGTTAGACTTTCAGCTTAATGTGTGTTAGTGCTGTTCCTATGTCAAAGTTGTTGGGATATTTGTAGCTTTTATCTTTGTGAACATAATTAGTGTACATTGTATGTTAGAGATCCCCCTTCCGTTGTGCCATGTGAAAAGCATGCTGGCCCCTGGGAGATGTGTGCTCCCTGGTGGATCATAATAGATAGTCTTAGTGTAGAACATTAGTTAATCAATGAATTGAATTTCCTAATGGCTGATATTGTGTATTCAGTTTTTCATCCTATGGCTTGGAAGGCCATAGCATTTACGTATATTAATCTATGAAGGAAACGCTTGTGTTTAGAGTACACACATCTGTGCCGGATGCAGATTCAATGAGAATGAGGCCAAAAAAATTGAGTGCTCGAAGGGTTAAAATTGTAGGAAAGCTGCACTCAAAAATCCTGTCTTGAGCACCTTTAATGGAAACTGGCTGTAATCCTCAAAAATGGTCATTAAAAGTAGCACTCAGAATGGAGGTAAATAGTTAAAATACTTCTAGCAAGAAACAAATCTTTCAAAAATAAAAAGCAGTTTAAGAAACAGAGTAAAAACATGAGTCATCATGCAAGACAAAGTAAACCAGGCATTAGCACACTGTGCAACTTTAGTAAACTTTGGGAAAGGTAATTGCAAGCCACACTGTGTGACAGAGATTAAATAAACATCTGAAGGACGTTGAGTGTGATGCATGTGGACTGTATAATTCCCCACAGAATTAGATCTTCTGTTTGTTTTCAAGGTACATCCCTCTTGGCAGCTTCATGACAACAGCTGGAGGACAGACTGCACAAGCAAGCTTCTGCTGCTCCCAAAAGCTAAATTTAATACTTTGTTAAAGTCTAGAACATTCTGACTTACAGTACACATTTTCCTTCATTAAGTCATTATGTGTTTTATGTGTTTTTCATGCTGTGAATGTGTAATTTTCTACTGTCACAAGTAAAGATATTGTCCTTTTTTTGGTTTATTTGATGCGAGCCCAAGTCACAAATACCCACTCTATGATAATCTGACCCTCTAACACCCCAGCACTTACACTATGGGTCTGAAGAATGTCTCTGCCTTTAAATCCTGAAGATTCTGGGGGCCCTCTTGTAAATCTTGATCTTTTGTTCTTCCACAAAATTTCAATTGGACTTTAGTCAAGTGGCTGTGCCATTCTAACAACTTGATCTGCTTTGCTGCAAACTAATCATGAGTTTCTTTTACTCTATGTTTGGGATCATTGTTGCACAGTGGAGGAAAGGAAGCATCTGTAGAGGGAGGTGAGGACAGCGGAGAAGGTTATCAGAACCATACTACTATTCATCAGCGACATCTATTCTGGCTGGCTCCAGAAGAAGGCCACCAGTCAAAGACCCTACACACACTGGGCACTGTCTGTTCTTTCCAGGCCACTAGGAAAGAGGTACCACATAATTGAAACAAAAACGAACAGACTCAGAAACAGTTTCTTCCCACAGACTGTGAAATGTGACTGTCCCATTGTAGGCTGAGCATTCTCCTCCACATCAACTGAGAGTGTCACAATCCTACGATGACGCTCCTCAGCTATTGGCAATTGTACTTATAGGTAAACTGGCAAAGGGAATGCTTTTTGTATACTGCATTTTTGCGTGTGTGAATTTTTGCACATTTCTACATTTTTAAAATGATTACATTTAGCATTTTTGTATACATTATTTGTATTATGCATTTTACTATTGCATTTTATTATTACATCTGCTGTTTTGTATGTATATGATGTTTCATTGTTCAAGACAATGCCAATGCCAAAGCTATCTATCTATCTATCTATCTATCTATCTATCTATCTATCTATCTATCTATCTATCTATCTATCTATCTATCTATCAAATTACTATAGTAGATCTTTCAGATGATTCTGTAACCAAATTTCAGCATGGTTTCTTCATATTCCTGAATACCATGTGTCAATACAATAGAGAGAAATTATTAAGATTTTACTCCTTCTATAGTTGATAACATGGTAGACAATGTTGCTGCTTCTGTGCATCAGACTCTTGACATGGTGGCTCCTTTAAAAATCTAATCATAGAATTCTGACTCCTTGGTTCAACACAGAAACTTGCAGCTTAAAACAGAAGACTCATCAATTGGAAAGAAAATGACGCTCCACTAAATTAGATGATTTTTTTTTTGGAGCTTGGCGAGATCAACTTCTAATTTATAAAAAAAAAAAAAAAAATCTCTTAAGAAAGCTAGAACAATTTATGGTATTTTTCAGCATTAATAGACGAGAACAAGAATAATCCCAGGTTTCTTTTCAGCATTGTAGCCAGGCTGACAAAAAGAGTCAATCAGGACTGTGTCAAACCTAGCATTCCTTTGGAGCTTACTAATCAGGATAAAATTTCATCTATCAGAGATAAAATTAGTCACATCCTACCCATTGTAAATTTAAATACAATTATAACTACAACTCCTCCAACTGACTTTCATTTGGATCAGTTTACCCCAAATGACCTTTGAGAGTAAGATAAAATAATTGCCTCATCCAAACCATCAACTTATCTGTTAGACCCCACTCCTACCAAGTTATTTAAAGAAGTATTTCCATTAATTGGTAATTCTATTCTTTGAATAATGAATCTATTATTAACGTTGGGCTACTGTACCACAGGCTTTTACAGTTTTCCTCAGTCGCTTTGGTGTATTTTCCAGAACAGAATTGAAATTCTCAAAACTATTAGTTCAACCTCCACATCACTTCTGCTCATAAAAGCAATTTCTCATAATTTTGAACAAATAGTGAATGCTTTTGTACATTATGCAGCTGCTTGTGTACAATTGTCTGCCATTTTTTTACATTATCATTTGCTATTGTGGCAGCGCGGTGGTGGAGTGGTTAGCACTGCAGCAGCACAGCAACTCACCCTTGGCCAGGGGGTCCTGGGTTTGATCCCAGCCCCCAACCAACAGTTGTTATGGTTCGAGCGCCGATCTCGTCCGCGCTCGAGTCATGCACCATTTCTGGCCATCTGACGGCTGTGTGGCCCTTTTGCTCTCCGAGCTTTTATTGTGACAGCGCTCAGAGGGGCTTCCGGCTGTCAGAGCTGACAGCTGAGCCACATTTTGTCTCATCAGCGGCTCCTTACTTAAGAGGGCAGTTGGGAGCGAAATGTGCGACAGTCTCATCGAGAACCTTCCCATGGTCAGACGTTATTGGAGCATCCCTCTGTTCACTCGTTGACCATTCTCCTTCAGTGACTGTAAGTGTGTGACCTTATGTACCTGTTATTCCCTGTCTTTGGTTGTATATTGTCACAGTGTGTTTTAGCCCCCGTGGCTCATTATTTTGTCCCTTTTCTGTTCCTTTAATAAACCGTGCAAACTCACTGGTGATTTGTGGCATCTTATGATGGCTGCGAGGGCCATCCATGACAGTAGACTGCTGCCAGACTGAAATGCCGGTCGCCGTGAGTTTTGCCTAAATTGGACTTTGGTTTTCCCTGTCTGGGTACCTGTGTGCTGGGAGATCATGTCGTCACGCAGGGGCAGCGCTTGGAGCCTGGGCTACGAGCTGGTGGAGGCCCTGGACTACATTGATGGAACAATCTTCACGGCTGGCCTCTACGACACTCCCAGCGATGTACGCTGGCACCTGGACCTTGCTGAGGATATTATTAATTGCCTTCCCCGCTATTCCAACCACCCGGAATTCACGGCGAGGAAGGCTGAAATCGCTGTGCAGCGGGAGAGACTCCGTGGGCTGGAGGGAAACCCTGGCAGGAAGCTGAACAGGAGGTATCCTCGCTCCTCGCTTCAGGATCCCATTCCTGTCCTCGCTCCAGGCCAGGAGTTTGCACCGCCCAGGGGTGACCCCCGAGAGAGTGTGTCGTCAGTCGGAATTCCCCCGGAGACACTACGTCTGACAGCTGTTCCCATCAGGGACCGAGTGGCAGCTGCTCGCTCCGCCGTTCACCCTACGCAGGTGATAAAGCATGTGACGGCAGCAGTCAGGCTGGTAGAGAGGAATCCAGCGTTAAAGGACCATCCAGAGTTCGCCGACCTGCTCACTTCTGTTTCCGCACAGGAGCGGCGTTTCCTGAATCTCTCCTTCGCCTCGCCCTCTGCTGGTAACCGTCGTCACAAAGCTAACAAAAGGCCTCAGCAAGAACCCCGTCCGGATCCTGTTCCGGGTCGTCACAAAGACTCTACATTTCTGACAGCTGCCGCTCCTACGTCTCGTCAGGAGGGAATTCCCGCAGCCTCTCTCCTAGGGTCACCTCCTCCCGCTGTTTGTCAGCTTCCGGTGCCCGGATTGTTTCGGCTGTCATCCCCTCCTCCTCAATGTCTTCCTCGGCTCCTGTGAAGGTTATGAGTCCTGCTTCAGCGACGCCCGTTGTGGATCCATCGCGAGCGGCTCCTCCTCGTCCTCCCAGGGGGCCCTCCGTCACCATCCAGCGGGGCAAGGGAGAAACGAAGTCCACTGCAGCGGGTTCCATCGGGCCTCCACGGGTCAGGCAAGTAACTTTTCATTCTGTTTCCATATTAGATGAATTGTCTTGCTTGATTCCTGGGGGCGGAGTTCGGGGTTCACAGTCCCCCAAACTCCCTCCATCTGCTGCAGTAAATAGTAATGGACCTGCTACCTCTGTGTCTTCTTCCTCTGAGCATTCTGCGGCGCCAGGCCTACGCTGCCGGATGAGGTGGGAACCTGTGGCCCTGGATAGCCTGGTTCCAGCCCCGCAGCCACGTCATGGGCAGATCAGGAGAGCGGACTGCAGTTTGGAGCCTGCGCCGATGATGAAGCGTCCCTGAGTCTCCACGGAAGAGCGGTCCAACCCAGCAGGTCGAGGAACCCCTGCCACCACGCCGTGCGGGTCGTCAGCATGGACGTCAGCGTTGGAGGTTCCTCAGGCTGTGAAGAACATCATGCCGGCTGCGGAGCCCGCCACAACCGAGTGGGAGCCAGACGACGGCCTTCTTCGTCCTGAGCAAGGATCGACGAAGTCCTGGACGGCAACAGAACTCGAGTGCAGGCAAGTGCTCTATTCTGTCTTCCTTCTATCAATTCTGAAGCATTTTTGCCTGCCTCTCGGGTAGGCGAGCCAGGTGCAGCCATCCGCTGCATCTGAGCCCGTCTCACTGGGCTCTGTCGCTACCGGTGATCCTGATCTCGGTTCTTTTCCTTCTCCTGAGCCTTCTCCCAGGGTCACCGGTGCAGAGTCATTCCCGGTCGCTGTGCGGGAGGTTCCTGGTCCAGGGTTGGATGTCGTTTCTGGTGCTGCACCGACCCAGTCGGGGTCTATCACGGGTGTGGCACTGACCCAATTGGGGTCCATCGTGGGTGCTGCTTCGATACAATCGGGGGTCCAACGTGGGTCCAGACGAGACCCAATCAGAATACATCGCGGTTGCTGCTCCGGCCCAATCGGGGTCCGTCGTGGGTGCCGCGCTGACCCGATCGGGGTCCAACAGGGGTGCAGGGCCAGTTCGGTCCAAGGTCAGTGAGGGAGCTGCAGATCCTCTGCTGCCTGACGCTGAACTGGCTCATCGTCTTCATCAATATCAAGCTCCTCTCCTGTGGAACCAGCTGCCAATCTGGATTCGGGAGTCAGACTTGATCTCTGTTTTTAAGAATAGGGTTAAAACCTACCTTTTTGATATAGCCTACAATTAGGGAGGGATCATGTGTTTCTGAACCCTCCCTTAGTTATGCTGCTAATAGGTTTAGTCAGCCGGGGGACCTCCAATAATGCACTGGGCCCCACTCCTTTCTTCACTCTCAATGAAATATTTTTTTTTTTTGCTGGTCATTAACATCTGCTTGTTCTCTCCTGTAGATTGAGTCCCCATCGTGCTGTTTGCTCTCTACATGTCTGTTCTTTTCATCTTCTCTGTCCCCCCACCCCCCAGCCAGTCGCAGCAGATGACTGGCCCTCCCTGAGCCTGGTTCTGCTGGAGGTTTCTTCCTGTTTAAAGGGAGTTTTTCCTCTCCACCGTCGTGAAGTGCTTGCTCACAGGGGATCACCTGATTGCTGGGGTCTTTTTGCAACTGTGGGGGTCCCCCCTACAGTTGAAAGTGCTATGAGATGACTGTTGTTGTGAAATGGCGCTATACAAATAAAATTGATTTGAATTGAATTGAATCATAATCATCATCATCCTTCCCCCTATTCATCTCCACTGGGGGCCGTTGGGGTTCTCCATGATCCGCTCAGCTCTCCCTCGTTTTTCCCCTTTCCAGGGAGGCCGTCCTCGGTTTCTCCCCTGCGGTCCTGGGGGCTGGGTGATGCGGGTCGGCCACCTGGAGGACTGCCCTGCCTGTTTGGCGTTCTGGGTCGGCAACCCGACAAACTTTCATGTCCGTTCGACGATCTGGCCCGGCCGCCAGAGGAATTGTGTTTCCTGGCATGGGACTGGGGTGGGCCGCCTGAACTGTTCCTTTCCCCCTGCCAGCGACATGGACGCTAGATGCAGGGCGGCCCCCCCGAATGATCGGCTTTCATGTCGTGGTGTTAGACTGCTGTCATCCCTGGCGTTCTATTCCTGTTCTCCTGCAACCTTTTGGAATGTGCGGGCGTCCTATGTACAAAATTGTGTATGTATGAAATTGCACATGTCACCACTTCCTAGCGGGTGTTTTTTGTTTTTCCCTCTGTTTTAAATATCCATTCGTTGCCTGTACAGTTTGTGTGTGTGGATTTACAACTGCAGGGTTTCAACGTTTGTAGTGGGTTTTTTTCCTCCCCCCCCCTTTCCTTTGTGGGGGATGATATGTGTTTTTTTCCCTTGAAACTATGTATCTTGGTCATTTGACCCGAGTTTCTGTTTATGGCCAATGGGCTTAGTGTTCCTTATTTGGGCGTATTATCCCACCTGTGGGTCCATTATGGAGTATTTCTGTGTTTGTTTTTTTTTCTTACTCTGTAATTGCCTCATTTGTTCCCTGTATCCGTCTTGTTTTTTTTTTTTTCTCTCTCTTGCTGGCTCTCACCCTCCTGGCCTGTTCCCCCATCCGCCCACCCTGGGGGGTGGGTGGTGGTGGGGGGGCTTGGATGTCATAGTGTGCTCGTAGTTCGCCCTTGGGGGGAGGTACTGTTATGGTTCGAGCGCCGATCTCGTCCGCGCTCAAGCCATGCACCATTTACGGCCATCTGACGGCTGTGTGCCCCTTTTGCTCTCCGAGCTTTTATTGTGACAGTGCTTGGAGGGGCTTCCGGCTGTCAGAGCTGACAGCTGAGCCACATTTTGTCTCATCAGCGGCTCCTTACTTAAGAGGGCAGTTGGGAGCGAAATGTGCGGCAGTCTCGTCGAGAACCTTCCCATGGTCAGACATTATTGGAGCATCCCTCTGTTCACTCATTGACCATTCTCCTTCAGTGACTGTAAGTGTGTGACCTTATGTACCCGTTATTCCCTGTCTTTGGCTGTATATTGTCACAGTATGTTTTAGCCCCCCGTGGCTCGTTATTTTGCCCCTTTTCTGTTCCTTTAATAAACCGTGCAAACTCACTGGTGATTTGTGACATCTTATGATGGCTGCGAGGGCCATCCATGACAACAGTGATCTGTGTGGAGTTTGCATGCTGTCCCTGTCTCTGCGTGGGTTTACTCCGGGATTTCTCCGGTTTCCTCCCACATGCCAAAAACATGCAAGTTAGGTTGATTGGCATCAAACTGGGGATTCTAAATTGTCCTTAGGTATGACTGTGAGAGTGAATGGTTGTCTGTCTCTCTGTGTTGGCCCTGCGATGGACTGGCGATCTGTCCAGGGTGTACCCTGCCTCTCATGCTGGGATAGGCTCCAGCCCCCCGCGACCCGAAAAGGATTAAGCGGAAGAAGATGGATGGATGGATGGATGGATTTGCTATTGTCATTGTTATGTATGGTAAAATACCTTGGGTGAAGGATGAGGCAAGATGTCTGGATGAACACAGCTTTATTAGATGGTGATGAACAGCAGTTACACAGCAGGCACCTGACAGAGGACACCGGTCAAAGAGGCCACAATATGGATGCCCTCTGCCTTATAAAGGGTGGTGCAGCGACGTGACGGGAAGTGCATGTCACTACACTGCACTTCACAATAATGTGCTGTTTCACAATATAACAGTCATGTCAGTGAAAATACATTAAACAGGTTTTCTGTTAAATAGTTGGTTCCCTCAAAACATTTAGGCATTTTGTTCATTGTTTGAGTCATTACTTGCAAAAGTGTTGAACTTGTTATCATTACGCCAAGCAGATTTTATACATTTCTATTACAGTTTTTTAAAAATATATATATATTAAATTCATTAATTGTTCTCAGCTGAATCTTAACTTTAAGTGGGAATGTGTTAAGAATTAGGCCAATCAAGGACCTCCCAGTTCTCTAGAACAGCTCACAGGTGAATCCTACGAACCTTCATTTGGCAGATGTGTGTAAGAAGGATCTGATGCTATTAGCCTGTGGAGACAGCTGTCGAGTGGCTGCTATTAGAAATGTTCATGGAAAGATACATTCAGGAGGAATTTTGAAAATCCATTAGACAACCTGGGACCATTATTGCAGTTTTTCAATCCAGGACTTCCAACCTCATAAAAAGTGCATCACATGTACGTTGCTGTCAGTCATTTTAAATGAAGCCACACAATCCATTCTAAAATAAGGGCTATCTCACATCTCCAGCCTTTACTTCACTCATCTTGCCTTTCAAAAAAAAAAGAAAAACTTAAGAGTTTCCTCTATCCATGGATCAAAATCGCAGGATAGTGCTGATGGCTGTTCCTGTACCACTCAGTGCTGTTAACCTCATTTCATTCTCAGGATTAATAAGCATCAGAGAAGTGAAGCCTCTTAGTGTGCTGCTGAGATCTTTGGCTCAGTGGAAGATTGCACTGTACTGTCTGCATCACAGCTGCCTCCCTTTCTACCCACCAGGTGTCTCATTATGGCAGTGCAAGACCGGATAGGGAAAGAATCTGTTGGAGGAGCCACCTACGGTTATTTTGAAGTTGTGCTTCTTCAATTCTGTCATAACACTAGATAGGGGAGTAATTCAAATGAAAATCTCATTAACAGTGTGTAGCCAATAGTCATACACTACATCTAGATAGCAGCTAAAACCAAAGCTGATCTGGTTTCAAATCAGCAGGTCCGTGTTACAGTCTTTTTATTACTGTAATATTTATACATACACAGACAAGAATCACCTTAAAGGAATCCTTATTCAGTCTGGAGTTGGCCCAGATTTTTAAAAGGAAACCATGGCAGAATTGATTTTGATTTTGTATACTTTATTGATCCCCAGATGGTCCATTGTCCGATATTTGTTTGTGAATCTGGCCTCAAACTTATGAAAGCTCTGGGCCAGAGATATTTGTGTTTGTGTTACAGAGCTTCAAAATAATTATCACAGACAGGGAAAGTAAATGCAATAGAAGCCAATCTACCAAATAGAGTGTGCATTGCATGTCTAATTAAAATGATCAAGAATTTTGAGACATTTGCATACTTTATGCTGCGCTCCCAAGAAAATTCTTTTTAGTAGCTTTTACTTGTCCATAAATCTACTACAAGGTTGTCATACAAAATTCCCATGTCTAAAAAAACCAATATCCCTGCATTTATGTAAAAAAGTTACACCTTTAAATAAAAAGTTGCAAATTTACAGGAAAAATCTTTAATTTATGAAAACAATCTAAAAATTTATGATAAAAGTTGCAAATTTATAAGAAATATGTCGCAAATATATGAAAAAACTGTCAGTTTTATATGAAAAGTTGTAAATTTACATGAGCAATTTTAAATATGTAAGGAAAGAACAAAATTTATCAGAAAAAAGTTATATATATATATATATATACTGTATATATATATATATATATATATTAGTGGTGTTAGCGTTATCGTATTAATCACCCGTTAATGCTTTGTCCCCCTTAACAGTGACAAATTTTGTGATCGTGGTTGATAGCAGTTAACGGCAGAAAGTGCAAACAGTACTTTTAGGCCTAGCGGCTCTCCATACCGAAGCTGTTCTGGTCACAGACGCTGTGCGTGCCATGCAGGCATTGCTAAGTCAAACCAGCTGAATTACAGCTATGGATATCCCCAAAGTGCTGTCATGTTTAAGTTTACAATGTTATCTGTCGGAGGTCTCACCTGGACCCAGTTTGGGATCAATAATGTACATCTTGACATAATTACTGGCCCAGGGAACACGCACGCAGGCTCAGGTGAGATTCAAAAGCTTTATTCAACAACAAAGGAGTGTATTAGATTAGATTAGATTAGATTAGATTAAACTTTATTGTCATTACACATGTATGAATACAAGGTAACGAAACACAGTTTAGCATCCAATCAGAAGTGCAAAGGACAGCAGTGCAGTATATACGGTAATTAACAGTATGTGCAATTTAAGCAAATATATGCAAATATATGCAGCAGTGCAGAAAGTTAAAAGTACTGTTATGTGCAAATAATGTGCAATAAGTTAGATGTAGTTATATAGTTATGCAGTTATGTACAGGTGAGGATGGTAAAAGATGATTGTAAGAGAGTCAGCGGGGAACTAAGTTCAATAACGTGACAGCTGTTGGAAAGAAACTGTTCCTAAACCTGCTGGTTCTAGTCCGAAGGCTTCTGAAACGTCTTCTGGAGGGGAGAAGCTGGAACAGTCCATGAGCAGGATGGTTGGAGTCCCTAAGAATGCTGCGTGCCTGGCGCAGACATCTTTTCCTGTAGACGTCCTCTATAGCTGGAAGTGGAGTCCCTGTGATGCGTTGGGCGGTTTTCACCTCCCGCTGCAGTGCCTTGCGGTCAGCTACAGAGCAGCTCCCATACCAGAGTGTGATACAGTTGGTCAGGGTGCTCTCTATCACGCAGCGGTAGAAGTTGCCCAGGATGTCAGTTGACAGATGGTTCTTCTTCAATGTCCTCAAGAAGAAGAGGCGCTGATGGGCCTTCTTGATCAGGCTGGTGGTGTTAACTGACCAGGACAGGTCCTCCGAGATGTGGGTCCCCAGGAATTTGAAGCTGGGGACACATTCAACAGCTATGCCATTGATATGGATGGGGTCATGTGTCTCTTCCCTCTCCTTCCTGTAGTCCACTATGAGCTCCTTGGTTTTGCTGGTGTTAAGGAGCAGGTTATTGTCAGCGCACCAAGTAGCCAAGTGCTCAACCTCTGCCCTGTAATCTGACTCGTCGTTGTCCCTGATGAGTCCAATCACCGTGGTGTCATCTGCGAACTTTATGATGGAATTGGATCCATACATAGGCCTGTAGTCATGGGTGTAGAGGGAGTAGAGGAATGGGCTGAGCACACAGCCCTGTGGTACACCAGTGTTGAGTGTGATGACGGAAGAACGGTTGGGGCCTGACCTAACATGCTGGGGTCTGTTGGTCAGAAAATCCATGATCCAGTTGCAGGTGGAGGTACTGATTCCCAGGTCCCCAAGTTTGGTGAGCAACTTGGAGGGGATAACTGTGTTGAATGCTGAGCTGAAGTCAATAAACAGCATTCTTGCGTAGGTGTTCTTGTCATCCAGGTGTGAGAGTACATAGTGCAGCGCTGTAGAAACCGCATCCTCTGTACTCCTGTTGCTCTGGTAGGCAAACTGATGAGGGTCCAGTGTAGGGGGCAGGCCTTTTTTGAGCTGTGCCAAGACCAGTCGCTCAAAGCACTTCATGACTATGGGCGTCAGTGCCACAGGGCGATAGTCATTTAGGCACGATGGTGTTGAATGTTTCGGCACTGGTACTATTGAAGTGGTCTTGAAGCACGCTGGTACCACGGCCTGGGCCAGGGACAGATTGAAGATGTCTGTGAAGACCCCTGCCAGCTGCTCAGCGCATGCCCTCAGCACACGCCCAGGAATGCCATCAGGGCCAGCAGCCTTACGTACGTTGACATGACTCAGTGCATTACGGACGTCGGTGTGGGTGAGTGTGAGGTGGTGGAGGTCATCAGAGGGTGGGAAATTGATGTTCTTTTCATTGTTGTCCTTGTCAAAACGAGCATAGAAGTTATTTAGCTCATTGAGAAAGGGCACAGTCATGGCTATAGGTATGGAGTTGCTGGGCTTATAATCAGAGATAGCTTGAATGCCCTGCCACATACGTCGGGGGTCAGAGTCCCCAAAATGTTCCTCCACCTTCAGCTTGTAGCTGTGCTTGGCCTTCTTGATGCCCCTCTTCAGATCTGCCCTGGATGAACTGTAGGCCTGTGCATCACCAGATCTAAAGGCATTGTTACGTGCTTTTAGCAGAAGTCGCACTTCTCTGTTCATCCATGGCTTCTGATTTGGGTACGTGGTGATCTGTCTTTCCGTGGTGACACTGTCAATAGTGGTGTTGATATGGTCCAGGACTGAGTGGGTGTAAGAGTTGATGTTTATGTGGGAGCCACAGGTAGCCTGAGAGGTGAACATACTCCAGTCTGTGTTCCTAAACTTCTCCTGGAGTACAGAGTCAACCCCCTCTGGCCACACTTTGATGGTCCTCACTGATGGCTTCACCCGGTTGATGAGCGGTACATACTTGGGGGTAAGGAACAAGGATAAATGATCAGACTGACCTAGGTGGGGGAGGGGAGTTGCTGTGTAGGCTCCCACAATATTGGTGTAAACATGGTCCAATGTTTTGTCCCCTCTTGTGTGACAGGAGACATGCTGGTAGAATTTAGGAAGCACTGTCTTGAGGTTAGAGTGGTTAAAATCACCCGCCACAATAAATGCTGCCTCTGGGTGTGCAGTTTGTTGTTTGCTAATAGCTGCATGCAGTTCTTTCATAGCAAGCTTAGCATTAGCATCCGGAGAAATGTAAGCGGCTGTTATGATGGTACAAGTGAACTCGCGTGGCAGATAGAAAGGTCTACATTTAACCATGAGAAACTCCAGGTTAGCTGAGCAGTGTCTCTCAACAGTGACAGAGTTCGTGCACCAAGCCTTGTTAATATAAATGCACAATCCCCCCCCCTCTTGTCTTACCGGAGTCAACTGCTGCTCTGTCTGCCCGGAGCGTGTGTAGGCCGGCTAGCTCGATAGCATTGTCGGGTATTCCACTGTGAAGCCATGTTTCCGTAAAAATCATGATATTGCAGTTCATAAGTTTCTTATTGTTGGTGAGCTGAAGCCGTAGTTCACTCATTTTGCTTGCCAGAGACCGTACATTAGCAAGGAAAATACTGGGTAGCGATAGCCGGTGCGGTGTTAGCTTTAGCTTAGCTCTTAGCCCACCGCGCTTACCCCTCCTTTGTTTACATTCCTTACGCCGCCTGCGAGCACTTCCGGTCGGCCGGGAAGCCTGCCGAGCATCGGGAGTTCTCCAGAGCTCCGGGATGAGACGTAGATTCAGACGTAGGTTGCTGATAAAAAGGTCGTTATCGCTGTTTTGTAAACCAATATTCAAAAGCTCATCTCGGGTGTAAGATGTAAAAGCAGAGCTGTTCTGAACGAACATACCCGAAATGAGCAGAAATAACACTGCTAGTCCCCAGAATCTGGTAGGACGCTGAGCCTCGCGTTGTGCACGCGCCGCCATCTTGCGCCAAATGCGCATGAGTGCGTATGAGCGTATGAGTGCGTGTGTGCGGAATGTAGATGGTCTGTGGGTGAACGAGGAGTGTCGGGGGCAGAATGGCACGCCGTGCAGCCAGGCAACCCTATGGGAAGAGCAGAGACAGAGGTATGAGATCACCTTCACCATGCGAGAGAGATATACTGAAAGTTGCTTACTTGCAGGTGGAATGGTGGCTGGCGTTGGCAAAGGATCTCCTGCCTGGGAGACAGCGCCCTGCCGCGCACACGACGAGGAGTGGAGGAGAGGGGAGAGGAGATGGCGAAGACGGGAGGAATCCACCGCCAGGGAATCCACCTGTGCACAGGGGAGAGACTGGAAGACAGGTGAGTTGAGATACAGCTTACGTGCTGATGAGAGGAACTGCAGGTCGGGAAGGTACGATCCTGCGGAGATATTGAGAGTGTAGATACACAGACGGCTCCAGACCGATGTTCTGGGCCGAGTGGGTTAAATAGCCCGTCACTGACGAGGCGCAGGTGTGCGTGCAGCTGAGGTAGATGACTGGGAGTGGCGAGTTGTGACAGTACTCCCCCCCCGAGCAGCGCCTCCTGGTGCTGGCTTATCCGGGTGCGCCCGGTGGAACTCCGTGACGAGATCTTCATCCAGCACAAAGGAAGAGCGCACCCAGGATCTCCACTCCGGGACATACCCCTCCCAATCCACCAGGTACTGCAGCCCACGACCTCGACGCTGGGAGTCCAGGATGGATGCAATCCCCCATGCCGGGTGGCCGTCGATCATCATGGGAGGGGGCGGTGCCCTAGGAAGAGGACAGAGTAGGTTGGAGATCACGGGTTTGATCTTGGACACGTGAAACGTGGGGCAAACACGGAGGGAGGGGGGGAGGGCCAAACGCACAGCCACCGGGTTGATTATCTTGGAGATGGTGAAGGGACCGATGAAGTGTGGCGCCAGCTTCTTCTTCTCGGCCTTAAGATTAACGTCCCGGGCCGAAAGCCAGACCTGTTGGCCCACCTGGTAACCGGGGGCCGGCTTCCTGTGGCGATTAGCCGTGGTGCTGTTGCGCACCGCCGTGCGTAAAAGCGCCTCGCACGCCCTGGTCCACAGGCTCCGGCAGCGCCTTAGATGTGCCTGGATGGATGGAACGGCTAACTCGCTCTCCTGCTCGGGGAACAAAGGGGGGTCGTAGCCCAGTGACGCCCGGAAGGGGGACATCCCGATAGCTGACGACAGTGTTGCGTTGTGGGCATATTCCACCCAGGCCAGGTAAGAGCTCCAGGAGGATGGGTTGGAGGAGGTGACGCAGCGCAGGACAGCTTCCAGCTCCTGGTTGGCGCACTCACACTGCCCATTGGATTGGGGGTGGTGACCGGAGGAGAGACTCACCGTGGCCCCCAGGGCGTTGCAAAAACACTTCCACACTTGGGACACGAACTGGGGCCCCCAATCAGATATGACGTCCATAGGGATCCTGTGCAGTCTGACCACATGTTGGACAAGGAGATCGGCCGTCTCCTGTGCCGAAGGGAGACCCCGGAGGGGCACAAAGTGAGCGGCCTTGGAGAATCAGTCCACAATAGTCAGAACGGTGTCTTAAGAATTAGAAACGGGGAGGCCAGTAACGAAGTCCAGAGCAATATGTGACCAGGGTCTGCCCGGGACCGGCAGGGGATGGAGCAGCCCTGCAGGGGAGGAGTTCGGGGTTTGCTAGTAGCGCACTGGGGGCAGGCCCGGACGTAATTGGCGACATCCTTCTGTAGACCGGGCCACCAGAAAGAGCGCTGGAGGAGGTCCACCAGTCGGGAGATGCCAGGATGACAGGCGAGCTTGGACGTGTGGGCCCAGTGACTGACATCCCCCCAAACCGCCAATGGCACGAAGAGCCTCCTAGCCGGGCCACCGCCAGGATCCGGTTCGGTCTCCTGCACCCTCCGGATCTTGTCCCTGATGGACCAGGAAACCGCCCCCACAACACACGAGTCAGGCAGGATGGTGTGGTCCCGCTCCTCCAGGGTCTCAGGAGCAAACTGTCTGGACAGTGCATCAGGCAACCCATTCTTGGAGCCTGGACGGTAGGTGATCGTAAACCGGAACCGTGCGAAGAACAGAGACCAGTGCGCCTGGCGGGCATTCAGGCGCCTGGCCGACCTCAAATACTCCAGGTTCTTGTGGTCCGTCCAGACCACGAAAGGCTGAGCTGCCCCCTCCAGCCAGTGACGCCACTCCTGCAGCGCGAGCTTCACAGCCAGAAGCTCCATGTCGCCGACGTCATAATTCCGCTCAGCCGCAGACAGGCGCCGGGAGAAGAAGGCGCAGGGACACTTAACTCCATCCACCGGAGAACGTTGGGACAGAACCGCCCCCACCCCCATATCAGACGCGTCCACTTCCACCAAGCACTGCAGTGCGGGGTCAACCTGGGTCAGGACCCGGGAGGAGGAGAACTCCGTCTTCAAGGTCTCGAATGCAGCAGCTGCCTCCTCGGTCCACTGGAAGGGCACCTTGGGAGAGGTGAGGCGGGTCAGAGGGGTGACGATGGCGCCGAAGTTGGGCACAAAACAGCGGTAGAGATTAGCAAAGCCGATGAACTGCTGCACCTGTTTCCTGGAAGCGGGAGTGGGCCACTCAACCACCGCTTTGACCTTGGCGGGGTCGGGGAGGATCTGATTGCGGGAGATAACAAAGCCCAGGAAAGAGGTTGTTTTGGCAAAGAACTCACACTTCTCAGCTTTGACATAAAGTCTGTTCTCTAAAAGCCACAGCAAAACCCGCCTCACGTGGGCTTGGTGCTCCTCCCGAGACCTGGAGAAGATTAGGATGTCATCTAGGTACACAAAAACGAAGACCCCTAGGAAATCTCGCAGGACGTCGTTAATGAGCTGTTGGAAGACGGCGGGGGCATTGGTGAGCCCAAACGGCATAACCAGGTATTCGAAGTGACCGCTGGGCGTCCGAAAAACTGTCTTCCACTCATCGCCCTCCTGGATCCGAACGAGATGGTATGCACTGTGGAGGTCTACCTTGGTGAACCAGGTGGCCCCCTGGAGGGAGTGGAAGGCGGAGTCCATAAGTGGCAGGGTGTACCTGTCCTTCACTGTGATGTTGTTCAGGTCTCGGAAGTCGATGCACGGGCGCAGGGACCCATCCTTCTTAGAGACGAAGAAAAACCCGGCCCTGACTGGAGACGAGGAGGGGCAAATAATACCAGCGCTGAGCGACTCCCTGATGTATGTGTCCATGGTCTCCCGTTCCGGGGCAGAAAGGCTGTAGAGGCGACCAGATAGTAACGGCACCCCCGGGCGGAGGTTTATGGCGCAGTCATACGGGCGGTGAGGAGGAAGAGACATCGCCTTGGACTTGCTAAAAACGAGCCCCAGGTCGTGGAACTCCGGAGGCACCAGGGTGAGGTCCGGAGGAGAGGAGACAGGAGAAGGAAGAGGAGGGGATGGGGCACAGGCCGCAGACTGGAGGCAGGTGCCCATACAGAACGAGCTCCACGAGAGGACACTTCCAGACTGCCAATCAAGCACGGGGTTATGAAGGCGCAGCCACGGGTAACCCAAGATGACGGGGGCCGCCGAGGTAGACAGGATGAACAGGCTGAGGTCCTCTCGGTGGTTGCCTGAGATGATGACTGGCACCGGCCTGGTGCGATGCGTCACTACTCCCAGGGGCGAACGGGAGAGGGTGACGAGGTTAAGGGGAGCTGACAATGGTTGACAGGGGATGCCCAAGCGGGTTGCCAGGCTCTTGGAAATAAAGTTTTGTTCTGCCCCCGAGTCCACCAGTGCGTGAGTGAGGTGCCCGGTGGAGTTGTGACAGAACCTAATGGGCAGCGAACAATTGGAGAAGGGATTTGGCTGGTTGGTGTCCGCAAGGCCCCCTACAGTGACTCGCGGACCCCCCCGTTTGGCTTGATTGGGCAATGCTCCATGGTATGCTGATCGCCTCCGCAATACATGTAGAGGCCCAGCTCCCGGCGGCATTGTCTCTCCGCTAGGGGGAGCCTGGTTTGCCCGACCAACATCGCCTCTGGCTCATCGGCGGACTCCGGAGCGGGTAACACCAGGGGGCGAGATTGAGAGGCGCGGGCGGGGAATCCGCGCGGGTGGCTGTTGGACTTCCGCTCGGCGGCCCGCTCTCGCAGCCTGTTATCTAAACTGATTGTCAGGGAAATTAATTCGGACAACCGCCCCGGAAGATCCCAGCTGGTCAACTCATCCCGCAGATTAGGACTGAGGCTGCGGAGGAAGATGCTGCAGAGAAAAGCCTCGCCCCAGCCAACCTCCTCCGCTGCCACCCGGAAGTCAACAGCGTAATCGGCTGCCGACCGGCTACCCTGTTAAAGGCTAAGGAGCCGGTCGGCCAGGATGCTGTCACGACGCGAGTGGTCAAACACCTTGAGGAAATCTCGCACGAACTGGTCATAGGAGAGGTTTGCGTAGCTGGGCTTCGTCATGACTGCGTAAGCCCAGGCTAACGCTCGCCCCTCCAAGAGGTTAGCCATGTACCCAATTCGGCTGTGATCTGAGGGAAAATCCCCGGGAGCGCGCTGAAACACCGACTCACACTGCAGGATGAACCCCAGCTCTTCACCGAGCTTCCCGTTAAAGCGTGCGGGAGTGGGGATTGGAGTGAGCCGGGTAGGCGCTCCCGAGCTAGGCTGGCCAGCCGCGGGAATAGTGGAAGCTGATCCACCACGATGAGCCGGGGGGAACACCTGCTGGGGGTCGAGACGGTCCAACCGGTGAGTAATTGTTGTTAATTGGTTTAGTATCACTTGTTGTTGATGAGCTATCAAATCCACCCAAGCCTCGAGGGTGGAAAAGCGGCATGTGAGCCCGCTGTCCACTGGGCCGCCCTGCTGGACCCGTGCTGACATAATTACTGGCCCAGGGAACACGCACGCAGGCTCAGGTGAGATTCAAAAGCTTTATTCAACAACAAAGGACTGTATGAGTGCGTGTGTGCGGAATGTAGATGGTCTGTGGGTGAACGAGGAGCGTCGGGGGCAGAATGGCAAGCCATGCAGCCAGGCAACCCTATGGGAAGAGCAGAGACAGAGGTATGAGATCACCTTCACCATGCGGGAGAGATATACTGAAAGTTGCTTACTTGCAGGTGGAACAGTGGCTGGTGTTGGCAAAGGATCTCCTGCCTGGGAGACAGCGCCCTGCTGCGCACACGACGAGGAGTGGAGGAGAGGGGAGAGGAGATAGCAAAGATGGGAGGAATCTGCCGCCAGGGAATCCACCTGTGCACAGGGGAGATACTGGAAGACAGGTGAGTTGAGATACAGCTTACGTGTTGATGAGAGGAACTGCAGGTCGGGAAGGAACGATCCTGCGGAGAGATTGAGAGCGTAGATACACAGACGGCTCCAGACCGATGTTCTGGGCCGAGTGGGTTAAATAGCCCGTCACTGACGAGGCGCAGGTGTGCGTGCAGCTGAGGTAGATGACTGGGAGCGGCGAGTTGTGACACATCTATCTATCTATCTATCTATCTATCTATCTATCTATCTATCTATCTATCTATCTATCTATCTATCTATCTATCTATCTATCTATCTATCTATCTATCTATCTATCTATCTATAATTGTTACAGCCTCCTCCAAAACTTCACCTGGATGTTGTGTTGTTCTTCTTCTGTGAAAGCTAGCTAGCTAGTAGCTACTAGCTATGTACTAGGTTATAGCTGACCTCCAGCAGCTGACACCGACAGAAATTCACCCGTTTTAATCCTCATAGCTTTGGGTCTGTGGAGAGAATAACCAGCCCAAACTTTTCCGAGCAGATGAAGCTTTATTCCACTCTCTCTCACATTCACCAGAATCAGAAAACTTCCCACCAGGTTGCAGGCACTCTCTTTTATATCACAGCACTAACACTTCTCTGCTACCTTCTGCATTAACATATCACTCCCCACACTCCCAACCTTTGATCTGCCACTTCAGTCTGAGGGAAAACTACTGAGTAACTACTGAGTGGGTCCTCTCCCCCCCCCCCCCCCCCCCCCCCCCCCAGAGTCTCAGACTGAGTCTTAACCCTCATGTCCTTTGGGCTTCAGCCTCCGTCCATAGCTGCTGTAATGGGGGGTCTTCAGCTCTGAGGCGCTGCTGTGCTGGTGGGGGGATCCTGGGTGTGTGTCCATCTGTGGGGGGACAATGGGGAGGGGGGAAACACCTTCAGCATGCTCGTGTGACTGATCGGACGATTCATTTACCTGGGGAGTTCTCCGTGGGGGTCTTCCACGCCGAGGAGCTCGGGCCAACACCACCTGCTTGTCTGCTAAAACAAAGGCAGGCTTAAGCCTGTCTATACAGATTGTCTCCCGGCGACCCCTCAAGTCTAACACAAAATGTTTGTCACCGGGTTCCAGCACTCTGAATGGGCCATCGTAAGGTGGGTGCAATGGGGTCTGGTGGGCATTGTGCCTGACAAATACGAAGGACTTGTCCTTCAAGGTTTTTGGCACAAAAGCGCGTGGAAAACAGTGGTGGGCCGGGCCGGGTAGTGTCCTTGCCTCTGCGCTATGTTTTGAACGCGGGGATGGATCGGTGTTCGGTGCGGGGTTATCTGGCAAAAATTTCCTGGGGTACCGCAGCAGCTGGGAAAAAACCAGCTCTGCTGGGGAGGCCACCAAATCCTCCTTCGGTGCAGAACACAACCCTAATAGAACCCACAGCAACCGGTCCACCCAATTTGCATCCGTAAGCGAAGCTCTGAGCGCTGCTTTAAGTGACCTATGCAAACGCTCGCATAACCCATTGGCCTGTGGGTTGTACGCAGTCGTGCGATGAATTGAGACGCCCAGGCTCCGGGCCATGGTGGACCAGAGGTCGGAAACAAACTGTGGGCCCCGATCGGATATGATGTCTGAAGGAGCGCCGAAATGTGCCACCCATGTCAAAAAAGCACGTGCCACATCTGCGAACACGGTGGAAGCTAGCGGGACTGCTTCGGGCCAGCGCGTGGTGGGATCTACCACTGTCAGGAGGTACGTGAACCCCTGCGATGGCGGGAGGGGGCCCACGAGGTCCACGTGAACATGGTCAAACCTCTTAGCCAGGATATGGAACGGCTCCAAAGGGGCCTTCGTGTGCCTGTGCACCTTGGCTCGTTGGTATGCTACACAGGCTGCGGCCCACTCTTTCACCTGTTTGCGCAAGCTCGGCCAGACAAACTTTGCGCCCACCATTTTGACTGACGCGCGCACTCCTGGGTGCGCCAGGGAGTGAACTGACTCAAAAATGCGGCGGCGCCAAGTGCGTGGGACCACCAGTCGTGGGCGGCCTGTAGAGACATCACAGACTGGGGGTGGGGGGGCCCGTGTTGCAGCACTCTGCTCTCCAGCCTTAACCCTGTTGGTCCAGACTGGAGCGTGCAAATGTCCGCATCGCCGATCTGCGCAGCGGCCACGGCCGTGTAATCTAGCCCCACGTAGACTGGGGCCACTAATGCGCGCGAGAGGCTGTCAGCCACCACGTTGAGTTTACTGGCCACATGTCGAATGTCGGTCATAAACTCCGAGATCGCGGCCAGCTGTCTCTGCTGCCGGGCCGACCCTGGTTAGAAAACCTTGGCCATTGCGTACGTAAGTGGCTTGTGGTCCACGAATGCAGAGAAGGTGCACCCTTCCAGCCAGAACTGGAAGTGGCATATGGTCAGGTGGAGAGCCAGTAACTCTCTGTCAAACGAGCTGTAGTTATGCTCATTGTCGCGCAAAGACCTGCTAAAAAAGGCGAGCGGCTGCCAAGAACTGGCGACGCACTGCTCCACTACGGTCCCTATGGCCACGTCTGATGCGTCGGTAGTGAGCGCTATCCTAGCTGCTGGGTGCGGGTGCGCCAGTAGTGTGGCGTTCGCCAGAGCTGTTTTAACCTTGGAAAATGCCTTCTCTCACTCAGGAGTCCAGTCAACTCTGTCCACCGGCTTCCGTTTCTTAAGCGCGGCGTACAACGGCTGCATGAGCTGGGCTGCGAGGAGGAGGAAACGATTGTAGAAGTTAACCATTCCCAAAAACTCTTGCAGTGCCCTGACCGTTTGAGGCTGGGGAAAATTCGCCACGGCGCGCACCTTGTCCGGTGAGATGTGGTGGCCCAAAGAATCGATCCCCATCACCCCGAACTGGCACTTTGCCGGGTTGATTATTAATCCGTGCTCCTCTAACCTCTGGAAAACTGTTCTGAGGCGGGCTACATGTTCGTCCTCGGACGCGCTGGTCACCAGGATGTCGTGCAGGTAAACAAACACAAACGACAGATTGTGCAACACCGCGTCCATCATGCGTTGGAATGTCTGCGCCGTGCCTTTTAGCCCGAAAGGCATGTGTAAAAACTCAAACAGACCAAACAGGGTTATTACTGCCATTTTAGGTATGTCCTCAGCACGCACTGGGACCTGGTGGTAACCGCGGACCAGGTCTATCTTGGAAAAAATGCGTGCCCCAGTGAGGTGAATGGAAAAATCCTGAATATGAGGGATGGGGTAGTGGTCGTGCGCTGTGGCTTTTAATCTGCGGAAATCTCCGCAAGGTCGCCACGATCCCTCGGCCTTAGGAACCATATGTAGTGGGGATGCCCATGGGCTGTTTGAGCGCCTGATGATGCCCAACTTTTCCAAGTTGGCAAACTCCTCGCGCGCTATGGCCAGTTTAGCTGCGTCCAGGCACCGAGGTTGTACGAAAACGGGCGGCCCCGTGGTGGGAATGAAGTACTCCACCCCATGTTTAGTGACGGTCTCCGAAAACGTCGGGACCGTGAGTGCTGGGAACTGGTTGAGTAGTGTGTGGAACTTACCCCCTGGAGCTGTGACGTTGGCTAGTGTTGTGGGCCCGGCTCCTCCATCCTCCAAAAACTACAGTATGTCCCAAACTCAGCCGCCCGTCTACTTACTCACTCCAGCTCCAGAGACCACATCACTCCTCTCTTCCGTCAACTCCACTGGCTCCCCATTCAACAGCGCATCAACTTCAAGATCCTCCTCATCACCTATAAAGCTCTTCATAACCTTGCCCCCTCATACCTAACTGTCCTTCTGTCTCGTCAGTACCGCTCGCTTTTGCTGGACTAGCGGCACATTCTTGGCAGAGAGAGGTGTTATCAGTGGTAAGGACAGGCCAAGACAAATTGACTCAAGTATCTGTTGCAGTGACTGACCAGATGATAGGTTTGTTTATCTCTGCTCTTTGTGTAGTGCAGGTCACGATGCACCGACTGGCAAAAGTCCACCACAGACCTTGTGACAGATATTGTTTTTAGTTCTGCCAGGATGCCCAGTTTCACTCTCCACACCCTCAGAAGGGTGGGGTTGCCGGTTGAGTCGCTCATGGCCTGACCCATGAGACAGGTAGTACCAGTTTTCATGGTAATCTAGCAGCAAGTAAATCGATGCCTGACCTGAAATGGGTATCTGTATGGAAAAACACATGATTAACGCATTATTAGTCACGATTAACTCAACATTCCAAAAGATATTGAGTTAACATCTTTTTATACATTCTATGTGTAACTCAACGGTTCCATTTTCCCTTTAAGGCTAAAATAAGTTTTATGATTACATGCAGGTTTTTTTCAACACTCAGATGCTCTTTCTATGGAGGTTGCCAACCATTGGGCTAGTTAGATAAGACAAGATAAGCTGTGGAGAATGTGCTCAAGGATGAGGCTGAGTTTATTCCTCAGAATCAGCTTTATTCACAGATCACATACTCCAACTACCTCAAAGCAAGTAAAGAGGAAGTTTTCATCTCACATCAGGATTTTATCCCCCGGACACGAAACAGCAGTCACATGGTGTTTAATCAAACATACAGTCACATAGTACTTAATCCCAATCACAAAGTAACCCCTTTGATCTCACACCATTGTCCTTTAGCCTCTGGTGGTCCGGACATCTTCCCAGGTCGTCTCCCTGAAACAAAGGCCGAATCTCACACTCTTTCGATGTCTCTCAGAGTCTCAGTCCCTTTTGTTCCATGAGAAGTGAAGCACACAATAAACATACAGCAATGCGTTTGTGGAGAATATGTAACCAACATATGTGCCACAAAGCCTTTATTAGTCCCACAATGGGGAAATTACATGATTGCAGCAGCAAAGGGATAGCAGCACTCAGAGCAATAGTAAATAAGATAATAAGATAAGAATTTGTTGGCCAAAGCAGTAAATAAATATACATATGTACACAGTTATAAACACAGTGCAGGAGCATTGCAGCTAGATGGTATCAACAGCATTACAGTTAGTTAAATTACCCGGCAAAGTAAAAGTATTGATCCAGACAGTATATTTCACATTGAATGAACAGTGTTGCTGCCACCCTCGATAATAATTGTAATTGTCTTAGTTGTGTATTTGAGGGGACAATCTCTATTGTGCAGAGTTGTGACGTTTAATATGGCCTCTATGAGTAGTATTTAGATTATAAAGTCTGACAGCCATCAGTAGGAAGGACCTGCGGAATCTCTCCCTCAAGCACTTAGGATGGCACAGCCTATCACTAAATGAGCTCCTCAGTGTGTTCAGTGTGTCCCGCATGGAGTGGGAGTCGGACTTCAGCAGAGATGACAGCTTAGGCACCGTCCTTCTCTCTCCTATCTCCTCCACTGGGTCGAGGTGTCGGCCCAGAACAGAGCTGGCTTTTATGATCAGCCTGTTCAGTCTCTTCCTGTCAGCTGCCGTGATGCCACTGCCCCAGCAGACCACTCCATACGTAATGGCTGATGCTACCACAGAATCACAGAAGGTCTTCAGGAGGAAGATCACTGCATCCTCTACCCCAATGCCATGCTGGTAGGCAAACTGAAATGGGTCCATTGCTGGTCCAACCAGGGGGCGGAGGTGGGCGAGGAGCAGCCTCTCCAGAGTCTTCATCAGGTGTGATGTGAGGGCCACTGGTCTGTAGCTGTTCAGGTCCTTAGGGTGTGGAGTCGTCGGCACGGGTACCACGCAGGATGTTTTCCAAAGCTGTGGTATCCTTCCTAGCTTCAGGCTCAGATTGAAGATGTGCTCCACGATCCCGCATAGTTGGTCTGCAGAGGACTTGAGGACCCTCGAGCTGATACCATTTGGAACTGCAGCCTTCCTTGCATTGATCTTCTTCAGCTCAGCTCTCACCTGGGTCTTAGTGAGAGTCAGGCGACTGTGTGTTGGGGGGTGTTGGGTCTGTGCGGGGAAAAACAGCGGGGGATGTGCACTGAGAGCTGGGGCATGTAAGAGGTTGAGTGGAGGGAGGGCAGTGGACAGGGGGCTAGATGAAGGTGGAGGCAGCAGGGGTTGGTGGACATGTGGAGAAGAAGCCGACTGGTCAAACCTGTTAAAGAACAGGTTCAAGTCGATCACTCACTTCCTACCCCCCATGGCCTTGGAGGAGGTATTCTGGTGCCCAGAGATAGTTTTGAGGTCTCGCCAGACACCACTGATGTCACTCTGCTATAGCTTTTCCTCCATCTTCTTCCTGTAACTGTCCTTCCCTTCTCTAATCTTCCTCCTTAGCTCCCTCTGTAGTTCAAAGGTATGTCTCCACTGAGGCATTTTGTGATGGATTGTGGCACCTATGTATGTATATTACACCTATATGTGGCTTATACGTGGCACCTATATGTGTATTGTGAACGCAGGCAAAAGCGTGGAAAAAGGGCCGGGATCCATGCTAGGCTAAAGGCTAACCCCTCCAGACCAGCTGCACTGTCGCTTCTTCTCTCTAACATCCACTCCCTCGACAACAAGCTGGACGAGCTGCGTCTGCTGAGAGAAACCCGGAGAGAGTGGAGGGACTGCTGTGTGCTTGTATTCACGGAGACTTGGCTCAACGACAACATCCCTGACGAGGCCATTCAACTGTAAGATATGGCGATATTCCGTGCCGACAGAGTAACAGCGAGCTCCGGTAAGAGCCGGGGGGGGGGGGGTTATGCATCTATGTTAACAAGAACTGGTGCGTTAATGCCACATTAGTGTCTAAACACTGCTCTCCGTTGGCGGAGTTCCTTGTTGTAAATTGTCGGCCATATTATTTGCTGAGGGAATTCAGCAACGTGTTTGTAGCGGCTGTTTACATAGCGCTGAGCGCTAACGCTAACGCTAATGCTAAGAAGGCACTCGGAGAGCTGCACGATGCGATTAGTGAAATCCAAACTTCACATCTGGACAGTTTTGTGGTGGTTGCGGGGGATTTTAACCACACCAGCTTAAAGACTGTGCTCCCCAAGTTTAAACAATGTGTAGACTTTAAGACCAGAGGAGAGAATATGTTGGACTTATTGTACACAAACACAGATGCTTATAAGGCGATACCCCGCCCCCACCTCGGCCTTTCTGACCACATATCCGTGATGCTGGTGCCAGACTACAAACCTTTATTGAAGTGCAGCAGGCCAGCAGTGAAACAAATCAGGATTTGGCCAGAGAGTGCAACCTCTGCACTGAAAGACTGTTTTCTGCACACAGACTGGGAGGTTTTCAAAATAGCAGCCTCCCAGGAAGACAAGACAGATGTGGAGGAGTATGCTGAAACGGTCACCAGCTACATCGCGAAGTGCACAGAGGACGTCACTACAGTGAAGACCATCACTATGCGGGGTAACCATAAGCCCTGGATGACTGCAGAGGTGCGCTCGCTGCTTACAGCCAGAGATGCAGCCTTCAGAGTGGAGGACAGGATCACTCTCCACTCAGCCAGGTCTGCACTCTCAAAGGGAATTAAGGCGGCGAAGCGCGCCTATGCGGAGAAAATCCAGGGACACCTCTGTGACACTAGGAACACCAAGCAGATGTGGCAGGGAGTTCGGACACTGATGGGCTATAAGTCTAGGCAGGGGGTCGATGATGACGACGCTTCGCTTCCAGACAGGCTCAACGACTTCTTTGCACGTTTTGAAGCATCTAACCCGACAACCAGAGGGAGGGCTGGCCTACCCCCACCATCGGTTGGACCAGCTTTTACCATCAACACAGCGGACACACGGAGGACCCTAACCAGAGTCAACCCACGTAAAGCTGCAGGTCCGGACAACATCCCGGGATGTGTACTCCGAGACTGCGCGAGCGAGTTGGCGGATGTCCTGACTGACATTTATAACATCTCCCTGAGTCAGGCCATTGTTCCCAGATGCTTCAAGACCTCTATCATTGTACTGGTGGCAAAGAAACCAGTTGTGTCCTGTTTGAATGACTATCGTCCTGTAGCACTTACACCAATTATGATGAAGTGTTTTGAGCGGCTTGTCAAACCACACATTACAGCCTGCCTCCCTGCATCACACGACCCACTCCAGTTTGCATATCATTCAAACCGCTCCACGGAGGATGCTATAGTCACCACCCTACACTCTGTCATCACCCACCTGGACCAGAAAGACACCTACGCCAGACTCCTGTACATTGATTTCAGTTCAGCATTCAACACCATTATTCCCCAGAGACTGATGGAGAAATTACTCCTTCTTGGTCTGAACACCGCCACATGTCTCTGGATCCTGGATTTCCTGACTGAGAGACCTCAGTCTGTCCGGGTTGGAAACAACATCTCCAACTCTGTCACGCTGAGCACCGGATCCCCTCAAGGCTGCGTACTCAGTCCACTGTTGTTTACACTACTAACACATGACTGTGTATCCAGACATGAGGGGAACCAGATTATTAAGTTTGCAGACGACACCACGGTGGTGGGACTTATTCAGAGGGATGAGGAATCAATGTACAGGGAAGAAGTGAGAGACCTGGAGGGCTGGTGCAGGGAGAACAATCTGGTGCTCAACGTGGACAAAACGAAGGAGATGATTATCGACTTCCGGCGGTCACAGCCTGAACACGTCCCCCTCAGCATCGGCGGCAGTTTAGTGGATAGAGTGGAAAACATCAAGTTCCTCGGAGTGCAGATCTCGCAGGACCTGACCTGGAGCAAGAATTCCTTGGGGATCAGGAAGCGGGCTCAGCAGAGACTGCACTTGTTGAGCAAACTCAAACAGGCCTCTCTCCCCATCTGCATCCTCAGGACCTTCTACAGAGGTGTGGTGGAGAGTGTTCTGACATACTGCATTGCTACATGGTACTCCAGCTGCAGTATGTCAGACAAAAAAGCCCTGCAGAGGATAGTTAAGGGAGCTGAGAGGGTAATTGGAGTCACCCTCCCCTCTGTCCAAGAACTTTTTCAGAACCGTTGTAGGAGCAGGGCACTGAACATTGTCAAGGACCGTTCTCACCCTCTGCATAAACACTTTAAACTTCTGCCATCTGGTAAACGATTCCGGAGCATCAGAGGCAGAACCACCAGACTGATCAACAGCTTCCTTCCATAAGCTGTCAGGATGCTGAACAGTTGACCCGGAATCTCTCATACACACTACTGTACCTACGGACATTATGTATATTATTTGTATATTATAGTTAGTTAGTTTTTCCCAAGTATGTCTCAGGGATGTGTGAATGGATGGGGTGTGGGGGGTGTGGGGGGGGGGTGAAGATATGTGTGAGTGTGTCTTATATCATGCTGCTTCTATTTATACGGATGCCGAGAGAAACGCAATTTCATCTTGCCTGCACTACAGTTGTATGTACAGCAATATGACAATAAAGTTTGATTTGATTTGATTTGATATTGCACACTTGCTGGGTGAACCACAAGAACACGACTGATGGTACAGGAACTGAGAGTTTTTGAATATACATATCACAACCCACAGGACGTAGAATATAACATAGACCCTGATAATAATTTATTTAGCTCCATCAATAATAACTGTAGTTACTACACGGATGAACAGCATAACACAATGGTCACATCTGATTTCAATATTTCTATGATCACTTCCACTTGATGAGTTTTCTCTCAGCTCAAAGCTTAGTCATGGAGTTCCACAGGGATCTGTGCTTGGCCCTACTCTTTTTAGTTTATATATGCTTCCGTTAGGCAACATTATTAGAAAGCACTGTATACATTTTCACTGTTATGCAGATGACACACAATTATACCTGTCAATGAAGCCAGATGATACTAATCAATTAGCCAAGTTAGAAGCCTGTCTTAAGGAAATCAAAGTTTGGATGACTTGTAATTTCCTGCTATTAAATTCAGATAAGACTGAAGTCATTCTTGTTGGTCCAAAAAACCTTAGAAATTCCTTTCCAAATCAAACTTTCAGTTTGGATGCAGTTACTCTTTCTCTTAATAGCTCTGTGAGGAACCTTGGAGTTATTTTTGATCAGGATTTGTCCTTCAATTCACATATTAAATTTGTTTCTAAGACTGCCTTCTATCATTTGCGTAATATTGCCAAGATTAGGAGCATCTTGTCTCAGAGTGATGCTGAGAAGCTGATCCACGCTTTTGTTAGCTCGAGATTAGATTATTGTAATTCTTTATTATCAGGTTGTCCTAAAACATCTTTAAAAAGTCTTCAGCTGATCCAAAATGCTGCAGCAAGAGTTTTAACAGGTACTAGAAAGAGAGATCATATCTCTCCGGTTCTGGCCTCCCTTCATTGGCTTCCCATAGAGTTTAGAATTAAGTTTAAAATCCTTCTTCTTACTTACAAAGCTCTAAACAATCAGGCTCCTTTTTATTTAAAAGATCTGATACTACCGTATCATCCTAACAGAGCACTACGCTCCCAAAATGCAGGTTTACTTGTAATACCTAGAATCTCCAAAAGTACAATGGGAGGCAGAGCCTTCAGTTATCAAGCTCCTCTCCTGTGGAATCAGCTGCCAATCTGGATTCGGGAGTCAGACTCGATCTCTGTTTTTAAGAATAGGGCTAAAACCTACCTTTTTGATATAGCCTACAATTAGGGAGGGATCATGTGTTTTCTGAACCCTCCCTTAGTTATGCTGCTAATAGGTTTAGTCAGCCGGGGGACCTCCAGTAATGCACTGGGCCTCACTCCTTTCCTCACTCTCTATGAAATATTTTTTTTTTGCTGGTCATTAACATTTGTTTGTTCTCTCCCATAGATTGAGTCCCCATCGTGCTGTTTGCTCTCTACATGTCTGTTCTTTTCTTCTTCTCTATCCCCTCACCCCCCAGCCTGTCGCAGCAGATGACTGCCCCTCCCTGAGCCTGGTTCTGCTGGAGGTTTCTTCCTGTTAAAAGGGAGTTTTTCCTCTCCACCGTCGCCAAGTGCTTGCTCACAGGGGATCGCCTGATTGCTGGGGTCTTTCTGCAACTGTGGGGGTCCTCCCTACAGTTGATAGTGCTATGAGATGACTGTTGTTGTGAAATGGCGCTATATAAATAAAGTTGAATTGAATTGAATTGAATTCAACAACAGAAGTCTCTATGCCAACTTTAATAACATTAAAGATTATTTACATCAGTTTAAAGAGCCGTTCAATATTGTGGCAATATCAGAGACATGGCTCAGTGAAGAGAAAGGAGTGGATTTTACCATGGATGGCTATGAATTAAATTATATAAATAGAAAAGTGAAAAAAGGAGGAGGAGTTGCAATTTATGTTGACAAGAGCTTGAAATACAAGGTTGTTGAAAATCTGTCAGTAACTGTGGATGATTTATTTGAATGTATTACAATAGAAATCTGTCTAGACAATGTGAAGAATGTAGTAGTGAGCTGTGTATATAGAACACCTGGATCAAACATTGACTTATTTAAGGACTGGATGGAAAAAATGTAAGCAAAACTAACTCATAAAGTTATGTCCATCTGTGGGGATTTCAATATGGATCTGATGAACTCAAAACAACATAGTTTGACAGAAGAATTTCTCAACACAATGTACAGTATGGGCTTACATCCAACAATTACCGGGCCTAGCAGAATCACGTCACACAGCGCCACACTAATAGATAACATATTCACAAACATTATGGAAAATAATATCAGGAGTGGGCTTTTATTGAATGATATCAGTGACCACCTGCCGATTTTTGTTGTCTATCAATGTGATTATAGGAAGAAAAAGTATACCAAAAATATTAAATATAAAAGAATAAGAACCGAAGAATCAATGTATTTACTGACAAAGGAATTATTAGTACAAGATTGGAAGACAGTTTATGATGAAAATGACATAAATAAAGCATATGATAATTTTTTTTACAAATATTTCAATCATTGTACAATAAAAACTGTCCTATAAAACAATACAGTGACAGACAACAACAAAAAAAAATATTCCTTGGGTCACCAAGGGGTTAATAAATGCATGTAAAAAGAAGAATACATTATATAAACAATTCATTAAATGCAGAACAGTGGAAGCTGAGATCAAATATAAAAGATATAAAAATAAGCTTACTAATATAATAAGGACCTGTAAGAAAGAATATTACAACAGAATATTAGAGGATAACAAAAATAACTTAAGAGGAATATGGCAAGTACTCAATGGGATTATTAGTAATCGACCTAAGAATGCTAATTATCCAGAATATTTTATCAAAAATGGCAATTTGATAAATAATATGGAGGATGTGGTCAGTGGTTTCAATAAATTTTTTGTAAACGTTGGTCCTGAATTAGCAAAATCAATAGTGACACCAGAAACAAACAACAGTGGTTCTGTAAATGAAATAGAAGACAGAAATCCAAACACAATCTTTTTGGGTGCAGTTACTGAAAAGGAAATTATCGAGACTGTGAGTAAATTTAAGAACAAAAAATCAACCGACTGGAATGAAATTGACATGACAATAGTGAAAAAAGTAATTGAAGGAATTGTTAAGCCACTCACCCACATCGGTAACCTGTCATTTCAAACTGGTAAATTTCCAGACAAAATGAAAATAGCAAAAGTAATACCTCTATACAAAACAGGAGACAGTCATTGTTTCACAAATTACAGGCCAGTCTCTTTACTCTCACAATTCTCCAAAATACTTGAAAAAATCTTCACTAAGAGACTGGATGATTTCACTGAAAAACACAACCTCCTTACAGATAGCCAGTATGGTTTTAGAGCAGATAAATCTACATCTTTGGCACTGATCGAACTTATAGAAGAAATTACTAGTTGTATAGATTAAAAAAAAGGTTGCTGTAGGAGTATTTATAGATTTAAAGAAAGCTTTTGACACCATTGATCACAGACTACTACTAAGGAAACTGGAAAGGTATGGGATAAGAGCGGTAGGACTGAGTTGGGTGGAAAGTTATTTAAGTAACAGACAACAATTTGTACAAATTGGTGAGCACAAATCACCCTTAATGGACATCACTTGTGGTGTGCCCCAGGGGTCAGTTTTGGGACCCAAAAATTCTGAAATTTATTTTGTTTGCGGATGACACAAATATCCTTTGCACTGGTGAGAATTTGGAGCAGGTTTTAGAGGTGGTCACAACTGAAATGAAAAAGTTAACGCAGTGGTTCAACAAAAATAAGATAAGATAAGATAAGATAAGATAAGATAAGATAAGCCTTTATTAGTCCCACAACGGGGAAATTCCAGGATTGCAACAGCACAGGGATAGCAACACTCAGAGCAACAATCAGAAGGCAAGAAAAAACAAGCAAGCAAGAGCAGCTAATATACATATGTACATATTACTATAAAATATATATATACACACACACACACACACAGACACACAGTGCAGAGCATTGTAGCTGGATGGAATAAATATATGAATATATGAACACACAGTGCAGAGCATTGTAGCTAGATGGAATAAATATGTAAATATATAAACACCCACAGTATGGAGCATTGCAGCTAGGTGGAATAAATATGCAAGTATATAAACACACACAGTGCGGAGCAATGTAGCTAGATGGAATAATATGTAGATATATAAAAACACAGTGCGGAGCATTGTAGCTAGATGGAATAAATATATAGATATATAAATATAAACACACCCAGTGCAGAGCATTGTAGCTAGATGGAATAAATATGTAAATATATAAACACACACAGTGCAGAGCATTGTTGCTAGGTGGGATGAAACAGCATAACCGTCTATTTAGTTATCCTACATGGTATGATTATGTGCCCATACATATTCTCACCCTCCATAGCGACCGGTATGTTCCTAGTTGTATGCCGGAGAGGACCATTGTGTAAGTCTATTGCATCTTTTGCATTCAAAAAAAAAAAAAAAAAAAAAAAACTATTAGTTTGTTACGTCTTTTTGCTATCTCTGCGAGCAGCCCTGCTTAGGTTGTACAGTCTGACAGCCGTTGGTAGGAAGGACCTACGAAACCTCTCGGTTGTGCACCTGGGATGATGTAGTCTGCTGCTAAATGAGCTCCTCAGTGCATCCAGTATGTCCTGCATAGGGTGGAACTCGGACTCCAGCAGAGATGACAGTTTAGCCACCGTCCTTCTCTCTCCTATCTCCTCCATCGGATCAAGGCGTTGCCCCAGGACAGAGCTAGCTTTCTTAATCAGTTTGTTCAGTCTCTTCCTATCGGCTGCAGTAATGCCACTGCCCCAGCAGACCACTCCAAAAGTGATGGCTGATGCCACCACCGTGTCATAGAATGACTTCAGCAGCGCCCCTTGTACACCAAAAGACCTGAGTCTCCTCAGCAGGAACAGCCTGCGCTGTCCCTTCTTGTAGAGTGCGTCAGTATTGTGTGACCAGTCTAGTTTATTGTTCAGATGAATACCCAGGTACTTGTAGGATGTCACCATCTCGATGTCTGTTCCCTGTATATTTACTGGTGCTGTGAGGGGCTGCCCATGCCTGCGGCAGTCCACCACCAGCTCCTTAGTTTTCCTCGCGTTGATCTTATCTTGAAATTATCTCTAAATCTAAAAAAAACCAAAGATTATGTTGTTTGGAAATTATAAAATAAATCATGAAATAATGGTAACGATAGATGATACCAGAATAGAAACAGTACAGGAAAGTAAGTTTCTGGGGGTGACGCTAGACAATAAAATCTGCTGGAAACCTCACATCAGTCACATCTGGGCCAAGTTAGCAAAATGTATAGGCATACTGAGGAAGACAAGACACATTTTGGACTATAAATCATTGGTCTTACTGTACAATTCACTGTTTTTATCTTAACTACTGTGTAGAAGTCTGGGGAAACACCTACAAGACCAACCTACAGTCAATATGCACATTACAAAAAAGAGCTATAAGGATAATAAATAATGTAGGATATAGAGACCATACCAATTTGTTGTTTTTAAAGTCACATGTCATAAAGTTCATTGATTTAGTTAAATTTAAGACAGCACAAGTAATGTACAGGGCAATTAATAATCAACTCCCAACTAATATACAAAAAATATTTAAAAAAAGAGACAATGATCATAATTTGAGAGGAGACTTAAACTTTATAAAACCCAAGATACGAACAACCAAGAAAAGTATGTGCATATCTGTCTGTGGGGTGGATTTGTGGAACAGTCTGGAGCCGGAACTGAAACTATGTACAAACAGAAATCAATTCAAAAAGAGGTATAAACATTATTTGCTGAAAGGATATATGTTAGAAGGGTAGTATTTATATGTACGATTCACTATGCTCACTCTGGGACATTATGGGACACTATGGAATGGTGGGTGGGACAGCACTGTGTATATCTGTGTTGTTTGAGGCTGGTTTTGATGTATGGACATCAATGTATGTAAGGATGGATGGGTGTTAATGTTGATATGTACAAAATACAGTAAATTGTTTACTTGGGGTCTTAAAGGTGGTAATTTGTATATAATTAACATGGGTGTATTTATGGAAAAGAGGAGATGGAATTAATAAGTATTCACTTCTTCCTTCTCCCTTTCAAACACTATATACGGTTACTTTATTGCATTTGTCATTTGTTTTGTTTTTGTTATACGTTTTTGTTCGAAATAAAATATCTATCATCATCATCATCATCATTATCATGGTTACCCTATCCCTTAGACAATCTTGTACAGACTTTGAAACAAGAAATAAAATATTTAGCTCGGGCTTTGGGCAACTCGGTGGAGCAGTGGTTAGCACTGTGGTAGTAAAGTAAGAAGGTCACGGGATTGATTCCACCCCTGACGATTGTGGGTTTGATCCCACCCCCTACAGTGACCCTTCTGTGTGAAGTTTGCATGTTCTCCCCGTGTCTGCGTGGGTTTACTCCGGTTTCCTCCCACAGGCCAAAAACATGCATGTTAGGTTAATTGGAGACTCTAAAGTGGCCCTAGGTGTGAATGTGTGTGAATGGTGAAGGGATTGGCGCCGTACCGTGGCTGCCTCATCCATCCAGGTGGATGCCCTGAATTTCCCTCTGGGATTAATAAAGTATACAAAACACCTAAGTAGGGCTGCTCGCAGAGATAGCAAAAAAACGTGACGACCTAATAGTATTGAATGCAAAAGACGCAACAGACTTACATACTGTAAATGGTCCCCTCCAGTATACAACTAGGACAATATCAGTTGCTACGGAGGGTGACAATATGTATGGGTACACATTCATACCATGTAGGATAACTAAGTAGACGGTTATGCTGTTTATTCCATCTTGCTACAATGCTCCGCACTTTGTATATATATTTATATATTTATGTGTATGTATGTATATCCACTGCTCTTATTTATATTTTCCGTATCTTCTTAATTATTACTCTGAGTGTTGCTATCCCTGTGCTGTTGCAATCCTGGAATTTCCCTATTGTGGGACTAATAAAGGCTTCTCTTATCTTATCTTATCTTAAAACACAAAAAAATAGCTTTTTAATCAGTTTTCATTTAAGGTTAACAGCTGCTTGTTTGAATGTTTAGCACGAATTCCCTATAGCTGAGGCCTCATACTGATACCAGATACAAGGGCAGCTCGTTTAGGATTTCCCCTGAGATACGTGCAATTACTGTAGGAGGTTGAAATTGTACATGTATAACAATACATATGCTGGATATTTGCAGCTCTGATTGCCATTATCACATTTTACTAAGGTGCAGTAAGGTGTGATAATGGAGCCAGTTGAATGCAGAGTGATCATCAGGTTCCTGTACTTCAGAGGTCGCATACCACGGGAGACATTCAATGAGACGAAAGAGACTTATACGGAGGATGCCCCATCGTATGATATAGTCAAGCACTGGCATTGACACTTCACGTGTGCTTGGACATTGGTGGAAACAGCAACCATTCCCAGACAACCACCGTGTGCCATTGATGAAGAAACCATCCGCCATGCAGAGGCCACCATTTTCGAGGTTCGCCACATAACTGTTCGTCAACTAGCCCAAGATGTCATCATTAGCGTGGAGTTTGTGGAAAAAAATAATTCATGACCATTTGCACATGTGGAAGTTGTCTGCATAGTAGATTCTGCGGTTGCTCACACCTTTTCAGAAAAAGGAATGAGTAACATGCTCCCAGGCTCTTTTGACCATGTGCCAAGAAAACCAGAGGTTTTTCTTTGACAGACTAATCATGCAGGATAAAGCATGGGTCCATCACTTTGACATAGAGACTAAAGCCCTATCGAAGCAATGGAAGCATTAGGACTCAACACCTCTGAAGAAGGCACGTGTAAAACCCTCAGAGGGAGAGGTCATGCTTATGGCCTTCTGAGACCAGCATGGAGTACTGATGATAGATTTCCTAGCAAAGGGTACCACAATTACCGTGACTTACTGCTCTTTACTGCTGCAGAAATTGTGTAAGGCCATCAAAACTGAGAGGCACGGTATGCTGACCAAAGGTGTTGCATGTTGCCCAGATGGAAGCACGATCTTGCGGTGCTGAAATCTGTCCTTACCCGCTAACTCTCCCGACCTTGGACCATCTGACTTTTACCTCTTTCCAACCCTGATGTTATTTTTGAAGGGCAGACACTTCCAAGACGATGAAACACTGAGTTTGGAAGTCAAGTTGTGGTTTCTGATGCAACCTGCAGACTTCTACAGGTGAGGTCTCCACAGCTGCATAAAGCGATGCGAGAAGTGTGTGACCCTAGGTGGCACCTATGTAGAGAAACACTAATAACTGTGCCCAGTTTTGTTCCTCTCAGTCCATGGAAAATGAGTCAGAGGAAATCTTTAATGAACAGCCCTTGCAGCATTATATGCATAAAGTTCGCAGGGCTAAAGTTTATACAAATTAAGGTTAGGTTATTTGACGGTTCAGGTTCAGGTTCAGGTTACTTTATTTGTACCCGTAGGTAGATTTGTTTTGCATTCTGGTGATATCCATATTTACAAGCCACAAATTACATTCAACATAGACACAAACACAGGCACACATGAAATTGACTATGAACATGATAAAAATACTCAAGGCTCCATCAATCAGGGTATAAAAAGACAAAGAGATGAGAGAAAAACCAGAGGTAAGAGAGAAGAGTCATATTAAAAGTTAAAAACTACGGTTATGATGAGTTTAGCATAGATAATGAATAGAAAAGCAAGAAAGTATGCATCCAGTGGACATGTACCGTACTATCAAAGTACATTTGTATAGCCTGCCTGAATTCTCTTTTATTGCTGTGTAGTGATTCAAAGTAGAGAGACAATAGTATAACCTTTTTTTGTGCAACTTCACCTACTTCCAAGGTGCATGAAGGGAGTGTAAGTTTAAATAAATACAAGTTAGACCAAATTGAAACCAGCTGGTGAAATAATTAACCATTTGATTTACTACAAGTTGTGCTTCTGACTGGGCAGCACGGTGGCGGAGTGGTTAGCACTGCGCCAGCACAACAACTCACCCTTGGCCGGGGAATCCTGGGTTCAATTCCAGCCCCTGACCAACAGTGATCTGTGTGGAGTTTGCATGTTCTTCCCGTGTCTGCGTGGGTTTACACCAGGATTTCTCCGATTTCCTCCCACATTCCAAAAACATGCAAGTCAGGTTAATTGGCATCAAACTGGGGATTCTAAATTATCCTTAGGTATGACTGTGAGAGTGAATGGTTGTCTATCTCTCTGTGTTGGCCCTGCGATGGACTGACAATCTGTCCAGGGTGCCTTCTCCAGATGGCATGTTTCAGCTCCTTCCACAGATGTTCAATAGGATTTAGATCAGGGCTCATAGAAGGCCATTTTAGAATAGTCCAATGTTTCGCTCTTAGACATTCTTGGGTGTTTTTAGCTGTGTGTTTTGGGTCATTATCCTGTTGCAAGACCCATAACCTGCAGCTGAGACCAAGCTGTCTGACAATGGGAAGCATATTTCTCTCTAGAATACCTTGATAGTCTTGAGATTTGATTGTACCCTGCACAGATTCAAAACACCCTGTGCCAGATGCAGCAAAGCAGCCCCAGAACATAACAGAACCTTTTCCATGTTTCACAGTAGGCACAGTGTTCTTTTCTTGGTATGCTTCATTTTTGCGTCTGTGAACATTGAGCTGATGTGCCTTGTCAAAAAGTTCCAGTTTTGTCTCGTCTGTCCATAGGACATTCTCCCAGAAGCTTTGTGGCTTGTCAATAAGCAGTTTGGCAAATTCCAGTCTGGCTTTATTATGATTTGTTTTCAACAGTGGTGTTCTCCTTGGTCGTCTCCCATGAAGTCCACTTTGGCTCAAACAACGACGGATGGTGTGATCTGACACTGATGTACCTTGACCTTGGAGTTCACCATGAATGTGTTTAGAGGTTGTTCTGGGCTCTTTTGTTACCATTCGTATTATCCGTCTCCTCCTGCGACCACATCCAGGGAGGTTGGCTACAGTCCCATGGATCTTAAATTTCTGAATAATATGTGCAACTGTAGTCACAGGAACATCAAGCTGCTTGGAGATGGTCTTATAGCCTTTCCCTTTAACATGCTTGTCTATAATTTTCTTTCTAATCTCCTGAGACAACTCTCTCCTTTGCTTCCTCTGGTCCATGTTTAGTGTGATACACACCATGTCAACAAACAGCACAGTGACTACTTGTCACCCTTTAAATAGGCCGACTGACTGATTACAAGTTTGTAGACACCTGTGATGTTAATTAGAGGACATATCTTGGCTGAACATGTCCCTATGGTCACATTATTTTCAGTCTTTTCTAGGGGTACCATCATTTTTGTCCAGGCCTGTTTCATGAGCTTGTTTTTTAAAATAATTCTGTTGAACTACAATTCAAAAGCATTGTCTGATTTTCATTGGTTAATTTTCATAGAATTTTTATTTATTACCACTTTTGTCAGATTCAAGTTATTCTGTGACCATTGTGGTTTTTTCTTTCATTAACAGAGGGGTACCAACAATTTTGTCCACGTCTGTATTTGACATTTTGTAGTCAATCCCAGCACTCAGACATTTTGAGCAGGAACAATTCTGCTATTATTATGGATAAGAATAGGCGGAAAAATTCTTCCATTTTTCAAGAAACAACACAAGGTTATAATAACAAATGTAAGGTTAGTATGGTTTGCCCAGTTTCAAACTAAAGAGAGTTAAAACAACATAAGGGGAGTTTTGGAATAGTAGAGTGAAGTCCAAATTACAATAAGCAATGACTTTGAAAGCATACTATTTGCCAGCAATAGTCTAGAAATACTTGTTTTTTCCTTTCTGATGGACCCTTGCATTGTTTTGCCAGAGCACCTCCTGTGTTGAATCCCCGCTGTGTCAGCATTCTGACTCCATTTATTTAGCAACCCTGAGTGCAGCCTCAGTCAAAATCTTAATATGAACAGCATTTCCATTTCCTGGAAGTTCTGTAAAGGCCACTGCTGTTTTCACCTTTTGTGAAAAAAGTGAGCTATATCTGATTCAAGATGTGCTGATATGAAAGTAGTTATATACTCCAAAAATACAAGTACTTGGAACAAGTGCTTGATTTAAATATCAAAAGTTGCTGACGTTTTTTTCTTTTCAGTCACAGTTTCTAACTTTCATCAGCAATGTATAGATACTGTCATGCTTCTGAATAGCCTTAAATTATAAGCAGAAGCAATGCAAGGCTTCATCAACAGGAGTTTTAAAATGTGGGGCTTTCTTCTATTCCTAATCATGTACATGCTTGTAGAGTTACAAATAAAGCAACATACAGATTGCAGGGTGCTATTAGGCTGTGAGGACCCGATTGAAATTGCATTTTTGAAGGGGTAAACGTGTAAAAACTCATGATTTTTGCAAGGTGCTCAGGAGTGCCAGAAAATTTATATTTGAGTGCTTCCAGTTATGGTTATGGCCAAATGACTGAACGGCACCTCTTGACAATTTCAAAATCTGAGCCCCTTGATCCAGTTTCACCAATCTGCATGAAAATTGCAAGACAAATAAAACTTATTCAAACAAAAAACTCTCAAGAACCCATAAATCAAACAGGAAATCCAATGTCTTGAATATCATTTTGAATATTTGGCAAATTGCTAGTGCATTATTTAACTAGCAGGCACTCAGAGAGTGCATACTTCTTCCAAGGTTCATTCCATCCATCCATTCATCCAGCCATCAGCCCGTCCTTCCGAACCTCCACCTGTCTGTCTGTTCATTGCGAGATAGGGCCTTGGCAGAGGTATGCACTCATGGATCACCTCTAAAATTCAATAGGTTCATCCAAAGCATATGGGTCACATCTGGTGAAAATTTCATTAAAATCCATTCAGTAGTTTTTGCATAATCATGCTAAAACTTTGTTAGAAGACAGGGTCTTGGTGTTGTTATGCACCCTTGGATCATTTCCAAAATCTATTGGGTTCATCGTTACACCAATGGCCGCCTCTTGTGAAAATTTCATCAATATCCATTGAGTAGTCTTTGCATCATCCTGCTAACAGTCACACAAACTCCCTCGATTACATTACTTCCTTGGCGAAGGTAGCGATCTCCTTTGAGAGCTTCATCGCAGAAACTTCAGCATTTCTTAATGTCATCTGAAATTTCACCCTTTCACAAAAAGACAGTTATAATTTCCACATATCTTAACCAGCAGGCACCAAACTTTTCCTGCGTGATGGGGTTTGGGTCTGAACTTGTGTAAATGGCGAAATTCATGAATGAGCATAACACCACCTAGTGACATGTTTTACATTGAGTTGTCCCTTTCAGAACTTGTTGACAGCAGGTTCTTAAAATGTGCTGAGCAGATGCTCCAAAGTGAAAACTCTAAGCTTTGGTTGTCTGATCGGTACCCAATTTCATACATTTGATATGAGTCCTGCCCTGAACAGATGTGTATGACTAGACTGTAGTGGGCATTGCCACGTAGCTCCATAGTGCCCCCTAGAAAAATTTAAATTCCTTAACAAAGGACATTTTTCACGTACATGCATGAAACTTAGTAGGAAGCTACAACATGCCAAGACCCCCCCTCCTCCACAAAAAAGCCTCTTACACATATAGTCTAAACCAAACAAGAGGGATACGGGGCGCTTGTGCACGCAGCGACCGGCAGCTGGTGACTTGTCACCAGACTGCAAAACAAATCTACCTACAGGTACAAAATAAGTACAAAATAAATAAATAAATAAATAAATAAAAAAAAATTCATCATTCTGAATTTTGTCTCACATTTTTGGCCACTTTTATTTCTTGGGTGCATACTTTAACTAACTCGTCCTAATACTTTGAACACAGAGACTTCAAACTATGCCATACTATACAGTGGTGTGAAAAAGTGTTTGCCCCCTTCCTGATTTCTCATTATTTTGTATGTTTGTCACACTTAAATGTTTCAGATCATCAAACAAATTTAAATATTAGACAAAGATAACACAAGTAAACACAAAATGCAGTTTTTAAATGAAGGTGTTTATTATTAAGGGTAAAAAAAAAAATCCAACCTATATGGTCCTGTGTGAAAAAGTGCCCCCCCCCCCGTTAAAACATATATTAACTATGGTTTATCACATCTTTGGAAAGCTAAGATCAACGTCTCTCGCCACACCCAGGCCTGATTACTGTCACACCTGTTCTCAATCAAGAAATCACTTAAATAGGACCTGCCTGACAAAAGTGAAGTAGACCAAAAGATTCTCAAAAGCTAGACATCATGCTGCGATCCAACGAAATTCAGGAACAAATGAGAAACAAAGTAATTGAGATATATCAGTCTAGAAAAGGTTATAAAGCCATTTCTAAAGCTTTGGGACTCAAGTGAACCACAGTGAGAGCCATTATCCACAAATGGTGAAAAAAAGGAACAGTGGTGAGCCTTACCAGGAGTGGCTGGCTGACCAAAATTACCCCAAGAGCGCAGCGACGACTCATCTAAGGGGTCACAAAAGACCCCACAACAACATCCAAAGAACTGCAGGCCTCACTTGCCTCAGTTAAGGTCAGTGTTCATGACTCCACCATAAGAAAGAGACTGGGCAAAAATGGCCTGCATGGCAGAGTTCCAAGACGAAAACCACTGCTGAGCAAAAAGAACATAAAGGGTCATCTCAGTTTTGCCAGAAAACATCTTGATGATCCCCAAGAAATACTCTGTGGGCTGACGAGACAAAAGTTGAACTTTGTGGAAGGTGTGTGTCCCGTTACATCTGGTGTAAAAGTAACAGCATTTCAGAAAAGGAACATCATATCAACAGTAAAATATGGTGGTGGTATTGTAATGGTCTGGGGCTGTTTTGTTGCTTCAGGATCTGGAAGACTTGCTGTTGTAAATGGAAGCATGAATTCTGCTGTCTGCCAAAGAATCCTGAAGAAGAATGTCCAGCCATCTGTTCATGACCTCACGCTGAAGCATACTTGGGTTCTCAAGCAGTACAATGATCCGAAACACACCAGCAAGTCCACCTCTGAATGGCTTAAGAAAAACAAAATGAAGACTTTGGAGTGGCCTAGTCAAAGTTCTGACCTGAATCCGATTGAGATGCTGTGACATGACCTTAAAAGGTGGCTCATGCTCAAACCCTCCAATGTGACTGAATTACAACAATTCTGCAAAGATGAGTGGGCCAAAATTCCTCCACAGTGCTGTAAAAGACTCATTGCCAGTTACTGCAAACACTTGACTGCAGTTGTTGGTGCTAAGGGTGGCCCAACCAGTTATTAGGTTTAAGGGGCAATCACTTTTTCACACAGGGCCATGTGGGCTTGGATTTTTTTCCCTTAATAATGAACACCTTCATTTAAAAACTGCATTTTGTGTTTATGTTATCTTTGTGTAATATTTAAATTTGTTTGATGATCTGAAGCATTTAAGTGTCATATTGATTGAATGAACAGCTCACACGCTGGGAACCACACCAGAGAAAACACTCACAACATAGAGAAGCAAGATTAAAATGATTTATTAACACTTTCAAAAGATGAGCACGGTTAGAGAAAACGCCACTTGCCAGAGGAAAACCCAGCCTGTGGGGAGAGACAAGAGCAATGGTTAGAGGAGGGAGGCAGTAAAGTGGAGCGACAAATTGTCACTTACATGCACTGAACAGAGAATCCGGCAGAGCACCAGCAAATAGACGAACCAGCAGGGAAGCTGATCGGGGAAATGGCTGAGTGAAGTCTGACCGGGTGGAGATAGGAAGCTGAGGCAGGGTGAGGATGATGAGCAGGTGAGTGCACAACAATCCCCGAAGACACACCTCACAAATGGCAGCAACCTGAAAACAAGGAAGAGAGAGGAACGTGAAAAGGAATTTTACAAGGAATGAATTAACTTACTTGCTCAGATAGGCAGTTACCCAAATGAGTCAGCGCTGAAGCTTTCACTTGATGGTCCTCATAAGTGCTGGCAAGGTAGAGGCAGCAGGTGTGTCTAATCACGAAGGTGAATTTGATTTCCTGCAGAGCTGGGGAAAGTTTGACAGGAAGGAGGAGGCATGTGCTCACCTGCATATGACATTAAGTGTGACAAGCATACAAAAAAAAGTGAAATCAGGAAGGGGGCAAACACTTTTTCACACTACTGTATCATCTTAACTCTTTAGCTGTCTCAGTTGCCGTATGGTGACTGGAACGGTTAAAGGGTGGTCAAGGCCCCTAGTGGTCAAGAGTGGTAAAAAATATTTTTGTCAATAAAATAGTTCAGATTTCCAAGGCTTTAACTTGAAAGTTGCAAGAGATAATGGCTTACTGTCAATTAGAAAGCTGTAGAATATGATCCAAAGTTTCAGATAGGAATAAATTTGCACATCTAATTTGCATAATGTTGCGGCAGCTACATAAATTACATAACTTAGTCAAAAGTGGACTTTGGACACATTTACACAAAGAATGGTGTGTGTGTTGTTTTTTTTTAACACCGTTTTGTCTACAGGTGTATGCTTTTATCTAATCTTCAAAGTATATGATAAAATAATAATAAAATATAAAAAAACATATTCTTCTCTTACCTGTGGCTGGGGTGGGGGTGGGGTAGAGGTGGGGGGGCTCGCTCGCTCACGTGATTGGTCCGTTTTCGCCCATCGTTGTCGTTCTTTTGCGTTTGGTCGGTCATTTACACGCTCTACCACATCTACAAACTCTTATGGTTATCCCACATGAATTTTGTTTGTATTACGCAGCTATTTTTCATGTAAAATGCAGTTTCTGTCAAGATCACCACCGCCATGACCGATCATGATGGCAGCCACATTGGTATTGTGAACTCAAAGCGGAAAAAGAAAGAATAATAATGAGTTCTTCTTCTTTGCTGTATTCCATGTCAGCCATGATTCCGCCGATGCGTGTCTGCCACCTTTTGAACTGTCAGATCAGTACAGATCAGCACAAATTCTCAGTATAGCCGGGAGACGTCAGTGAGTTTGACAGGTGCAGTTGCTGTGCTGTGCCACTGGGGGTGCGCGACCCATCCATGAAATGTGGACAGTTTAAGCCCTTTTTCACTAGTACCCACTCACCCCTACTCTACTCTACTCACTTCACTTCTGCTTCCATTGCAGCTGGGTACGCCTGGGGTGGGTGGGATTTTTTTTACAGCAAGGCGGTGCCACACTCCCATGACGTAAAACACGCAACACAAGCAAAACATAACATGGCGGCTGTACAAGGCGACTCCTTGGTGTCTGGCTTTTTGTCAGCGTAAAGGCTTAAAAGGACCACCAGAAAAGGGGACAGGGAGCGAGATGAAACACTCTGGAAAAGTACTGGAGCGTTTAGGAAGCCATAGAGTGGAAGATGTAAGGATACAAACTAGATCACATATGATGGTAAGCTATTGATTGCGAATGCTTGTTTGCTTTAAGTACGTCGTACTACATTGTAATGTCTGCAAGTTATCGCTATTAGGTACTAAAATATGTATGCTGTGTGTGTATTTCAGATGGCTCTCTTGTGGAAAAATTACTGCTTCAAACCATCGGTCTGGGCATTCAACACAGGTTCTCACTCTCTCATTCTCCCTGCCACCCCAGCTTCACAAACGATCAGTGGTTGTAGAACTTAAGAATGTCTGTAGAAACGTTTAGCTTCCTGCAACAAATTGCTCTGAGAGACTGTTGAAACATCATGTCATGTAGCTGCTCCAGCAGCACTGAGTCTGTGGTGGTGTCATGGCAAAAACTGTTCAGCTGCCAAAACTTGATCGGCAGGTTGTAGTTATGGGGTTATATTAACCACAAAATATATATTAAAAAGGTAAACAGTACTGAGTTAGGTATAATAAGATATATTTGACAATTATGATGCATTTTAGGCCAAAACAAACTTGATCTAGGATTAAAAGCAATTAAAATAATGCAGTCAGAACGTTACATGGAAAATACTTGATTTACTAGATACATGTAGATACTGTAGAAATATATATTCTCTGCATCAACAATATACTATACATGTATTCATGTAGTATTGCACTGGGAATTTTGACAATAAACCTTTGGAATTTTTGCAGATGTGTCTCTTTTGTTTTATATGTGAAGGTTACCACAAGTGACATAAATTAAATACTAAAAGATTGGAAAAGCTGTCTAAGAACAATCCAGCAGTTTGAGAAATCACTTTTGGTTTGGTATAAGTCTGTCAACAGAATTATGAACCATAAAGCAATTTTTAGTTAAATCCCATTTAAACCCTAACCCAGGGGTGTCCAATCATGTGCCAAAGGAGGGCCAAGACCCTGCAGGTTCTCTCTTCTATCCAGTCTTTTCAGCAGGTGTTTTCACTTATCAGCAGTCAGTGGAAGAAATTCAGTGAAATCTGCTGCTGAAGACACTGGTTGAAGGTAAAGCCTGCAGGGTCTTGGCCCTCCATGGCACATGATTGGACACCCCCTCCCAAACCCATTATTAGGAAATCTAGATGGTAATATGGCCCAGAATTCCTCCATATATTGGTACTATCACTAAAGTGTGCAGTGTCTTCTACACTGGCACATCCAACAATACAGTCTTCAGTAAAAAAAAAAAAATAATTGTTTTGGTTACTTGTTCTTAAAAATGAGCCATTATTTTCAAAGTCACTGATAAATGGTTTGTACTGTTGACTCTTTTCCCACTGGTGACTTAACAGACAAAATAGAAAATCATGATGCAAACACATAAGTCACTAAGTTGTTTGTTACAATCAGCAGCAAATGCCAGATTATTCAGAATGTGCAAAATTCAAACTGTAAAAAAAAACAAAAAAACAACAAAAAACAAAAAACTTAGAATGGGTCACATATGCTGGCCACGCTGCCTCACTGAGAAGCAGCTAGAGGAGCTGTTCACACTGATCACTGATCCTGGTTTACCAGATCAGCCTGCATCTGCATCTTCAGCCTGCATCTCTGTAAATAGTGATGCATGGTCCGGTTTGGGGTGGATTGTTTTCGTCTTGCCTAGACGAAAGACAGAAATGGGTGGTGGTTAATTAATGGAAGTTTAAAACATATTTGTGAAATACACTTGTTGCTAAAAGCCAGTGGTGGAATGTGATAAAGTGCTTTGTTGTTGTATTTAACCACAATTTTCATGTAGCTGCGCTTCAGTAAAGTAGATTTTACAAGGGCTGGGTTATGTTTAAAATCATTTGTTTTTACTGTGGCCTCAGCAATCAGAATGAGTTAATATAAAATATGTAATATTTATATTTTACATTTTATATAAAATGTAATTTTTATCAATCAAAGTTTAGCCACCACTCTGTCACCACTGTGTCGCCCTGGCTTCAAGTATGGCCGGTGTTTTGTACTTGTATTGCTAAAATATAAAAGGAAGCACTACAATGGGTCTCAAATATTTGTAATGTGTCATGTTGCTGCGTCTCAGTAGAGCAGATTTTGCAGGCACCAGGTTATGTTTAAAATAATTTGTTTTTATTGTGGCCTCAGAAATCTGAATGAGTTAATTCAGTCAGCTGACTTGAATCATTTCAATGAAGCACGTTGACAGCAAGTACATTCGAAAGTGAGTTCCTGTGCTATATCAGTTTTTCAAAAACAGGAATTATATCAGTACTTCCTTCACTACAGCTAAAAATGGGACCAGGTTGTGGACCCCTGACAAGTGAGCACCCCAGGATCCACTCTGTACATGTACAAGTACATTTTCAATCCAGGGATTTATGGTGGAAAAGAAACAGCACGACAACACTGTTCCAACACTGTTTTTGGAAAATCCACAGAATTGGTATGTGGGTCTATTATGAGGCTTTAGGAAATTATATGAATCACTTTACAAATCACTGGTTTGAAAATGCACTTGTATACACTACCGTTGAAAAGTTTGGGGTCACTTAGAAATTTCCTTATTTTTGAAAGAAAAGCACTTTTTTTCAATGAAGATAACTTTAAACTAATCAGAAATACACTCTATACATTGCTAATGTGGTAAATGACTATTCTAGCTGCAAATGTCTGGTTTTTGGTGCAATATCTAGATAGGTGTATAGAGGCCTATTTCCAGCAACTATCACTCCAGTGTTCTAATGGTACAATGTGTTTGCTCATTGCGTCAGAAGGCTAATGGATGATTAGAAAACCCTTGTGCAATCATGTTAGGTCTGCAATGCTGTAATTGCTGCAAATGGTGGATTCTTTGACGAAAGCAAAGTTTGAAGGAAAAAATTATTATTTCAAATACAAATCATTATTTCTAACCTTGTCAATGTCTTGACTATATTTTCTATTCATTTTACAAATCATGGTGGTAAATAAGTGACACTTTTCATTGAAAACACAAAATAATTGTCTGGGTGACCCCAAACTTTTGAACGGTAGTGTATGTTGAAATTTTGGATCCTGGAGTCCACTTGACCTGTATCCATAAACACAACAGGGTGTTAATCTTTTGTTTTATTTTTTTAATTTTTAATTTAAGTGTTTAATTTTTGTTTTTGTAATAATATTTTTTAATAATTACTGTGCCTTATCAGCACTTGAACGTGTCGTGCCAGACGTTGACAGAGCAGGACCCCTGGCATGTGGAAACAGATTCTAGAAAGAAAATACAATTTAATGCACAGCACCAAAGTGCAACATGTACACAAAACTTTTTAACCAGGATTACAGCTAAAACAGTTTATTCCCACACACATTATCAACAGCATGAATGAATTACAATATGAATTATCAACAGCATGATTAGCAGTATACAATAGGCATTTTTTCACATTGATTTGGAGTGTGAACGGGTCATCCCAAATAAGCTATTTAAAGCTTTTAGTAGGCAGCCAATTTCTACAATAAAATGATGATGGAAATCAGTCTGATGTCTTTGTATACAGGAACAAACAAACATATAAGAGACATATAGCACATAATCCCAGGATTTGTTTAGACTGAATTAGTAGGTGAGTTCAAGATACATAGTCAAGTTTTTAAATACTATTGGATTGATATCAACATATAAAACAAAATTACAATGGAGTAACAACTCATCAGTAAGCAAGTTTTGTGTAACAAATAACAGATTAATTATATAATGACAGGAGCTGCATTTTTAGTTTTTTTCTTAAATATGGAGATGGAAGGTAACATTTTTAGATTCCCATCAAGCTCATTCCAAATCTGTGGTCCTCTGCACACAATACTAAACCTAGTGGATTTTAGTCTTCGTTTTTTTCCCAGTAATTTGGTTTTAATTTCTAGTGGTATAGGTGTGCATGGGAAAGAAGGTTGGAATGAGTTCACATAGTTTATAGTTGAGTTTGTGGACAACCTGATACATTATACAGGCATTCTGGAAGTAATTATGCTCAGCAAGTCTTAGGAGAGTATAACGATGGAAAAGATGACTAGTAGGAGAATTATATTCAGACCATGATAAGGCATGTATGACTTTCTTTTGGAGAATTTCGAGCATTTTGAGGTGAGTTGGAAATGATGAGCTGGAAATGTGTTACACCATATAATATTGCAGTAATGTAAGTGAGGCTCAAATAAAGTTTTATATAGATTAGCATATTTCATCATTTTGCTCTCACAGCCGAATACTTCAGACAAAGCAAGTGCAAATCAGCAGAGTTGGCTACTAGCTAGCTAGTGATCCTCACTAACACTCGTTAGCCAGAACAGAACAGCGTTGTTTTTGCTCAAAAAAGTGAGCTTGCCACCAATAGGATAAATAAGCGAAAAGATGCACAATATTACAAAACACTCACCATCCATGGTTTGCAACAATGACATGTCAACCCCCAATCTCCCTGCCATTGCTCGCTGGCCGATGGCTGTACATGGCGTTCATTGAACCATAGTCCTTTCTGTTCACCCCACTTCAACCGTTGTGATCCTTGATGGCCCGGTAATCACTTTTCATTTTCTTCAGCTTTTCCCTACATTGTTTAAATGTCCAGTTGTATCTTTGGGCTGTCATTTGTTCGGAGACCTCCTGTAAACTTTTTCATTGTGGGTCGCTCCATCGAACTCTCTCTGGATTCTATAGTCAGCCACCAAGCACAGAAAACTCTGCACCTCTTCGTTGGACCACGGTGTAGATTTTCACGAAATTTGTGAAGCCATCTCTATTAATACTGTCTTTACTCGCTGAACGTGTTGACTCGCTGAACTTTTTTTTTTCCCAATATGGCAGTTGTAGATTCTGCAGAAGATGGATGCTTTCATGACGTTACGCCCTGACCAATCAGTGGCCTGAAGTCTGTTGATGTCACATTTTCAGCCCGACTCAGCGTGGCTGTACCCTGCCATAGAATAGGTGCTAAAAAAGTACCTGGTACCAGGTACTAATGGAAAAGCCTAGAAACCGGGTAGAGTAGAGTAGGGCTGAGTGGGTACTAGTGGAAAAGGGGCTATAGAGGGTTAACAGGTGGTTGATAAAAAGTTATCAAATTGGTGAGTTTTCACACAATGTGAACACCCAACCAGGTTGTTTGATGTGCTTGTTGTTTTGTAGTTTCTATAGGGGCATCTCACAAAATTAGAATATCATTGAAAAGTTAATTTATTTCAGTAATTCAATTAAAAAAGTGAAACTCATATTATATAGATTCATTACACACAGAGTGATATATTTCAAGTGTTTATTTCTTTTAATTTTGATGATTATGGCTTACAGCTAATGAAAACCCAAAATTCAGTTTCTCAAAAAATTAGAATATTACATAAGATCAATTTAAAAAACTGATTTTTAATAGAAATGTTGTCCGACTGGAAAGTATATGTCCATGTATACACTCAAAACTTGGTCGGGGCTCCTTCTGCATGAATTACTGCATCAAAGTGGTGTGGCATGGAGGCGATCAGCCTGTGGTACTGCTGAGGTGTTATGGAGGTCCAAGTTGCTTTGATAATGGTCTTCAGCTTGTCTGCATTGTTGGGTCTGGTGTTTCATCTTCCTTTTGACAATATCTCATAGATTCTCTATGGGGTCAGGAGAATTTGGTGGTCAAGCACAGGGATACCATGGTCAATAAACCAGGTATTGGTACTTTTGGCAGCTGTGGAGGTGCCATGTTCTGTTAGGAAATTAAATCAGCATCTCCATAAAGCTTGTCAGCAGAGGGAAGCATGCAGTGCTCTAAAATTTCCTGGTAGATGACTACCCTGACTTTGGACTTAATAAAACATAGTGGACCAACACCAGCAGATGACATGGCTCCCCAAATCAGGTACCAAGTACTGTCATGTGGAAAACAAAATCCCAGAGTCTGGAGGAAGAGTGGAGAGGCACAGAATACAAGTTGTTTGAAGTCCAGTGTGAAGTTTCCACTGTCAGTGATGACGGTGCATGACAGCAAGAGCAGGAAGCAAACCACCAACTATCCGATCATAAGTTGACTACACTCAACACCTGCCCCACAGTCACAGGAAATTTGAGTTGATCTGAAAAGGTTTTGTCAGATTGCCAACTCTTCCCTATCTGTAGACACTTTGTATAGGGATACATCTTCCGTTATCTGTAAACATTCCCAAATTTTTATGATGGTTATTTGGGGAATTATGAAAATTTCTTTATGATCACAATTACATACAGCAACCCCAGTGGTAACAGGAAGTTATGCGCTATATGGTTTTATTCAACAATCTGAGAATTGCCTCAGAGACATGGGCAATGAATTATGAGTTACATGCCACCCTGAATAACCCCAGAGGTGTGGGGGCCTGATCATCACTTCTTGCCAGTGTTGTCAGATGGGAAATGGTGAAGTATTGTACCAGCAGCTTAAAATTATCGTATTTTGAGGAAAATTATCATACACACCCACTTTTCATTCTGACGTGGCTCAGGACCACCTGCTTCAGTAACACATTATCACAGACCGTGCATATTACAGCCTATAACACAGTTTTACCTATAAATAATCCCCCCCCCCCCCGTCTTGTCAGGCAGCTAGGCAAGCAGAACAGGGATCTGTCACCCTTATTGTGCCAAAACAGATTTACTTTGCCAAGAGGAGCTTATACAATACCTAACTGTGTATTGCATATTGTTGTAAACTCCTCCTGTAATAACTTTTCATACTTTATTTTAAATATTTTACCCATGGAAGACCCGACAGGATGGGGAAGAGGGAAAGGAAGTGTGTGGAGGGGGAAAGGAAAAGGAACGGAACAGACAAAGAAAACCAAACAAACCAACAACTAAAACAAACAAAAGACAAACTGCTTCTTCCACCAAAGATGTCTCTACATGAGTCTGGTTTCCGCACCTGTTAAAGGAGAGACACTTGTGCGTGCATATCTGTGTGCATACAGACATGGACAAAATTGTTGGTACCCCTCTGTTAATGAAAGAAAAACCCACAATGGTCACAGAAATAACTTGAATCTGACAAAAGTGGTAATAAATAAAAATTCTATGAAAATTAACCAATGAAAATCAGACAGTGCTTTTGAATTGTGGTTCAACAGAATTATTTTAAAAAACAAACTCATGAAACAGGCCTGGACAAAAATGATGGTACCCTTAACTTAATATTTTGTTGCACAACCTTTTGAGGCAATCACTGCAATCAAATGATTTCTGTAACTGTCAGTGAGACTTCTGCACCTCTCAGCAGGTATTTTGGCCCACTCCTCATGAACAAACTGCTCCAGTTGTCTCAGGTTTGAAGGGTGCCTTCTCCAGACGGCATGTTTCAGCTCCTTCCACAGATGTTCAATAGGATTTAGATCAGTGCTCATAGAAGGTCACTTTAGAATAGTCCAATGTTTCGCTCTTAGCCATTCTTGGGTGTTTTTAGCTGTGTGTTTTGGGTCATTATCCTGTTGCAAGACCCATGACCTGCGACTGAGACCAAGCTGTCTGACACTGGGCAGCACATTTCTCTCTAGAATACCTAGATAGTCTTGAGATTTCATTGTACCCTGTACAGATTCAAGACACCCTTTGCCAGATACAGCAAAGCAGCCCCAGAACATAACAGAACCTCCTCCATGTTTCACAGTAGGGACAGTGTTCTTTTCTTGGTATGCTTCATTTTTGCGTCTGTGAACATAAAGCTGATGTGCCTTGCCAAAAAGTTCCAGTTTTGTCTTGTCTGTCCATAGGACATTCTCCCAGAAGCTTTGTGGCTTGTCAACATGCAGTTTGGCAAATTCCAGTCTGGCTTTTTTATGATTTATTTTCAACAGTGGTGTCCTCCTTGGTCGTCTCCCATGAAGTCCATTTTGGCTCAAACAACGATGGGTGGTGCGATCTGACACTGATGTACCTTGACCTTGGAGTTCACCATGAATGTGTTTAGAGGTTGTTCTGGGCTCTTTTGTTACCATTCGTATTATCCGTCTCTTCCATTTTTCATCAAGTTTCCTCCTGCGGCCACGTCCAGGGAGGTTGGCTACAGTCCCATGGATTTTAAATTTCTGAATAATATGTGCAACTGTAGTCACAGGAACATCAAGCTGCTTAGAGATGGTCTTATGGCCTTTACCTTTAACATGCTTGTCTATAATTTTCTTTCTAATCTCCTGAGACAACTCTCTCCTTTGCTTCCTCTGGTCCATGTTTAGTGTGGTACACACTATGTCACCAAACAGCACAGTGACTACTTGTCTCCCTTTAAATAGGCCGACTGACTGATTACAAGTTTGTAGACACCTGTGATGTTAATTAGAGGACACATCTTGGTTGAACATGTCCCTGTGGTCACATTATTTTCAATCTTTTCTAGGGGTACCGTCATTTTTGTCCAGGCCTGTTTCATGAATTTGTTTTTTAATGAATTTCTTTTCTTCTTCCGGCTATCAGAGAGAGCAGACGCATTTCTTCTCCTCTCCTCTCCTCTCCCTTCTCCTCCTCCCCTTACTGATCCAAGCTTGCTGTGTCCTGTCTGTGTCTTGCTCTTCTTCTGCTGCATCTCGACCCTAACGGAAATTATCAAAATTATGGAATTGAGCTGGGCTTTAATGCTATTGACACCACTTTTTAAAAGGAAATCGGGCCAGGGGGAGCCCAAGTGGAGAGACTCATGGAACAATTGGAACTCATGTGTCTGCATGATTCGACTGAAGATGTGGAAGACATCTACCTGTTTTGGCTTCATGATCACAGGATTTCTGCTGATTGGCCTTGGAGTTTTCCTGGTGTATCGAAAATTAAAGAAATTGGAAGAGCTAATCAAAATGCGGACCTGGCGAAGCTCCTTCAATAATTCAACCAGCTGGGGGGAGCACTGATAGTGGCAATGGTGAACTGAATTGGAATGGTGGGAAACATCTCGTGTCGCTGGTGTTCTCTAGAGAATGATTTTAAAGCCTGTGAATGTTAATTTAACATTTGCAGCCTCTGCAACAGTTCTAACTTGTTGTTGATTAATATATAGCGCCACATGCTCTGGGAGTGAATTTATGAACTGCTTGAGAATAATCAAGTTCCAAAGAGCTTCATAATTTCCAACTTCAGATGCAGTACACCAACGATCAAAATGGATGGTCAGATCGCACGCAAACTCCAAATGCGTCTTGTCACCGTGCTTCCAACCTCGAAACCTCTGCCGATAAGCTGCTGGCACAACCTCATAAGCTTTAAGAACAGCTGCCTTTACCACAGAATAATTCAAACAATCTGCACTGCTCAAAGAGGAATAAGCCTCCTGTGCCTTACCCGTGAATACGGATTGCAGCATTAATGTGCACGTACTGTCAGGCCAACTTCTTTCACAAGCTGCATGTTCAAACAACATAAAAAGGTCTCAAAGTCACTCATTAAATTTAGGTCCCAACTTGCTTTCCTTAAAAATGTCACACCTAAAAGATGAGTTGGAAGACTGCAGCACACCCTCAGTAGACATTCTACCAGATTTAATCAATTCTAATCTTTCTTTTTCTACCTCTAACTTCACTCATTCTGTTTCTTGTTTTACTTTTTCCAAAGTTAGAGCTTTCTGCAACTCCAAATCCTGCCGCATTTGTATTAACACAATTTGTTTGTCTTTTTCCATATGCATTTTTAACATTAACAGTTCTTTCTGCTGTTTAAAAGTTAAATTACTGGGCATGTCGGAGACTGTGGGCAGACACGAATCCCTAGAACCAACAACATGGGCAGAAACAGGCAAAATATTCATTTTCAATGAGCTAACTTTCAGATTTGCTTTTACCATATCTTTAACCCTTTTATCCCCAACATCAATGCCATAATGCTCAGCGATTTTAATCAACTGACCTTAACTACACCGATCCAAAAATTCCTCTGTTGGCGTTGTAAAAATGCACTGATTATCTCAGTCATAATTCCCGGTGTGCATGCCTTACAAAAGCACAAGGGAAAAACTGCAGATGCACAAAAATGGAAAGTGTTCCTCAAATGCACCCAAGACAAAACATGTCCCCAGAAGCAGAGATTTCCCCACTAGCTATCAGGCAAACTAGTTAACGCTCACCACTGCCTGTGGCTCCGTCCACAGCTCATTATACTGAAATAAAACTACGAACCAAGGTGTATTTAAACAAAGTTAAGTCTGTCATTGTGATAGAGGTTTGTCCACTTATTGTTTGACCATCCAAAGGTGACTCTAGGGGCTCGTCTCGGCCTTAACACGTAACAAGCAACAGTGTCAGTGGTGTCATCAATTGGGGACAACTCAAGAGCTCCATTGTTTTTAGTCAAGTCACCCATCCCATACGCAGAGTGAATTAGGTCAGAATCTTTGTTGTGGACACTGTGTCAGTAGATACATCTCTAAGGAGGTCTGCCATGACTGTGTCATTTCCATCAGGGATGTTTGATTCTGTAGAGTCTAATTCAAGGGGTAGGTTATGGCTTTGACTGGTAGAGGTCATTTGCTTTTTATGCTTCCTGGCTGAAGCCTTAGCCCATGTGTGGAAAGGTAGTAGGTTCACCATGTGGAAAACCCCAGCATCCTCCCCAGTGTCAATGTTAGTAAGGCTGTAGTTTACATCAGACAGCTGCTGGGAAATGCAATATAGGCCAGAGTACAGAGGGGCCAATTTGGCAGTGTAGTTATTTAGGGCTTCAGACTTTGGGTGCTATTTCACTCTGACAAAATCTCCAATCTTGAGACCTGACGGCATCTTAGGTCATAGTAATGTTTCTGACGCTCATGACTTCCAGAAAGCACCGTTTGGATGTAATCATGTGTTTCCTGGAGTGAGGCTCTCAGGAATTCTGGATAAGGGACACCAGCGTTGTCAACTCCATCACAAGTGGGCTGGGTAACAGGGTCAAGTGGGGTCTCTAACTCACGTCCATACAGCATCATAGATGGGCTTAGACCAGTGTTCTCGTGAGGGGTGGTAAGCTGTGCAAAGCAGCTCTGGGAAGTAAATTTGTCCCATGAAGTGTGTTTGTCTCCCACATAAGCATGTACGTATAGCTGTCTTAAGAATGTGATTGATGCACTCTGTGGCGTTAGTTTGTGGGTGGTACGCTGTAGTGAGCTTATGCTCAGTTCCGAGCACAGACACAACATGCTTAAAGAGCTCACTCACGAAAGGTGTCCCCCTGTCTGAAATAAGGTACGAGGGAGCACCATGCTGGGCAAAAACATCAGTAATGAACCTGTTAGCTGCAACCAGAGCTGTGACTTCCCTTCCTGCACACACTTCAACCCACTTCGAAAAATAATTCACAAAGACAAGGATGTAAGCATTTCCATTGGGTGTGAGGGGTAGTGGGCCAATGTAGTCCATGCCCGTGTATTCCCAGGGTTTCTGTGGTTTGATGGGAACCATATGCCCGGCTGGCTTCCTCTGACTTGGCTTGGTGATTTGACACACCGCACAAGAAACTACATAGCTCTTGACATCAGAAGCCATATTTAGCCAAAAGACTCTGAGCTGTAGATGCAACAGTGTTTTAGTGACGCCCAAATGTCCTGCAGTAGGATGATCATGATAATATGTCAACAAACAACTGTGCATGACAGTTGGAGTGTAAAGCTTCAGCTGTTTAAGTGGGTGCAAGCCGCATTTCGACTTTGGGTCAAGAAAGTAAAGGAGACTCTCATGCACAGTGCACTGTGAGGAAACATCACTGTTTTCCTTATTTTGGAGGCCGTTTTCAAGCTGGCGAAGTAACTCTCAAGTTACAGGATCATCCAACTGCAGCTGCCTCACATGAGGGTGATCCGCCAGCATTACTAGGGGCAGTGCATGGAGATCCATGCTCCCTATTACTGCATGATCAAGCAGAATATCGAAGGGGTCATCGGTGGCAGGGAGAGGATTGCGAGACAGGGCATCTGGCACTTTGTTATGTTCACCAGGTCCACCAAGTCCTGGCGACAAAGAGACCACCTGGCCAGCCTCCCAGATGGGTTTGGACACAACATCAGCCACTTGAGGCTGTTGTGATCCATGAACACCATTACATGGAGGCCTTCAACTTATGGACTGAAGTGCTCTAAAGCCCAAATGATGGCCAAACACTCCTTTTCAGGAGTTGAATATGGTTTCTCAGACTTGTGCAGAGCACAACTGGCATATGCCACAGCCACATCTTTGCCCTCTTCATCCCTTTGCATGGGAGCTGCTCCAAGGCCTGCATCACATGTGGCCGTATGAATGAAGAAAAGACAAACAAAGTCTAGAAGTCTTAATATAGGCGCCGAAGTTATGGGACTTTTCAAGAGGTCCAGAGCTGCTTGGCATTTGTCATCACAGCTGAATGGGACCTCCTTGGCAAAGAGTGGCTCCACAAGTTTGGCATAATTTCGGACAAAGTGACGATAATCCCCTGATCAGCCAAGAAACTTTTGTTCCTGTTTAACGGTGGTTGGTACCTCGAATTCCATCACACTTCTCATCTTGTCGGGGTCTGACCGTAAGCCGGAGGGGGTGACATGGTAGCCAAGGAAGGTAAGTTCACTGAGGCAGAACTGACATTTGCTCAGCTTTAGAGTGAGACCGGCCAACTTCAGTCTGACCAGGACCTCCTCCAGATCTTTCAGGTGTTGATCGAAGATTGGCAAAGTCACAACAATGTCATCAAGGTACACTGTGCAAGATTTCAGGTTCAGGTTCAGGTTCCTTTATTTGTACCCGGAGGTAGATTTGTTTTGCAGTCTAGTGACATCCATATTTACAAACCACAATTACATTTAACATAAACACAAACACAGGCACACATGAAGCTGACTATAAACATGATAAAAATACTCAAGGCTCCATCAATCAGGATATAAAGACAACGAGATGAGAGAAAAACCAGAGATAAGAGAGAAAGGTCATATTAAAAAGTTAAAGACTAGTCAAAGAGGTTACAAACTCAAAGGTCTAAAACCCAATAAAACATTTAGAACCCAGAGAAAAATCCTACAAAAATAAGTAAATATACAATGGAGTTAATAAATAGGTAACTAAATTACTGTATGTGCAATATATTGTTACAACTTGTTCAGCTGCAGGAACAAAGCTGTTTTTGTAGCGCTGGGTTTTGTCACCATGGGATGACGCCGGGGCCGGCGTTCAGACCATGTCCCTTATCCCTGCCTCTCATTGGACAGCGTCTCAGCAGGCTCCCAGCTGTCAGTGTTACGGGACGGCTGGGGCCAATTAATCCTCATCAGCTGGGGCGCTGCCAATGAAGATAAAAAGGAGCAGCCTCGATCACTCGGGGCTGCAACATAAGCACTGCTAGGCTGGAGCCCGTTCGTCTGGTGCCAGCCCCTGCCTCATCTTCGGCATTACTCGTAAGTGTCTTCCCATAAGGAGTATTGTGCCTTTGTACCCCCATGTCCATTGCTAGCCCGCTACTGGCCTTACTGTGTCACTTGGGAGAACCATCCTGTATGAGTGTTCTGTGTATTGGAGTCCTTTGCCCAGTGCCAGCTCTTTACTCTTCTGGCTGCTTAACCTGTGAGTGTTACCCGCTGTGAGCTCTCTTGTTGTGTACCCCTACGCCCGGTGCCAACGGTTATCTCTGTCGCCGTACTGCTCATGAGTGTTATTGTGTATGAGCTTCTGTGCTTTCCTCATCCCTCACCCTTACCTTCAATAAAACATCACAACTCACTGGCTCGCCCTTGGCTCTCATTGTGTGGCTCCCCAGAGCCACACGTAACAGTATGTCGCAGCCAGAACGAGTTGCCGGCGGCCGTGAGTTGTTTGGACTTGCATCTTCCTGTCCGGGTGTCAGCGCTGTTTGCATGCCGTCTCCCAGGAGTCACTTCTGACGCCAGGGCGACGAGCTAAGGTCCATCCCGGGGGCTGTCGGCAAGACGCTCTACACCCTGCACGACGCCTCCAATTCGAGACGCTGGCATCCGGGCCGTGCTGAGGATCTCCTGGACAGTCACCCTCGCTCTTTTTTCCATCTTGAGGTCAGTGCCAGGATTGACGCCACAGTTACACAGCGAGAGAAGCTCCGCGGGTTGGATGGAAACCCCGGCAGGAAGCCGAAGTGGATGACGTTGCCCCCCGCTTCGGGATCCCGTTCCTGCTTCCATTCCAGCCCGGGAGTTCGCGCCACCCAAGGGTTTTCCCCATTCTGCACCACGTCACTCGGGATTCCCCCCAAGGAGCCGCAGCTGACAGCAGTTACGTCCGGGGCCGAGCTGCTGTCGCAAGCTCCGCTGTGCATCCAGTCACCATCTTCAGGCATGTGGCGGCGGCAGTGAGATTGGTGGAGAGGACTCCAGGGCTACGAAGCTTTCCCGTGTTCGACGCCTTCCTCGCCTCGATCTCTGATCAGGAGCGGCGATTCCTGGGTTCCCCCCTCGCTTCGCTCCCTGGGAATAGCCGTCATCACAACGCCCAGGCGCCTCAGCACGAACCCCATCCGGATCCAGTTCCGGGTTGCCGCCAGGACCTTTTCCTCCACGCAGCTGTCACCTCTTTGTCTAGTCAGCATGGAGATTTCACAGCCCCGTTCTCCGAGCCTCTTTCCCCCGCTGTCATCCCAAGGCATTCGGGCTGGCTCATCCCGGCTGTTATCTCCTCCTCCTCGACGTGCTTCCTGACTGCTGTATGTGCTTGGAATCCTGACCTGGCGAGCCCTCTTCTGGAGACGACACGAGTGATCCCCAGACGACTTCCCAGGGGGTCCTCCGTTATCGCCCGGCGGGAGGAGGAAGAAGCGATGTCCACCACAGCAGGAGCCATCCAACCTCCAGGAGGCAGGCAAGTCCCAGTTTATTTACATCAGTTTTGTGATTTGCTCTGCTATACTCCTGGAGGTGGAGTTCGCGGTCCGCAGCACCCTGAACTCCCACCACCTGCTGTAATCTGTGTCTTTAATCCTGCAGCCTCTGTGTCTCTCTCCGCTGAGCAGTCCCCGGCTTCGGGTCTATGTCGTGGGAGGAGGAGAGGGCCTGCGGCTCCGCAGCTACGTTGTGGACGGAGGAGGAGGACTGACTGCTACGTGGAGTCTGCGCCGACGACCAAGCGTCCCAGGGTCTCCACGGAGGTGCGGTTCGGTCCAGCGGGACGAGGTTCTCCCGCCATCATGCCGCGTGGACCGTCGGCATGGTTACCAACACTGGAGGAACCTCAAGCTGCGCTGACCATCGTGCCGGCTGCGGGGCCCGACGCAGCCGAGTGGGAGCCTGACAACGACCTCCTGACGACGGATCCTGGATCTTTGCAGTCCTGGACGGCGTCAGAACCCGAGATCAGGCGAGTGCTCTCCTTTCTTTCCTCTCTTCTTATCTGTGAGCACTTTAGCCTGTCTCTAGGGGAGATGAGCCGGGTGCAGCCGCCTGCTGCGTCCGAGCTCGTCTCGCCGGGTTCTGGCGCTGCCGGTGATCCTGATCCTGGTTCTGTTTTCTCTTCTGAGCCTTCTTCCAGGGTCGCCGGCGAGGAGTTGCCGTTCCTCGTGGTGCTGAAGGGTCCAGGTTCAATGTTGGAGGTCGGTTCTGGTGCGGTGCCGACCCAGTCGGGGTCCGTCGTGGGTGCTGCTCCAGCGGTGTTCGACGTGGATTCGCCTGAGACCCAATCGGGTTCCGACGTGGGTGCTGCTCCAGCGGCGTTCGATGTGGGTTCGCCTAAGACCCATTCGGGGTCCGACGTGGGTGCCACACCAGTGTTGTCCAGGTCCGGTGAGGAGGTGGCTGTTTCCCTGTAGCCTGACATTCGTCTACCTCGTCATCGGCTCTCCCCTAAGCCTCTTCCTCTGGGGTCCGCTCTGACCCTTCGCCCGTCTCAACGGTCCTGGTGGTTGAGTGATGCGGGTCAGCGGCTCGACCTGCGAGACTTCCGGTTCGGCGATCTGGTCCAACCCCCCGACGAGCTTTGTTGCTTCTGGGTGGCCTGACGCGGCTACCGGTGGACTGGGTTGTTGGGATCCTGGGTCTGGAGTTGGTCGTCCGAACTCTTCTTCTTCCCCGGCCCACCAATTGGAAAATGGGCGGGGCGGACACCAGAACTGTTTGATCGTTTTGGACTCTCCCTGCCGTCTCCTTGGGTGTCTCTTACTTTTTGTTGTTATTAAGGTCACTCGGGCGTAGCTTCTTTTGTCCTTGGGGAATATGTGTTTTTAGTGCTGTGTATTGTTTTCTTTTTTACCGTACTCAGCATTTTCTCTTCTTTATTATCCTGTTCCTGCCTGTCACCTTTATTTCTTTAGGTGACCCGTGCTGTATTTAGCGCTGTGTGTCGTGTTTTCTAGTTATCTGTACTCAGCGTTTTCATCACCCTTACTGTATCCTTAGCCTTGTCGGTGCATCATGAAGTAATGTGTTTGGCCCCTTTTCAAACACACTTTGTGACCACCTTATCCTTCCTGTTATCTTCGTGGGGGGCTTTCCCTAGCCCTGACTTTAACATTGACTGTGTGTTGTTTGGAGTAACGAGTTCTGTTTCCCACTTAATCGTACTCCGTTATTGCCCGTTTGTTCCTGTCGCCTTCACTCCCCTAGGTAACCCAGTGTATATATGTATGGCGCTGTGTATTGTTTTTTTTGTTTCCTTTATTATCCGTACTCAGCGTTTCTCATCACTCTTGTCCTGTTCTTAGTTTGGTCTTTGCATTATGGAGTAGTGTTTAGGCGCTTTTCCACTAGCCTCACTTAGCCCTACACTGCACCACTCAGCCCGCTTTAGGCGCTTTTCCATCAGCCCCAGCACCGGTTAGCAGGTACTTTTTTCATACCTGATCCAGGGCAGGGTCTAACCGAGCTGAGTAGGGCTGAGTATGGCTGTGATATGACTTTAAGAGACTGGTCGCCACTGATTGGTCAGGTCGTAACGTCATGAAAGCGACTTTTTCTGCTGAATTTACTCCACGACCACCATTTGTAATTGTTCAGCCAGTGAACACAGTGCGCCCCTTTAATACGGTATATTATATTAATATACTGTATAATATACTTATATAATAATATACTCCTAATATTATATATTAGGAGGTGCGCAATTTTCTTTCTATATTAGGCGACGATCGCATCCAGTGCGAGTTGGACGGATCTATTTGAAATGCAGGTGTCCGAGCAGATGGCTTCCCAAGGGCACATCCGTACTGCCAAACAGTGTCGGGAGAAGCTGAAAAAGCTGAAAAGCGATTACCGAGCAGTGAAGGACCACATTGCTCGAAGTTCAGCGGATCGGAAGGAGTGGAAGTGGTTCGCTGAGAGACATTGGGCTTTACACGGTCACTGTCACAGTCACAGTCACTGTCACGGCCTTGGAAACCGTGGATGGTGAGTGTTGTTTTGATATTGCGCATCTTTTCGCCACTTGATCCTTTCTGTGCCAAGCTCACTGTTTTTAAGAAATAGGAAGGTTGTTAGATTGTGGGTAATGGTTGTTACTGAGGCTTGCCTATTGTTTTGCAGCCAACTGTAGATTCACGCTTGCTTTGTGTTAAGTATTAGCGCGAACAAAACGCTGAATTACGCTTATTGTATTTCGGTTAAAAACTTGAGAGTGCTGTGTACATGTTGCACTTTGGTGTTAAGTTTTAAATTGTGTGCATTTTCTTTCTAGAATCGCAGTTCATATCACAGGGGTCCACCTCAGTGGACATGATGGACGCAGCGGACTCTCCTGGCGCTGCGTCTGCGTGTGCGTCTGGCTGAGCGCCAGCTGAATCGACTCCCATGTCAGCCACATCACCAGCTCCATCTGGATCACGTTCAAGTGCCGGTAAGGCACAATAACCACAATTTTTTTTTTTTGGTTGAAACAGGTCCAGCAGCGGAAACCAGGGTCGAAAATCCATCCATTCATCCATCCATCTTCTACCGCTTAATCCTTTACAGGTCGCGGGGGGGCTGGAGCCTAACAAGTTATGTCCCAAACTGATTAATGCAATTTCCTATAGCTGCATATTAATTAATTGAAAATGTCTTTTTAAATGTGCAAAAAGGTTATTCTTTGGTCTTCACTTATCGGTGTTCCACAACCATTTTTAGGTGTGGTGATTGGTGCTGTTGTAACTCCTGTTTTATAAAAACCAATAAAGCGCATGAACTGCCGTTGAAATCAACATGCTTCATTGAAATGCTTCGCGTCAGCTGACTGTATTAACCCATTCAGATTTCAGAATCAGAATCAGAATCAGAATCAGCTTTATTGCCAAGTATATTTACAAGTAAACACACGAGGAATTTGACTTGACATTGGACGCGCACGTTAGGCGCATCCAATGACGCGTCGCCATACAAGGCGCCTGTCAACAGTGGAGGTAAAGAGGGGAGGGGAGGGGGAGGAAAACACAATAGGAGAGAGAAAAAACATAGTAATCAGAATAAACGCTCGTTTTTTTTTGGTTTTTTTTTTCTGCGGCCACACTGCAAGCAACTAGTTTAAACATTACCCATCCATCCATCCATATTCTTAATCTTAATCCTTTTTAGTTTTGCAGGGGGGCTGCAGCCGAAGACAGCACCCTGCATGTTGCAAAATCTGCTCTACTGAGGGGCAGCAACATGACAGTTCAGCTTATATACAGCAATGAAGCATAATATAATAGTGGCATTCCACCACAGACTTTCACCTGTGTAATTCCATAATATATGTAGTGATCCAGCTTTAACGACCATGCCTTTCTGTCTTTCCATCTAGGCAAGACGAAAACAGACAACTCCCATCGCTGACCTTACATTAGCGATGGTCAACATGCATGACGAAGAGATGCGGCTCTTGGAACGGCAACATGACCAGCGGCAAGAATCAGGAGTACATGCAGCATTTGCGACAGGTGGCCGCAGATGTGCGGGCAGATGCGCGTGAAGCCCTGGAGCAGGACGCTGCATTACGAAGGGAAGAGCTCGCAGAGATGTCATCGCCCAGTCTGTTTTTTTGTTAGTAAATTTTGCTTCTGGAATAAAATTGTATTGTTTGCATCAAAAGTCTGGTTTATCTGTTATGACACCGTATGAGAAAAGCCAATAATTACATACACATTCCATTCTCTGTTCACTCCACATGCTGCTGTTCATCAGGTCAGGTGTATAGCCTTCTAATGGTAATTTAATTTTTAACAACACAACGAAACGTAATGTTTTGGTAGTTTTTTTTTTTTTTTAATTTTAAACAAATTTGCAATGCTGAATCCATTTCTCTTGAACGGGCACATTTTTTATGTTATAAGCAGTTGTACAGGTGTGCTTGAACTTGTAGACACTGATAAAGGTAAGTATGTGTAAGTTGAATGTTGCATCACCAGTCAAAATTTAATAAATTTATTATTGAATGTAGGGCTTGTACCTCCTGTATTAGGTCTAATATTTTGTCCTGCTGGCTAGTCACTTTGGCCAGTTCATCTAACACAAAGTTCAGAGTTTTTTTAATTTCTTCCATTTCCTCTTTTTTGGGTGGCATTTTACTGACCTGTGGATAGAAATAAGCAGAGAATCCGGCTAGGCCTCAACTAGCTCGGTCACTACTGGACCCGCCGCTCCTGCGCAGCTTCTCCGCCGAGTGACGCTGCTCAGCTCCGCAGATCACCGCCGTCTATCGCCGGCGCCTGCTTCCGTCTACCTGGCCAGTTATGTCGTGCACCGCCGGCGCAGCCGGAATCCACCGATCACAGCCACTCGTCGCCGTCTGGCTAGGCGGCTCCTCCGCTGGGCCCCGTCTAGGCCCCGTCACCGACCGCCGTCAGTCTGGTAGTTCCTCGGCTGGGCCTCGCAATTGGGCACCGGTTCAGACCACTGTCCTGCTGGATCCAGGTGGCCCCCGTCTCTCGCCAACGCCGCGCCCGAGCTCCCAATCACCGCCTCGGTTGGTTCGTCCTCCTTTTAAATCCTTCTCTCCTCGGCTCCAGATGGCCAGATGTAAAGAATACCTTCTCACTGCTGCAGTTACTCTGGGTTAGCATCTGGGTTAGCATCAGAGGCGAGCCTTTAGAGGTCGGAAACGGGGCGAAACGGAGCCAGATCTGCCAGAACCTTCACCAGGTCAGCACTGGGTCGTAAGGGTATTCCCCACGTTTGTTGGTAGCCAACAGAAGTCCTTATTTATTATTAATTATTAATTATTATTATAAATTAAGAAGGAATCTAGCAAAAATTTGGCACTAATAACAGTAGACAAATCGGACAAGGATACACAACCGTGTTTTTGTTGCACACAACTGTTGTCACCAACAAGTGCAAAATTTATATTCCCTTTTCCCAAAAATTGAAAATCAATTTGTAAGTAAAAGTGGGAGACCTTTACATGGGAAAATATGACATATATCAGCACATGATTTATAGTTCAATTTGCATTTCCACCTAAGCAAAAGTGGCTTGTCGAGCTGGATTTTTGTGAAGATGGCCTGTGCGGTGTTTCTGCTTGTAATTACATACCTGTCAAGTGATACGGTTTTGCCGTATTTTAATACGGGGAAAATGCAATTTTAGCAAATACGGGTGTATTGCCATTTCTGTACGCCAAAGAGAAAAATATACGGGAAAAAAAATTGAGAGTGTGGGGAGGAACACGTCGTGTGTGTGACCCCCACAGCGTACGGGGCTGTCAGAGCGCTCAGCGTGAGCAATTATCACAACAGAAGTGTGGACTCATCATTAGGCTGATGGCTTCGCACCTTCTTAACAGATAAGCATTATGATCAAGAGGACAGGTAGATGGACCATACACAACATTTTATTTACAAAAAACATTTTTGAAATATGTATGCACATAAATGTGGACGAAATAGACAAGTATTGCATCACAGCATCTTGTATTATATTGTAACATGCAGCTTGACATGGCGACGTCCCACCGGGAGGTTTGAACTCACACCTCCCACGCCGGAGTCCCGCACTCTACCTGTGTCACCAATAGGGTCAACCTTGGCAAGCCAAGTAGGGTGCTTATATTGAGTTTGCTACAATATCACCACCCTGTTCCTCTGCTCTCTGTGCCGCTGCCACCACTGGTTCATCTACTGCATCATCCAATGTAGTGTCAAACGTCTCTCCATGACTCTCACACAGATTGTGCAGAACACAACAAGTCAGCACCATAGATTTAACCAGTTTCATGTCACAGTCATTCCTCTCTCCTTCTCTCCTTGTCATCAGCCATTTTGTTTGTTGTGGAGGATTCAGTCGCGTGTTTCATGTCACGAGGGTGTGGCGCCGCCTGCTGTTCAACAAATCCCACCCACAGCAGGTGTGCCAGCAGTAGCTGAAAAGCAACTGAGGCTGAACCGAACCGAAGTGAGTAGAGCCGGGTTTTCAATCGGGGCTGAGCGGGGCTAGTGGAAAAGCGCCTTTTTTTGTTTTCTTTTTGTCCATACTCTGTAATTGCTTTATTTGTCCTTGTCACGTTTTTGGTGGGTCTTATCTGTACCCATTCTTAGTATTTTTCCCCATCTGCCCTGTTTTTTTTTGTACAATATAGAGTATTGTATTTGGGGTTTTTTTTTCTCACTGCCCTGTTACTCTATATTGGTCCATCGTTTTGTTTTTTTTGTCTTTCCCTCTGCTTCTCTCCCTCCGGTCCTGCTTCCCCTCCGCCCACCCTAGTTGGGGGGGGGGGGGCTGTGGTGTTCCTGGTCGTTCGGAGCCCGACTGTGAGGGGGAGGCTCTGTCACCATGGGATGACGCCGGGCCGGTGTTCAGACCATGTCCCTTATCCCTGCCTCTCATTGGACAGCGTCTCAGCAGGCTCCCAGCTGTCAGTGTTACGGGACGGCTGGGGCCAATTAATCCTCATCAGCTGGGGCGCTGCCAATGAGGATAAAAAGGAGCATCCTCGATTACTCGGGGCTGCGACATAAGCACTGCTAGGCTGGAGCCCCTTCGTCTGGTGCCAGCCCCTGCCTCATCTTCTGCATTACTCGTAAGTGTCTTCCCGTAAGGAGTATTGTGCCTTTGTACCCCCATGTCCGGTGCTAGCCCGCTACTGGCCTTATTGTGTCACTTGGGAGAACAATCCTGTATGAGTGTTCTGTGTATTGGAGTCCTTTGCCCAGTGCCAGCTCTTTACTCTTCTGGCTGCTTAACCTGTGAGTGTTACCCGCTGTGAGCTCTCTTGTTGTGTACCCCTACGCCCGGTGCCAACGGTTATCTCTGTCGCCGTACTGCTCATGAGTGTTATTGTGTATGAGCTTCTGTGCTTTCCTCATCCCTCACCCTTACCTTCAATAAAACATCACAACTCACTGGCTCGCCCTTGGCTCTCATTGTGTGGCTCCCCAGAGCCACACGTAACAGTATGTCGCAGCCAGAACGAGTTGCCGGCGGCCGTGAGTTGTTTGGACTTGCATCTTCCTGTCCGGGTGTCAGCGCTGTTTGCATGCCGTCTCCCAGGAGTCACTTCTGACGCCAGGGCGACGAGCTAAGGTCCATCCCGGGGGCTGTCGGCAAGACGCTCTACACCCTGCACGACGCCTCCAATTCGAGACGCTGGCATCCGGGCCGTGCTGAGGATCTCCTGGACAGTCACCCTCACTCTTTTTTCCATCTTGAGGTCAGTGCCAGGATTGACGCCACAGTTACACAGCGAGAGAAGCTCCGCGGGTTGGATGGAAACCCCGGCAGGAAGCCGAAGTGGATGACGTTGCCCCCCGCTTCGGGATCCCGTTCCTGCTTCCATTCCAGCCCGGGAGTTCGCGCCACCCAAGGGTTTTCCCCATTCTGCACCACGTCACTCGGGATTCCCCCCAAGGAGCCGCAGCTGACAGCAGTTACGTCCGGGGCCGAGCTGCTGTCGCAAGCTCCGCTGTGCATCCAGTCACCATCTTCAGGCATGTGGCGGCGGCAGTGAGATTGGTGGAGAGGACTCCAGGGCTACGAAGCTTTCCCGTGTTCGACGCCTTCCTCGCCTCGATCTCCGATCAGGAGCGGCGATTCCTGGGTTCCCCCCTCGCTTCGCTCCCTGGGAATAGCCGTCATCACAACGCCCAGGCGCCTCAGCACGAACCCCATCCGGATCCAGTTCCGGGTTGCCGCCAGGACCTTTTCCTCCACGCAGCTGTCACCTCTTTGTCTAGTCAGCATGGAGATTTCACAGCCCCGTTCTCCGAGCCTCTTTCCCCCGCTGTCATCCCAAGGCATTCGGGCTGGCTCATCCCGGCTGTTATCTCCTCCTCCTCGACGTGCTTCCTGACTGCTGTATGTGCTTGGAATCCTGACCTGGCGAGCCCTCTTCTGGAGACGACACGAGTGATCCCCAGACGACTTCCCAGGGGGTCCTCCGTTATCGCCCGGCGGGAGGAGGAAGAAGCGATGTCCACCACAGCAGGAGCCATCCAACCTCCAGGAGGCAGGCAAGTCCCAGTTTATTTACATCAGTTTTGTGATTTGCTCTGCTATACTCCTGGAGGTGGAGTTCGCGGTCCGCAGCACCCTGAACTCCCACCACCTGCTGTAATCTGTGTCTTTAATCCTGCAGCCTCTGTGTCTCTCTCCGCTGAGCAGTCCCCGGCTTCGGGTCTATGTCGTGGGAGGAGGAGAGGGCCTGCGGCTCCGCAGCTACGTTGTGGACGGAGGAGGAGGACTGACTGCTACGTGGAGTCTGCGCCGACGACCAAGCGTCCCAGGGTCTCCACGGAGGTGCGGTTCGGTCCAGCGGGACGAGGTTCTCCCGCCATCATGCCGCGTGGACCGTCGGCATGGTTACCAACACTGGAGGAACCTCAAGCTGCGCTGACCATCGTGCCGGCTGCGGGGCCCGACGCAGCCGAGTGGGAGCCTGACAACGACCTCCTGACGACGGATCCTGGATCTTTGCAGTCCTGGACGGCGTCAGAACCCGAGATCAGGCGAGTGCTCTCCTTTCTTTCCTCTCTTCTTATCTGTGAGCACTTTAGCCTGTCTCTAGGGGAGATGAGCCGGGTGCAGCCGCCTGCTGCGTCCGAGCTCGTCTCGCCGGGTTCTGGCGCTGCCGGTGATCCTGATCCTGGTTCTGTTTTCTCTTCTGAGCCTTCTTCCAGGGTCGCCGGCGGGGAGTTGCCGTTCCTCGTGGTGCTGAAGGGTCCAGGTTCAATGTTGGAGGTCGGTTCTGGTGCGGTGCCGACCCAGTCGGGGTCCGTCGTGGGTGCTGCTCCAGCGGTGTTCGACGTGGATTCGCCTGAGACCCAATCGGGTTCCGACGTGGGTGCTGCTCCAGCGGCATTTGATGTGGGTTCGCCTAAGACCCATTCGGGGTCCGACGTGGGTGCCACACCAGTGTTGTCCAGGTCCGGTGAGGAGGTGGCTGTTTCCCTGTAGCCTGACATTCGTCTACCTCGTCATCGGCTCTCCCCTAAGCCTCTTCCTCTGGGGTCCGCTCTGACCCTTCGCCCGTCTCAACGGTCCTGGTGGTTGAGTGATGCGGGTCGGCGGCTCGACCTGCGAGACTTCCGGTTCGGCGATCTGGTCCAACCCCCCGACGAGCTTTGTTGCTTCTGGGTGGCCTGACGCGGCTACCGGTGGACTGGGTTGTTGGGATCCTGGGTCTGGAGTTGGTCGTCCGAACTCTTCTTCTTCCCCGGCCCACCAATTGGACAATGGGCGGGGCGGACACCAGAACTGTTTGATCGTTTTGGACTCTCCCTGCCGTCTCCTTGGGTGTCTCTTACTTTTTGTTGTTATTAAGGTCACTCGGGCGTAGCTTCTTTTGTCCTTGGGGAATATGTGTTTTTAGTGCTGTGTATTGTTTTCTTTTTTACCGTACTCAGCATTTTCTCTTCTTTATTATCCTGTTCCTGCCTGTCACCTTTATTTCTTTAGGTGACCCGTGCTGTATTTAGCGCTGTGTGTCGTGTTTTCTAGTTATCTGTACTCAGCGTTTTCATCACCCTTACTGTATCCTTAGCCTTGTCGGTGCATCATGAAGTAATGTGTTTGGCCCCTTTTCAAACACACTTTGTGACCACCTTATCCTTCCTGTTATCTTCGTGGGGGGCTTTCCCTAGCCCTGACTTTAACATTGACTGTGTGTTGTTTGGAGTAACGAGTTCTGTTTCCCACTTAATCGTACTCCGTTATTGCCCGTTTGTTCCTGTCGCCTTCACTCCCCTAGGTAACCCAGTGTATATATGTATGGCGCTGTGTATTGTTTTTTTTGTTTCCTTTATTATCCGTACTCAGCGTTTCTCATCACTCTTGTCCTGTTCTTAGTTTGGTCTTTGCATTATGGAGTAGTGTTTAGGCGCTTTTCCACTAGCCTCACTTAGCCCTACACTGCACCACTCAGCCCGCTTTAGGCGCTTTTCCATCAGCCCCAGCACCGGTTAGCAGGTACTTTTTTCATACCTGATCCAGGGCAGGGTCTAACCGAGCTGAGTAGGGCTGAGTATGGCTGTGATATGACTTTAAGAGACTGGTCGCCACTGATTGGTCAGGTCGTAACGTCATGAAAGCGACTTTTTCTGCTGAATTTACTCCACGACCACCATTTGTAATTGTTCAGCCAGTGAACACAGTGCGCCCCTTTAATACGGTATATTATATTAATATACTGTATAATATACTTATATAATAATATACTCCTAATATTATATATTAGGAGGTGCGCAATTTTCTTTCTATATTAGGCGACGATCGCATCCAGTGCGAGTTGGACGGATCTACTTGAAATGCAGGTGTCCGAGCAGATGGCTTCCCAAGGGCACATCCATACTGCCAAACAGTGTCGGGAGAAGCTGAAAAAGCTGAAAAGCGATTACCGAGCAGTGAAGGACCACATTGCTCGAAGTTCAGCGGATCGGAAGGAGTGGAAGTGGTTCGCTGAGAGACATTGGGCTTTACACGGTCACTGTCACGGTCACAGTCACTGTCACGGCCTTGGAAACCGTGGATGGTGAGTGTTGTTTTGATATTGCGCATCTTTTCGCCACTTGATCCTTTCTGTGCCAAGCTCACTGTTTTTAAGAAATAGGAAGGTTGTTAGATTGTGGGTAATGGTTGTTACTGAGGCTTGCCTATTGTTTTGCAGCCAACTGTAGATTCACGCTTGCTTTGTGTTAAGTATTAGCGCGAACAAAACGCTGAATTACGCTTATTGTATTTCGGTTAAAAACTTGAGAGTACATGTTGCACTTTGGTGTTAAGTTTTAAATTGTGTGCATTTTCTTTCTAGAATCGCAGTTCATATCACAGGGGTCCACCTCAGTGGACATGATGGACGCAGCGGACTCTCCTGGCGCTGCGTCTGCGTGTGCGTCTGGCTGAGCGCCAGCTGAATCGACTCCCATGTCAGCCACATCACCAGCTCCATCTGGATCACGTTCAAGTGCCGGTAAGGCACAATAACCACAATTTTTTTTTTTTGGTTGAAACAGGTCCAGCAGCGGAAACCAGGGTCGAAAATCCATCCATTCATCCATCCATCTTCTACCGCTTAATCCTTTACAGGTCGCGGGGGGGCTGGAGCCTAACAAGTTATGTCCCAAACTGATTAATGCAATTTCCTATAGCTGCATATTAATTAATTGAAAATGTCTTTTTAAATGTGCAAAAAGGTTATTCTTTGGTCTTCACTTATCGGTGTTCCACAACCATTTTTAGGTGTGGTGATTGGTGCTGTTGTAACTCCTGTTTTATAAAAACCAATAAAGCGCATGAACTGCCGTTGAAATCAACATGCTTCATTGAAATGCTTCGCGTCAGCTGACTGTATTAACCCATTCAGATTTCAGAATCAGAATCAGAATCAGAATCAGCTTTATTGCCAAGTATATTTACAAGTAAACACACGAGGAATTTGACTTGACATTGGACGCGCACGTTAGGCGCATCCAATGACGCGTCGCCATACAAGGCGCCTGTCAACAGTGGAGGTAAAGAGGGGAGGGGAGGGGGAGGAAAACACAATAGGAGAGAGAAAAAACATAGTAATCAGAATAAACGCTCGTTTTTTTTGGGTTTTTTTTTTCTGCGGCCACACTGCAAGCAACTAGTTTAAACATTACCCATCCATCCATCCATATTCTTAATCTTAATCCTTTTTAGTTTTGCAGGGGGGCTGCAGCCGAAGACAGCACCCTGCATGTTGCAAAATCTGCTCTACTGAGGGGCAGCAACATGACAGTTCAGCTTATATACAGCAATGAAGCATAATATAATAGTGACATTCCACCACAGACTTTCACCTGTGTAATTCCATAATATATGTAGTGATCCAGCTTTAACGACCATGCCTTTCTGTCTTTCCATCTAGGCAAGACGAAAACAGACAACTCCCATCGCTGACCTTACATTAGCGATGGTCAACATGCATGACGAAGAGATGCGGCTCTTGGAACGGCAACATGACCAGCGGCAAGAATCAGGAGTATATGCAGCATTTGCGACAGGTGGCCGCAGATGTGCGGGCAGATGCGCGTGAAGCCCTGGAGCAGGACGCTGCATTACGAAGGGAAGAGCTCGCAGAGATGTCATCGCCCAGTCTGTTTTTTTGTTAGTAAATTTTGCTTCTGGAATAAAATTGTATTGTTTGCATCAAAAGTCTGGTTTATCTGTTATGACACCGTATGAGAAAAGCCAATAATTACATACACATTCCATTCTCTGTTCACTCCACATGCTGCTGTTCATCAGGTCAGGTGTATAGCCTTCTAATGGTAATTTAATTTTTAACAACACAACGAAACGTAATGTTTTGGTAGGTTTTTTTTTTTTTTTTAATTTTAAACAAATTTGCAATGCTGAATCCATTTCTCTTGAACGGGCACATTTTTTATGTTATAAGCAGTTGTACAGGTGTGCTTGAACTTGTAGACACTGATAAAGGTAAGTATGTGTAAGTTGAATGTTGCATCACCAGTCAAAATTTAATAAATTTATTATTGAATGTAGGGCTTGTACCTCCTGTATTAGGTCTAATATTTTGTCCTGCTGGCTAGTCACTTTGGCCAGTTCATCTAACACAAAGTTCAGAGTTTTTTTAATTTCTTCCATTTCCTCTTTTTTGGGTGGCATTTTACTGACCTGTGGATAGAAATAAGCAGAGAATCCGGCTAGGCCTCAACTAGCTCGGTCACTACTGGACCCGCCACTCCTGCGCAGCTTCTCCGCCGAGTGACGCTGCTCAGCTCCGCAGATCACCGCCGTCTATCGCCGGCGCCTGCCTCCGTCTACCTGGCCAGTTATGTCGTGCACCGCCGGCGCAGCCGGAATCCACCGATCACAGCCACTCGTCGCCGTCTGGCTAGGCGGCTCCTCCGCTGGGCCCCGTCTAGGCCCCGTCACCGACCGCCGTCAGTCTGGTAGTTCCTCGGCTGGGCCTCGTAATTGGGCACCGGTTCAGACCACTGTCCTGCTGGATCCAGGTGGCCCCCGTCTCTCGCCAACGCCGCGCCCGAGCTCCCAATCGCCGCCTCGGTTGGTTCGTCCTCCTTTTAAATCCTTCTCTCCTCGGCTCCAGATGGCCAGATGTAAAGAATACCTTCTCACTGCTGCAGTTACTCTGGGTTAGCATCTGGGTTAGCATCAGAGGCGAGCCTTTAGAGGTCGGAAACGGGGCGAAACGGAGCCAGATCTGCCAGAACCTTCACCAGGTCAGCACTGGGTCGTAAGGGTATTCCCCACGTTTGTTGGTAGCCAACAGAAGTCCTTATTTATTATTAATTATTAATTATTATTATAAATTAAGAAGGAATCTAGCAAAAATTTGGCACTAATAACAGTAGACAAATCGGACAAGGATACACAACCGTGTTTTTGTTGCACACAACTGTTGTCACCAACAAGTGCAAAATTTATATTCCCTTTTCCCAAAAATTGAAAATCAATTTGTAAGTAAAAGTGGGAGACCTTTACATGGGAAAATATGACATATATCAGCACATGATTTATAGTTCAATTTGCATTTCCACCTAAGCAAAAGTGGCTTGTCGAGCTGGATTTTTGTGAAGATGGCCTGTGCGGTGTTTCTGCTTGTAATTACATACCTGTCAAGTGATACGGTTTTGCCGTATTTTAATACGGGGAAAATGCAATTTTAGCAAATACGGGTGTATTGCCATTTCTGTACGCCAAAGAGAAAAATATACGGGAAAAAAAATTGAGAGTGTGGGGAGGAACACGTCGTGTGTGTGACCCCCACAGCGTACGGGGCTGTCAGAGCGCTCAGCGTGAGCAATTATCACAACAGAAGTGTGGACTCATCATTAGGCTGATGGCTTCGCACCTTCTTAACAGATAAGCATTATGATCAAGAGGACAGGTAGATGGACCATACACAACATTTTATTTACAAAAAACATTTTTGAAATATGTATGCACATAAATGTGGACGAAATAGACAAGTATTGCATCACAGCATCTTGTATTATATTGTAACATGCAGCTTGACATGGCGACGTCCCACCGGGAGGTTTGAACTCACACCTCCCACGCCGGAGTCCCGCACTCTACCTGTGTCACCAATAGGGTCAACCTTGGCAAGCCAAGTAGGGTGCTTATATTGAGTTTGCTACAATATCACCACCCTGTTCCTCTGCTCTCTGTGCCGCTGCCACCACTGGTTCATCTACTGCATCATCCAATGTAGTGTCAAACGTCTCTCCATGACTCTCACACAGATTGTGCAGAACACAACAAGTCAGCACCATAGATTTAACCAGTTTCATGTCACAGTCATTCCTCTCTCCTTCTCTCCTTGTCATCAGCCATTTTGTTTGTTGTGGAGGATTCAGTCGCGTGTTTCATGTCACGAGGGTGTGGCGCCGCCTGCTGTTCAACAAATCCCACCCACAGCAGGTGTGCCAGCAGTAGCTGAAAAGCAACTGAGGCTGAACCGAACCGAAGTGAGTAGAGCCGGGTTTTCAATCGGGGCTGAGCGGGGCTAGTGGAAAAGCGCCTTTTTTTGTTTTCTTTTTGTCCATACTCTGTAATTGCTTTATTTGTCCTTGTCACGTTTTTGGTGGGTCTTATCTGTACCCATTCTTAGTATTTTTCCCCATCTGCCCTGTTTTTTTTTGTACAATATAGAGTATTGTATTTGGGGTTTTTTTTTCTCACTGCCCTGTTACTCTATATTGGTCCATCGTTTTGTTTTTTTTGTCTTTCCCTCTGCTTCTCTCCCTCCGGTCCTGCTTCCCCTCCGCCCACCCTAGTTGGGGGGGGGGGGGGGGCTGTGGTGTTCCTGGCCGTTCGGAGCCCGACTGTGAGGGGGAGGCTCTGTCACCATGGGATGACGCCGGGCCGGTGTTCAGACCATGTCCCTTATCCCTGCCTCTCATTGGACAGCGTCTCAGCAGGCTCCCAGCTGTCAGTGTTACGGGACGGCTGGGGCCAATTAATCCTCATCAGCTGGGGCGCTGCCAATAAGGATAAAAAGGAGCAGCCTCGATTACTCGGGGCTGCGACATAAGCACTGCTAGGCTGGAGCCCCTTCGTCTGGTGCCAGCCCCTGCCTCATCTTCTGCATTACTCGTAAGTGTCTTCCCGTAAGGAGTATTGTGCCTTTGTACCCCCATGTCCGGTGCTAGCCCGCTACTGGCCTTATTGTGTCACTTGGGAGAACAATCCTGTATGAGTGTTCTGTGTATTGGAGTCCTTTGCCCAGTGCCAGCTCTTTACTCTTCTGGCTGCTTAACCTGTGAGTGTTACCCGCTGTGAGCTCTCTTGTTGTGTACCCCTACGCCCGGTGCCAACGGTTATCGCTGTTGCCGTACTGCTCATGAGTGTTATTGTGTATGAGCTTCTGTGCTTTCCTCATCCCTCACCCTTACCTTCAATAAAACATCACAACTCACTGGCTCGCCCTTGGCTCTCATTGTGTGGCTCCCCAGAGCCACACGTAACAGGTTTTACTTTTTGGGACAGCAAACCTCCATCTTGAGGGAAGAAGCTGAAAGTGGCAGTGCAAAGGATGGGAGTCATCATTTAAAATGTAGGTAGCAATACTCTGTACCTGTCTGGTGTACAAGGATGTCAGGCTCAGCTGTGACTCACCAAGCAAACGACTGGACCATCTAACTACCTGATCCAAGGATTTCCTCTGTTTCAGTTTTATCTGACCAAACCATGACACTAAAGAAAAGGATAAAACAGATTCAATAAAAGCCTGATAAAACATTGTCATTATGGTTCGGTCAATTTGGAAGCGTGCAAGTTTCCTTAAACAATACAAATGTTGCTGACCCTTTTAGCACACCCTTTCACAGTTCTCTTCAAAGTTTAAATTACTATCAATAATCATCCCAAGATATTTGTAGGATTGTACACATTCAGTGGTCTGGCCTTTTAGTACGGTGACTTTGTGCCTGGGAGTTTTCCTCCTAAAGTCAATAACCATATCTTTAGTTTTTGTCGTATTCAGCTGCAGGTAGGAGTCCTCACACCAGTGAACAAAATCATCAACTACTGGTCCGTGGCCACTCTCACCATCCTGGAGGAGACTGACAATAACTGAATCATCAGCATACTTTATAATGTGTCTGTTGTCATGTCTGCTCCGACAAATATTTGTGTATAGGATGAAGAGTAGTGGTGTCAACACACACCCCTGAGGACAGCCAGTAGAAGAGCACTTTTGGTCAGACAATGTACCATTGACCCTTACTCTCTGTGTCCTGTTGGTTAAGAAATCCGGAATCCAACCCACCAGATTATTGCTCAAATCAAATTGTTGCAGGAGCCTTTCAACTAAAATATGAGGTTGGATTGTATTAAAGGCGGAGGAAAAGTCCACAAATAACAGCCTGGCATGTGTCCCATTAAAATCTAGATGTTTAAAAAGCATGTTAAACAGAGTGACAGTGGCGTCCTCCACTCCTTTGTGAGGCCTATATGCAAACTGCAAAGGATCCAATGCATGTTCAGTCTGCTTTAGGACCTCAGATCTGACCAGTTTTTCAAAAAATTTCATTAAAATTGAAGTCAAGGCAACTGGTCTAAAGTCGTTTACCGTTTTAGGACCGCTGGATTTTGGAATGGGAACAACCACGGCATCTTTCCAGATCTTAGGCACATGTTGTGTCTGTAAGAACTTATTGAATATGTAATGAAATACAGGACTCAGTTCATGTGCACAGGACTTTACCAAGCGCCCACATATATTATCAGGGCCCAGAGTTTTGTTCACTTTTACAGCACAGAACTCTCTTTTAATATCCTGCACCTCAATATTAAAGTGCTGATTGTCTTTGAGTTTCTGTTTCAAATCTTGGGTTTCTGTGCTAAAATCAGAGGAATCAAAACAACCATAAAAACAATTAAGAGCATTAGCCAGCTCTGTGTCTGAACTAAAACCATCTAAAAACACACGATTACTGTGCTCTGTGCTCTGAAGGCCTGCAATAGTTTTCATACTGGCCCAGGCTGAACCAAGTTTCTTTGGTGCCATCTTGCTTTCCAATTCTGATTTACAATTCTGTTTTGCTCTTAAAATTTCGGCCTTCAGCTCTTTTGTGGCAACCTGTAGCTCAGAAACAGACCCCTGTTTAAAGGCAAGTGCTTTCCTCTGTAAGCAGGATTTAACTGATTTTGTAACCCATGGTTTGTTGTTGGGATATATTTTGACATGTTTACGTGGAACGATCATATTTTTACAGAAAGCCATGTATGAGCATGTGACGTCCACCAAAGAGTCCAAATCATCCCCGCAGGACAGTGTGAACACCTCCCAGTCCGTACAGCTAAAGCATTCCTGGAGGCAGTGCACTGGATCCTCTGTCCACATGTCTATGTCTCTGGTCTTCACCTTGCCTCTTTTGAGAGCAGTTTTATATGTGGGCAGCAAATGTACACAGTTGTGATCTGAGGATCCTAAAGGAGGAAGGGGAAGTGATTTATAGGCCCTCTCAATGAATCCATAGCACAGGTTCAATGTCTTTTTTCACCTGGTTGGGAAGAAGACATACTGATAAAAGTTTTTAAGTGTCTTCTTTAAAGAAACATGGTTAAAATCCCAAGAATAAAGTTTGGAGCCTCTGGAGAAATTGACTGCAGCCGCTGGACCACATCAAAGACGGTGCTGGAGGCGGAGTCAGCGTCTGCCCTCGGGTGAATGTACACAGTCGTGATGAAAAGTTGGGGGAACTCGTGGGGCAGATAAAAGGGGCATAGCGATACGGACAGAAGCTCCACATAGGGTGTACAGATGCACTCTCTGACCGTGACAGATGTACAGTACTGTTTATTAATATATAAACATACGCCGCCCCCCCGACGTTTCCCTGTTACCTCTTTCTGCCAATCCGAGCGAAGTGGGGCTCCAAAGCCGTCAATCCACAGGTCCACATCCGGGTCATGCGTTGTAAGCCACCTCTCTGTGTAAGCCATGACACAGCAGTTCTTGAAGTCCTTTTGGTAGCGTACATTCCCTTGAATTTCATCTACTTTATTTCTCATGGATTGTACGTTCCCCAAAATCATGGAAGGAAGAGGAATGCTGTTAAATTGATGCCTTCTCAGATTTAATTTTATGCTTCCACGCTTTCTGCGTTTCCTCCTCTTGTCTCTCTTTTCATTGCTGTGTCCATGAAAGTCTCTTAAAATAAAGTCCGGCAGTCGCAGCACAGACTCAAACACAGATGCTGCATTATCCATGTTTAAATGCAGTAACATATCTCTGGAATATTGTACTCTCCCCGGCATGATCGTGATTGTGCTTACCTCCAAAACAAAGAGCCAGTGTGAAAGAAGCAGCAGTGCAAAAATAAGGAGGAAATCCATATTGATAGAACCAGGGAGCTCTTCGTTATACAGTCCACAAACATTCAAGGACAAAAACTACACAGAGAATTTCGTTTAAACACATTAAAGTGTGTAAAAACAGAGACACAGACGACGGACTTATTTCACCAGCTGCCGGTCGCTGCGTGCGCATGCGCCCAAGATTTGTATATAAGACCTGCCAGGACAGTGTTCATGAGCCTCTGAAATGTGGATGGTGCATTGCACAGACCAAAGGGATAGATTCTGAACTGGAACAGGCCACAGTGTGTGAAAAATGCAGTCTTTGGTCTAGACTCCTTAGCGACAGCCACCTGCCAGTAACCTCAAGTGAGCTGAAGGGTGGTGAGATACTTGCCCCTAGACAGAAAGTAAAGGGACTCATCAATCCGTGGCAAAGGGTAGGAGTCTTTTACCATCAGTTGGTTGAGACCGCGAAAATCAACACAGAACTGTGGGTCACGATCAGGTTTGGTCACAATGACCACTGGGATAGCCCAAGGACCAGACGATGGTTCAGTGATGCCTTCTTGAAGCATCTTGTGGATCCGTTGCTCAATAATTTGCTTCTTAACAGGAGAAGTACGGTAAGGGGGAAGGTTGACAGGCTTTGCCTCACCAGTCACAATGATTTGTTCAGTAAGAGAGGTGTGGCCAAGGTGACCATCAAATAGATCACCATATCTTTCAAGCAACTCCGATAGCTGGGCTTTTTTGATGCTTGTTAAGTTGGCATCCTTCACCTTTTCATCAAGAGAAGGTGGTGATGATTCGAGAAGCATCATGGACTCACCAGCTACACAAGTCGCATCCAGACCATCTTCCTCAAGTTCCTCAAGGTAAGGTAAGTTGACATCCATGGTCACCATTCTGGTGGGCACATGTATGGTGACAGAGGCACGAGTCATAAAATCTGTTTCGAGAACAAAGGGGCAGGAGAGATCTACAACTATAGCAAACCGCTGATAGACACGCTTGCCCATGAAACCAGTGGTGAGCCAGGTGATACCTGATGGCTCACAGGGACTACCGTTTGCCAATCTGACCAGTGGAGCTTACCGTTTGCTGGTTATGGATCAGTTTTGAGAGTGCTCTTGGACCAGGTCTGCTCTCACAGCTGAGATTGAGGCACCGGTGTCCAGTGTAACATCCAGTGCACCACCTTTAAAATTTACTTTAAGTGGGGTGTAACTTTAAGTGGGGTGTTCCAGTGTGACTCAGAGGTTATGTCCTCCACATGACTGAGCACAGGATGGTTGGCAGAACTGGAAAGGAGAGGTGGATCTAGTATGTGACGGGAGGGTTGCCTCTGTGAAATTTCCTCCCCCCTGGGTAGTTTCCCTGTCTCTTGGTGAACAGTCTTGTTGTCCCCACTGAATTTTCGTTTTCAGCTCTCGCCGCATCTACATTTACATTTTGGCTTGGAGGCAGGGTTTGCAGATACTCCACAGTGGATGCAAGAGGGTGACTTGGCTCTTGGGGGGTTGTGGCACAGTTAGGGCAAGTGTGGGAGGTAAAACCTGGCATAGAGCATTTAAAGCAGAATGTTCCACTGTCAGGCCTATTTTTTAATGTCAGCACGGGGCCACAGTGGGGTGTTAGGGCCAAGAACAGAGTGAAGTTTGCGTGCTCACAATATTAGGCCTATCCCTAATTTGACAGATGTGCCGTGCACTGCGACTCTATATTTCTCAAGAGTGTGTTTACAGATCAGCTCGACCTGTTCTTATTCTGGTGGTGAACTTCTCAGTTTTTTCAATTCACCGAGCATATCAGCAGCAAATGTCGGAAGAAGCTCCTCAGGTCTTTGGACCCGGTCCAGGATGCCTCTCATGACACGCTCTTGGCTGTCTGCAGGTAGGAAGACTACCCTGAACAGTTCAAAAAAATCATTCCAATGATTAACATGAATGTTGAGTGCACTGAACCACTTTCTTGGTTCCTTAACCAAGAAATGTGGTAACTCACTGAGAATTTGAGCATCTGTCAAATCAAGGGAGGACCTGTAGGTATTAACAGCATGCAGCCAGTCCTCTGGATGGATTGTACCATCCCCTATGAACACAGGTGGTTGTAGTTTGGCTTGGTGCAGGGCAGCTGCGAGAACCCTGGTTGTATTGTTTAGGTCGTGGAAATCTGATTGAATGTGTGGTGAGGTTTTGACAGTTGAAGTGTGGCCATGTGTGACTGTGTCGGTGTACACAGGTCTGCTGAAAGGGTCAGGTGCATATGGTGTTGAAGCAGCCGCTGGGACAGAATTGACAGGCTGCCAACCTGGTCAAGGAGGCAGTTCTGGTGCCACCCTTACTGTTCGGCCCCCACTGCTCCAACAGGTTTACTTGTAAATCGAGGGAGTTTTGCAAACATATCTGAAGCATATTGACTTCAGTTTGTAAGACTTTTACTTTTATTACAAGGCATGCAGTGGTCTGCTGTGGTGTAGGCCGCGCAGGATGGGGTAAAAAATGCATGTCATTGTCAAGCTCTGTTAAATCTGGGTGAGTAGCCGTTATACTTTTGTCTGTCAAGATCAAATGACAGCTAAACTGCAACCTGTTATGATATATCCTCTGACACCAGAATACAGCGTGGAAAAGAAAAAAAAGAAAGAGGGAAAAAAAAGAGCTGTTATGGAAGTTAAACAGTATTAAAACTGATCTCCAAGACACCCTCAATGAGGAAAATCCAAAACATATACACTACCGTTCAAAAGTTTGGGGTCACCTCAGACAATTTTGTGTTTTCCATGAAAAGTCACACTTTTTTTTACCACCATGAGTTGTAAAATGAATAGAAAATATAGTCAAGACATTGACAAGGTTAGAAATAATGATTTGTATTTGAAATTATATTTTTTTCCTTCAAACTTTGCTTTCGTCAAAGAATCCTCCATTTGCAGTAATTACAGCATTGCAGACCTAACATGATTGCACAAGGGCTTTCTAATCATCCATTAGCCTTCTGACGCAATGAGCAAACACATTGTACCATTAGAACACTGGAGTGATAGTTGCTGGAAATGGGCCTCTATACACCTATATTGCACCAAAAACCAGACATTTGCAGCTAGAATAGTCATTTACCACATTAGCAATGTATAGAGTGTATTTCTGATTAGTTTAAAGTTATCTTCATTGAAAAAAAAAGTGCTTTTCTTTCAAAAATAAGGAAATTTCTAAGTGACCCCAAACTTTTGAACGGTAGTGTATATTTATATGAATATTGTCATATGAATTGTGACATGTCGCAAGGTCTGTAGTGGACTTTTGCTGGTTGGTGCATCGTGACATGCACTACAAAAAGAGCATAGATAAACAAACCTATCATCTGGTCAGTCACTGCAACAGATACTGGAGTCAGTTTGGCTTATCCTGTCCTTGCCACTGATAATACCTCTATCTGCCAAGAATGTGCCACTAGTCCAGCAAAAGCTAGCGGTACTGAAATACTTTGCAAGCAGTTTCATGAAATGGTCAGTCAGAGAGCAACTCATACCAGCTCGGACGTCGCCCGGGTTAACAAGGTCAGGAGTTCCTGGCAGCGAATGCAGGAATCTGATCAGACCTAAATGAAACAGTCATTGTAGCCCCCGATAGACTGCTATGATGATGATGATGATGATATATACTGCTCAAAAAAATAAAGGGAACACTTTGAAAACACATCAGATTTTAATGGGAAAAAACAAGCAGATATCGAAATTGTGACAGGCTAGTCCAGCTTACTCAGATTAAAGGAACACTTTTTAATCTGAGTAAGCTGGACTAGCCTGCCACGATTTCGATATCCAGCTTATTTTTTCCCATTAAAATCTGATGTGTTTTCAAAGTGTTCCCTTTATTTTCTTGAGCAGTATATATATATATATATATATATATATATATATATATATATATATATATATATATATACACACACAGTATATGTCATACTTCACCAGCCAAGGGCTCAAATGCAGGGCAAACAACTCCGGAAGAATATTCAGACACAGAATTACAGTTTCATAAAGTTTATTAACACAAAAAACCCCAACCCAAAATACACCGCTAAATGATTGAAGGACACGCTGGAAGCACACACAACTTGCGGAAAGTGAAGAGAGGAGAAGGAGGTTAATAGAACAGAATGAGGAAATGAGCTGGCTAATTACAGGCTGAGAGGACTTACGGACTGAGCAGAGGACACAGCTGTGAGGAGAGAGGGTGATCGAAGGAGAACTGGCGAGAGAGAGCATCAGGTTTAAAGGGAGCCAGGGCAGTAGGTGATGGAAAAATTGAACCTCAGAAAAAAGAGAGCCCAATGGGCCTGTCTAGAATTTAGCCTTCTGGCAGATCTCAAATACTCCAAATTTTTATGATCCATCCAGACAATGATAGGGTGAATGGCTCCCTCTAGCCAGTGTCTCCAGTCCTCCAAAGCTAACTTGATGGCCAACAGCTCACGATCTCCGTCATCATAGCTCCTCTTGGCAAGGGTCAACCTGTTGTGAGGGGATTTGAAATTTGGGGCTTGCTGTAGCCTGTGCCGGGGGGTTGAGGTTGATGATGTCAGGCGGGCTACAGCCAGTGTATATATTGTGCTGTGTTCTATAATAAAGGCAGTTCAGTGTTCAGTTCAACACGACTCCAGTCTCATGTTATTCAGACATAACATTTTGGCGATGAGAATAAACCTTGGGAGCGTGCATTAAACCGCCACCTCCATTCTTACAGTCTCTGGGTATGCCAGCTATACCATGGTGCCGCTGGTGGGAGACGATCGAGGTGTATGTTGCCGTGGCTGGCCTGAGCGGCATCAACAAAGAGAGATGGAGGAGCCTACTCGTTCACTGCCTCGGTGTGGAGGGCCAACGGATATTTTTCGCGCAGGTTGGCAAGGGCTTACTGAAGGAAGGTTTGGACTTAATGGACTATTTCTTTAGGGACCATTCCAACATCACGGCATGAAGGTATAAATTCTTTGACCGCTGACAATGAGCTGGTGAGTCCACCCAATGCTTCATTATGGAAAGCCATAGCTTAGCAAGAGAGTGCGCCTTCGGGCGGATTGAGGAGGAGCCAGTCCAGGACAAGCTAGCTCATGGTATGAACAACGAATGGCTGAAAGACAAGCTGATGCTGTCTGCAGATGTCCTCGCGCTAGAGAAGATGATTGAACTGACTAGGCAGATTGAGTCCACTGCCCAGCTAGGCCTGCCAGTGCTAGCTATAAAGAACCTAGCCACTCAAATTTTCCCTCAAAGTCTGGCAGCTAGCAACATAGCTAACACTTCAGGGCGGACCCCCAAAAGGTGGTGGACTGTGGCACAGGCAGGCAAGGAGGCTAGGAATTTGTGCGATGGCTGTGGCTTCCCTCGTCACCGGGCAGGCTCGTCTACCTGCCCCACCAGAGGGAAGGAGTGCTATAACTGCTGTCGTTCTAATCACTGGGCCAGGGCCTGCACCACCACTACTTAACCATCGGTGGTGGAGCCCAAGATCATGATACAGGTATATGGAGCCGGCACAAAGAAGGAACCGTTAAAGTGGTACATCCTGCAGCTAGACGGAGTTGATGTGCCGCTTATGGTAGACTCGAGAGTCGGCAAGTTCATACTGAGTATGGCTACACTGAAAAAACTTTTCCCGGGCAAAACCAGCAATGCAGGGGCAGTGAAAAATGTTTGGGTACGGTCATGCCAAGATTGAAATGGCGGGCATGGTCAGCTTCTAGGTGAAATGTGGGTTAAAGATTATTCCCACATTCACCTTCCAGGTCTCGTGCCAGGGAGCCGACTTGCTGGGAATTGATCTGCTGGGTGAACTGGGATTCTCCATCATGGACCCAGAGGGCTCAACGGTACTGACGGTGTTCCCCGAATGACATGTCTGCTGGCCGGCATTGTTCGGGGGCCTTGGATGCATTAAGGCGTTCTATCACCACCCGCTCATCAATTCAGGCGTGACACTGAAAATTCAACCATTACAGCGGCTTCCCCTCGCTCTGTGGGACGATGTCATGGAGGAACTGAACAGACTGCTTGAAGCTGGCATCATCGAGAGGGTGGACACCTCACCCTGGATATCAAACATCGTGGTGGCCAGGAAAAAGACTGGTGGCATCCAGTTGTTATTGACCTTAGGATGGTGAATAAGGCGATTGTTCCAGACAAATATCCGTTCCTCATGATGGAAGAACTTACCACAACATTCAGAGGCTCTAAAATGTTCACAAAGCTGGATCTCCACCAGGGTTACCTACAGATGCCTCTTCACCCAGCCAGCAGGAACTTAACAGCGTTTGTGACCCACATGGGCGTTTTCAGGTAAACCCACATGCCTTTTAGTTTGAGCTCAACGCCTAGCTGCTTTCAGAAGATTATGTCCATGATTCTGGCCGGCCGCAAGGGTGTAGTGGTGTACCTGGATGACATTGTGGTCCATGGTGCATTGCGGGAAGAGCTTGATGGTCGTTTGGGATGGGTGATGGAGGTGCTACAGTAGCACGGAATCACATTGAACAGAGAAAAGTGCATTTTTGCGGCAGACTCCATCGAGTTTTTGGGATTTCGGCTGGTGGCCAAGGGTCTGAAGCCCCTGCACTCAAACGTGGAGGCAGTCCTGCATCTCCCAGATCCCATGACACCCGTACCAATTTCCTCATTCTTGGGCATGGTGAACTTTTACAGATGTTTTATTGCCCATTATTCAGAGACAATCAAACCACTCTGGGTTCTGCCACTCTCTGAAATAGGATGCACCGTGGCAGTGGACCCCAGCCTGCTCAGTGGCGGTCGCTAGGCTGAAGTCTCAACTCCCCTCCCCTCCAGTGTTGGTCCACTTTGATCCAAAATGACTGACTTTTGTGACCTGTGATGCGGACCATGATCTGGTTCGGCGGTGGGGGCGGTCATGTCTCAGGTGTAAGACAGTACCAAGCACACAGTGGCGTTCACATCAAGGTCTCTTTCAGTGGGTGAACAAAGATAAGCCGTGGGTGAGAGGGAGGTGCTCACCTGTGTTTGGGCATGTGAGCGGTGGCACATCTATCTCTATGGGCGCGACTTCACCCTGCGGACGGACCACCGGGCACTGACATCACTACTGGAGATGACGGGCTCGAGACACAGACCCCTACGGATCCACAGGTGTACGGAGCAGCTGAGGGCCTACAACTTTACTACACAGTTCACTCCTGGAAAAGGGAACGTAGTGGCGGACCTCCTGTCCCATACCACGACCAACACCGCACAACCAGACAACGACCACGGTGACAACCCCATGGAGGCGGATCTGGTCAACATGCTGCACGGACCCCTTCGGGACATGGTATGAGTCCAGGAGCTCCGGACAGAGTTGGAACGGGATCCCACGTTGTCGCAACTGTGCTCAGTCATCAGGGAGGGTTGGCCCGCGAAAGTATAGGGCAAGCTGGCACATTTTCACTGGTTTAGGGATGAACTGAACTGTTGGAATGGGGTGTGTGTGGCGAGGGGACACTGCACGTTGATCCCAGTGTCTCTGAGATCATGCGTTGTGGCGATGCTCCACGAAGGCCATCTGGGCGTGGTCAGGGTGAAGCAACATTGCAGGGATTCAGTTTGGTGGCCTGGTATTGATAAGGACATTGAAACCATGGTAAAGAACTGTGTCCCGTGCTTGGAGAGCAGAAAGATCGGCGGACCCCCACCACCCCTGTGACCATTGCCGTACCCAGAGGGCCCTTGGAAGCACATCCAATTAGACATCTGCAGCGAGCTGCATACAGCACCACTGAACAGCCGGTTTTTGCTTGTGGTCTACGATCTTTTCTCCAAATGGCTGGAGGTGTTGCCCACTAATTCAGTCATGATGGACGTGGTTACGGGTTTCCTCTCGTCACTGTTTAACAGGTGGGGGGTCTCAGATGCTATCACTACAGACAATGGCCCACAGTTCACCTCTGGGGCGTTTGAGGAGTTTTTGGGTGTAAGGGGTGAGGAACACATCAAAACCACGTTCTATCACCCCCAAGTCAATGGGGGCATAGAGTGTTTCAACAAGACTCTGAAAAACGGGCTGAGAGCTCATTTGGCGGACGGCTTCTCATTTCTGGTCACCCTCCAGAGCACATTCCTCCACTACAGGGCAATTGCCCATGTCACGACAAGGTGCTCCCCGGTGAAACTCATGCTGGAGCGTGAACTCCACCTGCCCCTGGACCGACTGAGGCCACCCATGATCCCTTCTCCGGGGAACACAGATCCTCCATGAGAATGGGTCATTGCCCAACAGCAGAAGATGAAACAACGGTTCGACAGGAAGCACAGGGTGAAGGCCCATGGACTTGAGGTGTCGGATCGGGTCTGGATTAAACATCCTAATCGCACACATAAACTACAGCCTTTCTGAATGGGGCCCCTACAGATCGTGAGGTGGTGGGGCTGGGAGACTTTCAAGCTCTCGGACCGGTCACGGTGACACTCCAGCCGACTCAGGAAGTCATTACCTGCACAGAGTCCAGGAACTACAGCAGAACAGACTGGTGTGGGTTGGGAATCATCTGATGTGGGTGTTAGGGACTCGCAGGTGTGGCTGGCGGTGCCTGGAGCAGGTTCCCCTTCTGTTGAGCGCTTGGCTAGGACGTGTCAGAAGCCCAGATACCTGGATGACTATGTCCTGAAAGCAGCACTAGCCAATACGTGTTGGGAATGGGCGGCAGAATAATCTACCTCAACACGGGTGGGTGTCCTGGTAGTCTACCCAGGTGGCCATTTTGTTGATTAGTTTTACTATTCTGTGTGTTTAAAAAGAAAAGGTCTATGTTATATGTGTCCTAAGGGGTCTACATGTTTTGGAAGTGGGGGGGGGGGTGTTGTGTGGGGATTTGGGGCTTGCCGTAGCCTGTGCCAGGGTGGTGTCAGGCAGGCTGTAGCCAGTGTATATATTGTGCTGTGTTCCATAATAAAAGCAGTTCAGTGTTCAGTTCAACACGGCTCCGGTCTCATGTTATTCAGACATAACACAACCGCCAAGAGAAATATGCCCACAGATGTAATTTCTGGTTGGAGGCGCAGTGCTGGGAGAGAACAGCGCCCACCCCCGCATCAGATGCATCCACCTAAATCACAAACTGTGACTGGGCGTCGACCTGAGCCAGGATGGGCACCTTGGGAAAAAGAGCCTTAAGCTCAGTAAAGGCCTGTTCCACTGCTTCAGACCACTTGAAAGAGACCTTAATAGTGGTGAGTTGGGTCAAAGGCAGGGCAACTTAACTATAATTACGAATGAAGTGGCGGTAAAAATTTGCAAAGAAGCGCTGGAGCTGCTTCCTGGTCTGTGGGGTTGGCCAATCAAGGACTGCCTTGACCTTCGCCGGGTCGGCCCTCAATTTGCCCTCAGCAAAAATGAACCCAAGGAATGAAGTGGAGCGAGATGAGAACTCACACTTTTCAGCCTTGACATACATCTGATTCTCGAGCAGGCGTTGTAACACTGCCCAGACATGAACTGTGTGCTCTTCCAGCGTGCGGGAAAAAATTAAGATGTCATCCAAATACACAAAAACAAACTGATTAACCATATCCCAGAGAATGTCATTAATCAGGCACTGAAAAACAGCGGGGGCATTAGTGAGCCCAAATGGCATCACGAGATATTCAAACTGCCCAATATGAGTTTTAAATGCCATTTTCCATTCATCACCCTCCCGTATACGGATCAAGTGATAAGCATTCCTGAGGTCGAGTTTGGTGAAAACGCGTGCACGTTGCAAAAGCTTGAAGGCTGAGTTAATGAGCAGAAGAGGATATTTGTCTTTAATGGTGATGGCGTTCATTTCCTGGTAATCGCTGAAAGCTTGTAAGGACCCATCTTTTTTCTCCCCAAAGAAAAACCCAGCACTGAGAGGAGCAGAAGAGGGAGGGATAAGACTAGAGCTTAAAGAGACTTTAATGTAACTCTTCATCGCCTCCCTCTCCAACCCGAAAAGAGTATAGAGCTGAGTGGACGGCAGGCGCGCACCCGAGAGGAGGTCAATAACGTAGTCATTGGACCAATGAGGTGGCAACGATAGGCCCTACACTTGCTAAAGACCTCCCCCAAATCATGAAAGGCCTCGGGCACGAGACTGAGGTCTGGCGACTTGGCCAGAGGGGAGGAAATCGGGAGAGTAGGTGAACATGTGGCTAAATGGAGACAAGATGACAAGCAAAATGGACTCCAAGAGGAAATAGAATCATGGGTCCAATTAATGATGGGGTTATGCTGACGGAGCCACGGGTAACCCAACAACGCAGGAGTGGATGAATTGGGCAAAACAAAAAAAGACAGGAACTTGCGATGATTACCGGACAATAAAACAGACACGGGGTCAGTTTTATGCACGACCACGGCCAAAACGTGACCGGAAAAAGAGATGTAACGTTCAAAGGAGTCGGAAGGGCCTTTGTAGGAATGTTCAGTTTTTGTACCACCATTTGCAAAATAAAATTTTGCTCTGCCCCTGAATCAACAAGGGCAGAGATTTTCAGCTCAGCCCCGGTAACTGAATAAGGGTTAGCAAGGAGAAATTACCAAGGGGATTAGTAGATGATCCCCCCACCAGACCCCCCATGGCTACTGGTGAGCCGAATCTTTTGGCCGAACCGGGCAGGTGAACAGCGTGTGTTCATTAGAACCACAGACCCCCGCCTTTCTATGATGCTCACGTTCCTCTGGGGTCAAACAACCCCTGCCCAGGACCATTGACTCCAGAGGAGGTGCCAATTCCCCAGACCGGGGAACGGGTGGAGGTGGCCACGACGTGGAGACAGAGGCAATTGCCTTCTGCTCCTTAGCTCGCTCGTGATCCCAATTCTCTAGGCTAAAAGCCTGCTCAATTAGCTCATCCAAAGAGGAGGGGCTGACGTGGATTGCCAGGTCATCACGGAAGTTGGAATTGAGGTCCCAGAGGAAGGCGCTGCATAAGGCAATGTTATTCCAACTGGAGTCCGCTGCGATGACCCGGAACTCGACAGAGAAATCGGTGACCGACCGGTTTCCCTGCCAAAGCACCATTGGTGGACTAGAAATGTTCCCCTCACTCTCTGAATGGTCGAATGCCTGGTAAAACTCCTGAATCAACTGTTCAAAAGTGTAATGAGACCCCTCTGGGCTGCTCAGTATGGACTGGGCCCAAGTAAGCGCCCGGTCCCTGAGAAACAATGTAATAAAATGTATTTTAGACGCATCGTACGGGCACTCCCACACCATCTGCTGAAAATATAGCTGGCAGTGAAGCAGGAACCCCTTACCCCCCCCCCCCCCCATGTATCGGGCAGGAGAAGGGACGGAAGTGGTCCAGCGAATAGTAGCAACTGCCGACCCAGCAGGGGATGGAGGAGAAGCCAGAAGAGACAGATGGCACAGATGGTCCGTAACAGTAGACAATTGTTGGGTGATAGTTTGCAATTGGTCCGTAAGAACAATGACTTGGCGCTCAGTAGTGTCTAACTGGGAAAAAGCTGACTATTCCCCTGGCGAAGTGCCAGCTGAGCCTAGATCTCTGGACCATTCTGTCATAATTCACCAACCAAGGGCAAGGGAGAATGAGGAAGCAGAAGGTGTGTCTGATCACCAGGTGCATTGATGCACTGCAAAGGCAGGAAACAAGCAGAGGGAAAACACACAGGAAGGGAGGAGGAGCACGCTCACCATTTCATCACACACACACACACACACACACACACACACACACACACACACACACACACACACACACACACACACACACACACACACCAAAAATATAAAATATAACAGAAAATCTGAAGATACTTGGCAGAGTTAGTGAAGGAAAATAAAGTGGCAGAAACACACAAATAAAACTTCAGTTTCAGCCATTGAAAATAGCACTCTGTACTGATTAAATTACGAAGTGCATACAACTAACAAAGTTACACCATTCACAGTTGATGTCCATGAAGCTTTGTTTTGAAAAAAACAGTATTCTCTTTCTATCAATTTACAAAGTTCCTCACAACAATTTAATTCCAAACCGGCATGAAGTGCTTGGGGTGGAGTACTTTACCCAACAACTCAACTAATCAAGAAAGCTAGATCTGTCCTGGGGCAACACCTTGACCCAGTGGAGGAAATAGGGGAGAGAAGGATGGTGGCTAAATTGTCATCTCTGCTGGAGTCCGAGTCCCACCCCATGTAGGACATAATGAACGCACTGAGGAGCTCATTTAGCAGTAGACTACATCATCCTAGGTGCGCGACCGAGAGGTTTCTCAGGTCCTTCCTACCTACGGCTGTCAGACTGTATAACCTAAGCAGGGCTGCTCGCAGAGATAGCAAAAAGACGTGACAACTTAATAGTATTGAATGCAAAAGACGCAACAGACTTACACAAATAGTCCCCTCCAGTATACAACTAAGACAATATCAGTCGCTGTGGAGGGTGACAATATGTATGGGTACATACTATTCATACCATGTAGGGTAACTAAGTAGACGGTTATGCTGTTTATTCCATCTTGTTACAATGCTCCGCACTGTGTGTATATACAGTATATTTATATATTTATGTGTACGTATGTATACTCACTGCTCTTATTTTCTTATCTTCTAAATTAGAGCAATAATTAAGAAGATACGAAAAAATATAAATAAGAGCAGTGGATATACATACGTACACATAAATATATAAATATATATACAAAGTGCGGAGCATTGTAGCAAGATGGAATAAACAGCATAACCGTCTACTTAGTTATCCTACATAGTATGAATATGTACCCATACATATTGTCACCCTCCGTAGCAAACTGATATTGTCCTAGTTGTATACTGGAGGGGACTATTTGTTGTCTGTTGCGTCTTTTACATTTAATACTACTATCTGGTTCACCATGTCAAGGAGGATGTCATTAATAAGCCATTGGAAGACGGTGGGGGCATTAGTCAGCCCAAAGGGCATGACCAGATATTCAAACTGCCCCAGATGAGTTTTAAATGCCGTCTTCCACTCATCGCCCTCACGGATACGGATGAAATGATACGCATTACGCAGATGGAGCTTGGTAAAGACCCACGCTCACTGAAGGAGCTCAAATGCGGAATTTATTAGGGGCAGAGGATATTTGTCTTTCATCGTTATGGCGTTAAGCTTTCAGTAGTTGATGCATGGACGCAAAGTTCCATCCTTCTTACCAACAAAAAAGAACCCTGCTCCAAGTGGAGCCGAGGAAGGCCGAATGAGGCTGGTGTTCAGAGAATCTTTAATGTATCTCTCCATTGCCTGCCTCTCCGGATCAGAAATGCTATACAGCCGGCTGGAAGGCAGCCGCGCACCCGGGAGGAGGTCTATAGTGCAGTCGTATGAGCAATGAGGTGTTAAAGAAAGCGCTCTTGGCTTGCTAAAAACCTCCCCAAGGTCATAATTGACCTCGGGTACAAGGGAGAGGTCTGGCGGCTCCACTGGAGGGGAGGAGATGGATAGGGTTGGTTAACACTCGACTGAGCTTAAGCAAGAAACCAAACAGTACGGGCTCCAGGAGGATATGGAATTATGTGCCCAATTAATTATAGGGTTATGCCTCCGGAGCCACGGGAACCCCAACACCACCGGGGAGGAGGAATCTGGAAAAACAAGGAACAAAATTTCCTCCCAGTGGTTCCGGGAAAGAAGAACGGAAACAGGCACTGTACTTTCCAAAACCGATGCCACCCTCTGGCCCGAAAGAGTGGTGACGGTGAGCGTGACTGACAATTTGGTAGTGGATATGCCCATCTCCCACACCAGTTGGGAGGAGATGAAATTCCGCTCATCCCCTGAGTCAATTAGCGCCGTAACCCTCCTCTCAACCCCCGGCAATTGATAACTACTAACTAACTAACTAACCTGCACTTATATAGCGCTTTTCTAGTCACAAAGACCACTCAAAGCGCTTTCATTAATACTAACCCTCTATTCTAAGGGCCTATAGGAAACAGATATCTAGGGACAATTTAGAACAGCCAATTAACCTAACATGCATGTTTTTGGCATGTGGGAGGAAACCGGAGAAATCCCGGAGTAAACCCACGCAACACGGGGAGAACATGCAAACTCCACACAGATCACTGTTGGTCGGGGGCTGGGATCGAACCCACGATCCCATGATCCCCACAATCCCCCGGCCAAGGGTAAACTGTGCTGCCGCAGTGCTAACCACTGCGCCACCGTGCAGCCCGAAAGGCTGCACGGTGGCGATAAGGGCGATAAGGGCCGAAATAGAGAAATTACCGGGGGAATGAGAATGTGTCCCGCCCGTCAGACTCCCCACGGCTACTGATGGGCCGTGTCTTTTGGCTTCAGGCGGCACTCATCAAGTCTGTGCATCAGTGAACCACAGTACAAACACGCACCGACCCTTCTCTGCCACTGATGCTCTTCTGGAGTCAGCCAAGACTGGTCGAGCACAATTGTTCAGAGGAGGGGTTGGCACCACCTGCGTCAGCAGCGTGAGAGGGTGCACGCGCGAAGGGCGAGAGGAGGATTTATGCTTCTTCGTGCGCTCGTGCTATATTATCCAGCCCGACTACTTGATCAATTAGACCGTCCAAGGAGGAGGGAACAGCATGGACCACTAGGTCATCACGGAGGTTGGAGTTTAAACCCTAGAGGAAGGCACTTCGTAACAAAACGTAATTCCATCCAGAGTCCACCGCTTCGACCCGAATCTCCACCGAGTAGTCAGCTACGGACTGACTACCTTGGCGGAGAGACAACAGGCGGCTCATGATATTACCCTCGCTTTCTGTTCGGTCAAAAGCACGGGTGAATTCAGTGACGAAGCGATCAAATGTGTAATGCGGGCCCTCAGGGCTGTCGAGAACTGATCAAGCCCAACTCAAAGCCCGGTCGTGCAGCAGGATGCTTCATGAAATGAATTTTAGCTATGTTGTCCGGGTACTCTCCCCCCACCTGGCCCAAATAAAGCCGCACATGGCAAAGGAAATCCCTACATTTCGCCACCTCCCCCGCGTATGGGGCAGGCGAGGGAATGGAGGTTGTGCGGCGAACGGTGGAAGAAACGGGGGCAGCTGGAGCAGCGGGAGAACCCGAGTGAGATACGTAGGTCAAATGATCAGCAACTGTGCCCAGCTGCTGCGTGAGCACAGCCACCTGCCTCTCTGTAGCATCTAAGTGATGGAGAGCTGAGTGTTCTACTGATGCGGCTCCCACTGAGCTTGTGCTGTGGCTGGCTCGTTCTGTCATATTGATAGAAGGAACAGCTCACGTGCAGAGAGTGGTAACGTATCGTCACTTCCTGTATTGCTGTCTGTCCGTGTGGTTTGCTCTCCTCACTCTCCTGAGGTTTTTGCTTTTAATTGTATTTTAACCACTTTTTTCCATCTACCGTTAGTTCTCACTTCTGTTTATCAAGCCTCTTGCGCCTGTGTGCGCACTCCATGTCACCTAATTACCCTCTTTAGCCTTCTGTTCACCTTTCATTGGTGTTTTTGTTAGCTTCGGGTTAGCCACTAGCTATGGCTACTAGCTCTCCTTCCTCTCCTCCTCTGGTGTGCTCTGTCAGATGTTTAGCTACACCTCTGCCTCTTTTAGTGATAACGGTAAATGTAATAAATGTTGTCTTTTTGAGGCGCTCGAGGCGAGGTTGTCTGATTTGGAATCCCGGCTCCGCTGCATTGAAACACTGTCTGCGCCAGTTACTCTCGACGGACGACCCCTAGCTGCAGCGGAGCTAGTTAGCATAGGCCCTGTTAGCGGTCCTCCGGCTCTCCTCAGCAGCGAGGAGACTGGGTGGGTGACAGTGAGAAGGAAGCCTAGTCGCAAAGCCCCGGTACACCACCAACCTGTTCACGTTTCTAATCGTTTTTCCCCGCTCAGTGACACACCCGCTGAGGAAAAAACTCTGATCACTGGCAACTCTGTAGTCAGAAACGTGAACCTAGAGACTCCAGCGGCCATAGTCAAATGCATTCCTGGGGCCAGAGCAGGCGACATTGAGTCAAATTTGAAAATGCTGGCTAAAAGTAACTGTAAATACTCCACAATTGTTATCCACGCTAACATTAACGACATCCGACTCCAGCAGTCGGAAGTCACAAAACTTAGTGTGGAATCGGTGTGTACCTTTGTGTAACTTTGCCAAACCGATGTCTGCCTCTGTAGTATTCTCAGGGCTCCTCCCCAGTCTGACCACTGATGACATGTTTAGCCACTTGTCATCCTTCAACCGCTGTCTGTCTGTGTGGTGTCCTACAAATGATGCGGACTACAAAGACAATTGGAGCTCATTTTGGGGAAAACCTGGTCTTTTGAGACGAGACGGCGTCCATCCCACTTTGGATGGTGCGTCTCATTTATCTAACAATCTGGCATCTTTTTTGTCCAAATTTCCAAAATCTTGACAACTCAGAGTTGGGACCAGGAAGCAGAGTCGCAGTCTTACATGTCTGTCTGCAGCTCCTCTTCATCCGCCACCCCTCAACTTAGCCCCTGTCTTCCCCATCAGAGAATCATTGTCTGCTCCCTCCAAAGCAAATAAAAATATAATATATAAGCATCCCAAAGTGATTAAGCAAAAAGTTGGTAAAACTCAAATTAAACATGAAGCCTCTAAATTGAATGATTTGGCCTCTAATAATTATTTTTCCAATGTTGTCAGAAAACAAAAAAAAGGGAACATGTGATGAAAATGTAAACAATGCAATGCTGTAATGACATGTATACCCTTTACAAAAACTTAAATTAAAAAAAAAAATTACTGTAAATGCGGTTTGTTAAATATTAGGTCTCTAACTCCCAAGTCTCTGTTAGTCCATGAGCTGTTAATTGATCATAAGATTGATTTAATATCCCTTACAGAGACTTGGTTAGGACAAGAGGATTATGTTGGTTTAAATGAATCAACTCCCTCTGGTTATTTAAACTGTCAAAATCCCAGAAGTTCTGGTCGTGGAGGAGGAGTAGCAACAATTTACCATTCCAAATTACTAGTTAATGTAAAGCAAAAAACATGTTATAATTCCTTTGAGGGCCTGGTCGTCAGTATTGGGCACTTTAGCACTTTTAGGCTAAACCCATTTTATTTGCCATAGTTTATCGTCCTCCATCAACCTACTCAGAATTTTTATCCGAATTTGCTGATTTCTTAGCTGATTTAGTGCTGAAATCAGATAGAATAATATTAGTAGGGGACTTTAATACACATGTAGATGTAGATAGTGACTGCCTTAATGTGGCATTTAATTCAATATTAGATTCGATTGGGTTTTCTCAGAAAGTAAGAAATTCTATCTCCACCATACGTTGGACCTTGTGCTGACATATGGCATAGAAATAGAAAATCTGGTCGTGTCTCCTCATAACCCTGTACTGTCAGACCATTGTCTGTTAACCTTTGATTTTACTATTTCTAACTATTTGGCTCCTAAAGAAAAATATTACTACAGTAGATGCCTCTCAGATGATGCTGTTACCAAATTTATGCAGATTGTTTCCTCTATGCCATGTGTCAACACAACGGAAATAAGCTATAGACAGCTTGCTCCTTCTGTAATTGATAGCATGGTGGATAGTGTTACAGCTTCTCTGCATCAGACTCTAGACTTGGTGGCCCCCTTAAAAAAGAAAAAGTCTAATCAGAGATTTCTATCTCCTTGGTTCAGCATAGAAACTCGTAGCTTAAAACAGAAGACTCATCAATTAGAAAGAAAATGGCGCTCCACTAATTTAGATGAAATCTATTTAGCTTGGAGAAATCATCTTTTAATTTATAAAAAATCTCTTAGAAAAGCTAGAATGAGTTATTATTCTGCATTAATAGAAGAGAACAAGAATAATCCCAGGTTTCTTTTTAGTACTGTAGCCAGGTTGACAAAGAGTCGGGACTCTGTCAATCCTAGCATTCCCTTAGAGCTTACTAGTCAGGACTTTATGAACTTTTTTAAAAATAAAATTACATCCATCAGAGATAAAATCAATCAGATTCTTCCCACAGTTAACTTAAATACAGTAACTACTACAACTCCTTCATCTGATATCTGTTTGGATGAGTTTACCCCAATTGACCTTTTAGAGTTAGACAACATAATTTCCTCATCCAAGCCTTCAACTTGTCTTTTAGACCCTATTCCTACCAGGTTATTTAAAGAAGTCTTCCCACTTATTGGTAGCTTTATTCTTCATATAATCAATTCTTCATTAACTTTAGGACATTTACCACAGGCTTTTAAAATGACTGTAATTAAACCCTTACTCAAAAAGCCAACGCTAGATCCAGGAGTTTTAGCTAGCTATAGACCAATCTCAAATCTCTCTTTCATTTCAAAACTCTTAGAAAGAGTTGTTGCTACACAATTATTTGACCACCTGCAGGGAAATGGTTTACTTGAAGAGTTTCAATCTGGGATTAGAATCCATCATAGTACTCATCACATCTGATAATGGACTGGTTTCTGTACTTGTCCTTTTAGACCTTAGTGCAGCTTTTGATACGATCGATTATAATATTCTACTTGATAGATTAGAACACTATGTTGGACTTAATGGAACTTCGTTGCACTGGTTTAGATCTCATTTATCTGATAGGTTGTCATGTGGTGATCCTCGCGGATCACCAAGAGATGCCACAGAGTTCACCAGGGAGTTTGGCAAGATGTTAATTTATTTCCTGACGTGACAAAAACAACTATGAACCCATAAGGGCAAACAAACACATGACGAGACTTAGGCTCGTAGGGCTAACTCAGCCACTATGAGCTAACTATGACAAAGCAATGATACATGACCTGACATGGAGGTCTGCGGCACTCACAGGAACGACGAGGCGCAGACCCAGGGCTTGGCAGGATGAAGCCACTCAGATGTAACGTAGACCAAAGTCGACTGATAATCCTGCGTCCTACCGTCGCCAGTGCCGGGCTTAAATGGGCAAAGCACTAACGACGGTAATGACAATCAGCTGACAGGCCGTTGACAGGCAGAAGCCCCACCAAGCACTTTCACAATAAGAGCTCGGTGAGGCCAGAATACAACCCGCAGCTGTCAAGGCCGGCAGCGAGACATAACTTTAGCCCGAGCGCGATCAGAACCGGCGCTCGGGTCATAACAGTACCCTCCCTCCACGGGCAGACTCCGAACGCCCCAAGGAACCACCCTGCCACCCCCCCCCCAGGGTGGGAGGTTGGGGGACAGGTGCGGAGGGAGAGAAACCAACCCATGAACAAGACAAAAACCATACAATGACAAGACCCAAAAAACCATACAATGACAATGACAAGACAAACAAGAAAAAATGCACAAAGGAAAACAAAACCCAGAACTACAGGTTCAGAAAAACTAAATACAAGAACATTACTTGCTCATACCTGACCTAACATGAAAAAACAAAAAACAGAGCATTACCCGCTCATACCAGACTATGAAACAAAAACAGCAGGGCTACTGCAAACACACTTGAAGCAATATAAACCAGACTTAACATGAAAAAAACAAAAAACAGAGCATACACGCTCATACCAGACTATGACACAAAAACAGCAGGACTACTGCAAACACACTTGAAGCAATCTAAAAATGCTTAACAAAACCTTACTATGACTAGACTATGGCTTTCAAAACAAAAGCATGAGAACAAAATACAACATAACCAGGACAAAAAAAGGCACAAATACAGAGACACCCAGGGACCACTACCACCCCCCGACAGTTTATGTCGTCCTATGGTCAACAGAGACGGACCAGGCGGCTCACCAGAGCCAAAGTCCAAAGTCCAAAGTCCCGCACGTCCGCTTCTCCGGTGGTCGAACTAGGTAGCCCCATGGCACACATAACAGGTCGGGTGGCCGAACCGAGGCGCCGAACCGGCGAAACAGTCCCTCCGGCGGCCGACCCGTGTCCCTCAGCCACCAGTCCAGGGCATCAACAACCCGCAGCGGCCTCCCAAACGAGACCAAAACTCTGGAGAACCGGGGCGAGCGAACAGGGACCCCTATGGCCCCCGGCGATGATGAAAAGGGGCGATGATTCCGAGGGGGTCGATGAGCAGGGCTAGCCAAGAATCCGCTCCGCGCTGCATCACCGCTGGACCCAGATTGGGTCCCAGCTGCACCCATGTTGGGCCCCGATTGGGCCAGAGCCACACCCGCGGTGTACCCCGATTGGGCCTCCGACAAACCCACGTCGGACCCCGATTGGGCCGAACCCGCCCCTGCGGTGGGACCCGATTGGGCCTCCGGTGCAGCTCTGCTGACGAATTCCATCCCCGAACCTGGGACCTCCACCTCGGTGACTCCGACCCGTTCCCCGCCGGTGACAATAAAAGAAAGCTCGGGGACAGGAAAACCGGGATCAGTATCACCGGTAGCAACGGAACCCAGCGAGACGAGCTCGGGCACAGCAGACGGCTGCTCCTCACTCGTCTCCCCGAGAGGCAGGCAAAAATGCTCAACAAAAGAGGACAGAGACATAAGAGGGAGCACTTGCCTGCACTCGGGTTCCGTTGCCACCCAGGACTCCGACGATCCGGGTTCAGGGCGACTCTCATCAGCTGACTTGGACTCAGCTGCGTCGGGCTCCGCAGCTGGCACGATGATATCTGCAGCCTCAGGTTCCTCCCACACTGTTGTCCATGCCGACAACCCGTATGGCGTGGAGGCAGGGAACCCATGACTCACTGACTCGGACCGCTCCGGCGAGGAGACCCGGGGACGCTTCCTCGTCGGCTCAGGCTCCGGGCCGCAGTCCACTCCTCTCCTCCTTCCACGACGTGACTGCAGGGCCGGATGCAGGCTATCCAGCACTGCAGGGGCCCTCTTCGTCCGGCGACGCTGGCCTGGCGTCGCGAACCGCTCCACAGGAGAGAACACAGAGGCAGTAGGTTTAATAATTTTATCCACAGCAGGTGGAGGGAGCTCGGGGGGCTGCGAACCCCGAACTCCGCCCCCAGGAGTCAGACAAGGCAGATCATTGTTAAGATGTGACAAACAAACGATCACTTGCCTTCCTCCAGGGGCAGAGATGGTTCTTGCTGTGGGGGACGTTGTTCCTCCTTCCTCCCGCTGGATGGCGACAGAGGACCCCCTAGGAAAACGAGGTGGGGCCGCTCTCGAAGATTCGCTGACGGGATACGCCGGCAGCGAGTCCAGCCAGGGATTCCACTGAGGGTTGCCCGCGCCGTTATGCCGACGTCCTCATCGGCCCCCAGACGGCGCGAACTCCTGGACCTGCTCCGGGACGGGAACGGGACACCAACGCGGGGAGCGAAGATGTCTCCTCCTCTGCTTCCCGCTCTCTTCCTCCTCCAGCCCACGAAGAACCTTGCGCTGAGCGGCGAGTTCCTCCCCCCTTGATATCACCTCCAGATGATCGTTGTAGTTGAGGGGAAGGCTGTCCAGATATTCCTCAGTGACGCCCAGATGCCAACGCATATAACTGGAGGTGTCGTCAAATGTAGCGGCGAGGAGCGCCCCATCGGCGTATTCCAGTGTGCTCGCTACCTCCTGGTCCAGGCGCCGACCGCGGCCCCTGGATGATGGCATTCTCCCAGATGGTGACACCCGAGCGAGAAGAAACAACAGTCCAAAAAGGCACAAACTCCCGGTGAGACGGCGTCTCAATGCGGCGCCCCCGTTTGGACGACCAGGCAGGAGTATACTGTCATGTGGTGATCCTCGCAGATCACCAAGAGACGCCACAGAGTTCACCAGGGAGTTTGGCAAGATGTTAATTTATTTCCTGACGTGACAAAAACAACTATGAACCCATAAGGGCAAACAAACACATGACGAGACTTAAGCTCGTAGGGCTAACTCAGCCGCTACGAGCTAACTATGACAAAGCAATGATACATGACCTGACATGGAGGTCTGTGGCACTCACAGGAACGACGAGGCGCAGACCCAGGGCTTGGCAGGATGAAGCCACTCAGACGTAACGTAGACCAAAGTTGACTGATAATCCTGTGTCCTACCGTCGCCAGTGCCGGGCTTAAATGGGCAAAGCACTAACGACGGTAATGACAATCAGCTGACCGGCCGTTGACAGGCGGAAGCCCCACCAAGCACTTTCACAATAAGAGCCCGGTGAGGCCAGAATACAGCCCGCAGCTGTCAAGGCCGGCAGCGAGACATAACTTTAGCCCGAGCGCGATCAGAACCGGCGCCCGGGTCATAACATAGGTTCCAGTTTGTTCATGTCAGTGAGTTTTCTTTCAACTCAAAGCTTAGTCACGGAGTTCCACAGGGATCTGTGCTAGGCCCTACTCTTTTTAGTTTATATATGCTTCCGTTAGGCAACATTATTAAAAACACTTTATACATTTTCATTGTTATGCAGATGATACACAATTATACCTGTCAATGAAGCCAGATGATAGTAATCAATTAGCCAAGTTGGAAGCCTGTCTCAAGGAAATCAAAGCTTGGATGACTTGGAATTTCCTGCTATTAAATTCAGATAAGACTGAAGTCATTCTTGTTGGTCCAAAAAAATCTTAGAAATACCTTTCAAAATCAAACTTTCAGTTTGGATGCGGTTACTCTTTCTCTTAATAGCTCTGTGAGGAACCTTGGAGTTATTTTTGATCAAGATCTGTCCTTCAATTCACATATTAAATTTGTTTCTAAGACTGCCTTCTATCATTTGCGTAATATTGCCAAGATTAGGAGCATCTTGTCTCAGAGTGATGCTGAGAAACTGATCCACGCATTTGTTAGCTCAAGATTAGATTATTGTAATTCTTTATTATCAGGTTGTCCTAAAACATCTTTAAAAAGTCTTCAGCTGATCCAAAATGCTGCAGCAAGAGTTTTAACAGGTACTAGAAAGAGAGATCATATCTCTCCGGTTCTGGCCTCCCTTCATTGGCTTCCCATAAAGTTTAGAATTAAGTTTAAAATCCTTCTTCTTACTTACAAAGCTCTAAACAATCAGGCTCCTTTTTTTTTTTTTTTTAAAAGATCCGATACTACTGTATTATCCCAACAGAGCACTACGCTCCCAAAATGCAGGATTACTTGTAATACCTAGAATCTCCAAAAGTACAATGGGAGGCAGAGCCTCCAGTTATCAAGCTCCTCTCCTGTGGAACCAGCTGCCAATCTGGATTCGGGAGTCAGATTTGATCTCTGTTTTTAAGAATAGGGTTCAAACCTACCTTTTTGATATAGCCTACAATTAGGGAGGGATCATGTGTTTCTGAACCCTCCCTTAGTTATGCTGCTAATAGGTTTAGTCAGCCGGGGGACCTCCAATAATGCACTGGGCCTCACTCCTTTCTTCACTCTCAATTAAATATTTTTTTATTTTTGCTGGTCATTAACATCTGTTTGTTCTCTCCCATAGATTGAGTCCCCATTGTGCTGGTTGCTCTCTACATGTCTGTTCTTTTCATCTTCTCTGTCCCCTCACCCCCCAGCCAGTCGCAGCAGATGACTGCCCCTCCCTGAGCCTGGTTCTGCTGGAGGTTTCTTCCTGTTAAAAGGGAGTTTTTCCTCTCCACCATCGCAAAGTGCTTGCTCACAGGGGATCGCCTGATTGCTGGGGTCTTTCTGCAACTGTGGGGGTCCCCCCTACAGTTGATAGTGCTATGAGATGACTGTTGTGAAATGGCACTATACAAATAAAAAAAATAAAGAGAGCAACGCCAGAGAAAACACTCAACACACAGAGAAATGAGCTTGAATGGTTTATTGATAAATTTCAAAAGAGAAGCTCTTGTAGAAAAAACATCACTCACCAGAGGAAAACGTGGCCTGTGGGGAGGACAGGAGAGACAAATGAGAGTTGGGATAAGATGACGTGGAAAACCAAATAAGCAACTTACATGAACTGAGCAAAGAACCCAACAGAGCACCAACAGGATTCGACAAACAAGCAGGATGAAGCTGGTCGGGGGTAGATTGAGAGTGGTCTGACTGGGTGGAGTGAGGAAGCTGAGGCGGAGTGAGGATGATGGAGCAGGTGAGCGCACAACAATCACAAGAAGCAAACCACACATATGGCAACAACCAGAAAAAAGAGGAGAGGAAACGTGAGAGATAATTCCCTCTCAACAAAACCAAACACTTACTCATTGCACAGGCAGTTTACCCAACGAGCAGGCGCCGAGGCGTTAAAGAGATGGTCTTTTTAAGCGCTGGCAGGGAAGAGGTGACAGGTGTGTCCAATCCCGCAGGTGAGCTGATTGCCTGCGGTACTAGGGGAAAGTTCAACACCACAGGAGGGGCGAGCGCTCACCTGACACGTGACATACTGATGTAAATAGTACCGGGATGGGAGACAGATGTCTGCAGGGTGGGGTCTCGCAGATGACAGGCAGATAGAAAATGTCCGCTGGTGGTGAAAAAAAGTCCGAGACAAGTTCCTCTTGGTGCTGCAGTAGTCCGTGTCTGCCGTGCTGTCAGAGCTAAACACAGTTAAACTCAGTTCACAGTCAAAGACGAAGCAGAAGATGGTCCAGATATTCTCGTCCTCACACTGGGGGTTAAGGAAAAAAAACAAAACAAAACCCAGGGGCAGAGAGGCGGAGGATCCAAGGAAGAAGAAAAAAAATGTTCGGGTGCCAATTTGTGACAGGTTGTGTGTGTGTGTGTGTGTGTAAAAGCAGCAGTACACAAGCGCTGGAAAATCACACTGCATGTTTTTAATTAAAAAAAAAAAAACTGTATACAGACGTGCTGTAGAGCCACTGACGTGTCACACACGCACTCAGCCTTTCATGTACCTGGACTGCCGCCGCAGACAAACAAGGGTTAATAATAGTACTGGGGCTTAGACAATGGCATACATGCGTATCATTGAACTCCATCACGCCGAAGAATCAGCGTCGGGGCACGCTCCCATGACATCACAGGAAGGCAACGGAGACAGAGTCCCTCAAAGTCACAATAATGCAATTTCAATTGTTACACTTGACAGCTCCTCTTTTATGGAGCCGCCCATTAACAACTTCTTCCAATCAGCCACTCCTCAATCAGCTGATCACCTCAAAGAGTAATGACGTATTGTGGCAACCTGTGGAGAGCCTAATTGTATACCATCTCAGACAGGAACAAAGAGCAGGGGTTCCCTAGTGAAATTACAGGGAGGTGTTAAGGATGAGTGGGTTGATTGCAATGTGACGCGAAGGTCATCTTTTGTGTGTGAGAAGATTCTAGAAGAATGCCATGGTATTTAAGAGAGGAGCTTCTACTGGAATGTAATTCTGTCTATGCTTGAGAATGTGAGAGTGTGTAATAAATCGTCTGAAACAAATCTGTCTCTTCATTTACACGCTCCACACTGGTGACCCAAGACGTATCATGGAACACGAGTCAAGATCCCTGGAGCCGACCTCGACAGGAACCTCCAGCCACGCATGTGCGGTCGCAGTCAAGCTACCGGATTTCTGGCAGAACAACCCACGCTTTTGGTTCCACCTCATCGAGGCGCAGTTCGCCCTCCGGGGAATAACGGCAGATGACACCAAATTCCACTATGTGGTCGCAGTGCTCGATGCCCGCACAGCTCAGCACGTAGCCAGCCTGCTCGATCAGCCACCAACCGGCAACAAGTACGAGGCGCTAAAGGCTGCGCTCATCCAGCACTTCACTCTCTCGGATGGTGAGAGAGCAGAGAGGCTCCTGACGCGGACCGAGTTGGGAGATGGGTCGGCAATAGACCTCATGGAGAAGATGCTGATGTAGAGGGGCACGGACGACGACCACTTTCTTTTTACCCACCTCTTCCTCCGGAAACTTCCGACAGCGGTGAGAGCGGCCCTGGCCAATTCGCCGTTGCTGGCCGAGCGGGACTTTTGTGCGCTAGCCCTGGAGGCAGACCGGATCATCATCGCCACCAGGGCGTTCACGACCATTGCGGCAGCGACGGAGCTCAGCGAGACGACCAGAGGAGGCGAGGAGCCACCGACGGCAGCAGCAGCGGGGGCCAAGGAGCACGAGGGAGACATGCTTTGTTCCTACCACCGCCGCTTCGGAGAGAAGGCACGCAGATGTACACCACCGTGCCAATTCAAGCGCTCGGGAAACGCCAAGACAGGGGGTCGGTAGTAGCCGCGACCCTCGGGGAGGAGAACAAGCTGCTCTACCTGACGGACTCACGCTCAGGGAGGCATTTCCTCGTGGACACCGGCGCCCAGAAGAGTTTCATCCGGCTGACCTACGCTGACCGGCTGGCAGGATCTAGCGGCCCCGAGATGGCAGCAGCAAACGGCTCGGAGATTAAGACCTTTGGTGAGAAGACTCTACTCTTGTCTCTACACGGCCGTACATATGAGTGGACTTTTGTCATAGCAGCATTGAATTATCATATACTGGGGGCTGATTTTCTGTGTGCACATGGTTTACTGGTTGATGTTGCTTTCGACTGTCTCCCCTGTATAGCTCGAGTGACCCGGCCGACAGCACAAGCCAATGTCACAGCAGCAGGCGATAAGTTCCACACCCTGCTCACCCAGTTCCCAGCACTCACAGTCCCGACGTTTTTGGCAGCCATCGCTAAACACGGGGTGGAGCATTTTATCACCACCACCGGGCTGCCCGTCTTTGCACGACCTCGGCGCTTGGATGCAGCTAAACTGGCCATAGCGCATGAGGAGTTCGCCAATGTGGAAAGGTTGGGCATCATCAGGCGCTCAAACAGCCCATGGGCATCCCCTCTACACGTGGTCCCTAAAGCTGAGGGCTCGTGGCGACTGTGCGGGGATTTCCGCAGGTTGAACAACGCCACAGCGCATGACCGCTACCCAATTCCCCACATACAGGATTTTTCTGTTCACCTTGCTGGAGCGCGCATTTTTTCCAAAATAGATCTGGTCCGCGGTTACCACCAAGTCCCAGTGCGCGCTGAGGACATACCCAAAACAGCGGTAATAACTCCGTTCGGTTTATTCGAGTTCTTGCGCATGCCATTCGGGTTAAAAGGAGCGGCACAGACGTTCCAGCGCATAATGGATGCAATGCTGCGCGATCTCTCGTTCGTGTTTGTCTACCTGGACGATATCCTAGTAGCCAGTGCGTCCGAAGACGAACACGAAACCCACCTCACAACAGTTTTCCGGAGGTTGGAAGAGCACAGGTTAATAATCAACCCAGCGAAATGTCAGTTCGGAGTGACGGATATTGATTTTTTGGGGCACCGGGTCTCTCCCGAAGGAGCAATCCCGCTGCCTGACAAGGTGCGTGCAGTGGCAGATTTTCCCCGGCCGCAAACAGTCAGGGCGCTACAAGAATTTTGGGGAATGGTAAACTTTTATAACCGTTTCCTTCCCCGCACAGTGCAGCTCATGCAACCATTGTACGCCGCGCTCAAAAAACAGAAACCCGCAGATAGGGTCGAATGGACCCCGGAGCGAGAGCGGGCGTTCTCGGAAGTCAAAGCAGCCCTGGCAAGCGCCGCGTTGCTGGCACATCCAGACTCAACGGCCTGCATAGCGCTCACCACTGATGCTTCAGATGTGGCCATAGGGGCTGTCGTGGAGCAGCGGGTAGCCGGGGCTTGGCAGCCGCTTGCCTTTTTCAGCAGGACTTTGCGCGACAGTGAACGTAAATACAGCGTGTTCGACAGAGAGTTGCTGGCTCTCCACCTGGCCATTCACCACTTCCAGTTCTGGCTAGAAGGGCGCAGTTTCACCGCGTTCGTTGACCACAAGCCGCTAACATTTGCGATGGCCAAGGTTTCAGAACTGTGGTCGGGCCGGCAGCAGAGACAGCTGGCCGCGATCTCAGAGTTTATTACCGATATTCAACATGTGTCGGGTAAACTGAATGTAGTGGCAGATTGCTCTCGCGCGCCGTGGTGGCCCCGGTCTGCGTGGAGATAGATAACGCAGCCATGGCCGCGGAGCAGGTTAGTGACGCGGACGTGCGCGAGCTCCAGTCTGGACTAACAGGGTTAAGGCTGGAGAGCAGGGTGCTGCAAGATGGCATGCCCCCCCAATCTGCAATGTCTCCACGGGTCGCCCGCATCCCGTGGTCTCGGCCGCGTGTTTGACTCGATTCACTCTTTGGCGCACCCAGGAGTGTGCGCATCGGTCAAAATGGTAGGAGGGAAATTTGTGTGGCGGAGACTTCGCAAACAAGTGAAAGAGTGGGCTGCAGCCTGCATAGCGTGCCAACGAGCCAAAGTACACAGACACACGAAGGCTCCCTTGGAGCCTTTTCGTATTCCGGCTAAGAGGTTCGACCATGTTCATGTGGACCTCGTGGGCCCCCTCCCGCCATCACAGGGGTGTAAGCACCTCCTGACAATGGTGGACCGCACCACGCGCTGGCCGGAAGCAGTTCCGCTGGCGGCAACCACGTCCGAGGAGGTGGCGCGCGCTTTTTTAACAGCATGGGTGGCGCGTTTTGGAGTCCCGTCAGACATTACATCCGACAGAGGCCCTCAATTTGTTTCTGAACTCTGGTCAGCGATGGCCCGCAGCCTGGGTATTACAATTCATCGCACAACCACGTACAACCCACAGGCTAATGGGTTATGCGAACGTTTTCATAGATCATTGAAAGCAGCTCTCAGGGCTTCATTGACGGATGCAAACTGGGTAGACAGGCTACCGTGGGTTTTATTGGGGTTGCGCTGCGCGCCTAGAGAGGATCTGGAAGCTTCCCCGGCAGAACTCGATTTTGCGCAACCACTCCGGCTGCCCGGGGAGTTTCTTCCAGATAATCCCGCGCCGGGCAGCTGCCCGTCTCAGCTTTTGCAGCGTAGTGCAGACACAGGCATGCTGCCGGGCCCTGCCCACCACAGTTTTCCACCCGATTTTGTGCCTAAAACTTTGAAGAACGCGGAGTTCGTTTTTGTCAGACACAACGCCCACCGCCCTCCACTGCGCCCACCCTATGATGGACCATTCAGAGTGCTGGAAACAGGGGATAAGCATTTTTTGCTAGACTTGGGGGGTAGGAGGGAAAAAATTGGCATAGACAGACTCAAACCTGCTTTCGTTGTGGCGGATGAGCAAGTGCTGTTGGCGAGGGCCCCTCGGTGTGGAAGACCCCCACGGGGAGCTCCCCAGAGAAACGACTCCTCAGAGCACCCACACGGACAGACAGAAAAGTTTCCCCCCCAAACAACAGCCCCCCAAAGGCAGGGCAGCGCTGCAGAGGCGGTGAATTCTGGTTACAGCAGATACGGGAGAAGATTGAAGCCCAAGAAGCATGTGGACTGATGTTTAATGGTTCTATCACAGCATGTGGACTGTTATCCTTTTGTCCTATCTAAGATGCTGGGGTGGGTGGGTGACAACCTGGGGAGAGCCGAATTGTATACCATCTCAGACAGGAACAAAGAGCAGGGGTTCCCTAGTGAGATAACAGGGAAGTGTTAAGGATGAGTGGGTTGATTGCAATGTGACGTGAAGGTCATCTTTTGTGTGTGAGAAGATTCTAGAAGAATGCCATGGTATTTAAGAGAGGAGCTTCTACTGGAATGTAATTCTGTCTATGCTTGAGAATGTGAGAGTGTGTAATAAATCGTCTGAAACAAGTCTGCCTCTTCATTTACACGCTCCACAATATTACAATTATTACTCATGAAAGGATTGGACACTTCCTGTGGTAACGTATCGTCACTTCCTGTGTTGCTGGATATCAGTGTGGTTTGGTCTGTGGTTAGCTTTCCTCACTCTCCTGAGGATTATTGCCTTTAATTGTATTTTAATCGCTTTTTCCCCCCATCTACCATCACCTCTCACTTCTGTTTAACAAGCGTCTTGCACCTGTGTGTGCACTCACTGTCACCTAATCACCCTCTTTAGCCTTATGTTCACCTTTCATTAGTGTTTGTGTTAGCTTCGGGTCAGCCTCTAGCTATGGCTACTAGCTCTCCTTCCCCTTCTCCCCTGGTGGGCTCTCTGTGTCAGATGTTTAGCTACACCTCTGCCTCTTTTAGTGTTAATGGTAAATGTAATAAAAGTCTTTTTGAGGTGCTCGAGGCGAGGTTGTGCAATATGGAATCCTGGCTCCGCTGCATTGAACCACTGTCAGTGGCAGTTAATAATGACAGACGCCCCTTAGCTGCAGTGGAGCACCTTAGCATAGGGCCTGCTAGCCATCCCCTGGCTTCCACCTCTCCTGAGCAGCGAGGAGAGAATGGGTGGGTGACGGTGAGAAGGAAGCATAGTCGCAAAGCCCTGGTTCACCACCAACCTGTTCATGTTTCTAATTGCTTTTCCCCGCTCAGCGACACACCCGCTGAGGAAAAACTCTGATCATTAGCGACTCTGTAGCCAGAAACGTGAACCTAGAGACTCCAGCGGCCATAGTCAAATGCATTCCTGGGGCCAGAGCAGGCGACATTGAGTCAAATTTGAAAATGCTGATTAAAAGTAACTGTAAATACGCCACAAATGTTATTCCCGCTAACATTAACGACATCCGACTCCAGCAGTCGGAAGTCACAAAACTTAGTGTGGAATCGGTGTGTACCTTTGTGTAACTTTGCCAAACCGATGTCTGCCTCTGTAGTATTCTCAGGGCTCCTCCCCAGTCTGACCACTGATGACATATTTAGCCACTTGTCATCCTTCAACCGCTGTCTGTCTGTGTGGTGTCCTACAAATGATGTGGACTACAGAGACAATTGGAGCTCATTTTGGAGAAAACCTGGTCTTATTAGACAAGACAGCGTCCATCCCACTTTGGATAGTGTGTCTCTTTTATCTATCTTTTATCTGGCATCATTTTTATCCAAATTTCCAAAACCTTGACAACTCAGAGTTGGGACCAGGAATCAGAGTTGCAGTCTTACATGTCCTTCTGCAGCTCCTCTACATCCGCCACTTCTCAACTTAGCTCTTGTCTTCCCCATCAGAGAATCATTAGCCATGTTTACATGGACACAAGTAATTGAAATAAAAGTCTGATCTTCATGTAAACATGCCAGTCTGAATATTCTGACCCGATCACACTCATTCGGATCAAAATTTCCTTCCGATTGAGACGGGTGGGTTATGCTGATTGTTAATCCGATTGGTGCGCATATAAACACTTATTCCGAAGCTTGTGTAGAAAATATGTTTACTGCACGTCTGTACATCAGCCACACGTCGACGTGACATATTTCCACTTTTACAGCAGCTAGTGGAAGACATGGGGGGAGTAAAGCAAAACTGGTCTGTACCGTCTTGCTCTGTTCATCATATGCAGAAGTATGTACTTGTAGCTTCATTACGGAGGCCAGCAGAAGCAAAAGTACACTCTGAATAACACAATACCGATCCATTTCAAAAAGAGAAAGACATGAAGTGGGGTTTGTTTATATCAGAAGTATCGGAAGCAAGCCCATGAGCCCTCTTCTTCTACTAATGTCAGCTAATTGTGCGCATGTCAAAACGATTTAGTCCGTTCAAACGTGTGACACATGGAATTGGACCAACTTTTTCAGGATCCATGTAAACAGTAACATTCTAATCTGAATTGTAATCAAATTGAAGAAATTTTGCCCATGTAACCGTGGCTATTTTCTGCTCCCTCCAAAGTAAATAAAGTATAATGTATTAGCATCTCAAAGTGATTAAAAAAAAGTTGGTAAAACTTAAATTAAACATGAAGCCTCTAAATTTAATGACTTGGCCTCTGTTCCTCCTCATAATTTAAAAATTAAATGTAGTTTGTTAAATATTAGGTCTCTAACTCCCAAGTCTCTGCTAGTTACTTATGACTGACTTTAGAAGACATCAATCATCCCCAGTTGGAGGAAGCCATTTGACACAGAGTGAGGAAATTCAGACTCTGAAAATATGCCGTTATGCTGAACATAAACCACAAGAGATGGAGAATGATATTGATCCTGATAACCACTTCTTCAACAATATTCTCAATCACTGTGAATATTATACTGAAAAGCAATTCAAAAGTCAAGTGCAATTAGATGGTAAACTATCAATAATACACTTCAACAGCAGAAGTCTTAACAAAAACTTTCCACAGATTCAGGACTATTTAAAACAGCTAGACAGAAAATTTACAGCTATCGCAGTCTCTGAAATTTGACTCAATGAAGAGCAGGCTCCTCTGATGACAATAGAGGGATATCAGATGTTTTATATTAATAGATCTCAAAAAAAGGGTGGTGGTGTTGCACTGTATATTGATGACCTGTATAGGTGTAAACTTGTAAATGGAATGTCCTTTGCACTACCAGGGATTCTAGAATGTGTTACTGTTGAGATTGATCAAGATAAAGCAAAAATCTAATTACAAGTTGTATATTTAGAATGCCGGGAACTTGCATTGAGACATTCAGAGATAAGTTAGTCGAGCTGTACAATAATATAACTAGTAAGAAAATGGTTGTAATTTGTGGAGACTTCAATATTGATTTACTAAATCCATTTCAACAAAATGTAATTACAGAGTTCATGAATTCTATGTACAGTATGAGTCTATATCCCACAATAACACATTTCAGTATCACAGAATCACAGTTCACACTGCTACACTTATTGATAACCTGTTTGTTAATATTATTGATTAGAAAATAGAAAGTGGATTATTGATAAATGACATACAGTGACCATTTGCCAGTCTTTGCACTTATCCATGGCCACACGGGGGCCAATACAGATAAAGACTTTAAAATCTTTCAGATACAAATCACAAAATGCAATCAGCTCTTTTAAAGAAGACCTGCTGAAGCAAGACTGGACAAAAGTCTATGTATCAGATGTAAATGAAGCCTATGACACATTCATGAACATTGTAACCACTCTTTATGAAAAAAAATTGTCAATTAGTAAAGAAGAAGCTTAAACAGAAATTTGTTGACAAGCCATGGTTAACCAAAGGATTACAAAAAGCGTGTAAAAAGAAAAAATATAATTACATAAAGCTTTTCTAAAGAAAAGGACAAAAGAAGCAGAGCAGCGGTAAAAAACATACAACTAGAAAAGCACTCGAAGAGCGCAGACCTCCGCACCTCTGCGCATTATCATCTGAGCATGATCATCATAGTTACAATAATAGGTATCATCATTATCATCATAGTTACAATAATAGGTATCATCATCATGATCATCATCATCATAGTTACAACAATAATAGGTATCATCATCATCAATAATAAGGTATCATCATCATCGTAGTAACAATAATAGGCATCATCATCATCATCATCATCATCATCATAGTCATCATAGTCATCATATCATCATCACAATGATGATGATACCTATTGTTGTAGTTACGATGATGATCATGAAACCTATTACTGTTACAATAAAGAATCCTTTAAAAAAATTCCTGTATCCAGATGGTGATCCGGATCATCCCCACAATTTAATCAGTTCTTCCTTGTACCATTTCCAACAACGCCTGAAAGTTTCATCGAAATCCGTCCAAAACTTTTTGAGTTATCTTGCTAACCAACAGACAGACAAACAAACAGACAAACAGACAGACAAACAAACAGACAGACAAACCCCGACAAAAACATAACCTCCTGGCGGAGGTAAAAATAAGTGAATATATACAGTATAATGAGATGTAGTAAAAGAGACTATTACAATAAAGAACTGGAGAAAAACAGATTACATTAAAAATCTGTTTTTTAACAGTTTTTTCTGTTTTAGTGTAATGGAATACTTAACAATATTCTTGGAAATAAAAACAGAAATACAAGGTACCCAACCAATCTTTCAAAAACAAAACAAAACAAAACAAAACAAAAAAACCGACTCAGAATGTGAATGCAGTCTCACCTGCAGATAAATTTAATAATTTTTTGTTGTTGACACTGGTCCTAATTTGACTTGAGAAATATCCATTACGGCATCTACAGTTGATACAATAAGTGAAAACATTGCTATAAAAGACTCCATCTTCATAAAGAACACAGACGAGAGAGAGGTCATTGAAATTGTTAAATTCTTTAAAAGTAAAACATCTACGGATTGTGATGGTATTGACATGCTTTTAGTCAAAACTATCATTGAATGCTTAGTGAAGCCACTGACGTATATTTGTAACCTGTCTCTCCAAACAGGTATATTTCCCAGTGCAATGAAAATAGCTAAAGTAATTCCAATATACAAGATGGATAACAGAGGGGAATTTTCAAACTATAGACCAATTTCGCTATTGCCGCAATTTTCCAAGATACTTGAAAAAATATTTTGTGAGAGAATTGACAACTTCATAATGAAGAATAATTTATTGTGTGAGCAGCAATATGGGTTCAGGCACAAGAGGACAACTGCATTTGCTCTAATGGAATTTAAAGAAAAAATATCAACTGCCGTTGAAAATAAAGAGTATTCAGTTGGGGTATTCCTATATCTTAAAAAAGCATTTGATACAGTGGATCATAAATTATTATTAAAGAAACTACAAAATAATGGTATTGGGGGGTAGCACTGTCCTGGTTATGTAGTTACTTAAAGAACAGATATCAGTATGTATGTGTCGGTAGCAAAAACTCACAGTTACTGAAGGTTATTTGTGGAGTCCCACAGGGTTCACTTTTGGGGCCATTGTTATGCAGATGACACACAATTATACCTGTCAATGAAGCCAGATGATAGTAATCACTTAGCCAAGTTAGAAGCCTGTCTTAAGGAAATCAAAGCTTGGATGACTTGTAATTTCCTGCTATTAAATTCAGATAAGACTGAAGTCATTCTTGTTGGTCCAAAAAACCTTAGAAATTCCTTTCCAAATCAGACTTTCAGTTTGGATGCGGTTACTCTTTCTCTTAATAGCTCTGTGAGGAACCTTGGAATTATTTTTGATCAAGATCTGTCCTTCAATTCCTATATTAAATTTGTTTCTAACACTGCCTTCTATCATTTGTGTAATATTGCTGTGGAACCAGCTGCCAACCTGGATTCGGGAGTCAGACTCGATCTCTGTTTTTAAGAATAGGGCTAAAACCTACCTTTTTGATATAGCCTACAATTAGGGAGGGATCATGTGTTTCTGAACCCTCCCTTAGTTATGCTGCTAATAGGTTTAGTCAGCCGGGGGACCTCCAGTAATGCACTGGGCCTCACTCCTTTCCTCACTCTCAATGAAATATTTTTTTTGCTGGTCATTAACATTTGTTTGTTCTCTTCCATAGATTGAGTCCCCATCATGCTGTTTGTTCTCTACTTGTCTGTTCTTTTCATCTTCTCTATCCCCTCACCCCCCAGCCAGTCGCAGCAGATGACTGCCCCTCCCTGAGCCTGGTTCTGCTGGAGGTTTCTTCCTGTTAAAAGAGAGTTTTTCCTCTCCACCGTCGCCAAGTTCTTGCTCACAGGGGATCGCCTGATTGCTGGGGTCTTTCTGCAACTGTGGGGGTTCCCCCTACAGTTGATAGTGCTATGAGATGACTGTTGTTGTGAAATGGCGCTATATAAATAAAGTTGAATTGAATTGAATTCAATATGTAGTTTTGGGGCCATTGTTATTCAATATGTATCTAAATGACATATGTAAAGTTTCAGAAAAAATGGATTTAATATTGTTTGCAGATGACACTAATTTATTACGCAGTGGAACCAATTTGGAACAACGTTTGGATACACCCGGAAAGGAATTAGGAAAGCTTAAACTGTAGTTTGATTCAAACAAATTAACGCTCAATTTAAGTAAGACAAAATTTATAATTTTTAACAATCATCACAACAACTCAGTATCTAAACTCAGTATAAATGGTGTAGAGATTGAAAGGGTATCTGAAATTAAATTTCTTGGAGTAATAATTGATAATAAACTGTGTTGGAAGTCACATATTAATTATATTAAAGGTAAAATATCCAAATCAATCGCAATACCACACAGAGTGAAATATTTGCTGAATCAACCCACACTATATACAGTACTTTGTATCATTCATCAATGCTCCCATACATGACATATTGTACTGAAGTATGGGGAAATACATATAAAACAAACATATATCCAATCTTTATGCTTCAGAAGAGAGCTATTAAAATAATAAACAAAGCTGCTTACAGGGAACCAACAAACCCACTTTTTCTTAAATTAAAAGCTCTCAAGTTGAAAGATCTGGTTGACTTTAAAACTGCAGTAATAATGTTTAAAGTGAAGAATCTATCACTGCCTCAAATATCTAATAGTTGTTCCAAATAAGGGAGAAACAATATCATTTCAGAGGAACATGTATATTTCAAAAACCTTCAGTGAGAACTACTACCAAGCAACACTGTGTCTCAGTGCAAGGAGTCAGATTGTGGAGTGCTTTTGGACCTGAATTAAAATCATGTACAACGCTTGGACAATTTAAACAAAAACTAAAGGAAGAAATACTCCAAACATACTGTATATACAAGATGACATGTAAAATCACACAAGAATGATCATATTCAGCCTGTGTTGTGCTGTTGCTTAGTTATTTTATTTTTTTTTTTTTGTCACGTTTTGTCTTAGCTTTGTTCTGAATTGTAATCGCTCCTGTTTTGTTTTTCTTTTGAATTCTTGGATGGAATATGGTGGGCAATATAAGCTGGGGCTTCAACCATCACCCATTTCGGATAACTTATGTTGAACTGTATAATCAGAGGAGTTATTGTTTAATTTGACCTTGTTGGATTTTTTTTCCCCCTTTGCTATATTATTCTGTTCCTTTCTTTTAATCTTTACTTTTAATCTATCCGAAAATAAAAAAATAAACAAATAAAGATAAAGTCCATGATCTGTTAATTGATCATCAGATTGAATTAATATCCCTTACAGAGACTTGGTTAGGGCAATAGTATTATGTTGGTTTAAATGAATGAACTCCCTCTGGTTATTTAAACTGTCAAAATCCAGAAGTTCTGGTTGTGGAGGAGGAGTAGCAGCAATTTTCCATTCCAAATTACTAGTTAATGTAAAGCAAAAAACATGTTGTAATTCATTTGTGGGCCTGGTCCTCAGTATTGTGCATGTTAGCAATTTTAGGTTAAAACCAATTTTATTTGCCATAGTTTATCATCTTCCCTCAGCCTACTCAGAGTTTTTATCTGAATTTGCCAAATTCTTAGCAGATTTAGTGCTGGAACCAGATTGAATAATTATAGTAGGGGACTTTAATATACATGTGGCTGTAGATAGCAGTTGCCTTAATATGGCTTTTAATTCAATATTAGACTCGATGGGGTTTTCTCAGAAAGTAGGAAATTCTACCCATTATCTCCACCACACGTTGGACTTTGTGCTGACATATGGCATAGAAATAGAAAATATGGTAGACTTTCCTCATAACCCTGTACTGTCAGACCATTGTCTGTTAACCTTTGATTTTACTATTAAAGAAAAATATTACTACAGTAGATGCCTCTCAGATGACGCTGTTATCAAATTTATGCAGTGTGTTTCCTCTATGACATGTGTCAACACAACGGAGATAAGCTATGGAGAGCTTGCTCCTTCTGTAATTGATAGCATGGTAGATCGTGTTACAGCTTCTCTGCAGTGGACTCTAGACATGGTGGCCCCTTTAAAAAAGAAAAAGTCTAATCAGAGATTTCTAACTCCTTGGTTCAACACAGAAACTTGTAGCTTAATCCTATGAGTGTGTATGTTGCCAAACTGCGACATCCCCCCTAGTGGTCAAGAGTGGTAATTTTTTTTTTTTTTATCAATAAAATAGTTCATATTTCCAAGGCTATAACTTGAAAGTGGTAAGAGATAATGGCTTACTGTCAATTAGAAAGCTGTAAAATATGATCCAAAGTTTCAGATAGGAATAAATTTACGCATCTAATTTGTATAATGTTGCGGCACCTCTTTAAATTCCATAACTCAGTCAAAACTGGGCTTTGGACGTATTTACACAAAAAAGGGTTGTCTTTTGACACCGCTTTTTTTTTTTTTTTGTACAGAGGTACCTCATCATCTTATCTTCAAAGTATATGAACAAGAAATCAGTACATTTAAAAAAACAAACAAAAAAAAAACAGAAATTTCTCACTTACTTTTGATAAAGTCAAAGTGAGAAGGCAGGTGCAGTGCCGCATTCTGCCATTAGGGGCACGCAGATTCTCACACTCAAAAGGTTAAAACAGAAGACTCATCAATTAGAAAGAAACTGGCACTCTACTAAATTAGATGAAATCTCTTTAGCTTGGAGAAATCATCTTCTAATTTATAAAAAATTCTCTTAGGAACGCTAGAACAAGTTATTATTCTGCATTAATCGAAGAGAACAAGAATAATCCAAGGTTTCTTTTCAGCACTGTAGCCAGGCTGACAGAGTCAGGACTCTGTAAATACTAGCATTCCTTTAGAGCTTGCTAGTCAGGACTTTATGAACTTTTCAATAATAAAATTTCATCTATCAGAGATAAAATCAGTCAGATTCTTCTCACTGTTAACTTAAATACATTAACTACTACAACTCCTTCAACTGATATCTGTTTGGATGAGTTTACTCTAATTGACCTTTAAGAGTTAGAAAAAAATAATTTCCTCATCCAAGCCTTCAACTTGTCTATTAGACCCTATTCCTACCAGGTTATTTAAAGAAGACTTCCCATTTATTGGTAGCGCTGTTCTTCAAATAATCAGTTCTTCATTAACATTAGGCCATATACCACAGGCTTTTAAAACTGCTGTAATCAAGCCCTTACTCAAAAAGCCAACGCTGGATCCAGGAGTTTCTGCTAACTAGAGACCAATCTCTAATCTGCCTTTCATTTCAAAAATCTTAGAAAGAGTTGTTGCTACGCAGTTATTTGACCACTTGCAGGGAAATGGTTTATTTGAAGAGTTTCAATCTGGGTTTAGAATCAATCATACTACTGAAACAGCCTTAGTGAAGGTCACAAATGACCTCCTTATCGCATCTGATAATGGACTCATTTCTGTACTTGTCCTTTTAGACCTTAATGCAGCTTTTGATACTATCGATCATAATATTCTACTTGATAGCTTAGAACACCATATTGGACTTAATGGAACTTCGTTGCAGTGGTTTAGATCTCATTTATCTGAAAGGTTCCAGTTTGTTCATGTCAATAATGAGTTTTCTTCCAACTCAAAGCTCAGTCATGGAGTTCCACAGGGATCTGTGCTAGGCCCTATTCTTTTTAGTTTATATATGCTTCTGCTAGGCAACATTATTAGAAAGCACTGTATACATTTTCATTGATATGCAGATGACACACAATTATACCTGTCAATGAAGCCAGATGATAGTAATCAATTAGCCAAGTTTGAGGCCTGTCTTCAGGAAATCAAAGCTTGGATGACTTGTAATTTCCTGCTATTAAATTCAGATAAGACTGAAGTCATTCTAGCTGGTCCAAAAAACCTTAGAAATACCTTTCCAAATCAAACTCTTAGTTTGGATGTGATTACTCTTTCTCTTAATAGTTCTGTGAGGAACTTTGGAGTTATTTTTGATCAAGATCTGTTTTTTAATTCACAATTTATTTCTAAGACTGCCTTCTATCATTTGCGTAATATTGCCAAGATTAGGAGCATCTTGTCTCAGAATGATGCTGAGAAATTGATCCACGCTTTTGATAGCTCGAGATTAGATTATTGTAATTCTTTATTATCAGGCTGTCCTAAAACATCTTTAAAAAGTCTTCAGCTGATCCAAAATGCTGCAGCAAGAGTTTTAACAGGTACTAGAAAGAGAGATCATATCTCTCCGGTTCTGGCCTCCCTTCATTGGCTTCCCATAGAGTTTAGAATTAAGTTTAAAATCCTTCTTCTTACTTACAAAGCTCTAAACAATCAGGCTCCTTTTTATTTAAAAGATCTGATACTACCGTATTATCCTAACAGAGCACTACTCTCCCAAAATGCAGGATTACTTGTAATACCTAGAATCTCCAAAAATACAATGGGAGGCAGAGCCTTCAGTTATCAAGCTCTTCTCTTTTGGAACCAGCTGCTAATTTGGATTCGGAAGTCAGACTCTATCTCTGTTTTTAAGAACAGGGTTAAAACCTACCTTTTTGATATAGCCTATAATTAGGGAGGGATCATGTGCCCCTGAACCCTCCCTTAGTTATGCTGCTAATAGGTTTAGACAGCTGGGGGACCTCCAACAACGCACTGAACTTCACTCCTTTCTTCACTCTCAATGAAATATTTTTGCTGGTCTGTTTGTTCTCTTCCATAGATTGAGTCCCCATCATTCTATTTGCTCTCTACATGTTGGTTCTTTTCTTCTTCTTCGCTATCCCCTCACCCCCCAGCCAGTTGCAGCAGATGACTCCCCCTCCCTGAGCCTGGTTCTGCTGGAGGTTTCTTCCTGTTAAAAAGGAGTTTTTCCTCTCCACTGTCGCCAAGTGCTTGCTCACAGGGGATTGCCTGATATCTGGGGTCTTTCTGCAATTGTAGGGGTTTCCCCTACAGGTGAAAGTGCTATGAGATGACTGTTGTTGTGAAATGGCACTATATAAATAAAGTTGAATTAAATTGAATTGAATTGAATTGAATTGAATTGAACTGAATATAGGTGCAAATCTCAACTTCAAAGGGGAGATGGCAAGCGTCACAGCATGCATTACTTCCAGGTTGCAAAGGCGCGATGCCCTTTGGCATGGCCACCCACGTAACTCCGCCATAACTCCATGGACAAGTCTTAAAGGGGCAGTACATGAAAATCGCAATATTAATATGAAAAATAATTTTCAAAAAGTTCCTGGATCCAGATCATGATCTGGATCACCACCAAAATCTAATCATCTGTTCCCTGTGCCATTGCATACCTTTCCTGAAAATTTAATCAAAATCTGTTCATAACTTTTGGAACTAGAAAAGCACTCGGAGAACGCAGACCTCCGCCAAACGCCACAGTTCCCCCCATACAGTGTTTGTGTGTACGTTTTCAGATTCCTTGACCATGAAAACATATGACTAGCAATAGGATTGACGATGATAGGATTAGTGGTTCAGTAGTTATTCACGAAAATGGCATTTTCCGTAATGGCGGCCACAGTTCCCCCCATACAGTGTTTGTGTGTACGTTTTCAGATTCCTTGACCATGAAAACATATGACTAGCAATTGGATTGACAATGATAGGATTAGTGGTTCAGTAGTTATTCACGAAAATGGCATTTTCTGTAATGGCGGTTTTCTTCTGGACGGTGATCCGGATCACCACCAAAATGTAATCATCTGTAGGATTCCCCATTTCTGACAATCTGTGAAAATTTCATGAAAATCCGTCCATAAGTTTTTGAGTTATCTTGCTAACAAACAGACAGACAGACAGACAAACCAACGCCAATGATCACATAACCTCCTTGGCAGAGGTAATAATGTTGCTAACAGACAGACAGATCAACAGACAAACCAACAAACAAATCCACCAACCAACCAACGCTTCCAAAAACATTACCTCCTCCCTTGGTGGAGGTAATAAATATTGTGTGGCGTAACATTATGTAGCCCACATATTCCGCTGTAGAGACCCAAACTTAAAAGGACTCTAAGCTCGCGGTGTGTATTGACATCACACCTCAGATGGACAAGGAGTCTGGACCACCTGCGAAATTGGGAGGAAGTGAGAAGAACTGGAGAAAGGACTGTCTGACCTCCTGGGGTCAGACAGAGGAGCCAAGAGGACAATGGAGGGATTAAATGCAAATGTGATTCTGTGTTTGATGTAGTGGTATAAATATATATGGTTTACTGCAGCTCACTCTCTGATTTCCTGACTGAGAGAAGGAGCTGTGGGATGTGAGATGAAATAAACCAATACTGAAAAATCATCCAGCCTCATCATTTCATGATTCCCACATTGGTGACCCACACGTGAGAGATATGGGAGGGTTTGGAGACCGTTTCTCCGACCCGGATTCACCGGGGAACTCCCGCACGGGCGTAAGCTCAATTAAACTCCCCGAGTTCTGGCAAGATGACCCGCACTCATGGTTCCAACACGTGGAATCTCGTTTCGTGCTCAACGGAGTATCAGCAGATGACATCAAGTTCCATAATGTCATCGCAAGACTCGACAGCCGCACAGCCCGATGTGTGCGGAGCCTGGTGCAGCAGCCGCCCGCTGCTGGCAAGTACGACGCCCTGAAAGCCGCTCTCATTTGGAGTTTTGTGCCATCAGCCAAGGTGAGGGTCAGGAAACTTCTGGACCTGCGCGACAGAGGAGGACGCAGGCCGACCGTCCTCATGGAGGACATGCTGCAGATGATCGGGGCGGACAACAATGCATTTTTGTTTAAACACATCTTCTTGAGGATCCTCCCAGCACACATGAGGGGTCTCCTGTCCGGCATGAGGTGTGTGAACCAGCAGGACTTCCGCACGCTGGCCATGGAAGCGAAGCAGCTCCCCGACGCCTGCGACGAGCAGGAGACTTCAGTGGCAGCAGCAGACCTCGGCGGGGCGGCCGGGGGTGGTGGAGAGCCAGTGACAGCAGAAACAACCCCAGCGACAACGGCAGCGGCGTGGTCCCGAAGCAGAGGAGGGGACGACCTCTGTTTTTACCATCTACGCTTCGCGGAGAAGGCACACAGATGCATCCTACCATGCAGCTTCAAGAAACAGGGAAACGCACGAGCCGGGGTTCGCTAGCAGCTTCGACTCTCGGTGAACTGAACAAGCTGCTGTACCTGACAGACGCGAGCTCCGGACGGCAATTCCTTGTTGACACCGGAGCACAGAGGAGTTTCATCACCGCGACCTATGCAGATCGGGTGACTGGCCCCTGCGGAGACGGAGCAACGGCCGCAAACGGCTCGTCTATTAAGACTTTTGCCGAAAGGACTCTGCGCCTGTCCTTGCACGGCCGCACCTATGAATGGACCTTCATAGTAGCAGCGGAGAGTTTCAACATGTTAGGCGCTGACTTTTTGTGCTCACATGGCTTGTTGGTAGATCTGGTTAATAGATGCCTGGTTAATGCACTCTCTTTTTGTGCCATCCCTTGTGCAGCTCGAGTGTCCCCGCCGCCAGTACAGACCAACGTCGCCACAGCAGGCGGTAAGTTTCACACTCTTCTAAACCAGTTTCCAGCACTCAGAGTTCCCACATTTTCAGCTAAGGTGGCGAAGCACGGGGTGGAGCACTTTATAACCACAAGTGGCCCACCAGTTTTTGCGAAGGCTCGGCGCTTGGATGCAGCTAAGCTCTCCATTGCGCATGAGGAGTTCGCAACCTGGAAAAGTTAGGCATAATTCGCCACTCGAAGAGCGCCTGGGCTTCCCCCCTGCATATGGTGCCTAAGGCTGATGGCTCGTGAAGACCTTGTGGCGATTACCGCAGGTTAAACAATGCCACAGCGCAGGACCGCTACCCAATTCCGCATATCCAGGATTTTTCGGTGCACTTGGCGAAGGCACGCATTTTTTCTAAAATAGACCTGGTCCGCGGTTATCATCAGGTCCCGGTCCGACCGGAGGACATTCCCAAGACAGCGGTAATAACCCCGTTTGGGCTTTTTGAGTTTTTACACATGCCTTTTGGCCTTAAAGGCGCCGCGCAAACCTTCCAACGGATGATGGATGCCGTGTTGCGCGACCTCCCTTTTGTTTTTGTCTACTTAGACGACATTTTGGTAGCCAGCGCCTCCGAGGAGGAACACGAAAAACACCTCACAACAGGTTTTCAGAGGTTGGGAGCACATGGGTTGATAATCAACCCGGCCAAGTGCCATTTTGGCGCAGCGCAAATCGATTTTTTAGGGCACAGCGTCTCTCCAGAGGGAGCAGTCCCTCTGCCGGCCAAAGTACACGCAGTGGTGGAGTTTCCCTGGCCACAAACGGTAAAAGCATTGCAAGAGTTTTTAGGAATGGTAAATTTTTATAACCGTTTCATACCCCAAGCGGCGCAGCTCATGCAACCGTTGTACGCCGCACTCAGAAAACAGAAGCCCTCCAATGTGATCGAGTGGTCCCCAGAGCGGGAGCGCGCATTCACAGAGGTTAAAAAAGCACTGGCATACGCAGCACTGCTGGCTCACCCAGACCCGTCAGCCCGAATAGCACCAACCACAGACGCGTCAGATGTGGCCATAGGAGCCGTTGTAGAGCAGCAGGTCGTCGGAGTTTGGCAGCCACTCGCTTTTTTCAGCAGGTCCCTACGCGGTGCTGAGCGGAAATACAGCGCGTTTGACAGGGAGCTGCTAGCGCTCCACCTGGCCATTCGCAATTTTCAGTTCTGGTTGGAAGGGCGGCGTTTCACCACGTTTGTCGACCACAAACCGCTCACTTTTGCAATGTCCAAAATTTCAGAACCTTGGTCAGGTCGACAGCAGAGGCAGCTGGCCGCAATTTCAGAATTCGCCACTGATATACAGCACGTAGCCGGTAAACTTAATGTAGTAGCGGACTGCCTCTCACGAGCGGTAACAGTGCCTGTCTGGGCAGATGCGGACTGTAATGCCGCAGACGCGGCGCAAGGTAACAGCGTGGACGCCCACGCGGCTCCGGTGCACGTGGGGATAGATTACGCAGCCATGGCAGCGGAGCAAAGCGAAGACACGGACGTGCGCGCGCTCCTGTCTGGACCAACAGGGTTAAGACTGGAGAGCATAAGTTTACAAACAAGTTCACCCCCTCTTATCTGCGACGTATCCACCGGGCGACCGCGCCCGGTGGTTCCGGCCGCGTGGCGCCGTCGCGTTTTTGACGCAGTGCACTCCCTAGCGCACCCGGGAGTACGCGCTTTGGTGAAAATGGTAGCGGAGAAGTTTGTTTGGCCAAGCCTGCGCAAGCACGTGAAGGAGTGGACGAAAGCCTGCATGTCTTGCCAGCGGGCCAAAGTTCACAGGCACACGGAAGCCCCTTTAGAACTGTTCCACATTCTGGCTAAGAGATTCGATCATATGCACGTAGACCTAGTGGGACCCCTACCGCCGTCGCAAGGGTTCACACATCTCTTGACAATGGTGGACCGGACCACACGTTGGCCGGAAGTGGTCCCATTACAATCGACCACAGCGGCAGAGGTGGCTCGTGCTTTTTTAACAGCCTGGGTAGCGCGGTTCAGAGTCCCGTCGGATATTACGTCCGACAGGGGTCCGCAATTCGTATCGGAGCTGTGGTCAGCGATGGCCAGCGGCTTAGGAGCGGCAGCCCACCGAACTACCGCTTATCATCCCCAGGCCAACAGTTTATGTGAGCGTTTTCACAGGTCGTTGAAGGCAGCCCTCAGAGCGTCGCTCACGGATACAGATTGGGTAAACAAACTACCATGGGTTTTATTGGGGTTGTGTTCGACACCCAAAGAGGATTTAGATGCCTCACCCGCTGAATTAGTTTTTACTCAACCTCTCAGGCTGCCCGGAGAGTTCCTGCCAGCCCATGCGGCACCAGAGCGCCCCCCCGGTGCGGGGACCGCTAAGTGGCACAGGAGCGGAGATGCTCCCAGGCCCTGCTCATCACACTTTTCCGCGTGTTTTTGTTCCCAAAGCTTTACAAAACGCAGAGTTTGTTTTTGTCATGCACGACGCTCAGCGTCACAGCCTCCACCCACCTTACGATGGTCCATTTCGAGTGCTGGAAACTGGGGAGAAATATTTTGTGCTAGATTTGGGGGGCAGGAAAGAAACAATCAGTGTTGACAGATTAAAGCCTGCTTTTGTGTTGCGTGACGAACCTGTACGACCGGCGGGGGTGCCTCGACGCGGCAGACCTCCCAGGGAACGGCCCCTGGATCCCCCGCAGGGGGCAATTAACCTTTCTCCCCCTCATTCCACAGGTGTGCCGCAGGATGGCACAACACAGGCTGCGAAACCTGCGTACAGCAGATTCGGGAGGAGGCTGAAGCCTTGACTATGGGCAGAGTGATGTGTGTTTTTGATCAACCCGTGTAGATTGTGCTGTAGATCCTGCGAAGGGGGGGGTGACATATGTTTATAGCCGTTAGGGTGATGTTGGTATGTGTCCATTCTTTGGCGTTTCGGGGGGAGTGATGTGGCGTAACATTATGTAGCCCACATATTCCGCTGTAGAGACCCAAACTTAAAAGGACTCTAAGCTCACGGTGTGTATTGACATCATGCCTCAGATGGACAAGGAGTCTGGACCACCTGCGAACTTGGGAGGAAGTGAGAAGAACTGGAGAAAGGACTGTCTGACCTCCTGGGGTCAGACAGAGGAGCCAAGAGGACAATGGAGGGATTAAATGCAAATGTGATTCTGTGTTTGATGTAGTGGTATAAATATATGTGGTTTACTGCAGCTCACTCTCTGATTTCCTGACTGAGAGAAGGAGCTGTGGGACGTGAGATGAAATAAACCAATACTGAGAAATCATCCAGCCTCATCATTTCATGATTCCCACAATTGTACAAAGTTTATTGAAGGTTATGAGAGCTTGCTATTCTTCAACAAGAGCTGGCGGTGAAATTCAAATTGCCAGTGGTCAAACAACAGCATCACACAATAAATAGGGTTGTGTTCCATTTTAATGCATACAATGATTCTCGCCCCACTGTATTTAAATTAACATTTTGGGCCTTACAATGTTTTTATGAGGCCATAATAACAAAATCAGCATCCAGGTTAAAGATTTTTAAACTTTGTTTTTATTTTTTTATTGTTTTCCCACATCATTTTGTCTTTTGGATTAAAAACAAAATTGATTTTGTACAATAAAAACATTTTATGACAAGAAATGTGCAACTGCATCAGCATTTCTGTAGACAAAACAGGAGCAGAATACCAGATGTAAGTGATCACTACCATCTTTTTCTAAAAAATATTTGTTTAAAATAGGGAAGCTTTTTTTTCTCCATTGCCAAGTAATAATGGTTAATGTAGGACTGTTACTGCATTGTCACCACTAAGGCATGGACATGAAGTTCTCTCTTTTTTTCTGTTCTTTGATACGACAGCTGAAGCAGCCACTGCTTCCTCCATGTCAGCAAACTAATGGTTCTGTTCAACTCACAAAAGTCTTCCTGTTTGTCTTCATAAATGCTAATGGACATACTTGCACAATTCTTTATAGGGAGTCATTGCATATTATAAGATTTCCATCAGTTTCAGGCCAGAGTGGGAGAAAATTATGAAGTTTTATATCCCTTTCATCTCAATGATAACTCTGTTATTATAAATTTAAAAAATAGAGGGAAAAAATATAGACTTCAATATATGGGTTTAAATGCATAACAATACTTGAAGGAGGGCTGACTTCAGGATAAAACTGCTGTAGTCTGTGCCAGTTACCTCATTTTAACATGCAGACAGACTGCGGATCCAACACACACCAGCTCTTGACCTTGGTTGTGTGAAAGAACAGTGAGGTGGCTGGCTGGCCTAGTGGGTACAGAGACCTTCCTTTATCAGAAAGGTCACAGGTTCTATCCCAGCCGACAGCAAGTCTGTATCCATCAAAAGCTGTTTATCCTCTCCAAATGTCCTTCAGCAGCACACTGAACTGTTTCTTGCTCACCCACTGCTGCTCTGACAGCTCCATATCTAAAAGGTAAACACTTCATCTGTAACATAGCAGAACATGCTGATGTACATTACAGACAAGCAGCATTAATGAATATTAATTCAAGATGATATCTAGTGTGCAGTTTATTTATCTAAAGGATTTATAATGTCATATACATCCCTCACATTTCTAACTTGTATGGTCTCTGCTCTTGCATATAACAAAATCCATTTTGATGGACTTGTGTGATCGAGGTATTCATCAAATGTCAGCACTGTTCTATAAAGTATAATCAGTCTGGGTCTGAATAATGTAGGAAGGCAAAAAAATTCCAATATTTCTCCTGAAGCTGCTGGTCGATGCATCAACTGACCCATTTTATACGGCAGCTGTACTGATTCATTTTCTTCAAAGCCTTTGAAAACCGCAGCGGAAAATAACTTTAGAAGGGAAAAAGGTTACAAGGCTTTGTGTGTCATGGCCGTTTTGGTACCCGGTGTGGTAAATACAACATTGCATGTGTATCCTCAAAGTCAGGGATAGCTAAAATTCCGCAGCTCCAACTTGTGACATTAATTATGAGGCGTTAATGATGAGTGAGCTTCGGCTAAGCACTTCCATCACGCTGAAAAGTTGCCACCTCAGTCTTAAAGAGTGTAGCTGTAAGTTAAGTTAGCCAATTTGTCTGAGTAAAATTGGTGATTCATTCATTTTTCTCCACTGGACTCTCCTGAGTGGCATCCAGTAAATGAGCACGAGTGTGTACAGAGACATAGAGGCAGATAAAGAAACGACAGGCAGCGCAAAGGGGATGAAAATTGTTTATGATCCCCTTTGTGCAAAGTTCCGGTTTTAATTAGCTCCTAGCTCTGGAGGATTTGAGTCAAGGTCCCCAGCTCTGTATAAATTGTTTTATTTGGAGTCTGAGCAAGAACCTGCTCTTTTCTTTCAACCCCCCCCAGCTGTTGACATTCCATAAAGGGAGCTGCCTCAGATATCTGACTGACCCTCACAGCGGCACAGTGGGAGCCAGAGTGGACACTAGCCATGCTTCAGATTAAAACCATAATTATTAATCCTCTAATAGAACAGAATAATGTGCCAGTTGCCAAGAGACCACGCTTTATGTGTGGAGAGAATTCTTGAGACAAAGAAGAATAGAGCTTATTTTCAGTGAGAAATGAGGTGAGGAAGTACAGGAAGGAATATGCCAGAGGTTTTGTTTGAAACAAAGAAAGCTTACATCTGAGAAAAGTTAATACGATTTTACTCTTATAGCTGAAAGGTTATGCTTTTTTTTTTTGTAAAATAACAATTTAATATTTTGGGACATTTAAATATTCCTCTTTTTTGAATACTAGGTGTCATATCCGGCTCTAGGGAGCCGGGCAATCAGAGCCAGGGGCAAGCCAGTGAGTCGTGATATTTTATTCAGGGTAAAGGGAAGGGATGAGGAGAGCACAGATACTCATGCAGACGTACACTCAGGTTGCACAGCGCAGAGGTAAGCAGCTCGTACCGGACGTGGGGGTAGCAAGACGTACATACTCACAGCGGGATACAAACACAGGAATGCTGCAAGAGGAGTATAAGCTGACACCAGACGAAGGGGCTTCAGCTTAGCAATGTGTTTATGTCGCAGCCCCGAGTCATCGAGGCTGCTCCTATTTATCCTCATTGGCAGCGCCCCAGCTGATGAAGACTAATTGGCCCCAGCCGTCCATAATGCTGCCAGCTGGGGGCCAGCTGAGACGCTGCTCAATGGGAAGCAGGGATGAGGGAAAACATGGGCTGAGTGCCGAGACGGCATCTCAACCCATGGTGACAGAGCCCCTCCCTCAAGGTCGGGCTCCTGAACGACCAGGAACATCCCAGCCCCCCCCCCCCCACCTAGGGTGGGAGGAAGGGAGGCGGACCGGAGGGGGAAGAAGCCAAGGGAAGGACAACACCAATGGGGCAATGTAGGGTAGCGGGAAAGAAAAACCCAAATACAATACTGACAAAACAGAATAATTAACCCAGGTACAGATGGGGAGAAGAACTGGGTCAGCACGCCGGTTACATACTACCCAGAGAGTACCAACCATGCGTGACCCAGAGCAAGGAAAAAAGAACCACCAAAAAGGTACAGGGCAAAAAATGCTGAGTACGGTTAAATAAAGGGGAACCTATACACAGCGCTAATTTAAGTACATACACACACAGTCACCAAGAAAAGTGAGGGTGACTGGAACAAATGACAATTATAGAGCATGGTGTTACGAAAAACAAGGCACATGACTAATGAACCAACAGGACAAAAGAAATACTGAGTGCAGGCAAAGAAAAACCCACACACGAATATATAAATACCCAGTCACCTAAAGAAATGAAAGTGACTGGAATAAATGGATAACTGCAGAGCATGGTGTTACGGAAAACAAAACATAACTCTACAATACAAAAAACGAGGCTAAAAACATGGCACAAAAAGTAAAATGCTGAGCATGAGCGATGGAAAACACAGCACTATAAAAACAAGTCCACCAACAGGACAAAACATTACACCCGAGTGACCTTAATAACAAAAGAAAAAGTGACACCCGAGGTGAATGGCAGGCAGAGTCCAAAAATGGCCGAGATGGCTCCGGAGATCTCCCCGCCCATTGTCCAGCTGGCGAATCAGGGGAAGAGAAGTGTTCGGACGGCGAACTCTGGACCCAGATCCCAGGAATCCAGTCCACCGGCAGCCGAACCAGGCTGCCCAGAGGGAAACAGACCAGTGGGGGGAACCAGATCACCGAACCGAAAGTTCTGTGGGTCGGGTCGTCGACCCGCATCACTCAACCACCAGGACCGTTGAGACGGGCGAAGGATCAGAGCGGATCCCGGTGGAAGAGGCTCAGGGGAGAGCCGATGACGAGGGCGGCGGGCGTCAGGCCGCAGGAAAACGGCCACCTCCTCACCGGACCTGGACAATACTGGGGCAGCACCCACGTCGGACCCCGATCGGGCCTCAGGCGAACCCACGTTGAATACTGCACCAGAACCGACCTCCAACGTTGAACCAGGACCCTCCAGCACCACGAGGAACAGCAACTCCTTGCCGGTGACCCTGGAAGAAGGCTCAGAAGAGAAAACAGAACCGGGATCAGGATCACCGGCAGCGCCAGAACCCGGCGAGACGAGTTCAGACGCAGCGGACGGCTGCACCCGGCTCGTCTCCCCTGGAGATAGGCTGAAGTGCTCGGGGATAAAAAGAGAGAAAAGAAAGGAGAGCACTCGCCTGATCTCGGGTTCTGACGCCGTCCAGGACTGTGAAGATCCAGGATCCGTCGTCAGGAGGTCGTTGTCAGGCTCCCATCTAGCCGCGTCGGGCCCCGCAGCCAGCACGATGGTCAGCGCAGCTTCAGATTCCTCCAGCTCAGGTAACCCCGCCGACGATCTACTCGGCGTGAAGCCAGAAGAATCTCGTCCCGCCGGACCGAACCGCTCCTCCGTGGAGACCCGGGGACGCTCAGTCATCGGCGTAGACTCCACGCAGCAGTCAGTCCCCCTCCTCCGTCCGCAATGTAGCTGCGGAACCACAGGCCCTCTCCATATCCCACCACGTTGACCCGGAGCCGGGGACCGCTCTGCGGAGAGAGACACAGAGGATGCGGGATTAGGCATACAGGTTACAGCAGGTGGGGAGAGTTCAGGGAGCTGCGAACCCTGAACTTCTCCTCCAGGGATGTGACAGAGCAAATCATTAAGCAGGTGTGAAAAAACAATGACTTGCCTGCCCCCTGGAGGTTGAGTATCGCCTGCTGTAGTGGAATCTGCTTCTTCCTCTCCCCGCCCGGCGATAACGGAGGACCCCCCGGGAATTCGTCTGAGGGTCGCTCGCGTTGTCTCCAGCAGAGAGCTCACCAGGCCGGGATTCCAGGCACACACAGCAGTCAGGAAGCGCGTCGAGGAGGAGGGGGAAACAGCCGGGGTGAGCCAGCCCGAATGTCCAGGAATGACAGCGGGGGAACGAGGCTCAGAGGACGAGGCTGTAGAATCTCCACACTGACGAGGCGAAGGGATGACAGCTGCGTGGGAGGAACGGTCCTGACGATGACCCAGAACTGGATCCGGACGAGGTTCGTGCAGAGGTGACTCGGCGATGTGATGACGACTACTCCCAGGGGACGAAGCGAGGGGGAAACCCAGGATTCGCCGCTCCAGATCGGAGATCGAGACGAGGAAGGCGTCGAGCACGGGAAAGCTTCGTAGCCCTGAAGTCCTCACCATCAATCTCACTGCCGCCGCCACATGCCTGAAGGTGGTGACAGGAAACACAGTAGAGCTCGCGACAGCCACTCGACCCCGGACATAACTGCTGTCAGCTGCGGCTCCTTGAAGGGAATCCCGAGTGACGTGGCGCAGGTCGGGGGAAGTCCTCTGGTTGGCGCGAACTCCCGGACTGGAATTGCGGCAGGAACGGGACTCCGAAGCGGGGAAAGACGTCGCCCACTTCGACTCCCTGCCGGGATTTCCATCCACCCCGTGGAGCTTCTCTCGCTGTGTACCTGCAGCGTCTATCCTGGCACTGTCCTCCAGATGGTACAGAGAGTGAGGGTGACAGTCCAGGAGTTCCTCAGCACGGCCCGGATGCCAGCGTCTCGCGTTGGAGGCGTCGTGCAGGGTGAAGAGCGTCCCGTCGACAGCCTCCGAGATGGACCTCAGCTCGTCGCCCTGGCGCCGGAAGTGACTCCTGGGAAACGGCATGCTAGCAGCGCTGACACCCGGACAGAAAGGGACATTTCCACAGCGACTCACGGCCGCCGGCAACTCTTCTGGCTGCGACATACTGTCATATCCGGCTCTAGGGAGCCGGGCAATCAGAGCCAGGGGCAAGCCAGTGAGTCGTGATATTTTATTCAGGGTAAAGGGAAGGGATGAGGAGAGCACAGATACTCATGCAGACGTACACTCACAGGTTGCACAGCGCAGAGGTAAGCAGCTCGTACCGGACGTGGGGGTAACAAGACGTACATACTCACAGCGGGATACAAACACAGGAATGCTGCAAGAGGAGTATAAGCTGACACCAGACGAAGGGGCTTCAGCTTAGCAATGTGTTTATGTCGCAGCCCCGAGTCATCGAGGCTGCTCCTATTTATCCTCATTGGCAGCGCCCCAGCTGATGAAGACTAATTGGCCCCAGCCGTCCATAATGCTGCCAGCTGGGGGCCAGCTGAGACGCTGCTCAATGGGAAGCAGGGATGAGGGAAAACATGGGCTGAGTGCCGAGACGGCATCTCAACCCATGGTGACACTGGGAGTGTAATAAAATTATCTTGCACTGTCTTCCAAATGAACAATCATATCAGTGTTTTTTCCTGTTGTCTGAAATGACAATGACACACAATTATCTAACAACCAGGACAATGGATTTTGAGTTTATGACCAAACTGCTTGTTTAGACATTAGAATATGTTAGTTTTTTATATTAAACACATGCATTGCTAATTTTCTTGGGTGCAGTTCAAGAGTTCAAGCCACGGTCATACCCTCTGTGCACAATTTACAAGAATATTTTACTTTTATATTCTTATTTTGTGGAGGATGGAATCAGACGAGATATGAGCTGACAACACACAACTTTATTCTCCTCCAGCAAGCAGAACAGACAGACTAAATCCTGGGTGTCAACGCGAACTCCTTTATACAACTTTATTCCCGCCTTTGGCTCCCAGGGTGAACACATTGACACACGTATCAGAGACATTGTACACACATCCATATACACATCACAGAGCATGGCTAACACAATACTTTCGTGCCTCGGAGTCCTCAGGTGTGAAAAGCGTCTTACTTCTCCACAATACATCCCACACCTGGCACAGCGAGGGTGAAGGCACATCTTTATTCAGTTCAATACCCCCCTAGCGCTCTGGTGCCCATCTCACTTCTTTCCCCCATTACCTTCTCTCCTTTTCTTCCCCCCATGCCCCAAAGTCCTGGGTGTAGTTCCATCTCCTATTGTGTCACCACACAGTTCTCCCCCACCCCCGAGCACCCAGATGGGGCTCTAACCCTCTGGTCCTTTGGGCTTGAGCCAGCACCCGTAATGGCTGCAACGTGGAGCTGCCGGGCCCGCCGAAGTGCCTTGCTGTCAAGGTGGGTAGGAGACAAACTCGGTCTCTGGCGAGCAATCCTCTGAAGGGGGAAAGGGTGGGGAGGTGAAACCCCTAGCCTTCTGATGTAGACTCCTGCTGTAGAGGGACCACCAACTTGCGGAGCCATCATAGGTGGGTGTCCACGCCGGGGAGCCTGAGCCAGCACCACCTGCTCATCTGCCAACACATAAGCGGGCTTCAGCCTGTCAGTGCAAATGGTTTCCTTACGCTCACCCAAGTCAAACACAAAATGTTTTGCCGCCATTTCCGACACTCTGAATGGGCCATCGTATGGCGGATGTAGTGGTATGTCATGATCCAGTGCACGGCCCCCACCCGTGCCCAGTTGTCAGATTAGTTTTGTCTTTTTCTGTTTATATTTCTGCACACCTTGTTTGCTGTATTTGGTTCTTGTTTTTGGTTAGTTCATTATTAGTTTCTGTATTTCCTTTTTTGGTTTATTGTTCTGATCATTGCTGGTGCTATGACAGCTTGCGCGTCACTTTTGGCTGTCAGATTCTGTTCATGGGCTGTCATGGCTGCCAGTAATGATCGCCACTCATCACCCCACAGGTGTTGCCAATCCGGGGGTTTCCTATTTAAGCCGTGGGCACCACTTTCCTGGCTCTCTCCAGTAGGGAGATCCCTGGATGTCTTGTCAAGCTAAGTTTATTTCTTATCTGTCGTTACTCACGTCTTTGTTTATCCTGGAGTTTATCACTCCAGCCTCTGAGCTGTGTTTTTCGTTGGTGTGTGTTTTGTATTTTATGTTTCTTTTAGGTAATAAATTTGCAAACTCACAGTCTGCATTTGGTGTCCTGTTTGCCTTTGGAGATGGCCGTTCATGACAGTTCGCCGCTGCCATTTGGACACCAGTGGATTGTGAGGTTTGCTTTTTTTCCCTCATGTACTTTTTTTTATTATTTTCTGCTGGCATGGCAGCATTGCTGGATTCCAGTTGGTATGGGCTGAACGAGACAGAGAAGTGTATTTTAAACATCTTACATGGCATCTTCTCGGAGGCTCAGGCTTCCTGCACTCCCGACAAGGTCCGGGAGTGTCTGACTGGAGCCGCTCAAGTGCTCGAGGTGTGCCCCAGCCTTTGAGACCATCCGGAGCTCACTGAAATTCTCCACTGCATTACCAACCCCCCATCTGTGCTCCACGGCCTGGGGGAAACCTCTACCATATCTATGCCTTCGCCAACAAAGAAGCAGTCCTCAGGTGCGGAAGTCCCAAGCCTCTTGCTGCTTCTCAAATGCAGCAGCCCCGCCTTCTCCTCCTGAACAATGGCCCACACCATCGGCCAAGAAGCTGGAGGAGCGAAGGCAAGTTTTAGTGGCTGAGACTAAACTGCTACTGGACTGTAAGCTGTGGCGTCCCCTGACTCTGGCATTTCATCCACCTCCTCAGATGACTGCCGCAGGTCCCGTAGGTGCGTCGTCTGGACCCGCAGCAGCAGCCACCATCAAGCCCCGGGAATCTAGAGAAGTATCAATTCATTTTGCTATGCCTGGATTATGGATTATCTTGTCTAACTCCCAGTGGGGGGGGGGGCACTCAGGAGCAGCCGCACGCTGTGTCCGAGCTCTCATCACCTGCTGCTGCTGTTAAGTCTATGTCCTCACCTGCTTCTCTCGTATCCCACTCTGCCTTTCTTGAGTGTTCGCCGGTCCTGGGAGGGAGCTGCCAGACGTTGGATGGTCCTCGTGTGCTGAGAAGGCCAGACCCTGTTCCCCAGCCATGCTTTCTATGGGAGAAGAGTGTTCCCCGTGACCTGAGTGCTGAGCTGATAAGGAGTCCCCTGTTTTCGGTGTTACGGGATCCTATACCATCCGTGAGGCGTTCTTTGGCTCCATCATGCCACGCTGGAGTGACCCCTGCTTCAGCCATTGTATTGGAGGGTCCACTGGCATCAACCACCATGCCTGCTGCCGGGGTCTCCGCAGGTTTGCTAGAGTCCTGGACGGCAGCAGAGCTCGAGTTCAGGCAAGTGCTCTGTTCTTGGTTGACATTGTCAGATTCAGAGAGTTCTTGTCTGGCTCATGGTGGTGGTGGTGGTGGGGGAAGGTGCAGCCATCAGTCGTACTTGGGCTCCCCTCGCCAGATTCCGCTGCTGCCGGTGACCCTGATCTGGTGTTTGTCTTTCTTCCCTCTTCAGAGGTTGCTGCATCGGGGAGAGTGGTCCTGATGGTGGAGGTTGAGATGTCTGAGCTGATGACACCAGAGGTCTCTGTGAGTGCTGCACCTCCTCCTGAGGTGTCCGCGGGTGCTGCTGCCCCTCTGCCTGAGGTCTCTGCGGGTGCTGCGCCCCAGTCCGGGGCCTCCATGGGTGCTGCTCTCCCTCCGCCTGAGGCCTTTGTGAGTGCTGCTCCTCTGTCCGAGGTCACCGGGGGTGTGATGCCCCTGTCCGAGACCGCCGGGGGTGCGACACCTTTGTCTGAGGCTGTTGTGAGTGCTGCGCTGCTGTCCGAGGCCACCGTGGGTGCGAGACCTCCATCTGAGGCAACCGTGGGTGCTGCTGCGCCCCACTCCGGGGCCTTCACGGGTGCTGCTATGCCTCAGCCCGAGGCCTCTGTGGGTGCTGATCCTCTGTCCGAGGTCACCGATGGTGTGATGCCCCTGTCTGAGACCGCTGGGGGTGCGATGCGTCTGTCCGAGGCCATTGTAGGTGCTGCGCCGCTGTCCGAGGCCACCATGGGTGCAACACCTCTGTCTGAGATCACCCTGGGTGCTGCTACGACCCAGTCCGGGGCCTCTGCGGGTTCTGCTACGCCCCAGTCCGGGGCCACCACAGGTGCTGCTATGCCCCAGTCTAGGGTCGCCACGTAGCACCAGGTGCTACGCCTGAGGTTGCCGTGGGTCCCTCGCCTTCACCAGAGCTCATCGAGGGTCATCAGGTACCACTTGAGGTTCCCGCTGGTCGGCCACCCATCTCAGGGGGATGCTGCCTCCCGGCACCTGTGGTCCATGAGGAGTGCTGAGTCCAGCTGCTACCCCCGGGGGTGGGTGGGCGTATTAGTAGTCTGCAGGCTCAGGGATGCTTGGAGGTTGCCTGACAGATGGGGTCTTCTGTTAGGGTGGTTCTGGGACTGTGGGCGGCCACCTGACGGGCCAGACCATCCGTGTAAATAGTTTAAGAACTCTGAGTGGCCACGAGATGCTTTTGACCGTACACTCCGGTGGTCCTGGAACTCAGGCAGGTGGCCCCGAGCCACCTTGGTTTCTCTCCTGAGGCCCTTGAGTCTTCGCCACCTGTCGTACTCTGTTGGGGATCATGAGTGTTTTCTTTTTGGAGGTTTTTTTTTGCTTGTCCTGTCTTGGTCCCTCCGTGCCTGTTCCCCCTCCTCCCCCCAGGGGTGGGTTGTTTTTCGTGTTGGGGGGGTCTTCTGTGTGTGTCTGTGGGTTTGTTTTTCTGTGATGTTACCCTGGGGGATCTGGAATCCACCCCTTGAGGAGGGGGCTCTGTCATGATCCGGTGCATGGGCGGGGGCCATGCCCAGTTGTCAGATTTGTTTTGTCTTTTTCTGTTTCCTATTTAAGCCCTGGATGCCACTTCCCTGGCGTAGTGGAGAAAAGTCTCTCCAGTCGGAAAATCCCTGGATGTCTTGTCAAGCTAAGTTTATTTCTTATCAGTCTTTACTCACATCTTTGTTGATCCTGGCGTTTGTCACTCCAGCCTCAGAGCTGTGTTTTTTGTTGGTGTGTGGTTTGTATGTTGTGTTTCTTTTAGTTAATAAATTTGCAAACTCACAGTCTGCGTTTGGTGTCCTGTTTGCCCTTTGAGAGGGCCATTCGTGACACAGTGTTCTGTGAGTGTTGTGCCTCACGAAAATGAATTTGGCATTTTCCAAGTGTTTGTGTGACGCCACCAACCTCTGCCCAGGAAAAAAGGCGTATGGGCGGGTTGGAACCGGGCGCGGGGCTCTCTGGCAAAAATCCCCCTGGGATCCACAACGGCTGAGAAAAAACGAGTTCTTCCAGGGAAGCTGCCAAATCTTCCTTAGATGTGGAACACAACCCCAATAGGACCCAAGGCATGCAGTTGACCCAATTTGCGTCCGTTAATGAGGTTCTGAGTGCTGCTTTAAGCGACACTTACACAAACCATTAGTCTGCAGATTGTATGCGGTGGTGCGGTGGATTTTGACCACCAGGCTGTCAGCCATTGCAGACCAAAGTTCTGAAACAAATTGCGGACCTCTGTCAGACGTGATATCTGATGGGGAACCGAACTGTGTGACCCAAGCCGACAAAAACTCGCGGGCTACCTTGTTGGATGTGGTGGAATTCAGTGGAACCCTACGCCAACGCGTAGTGTGGTCCAAGATTGTTAGCAGGTGTGTGAACCCCTGCAACAGTGGAAGGGGACCCACTAAATCCATGTGTATGTGGTTGAACCTCCTGGCCAGAATTTGAGAAGACTCGAGGGGGGCTTTAGTATGCTTGTGCACCTTAGCCCATTGACATACGACACATGCTGCAGCCCATTCTTTCACATCCCTGCGTAAGCGAGGCAAGACAAATTTTGACCCCACCAGTTTAACCGAAGCTCACACGCCAGGATGTGAAAGGGAGTGGACGGACTTGAAAACGCAGCGGTGCCAAGAGCTCAGAACCACTGGGTGGAGGGGGCTGGTTGAGACATCGCAGAGCAAGGGGGGCACCCTTCTTGTAGTACCCTGCTCTCCAGTTTTAATCTGGTAGCTGTGGAATGGAGCGCGCATATGTCTGCGTCCCTAGTTTGGTTGGTGGCCATGGAGGAAAAATCAATTCCCATGTAGACTAGGGAGACCAGCACACGCGACAGGCAGTTGGCCATGCCATTAAGCTTACCGGCTACATGTTGAATGTTGGTAGTGAATTCTGAGATTGCGGCCAAGTGCTGTTGTTGTTGAGCTGATCACAATTCCGAAACTTTGGATATTACGTAAGTTAGTGGTTTGTGATCAACAAACATGGTAAACTTGCAGCCCTCGAGCCAGAACTGGAAATGACGCATAGCCAGGTGGAGAGAAGACAACTCCCTGTCAAAAGTGCTGCATTTATGCTCGTTGTCATGCAAAGCACGGCTGAAAAAGGCAAGGGGTCGCCATGAACCGAAGATGTACTACTCAACCACGGCTCTTACTGCAACGTCAGACATGTCTGTGGTGAGCGCTATCCACGCTGACAGGGCTGGGTAGGCCAGCAAAGCTGCATGAGCGAGCGCCATTTTGCCATTTGTGAATGCTTGGATCTGCTCGGTGGTCCAGTCGATGCTGTCCGTGGGCTTCTTTTTTTTGAGTGCACCATAGAGCTGTTGCAGCAGCTAGGCTGCCCGGGGGAGAAAGTGGTTGTAGAAATTGACCATCCCCAAAAATTCCTGTAGCACCCTCACGGTCTGTGGACGTGGGAAAACTGACACCGCGCGTATCTTATCTGACAGTGGGCTCGCGCCCTCTGGCGAGATGCGATGGCACAAAAAATCAATCACTGGCAGCCTGAACTGAAACTTCACTGTGTTCACAATCAGCCCGTGTGCTACCAACCATTGGAAAACTTGTTTGAGATGGACGAGGTGCTCCTCCTCTGACGCGCTAGCCACCAAATGTTGTCTACGTAGATGAAAACAAATGACAAGTCACGGAGCACCACTTCTATCATCCTTTGAAAAGTTTGGGCTGTGCCTTTTTACCTGAACGGCATGCATAAAAACTCGAAAAAACTGAAGGGAGTTATTACCACTGTTTTGGGAACGTCCTCTGCATGATCTGGGACCTGGTGGTAACCATGGACCCAATCTTCTTTTGAGAAAATGCGCATCCCAGCAAGATGCACAGAAAAATCCTGGATGTGTGGGATGGGGCAATGGTCGTGTTCCGTGATGTTGTTCAATTGTTGGAAACCGCCACACGGCTGCCACGATCCATCGAACTTGGGCACCATGTGCAGCGGGGATGCTCAAGGACTGTTGGAGCGTCTAACGATGTCTAAGCGTTCTCAGTTAGCAAACTCCTCAAGCGCAATGGCTAGTTTTGACGCAGCCAGGCGACGAGGGTGCACAAAACAGGTGGACGTTTTGTGGTGATAAAATGCTCGACCCCGTCCTTGGTTACCATAGTGGAAAAAGTGGGCACCTTGAGTGCTGAAACTCAGACAGTAAATGCTGGTACTTACCCCCTGGAGCTAGAACCTGTGCATGTGTTGGTGGCCTGACTCCCCAAGCTATGCAGGGCAAGGAGGAAAAAGATAAAGTGTCCACTAAATGTCTGTTTTCAGCATCAACTAGGAGACCATAAGCACACAGAAAATTAGCACCTAAGATGGGGACCACACATGCAGTTATCACAAAGCCCCACTGGTAATTGCGTCCATGTAAACATACAGTCAACGTCCTTTCTCCAAACGTCCTGACGTGGGATCCGTTGGCGGCCGTTAAAGATGGGCCGCAACCTTCTGCCAGCCTGTCCGCGCTGACTGGCAAAATGAGGCTTTTCTGGGAGCCAGAGTCTACCTAAAAACGTCTCCCAGAACGTGTGTCCGTGATTAAAAGCAGCTTCTCCCTGTCGCCAGTGGTCGCAGCTGCTACTGACTGCTGGCTGTCCCGTTTCCCTGCTTTCTTCAAGTGGCACGGTGGCAGACAATGTTGCACTTCCTTGCCAAAATGATAAAAACACAGCATCCCGGTACTGCGGCTGTCCCAGCCACCACCATCGGCTCCGTGACCTCGCTGGGCTCCACTGGAGATCCCGGTCTCACTGCCTGAACACTGAGGGCCCTGTTTGCCAGGGTGATGCGGTCTGCTTCCTCTGCCAGCATGCGGTAGTCCCTGGCTGCCAGCAGCGGTGAGTTAGTGAGGATCGCTCACGCTGAAGCCGACAGGTTTCTGAGGAAGAGGTGGGCGAAAAGGAAAGAGATGTCGTCCATGCCCATCAATGCAAGTATGGTCTCCACCAGGTCCACAGCAAATCTGTCTCCCAGCTCTGAGCAGGTGAAGAGCTTTTCCGCCCTCTCTGCATCTGAAAGGGTATAACGGCGCAGCAGCAGCCGTTTGAGAGCATCATATTTTCCTTGGGCTGGTGGGGCTCAGAATAGGCTCATGGCACGCTGTTGTAGGAATATGTGATTAATAATTGTGATCAGGTATAAAAATTATTTAATTTGTATTAATGTATTGGGACCTTAGATGTCCTCCGGGTCCACACACACAGAACAAGTTAATAAACACTCATGGGGCACCAGCTCCTCTTTGGGGAGCACTTTAATCCTTAATTTCACTTTATACCTGTTTAATCACTCAATAAATTAATTAATAATCAGTCTCAAAATTTTAGTGAATTTGATACTGGGGCTTTGAAACCAGACTCAGAATGAAATAAATTCCCAAGAACTTCTCTCATTTTCACATATTTATTAAATGAAATGATTAAAGGACACTGAAATGAGTTTCACTAAACATTAAATTAAACTTGTAAATGATAGAGTAACAATGTGAACATTTGCAGAACCAACATGAAAATGTAAGCTGAATTTAGATCAGTTTAAAGTTAACAGATTATGAAAAACTGAATGCCAATTTATGGGGAAAATTAACCTAATTATATTGAAAATTCTGGATTACTCTTAAGAAAATGAAATTTAAAATCACCCTTTATTGTCATTCAACCAATCATGTACAGTAGAACGAAATTGTGTTTTTCCTATCTACAGTGTTAATCACACACACCCCATGTGTAGAATCAGAGGGCCGCTGCCATGCAAGGTGCCGCCACAGATTTCCCTCCTCCATTCTATTATTGCTGAGCACCAAACTGGACGGCAGGAAGCTCCGGTTTTATATGGTCTTCGGCATGACCCGGCCGGGATTTGAACCCCTGCCTCCCGGGTGTGGGGAGGATGCTCTACCAACTGAGCCACCACTCCAGTCACCATGCTTTTAATGAAAAGAAGAGTTATGTTAAGTGCTCTTTAATTGTGCATCTGATTAGATACTGAATTATTCTCAAATCTCAAACATTTTATTCAGCAAGTGAATGAAGAATGCAGCTCATGTGACCTGGTTGAAGATGAAGATCCTTCTGCGTCGCCGTCTGGAAGTTTTCGATGTGGAAAAGTGCCAAAAGCCAGAATATTTGACCAGTAAATATCCTTGTCACAAGATGAGATTTTGATGTGTTGATCACCTGGGCTGAAGTACAGCCCAAAAGTCTCCCTTTTTCATGGCGTGTTGATTTCTTCAGCTGCGCGTCGTGGCGAGCTGTGTCGTCGGGATCCGCGGCTTCTCATGAGGGAATTCGAGAATAATTATAAAATTTGATCCAATAGCAAAATTAAAAGATTTTCAGACTTTGTGGAGATGAAATTAGCTTCTAGTGAGTAAGTGGTCAATAAAAATTATAAACATAAAGTCAAAATTACAAACGGTGAGTTTAAAGAAAGTTTAACAGAAAAGTTATAAAAATAAACATCTAGAAAGGGAGTTTGACTCCGAATCAGGATTTGAGCTCAGGAAAGAAAATGATTAATTCCTAGACATTTATAGAAAAACAAGAAAACACATGGGAGAAATGTCCTTTGTTCTTCCGTGGTGAAGAGATCACAAGTCTTTGTTCTCCCGAAAATGCTCTGCTGTGAAGTGACGAGAAGCAGGAGAAGAAGGAGAAAGAGGAAAAAAATGAACTGGTGAAGAGAGGGGTCTCTCTCCTTTTTATTTGTGGAAATCTTTCGCGGGCTTTCTCTGATTGACAGGAACCCCAGCCAATAGTCCTCCTTCGTGGGCGGGCTTTAAGAACTTTAGTCCAATGAACAAACAGGCTTTTGTCTGTAACAACCAATAACCTTGGGAGAGCGGTTGTCAAGCAGAGATTGGCCGCGATCGGTCACATGATTTATTAACAGGCAAGAATAAACATTCATTTAAACATTTTAGCATGCACATATTTAAAATCAAGGATTAATATATTTCAAACCCATTATTGATTGTCCACATCAAACATCAAGAGTCCATTTGCTTTTCCATGGTATCCTGAAAAAGAGAATGTTGAAAATTGAGTCTTGTAACAAGAATTGTAGTCAAATAGTTCACTGGTTAAGTCCAGCATGTCCCAGAGTTGCCAGTAGAGGGCAATGTTGAGATGTGGATATTTTGTAGTGACCATATGGCATTCCACAAAGGTCTGTCTTTTGTCCACGTTTATTGGACCCTAAAAGGTTCAGGAGGAATTCCTGAGACTGGTTTAACAAAGGAATGTTAGTTCAGCTGTGGTCTTGGGATAAAAGAGCAATTCTTGACTGTCCTTTTCCTGGGTGAAACAATGTTTTAAGCTGAAGAATAATTTTATTGATGAGCAAAAGTGAGATGATGCTACACTGTGTAGCGTGCACGTCCAGCGCATCTACCATATGATGGTACTTTGTGTCATCTGTTGAGACTCCGTGGAGGGCAAACTGGGCTTCCACGTGTATAAACCAGGCGGCTGGGTCGTAAAGCCAAAAATCCAGGAGTCTTACTGCAATGGCGCATGTAGCAGTGGGAGACCCCAGCGGGAGTGTCCCTGTGGAGGAGCTCAGTCCGTTTTCCATTTCACGTCTCTAGGTCACCAGTGTGGAAGATGGAATCAGACTGTCATGATAGAGAGAATGATCAACTCACGTGCAGGGATCTTACACCAACGAACACACACAACAGAGAAGTTTAAACACAATTTTATTAATCAAAAGAACACAAAGTTAGGAAAAGACACCACTTGCCAGAGGAGAACCCAGCCTGTAATGGGAAGACGAGAGCTGATTAGTGACAGGAGGAAGACTAGAATGGGAATTCCAAGCAAGCAACTTACGGGAGGTGAGCAGAGAACCCGGCAGAGGAACCCAGCGGGAACAGGTGAACCAGCGGGATAGAGCTGGCAGGGAGTGGGGAAGGCGTGGAGCTGGGTGAAGTGTCTGACCGGGTGGAGTGAAGCAGCCTGGAGCGATGATGAAGATGATGGAGCAAGTGAGTGCACAATGAGCCCTGGAGACACATCGCAAAGATGGCAGCAACCTGGGAAAGAGGAGAACAGGGATAAGAATAAGTTTCCTAGAAAAAGGAGCAGTCACTTACTTGCTTTCTTGTAATGGCAGTATACCCAACGAGCCAGCACTGGAGCGTTCACAAACTGGTCCTTTTAAGCGTTGGTGGTGAAGAGACAGCAGGTGCGTCCACTCACGCAGGTGTAGTGATTACCTGCGTAGCCAGGGAAACTCTCAAAGGAAGGGAGGGGGAGTGCGCACTCACCTGATCATGACACAGACGAGAAATGAGCTGACAACACACAACTTTATTCTCCTCCAACAAGCAGAGCAGACAGACTAACTCCTGGGTGCCTAAGTGAACTCCTTTATAAGGAGTTCACTTAGGCTTCACTTTATAAGGAGTTCACAACTTTATTCCTGCCTTTGGCTCCCAGGGTGAACACGTTGACACATGTGTCAGAGATATTGTACACACATCTATATACATATCACAGAGCATGGCTAACACAATACTTTCACGCCCCGGAGTCCTCAGGCGTGAAAAGCCTCTTACTTCTCCACAATACATCCAACACCTGGCACAGCGGGGGCAAAGGCGTATCTTTATTCAGTTCAATACCCCCCTAGAGCTCTGGCGCCTGTCTCACTTCTTCCCCCCATTACCATCTCTCCTTTCTTTCCCCCCATGCCCCAAAGTCCTGGGTGGAGTACCAACTCCTATAGTGCCACCACAATTTTACCTTTAATTCACCTAGTCTTAAGTCCCATTGAGTTCAGATCACCCATTCTTCAGCCCATTCTCATTAAAATTGATAAAATAACACAGTTCCTCACCTTTTGGAAGTTGTGGCATACTGATACACAAAGCCTTTCATCAGGTAATGGATATGTTTCACTGATGCAAGATGCCATTGTGGCAGAGACAGCAGATGTAGTGCACAACACTCCCCAGTAAGAGTTGTAAAAACACTAACTTCATGCAGTGAGATGGGAGAGAAGAGAGGAGTGAGATGATTTTATTATGGCCCCTTACCCTACATACCTACTATAATCAATACCTCCTTGTGGGGAGGCATGACCATGACCCTTTCCTTCACAACCCCAAAATGTGTATTTAATCTTAAAAGAAAGTGAAACATGAAAGTGGAAATGAAGGTGAACACAGACAGAACTGGATATGAACTTGGGTTTGCTGGTGGGTGCATCCCTCACCCATGTCAGTGTGAGGATTTGAGCACTTTTGAAATGGACAAAGTGGTGAAGCAAATGGTAACAAGAGTGGAAACAGTATCCATTGCACCGATTTTTTTGTGCATGTACAGTGGAGAGCATAAATTCCCATTCCTTTAAAACATGAATTATACATTGGAGATCAAAATTAGAGAACAATGTACTTGATTTATTCTGAAATATTGCTATTCTTCATTGTTCAGAATTTGACAGAAAATCAGCTGTGGCTATACCACTATAAGAACCAAGGCACTTCAACAAAAACATTTTGCAAAAAAAAAAAAAAAAAAAAAAAAGCAGTGAGCAGAATTAGAGAACAGTAACCACTGTGTCAGAAGAGAAGATTTAAGCAGTTTTTTTTTTTTTTTTTTTTTTTTTTTTTTAGGGCTATAGGATTAAAAAATCATAGGAAGTGTAGAGGTCATTGCTTTGAATGACTTCAACACATCTGCGCCCATAGGACATCACTATTCTCACGCTGCTCTGGTTTGATCTTGATCCATTTGTAGCGTGACCTTGAGTTCCAATTTATAAAATTATTCTTTGCTGAAGAAATTTTTTTTTCAACTCAAAAGTCTGGCTCTTGAGACTGCTTCTTTCACCCAGGGACTAGAGCTGTATCATGATCCCTGAGCCACAAAGTGGAAGATAATCCCTTTCTCCAAGACTCTCTGGCAAAGGAATGTTCCTAATCAGAAGATTTATTGTCGACATAAACCAGATGGGATGCCAAGACTCTCCAGTAAACAACCAGTTTCACTGTGCCATCTGGTGGATGAATCAGGAATATTTTTTTCCTTTGCAGTGGAATTTATGCCTTATGGACTATGAACTAACTCATATTCTTTCTCTTAAGATAGTATCTGCCAACAAAGACCTGGTTGAACTCTGGGATGGACAATGGGTTTTAAATGCTTTTATTGATATGATTCGATTTGATATGATTGTGATATGTTCTGCTATTTTCAGGAAGAAAGTGATGTTTGCATGCTTATTATCACAAGTAAATTGCAGTAGATGTAGATGCATTTTATGCTCCTTTATTGAGTAGAATATCTTAGTCACTAAAGTTTAAGGAATTTTTTGCTTTATTCAGCAACGTGTCTAAAAGGGGGTCTCCCTTCTCAGATCAAATGTCTCTTCCCCTCCTCATTCTTCAGGAGACCATAGCTGCACTTTAACTGACCAATGGAGTTCAAAGCTTCATTGCATTTCCCTTTTTAAGTTGAGTTTATGATCCTTGCTGGAAGAAGCTCAAATATAATTGGGCCACCTCAGGTCTCATGAAGTTTTGGGACCACCCTGCAACACTAGAGAAAACTTGAGTTTTATTGCTTTTTGTTGAGTCTGCTCTGGGGCGTTGGTCAAGCTATGAGCAGCTTTCTCTGCCCTCCAATTTCCTATCTTTTAAGAAGGGCCCAGAGCCTGTCATGCCCTGTGTAAATCCTGTTTCTTTTCTTTAGAATTCATTTTTCTTATTTTATTCTTCTTTTTCTTTAAATCATTGTGCAAGAAGATTTTGTTTAATTTTTTTTAAAGCTTAAACCAACTCATTTAAGCCACCAACACTGGAAGAAATGAGTTTGTGATGTAATTTGACTTTCTGATGGAACTTTGCACCATAAACTAATTCCTTCTTCAGTGCATCAGAAAAGACTTCGCCCAGCCTGCTGGAGACCAGCTTTTGTGATCCCGGGAGGAGGCCATTACAGTGTTAAGGAGTCTGTCTGCCAGCCTCCCAACAGAACCCCTCCTGGTCCAGCTGAACAGAAAGTGGACTGCCTGTTACCCATGGGGATGCAAAGTTTCTGCGGCTGACGGTCTGTTATGTAATTTATACTTGTCTTCAGAATATCCCTCGTAAAAGTTCTTTGAACCTAATTTTATGCAGACACACATCAGAATCTCAAAATGCATGTCTTCTTTCATTAATTTATGTTCTTTTTCAGAATAAAACAAATTTTCTAAATTTTTATAAAGTTAATTAACATTTTCTTCATAAAATTGCATCCACTTTTCTCAACCAATGTTATTTTATGGTTTTCCAATTTCCAGTATACTGACAAATTAAACTATGCTTCATGTGGTTCCACAAATGCTTGATTCATAAGTAATTCATTAACAGTCTATGATGCCCATGATACATATAAATTATCTGTTTTAAAGTTATCCACATATGTTAACCTATTCTGACAGTTCTTATTAAATCATTGAAAGACATATGGGAGTTATTGTTTGATTTCATGTCCATCTTCTTGATCATCAGAGACAAGAAGTCACACAAGGGTTTATTATGAGACATCAAATATTGTCAATAGAATTATTAACTAAGGCTTAACTTACCAGTTGCTAAATTCTTAAGCTTAAGTCTTTGTTCATAAGATTTTCCACCTCTATAAAATGTGGATGGTGCCCTGATGAGGAATTGAGTGTGATGAAAGTAAATCTTCATTCCTACTCACATTCATATTTACATTAATACATGTACCAACATTAAATTACCTATAAAACCCTTTAATTTTATTATATTTTATGGTGCTGCCCGATTGAGGCTCTGATAAACTCTAGATGGACATGAAATTATGATTTCATAAGCTTTGTGGTATAGTTTGATCTCTTGCATGAAAGGGGGGGGGGCGCATGCACACGCAGTGACCGGCAGTGGGGGCGCATGCGCACACAGTGACCGGCAGTGGGTGAAAAAGTTTGGCGTCTTAGTCTCTGTTTTTATGCACTTTAATGTGTTTTAACGTATATTCTCTGTGCCGTTTTTGTCCTTGAATTGGCCATTCAATTGGTAAGAATGCAGTATTCAAGAGACATATTACTGCAGCCATACATGGATAATCCAGTGTCTGTGTTTGAGTTTGTGCCGCAACTGCCAGACTTTATTTTAAGAGACTTTCATGGACACAGCAATGAAAAGAGAGACAAAAGAAGGAAACGTGGAAAGCGTGGAGGTGTAAGATTAAACCTGAGGAGACGTCAGCTTAACCGCATTCCTCTTCCTTCCATTATTATGGAGAACGTACAATCCCTGAGAAATAAAGTGGATGAAATTCAAGGAAAAGTCTGATATCAGAAGGATTTCAAGAACTGCAGTGTCATGGCTTACACAGAGACGTGGCTTAGAGATCATGACAGGGACCCAGACCTGTGTATTGACGGTTTTGGAGCCCCACTTCGCTTGGATTGGCAGGAAGAGGTTATGGAGAAATGTCAGGGAGGCAGTGTATGCTTGTATATCAATAAACAGTACTGTACATCTGTCACGGTCAGAGAACACATCTGTACACCAGATGTGGAGCTTCTGTCCATATCGCTACGCCCCTTTTATCTGCCCCGCGAGTTCCCCCAACTTTTCATAACGACTGTGTATCTTCACCCGAGGGCGGATGCTGCCTCCGCCTCCAGCACCGTCTTTGATGTGGTACAGCAGTTGCAGTCGATTTCCCCAGAGGCTCCAAATTTTATCCTTGGAAATTTTAACCATGTGTCTTTAAAGAAGACACTTCAAAACTTTTATCAGTACGTCTCCTGCCCAGCCAGGCGAGAAAAGACATTGGACCTGTGCTACGGATCTATAGAGGAGGCCTAGAAATCTCTAACCCTTCCTCCTTTAGGATCCTCAGATCACAACTGTGTACATTTGCTGTCCACAAATAAAACTGCTCTCAAAAGAGAGAAGACAAAGACCAGGGACAGACATAAACGTTTGGACAGATGATTCAGTGCTCTGTCTCTAGGAATGTTTTAACTGTACGGACTGGGAGGTGTTCACACTGTCCTGCGAGGATGATTTGGACTCTTTGGTGGATGTCACATGCTCTTACATGGCTTTTTGCAGGGATATGATTGTTCCACGTAAACATGTCAAAATATATTCCAACAATAAGCCATGGGTTACTAAATCAGTTAAATCCTGCTTACAGAGGAAAGCACTTGCCTTTAAACAGCGGGTCATTTCTGAGCTGCAGGTTGCCACAAAAGAGCTGAAGTCCGAAATTTTAAGAGCAAAACAGAATTATAAATCAGAATTGGAAAGCAAGATGGCAGCAAAGAAGCTTGCTTCAGCCTGGGCTAGTATGAAAACTACTGCAGGCCTTCAGAGCACAGAGTGCAGTAATCGTGTGTTTTTAGATGGTTTTAATTCAGACACAGAGCTGGCTAATATTCTTAATTGTTTTTATGGTCGTTTTGATTCTTTTGATTTTAGCACAGAAACCCAAGATTTGAAACAGAAACTCAAAGACAATCAGCACTTTAATATTGAGTTGCAGGATGTTAAAAGGGTGTTCTGTGCTGTAAAAGTGAACAAAAGTCAGGGCCCTGATAATATATGTGGGCACCTGGTAAAGTCCTGTGCACATGAACTGAGTCCTGTGTTTCGCTACATTTTTAATAAGTCCTTATAGACACAACATGTGCCTAAGGTCTGGAAAGATGCCGTGGTTGTCCCTGTTCCAAAATCCATCCATCCATCCATCCATCCATCTTCTACCGCTTTTCCGGAGGTCCGGGTCGCGGAGGCAGCAGTTCAAGCAGAGAAGCCCAGACTTCCCTCTCCCCAGCCACCTGCTCCAGCTCTTCAGAGGGAATACCAAGGCGTTCCCAGACCAGCTGGGAGACATAGTCTCTCCACCGAGTTCTGGGTCTGCCCCGGGGTCTCCTCCCAGTGGGACATGCCTGAAACACCTCAAGTGGGAGGCGTCCAGGAGGCATCCTAATCAGATGCCCATACCACCTCAACTGACTCCTTTCAATGTGGAGGAGCAGCGGTTCTACTCTGAGCCTCTCCCGGATGACTGAGCTCCTCACCCTATCTCTGAGGGTGAGTCCAGCAATCCTACGGAGAAAGCTCATTTCAGCCGCTTGTATCCGCGATCTCGTTCTTTCGGTCATTACCCAAAGCTCGTGACCATAGATGAGAGTAGGAACGTAGATTGACTGATAAATCGACAGCTTTGCCTTAGAACTAAGCTCCCTCTTCACCACAACAGACCGGTACAACGTCTGCATCACTGCAGATGCTGCTCCAATCCGTCTGTCGATCTCTCGCTCCATTCTCCCCTCACTCGTGAACAAGACCCCAAGATACTTAAACTCCTCCACTTGGGGCAGGACCCTGTCCCCAACCCGGAGAGGACAATCCACCTTTTTCCGGCTGAGGACCATGGACTCGGACTTGGAGGTGCTGATTCTCATCCCAGCCGCTTCACACTCAGCGGCAAACCGTCCCAGCAAGAGCTGTAGGTCATTGCTGGATGAAGCCAACAGGACAACATCATCTGCAAACAACAGAGATGAGATCCTGTGGTCACCAAGCATGACACCCTCCGTTCCCTGGCTGTGCCTAGAAATCCTGTCCATAAAAATTATGAACAGGATCGGTGACAAAGGGCAGCCCTGGCGGAGTCCAACTCTCACTGGGAATGACTCCGACCAAGTGTTGGCAATACGAACCAAACTCTCACAACGGTCGTACAGAGACCGAATAGCTCGTAACAACAAGCCCGATACCCCATACTCCCGAAGCACCCCCCACAAAAATCCACGAGGGACGCGGTCAAATGCCTTCTCCAAGTCCACAAAACACATGTAAACTGGTTGGGCAAACTCCCACGAACCCTCGAGAATTCTCGAGAGGGTAAAGAGCTGGTCCGATGTGCCACGGCCAGGACGAAAACCACATTGCACCTCCTGAATCCGAGGTTCGACCAACGGCTGGACTCTCCTCTCCAGTACCTTGGCATAGACCTTCCCAGGGAGGCTGAGGAGTATGATCCCTCTAAAGTTGGAGCACACCCTCCGGTCCCCTTTTTTAAAGAGAGGAACCACCACCCCGGTTTGCCATGCCAAAGGCACTGCCCCCGACCTCCACGCAATGTTGCAGAGGCGTGTCAACCATGACAACCCAACAACATCCAGGGCCTTGAGGTACTCGGGGCGAATCTCGTCCACCCCTGGGGCCCGGCCACCAAGGAGATTTTTAACCACCTTGGCGACCTCAGCCCCTGTGATAGGTGAGTCATCCCCCTCGTCCCCAAACCCTGCTTCCTCTGTGGAAGGCGTATCAGTGGGATTGAGGAGATCCTCGAAGTATTCCTTCCACCACCCGATGATATCCCCAGTCGAAGTCAACAGTGTCCCATCTGCACCATACACAGTGTGGACGGGGAGCTGCTTTCCCCTCCTGAGCCGCCGGACAGTTTGCCAGAATCCCTTTGAGGCCGACTGAAAGTCTTGTTCCATGGCCTCACCGAACTCCTCCCATACCCGGGTTTTTGCTTCAGCAACCACCCGAACTGCGCTCCGCTTGGCCTGCCGGTACACCTCAGCTGCTTCGGGAGTCCCACAAGCCAACCAAGCTTGATAGGACTCCTTCTTCAGCTTAATGGCCCCCCTCACCACTGGTGTCCACCACTTGGTTCGGGGGTTGCCACCACGAGATGCACCGACCACCTTGCGGCCGCAGCTCTGGGCCGCCGCTTCAACAACAGAGGTGGAGAACATGGCCCATTCAGACTCCATGTCTCCAGACTCCCTCGGAATGTGGTTGAAGTTCTTCCGGAGGTGGGAGTTGAAGACCTCCCGGACAGGGGCCTCAGCCAGACGCTCCCAGCACACCCTCACTATACGTTTGGGTCTACCGGGTCTGAATGGCTTCCTCCCCTGCCATCGGATCCAACTCACCACCAGGTGGTGATCAGTTGACAGCTCTGCACCTCTCTTTAATTGGGTGTCCAAGACATACGGTCGCAGGTCTGATGACACGATAACAAAATCGATCATCGACCTGCGACCTAGGGTGTCCTGGTGCCAGGTGCACATATGGACACCCTTATGCTTGAACATGGTATTCGTTATGGACAGACTGTGGTTAGCACAGAAGTCCAATAACTGAACACCACTCGGGTTCAGATCGGGCAGGCCGCTCCTCCCAATCACCCCCTCCAGGTTTCACTGTCGTTGCCCACGTGCGCATTGAAGTCCCCCAGTAGGACAATGGAGTCTCCAAGAGGAGCACCCTCCAGCACCCCAGTCACAGACTCCAAAAAGGGTGGGTACTCTGAAACATCATTTGGTGCATAGGCACAAATGATGGTCAGGACCCGTTTCCCAACCCGAAGGCGCAGGGAAGCAACCCTTTCGTCCACCGGGGAAAACTCCAATATAGAGGCAGCAAGGTGGGGCGATACAAGAATACCCACCCCTGCTCGTTGCCTCTTGCCCAGGGCAACTCCAGAAAAGGCCAAGCTCCAGCCCCTCTCCAGGAGACTGGTTCCGGAACCAGGAGCTGTGTGTTGAAGTGAGGCCGACTATATCTAGCCGGTATCTCTCAACCTCGTACATCAGCTCAGGCTCCTTCCCCACCAGAGAGGTGACATTCCACGTACCAAAAGCCAGTTTAGAAAGCTTGGGATCAGTCCGCCTATGTCTCCGCCTTTGACCGCCACCTGATCCACATAGCACCGGACCCCCATGATCCCTCCTGCAGGTGGTGAGCCCACTGGAGGGCGGACCCATGTAACTCCTTCGGGCTGAGCCCGGCCGGGTCCCATGGGTGGAAACCCGGCCACCAGACGCTAGCCTTCGAGCCCCTCCCCCAGGCCTGGCTCCAGGGTGGGGCCCCGGTAACCCCATACCGGGCGGGGTACACCGAATCCTTGATATACAATTCATGAGAGTCTGTTGGATCGTTCTTAGTCTGGCCCTTCACCCAGGACCAGTTTGTCTTGGGAGACCCTATCAGAGGCAAATTGCCCCAGACAACATAGCTCCTGGGATCACCGGGGCACGCAAACCCCCCCACCACGATAAGGTGACGATCCATGAGGGGGAAATCCAACTGTCCTAAAATGGTAAATGATTTTAGACCAGTTGCCTTGACTTCAATTTTAATGAAAATTTTTGAAAAACTGGTCAGATTTGAGGTCCTAAAGCAGACTGAGCATGCATTGGATCCTTTGCAGTTTGCCTATAGGCCTCACAGAGGAATGGAGGATGCCACTGTCACTCTGCTTAACATGCTTTTTAAACATCTGGATTTTAATGGGACACACACCAGGCTTTTATTTGTGGACTTTTCTTCTTCTTTTAATACAATCCAACCTCATATTTTAGTTGAAAGGCTCCTGCAACAATTTGATTTGAGTAATAATCTGGCGGGTTGGATTCTGGATTTTTTGACCAACAGGACACAGAGAGTAAGGGTCAATGGTACATTGTCTGACCAAAAGTGTTCTTCTACTGGCTCTCCTCAGGGGTGTGTGTTGTCACCACTACTCTTCATCCTGTACACAAACATGTGTCAGAGCAGAGATGACAACAGACACATTATAAAGCATGCTGATGATTCAGTTATTGTCAGTCTCCTTCAGGATGGTGAAAGTAGTCACAGCCCAGTAGTTGATGATTTTGTTCACTGGTGTGAGGATTCCTACCTGCAGCTGAATACGACAAAAACTAAAGATATGATTATTGACTTTAGGAGGAAAACTCCCAGGCATGACATCACTGTACATCCAGACCATTGAATCCAGACCATTGAATATGTGCAATCTTACAAATATCTTGGGACGATTATTGATAGTAATTTAAACTTTGAAGTGAAAGGGTGTGCAAAAAGGGTCAGCAACATTTGCATTGTTTAAGGAAACTCGCACACTTCCAAATTGACCGAACCATAGCGTCAATGTTTTACTGGGCTTTTACTGAATCTGTTTTATCCTTTTCTTTAGTGTCATGGTTTGGTCAGACAAAAGTGAAACAGAGGAAATCCTTAGACCAGGTAGTTAGATGATCCAGTCGTTTGCTTGGTGAGTCACAGCTGAGCCTGACATCCCTGTACACCAGACAGGTACAGAGGATTGCTACCTCCATTTTAAATGATGACCCCCACCCTTTGCACTGCCACGTTTAGCTTCTTCCCTCCAGATGGAGGTTTGTTGTCCCAAAATGTAAAACCCAGCACTACAAAAACAGCTTTGTTCCTGCTGCTGTCAAAGAGTTGAACAAGATGTAGCAATATATTACACATAATTTAGTTATCTATTTATCAATTTTTATTTTATATTTATTTATTTTTGTAGGTTTTTTATTTGGGTTTCAAATCTTTTATTGAGTTTTAGTCTTTTATTGAGTTTTTAATCTCTTTGACTTAGTTTTTAACTTTTTTAATATGACCCTTCCCTCTTATCTCTTTGTTTTTTCTCTTATCTCTTTGTCTTATGTCCTGATTGGTGGAGCCTTGAGTACTTTTACCGTGTTTATAGTGAAAGGGTTAATGTATAGTTAGTGCCAGAATAATAATTCTGTAGGTGATCTCCCATTAGGCTCTACACATATTCCATACAAATTCTGTTTGCATGCTTATGAACGATTATGTTATGATAAACTGAGATAATAGGAATGAGACTAAAGTATAGAGCTCTCTCTCTGTCTTTTTGCTCCCTTTTAAGTCAGGTCTTTTCACATTAGTTACACACCCAATCACAACATTCTCACACACTCTTTTGATAACACACTTTAGGGGATCGGTAACGTGAACAGAGGATGGCCTGTTCATGTCAGAGTTAAACTAGCCAATCAGATAGTCGCGTACAAGCCCATCCTATTGTACTGGCTTGCCCCCACCCGAGAAGAGAACTGTAACCCACGACCGGAAGTCGAGATCAGTCTGACGATGTTCCTGAGGGGACAGCATCAAACTGATCCAGCGCTGCTTGCTTTACATGTGACTTCTAAATAAATGTACCATCCTTTAAATTGAAGAAATCTCTGGTTTGTTCTTGGATCTTTCAATCAAAGAATCGGGTATTTTTCTAACAAATTGGTGCCGGTGACCCGGATTGAATTATTCTTAGACGAGCCTGAAAAAACTACATCGGAAGGACCCAAAAACTACATTGGAAGGACCCTTTTACAGACCACTGTGGTGCGCCTGAATAAAAAGGTAAGCAGAGCCTTTTGCCTACAAAATTCTGCAGTTTGGCCATTCTAAATTTACAGTTGTCTGATTAAGGGGTATATCCGATCTCGAAATTTATCATTTGGTTGGGAGTCACATGTAAAGTTTAAACAATAGTTTGAAAAGTTAAAGAGAGTGCACTTGTTCTATTTTCAGTCTGAGATAGAATGGCCACGGCCCTGGACGTGTATGACGGGTGCATGGTCCGCCAAATTTTAAAACGGTTTGGAGTCAGTCTGAACCAAAACGATGAGACTTAGGAACTAGAGTGACTAATAATCACCCTGGTATGTCTCCTTAAATGAAAAGAGCCAGGTTTTAGCAACCTGATGCCGGGGGGAGCCATTGGAAGTGTTCGACCCGAAGCCACTCTGGGAGTGAAGCCGCAATCATTTTAATTTGCTAAACACAAGACACCGCTTGTTCTTGGAGCCGAAAGAGGACCCGAGGGAAAGTGTCCGCTGTGATTAGAGCTAATCACGATACCGCTTGCGCATTGGGGGACTTGCCGAGGCCTCAGCGAAAGTATCCTCTGTTTAACAAAAGATTAAATGGATCGGCGAGATTCTGGGGTGCAGTCTGTACCCAGAATTGATAAGACAATAGGAGGCAATGGCCGTGCCTGTCTTCCAAATTGAAATCCAGGGTTAGCCTGATTTCGGTTGCAGTAGTGAGTATATATAAAGGTACTCTTAATACGTTATAAGAATCTCAGACTACATCACGAGTGAGTAATGTAACAAGCAGCCACAAGAATCTTTTTCCCACCTTTAGTGAGGGTCTGCTCATAAGTATAAAATAATAACTTACAGAATTGCATAAGATTCTTTTATTCCAACAATAGTGAATGCATTCATAAGTATAGAACTGATTTCTGTAAAATTCAGTGTATCTAGGGGATACAAATGTGGTTTGGGAAAATACCGGGAGTTGGAAATATTTATTAAAAATTTTCCCCATAATGATTTAACTAATGGCGGGCTCCGGGTCAGAACAAAGGAAAGTATGCGCCCCCACCACCGAGTGCGGGCTCCGGACCGTGTGGTCAGAACAAAGAGAAATATGCGACCCCCCACCACCGAGTGGAGGTGCAGTTGGTAAAACGAGTTACTGAGAGAATTATTTGAGGTAACAGCATTAAAATGAAGTGCTAAATTAAGGTTGTAAAGCTATTTTAATGTGCTAGCTGGGGTCACGGAGACAGCGCTCCATTTTCTAAATTGAGAGAAAAAAAAAACACGTGGTTTGTGAACAATAGGCTCAGGGGCCATCTTGCACGTGTCCCATTTACTGCGCATGCGAGGGCGCCATCTTGTAAAAAAAAAGAAAAAAAGTGGATTGTGAACAATAGGCTCAGGGGCCATCTTGCGCGTGTCCCATTTACTGCACATGCGAGGGCGCCACCTTGAATCACCTTCAAGCTGTGGCACAGTGCCTCCATCGTGTGGCCAAATATAGGAAGTGCACTATTTCACGAAATTACTGCCAACAAAACTTAAAACCTTAATAATAAATCTGGAACTTTATCTCTCTGGTTGAAAGGGAGGCTTTAAAAACTCCATGCATGGTGAATAACAACAAAAGACCTCAGGGGCCTGCTAAAATGCAGGTTTGCCCATAATGAGGCAAAGCATATCCATTCAGCTTGGAGAGACAAAGGTTCAACCTTAAATTAGGCAGAGGAAGGTTTACAATAAAACTGGAGAATAAGGAGATTTATTCCTCAACAAAACTAGGAGATCCTAGGTGGACACTATATAAAGGTGAGAGAATTTAAATGAAAAATTGCAGGTTGGTACAGATAAGTAAATATATAAATGAATTAAATTAAAAATACAAAATAATTGAATAAATACAATAAACAAAAATCAATGAATGAAGTAAATAGGAGTTATTGTTGTGGAGATGAGAGTGGGCAGAATATGGAAACGGAAATTTGTTTTTGAAGAAAATTGAAAACTGATGAAATGTTAAAGTTTTGTGCAGGACGCAAGACAAAAATATGGAGAAACGATTGGAGGAAGGAAAGAAAAACGTAAGAATAAGAGACTTATGCTGCAACGGTGAGAACAAATGCAAAATAATCAATAAACATGATATAACAGAAAAGGACAAAAACACGCTGTGTAATGGCCTGTTTCTCTCCATTAAATTTGAGACAGTATTGGCTGTGGATGACCCCTCCCCCAGCAGCTGCGTCCATCCTCCTCCAAGCGTCAGTGACCCCCTTCTCCCTCCACTTCGCTGTCCCACTTCAGCAATCAAAGAAAGCAAAACAATGGGTCAAAAGAGGAACAATTGAGCACATGTAAGTACAGTATTGTTGCTTTCCATATCAGAGATGTGCCAAGACCACATACTGAGCAGACACAATACATGACCAATCTTCAAAAAAGCCATACCCATGTCCCATCTAAGATGACCTATCAGTATCAGCTGCATGATCACAGGAGGTCAGAATAGTCAGAGGCCCCCATGGGACTAATACTTCCTATGTTAAGCAATTTGACCACTGAGCTCAAACACCCACAAGGGCACCTTAGCAACACAATGGGTATCCTTCCCTACAGGATGTTGAAAAAGAACGGCTTTGATATTAAGCCGTTCTGTTTCAAGGGGGGAGAGGTCAAGACAAGAGGTCAAGACGAGAGGTCAAGACAGGAACAGATAGAAAAATTACTAATCCATTAAGGCTTGAAGTCTTATAGCTGAGTGGTCGATGTGCTTTCTCATCTAAAATGCTACCATGTATGCAAACTATTGAGTAGCTACAGAAAGAGAGCAGAAATATGAGTGAATTTTTATTTTTTGGAAAAAGATTAAAAGAAAGGAATAGAACAATATATCAAGGAAGAAAAATCCAGCAGGGTCAAATTAACCCCTTGCACTCCGGGCAATTTTCCTAAAAATGCCAAAAAATAACGTGCCCAAAGTAAATCAGAAGCTGTTCTTCAACCCTTTGCAGCATCTTCATGGGGTTGGTCTCATTTAAAAGAAAACACTTTGAATTTTTTGGCAAAAAAAAACATAATCTCTCTACGTGCTCCAGCCACTGAGTTACAGTCATCTAAACATACTGAACTTGAAGAAAATAAATTTGGCCACGGTGTTTTTTTGGATACCAATGCTTGCAAATAACACACAGCTGTCCGATCCGGCTGGAAAATGCAACAGAAATGTAGAACCAAGTGTTATCAAGCTGAGATCCAAATTTGGTAACAATACCACAAAAAATGAATATTTTACACAGCTTTGTTCTCAGGCTGTTCCCAGGCGTTTTGGAACTGTGCCAAATGGCACAGTTTGGAAAAACATCTGTAACTTTTGAATAATTCAATGTAGAATCTTCATTTTGGGCTCTAATGAAAGGTCACATTCAGGGCTGTGTCTGTGTGTGTGTGTGTGGGGAGGGGGGTTGTCCCCCCCCCTCTACAAAGGACGGAGTTCGGCCCTCGCTACATGACGGATTACACTTGTTGCATGTTTCCACAGCAACGCTGTCACTGCGCCCCCCCCCCCGCTACTGTGTGTGTGTGTGGGGGGGGGGTTGTCCCCCCCCCTCGCTACAGAGGATGGCCATTGCTACATGACGGAATAGACTCATATGCTTCCCCCTGCGGACCGGGGGGCGTTCGGACCCTGAACGCCCCCCTCCCGCTCCTTTTCTGCAGCGGGGGGAGGGGGGGCGTTCAAGGTCCGAACACGGCAAATGAACCGTTTATCGGGGCGCACGCACTTCGTACTTCGTGCGCCGTACAGTTGTAATTTACCGATCGGTCAAAAGTCATTTTTTATTACAATTTTCAGGGATAAATAATAAATTTAGCTTAAAACACCTTACCTCTTCACAGCAGTAGAGTCCTGGCGAACTTTTCTTCCCCATTGTCAGACGAACGCGACGCTGGTCCGCTCGTGGATCCCGGTCAAAACATAATTCCATTATTGCCGTTTTGGCGAATGATTTACGAGTTTTGTCGTCGGCCTCCGTCGGTCTATGATGACGGAAGAGAATCCTAAATGTCTATTCTGCTGGAATGAGTGCAGGTCCCACTTGTGGGTGTTCTCCATGCTGCTGGGTCTGTAGCAGGTTCGTCCAGTGTCCTTTTTTTCATCAGCTGCAACAGTAAATCTCTCTTCACCCAGCCCGAACTTCTGTGCTTCAATTGGCTCCTGCATTCACAGTAGGCGGGTCCTCCTTCCTAGGTTTTCATTCATTGGTTCAAGGTTTCAGAAACCCAATTCAAGGCTCTTATTAGTCGAATGAGAGGTCAATCAGATGAACTAATCTGTTCGCGGCTGTGTCTGCAGCTTTTTTTTTCAGTGGCGCTTGGACGCCAACACCACCTACATCACCACCATCTGGACTATGCGTCCGAGAGCGCCCTAGGATGCAGAGACTTTCCCGCCCGTGGAACAACGGAGCGCAAGTGGTTAAACAATAACTCCTCTGATTGCACAATTCAACATAAGTTATCCAAAAAGCATGATGGCTGAGGCTGCAGCTTATATTGCCCACCCATTCTCCATCTAAGAAACATCTAATAATACAGAGGCCAGCAACTAAGACCAAAATCCGAAAAATTATTGATGCTTGAAAGGTCATTTTTCCACAGAATATTAGGCAGTGGGAACTTTTGCTACAAGAAAACTAGCCACCTACTGACCAAGAGAAATGAGGCAGGTTGAGGGCTCCTTAATGCTGAAGGGCCAAATACATGTTTGGGGGTTCCCAGACCCTCCTATTTGTATTTTTGCACATTTCCCAAAACTTTATGGATATTAACTAACCTTATTAGCACATTTTCTAGTCTCAAAGACCACCACTAGTGCTAGCCCTCTATTCTGGGTGCCTATAGGAGAGGGATGTCTGGGGACAATTTGGAACAACCAGCTAGAGAAACGTATTGCTTATGCTTTACAAATCTGGTGAAATCTAATAACATTGTTAAAGATTTACAGTAGACATTTTAACTTAACATAAGGTATGAGCATGGAGGTGCAACATATGATAAAAAAACGCTGATTTACAATCACAGCCTAAGACAAAGGTTGAAAATTTATGCAAAAAGGTATAAGGGTAAAACTGCAAGGTTCGGAGGAAATTGCACAATTGAGGAAATTTGCCAAATATTACAAAATGTCACAAATTCCTGAAAAAGGAACTTGCAAATTTACAAGGAAAAATCCAAAATTTGTTAGGAGAAAATAACTATTAAGAGAAAAGGTTGCAAATTTAGAAGGGAAGTGTTTAAATTAGAGAAAAGCTGTAAGCTCACATGAAAGCCACATTAAGATAAGGTAAGACTTTATTGGTCCCACACCGGGGAAATTCTAGGATTGCAATGGCACAGGAATAGCAACACTCAGAGCAATAATTTGGAAGATATGAAAATAAGAGCAGTGAATATACATATGTACACATAAATATAAATACACGGTGCGGAGCATTACAGATTTCCTTACACCTTGTATAGAGATGGGGGATGGCAGCGTAACAAGGGTTATGGTTTTTGATCATCCAGAGATGAGTAAAAAGCACTATAGAAGATGATGAATTAAAACAAACAAAACCAGAGTAGACTAGAGAAACAAGAAGATAATTTGGGGTAAAAACAACAAACACTCGGCCGAATAGACTCAAGAACGAAGCATATACATACATATAGCTGTGTGCACACCAACTTTATCCAAGGGGTACAAGCATCATAGGGCACGCACAGAGCAGAGGTGGAGCATGAACAAGGCTTTAATGTCCTGTGCACATAGATCTGCAGCTCTGACACACGCAAGACAACCAATGTAGCTTGACAAACAAACCAGCGGTTCACACCCGCATGGTCTGTGTGTCACATGGTTAAGTCCTGATTTAAATGTTATTTAGAATTGTTTTTGGGGGCTAATGAAAGCTCTATATTTTTGTATCTAAAATTGTTATAGTTTTGTAGGCATAAGGTTAGTTTGTCTGGAGGTTATCTGTTCAGGAGAAAAAGACAAGACTCCACCACACCAAGATACAGATGACTCTGTTAAACTTAAGTTTTCATAGTAATCAGCAGACGTCTTAGGTTAATACATTCCTTGAAAGGCAGGTGTTCAGACCCAGAGGCATTATTTAATTCCAAAACAAATTCAAAAGGTCAGTAATTAAAAGGCATCCAAGGCCAGGGTATAAATCAAGAGATGAGTTTTGTCACAAAACAGAATTTTGAATTGAGCCATGTTGGTTTATTATAAAGCTGACTTTTCAGAATGAAACCGATCACTTTTATGTGCAGGATCTTGCATGGAGCATTAGCTGTGGACAGTAGTCAGTAGTATGAACGACAGGACAGTGAACAGAAGGAGGTTTTAATACTGAAAGAGGTTATAGATGTGAGATGTTTCATCAGCTAGTCCAGGGAAAGGTGAAGCCTTGTACACAGATGGATAGTGTCACGCCGCGCCACTCATCAGCGGCGCCACCTGCACGCACACCTGCTCATCATCAGCGGCGAGGGATATAAGCCGCCTCGCCCTGAGCTTCGGCCTGAAGCCGTTAGACTTCTCATGCATCGCTGTGAGTTCCTTCACCTTCAGCTATTCTCCCGGGTAAGAAGCTCTTACCTCCTTTTCTCTCTCGAGTCTGCTCCCCTGTGCACAGGTGGATTCCCCGGCGGCGGACATCGCCTCTCCATCGCCTATTCCTCACTGCTGCACCGAGCTCTCCAGGTGGCTGTCTTCCGGACCTCGTCCTTTGCTGTGCCAGTCATCTGTGCCCTCCAAGTAAGCTCCTCTCTCGCTTGCAAATCTCCTGGGTTGGTGTGTGCCCGTCACCCTTCTCCTTTTGCTTTTCCCATAGGGTTGTCCGGCTGTACGGCCTCCTGCCTCTGTGCCCGAAGCAGACGCCGCCACCAACACATTTACATCCCGTTAACACACATTCATTCACTCCTGTTGCTAATAAACTCTTTGAACTTCTCTGAGCCTGTGTGTGTGCGTCTCCTGAGCCGTGCGTTATGTCAGTACGGCTTCAGCAGAGCGGCTCGGCAGACGGCGGGCTCGCACACAGGCTTACCACTCTCAAGGCTCGGGTGGATCAGATAGCCTATCAGCAACAGGTGATCCTAAACCAATTGATTAACATTAATAACCGATTGGACCGCCTGGACCCCCAGCAGCCGTTCCCCCCCGGCTCATCAGGGTGGTGCGGCTCCTGCCGCTCCAGTGGCCGTCCAGCAGGCTCCGGCGGCACCGACTCGGCTCACACCCATTCCGACCCCCGCCCGCTTTAGCGGAAAGCTCGGCGGAGCGCGGGGGTTTATTATGCAGTGTGAGTCCGTGTTCCATCGCGTGCCCGGAGACTTTCCCTCGGATCATAATCGGATTGGTTATATCGGGAATCTCCTGGAGGGGCGAGCGTTGACTTGGACCTACGCCGTAATGGCGAGGCCCAGTTACGCCACCCTCACTTATGACCAGTTCGTGAGGCGCTTCCTGGAGGTCTTTGACCACTCGCGTACCGAGACGGTCCAGGTCGACCGGCTTCTCGCTCTCCAGCAGGGAAGCCGGTTGGCTGCGGACTATGCGGTCGACTTCCGGGTAGCAGCGGAGGAATTAGGCTGGGAGGAACGCTCCCTCTGCAGTCTTTTCCTCTGCAGCCTCAATGATGATCTGAGGGATGAACTGGCTGGGCGGGACCTCCCTGAGACGCTAGCGGAGCTATCTTCCCTTGCCATCAGCTTGGACAACAGGCTGCGCGAGCGCTCCTCGGGACGGAAGTCGTCTTCTTCTCGCCCTCGCGGAGCCTCGTCGCGCCAGTTCCAAGCTCGCCCCCTGGTGACGCCGCCACCATCGCACCCCGAGGAGTCGGAGCCGATGGTGACGGGCTGGACAAAGCTCTCCCCGGCGGAGAGACAACGCCGCCATGCATTGAATCTCTGCATGTATTGTGGAGATAGTCAACACACGGTAGAGCTTTGTCCACAGAAGCCAAACAGTGGGGTCCGCGAGTCACTGTAGGGGGCCTCGCGGACGTCAATCGGTTAAATCCCCTCACTCAATTAAAGCTGCCCATCCGTTTCTGCCACAACCCCATTGGGCATCTCACCCACGCACTGGTGGATTCGGGCGCAGAAGGCAGCTTTATTTCACAAAGCCTGGCAACCCGATTGGGCATCTGCTGCCAGGCGCTCAGAAACCCCATCTCCCTGGTCAACCTCTCTCGTGCCTCCCTTGGGAGAGTTACGCACCAGATCATCCCGGTCCCAGTGATCATCTCTGGTAACCACCGGGAGGAGATAACCTTTCTCGTCCTGCCCAACTCTGTGTCGCCCGTCATCCTGGGGTATCCCTGGCTACGCCTCCACAACCCTGTCCTGGATTGGAAGTCAGCCGGGGTGTCGGCATGGAGCACGTTCTGCATGGGCACCTGTCTTCAGTCCGCTGCCTGCTCTCCGTCCGCTTCTCTCCCTCCTATGGACGCTGCACCCCCGGACCTGTCTCTGGTGCCCCTGGAATTTCACGACCTGGGTATGGTATTCAGCAAGACCAAGGCCATGTCTCTCCCTCCTCATCGGCCCTATGACTGCGCCATCAATCTCCGCCAGGGGGCACCCTTACCTTCTGGTCGGCTCTACAGTCTGTCGGCGCCGGAGAAGGAGACAATGAACGCCTACCTAAAGGAGTCGCTGAGTGCTGGGATAATCCGCCCATTGTCATCACCCGTGGGGGCAGGGTTCTTCTTCGTCGGAAAGAAGGATGGATCCCTCCGTCCTTGCATTGACTATCGGGCTCTAAATGACATCACGGAGAAGGATTGTTACACCCTGCCCCTCATGGACACCGCTTTCCACTCCCTCCAGGGGGTGACCTGGTTCACCAAGCTGGATCTACGCAGCGCATACCACCTCGTCCGGATCCGGGAGGGAGATGAGTGGAAGACAGCCTTCCGTACCCCGAACCGCCACTTCGAATACCTGGTAATGCCGTTCGGGTTGACCAACGCTCCTGCCGTCTTTCAGCGCCTCATCAACGACGTCCTCCGGGACTTCATCGGCCTCTTTGTATTCGTCTACCTGGACGACATACTCATCTTCTCCAAGTCCAGGGACGAGCACCAGGTCCATGTGAGGCGGGTCCTCCAAAGACTGCTGGAGAACCGGCTATACGTGAAGGCTGAAAAGTGTGAATTTTATGCTAAGACAACATCCTTCCTGGGATTCATCATATCTCATGACCAGGTGCGTCCAGACCCAGAGAAGGTGAAGGCGGTGGTAGAATGGCCTACACCTGTGTCGAGGAAACAGGTGCAACAGTTCGTTGGGTTCGCGAACTTCTACCGCCGCTTTGTCCCAAACTTCAGTACCATCGTTGGACCGCTGACCCGCCTCACGTCCCCTAAGGCCCCGTTCCGGTGGACCGAAGAGGTCGCAGCTGCTTTTCAGGCGCTGAAGGCGGAGTTCTCCTCCTCCCGGGTCCTTCGCCAGGTCGACCCCGCGCTGCAGTGCATCGTGGAGGTGGACGCTTCGGACACGGGAGTGGGGGCGGTGCTATCCCAGCGGTCGCCTGATGACGGCACCAAACGGCCCTGCGCCTTCTTCTCCCGGCGCTTGTCCCCGGCGGAGAGAAATTACGACGTGGGGGACAGAGAGCTCCTGGCCATCAAGCTCGCACTGCAAGAGTGGCGTCACTGGCTAGAGGGGGCGGACCTGCCGTTCGTGGTCCTGACGGACCACAAGAACTTGGAGTACCTTTGATCTGCCAAGCGCCTGAACGCCCGCCAGGCGCGCTGGTCCTTGTTCTTCGCCAGGTTCCAGTTTTCCATCACCTTCAGGCCTGGCTCCAAGAACGGCCTGCCCGACGCCCTCTCTAGGCAATTCGCCCCTGAGGAGTCGGAGGACACGCTCCACACCATCCTACCCAGGTCGTGAGTCATGGGAGCCATCTCCTGGGACATTGAGAGCAAGATCCGGAAGGCGCAGGAAGTGGAACCTGACCCTGGCGGCGGACCGGAGGGGAGGCTGTTCGTGCCATCTGCGGTTCGAGGAGAGGTCATCCACTGGCTACACACCTCCAAGCTCACCTGTCACCCTGGCTCCTCCTGGATGATAAACCTCCTCCAGCGGTCCTTTTGGTGGCCGGGCCTGCGGAGGGATGCTGCCCGCTACGCCCGGGCCTGTCCAATTTGTGCCACCAACAAGTCGGGAAATGCCCCTCCAGCGGGTCTGCTCCAGCCCCTGCCCGTCCCTGGCAGGCCCTGGTCGCACATCGCCTTGGATTTCGTCACCGGACTCCCAGTCTCCAACTCCTACAACACCATCCTGACCATCGTGGACCGCTTCTCCAAGGCGGCACACTTCGTCCCCCTGCGAGGTCTCCCCACTGCCCTGGAGACGGCGGACCTCCTCATCCAACACGTGGTCAGGCTGCATGGGATTCCGGTGGACGTGGTCTCGGATCGAGGGCCCCAATTTTCCTCTGAGGTTTGGAGGTCGTTTTGCAACGCTTTAGGAGCCAACCCAATTTTATTTTAAACCCAATTTTATTTGCCATAGTTTATCATCCCCCATCAACCTATTCAGAATTTTTATCCGAATTTCCTGATTTCTTAGCTGATTTAGTGCTGAAATCTGATAGAATAATTATAGTAGGGGACTTTAATATACATGTGGATGTAGATAGTGACTGCCTTAATGTGGCTTTTAATTCAATATTAGACTCGATTGGGTTTTCTCAGAAAGTAGGAAATTCTACTCATTACCTCCACCATACATTGGACCTTGTTCTGACATATGGCATAGAAATAGAAAATCTTGTAGTGTCTCCTCATAACCCTGTACTGTCAGACCATTGTCTGTTAACCTTTGATTTTACTATTTCTGACTATTTGGCTCCTAAAGAAAAATATTATCACAGTAGATGCCTCTCAGATGATGCTGTTTCCAAATTTATGCAGATTGTTTCCTCTATGCCATGTGTCAACACAACGGAAATAAGCTATAGACAGCTTGCTCCTTCTGTAATTGATAACATGGTGGATAGTGTTTCAGCTTCTCTGCATCAGGCTCTAGACTTGGTGGCCCCCTTAAAAAAGAAAAAGTCTAATCAGAGATTTTTAACTCCTTGGTTCAACACAGAAACTCGTAGCTTAAAACAGAAGACTCGTCAATTAGAAAGAAAATGGCGCTCTACTAATTTAGATGAAATCTATTTAGCTTGGAGAAATCATCTTTTAATTTATAAAAAATCTCTTAGAAAAGCTAGAACGAGTTATTACTCTGCATTAATAGAAGAGAACAAGAATAATCCCAGGTTTCTTTTCAGTACTGTAGCCAGGTTGACAAAGAGTCAGGACTCTGTCAATCCTAGCATCCCCTTAGAGCTTACTAGTCAGGACTTTATGAACTTTTTCAATAATAAAATTTCATCCATCAGAGATAAAATCAATCAGATTCTTCCCACAGTTAACTTAAATACTGTAACTACTACAACTCCTTCTATTGATGTCTGTCTTGTTGAGTTTACTCCAATCGACCTTTGTGAGTTAGACAAAATAGTTTCCTCATCCAAACCTTCAACTTGTCTTTTAGACCCTATTCCTACCAGGTTATTTAAAGAAGTCTTCCCACTTATTGGTAGCTTTATTCTTCATATAATCAATTCTTCATTAACTTTAGGCCATGTACCGCAGGCTTTTAAAACGGCTGTAATTAAACCCTTACTCAAAAAGCCAACGCTAGATCCAGGAGCTTTAGCTAACTATAGACCAATCTCTAATCTCCCTTTCATTTCAAAAATCTTAGAAAGAGTTGTTGCTACGCAATTATTTGACCACCTGCAGGGAAATGGTTTATTTGAGGAGTTTCAATCTGGGTTTAGAATCCATCATAGCACTGAAACAGCCTTAGCGAAGGTCACTAACGACCTCCTCATTGCATCTGATAATGGACTAGTTTCTGTACTTGTCCTTTTAGATCTTAGTGCAGCTTTTGATACTATTGATCATAATATTCTACTTGATAGATTAGAACACTATGTTGGACTTAATGGAACTTTGTTGCAGTGGTTTAGATCTTATTTATCTGATAGGTTCCAGTTTGTTCATGTAAATGATGAGTTTTCTCTCAGCTCAAAGCTTAGTCATGGAGTTCCACAGGGATCTGTGCTTGGCCCTACTCTTTTTAGTTTATATATGCTTCCGTTAGGTAACATTATTAGAAAGCACTGTATACATTTTCACTGTTATGCAGCTGACACACAATTATACCTGTCAATGAAGCCAGATGATACTAATCAATTAGCCAAGTTAGAAGCCTGTCTTAAGGAAATCAGAGTTTGGATGACTTGTAATTTCCTGCTATTAAATTCAGATAAGACTGAAGTCATTCTTGTTGGTCCAAAAAACCTTAGAAATTCCTTTCCAAATCAAACTTTCAGTTTGGATGCAGTTACTCTTTCTCTTAATAGCTCTGTGAGGAACCTTGGAGTTATTTTTGATCAGGATTTGTCCTTCAATTCACATATTAAATTTGTTTCTAAGACTGCCTTCTATCATTTGCGTAATATTGCCAAGATTAGGAGCATCTTGTCTCAGAGTGATGCTGAGAAGCTGATCCACGCTTTTGTTAGCTCGAGATTAGATTATTGTAATTCTTTATTATCAGGCTGTCCTAAAACATCTTTAAAAAGTCTTCAGCTGATCCAAAATGCTGCAGCAAGAGTTTTAACAGGTACTAGAAAGAGAGATCATATCTCTCCGGTTCTGGCCTCCCTTCATTGGCTTCCCATAGAGTTTAGAATTAAGTTTAAAATCCTTCTTCTTACTTACAAAGCTCTAAACAATCAGGCTCCTTTTTATTTAAAAGATCTGATACTACCGTATCATCCTAACAGAGCACTACGCTCCCAAAATGCAGGATTACTTGTAATACCTAGAATCTCCAAAAGTACAATGGGAGGCAGAGCCTTCAGTTATCAAGCTCCTCTCCTGTGGAATCAGCTGCCAATCTGGATTCGGGAGTCAGACTCGATCTCTGTTTTTAAGAATAGGGCTAAAACCTACCTTTTTGATATAGCCTACAATTAGGGAGGGATCATGTGTTTCTGAACCCTCCCTTAGTTATGCTGCTAATAGGTTTAGTCAGCCGGGGGACCTCCAGTAATGCACTGGGCCTCACTCCTTTCCTCACTCTCTATGAAATATTTTTTTTTTTGCTGGTCATTAACATTTGTTTGTTCTCTCCCATAGATTGAGTCCCCATCGTGCTGTTTGCTCTCTACATGTCTGTTCTTTTCTTCTTCTCTGTCCCCTCACCCCCCAGCCAGTCGCAGCAGATGACTGCCCCTCCCTGAGCCTGGTTCTGCTGGAGGTTTCTTCCTGTTAAAAGGGAGTTTTTCCTCTCCACCGTCGCCAAGTGCTTGCTCACAGGGGATCGCCTGATTGCTGGGGTCTTTCTGCAACTGTGGGGGTCCTCCCTACAGTTGATAGTGCTATGAGATGACTGTTGTTGTGAAATGGCGCTATATAAATAAAGTTGAATTGAATTGAATTGAAGGTGAGCCTCTCCTCCGGCCATCACCCCCAATCCAACGGGCAGTGTGAGCGGACCAACCAGGAGCTGGAGGCTGCGCTCCGCTGTGTAACGGCGTCCAAACCCACGTCCTGGAGCAACCACCTTGCCTGGGTTGAATACGCCCATAACACCGCTCGCTCTTCTGCCACAGGGATGTCCCCCTTCAAGGTGTCCCTGGGTTACGACCCCCCGCTGTTCCCGGCGCAGGAGAGTGAGGTAACTGTCCCCTCAGTACGGGCGCATCTCAGGCAGTTCCGCTCCATCTGGGCGTCAGCGCGCAATGCGCTTTTACGCACGGCAGAGCGCAACAGAGCCATGGCGGACCGGCACAGAAGACCTGCCCCGGCGTACAGGGTTGGGCAGCGAGTCTACGTGTCGACCCGGGACGTTACCTTAAAAGGTGAGAGGAGGAAGCTGGCACAGCGCTTCGTGGGCCCCTATCCCATCACCAGGATTGTCAACCCGCTGGCTGTGTGTGTAGCTATTCCCCCCTCCCTCTGCATCCACCCCACCTTCCACGTGTCCAAGGTGAAGCTGGCAGTCTCCGATCCCCTTTGCCCTCCTCCTGCTGCGCAACCCACGCCCCAGATGATTGGTGGCCATCCGGCCTGGCCCGTCTCCTCCATCCTGGACTCCCGGCGCCGGGGTCGTGGGTTGCAGTACCTGGTGGACTGGGAGGGCTATGGGCCTGACCATCGACAGTGGGTACCCCCGTCGTCTGTGTTGGACCCATCGCTCATCGCTGATTTCCACCTAGCGCACCCAGGAAAGCCATCGCCAGGAGGCGCTGCTAGAGGGGGGAGTACTGTCACGCTGCGCCGCTCATCAGCGGCGCCACCTGCACACACACCTGCTCATCATCAGCGGCGAGGGATATAAGCCGCCTCGCCCTGAGCTTCGGCCTGAAGCCGTTAGACTTCTCATGCATCGCTGTGAGTTCTTTCACCTTCAGCTATTCTCCCGGGTAAGAAGCTCTTACCTCCTTTTCTCTCTCGAGTCTGCTCCCCTGTGCACAGGTGGATTCCCCGGCGGCGGACATCGCCTCTCCATCGCCTATTCCTCGCTGCTGCACCGAGCTCTCCAGGTGGCTGTCTTCCGGACCTCGTCCTTTGCTGTGCCAGTCATCTGTGCCCTCCAAGTAAGCTCCTCTCTCGCTTGCAAATCTCCTGTGTTGGTGTGTGCCCGTCACCCTTCTCCTTTTGCTTTTCCCATAGGGTTGTCCGGCTGTATGGCCTCCTGCCTCTATGCCCGAAGCAGACGCCGCCACCAACACATTTACATCCCGCTGACACACATTCATTCACTCCTGTTGCTAATAAACTATTTGAACTTCTCTGAGCCTGTGTGTGTGCGTCTCCTGAGCCGTGCGTTATGTCAGATAGTGGATGGTAAAGAATGAGTGAGTGTTCTGATGGGAAAAAGTACGTAGGGGAAGAAAAACGGTGGATTTATCAAGTGTAGAATATATTTCTGATGTTGAGATGGAAATAGAAAAAGAAATGAAAGCAGAGTATGTGTAACCAAAGAAAATAAAGATCCACGTAAGATTTGCAGCTGTAGCTTTAAAAAACAACAACAAAAAAACCCCCCAAACAAACAGAAAATCAACAACAAATAAATTAAATTTTTGCTTAAGAGTGTCAGGAAGAAGGCACAAATGCAGGTAGCCATCTTAAATGTTTCCAAGTACTTAAAGCAGCAATGAGACATTAGGTGTCCATTCTTTCAGTGAATTTCTTTTAGTTGTGAATATTAACATTAATAAGCAAACATCCACTGCAACGATTATAGCCTTACTATATACACAGTCATATAAAGTCAATCTAACAACGTAGTTTTGTTCCTCCCCAACAGAGGGTATGCATAGGATGTAATTGGTGGCAACATGGAGGTGTATGCCAGTGCAACACGAAGGTCCGCACATCATTCAATTACAGTAGTGCAGATAATATCTGTTGGCATGGTGGAGAGTTAATCTTATTATCCCATCTTATATTAATTAGGAAAATTAAATGAAGACTTTGAAGCAGTTCCTTTCTTGACTCAAGGTTGGAAATCTAGATAAGAAGGGAAAAGAAAATTTGGAGAAAAACTGAACTTATTTATGGAATGGCTGACACAAGGGGAGCCTGAGGCTCTCCATGAATCTGGAGGATGGCAAGGAGGAGGAGGAGGGAGCATGCCCCACAATGGCTGCTGCTGGCAGGAGAGGCGCCCACATCCGCCACTGAAAACTGGACTGCATACTTAAAGACTAGAACAGATAAGTGGACTCACTTCTACACGTATGCAGAAAATTAGCAAAATTAAATTATTGCATGTAAAGTAAGAACTCCGGGTAATGATATACAGGACTTTTCAAGGTCAGAAAAGTAACGATCAAATTCTGCAAATGACAAGCTACCAGTAGAACACCTATTAACATCTGTAAAAGTAGCATTGTACCCAATGTACTATAGGCAATTGAATGGATCTGATCCAAATTATGAACTACCATTATATGCAAATCCATCCTCCAGATTGGTCATAAAATTAGACTGATAAACAAAGAAATGTGTGGAAGCATCCATTGTCCTAATTGAAGAGGATAAGAGACATTTCAACCAATGGGGGGTTCCACACATCCCGCTGGTTAGACCCAAACACATGGATTGGAAAATGTTGGACATATTGTCATCTCTAGTGCAGAATAGAGCCATCCATGGAAAACCAATACCTGACCTTAACATAGAATATTATCCCAAAATAAAACCATAAGCATTGTCTCTTAACTGGGTAACCACAGCACAAAAGGCGGCACACATTGACGCCCAGAAATCTCCTATATGACCAATCTTAACATTAACATGAGGGGATGAGGAAAATTTGAAGCAAATTCCAAATTGGTTATGGTGAAAAGATAACCAGATGTAGATCTAATAAAAGGAGCAGAGTACGACACTATAGGCCATATATAGAAGCCCAGAAGGGCGTTAAAAAATGCAATTTTCCACAGTGGGAGTCGTCAGCATGTCTTAGACCAGCTGCTGGGTCGAGAGGAAGAGCTGAGGACCCCAAGACGAAAGATGATGACGAGGAAGACCATTCTGCCATCACAGATTATTTATAAACACAGTGTGCTAATGATAATACATAAATCATACATAGCTCACCACACGAATGTAGGGGTGTGAGACTTATAGGGTTCTTGCGTTATTTATCTCCATCATGCTAATTACGGTTAGGTAATCTGAATAAGGGTGAAGGTTAGAAGCTCTGAATGCCTGAATACAACAATGCATGGATATGGATGTCTCCTAATTTTGAATAATATTGTTTACTACCTACAAACTGAACATATAGGTCCCATCACCCAACACACACATCACAACACAATCACCACATGCAGATTCCATATAGTCAACAATCACACACTCAAGGCTGCTGGGAGATAACTTACAACAACACATAGATAACTACAGATGTAGTGAATAAGGATAAAACTTTACAAGCTCCATGCATTGTGATGGCAACCCCTCAGACCATTATTGGTCCTGCCCCGGCTGAGCCCTTTGTATCGGCACTTGAGGAAAATTCATGCCGGAGATCACCAGACCATCATGACGTGTGCCTGCAACATGGAAAAGGTCGTAGGGCGAGTGACCGTATGACTTCAGTCCCCAGAAGAAGAATGGACTGGTACCCGAGCGCATCCACCGCACCTCCAGCATCCAGGGTGGAGCCAGGAGCTCGAGCCTTACCAACACCAGCATGTCCACCTCTTTCCAGCGACAGGGGGGTGGCATCCCTGGGACAGCATCACTGAACTGTTCACTGGCTGGACTGGATGTTACATACCCTCTGCTGCACCCACCAGACTGTCCTGTAGACCTCATGGGATGAGGTGTGCCTCTGAGAGCGGGGACACAGTTGTTTCGCTCCTGTGTCACCAAGATGGAACTGTGCTCCACAGCTGCAGATACGGGAAGCAGACACAGAGGAAGGTCAAACCTCTGTCGCAACCGTGTGATGAGTGCAGCTGAATGATGTGAGCCCTGGCAAGGGTCAACCGGTGGTCAAAGGTTTCGTGGACTTTGTGGACTGATTCTATTCGACCCTATGACCCCTACATGGTCCACTCCACTGGACAAAGAACTATGATCAGGAGGAGACCTCGAGGGGAGTACAGGACCTGGTGACAGTTCACCTCTTAGACATCGCTGCACCGTGCTAAGGTGTCCACAAAGGGGGAGGCACGGGTAGCAGAACCAATGGTGCAAGCCTCTTGGGTTGACACACAATGCAGGGACCTGCCTTACTCACCATCTGTTAATTGCTAGAGTCTCTCACACCATACATGGTTGACATGATAAAATCATGTCAAAGGGGGGAATGAAAGGGTTAATGTATAGTTAGTGCCAGAATAATAATTCTGTAGGTGATCTCCCATTATGCTCTACACATATTCCATACAAATTCTGTTTGCATGCTTATGAATGATTATGTTATGATAAACTGAGATAATAGGAATGAGACAAAAGTATAGAGCTCTCTCTCTGTCTTTTTGCTCTCTTTTAAGTCAGGTCTTTTCACATTAGTTACACACCCAATCACAACATTCTCACACACTCTTTTGATAACACACTTTAGGGGATCGGTAACGTGAACAGAGGATGGCCTGTTTATGTCAGAATTAAACTAGCCAATCAGATAGTCGCGTACAAGCCCATCCCATTGTACTGGGTTGCCCCCACCCGAGAAGAGAACTGTAACCCACGACCGGAAGTCGAGATCAGTCTGACGACGTTCTCGAGGGGACAGCATCAAACTGATCCAGCGCTGCTTGCTTTACATGTGACTTCTAAATAAATGTACCATCCTTTAAATTGAAGAAATCTCTGGTTTGTTCTTGGATCTTTCAATCAAAGAATTGGGTATTTTTCTAACAATAGTCAGCTTCATGTGTGCCTGTGTTTGTGTTCATGTTGAATGTAATTGTGGTTCAGAATCAGAATCAGAAAATATTTATTGCCAAGTACATTAACAGATCACTGATAACATACGAGAGAATTTGACTTGACACAGAAAATGAACCTGCATTTCCAGTGACGCGGCAGCATCAGAGACGCGCCTGCCAACAGGATAGTGGGTACAAGCATGAGAATAAGAATAATACGAGGAACAATAGGAAGGAGCAAAAAAATCATTGATTCAAAATACTGGTTACATAATTAATCAATATTAAGATTTCAAGGAAAAAAAAACCTCTCAATGCACATTCGCTACACAGGATTCACAAGACACAAGAGAGCAGTGTGTGTATCTTTATTCAGTTCATGGATCAATGTGTGTGCAGTGTTGAGCAGTGTTGATGATAATAAGAGAGACAACAAGGACACTTGGCAGGAGATGTTTTGTCTGGCTGCCGCCGAGTCCTTATCTTGGCAGAGTCCAGATGGCTGTCCAAGGCCTTATGCTCGATGATTTTGAAAACACAGACTGCAGACAGCCAGGAGGAATTTTCATGGGGAAATTGAGCCAAATCGGACTGATCACAGAGAAGGCTTTTTATTTCTTCTGTAGATTCAGTACTTAATCCTTCATTGCGGGGCTTTAAATCCATCGTGGAAAGACCTAAGCGAGACCATGATGTAATCCACCTTCCGAGACAGTTCTCCATTTGTCGCTATCAGGGTCTTCTCCAATTTTTCAATTTGACAGATGCACCTCGCCTGGCCAGCATTTTGATAGGTTGTATCCATCTTCAGCAATTTGCGGTACACCAGGACAATCCCAGTTCCAATCAGAAAGATCCCGATCACCATTACCACGAAGACATACAAATCTTCAATATCTTCGATAGAGAGATTAGTGAGACACAAGATTTTCCAATTACTTGTGTCACGTAAATAGCCCGCTGGAGCCGTACCTGCGGGGCAGACAGCTTCCCCCGGAGCACTTTTCCTTGTTGAAAAAATAGTGTCAATTGTGTTCAAAGCCCAGCTTATTAACTCCATAATTTCTTTCTTTCGACGGTCGCAGTTAGACGCAGACAGACAACAGCAAGCTGGGATCCAGTAGTTGGGGGGGAAGGAAAAAAAAGTCAGAGCAGGAGAGGAGGAAAAAGCGTCTACTCTCTTGGGAGGGCGGAAGTGAAGGGTTTGTAAATATGTGTCTAAAAGGATGTCACCTGACTGCAAAACAAATGTAAAAATGTACCTACGGGTACAAATAAAGTAACCTGAACCGGCTAACTGGCTGCCCAGCCAGGCATCTGTGTGTGTGGGAGAGAGAAAACGAAGGGGAGGAGGGGAATTCACACCCTTATCTGCCCCGCTGTCTGTGTGAAGGAGCTGCAGAGGGGAGGGGTTGGAAAAACCCCCCACTAAAGCTGCCCACTCCACAGACAGTTTTTTTTTTTTTTTTAAGCATGCTGAAGTTGAAAAAGTGTTATTATACACTGAATAAATTAAGATTAAGGCCTGAAAAGTCGAATCGTGAATAAACCTATTTCGGTTCTTTTGTTAATTTTCTTTTTCTTTGCTTTCTCCGTAGGATTGCTGGACTCACCCTCAGAGATAGGGCGAGGTGCTCAGTCATCCGGGAGAGGCTCAGAGTAGAACCGCTGCTCCTCCACATTGAAAGGAGTCAGTTGAGGTGGTATGGGAATCTGATTAGGATGCCTCCTGGACGCCTCCCACTTGAGGTGTTTCAGGCATGTCCCACTGGGAGGAGACCCCGGGGCAGACCCAGGACACGGTGGAGAGACTATGTCTCCCAGCTGGTCTGGGAATGCCTTGGTATCCTCTCTGAAGAGCTGGAGCAGGTGGCGGGGGACAGGGAAGTCTGGGCTTCTCTGCTTGAACTGCTGCCTCTGTGACCTGGACCTCCGGAAAAGCGGTAGAGAATGGATGGATGGATGGATGTTAATTCAACTTGTTGGCGTGTTTTCCTGGCAAGGTAATTGAATTAACCATAGTTTAAGAGTACTCTTGTATGGGTGGAAAAACCAGATTAACAGGAGCCATCCGCCATTCTTTTAAAAAGTTGCTGGCAGGAGCAAGCCAGCAGAAGCACAAAAACAGCAAGACGTGGTCAGTGGGCCGTGTTCACATCCTGGGTGATGAGTTGCCACGTGCGCATTCACATTCGCGCCATTGAAATGGCCTCGTGCACCAGAACTGCGCATGTATAGAGTGCAACGCCATTTTAAGTCCACTTGGTGAAGCACCCTTAGCCGCCATCTTGGAGTTGAGACCGATGGACTGGCTCTGGGGCGACATCACTGTCTCCTCCTCCAGAACTGCTTCCATCTTCTGGTCAACCATTAGAACTGCATTCTTTAAGAAAATTGCTATAAAACTTTAATCTATTTAAGTCGATTTCTAACCAAATCGAGCATCCAAATTAATTTCAAATGAATTCATATTATTCAAAATAAACTAAATTTAAAACCAATTTAAAGTTTTATGCCAAAAGAAGCGACAAAGAGAAGTTTGTTGGCTGGTGAAGGTTTATTCTCATGTGTACCAGATTGGCCCAATGCAAAATGAATGCCAGAAATGCATGAAGCCTACACTTTGTAGTTAATCATGTATGTAACCACACATTTTAATTTTTTAAGTTAAAAGCACATATATTGACTCAACATTTAAGCAACAATTGCAAACTATTAAAGTTATATATGTGTGTGTTTTATTTAATTTTTTTAAAATGCTGCATTATTTGATCTCTTCCCCAAGAAGCCATTCAACTTAAGGACTGTAATAAATGACAATGTTTATTCAAACATGATCTTAAAGTAATGCTAACCTGTGCATATTGGTAAAAGATTTAGTGATTAACTGTTTAACAAAAAGTGGTTTTTGTAATTAGGAAACCACATTATTCAGTTAATAAAAGCTTTAGGTGTTATTTAAAATCATTGTGTTATTCTGAATTCATGTTCATGTTTCTTTTTCCACAGAAAAAGGAAAGCATTAATCAACGTTTTATCTTTCACCAGGATTTGAAATTGAAAAGTCAGAAAGGTGAAAACTAACAATTAAGAAAATCACCATTAGCTTTAATCCCAAAAAATCCTTGGTGACCAAAGTACACAGAAACAATTCACTTGTGTTTCCTAATCTGTAAATATTAAAATATTTAAAGCTTTGAATGACAATTTGCTTGAACAATAAAGACAAAGTCTTTAAAGCCTTAACTTTAAAAGAAAGGGAAAGCTTATAACCTTAAATCTCTAAAGCATTTAACCTTTTCTATTTTGTGTTTTTTTTCCTTTTTGAAAATAAAATCCTTATTTTAAAGTGACATTCAATAAACTTCCAAATCTAGTTAATGATGAAAATTTCCAATACTAGACTTTGAAAATTTAAGTAAAGAAGTCAATCCTCACAATTGTTTTTTTTTTGTCTTGTTTTTGTGAAACACAAATTCAATTCAATTTCAATTCAACTTTATTTATCAAAATACAGTTTCAACAAAAATAAAATACACACCTCCACATTGCTAAATAATTTCACAATTCTACTTCCCTTCTTACAAGCCTGTAAGTTGGAGCAAGTTCTAAAAAGAATTTATGACTACCACCAATATAAAATAACAATCAAGGTTAACCCTTGACTGACAAATTTAGCTACAATCAATAAGTTGATTTTTAAGCTAACTAACAACAAACAGTAAAACATGTCAGGTCTACAAACAACCGACCAATTTACTGAACTGGATGACCTTCAAGTAACATTAGGAGAAGGACTTCTGATTTTATGTCTAGCTTCACAACACGGGTCAAGAAAACACAGCCCGAAGATCCGAAGCAACTCACTGAAGAACTTTTGGATGATTACGCAGAAAACCCACCAAAAGGAAAGAATCTCCCCAATGCGGTGGGAAAGTTCACGATGGCATTAGTTGCAAGGTTAAAAGTAGTTGAAGCTAAAGCGTTACGCGCAAAGAATGAGCTAAGGAATCAACAATCAGCAACCTTTCTCTCCAGGAAGAGAACAAATCCTTAAGGAAGAAACTGGAACAATCTCAAGACGAAAACAACGATACTCAAGCTCAGCTTGATAACGCGTTACGAGATTTAAACCAGGCAAAACCAGAAAAGCGACAGTTGACTTATGACAATGACTTCCTTCGCAAACAGAACAGTGAACTTGAAGATGCCCTTCAGGACACAAAGAAGGAACTCAGAAGAGTTGAAGGTCAATTTGAAAATGTGAACTCTGACTACGAAGAATGTCAACTACTTCTACAGGAAGCACACAGTTGAGTCAAGAACCGCCAATTGGAACTAGCTGCCAAGGATGTGTACCAAAGCTGACCGAAGCTCACCATTGCTACAGGGGGGGAAATATGTAGCGTGACCCTGAGTTGTGTGAATGGGCTTTCAAAATAGCGCTGGAAGTGATCCCGGAGGAGCCCTCAATAAACTTTAATGGGCACCAGGCTGTAGCATCTGTGTACAGTTGTATGCTTCTGAAAAACAGGAGAAAAGGGATCACACAGAGAGGCACAACTTGCTTCAGCCACGTTCTCCAGATGGATGAAGAAAAATAGCTGCACTTGTTGTTTCTTGATTCCCAGTCCCTGTGACAAACCAGATCTCACATTTGCCCCCTAATGTCAAAATGTTTACACTGGCAGATGTATGTTTTTGGTTTGCAAATTGCATTTCTCAATCAAAAACTGATTTTTTCAACCAAACATAAAGTGCATAAATTCTTTTAAATTTTAAAACACCTCAAAGACATATTACATTAACATAAATTTGGGCATCACATTAAGCTTACAAGTTATATTTAAATTAAAAACAATCACTGCAGAGAACCATATATAAAATTACATCCGAAGAACAAGCAGCTGTCTGTCTGGGCTCACTTGCCATCTGGCAGTTGAGATGGGCAGATTTTAGGGTAATCCCAAAATGCAATGTGTATTTTTTGTGATTGTGAGGTTGTTGATGATGAATAATTGCCCTATGATTTAAGAAAGAAGCCGCCTCATAAGATCCAGCTAAAACATATTGATTTGTTTTGGCTGTCTGAGGCAGATATGTTACAATTGTTTTTTTTAATGTGGTGACATTTGCGGCATTTACTTTACACGCTGCTTGGCAACTGAGACAGAGGACTTTGTTCCCCATATCTTAAAGTATTTTCATTGTGTTCACTATATTGTCCATCCATCCATCCATCCATCTTCTACCGCTTATCTGGGGATCTGGATTGCGGGGGCATCAGTCCAGTATTTAATTTCTGCTATAATGGAGTATTTTGTAAGTCTACATGAACTAATAATAATAACAACAACAGCAGCAGCAGCAACAACAACAACAACAACAACAACAACAACAACAACAACAACAACAACAAAAACAACAACAACAATAATAATAATAATAAAGAAATCTTTTATTTTGCAGTGAAAAATCAAACAGTGTTATCAGTTTCACATTGTCCTTTTACTTATAAAAACAAACAATAATTTGCTTTGCTAAAATACATCTAAAACATGTCTGTAGACAATGACCTATCCATTTAAAGACTTCACTGATGAAGCTAAGGGGTTCTCTGTTATTGAGCTTGTTTTTAATACAAGCATTTCATCTTGATTAAGAAGTCCAGCCCCATAATAGGCATTTTTCATTACTCTGTGAAATGATTACACTCCTTGTCTCTAGGCTGCAGCAAAGACGTCTCCAGAATAACTACAGGAAATTAGAACATTTCTGTTCATGTGGGCTGCTTGTTGTTATGATGATTGTGTAAGATAGCAATTTCCCATTAGAGGAAAACATTTTCTGTTCATCTTTAAGACAACAAAATAGTTTCTATTAAAAATAGCTTCTATTAAATGTCTACTTGTTTCCTTCATATTTATATAAAACCATATCAATTAGTCTCATGATGAATGAACAACCAAGGATTCAGTGTACCCTGCCCGGTATGGGGGTACCAGGGCCTTGCCCTGGAGCCAGTGGCGGTTGAATGCAGAGACCTTGGTGGTCTGAGCCCCGGCTTTCTAAACTGACTTTTGGGACGTGGAATGTCACCTCTCTGGTGAGGAAGCAGCTTAAGCTGGTGAATGAAGTTGAGAGATACAGGCTAGATATACAGTGGTGTGAAAAAGTGTTTGCCCCCTTCCTGATTTCTCATTTTTTGTATGCTTGTCACACTTAAATGTTTCAGATCATCAAACAAATTTAAATATTGGACAAAGATAACACAAGTAAACACAAAATGCAGTTTTTAAATGAAGGTGTTTATTATTAAGGGGAAAAAAAATCCAAACCTACATGGCCCTGTGTGAAAAAGTGATTGCCCACTAAACCTAATAACTGGTTGGGCCACCCTTAGCAACAACAACTGCAATCAAACGTTTGCAATAACTGGCAATGAGTCTTTTTACAGTGCTGTGGAGGAATTTTGGCCCACTCATCTTTGCAGAATTGTTGTAATTCAGTCACACCGGAGGGTTTTCGAGCATGAACGGCCTTTTTAAGGTTATGGCACTGCATCTTAATCGGATTCAGGTCAGGACTTTGAATAGGCCACTCCAAAGTCTTCATTTTGTTTTTCTTAAGCCATTGGACTCGCTGGTGTGTTTTGGATCATTGTCCTGCTGCAGAACCCAAGTGCACTTCAGCTTGAGGTCACAAACAGATGGCTGGACATTCTCCTTCAGGATTTTTTGGTAGACAGCAGAATTCATGCTCCCATTTACCACAACAAGTCTTCCAGGTCCTGAAGCAGCAAAACAGCCCCAGACCATCACACTACCACCACCATATTTTACTGTTGGTATGATGTTCCTTTTCTGAAATGATGTGTTTCTTTTACGTCGGATGTAATGGGACACACACCTTCCACAAAGATTAACTTTTTTCTCATCAGTCCACAGAGTATTTTCCCAAAAGTCTGCGGGATCATCAAGATGTTTTCTGGCAAAACTGAGACGAGCCTTTGTGTTCTTTTTGCTCAGCAGTGGTTTTCCTCTTGGACCTCTGCCATGCAGGCCGTTTTTGTCCAGTCTCTTTCTTATGTCACTTAAGTCACTTAATTTAGTTAGATCTTATATTGAGCACCTAATTTTATAAGAACTGAATGAGTATTAATTCTTGTCTGCTATCATTCCTGATCCCCGGCTTTCTCCCTCTTTCACGGGATAATGCCTTTTCATGTGATTGGCTGCTTCCAAACAAAGAAATGTTTTCACATTGGACAAAGGCCCGTTCAAACTCCTCTTTATGAAAGTTGATTGGTCTGTCTTGTGACCGGCCCCTGTTTATGACCCAACGGCGGGCTCAATTAAAAAGTGAGGAGCCACCCTGCATTAAAAAAAAGGAAGAAAAGAAGAAGGAAGAAGGAATAGATCAGCAGATTAAGAAGAAAGAAAAAAAACAAGTAGAGAAGAGAGAGAGAGAGAGAGATGATGAAGAATTTATGAAAGAGAAGAAGTTTAAGATTAAGATTAAAGGAGCAGAATAGTGATCTAGAGCTCAGAGAAAAGTTTTTGTTTCACTTCTTCAAAGTTCCTTGCAGTTTTCTTTTATCTAAATTGTCCTGTGTGAAGTTTGTCAAATCCTGCATTAGTTTTCTCATTTTTCTGGTTACTGAGGAGAAACCATCCTTTTCTTACGAGCTCATCTTAAAGCGAGTCAAACTCAAAATAATTTTTTTCTTCACCTCAGAAGCCATTCTTATCCTAGTAAATGTTTTTCTTAGATTTTCTGACTTTTCATACCGTTAAAGTGGACCTTTAATTTTCCTAATTTAAAGTGAACAGAGATTATGTTTTGGACTTTCTTTCTGGCCTCTTACCCGCCTGACTGAGAAGTTTCTCTTTCAGTTTTTTTGGTCTATCCCGCGGCCAGAGACCTCACAAATTCGGACTTGTTGCCCAAGGACTTTTCACGCCGCTCTGGGACTGTCATTACTACTGCTGCTGCTGTCCTTTATGAGCCCCCAGCTGAGCCTGCATTTCTTACGGCTGTTGAGGAAGCATAGCAGCAGTCACTTTCTCCTGGTGTCCCAACCTCAAAACCCCAGCCGGCACTGACCTGCTGAACACGTGGACCTACAGCTGTTTGTAAGTGAGACTCCCATTTTCCTATCTGCAGGGTTAAACGTGATGTCCTAACATTCAAATTACAATTGAACATAACCAGTATTTCATTGTACAATTAATCTCTCAGCCATAGGATAAAGCTATAAACTGAAGGAAGACTCTTAGTCATTTTTAAGTAACTTCCCTTCATTTTTGTAGATTAATTCAGAAGTTCATTTTTAGATAATCAGCTTCTAAATTTTCCCCATAAAATTGCGTTCCGTTTTTGTTAGATATTTCAGCCTTCATTTACCATTGAAACATAAGTCTGGTTTCTCCTTGGTTCTATAAAGGTTTAACGCTAGATTTTATGTTCAGGAATCCACTAACAGTTGATATGATATTAGACACCTGTTATCATTTGAATCTGTTTATCCATCATCTGAATGCCATATCATGTAACCAGAATGAGTTTAATAAAAGGGTGAATGAGAGAAGTTGAAGCATTTTTCTTTTACATATATATGTTTCTTAGATCACGGCAGGAAAAGAACTCCCTTAAATTTTGAGACTGATCCATTAAGTAATTGAAGGTACAAAATTAATTAAAACTAAGTTTAATATAAATGTCCTTTAGGACTGGTGCCCCTTTTTAAGAGTGCTTATTTATTTTATTTAGCGAGTGTAGGAGTGACGGTTTAACGATGTCCCCTTGCACACCCACTATTAAATAAAATAAATAATTCCTGTACCTTATCACACAATATTTTATTAAATATCCCTACAGATCAAAGCTAAGACAAAACATGACAAAAAACTAAGCAACAGCACAACACAGACTGAATATGATAACCCTTATGTGATTTTACACGTCGTTTTGTATATATGTTTGGAGTATTTCTTCCTTTAGTTTTTGTTTAAATTGTCCAAGTGTTGTACATGATTTTAATTCAGGTCCAATAGCGTTCCACAGTCTGACTCCTTGCACTGAGACACAGTGTTGTTTGGTGGAAGTTCTCACTGAAGGTTTTTGAAATTTACATGTTCCTCTGAAATGATATTGTTTTTCCCTTATTTGGAACAACTTTTGGATATTTGTGGGCAGTGATAGATTCTTCACTTTAACCATTATTACTGCAATTTTAAAATCAACCAGATCTTTCAACTTGAGAGCTTTTAATTTAAGAAAAAATGGGTTTGTTGGTTCCCTGTAAGCAGCTTTGTTTATTATTCTAATAGCTCTCTTCTGAAGCATAAAGACTGGATATATGTTCATTTTATATGTATTTCCCCATACTTCAGTACAATATGTCATGTATGGGAGTATTAATGAATGATGCAAAGTATATAGTGTGGGTTCATTCAGCAAATATTTCACTTTGTGTAGTATTGTGATTGATTTGGATATTTTACCTTTAATATAATTAATATGTTACTTCCAACACAGTTTATTATCAATTATTACTCCAAGAAAATTAATTTCGGATACCCTTTCAATCTCTGAATGCATAGTCAGTGCACTCTCTTGGGAGAACAGGCAGATGGTCCAGCAGGCTCAGTCCACAGAACCCATTCCCAAGGGAGGTCCTAGCGATCGCCTGTTTGTTCCTGCTGGTCTGCGTAGTGACATCATCCGGTGGGGGCACACCAGCCACTTTGCCTGTCATCCTGGAATCTCCTGAACCATCAAACTAGTGCAGCGAGTGTTTTGGTGGCCCACTCCGCGGACAGATGTGTGGGACTATGTTAAAGATTGCCAGGTGTGTACCACTAATAAATCAGACTCTTCACCACCAGCCGGTCTCCTGCACCCCCTGCCTGTTCCAAGTCGTCCCTGGTCACACATTGCTATGGACTTTGTCACGGGCCACCCTCCTTCATAGGGCAACACCGTAATCCTCACTATTATTGATCGTTTCTCCAAAGCAGTCCATTTAATGCCCCTTCCCAAGTTACCCTCTGCTGCCGAAACCACCAATCTGCTCACCCTACATGTCATCCACCTTCACAGAATAGCTCTGGACATTGTGTCTGACCGGGGGCCGCAATTCACATCACAAGTCTGGAAGTCCTTCTGTCACTCCCTTGGCACAACAGTCAGCCTCACCTCTGGTTACCATCCTCATAGCAATGGGCAGGCTGAGCATGTTAACCAATCCCTGGAGGCCGCCGTGAGATGTGTGGCTTCCTGCAACCCCACCACCTGGAGCTCCCACCTGACCTGGATGGAGTATGCCCATAATTTGGCTGTCTCCTCTGCCACCAGACTGATGCCGTTCAAGGCCTCTATGGGCTATACCCCCCCAGTTGCCCATGGCGGACAGAGAGGTCGCTATCCCTTCCGTGGAAACCCACACTCGCCACTGCTGTTGGGTATGGAGATCTACCTGGGCTACTTTTTTCTGCTCATCTGAGCGGAACTGCCAGTATGCTGACCGCAGGTGGGCATCGGCGCCTAAATACTCCGTCGGCCAGAGGGTATGGTTGTCGGTGGATCAAATCCCACTGAAGACTGAGTTGAGGAAACTGTCACCCCGTTTCCTGGGCCCCTTTCCCATCTCTAGGATCGTTAACGATGTGACGGTTTGCATGAAGTTACTGCCAACACTCCGCATCCATCCTACATTTCATGTCTCCTGGATTAAGCCCCTCTCCGCCAGCCCTCTCTGCCCCCCCCCCCCCCCGTAGCCTCCTCCTCCTCCCTGGATCCTCAACGGTTGGACCACCTATACTGTGCAAAGGATTCTGGACGTTCGTTGTCAGGGCCGGGGTTTACAGTCCTTAGTACACTGAAAAGGGCTACGGACCAGTTCCAACTTCCATGACAAGGGGATGGTCCGAGCCTTTCACTGGGCACATCCCTACAAGTCCGGAAGGATGCCAGGAGACCACCCCTTGGGGGGGGGCACTGTGATGATCTGGTGAACGTGCGCCCCCTCCCCTCCTGTGGGAAATTCCTTGTCTTTCTCCCGGCTCCACACATCATCAGTGCACCTGCATGAGTGGATGCACCTGCTGTATCCTCGCTGCCAGCGTATAAAAGAGCCAGTTTGTGAATGTTCCAGCACTGGTCCATTGGGTATTGCTACCATCATTAGTGGTCATGCTCTTTAACCTGAAACCCAAGCCTAATCCTCCTTCTCTCTTCTCTCCTCAGGTTGCTGCTGTCTCATCGGTGCATCCCCAGGATTGGTGCGCGCTCACCCGCTCATCATCACTCCACCTGATGCTCTCCAACTCCACTTGGTCAATCCTTGACTCTGCTCCACTCCACCACCTCTTCCCTCACCTGCACCTCCCACCAGCTCCACCCCACTGGCTCCATCATCTCCTGTCTCTGGGTTTCACTGCCGGGTCCTCTGCTCATAGTAGTAAGAATTCCCCAGCACACACTCCACTATTTTGAGTATTATAATCTGCCTCTAACCAACTATCTGTCTGTCTCTCTCCCTAGGCTGTGCTCTTCAGCATGTGCATTTTCTGTACTTTTGTGCTGTTCAATAAATTACACGTTTAACGTCTTTCCTAGTGTCTGAGTGCTTCCTCTGGGGTCAGGTGCCTTGCATTTGAGTCTCAGGCTAACTAAGCATGACAATTTTGTGTTTACTTGTGTTATCTTTGTCTAATATTTAAATTTGTTTGATGATTTGAAACATTTAAGCATGACAAACATGCAAAAAAATGAGAAATCAGGAAGGGGGCAAACACTTTTTCAGACCACTGTAGTTGGGTTCACCTCAAAACACAGCTCCAGTTCTAGAACCAGTCTCCTGGAGAGGGGCTGGAGCTTGCCCTACTCTGGAGTTGCCTTGGGCAAGAGACGACGAGCAGGGGTGGGTATTCTCATATCCCCCCACCTTGCTGCCTCGATATTGGAGTTCTCCCCAGTGGATGAAAGAATAGTTTTCCTGTGCTTTCGGGTCCTGACCATCATTTGTACTTTTGCACCAAATGATGATTCAGAGTTCCCACCCTTTTTGGAGTCTCTGACTGGGGTGCTGGAAAGTGCTCCTCTTGGAGAGTCCACTGTCCTACTGGGGGACTTCTCCACCTCCACTGTTAAAACGGCTGTCCAGAGTTGCAGCTGCAAGATCTGACACACCTTCCACAGAGGAAGCAGAGCTTGAGGATGAAAGGGATGACTCGCCGATCACAGGGACTGAGATCACCAAAGTGGTTAAAAAAGTCTTGAGTTGTCAGGCCCTGGGGGTGGATGACATTTGCCCTGAATACCTCAAGGCTCTGGATGTTGTAGGGCTGCCATAGTTGACACACCTCTGCGTGGAGGTCAGGGACAGTGCTTTTGGCATGGTAAACTGGGGTGGTGGTTCCAGTCTTTAAGAAGGGGGACCACACTCCTAAGCCTTCCTTGGAAGGTCTATGCCAGGATATTGGGGAATTGATTCCAGCAGTTGGTTGAACCTTGAATTCAGGAGAAGCAATGCATTTTTTTGTCCTGGCTGTTGCACATCAGATCAACTTTTTACCCTCTCAAGAATGCTTGAGGGTTTGTGGGAGTTTGCCCAACCAGTCTACATGTGTTTTGTGGAATTGAAGAAAGCATTCGACCGTGTCCCTGGTGGTTTTTTGTGGGGGGTGTTCCAGGAGTATGGGGTATCGGGCTTGTTGCTACGAGCAATCTGGTCTCTATACGGTCATTGCGAGAGTTTGGTTTGTACTGCCAACACTCAGTCAAACTTGTTTCCAGTGAGAGTTGGACTCCACCAGGGCTGCTCTTTGTCACCGATCCTGTTCATAATTTTGATGGACAGGACTTCAAGAAGCATCCAAGGAATGGATGTCATGTTTGGTGACCACAGGATCTCATCTCTGCTGTTTGAAGATTGATGTTGCCCTGTTGGCTTCACCAAGCAATGACCTACAGGTCTTACTGGGATGGTTTGCTCACTGAGTGTGAAGCGGTAGAGAGGACGGCAGGGGAGCGGCACCACTAAATCCGAGTCCATGGTCCTCAACCAGAAAAGGGTGGATTGTCCTCTCTTGGTTGGGGACAAGCTCCTGCCCCAAGTGAAGGGGTTTAATTATCTCGGGGTCTTACTTATGAGTGAGGGGAGAACTGAGCGGGAGATTGACAGACGGATCAGAGCAGCATCTGGAGTGATACAGATGTTGTACTGGTCTGTTGGTTCCAAGGTTGTCCAAGGTTCCAAGGTTCCAAGGTTGTCATAGCCAGGTGCGGCACTGGGGTTAAGCTCCCAGTGCTCATAAAATGCTCCTTATGGCGTGCGTCTCGAAAAGCCTCTGACAACTAAGTTCAACTCCTAGCCTGCCCGTGTGGTTTAGTCTCTAAGCCCGGCGGAACTGCTTTTACTAATAGGAGAAGGGGCGAGGGCGGATCTCTGGCGCCTTAAAACCAGATGCTTCGAGTAGATGGTGGCTCGTCAACCTGGGAAGGTAGCCCATCTAGGGGAAGGTAAACCCTGATTTCAAACCTCCGCTGCCTTGCGGCATACCCCGTCACGGGAAAGGCTTCGGGAGTCAACCCTGAGGAAAAATCCTGAGTCGGAGCCCCTAAGGCAGTTCTATGTTGTGCTCAACATCGTTCTGGCAGCTCCTGCAACGGCGCTGGTGCCAAACTGTAGCAGCCCTGCTGTTCCTTTGGATTCATCAGTGACGTGGAGAGGGGGGACATGCTGCATGGGTAACACCTTGTCCTCCATATCTTCCTGCCCAAGCTTGAATCCTACCAACGCCCAACGCTGGAAGGTAGAACACCGGTGCACATCGGCCTGTTTGGCCACAGGCGGTGCTGTTCCAGCAGAGTAGACGTTTAGGATTCTCTTCCATGGTCATCGTAGACCGACGGAGGCCGACGACTGGTCTGTTGAGGTGAAGAGGGAGCTGAGTTCTAACGCAAAGCTGTTGATTTACCGGTCACTCTACATTCCTACCCTCACCTTGTGGCAACACTGAACAAGGTGTCACAGTGCTTGCAGTGGCCTCTCCCAGTGTCAACACAGTAGCTTTGTCTGAGCCTCTATCATTGTCCATGTTATCAAGTGACAAGAAGAGGAAATATGTTTATGATCGTCAGACTCTCTTGAATGCATGATACAAACATTCTGTTTGTGAGAATTTGAAGCATTGGTTGAGTGAACTGAACAAGCTGGGACTATTGTGTTGGACAATCCCACGGTCGGCGGCCCCGCTCCACACACCAGTGAGGATGAGACGCAAGTGGTGTGAGAGAACATGGAAGCGGGGTAAACGTGGAGGATTACCTACCAGGACAATGGCTAATCCATACAGGCCGGCAGTTCCTACCATCATACTGGCCAACGTGCGCTCCCTGGATTGTAAAATGAATTACATCAGACTGTGGAGAGCTTCCCAGCATTGTGTGAGGAACTGCTACTGTATGTGTTGGTTTTTATGGAGATGTGGCTGAGTCATACCATTTTGGACATTGCAATTCAGCTGGAAGGGTGAACACTCCTTAGAGTGGACAGGACAGCTGCGTCGGGTAAGCGAAGAGGTGGAGGGCTAGCTGTTTACATTAGTAATCTGTGGTGCCAGGATGCCAGGGTGATCACCATTCATTGTACACCTAACATCAAGTACATGACTGTGAAATGCAGACTGTTTTATCTGCCGTGGGAGTTGGTGGCTGTCTTGATTGTAGCAGTCTATGTTGCTCCAAGCACTATTGTGAGGGAGGCTATGAGTGACTTGTATCATAACATCAGTTCGCTGCAGACAGCCCACCCAGATGCCTTCTTCATCATTGCAGGTGATTTTAGCCAGGCGAGCCTCAAGTCTATCTTACCTAAATTCCATCAGCATGTGAACTGTGCTACTAGGAGAAATAATACATTAGATTAAGTGTACACAAACATCAAGAACTGGTACCGAGCAGCCGCTCTCCCCCACCTTGGAAACTCGGAACACCTCATTGTTATACTTGTACCTGCATACAAGCCAGTGGTGAAACAAATGAAACCTGTTTTCAGAGAAGTGAGATTGTGGCCTCAGGAGGCTATTCCAACATTACAAGACTCCTTTGAGAGCACACAGTTGGAGATCTTTAGAGAAGCTGCAACAAAGGATGGGGTCATTGATCTGCAGGAATATGCAGTCTGTCATGGGTTACATAAATAAATGCATAAATGAATGAGTGAATGAATGAATCTTTATTTCGATAGATTAAAAGTAAAGATTAAAAGAAAAGAACAGAATAACATAACAAAGGGGGGAAATCTAACAAGGTCAAATTAAACAATAACTCATCTGATTATACAGTTGAACATAAGCTGTCCGAAATGGGTGATGGCTGAAGCCACAGCTTATATTGCCCACCCATATTCCATCCAAGAATTCAAAAGAAAAACAAAACAGGAGCGATTACAGTTCAGAACAAAACTAAGACAAAGCGTGACCCCCCCCCCCCCCAAAAAAACAGAAAAAAACCAAAAACTAAGCAACAGCACAACACAGACTGAATATAATAATTCTTATGTGATTTTACATGTCATCTTGTATATATGTTTGAAGTATTTCTTCCTTTAGTTTTTGTTTAAATTATCCAAGCATTGTACATGATTTTAATTCAGGTCCAAAAGCATTCTACAATCTGACTCCTTGCACTGAGACACAGTGCTGCTTGGTGGTAGTTCTCACTGAAGGTTTTTGAAATATACATGTTCCTCTGAAATGATATTGTTTCTCCCTTATTTGAAACAACTTTTGGATATTTGCGGGCAGTGATATATTCTTCACTTTAAACATTATTACTGCAGTTTTGAAATCAACCAGATCTTTCAACTTGAGAGCTTTTAATTTAAGAAAAAGTGGGTTTGTTGGTTCCCTGTAAGCAGCTTTGTTTATTATTCTAATAACTCTCTTCTGAAGCATAAATATTGGATATATGTTCATTTTATATGTATTTCCCCATACTTCAGTACAATATGTCATGTATGGGAGTATTAATGAATGATACAAAGTATGTAGTGTGGGTTGATTCAGCAAATATTTCACTTTGTGTAGTATTGCGATTGATTTGGATATTTTACCTTTAATATAATTAATATGTGACTTCCAACACAGTTTATTATCAATTATTACTCCAAGAAATTTATTTTCAGATACCCTTTCAATCTCTACACCATTTAGACTGAGTTTAGATACTGAGTTGTTGTGATGATTGTTAAAAATGACAAATTTTGTCTTACTTAAATTGAACGTTAATTTGTTTGAATCAAACCACAGTTTAAGCTTCCCTAATTCCTTTCTGAGTGTATCCAAACGTTGTTCCAAATTGCTTCCACTGCACAATAAATTAGTATCATCTGCAAACAATATTAAATCCATTTTTTCCAAAACTTTACATATGTCATTTATATACATATTGAATAACAATGGCCCCAAAACTGAACCCTGTGGGACTCCACAAGAAACCTTCAGTAACTGTGAGTTTTTACTACCAACACATACTGTACATACTGATATCTGTTCTTTAAGTAACTACATAACCAGGACAGTGATACCCCCCCAATACCATAATTTTGTAGTTTCTTTAATAATAATTTATGATCCACTGTATCAAATGCTTTTTAAGATCCAGGAATACCCCAACTGAATACTCTTTATTTTCAATGGCAGTTGATATTTTTCTATAAATTCCATTAGAGCAAATGCAGTTGTCCTCTTATGTCTGAACCCATATTGCTGCTCACACAATAAATTATTCTTCATTATGAAGTTGTCAGTTCTCTCACAGAACATTTTTTCAAGTATCTTGGAAAATTGCAGCAATAGTGAAATAAGATCTATAGTTTGAAAATTCCCCTCTGTCACCTGCCTTGTATATCGGAATTACTTTAGCTATTTTCATTGCACTGGGAAATATAAGATAAGATAAGATAAGCCTTTATTAGTCCCACAACGGGGAAATTCCAGGATTGCAACAGCACAGGGACACTCAGAGCAACAATCAGAAGGCAAGAAAAAAAACAAGCAAGCAAGAGCAGCTAATATACATATGTGCATATTACTATAATATATATATATATATATATATATATATATATATATATATATACACACACAGACACACAGTGCAGAGCATTGTAGCTTTGTATACCTGTTTTGAGAGACAAGTTACAGGTATACGTCAGTGGTTTCACTAAGCATTCAATGATAGTTTTGACTAAAAGCATGCCAATACCATCACAATCCGTAGATGTTTTACTTTTAAACAATTTAACAATTTCAATGACCTCTCGTCTATGTTCTTTATGAAAATGGAGTCTTTTATAGCAATGTTTTTGCTTATTGTATCACCTGTAGGTGCCGTAATGGGTATTTTTTGAGCCAAATTAGGACCAATGTTAACAAAAAATTTATTAAATTCATCTGCAGGTGAGACTGCATTCACACTCTGAGTCGTTTGTTTTTTTTTGGTTTTTTTTTTGAAAGATTGGTTGGGTAGCTTGTATTTCTGTTTTTATTTCCAAAAATATTGTTAAGTATTGTCCATGTATTTTTAATGTTATCTCTGTTTTTCTCCAGTTCTTTACTATAATAGTCTCTTTTACTCCATCTCATTATATATATTAACTTATTTTTGTATGTTTTATACCACTGCTCTGCTTCTTTAGAAAAGCTTAATACTGTATAATGAATTTTTCTTCTTACACACTTTTTGTAATCCTTTGGTTAACCATGGCTTGTCGACAAATTTCTGTTTCAGCCTTTTCTTTACTAATGGACATTTTTTTTTTCATAAAGAGTGGTTACAATGTTCATGAATGTGTCATAGGCTTCATTTACATCTGATACATAGCATTTTGTCCAGTCTTGCTTCAGCAGGTGTTCTTTAAAAGAGCTGATTGCATTTTGTGAATTGTATCTGAAAAATTTTAAAGTTTTTTTCTGTATTGGCCCCCGTGCGGCCATGGATAAGTGCAAAGACTGGCAAATGGTCACTTATGTCATTTATCAATAATCCACTTTCTATTTTCTTATCTCTTAAAGTATTAAGTATTAAGTATTAAGTATTAAGTATTTTCTTATCTCTTAAAGTATTAAGCTTTTCTAAAGAAGCAGAGCAGTGGTATAAAACATACAAAAATAAGTTAATATATATAATGAGATGGAGTAAAAGAGACTAGACCTAAAAGGTTCCAAGGTTGTCACAGCCAGGAGCGGCACTGGGGTTAAGCTCCCAGTGCTCATAAAATGCTCCTTATGGCGTGCGTCTCGAAAAGCCTCTGACAACTAAGTCCAACTCCTAGCCTGCCCGTGTGGTTTAGTCTCTAAGCCCGGCAGAACTGCTTTTACTAATAGGAGAAGGGGCGAGGGCAGATCTCTGGCGCCTTAAAACCAGATGCTTCGGGTAGATGGTGGCTCATCAACCTGGGAAGGTAGCCCATCTAGGGGAAGGTAAACCCTGATTTCAAACCTCCGCTGCCTTGCGGCATACCCGGTCACGGGAAAGGCTTCGGGAGTCAACCCTGAGGAAAAATCCTGAGTCGGAGCCCCTAAGGCAGTTCTATGTTGTGCTCAACATCGTTCTGGCAGCTCCTGCAATGGCGCTGGTGCCAAACTGTAGCAGCCCTGCTGTTTCTTTGGATTCATCAGTGACATGGAGAGGGGGGACATGCTGCATGGGCAACATCTTGTCCTCCATATCTTCCTGCCCAGGCTTGAATCCTACCAACGCCCAACGTTGGAAGGTAGAACACCGAATCACTGGAGAGGACACTCCAGCTTCGCCTTTGGCGTAGACAAAACACGGGGAATGACAGTTACCGGTTATAAGCCACCACTCAACTGACGTAGAGCGCGGCGCCAGGGGTTGTTGCCGACGGTGGGAGGGATCGTCGGATCTCACTGGACAGCTACCGCCCGCCTCAAGCTGGGCAGCCCCCAGCCAATAAGGTGTTGTCCCGCCACAGCTTGCTTTCCTCATTGAGTGCATGGGGATGAGAAGAAGTCCGAACAGCAGGCTGAGAACCTTCACACCAGGCAAGACAATAAAACAAAAGAGACCAACTCTAAAACTGGGAACTTGGAACGTCCGCACTATGATGACAGGACTCGCTGCTAACCTCAAGGACATCAACAACACCAGGAAGACTGCCATCATCAATAATGAGCTGAAGACACTGGGAGTGGATATCGCCACTCTCCAGGAAACACGGCTGGCTGACGCAGGCACACTGAGAGAGAAGGGCTACACGTTCTACTGGCAGGGAAAGGGCAGTGACGAACACAGGGAACATGGAGTGGGCTTCGCAGTGAAGAACACCTTGCTGAAGATGGTGGAACCGGGCAGCAATGGCTCTGCATGACTCCTCACCCTCCACCTGAACACCACTCAAGGCCCAGTCACCCTCGTCAGTGTGTATGCCCCAACGCTGACAGCCACACCAGAGGCAAAAGACGAGTTCTACGAGAATCTCGCAACAACTGTCAGGATCATCCCCAACTCTGAACAACTCCTTCTCCTTGGAGACTTCAATGCCAGAGTGGGTGCTGACCACGACTCCTGGCCCTCCTGTCTTGGACCTTTTGGCGTGGGCAGAATGAACGACAACGGACAGCGGCTGCTCGAGTTCTGCACGTATCACGATCTGTGCATCACAAACTCATTCTTCAAGACCAAGCCCCAACACAAGGTTTCCTGGCAACATCCACGCTCAAAGCACTGGCACCAGCTGGACTTGATCCTGACCAGGCGCACCTCACTGAAGAACGTGCTAATCACCCGTTCGTTCCAGAGTGCAGATTGCGACACAGACCATTCATTGGTGTGTTGCAAGGTCAAGCTGCAGCTGAAGAAATTCCATCGTGCTAGACAGCCTGGAAAGGCACGGATTGACACCAGCAAGATGGCTCAACCAGAACTTGTTGAGCAGTTTGCCTCCACCTTTGAGAAGGAACTTGGTGTACCACAAGAAGGAGAATCTGCAAAGCAGAAGTGGGAAGAGCTGCGAAACACCATCCACCGCACAGCCTTGGCTACCTTTGGGAGGAAGACCTCGAAGTCACAGGACTGGTTTGATGCCAAGTTGACCGAGATGACCCCCGTCATTGAAGCCAAGCGCTCAGCACTTGCTGAGTACAAGAAGTACCCAAATGAGAAGAACCTCCAGATTCTCAGGGCTGCGAGAAGCAAAGTTCAGCAGACTGCTTGGCGCTGTGCCAACGAGTACTGGACTCAGCTCAGCCAAGACATTCAAACCGCTGCCATAACAGGGAACATCCGTGGTATGTACGATGGCATCAAGAAAGCACTTGGTCCGGCTCAGAGCAAGACGGCCCCCCTCAAATCCTCCACCGGGGAGATCATCACAGAAAAGAACAAGCAGATGGAGAGATGGGTGGAACACTACTCCGACCTCCTACTCCAGACAGAACACCGTGACACCGTCAGCCCTTGATGCCATCGACTGCCTGCCATCCATGGACGAACTTGACGCCGAGCCAACCATCGACGAACTCAGCAAGGCCATTGATAGCTTGGCCGCTGGCAAGGCACCTGGCAATGACGGCATACCCCCTGACCTGATCAAGCACTGCAAGAACCACCCTACTGCTGCCATTGCATGACGTCCTCTGCCAGTGTTGGAAGGAAGGTGCCGTACCACAGGACATGAGGGACGCCAAGATCATCACCCTCTACAAAAACAAAGGGGAGAGAAGCGACTGCAACAACTACGGGGGCATCTCCCTCCTCAGCGTTGTTGGCAAAGTCTATGCACGAGTTGTTCTCATTCGTCTACAGAAGCTTGCCGAACGTGTCTACCCCGAGTCTCAGTGTGGCTTCTGCGCTGAGCGATCGACGGTAGACATGATATTCTCCATCCGCCAACTCCAGGAGAAATGCAGAGAATAGAACATGCCCCTGTACGTCGCCTTCATCGACCTCACCAAAGCACTCGATCTGGTCAGCAGAGAGGACCTTTTCAAGATCCTGCCAAAGATAGGATGCCCACCAAAGTTGCAAAGCCTCATTGAATCGTTTCACACCAACATGCAGGGGATAGTGCAGCACGATGGCAACGTCTCAGAGCCATTCAACATACGCAGCGGAGTGAAACAGGGCTGTGTACTTGCGCCAACCCTCTTTTGGATTTTCTTTGCTATGCTCCTGAGCCTTCAGCACAGCAACAGAGGGAATCTACCTGCACACAAGATCTGACGGCAGGCTTTTCAACCTTGCCCGCCTGAAAGCCAGAAACAAAGTACGCGAGGCTCTAATCAGAGACATGCTGTTCGCAGACAACGTTGCAGTCGCAACCCACACACAGCAGGAGCTTCAGACCCTGATGGGCCGCTTCTCCCAGGCATGCAAGGACTTCGGGCTTACCATCAGCCTGAAGAAGACTAACGTATTGGCGCAAGGCACAGAAGCACCACCAACCATCTCCATCGACGACTACGAGCTGGAGGTCGTGAATCAGTTCCCGTACCTGGGGTCCACGATCAGCAACAACCTCTCCCTTGATACAGAGATCAACAAGAGGATTGGAAAATCAGCCTTCACACTCGCTCGCCTCACCACATGAGTGTGGAAGAATACCAAACTCTCTGTCAAGACAGAGATGGCAGTGTACAATGCCTGTGTCATCAACACACTGCTCTATGGGAGTGAGACGTTGACAACATACGCCCGGCAGGAAAAGAGACTGAACTCCTTCCACTTGTGCTGCATTCGCCACATCCTGGACATATTCTGGCAGGACAAAGTGCCCAACACAGAAGTTCTTTCCCGCGCCGGCCTTCCCTCCATGTTCACTCTACTCAGGCAGTGCAGGCTCCGCTGGCTAGGCCACGTTCACCGTATGGAGGACGGCAGAATCCCCAAAGACGTCCTCTACGGAGAACTGGCGACTGGCAGGAGAGACGTTGGCCGCCCACAGCTGCGCTTTAGAGATGTCTGCAAGAGAGACATGAAGGCCCTGGAGATCAACACAGAGTGCTGGGAGGACCTTGCAACGGACCGCTCCAAATGGAGAGGCACCCTGACCAGACAGCTCAAGAGAGACTGACTGCTGCAGCAGATGAAAAAAGGACCCGCAGGAAGAACCGCCACAGACCCAGCAGCAAGGAGACCACCCACAAGTGCGACCTGTGTGACAGGGACTGCCATTCGCGCATCGGCCTGTTCAGCCACAGGCGGTGCTGTTCCAGCAGAGTAGACGTTTAGGATTCTCTTCCATGGTCATCATAGGCTGACGGAGGCCGACGACGATTTTCTTATCAATAATATTAACAAACAGGTTATCAATAAGTGTAGCAGTGTGAACTGTGATTCTACTGGAATGTGTTATTGTGTGATATAGACTCATACTGTACATAGAATTCATGAACTCTGTAATTACATTTTGTTGAAATGGATTTAGTAAATCAATATTGAGATCTCCACAAATTACAACCATTTTCTTACTAGTTATATTATTGTACAGCTCGACTAACTTATCTCTGAATGTCTCAACGCAAGTTCCCAGCATTCTATATAACTTATAGATTTTTTTTTTTGTCTTGATCAATCTCAACAGTAACACATTCTAGAGTCCCTGGTAGTGCAAATGACATTCCATTTACTTACACCTATACAGGTCATCAATATACAGTGCAATACCACCACCCTTTTTTTTGAGATCTATTAATATAAAACATCTGATATCCCTCTATTGTCATCAGAGAAGCCTGGTCTTCATTGAATCAAGTTTCAGAGACTGCGATACCTGTAAATTTTCTATCTAGCTGTTTTAAATAGTCCTGAATCCGTGGAAAGTTTTTGTTAAGACTTCTGCTGTTGAAGTGTATTATAAGATAAGATAAGATAAGCCTTTATTAGTCCCACAATGGGGAAATTCCAGGATTGCAACAGCACAGGGATAGCAACACTCACAGCAACAATCAGAAGGCAAGAAAAAACAAGAGCAGCTAGTATACATAAGTACATATTACTATATATATATACACTCACCGGCCACTTTATTAGGTACACCTGTCCAACTGCTCGTTAACACTTAATTTCTAATCAGCCAATCACATGGCGGCAACTCAGTGCATTTAGGCATGTAGACATGGTCAAGACAATCTCCTGCAGTTCAAACCGAGCATCAGTATGGGGAAGAAAGGTGATTTGAGTGACTTTGAACGTGGCATGGTTGTTGGTGCCAGAAGGGCTGGTCTGAGTATTTCAGAAACTGCTGATCTACTGGGATTTTCACGCACAACCATCTCTAGGGTTTACAGAGAATGGTCCGAAAAAGAAAAAATATCCAGTGAGCGGCAGTTCTGTGGGCGGAAATGCCTTGTTGATGCCAGAGGTCAGAGGAGAATGGCCAGACTGGTTCGAGCTGATAGAAAGGCAACAGTGACTCAAATAACCACCCGTTACAACCAAGGTAGGCAGAAGAGCATCTCTGAACGCACAGTACGTCGAACTTTGAGGCAGATGGGCCACAGCAGCAGAAGACCACGCCGGGTGCCACTCCTTTCAGCTAAGAACAGGAAACTGAGGCTACAATTTGCACAAGCTCATCGAAATTGGACAATAGAAGATTGGAAAAACGTTGCCTGGTCTGATGAGTCTCGATTTCTGCTGCGACATTCGGATGGTAGGGTCAGAATTTGGCGTCAACAACATGAAAGCATGGATCCATCCTGCCTTGTATCAATGGTTCAGGCTGGTGGTGGTGGTGTAATGGTGTGGGGAATATTTTCTTGGCACTCTTTGGGCCCCTTGGTACCAATTGAGCATCGTTGCAACGCTACAGCCTACCTGAGTATTGTTGCTGACCATGTCCATCCCTTTATGACCACAATGTACCCAACTTCTGATGGCTACTTTCAGCAGGATAATGCGCCATGTCATAAAGCTGGAATCATCTCAGACTGGTTTCTTGAACATGACAATGAGTTCACTGTACTCAAATGGCCTCCACAGTCACCAGATCTCAATCCAATAGAGCATCTTTGGGATGTGGTGGAATGGGAGATTCGCATCATGGATGTGCAGCCGACAAATCTGCGCCAACTGTGTGATGCCATCATGTCAATATGGACCAAACTCTCTGAGGAATGCTTCCAGCACCTTGTTGAATCTATGCCACGAAGAATTGACGCAGTTCTGAAGGCAAAAGGGGGTCCAACCCGTTACTAGCATGGTGTACCTAATAAAGTGGCCGGTGAGTGTATATATATATATATATATATATATATATATATATATATATATATATATATATATATATATGTATATATATATATTTATATATATATATATATATAGAGAGAGAGAGAGAGAGAGAGAGAGAGAGAGCGTGCCCAAATGCCAAGTCACGTTTCGTTACCTTGTATACATGTGTAATGACAATAAAGTTGAATCTCATCTCATATATATATATATACAGTATATATATATATCGACACACAGTGCGGAGCATTGTGGTTGGTGGATGTGCAGCAGAAAGTCTAAGCTCTCTCTCCGCGGATGCGGCGGGCCAGATGGATGTCTTTGGGCATGATGGTGACCCTCTTAGCGTGGATGGCGCACAGGTTAGTGTCCTCGAAGAGACCCATCAGGTAGGACTCGCTGGCCTCCTGCAGAGCCATGACGGCGGAGCTCTGGAAGCGCAGGTCGGTCTTGAAGTCCTGAGCGATCTCCCTCACCAGGCGCTGGAAGGGCAGCTTACAGATGAGCAGCTCCGTGGATTTCTGGTAGCAACAGATCTCTCTCAGAGCCACGGTATCGGGCCTGTAACAGTGAGGCTTCTTCACTCCGCCGGTGGCGGGAGCGTTTTTCCGAGCAGCCTTGGTGGCCAGCTGCTTCCTGGGGGGCTTTTCCTCCAGTAGATTTACGGGCGGTCTGCTTGGTTCTTGCCATCGCTCTTTATTATTCTGTCTTATATTTCGTGCACGCCTCCTAAACTCCAGCCCGGCACCCGCGTCGTTTTCGCTTCAGTTCCCCGGTATATCGAGTTTCTCCGTTAGCACCGGGTGGCGGTTGAGTGCTAGCTAGCTCTTCCCTGCTGTATCGTCTCCTGCTGTAGACAGTGGCTCCGTCCGCCGACTCGGGAGACCTTTGGGGCGATCTGTGTGTCCGTGATATATATAGAGTGAAAGGTGTGCCGGATCAGAAAGTTATCACCGGATCAGAAAGAAGAAGGAAGATAAAAAGACTCAGAATTGAGCCGCTGTTGCAAAAGGCAGCCAACTCGTGTGGCGCCGGAGCCGTATTATTTATAGTTTACCATCTAATTGCACTTGACTTTTGAATTGCTTTTCAGTATAATATTCACAGTGATTATGAATATTGTTGAAGAAGTGGTTATCAGGATCAATATCATTCTCCATCTCTTGTGGTTCATGTTCAGCATAATGGCATATTTTCAGAGTCTGAATTTCCTCACTCTGTGTCAGGTGACTTCCTCCAACTGGGGATGATTGATATCTACTAAAGTCAGTCATAAGTTTTTTGTTTTGTTTTGTTTTTTAAACATTTGTCCTCACTGTGATTTACTTCCTTACATACATTTATCCAGCTCCTCCACATTTCTGATTACCAGCACTTTGGACTCCTCTGGTGTTCCATTCAGTTTTATAAAGACTTTGCAGTTGAAAGTCCATGTTGATTGGATTTTCTTCTGTTTTCGCAAGAAACGCACCTTTTTGGCGATGTCTCCATTTCTCTTGGTCAGGTGTGTCACGGTGGCCCTCACGAGCCACCATAAGATGCCAGCAGTCACCAGTGAGTTGCAGTGATGTTTTATTAGGAAGTGCAGGAACAGAGAATAACACACACAACAGTGCGGGTAGGACAATCACAGGAGAACTTACAAACAGCGTCTGAGCCGGGGAACGCCCGATGCGTCAGACGATGTGACGGTAGGATCACAGACAAAGAATAACAAACGGTATCATAACAGAAGGTTTCATAACAGGACGTATCATCACAGGAAGTTTAACAGAACGTACCTTAACAGGAAGCATAACAGGCAGTTTAACGGGAAGTTTAACAGAGACTGCTGCATCGGGGTGCATTCAGCACCTGCTTTTAACCCCGGTCACTAATGACCCCGAATGCAGCACAGCTGTTGACTCTGACAGCAGGGAGCTCCACCGGGCGCTGTCACAATAAGAGCCCGGGGAGCTAGAAGGAATCCTCTGCTGTCAAAGCCTGGAAATGATATAAGATCCTAGTGCGGACGGAACCGGCACTGTAACAAGGTGCTCATTCAGATAAACTTCTGTCCCCTTCAGCTTCCTTCCCTGTTTCAGCAGATCCATTTTATACTTTCTGTTTGTAAGACGGATGATTGTTGCCTATTTTTCACCCTTCCTTCTTTTAGGAAGAGGATGACAAGCCTCTATGTTGTTACTGTCTACCTCTATGCTTTTAGAATGGAGGAAGGTTGTCACCTGTTCTTCCACCGATCTGGCGTCCAGTTCACAAAGGTCTGTATCATCCATTCTTGCCACAGCCTGGGCATAGGATCTGGGCTGTGTTTCTAATCCTGAAACAATAATGTCATTCATTCGAGTGTACTGTTCCAGGTTGTCCACCCTATTTTCCAGAAAAGCAATCTTTTTATCTTTCTCCTCATTTTTCAGCCTCAAGGCTCTGACCTCTTCCACCAAATCAATTATCTGTTTTTGTTGTTTTCTCACCACAGTTACCTCTTCTGAGAGAAAGTCAAGTGATTTTTTTAAATTCCTCAACCTCATCATATGTTACATTCCTTTTGGTGGCATTGTGTTGTTATTGGTGCCAACTGATTCAAATAGATTCTGGTTAATGATATAACTGTTATCAAAAGCATCAAGAAATGAGCAAATCAGAAGCCTTGGCTGGATGGAGAAGTAGGCTCCTTGCTTGGGGTGCGGAATTCAGCTTTTAGGTCAGGAGGTACTGCTGAATACAGGCTGGCAAAATAAAAACTGTCCTGGGGAATCCGGGAGGCCAAGAGATTGTATGGGCAGAAGCTAAACAGCCACTTTATGGACAATAAAGATTCACAGTGGATGTGGCAAGGTTTTAATACAATTGCTGAAAACAAGCCCCCTTCCCCACAGGCCAGTCATAAGGATGTTCCATTCCCAGACAGGCTCAATGACTTTTATGCACATTTTGAAGTCAAAAATGGCGCAATAGTAATGAGGTACAGATACCTCTATCATCATCTCCATCCACTGAGCAAACACTCCAGGTGACAGCTGCCCAGGATAGAAGAGTCTTTGCCAGTGTTAATTCATGCAAAGCAGCAGGACCTGACAACATTCCTAGGTGTGTGGTGAGGGAGTGTGCTGAACAGCTGAAATATGTCTTTGCAGACATCTTTAACATCTCCCTCTCTCAGGGTGCTGTGCCCACCTGCCTGAAGAGTGCCATCATAAACCTCATGCCAAAGAAACCAAACCCTGATTGCCTTAATGACTTTTGTCCTGTGGCATTAACACCAATCGTGATGAAATGTTTCAAACGGCTTGTTCTGCAGCACATTAAGGCCCAGCTCCCTCCAGAGTTGGACCCCCTGCAGTTTGCCTATAGAGCTATCCGCTAAACTGAAGATGCCATCTCCTCTGTACTTCACCTCACCCTATCACATATGGAGGAGAGGAATACCTATGTTAGGCTTCTCTTCATTGACTTCTCCTCTGCGTTTAATACCATCATTCCAGAGCAGTTGGTGGAAAAACTACGGCTGCTGGGGTGGACCCTAGCACATGTGGCTGGATTCTCAACTTCCTGATGCAGAGGCAGCAGCGAGTCAAGGTGGACAGTTCTATCTCAAACATCAGAACTGTGAGTACAGGGTCTCCTCAAGGCTGGGTCTTGAGCCCCCTGCTGCTTAGACTGCTCATTCACGACTGCACTGCCACATTCAGCACCAATCACGTCATTAAGTTTGCTGGTGATATGACAGTAGTCCATCTGATTAATGAAAACAATGAGTCTGCATACAGACGGGAGGTGGACCAGCAAACAGCATGGTGTAGATATACATAATCTTCACCTTAATGTGAAGAAGACTAAGGAAATGATGATTGACTGCAGGAGGGTGAGCAACCACCATCACACACCACTGTTTATTGGGGGCACTTCTGTGGAGAGGGTCAACAATGTTAAGTTTCTGGGGATATACTACCTGGCAGATGGCATGACCTTTAACACCAACACCACAGTCATTGTTAAAAAGGCCCATCAGTGACTCTACCCTCTCCTGGGGCTAAAAAAGACAGGTCTTCCCACTCAGCTCCTCACCACCTTTTACAGAGGCACCCTGGAATCTGGCCTGACTACCTGGTTTGGGAATTGCACAGCTTTGGAGAAGCACCAGCTGACTAGGGTTGTAAGTACAGCCAGTAAGATCATTGGTGTCCCCCTCCTCTCCTTGGAGGAGATTTATAACAAATGCTGTGCTAAAGGGCTGTCAACATCATTAAAGACTGCTACCACTATTCCTACAGTTTGTTTTCTCTTCTGCCTTCAGGGAAGAGGTACAGGTGTCTCCAGGCCAGGACAGCCAGAATGTTGAAGTTTTTTTCCCCCCACATGCAGTCAGGATTATAAATGGACTGTGCCCTATTCCCCTGCCAATTGCTCTCGCCACCCCCCACGCATGCACACACACACACCTCTACTTAACATGCATATGTATCTTGTTGGGTTGGTCTGACCATAGTGTTTTTAATTGATATTTTATTGTTGTATTTTAATTTATTTATGCTGTTGTTTATAAACTTATTTTCTATGCATATTATGGTACTGTGCTATGTTGGGAGAATGTAATTTCATTTTTTATGTGCAAGTGTGCATATTAAATGACAATAAAGAAACCATGAACCTTGAACCTTGAACCTATGGTCATGAGCTTTGGGTAATGACTGAAAGAATGAGATTGCAGATACAAGCGGTTCAAATGAGCTTTCTCCTTAGGATTGTTGTACTCACCCTTAGCAATAGGGTGAGGGGCTCAGTCATCCGGGAGAGGCTCAGAGTAGAACAGCTGCTTCTCCACATCGAAAGGAGCCAGTTGAGGTGGTTTGGGCAGCTAATCAAGGTGCCTCCTAGATGCTTCCCATTTGAGGTGTTTTGGGCACGTCCCACTGGGAGGAGACCCTGGGACAGACTCAGGACACGCTGGAGAGGCTATCTCCCAGTTGGCCTAGAAACGTTTTGGTATCTTCTCTGAAGAGCTGGAGCAGGTGGCTGGGGAGAGGGAAGGCTGGGATTCTCTGATTAAACTGCTGCCTCCCTGACCTGGACCTCCGGAAAAGTGGTAGAAGATGGATGGGTGGATAGATGGATGGATGGACCATATCAATTTGTTTGTATTACCTTATGTGTGCATCATTTCCTATAGAAGTACTAAAGCTTTATTTTTTTGGTTGTCATCACATATAGTATAATATGCAAATAATTTCTGTGTGCTTCAACTGAAATGACTCATATTTTTCTGAAAGATGCTAATCATTATTTTCATTACTTTCTTTATTGGATTTTTGTTGTATTAGATGAAGATTTAAACAAATCTTTTTAGTGTTTAATTTTAAGAACTGGACAAACGTGATGTTACTCAAGTAAAAACATTTTTTTTCTTGTATATCTTTGGGTTCTTTGTAGAAATAGTGAAGTAATGTATAAATGAATTATCAGAAAAAGAACTCCACATTCTAACTAGTTTCCTGGAAGTGATGCAAAGGATACAACCACCAAATGTAATCATGGCCATTTGTATGGCTGCATTTTACCAAGCTGTGCTGGCTTAGATGTTAGTCTGATTACTATATTTTAGTATTGGAGAGCATATAGGTGCACAATTGACTACTGTGCATACTCTTTGCAGTATATGGCTGCTGGATCATAATATGGCTCTGAAAATACTGGTGGGACTTGCTTAATGTGTGGCTGATGGCACATTGTCCCTTATGTAGGGTCTAATGGGATTAAATCTGCACTGCACATTGAATTAATGCTCTTTAATACAGCCATTAAAGAGCAGCACAGATGTCGCCTCACTGATCAAGATTCTAAACCAAAGTCCTTGATGAAGACATGGTCAAAAAAGAGCTGCACCTAATCACAGAGATTGTATATGTACATATGGTTAGGGTTCTACAATTTGGAATCACCTATCTGTCTCTGTGATCAGCAGCATACTTTTCTATTTTCAGGGTTTGATTAATGCATCACAGCATGGCCTTTGGCTTTGATCAGCATGCATTGCAAAACAACAATAAATCTTTTCAATCAGCACAACTCACTGTTTTCACACTGACACACCCTCTGGAAAGACTCACATCAGTTTTGCATGATTTTCAAACTGGGAACTGTTTGTCAGATGACAATAACAGATTCCCCATGTGGATAAAAGATTGCCCTGCCATTCTCCTGTGAAGAGTTGCAATCAGCAAGTGCCCCTTCAGGAATGCCTGCTGGTTTTCACTCCCAATAAATAACCTTTAATTTACTCTGCAGCGTCTCAAGATGCATATAAGGCCAGGGTAAAGCTTCAGAAACAAAAGCCAACAACAGTGGTGAGTATACCACAACAAAAAATGTCAATGTCTCAATAACTTGTTATGTGCCCTTGAGCATCAATTACAGCTTGACGACAATGTCTCATGCTGTTCACAAGTCAACTTATTGTCTGCTGAGGCATGGCATTCCACTTGAATGCCATGCTTCCTGAAGGGCGGACCTCAGGTCATTGAGGTTGTGAGGTGCAAGGATACGAGCCTCTACATGGTGACTCAGCTGATTCCGTAGGTTTTCTATGTGATTCAGGTCTGGAGAAAGTGCAGGCCACTCCATCTGAGGTACCCCAGCCTCCAGCAGCTGTTCCCTAATGATGCCACCTCGATGAGCTGGAGCATTGTCGTCCATGGAGATGAAATTAGGCCTGTGTTGTTCATGCAGGGGCACAATGACTGGATTAATGATGTTATTCAGGTAGTATTGGCTTGTCACTGTACCATTTGTAACAATATCCATTTTGGGTACGTTATAGGCTTGAAATAACGTAAGGGAGAGAAGAAAAAGGCTCCTGGCTGGGCTCGCCACTTCTTCTTGTAACCCTTGCCTTACGTTAATTAGGTAAAGGAAGTTATTAAGTGTAGACCAGTTGCTAGGTTCGTAAGGATTACATAACACTAACACTATAACACTATAGCTTAGTGTTTAAATTCTTCTCTCATATTACTATTGTTACAATCCAGTAATATAGTAATATCTTACATTTCACATTTCACCCCTTACATGCATGTTTAGTTCAAATTCTCTCTTGTAGTACATGAAATGCTCTTTTTTTTTCTCATGTACCCAAATAAATGAATTTCTCTTTTTATCTCTACACCATTTAACTATGAAATTATGATTACTCTTTTTAACCTTTTCTTTGTAAATCATGAAATGAATTACAATTAATTTATCACATGACCAGGGAATATACTGTCCCATTACTTCCAATATCCCCCTTTTAAAATCAGTAAAACCCTGTCTGAGCTACTGGGTTTAGTATAACCTATAAATTTACATAGGAAACCAACAAAATGTGCTTTTAGCATCAAACTACACATTACATTCGACAGAAATAGTGCAAAAGAACTAAAAGTACTTCAGCATAGTGTTGTGAACTGAAATCACATTTAGGGAAACCATACAGACACAAAAATAGCCTTTTCCATTGTTTTTAACACTAGAAGACCCAGAGAGGGGCCATTTGGCCTTTTTGGCTAGAAAACCCATAGGGGGACCATCAAGTGGCCACAAGAGGGCTAATGTCTGGGTCTTCTAGTGTTAAACAGGAAAAAATCCACTCACGATTAGCATTAGCATAATGCTAACATTAGCATGGTGCTAGCATGTATTGTTTAGTACACACTTGGTTTTCACTCACCAAGATGAGGTATCAGTGTGAACACAGCAAAAGGACACAGCCACGATGCCTCTCAAGCTCGTGCTCCAATCAACTTAAGACAATAAAGGTTTCAAATTAGCGTTTGGACAGTGTTTAGATTTATTCATAGCACCTTTCTAAATTAAACTCACCAAGAAGACCCACAGGTTTCCACACAGACCGTCTACAGCCTCTCTCGTTCGCTCTCAGAGCACAAAAGACCGAAAAACTGGGTGCGTGCCTCGACACTCTGCTCGGAAGGCGGGGCTAATATCGCTCTTAACAAATGAAAAGACCAAGATCGCCCAACGTGACCATGAAACGGGAATTTAAAAGTTGGATAACGAGGATCACACTTCCTCTTCCCAAAATAACTGTTTTTCAAAATAAAATCACAAGACAGTCTGTAGTACCCTGAGAACCCTAAAAAGGATCTAATTTCCTTGAGATTCTTAGGCCGTGGCCAGGTCTTAAGGGCCTGAATCTTTTCGGGATCTGTCTCGACACCGCTTTCGGAGACTACATGACCTAGGTACCGGACTGTTGTTTGGAAAAATTTACATTTTTCCGGCTATAACTTTAGCCCATACTCTTTAAGACGATGGAGTACCCACATGAGTCGCCGTTCATGTTCTTCCAAATGATTTGAACTATTTGAAAAGATGATGAGATCATCTAGAAAGACTAGCACCTCATTTAAGTTCATGTCACCGATGCAATGCTCCATGAGCCGCTGAAAAGTGCTTGGGGCATTGGTTATGCCCTGCGGCATGCGGTTGAACTCCCAGAATCCAAGGGGTGTTACAAAAACGGTCTTTTCTTTGTCTGCTTCCTCTACCTCAATCTGGTAATATCCAGACTTAAGATCGAGGACTGTAAACCACTTGGATCCTGTGAGTGCCGAGAACGTCTCCTCTAGATTTGGAAGAGCGTAAGAGTCCTTTCGTGTTTGCAAATTGAGTTTGCGAAAGTCTATACATAGACGCACATCATTGTTTCGCTTCCTCACCACGACAATGGGGGACGAGTACAGAGACTGGGACTCTCTTATCACAACTGCAGCGAGCAGCTCTTGAAGGTGTTTACGCACTGCCTCAAGGTCTTGAGGGTGTATAGGGCATGCAAGGTGCTTAAAGGGAGTTGGATCGTGAAGATTGATGGAGTGTTTCACTTTGCTCGTACACCCAAAGTCCAAATTATGGAAAGCGAATACTTCTGGGATATCAGTTAGTTGTTTGGTTATTCGCTCTTTCCACTCCTGTGGAATCGGTGAGTCACCAAAGTTGAAACTCAGTTGTGTCTTGTTTATGGCCGACTCATTTGCACTGACGACATTGTGCTGGGACAGGATACAATGGAAAGCTCCAAGTTCTGCGATGACACAAGTGGACGGAATTGTGACATCTTGCTCTGTTTCGTTTGTAATCATTACAGGCACTTTGTGTGGAGCTTGGGAAGGAAGTGTTATCAGGCAAGTTTTAACACAAAGGCCACCAGGCAAGGAAGACTGAGAGAGGTGTTCAACTATAGCACAGGTGTCAGAAGTACAGTGAACGTTGGCAGAACCCTCTAAAACTACAGTTTTACCTGCTAGAACTACAGCTGGAGCTTTGCCTGACAAGGTAACTAATCCAATGTTCCCATCTTTGTTCTTTGTATGCCTTAGTTCGAGAGTTTTCAACAGTGTCCTAAAACCGTAAGGACTAGGTAAGTAATCAGGAGTCTTGATGTCTAAATACTTTTCATAAAGAACATCAAGTGTGTTTGTTCCCACTAACACTGGTGTCTGACTATTAGGATCGGCATCTGGAACAATGAGAGCTAAGGTTGGTATGTCAATCTCTGTGTATAAGAAGTCTTTTGGAAAGGTAATACACATCTCTATATAACCTAAATAGGGGACGGGCTGACCTGCAGCGCCCTCTACTTCTAAAAGGTCATAGAGTGGTTTAAGGTTTTGATCGGGAAAGTTCTGTTTGTAAAATGACTCAGTGACTGTAGTCACTTGTGACCCTGAGTCAAGAAGACAATGCACATTAGCATCAGAAATGCTAACTACAGCTGTGCATTTGGAGCCAACTAACCCTTTTGGCAGACTATACTTAGGTGGGTTAGTAACAGACTGCTTAAGGTTAGCATGTTGCTTGTACTTAGTGGGACATGATTGTCTGGCTACAGTCTCCATTTGCCCCGTAATAGAGACTGTTCCTAGTTTAACCGGTCTTTATTAGCTGCGGGATTTTCAGACTCCCATCTCTTTTGTTTCTCTTTAAACAGCTTACGTTTTTTGGTAACTAAAGCTGGGTTTGGTTCGTTTTCGCAGCTCGGCTTGATGTGGCCATCCTCTCCAAATTGGAAACAGTACCACGGTTTGGGTGGGGTACTTTGAGTTTTGACCGTTTGTTCTGTGGGTTCCTCTGTCACTTTATTCGGCTTTCGTTTCTCTTTTGGCTTTGTACTGGGTGTACTTTTTGAGTTTTGAGCTTTTGGTTTTGCAGTTAATTTTACTAGCTGAGTCTGAATTTCTGCAACTTGTTTTGAGAGTTCTTGAATTGAGTTTAACGTGATATTGTCCTCATTTTCATCTGAACTGCATTGCACAGTTTGCACGTGGGATGTCACTTTTTGTGTTGAACTGCTCAAATGTTGCCTCATTTGCAAGTTTTTGGCAGCAATTTGGTCTTCTTCAGTAAGTAGCAAGAGAAGCAAATCAGGAAAAGTTGGGGGATTTGTTCGTTTTTGTTTTAACTGGAGTGCATGTAAAAGGGAATCATCCCAACAACCTCGACAAAACTGTATGACAAGCAGCCTGTCAAAATCCTGGCTTGAAGCACCACCACGCTTCACAGTGTGAGTCAAAGCTACTTGAAGACGTTATAGATATGACAAGGGTTTCTCACCTGTGTTTTGGAAGGTGTTAAGAAACTTGGCGTAAAGCTCTCCGCCATCTTGAACTGTACCATAAGCAGAATCTAACAGCTGAAGGTGTTCTGATGGTGAGCTGTTGGGGTTCAAGTGCTTGACTACATCAGCTGCTGGGGGTAAAAGAGACTCAATGATCGTTCGGGATTGTTGCAGTTTGGACATAGCAGGATCAGTCAAGATTAATTCTACGCTGGAGTGCCAAGTATCATAATCTAGCTCATAAGTTGGTCGGAGGTCTTTGCCAGAAAAAGCTCTGAGCTTTTGAGGAAACGGCTGCACGGAAAAATCTTCCCTTTTTACAATGTGCTCAACTACCACGCGTTGCACTTCTGGGGGATTTAAATCATGTGCAGAAATGGTGGGCATACTTCACGCTGGGGTGCTGGCAGTGTGATTTGACTGGTTAGTTGGTTGTGCACCTTGAATACTGGGCTCAGCTGCAGAAGGCTGAGGTTGAGGTTCATCCAAGAAAGCTTCAGGTAAGTTATCAGGTAACTTAACTTGCTCTGATTGATCATTTTCAGATTCTTTGATTGACTCAGAAATCTGTGACATCATGTCTTTCAGGACATCTGCAAAATCTCTGCCACTCATCTTCACTAGGTTTTTAATGTCAGTGAGATATGACTTGGTTGTATCGTTCCCTTCATGGTGCGTATAAACACTGGCAAGAGATTGTATCATATAGCTAGCTCCACTATCAGATACATGGGTACATGGCAATGGGTCAAGAGCTTCAACAGCAATACCCGAGTTATACTCAAAAATAGCACTCTGGGAAAACTCAGACTTACTATCTGCTACTTTTATGACCCTTGAAATTGATCCATACTGTTTCAAAAACTCAGTCACTTCACCAAATTGCTCATCTCCAGCGATTTCACTCACTATCACTGCATTTGGAATTTTCACGGACTCATGCTCAACAATATCCATTTTGGGTACGTTATAGGCTTGAAATAACGTAAGGGAGAGAAGAAAAAGGCTCCTGGCTGGGCTCGCCACTTCTTCTTGTAACCCTTGCCTTACGTTAATTAGGTAAAGGAAATTATTAAGTGTAGACCAGTTGCTAGGTTCGTAAGGATTACAATAGGGAATTAAAATGAGTGTGGAATGAAATAGCTGGAGGCAAGAAATGAGCAATTCATGGCTGTATTTTTTAAAGATAAAGGGAGCAAAATATAAAAACAATTTACAGTATACAAATATAACAACGGCCGGCATGAAATAACCCCCCCCCCCCCCCCAAAAAAAAATGTCTTACTGAGCTCAGTGTTTGTTTGTCTTTTTGTTTTAGTCGTTTGACCAGTCAAGATAGCTTGTATTTCCAGACTCAGGTTTCTTTCTTCCTCTTTTAAAGCGGCGCCTTGAGTTGTTACCATTTTGAATTTTGTGCACTGGAGAGAGGAAGGATGTTCTTCAATCGAAATCTTGGTTCAGATCTCAGTTCAGTCTCGGTTCAGGTCATGGTTCAGATCTCGGGTCAGGCTCGCCATCTCCATTCAGAGAGAATCCAGGATCCAGAAGATTCTTAATCGGCAACCAAAAAAACCTAGCCTGCACAACAATAATGATATTATTGTATACAGCTAAAGTAATTCATTTTTCCAATCTCTTCTTATATAACACTATAGCTTAGTGTTTAAATTCTTCTCTCATATTACTATTGTTACAATCCAGTAATATAGTAATATCTTACATTTCACATTTCACCCCTTACATGCATGTTTAACTCAAATTCTCACTTGTAGTACATGAAATGCTCTTTTTTTTCTCATGTACCCAAATAAATGAATTTCTCTTTTTATCTCTACACCATTTAACCATGAAATTATGATTACTCTTTTTAACCTTTTCTTTGTAAATCATGAAATGAATTACAATTAATTTATCACATGACCAGGGAATATACTGTCCCATTACTTCCAATATCCCCCTTTTAAAATCAGTAAAACCCTGTCTGAGCTACTGGGTTTAGTATAACCTATGAATTTACATAGGAAACCAACAAAATGTGCTTTTAGCATCAAACTACACATTACATTCGACAGAAATAGTGCAAAAGAACTAAAAGTACTTCAGCATAGTGTTGTGAACTGAAATCACATTTAGGGAAACCATACAGACACAAAAATAGCCTTTTCCATTGTTTTTAAACAGGAAAAAATCCACTCGCGATTAGCATTAGCATAACGCTAACATTAGCATGGTGCTAGCATGTATTGTTTAGTACACACTTGGTTTTCACTCACCAAGATGAGGTATCAGTGTGAACACAGCAAAAGGACACAGCCACAATGCCTCTCAAGCTCGTGCTCCAATCAACTTAAGACAATAAAGGTTTCAAATTAGCGTTTGGACAGTGTTTAGATTTATTCATAGCACCTTTCTAAATTAAACTCACCAAGAAGACCCACAGGTTTCCACACGGACCGTCTACAGCCTCTCTCATTCGCTCTCAGAGAGTAAAAGACCGAAAAACCGGGTGCGCGCCTCGACACTCTGCTCGGAAGGCGGGGCTAATATCGCTCTTAACGAATGAAAAGACCAAGATCGCCCAACGTGACCATGAAACGGGAATTTAAAAGTTGGATAACGAGGATCACACTTCCTCTTCCCAAAATAACTGTTTTTCAAAATAAAATCACACAATTACATTAATACAAATGAAATGTGAGAAAAAGGGTCATTTTCTCAGCTGGGTTACACATTCACAAGGTAAAGGGCAGTTCTGTATTGGCTAGGCACACCTGCCCAGACTGTAACACCACCACCACCAAAGGCTCGTCTGATGACAACAGTTGCTGAAGCATAGCACTCTCCTTGACGTCTCCAACATCATTGGCAGCAATCATTTCTGCTCAATGTGAATCGACTTTGATCAGAGAACAGCACTGAGGCCCGCTGGTCCCTTGTCCAGCATAAATGTTCCCTGGCCCATGCAAGACAATGATGTCTATGCCTAGTGGTGTGGTCAGGTACCCTTGCAGGTTGTCTAACACGCAGACCACACTGATGTAAATGGTTTTGAATGGTCTGATGTGACACTTCGGTGCCTTTCACTGCCCTTAAATGTGTCAGAATGTGGACTGGGCCCATGTCCTCACCTTAGTTTATAGTTTGCACATTCTGTTGTAACCTGGACATGGGCTCAGCCCACATCCTCGTCTTCAGTTTAGTTTTATGAGATTCTCTGTTTTGTTTTATTAGTGTCATGGTTCTGCTATTGTTTTATATTTATCCCGCCTTGTCCTTACTTTTTGATTATATTATTATTATTATTATTATTATTATTATTATTATTATTATTATTATTATGACCATTATTCCTGTCATTGTCTTGATCTTGGTTTCATATTGTTTTTTATTTTGACAGTGTTTTTTGTTGTTTTCCAGTTTCCCGTAGCTTGGTCTTGGTTTTTGTTCTTGATTGTTCATGGCTGTTGTAATTTAGTTTAATTTGCCCCTTGGTTGCTGCATCCTTGTGTCAACCTGGCATGTACCATACACTTCTGCTTTTCCTTGCCTGGTGATTTTGCCTGCTCTGCCTTGCCTTAGCTTTTGTGAGTTTTTACCTGCCGTGCATTATGTTTTTAGCCCACAAGCTGCTTTATTTTATGTTCTTTAATAAAATGCCATTCGCTCGCTATGCACCTGGGTCCTGTTTTCTGCCCATCCGGGGCACCCACCATAATAGTAGGACATAGCCAGTCATGGACTCAGTGAACGAGCCCGGGAGGAGGAGGAGGAATTGGAGTCGTAATGATCTAGAGGTGGTGGCCGTGGTGGAGAATTTGGCTACTGCCGCTTGGAGCAGCTCATCCCTGGAAGACGTGTGGGATTGCTGGGGGGGAGTAGCAAACTTGATGATTGCTAGACCGAGTTTGTAGTCCCACCTCTGGGTGCAGAGACTAGCACTTCCTGCGCTTCCTCCATTGCCAGCTGTCTCCTCCTTGCCAGAGACAGCTTTCCGGCCCCGATTCCAGAGAGAGTTTTTCAGCAGCAAGCTGGCATTTGGGGCGCCGGGTGGAAGGATTATTTGAGGAGGCACCGCTTCTCTCAACGCTCTGCTCCTACACCCACAGGACCCAGCCAGATGATCTCCGGAGCCACCCAGAGGAAGTCGTCTGGACCATCGGCGGCAGCAGAGTGGGAACTCAGGCAAGTACCCTTTCATTTTTTTACACCAATAAATTATAGGTTTTGCCTGGTTCCCTGTGGGGTGGGGCTTGGCAGTGGCTGTCTGCCACTGCTGGGCCCTTGCCACTTTCCTCTGCCATCTTCTCTGTTGCCACTTTTGTCCACCCATCCTCTCCTGTGTCTCCCCTCTCCTTTTTCCCGAGCTCCATGTCTAATGGGTTCCAAGCAGCTGTAGCCCCCAAGTTTCCTGTCAGCTTCTCCTGTCTCCATGTCTGGGGTTCTGCCATCACCTGTCTCCACGTCTGAGATTCCGTCTGCTCCTGTCATCTGTTCTGTATCTCCAATGCTGGCTCCACGTCACCCTCAACCTCCAGTGCCAGATCCATGATGCTCAGTAGCTCCACTGCCGGCCCCATGTCACTCTGTGCCTCCAGTGCTGGCCCCACGTTGCTCCCTAGCTCCAATGCTGGTTCCACATCACTTACTAACTCCAGTACCTGTCACCACGCCTGCTGCTGCCATCCAGGTTGCAGATCCTCCTGAATCCATTGCTCCAGCAGAGAAGACACGAGGGTCTTGGTCAGCGGTGGAGCAAAAGCTAAGACAAGTCCCTTTCTTTCTATCTTCTACACCTATACGAGGGGAGTCTTGCCTAGCTTGTGGTGGGGGGATCCAGTTGCAGTAGCCATCTGCTTCTGGGCTCTCTCTGCTGGGCTCCACCAATGCTGTTGATAGTGACCTGGCTGTTCTCTCTTCCTCCCTATCTGAGGGGGCTATGGCGGGGATTGATCCCCAAGCATTGAGGCTCGAGGATCTCAAACTTTTGCCACCTGGGTTCGCTGCTGGTTGACCTACTTCGTCTGTGTGCGCCACTGATCAGTCTGCTCCATCTGGGTTCACTGCTGACCTGCCTGTTTCATCGCCGCTGATTGGTCTGTTTCACATGGGCTTACTGCTGATCCACCTGCACCATCTAGATTGGCCGCTGATCGGTCTCCATTGTCTGGTTTTGCCACTGACCAGCCCGCAGTCATCTGCTCCTGAGGTCAGTGCACTCCAGTCATTTGTTCCTGAGGTCAGCATACTCCAGTCATCTGGTCCTGAGTTCAGCGCGCCACTGTCACCTGTTCCTGAGTTCGTCACACTGCTGTCACCGTTTCCTGAGTTCGGTGCACCACTGTCACCTGTTCCTGAGTTTGGCGTGCCACTGTCACCTGTTCCTGAGATTGGCGTGCCACTGTCGGCTGCTCCTGAGGTTGGCACATCTCTGTGGGCTGCTCCTGTGGTTGACACGGTTCTGTTGGCTGTTCCTGAGGTCGGCGCACCTCTGTTGGCTGCTCCTGAGGTCGGCGTGCCTTAATTGCTGTTCCCAGAGTTAAATGCTCCTGCGCCATCATACACATTGGTCTGGGGTCCTTTGAACTTTGGTAGGCCCTCTGATCCACCTTGCTTTCTGATCTGGGGCCCTGTGGACTCTGGTAGGCCACCCAACCCACCTTGTTCTGTGGGGGTCTTGGACTCTAGTTTTGCCCCCCAAGTTGGGTTTTTTGTTTTGGACTTTGTGGGGGGGGGGATTTGTTTCAACCTGCCTGGCCTTATGCCCCCACCACCCACCCTGGGAAGGTCATTTTCTTTTGTTGGTTTTGGGACATCAGGTTCACCCCTTAAGTGGAGGGTACTGTTAGGCCATGGGCCGGGCCCATGTCCTCACCTTAGTTTATAGTTTGTACATTCTGTTGTAACCTGGACAATGGCTCGGCCCACATTCTCACCTTCAGTTTAGTTTTATGAGATTCAGCATTTTGTTTTATTAGTGTCATGGTTGTGTGCTTGTTTTATATTTATCCCTGCCTTGGCCTTAGTTTCTGGTTATTATTATTATTATTATTATTATTATTATTATTATTATTATTATTATTATTATTATTATTATTATTCCTGTCATTGTCTTGCTCTTAGTTTCATATTGGTTTATATTTTGACAGTGTTTTTTGTTGTTTTCTGGTTTCCAGTGGCTTGGTCCTGGTTTTTGTTCTTAATTGTTCATGGCTGTTGTAATTTAGTTTAATTTGTCCTGCCTTATTTAAGGAATTCCGCCCCTTACCTGGGTGCTGCGTCCTTGTGTCAACCTGGCGTGAACCACATGCTTCTGCTTTGCCTTGCCTGGTGATTTTGCCTGCCCTGCCTTGCCTAAGCCTTTGTGAGTTTTTGCCTATCGTGCCTTGTTTTTGTTTTCAGCCCACGAGCTGCTTTATCTTATGTTCTTTCATAAAATGCCATGCACGTGTTAGGCACCTGGGTCTTGTCTTCTGCCCAGTCCAGGCACCCACCATGACAAAATGTGCCTGGAGTTGAGTGGCATTCATCAATCGGTTCCACAGGGCACTGTTTACAATGAAGCATCATCAGCGTGGGATGTGGCCAAAGGACGCCAACTTCTGTGCTTTTCTGTGACTCTTCCAGTCTCTCTGTATCTCTGCTGCAACCTGCTGATGATACTCTATGACATTCTAAGCTCTTTTGATTCTAATCTTTTGATTTTTGGGAACGTACAATCTCTGAAAAACAAGGTGGATGAAATTCAAGGGAATGTTCTCTACCAGAAGGACTTTAAGAACTGCTGTGTCATGGCTTACACGGAGTCTTGGCTTACTGTGCATGACCGGGACACGGACCTGTGGATTGACGGCTTTGGAGCCTCACTGCGCTCGGATCGGCAGGAAGAGGTAACGGGAAAACGTCAGGGGGGCGGCGTATGTTTATATATTAATAAACAGTACTGCACATCTGTCACGGTCAGAAAGCGCATCTGTACACCCGATGTGGAGCTGCTGTCCGTATTGCTACGCCCCTTTTATTTGCCTCGCGAGTTCCCCCAACTTTTCATCTCCACTGTTTACATCCACCCGAGGGCAGATGCTGACTCCGCCTCCAGCACCGTCTTTGATGTGGTACAGCAGTTGCAGTCGATTTCCCCAGAGGCTCCAAATTTTATCCTTGGAAATTTTAACCATGTGTCTTTAAAGAAGACACTTCAAAACTTTTATCAGTACGTCTCCTGCCCAGCCAGGCGAGAAAAGACATTGGACCTGTGCTACGGATCTATAGAGGAGGCCTATAAATCTCTAACCCTTCCTCCTTTAGGATCCTCAGATCACAACTGTGTACATTTGCTGCCCACATATAAAACTGCTCTCAAATGAGGCAAGGTGGAGACCAGAGACATAGAGGTGTGGACAGAGGATTCAGAGCACTTCCTCCAGGAATGCTTTAACTGTACAGACTGGGAGGTTTTCACACTGTCCTGCGGGGATGATTTGGACTCTTTGGTGGACGTCACATGCTCATACATGGCTTTCTGTAAAAATATGATCGTTCCACGTAAACGTGTCAAAATATATCCCAACAACAAGCCATGGGTTACAAAATCAGTTAAATCCTGCTTACAGAGGAAAGCACTTGCCTTTAAACAGGGGTCTGTTTCTGAGCTACAGGTTGCCACAAAAGAGCTGAAGGCCGAAATTTTAAGAGCAAAACAGAATTATAAATCAGAATTGGAAAGTAAGATGGCAACAAAGAAACTTGGTTCAGCCTGGACCAGTATGAAAACTATTGCAGGCCTTCAGAGCACAGAGCGCAGTAATTGTGTGTTTTTAGATGGTTTTAATTCACACATAGAGCTGGCTAATGCTCTTAATTGTTTTTATGGTCGTTTTGACTCCTTTGATTTTAGCACAGAAACCCAAGATTTGAAACAGAAACTCAAAGACAATCAGCACTTTAATATTGAGGTGCAGGATATTAAAAGGGAGTTCTGCGCTGTAAAAGTGAACAAAACTCAGGGCCCTGATAATATATGCGGGCGCCTGGTAAAGTCCTGTGCACATGAACTGAGTCCTGTATTTCATTAGATTTTCAATAAGTCCTTACAGACACAACATGTGCTCAAGATCTGGAAAGGCGTCGTGGTTGTTCCCGTTCCAAAATCCAGCTGTCCTAAAACGGTAAACGACTTTAGACCAGTTGCTTTGATTTCAATTTTAATGAAAATTTTTGAAAAACTGGTCAGATGTGAGGTCCTAAAGCAGACTGAGCATGCATTGGATCAGGGGTCACCAACGCGGTGCCCGCGGGCACCATGTCGCCCGCAGGGACCACATGTGTTGCCTGCAGGCCTGTTCTAAAAATAGCACAACTCGCAAGTGAGCTGCAGATGTAATTTTTTCTGCCGCTATTTTTTATTTTATATTTTTTATATTTTTTAAAATCACACTTGCATTTATATAGATTTTAAAATGACAATGTCTTAAAAAGAAAAAAAAAATGAAAATATGTTTATTATACGTAAAGTTAAGGTGAACTCTGACCTAGTTCAAAGGTCAGTATTGTGCGCATGACAAAACCTTCGCGCTTGTGGAGCGTACGCTTAGCTAGCGGGCAGTTAAGATGGTGGGCGCAGTGCGGTTTCCATGCCCAAAAACATGGCAAAAAAAAGACAGAAAATTTATCATTTTCAAAGTGAGCGGGAGGAAGAGTTCTTTTTTACTACCGTGAAAGGAAGCTGTGTGTATTTCATTTGCGGGGCGATGGCGAAGCGCCACTTCACTACCCACTCTTTTTTTTTTTTTTTTGGACTTATCTTGTACCCGTAGGTAGATTTGTTCTGCAGTCCGGTAACAAGCCACCAGCCGCTGCATGTGCAAGTGCCCCTTAACTCCCTAACCTGCATGTTTTTGCATGAAAAACGAGAACATGCACCACCAGAACATGCAACCTCCACACAGATCACTGTTGGCCGGGGGCAGGGATCAAACCCACGATCACCGCGATCCCCCGGCCGAGGGTAAACTGCTGCCGCGGTGCTAACCACTGCGCCACCGTGCATATAAGCACTCTCAGTGCTTGTTTAGTTTCTTCTCATGAAAGGACAGTGCTGGTTGCTCAAGCATGATTCTTGGCAAGAACTGTATGGATATAATTCCAGTGAAGAAGAACACACAAAAGTGTGTTTATTAAATGTAACAGATTTTGAGCAGAATTGCAGGAGGTTTGTTCAGTTAAAAATGTGATAAGATTTATTTAATATGAAAGTTGATTTTTCTTAAATGTTGCATAACTTTTTCAAACATGGTTCAACATAGTTCATGAATTAAAAGGGTTTAGTTTTTTATGGTTAAATGGGACTGGTGAAAACTGGACATTTTTTTATGAAATGTAGAAGGGATCATCTGAACAATTGCTGAGATTAATAAAAATAAAGTGTTAAATATTGATCTTGTCTGTTACCCACTCTAAGTTATTGATAATTATTTATTTATGTGTATATATATATATACACACACACACACACACACACACACACACACACACACACACACACACAATTTGTTATTTTAGAGGAGTGTGTCAAGCTGGTGCCCTTCACATGACTCGATACCCATGAAGTAGCTCTTGGTTTCAAAAAGGTTGGTGACCCCTGCATTGGATCCTCTGCAGTTTGCCTATAGGCCTCACAGAGGAGTGGAGGACGCCACTGTCACTCTGTTTAACATGCTTTTTAAACATCTGGATTTTAATGGGACACACGCCAGGCTTTTATTTGTGGACTTTTCAACACAAAAATACAATCCAACCTCATATTTTAGTTGAAAGGCTCCTGCAACAATTTGATTTGAGCAATAATCTGGTGGATTGGATTCTGGATTTCTTAACCAACAGGACGCAGAGAGTAAGGGTCAATGGTACATTGTCTGACCTAAAGTGCTCTTCTACTGGCTCTCCTCAGGGGTGTGTGTTGTCACCACTACTCTTCATCCTGTACACAAACATGTGTCGGAGCAGACATGACAACAGACACATTATAAAGTATGCTGATGATTCAGTTATTGTCAGTCTCCTCCAGGATGGTGAGAGTGGCCACGGTCCAGTAGTTGATGATTTTGTTCACTGGTGTGAGGATTCCTACCTGCAGCTGAATACGACAAAAACTAAAGGTATGACTATTGACTTTAGGAGGAAAACTCCCAGGCACAAAGTCACCATACTAAAAGGCCAGACCACTGAATGTGTACAATCCTACAAATATCTTGGGTGATTATTGATAGTAATTTAAACTTTGAAGAGAACTGTGAAAGGGTGTGCAAAAAGGGTCAGCAACATTTGCATTGCTTGAGGAAACTTGCACGCTTCCAAATTGACCAAACCATAATGACAATGTTTTATCGGGCTTTTATTGAATCTGTTTTATCCTTTTCTTTAGTGTCATGGTTTGGTCAGATAAAACTGAAACAGAGGAAATCCTTGGATCAGGTAGTTAGATGGTCCAGTCGTTTGCTTGGTGAGTCACAGCTGAGCCTGACATCCCTGTACACCAGACAAGTACAGAGGATGGCTACCTCCATTTTAAATGATGATTCCCACCCTTTGCACTGCAACTTTCAGCTTCTTCCCTCAAGACAGAGGTTTGCTGTCCCAAAAAGCAAAACCCAGCGCTACAAAAACAGCTTTGTTCCTGCTGCTGTCAAAGAGTTGAACAAATTGTAACAATATATTGCACATAATTTAGGCACCTATTTGTTAACTCCATTTTATATTTACTTATTTTTGTAGGATTTTATTTGGGTTCTAAATCTTAACCTCTTTGACTAGTCTTTAACTTTTTAATATGACCCTTCTCTCTTATCTCTGGTTTTTCTCTCATCTCTTTGTCTTTATACCCTGATTGATGGAGCCTTAAGTATTTTTAAGTATTTTTATCATGTTTATAGTCAGCTTCATGTGTGCCTGTGTTTGTGTTTTTGTTGATTGTAACTGTGGCTTGTAAATATGGATGTCACCAGACTGCAAAACAAATCTACCTACGGGTACAAATAAAGTAACCTGAACCTGAACCTAAGCTCAGTGGCCACTTCCCTTTGAGAAAATCCTGTTTAAAGTCTTGCAGTGGTGAGGTGTTAATCAATTGTTTGGTGTCATTTTAGTCTTATGACCATAAAATGTGAACGGCAGTGATGAAGAGGACAGTTTAAATACCAATTCTAACTGAACCAGAAAATTTATTGGTTGAGTCATGGATCAAACACCTGTTGTGAATTTTGCCGTTAAGCACCTTGTTAGAGAACAGCAAGTTTTGCAAAAAGTAGTGAAACATTGGACAGTTGGACATGTGCATTCAAAGGGTTAGAGATGGTCTAATTAAGTACACCTGTAAAGGTTATAGTGCATTTTAAGTGCATCCTGAAATTTCCCCTGAAAGTCAAATATCCCTAAGTTTTTGTGAGTAGTGTAGATGTAAGTAAAATACAGCTTCAGTTAAGCATGGTGTCAACTGGTTATGAATAATGTGCTTGCAGGAGCTAAAAAGTCAATAGGGTCATTGTGGAGGGGGAAAGGTGTAAGATGGCACAGAGAGCCAGTGATCAAAGAGAATTCTGTGACTTTTTTTGTGTGTGTGTGTGTCACTGGAATGTGCATAAAATATCAAATTTATATTAATCCTCTTAATTCAGGGGTTGAAAACATTTACTTTGGGAAGACTCACTTTGAGCAGTTTTATCGAAAAATCTGCCTGGAGCCTTAAAACAAGCAGTATTGAGCTTTAAAATGAAGATAAAAGTTGTAGCTAGAAAAAGTATAAATTGACCTGTCAGCATTAGTAATAGGTGAGTTTTTCCTCTTAAATGTGTAACCTTTTCTCTAAATTTGCATTTTATTGTAAATTTGTGTTTTTTTTCTGTAAATGTGTGACTTTTTTGTACATTTGCAATTTTTCTCAAATTTAAAGCTGTTTTGTGTACATTAAATGCATTTTCTTAAATTTTTTATTTTTTATTTGTATATCTTTCTTTTATTAATTTATTTTCATTTCATGTTATTAATATGAGAAAAGCATGATGGAGCAATAGCGTACAGAGCCATGTCTCAAAGGCAGTATTGGGCAAGTTACTAAAAATAAATAATTACAGTTACTAGTTACTTCTTTTCAAAGGTAATTGAACTACTTTACCAATTACTGCATGATTAAAGTAATTAGTTACTTGGAAAAGTAACTTTCACGTTACTTTTAAATGCATAGTTAAATCATCTTGCACACATAGCAAGATAATTTAATTAATGGATTACATTATGGGCTTATTAATGTCAGGCTGAAAGCAGACTGTTTCAGACAGAGCTTTCTGCTTTATCCTGCCTTGAGAGCTCTTATTGTGGGAAAAATCTGAAGAAAATCAACACGATATTGCCAGTAATTTCCTTATTTTGGAGTGAGAAATAGGGTTTGTTGAGTGAGGGAGAAGGAAAAAGAGTGAGATTCACTCCAAAAGAGTGAACTGGCAACACTGCATAAAGCTGTCCATGTTTACCTTACCTTTATGATATGGATTAATCCAGTGTGCAGTGATCCAAAGAAAATGTCCATTATCCCCAGTCCAAATGTCTGTTGTGACAGAGACATGCTCCAGTCTCAAATTCCTTTTGGAGATCAAAATCCATTTTTGAATAATCTTTATCCAGGTAGCAAGTAAGTGCATTTTCATTTCTGTGGATCATAGTCCAGGGTATGGGTCCCAAACTGTTCAGCTGCATACCTGTGCTTGAAATCCAGCTGTGGGTGTTGAGACAAGAGTATTTTCACTTTACATCCAGCTGTGGCCATTCAGATAGCGTAGATCCACTAACATGGTGTTGTTAGGATAGCATAGCACTAGCTTTGTCTGAGCTTTGTTGCTGTTTTCAAGGGCTTCTGAAGATTGCAGTCGGTCTCAACCGGCACTTAGCATTCAACCCACCAATATGCTTTTGTCCTTAACTGCGACAAAGGAAAGCAATCTATTTCCACAAAAACAAAGTAGCTTCATCTTTTCCTCTGCTCAGTAGTGAAGACTCAGGCTCATTGCAATAGGTTACGTTGACTGACGGCTGCTTCAGCTATGGTAGGGTCAGTTTGTATTTATTTGCGTTAAAAATATCTATCCATATTAATGAAACAAGTAATGAGTAACATATCTGATCAAATTTCAGTAACTGGAATGCATTACTGAATTTTTAAAAAGTAATTACACAGCATGCAACTGCAAAAGCAGTGGCGTTACAGTTACTCCCAAGACTGCTTAAAAGTACACTCGTTATGTGGCTTGGGGACATGGATCTGCCAAAGTTACACTTGTTAGTTTTCATTGCCAGAAACTGTAAATGTTAACATAATGAATCATCATCAGATAAAATAAAATAAAAGTATATTTTTTAACTAAAAACAAAATCCTCTTGTAAAGTTTAGAAAAGCTTTAAATAGGCCATTGATTGCTCTTTTTCCGCATTTTAAGAGCTCACATGTCTTAATGAAATGTTTGTAACAGATTTTGTTCAAATTTTCTTTAATAATTTAATTATTGCAACAAATTTTCCAGCCTTTCTTAAAACAGCTTGTTTTGAGTGTATCTACCTCTAAATCAAGCATCATCATACATTCAACTCCACTCTCCATCTTACATCATATTGCTGACATTGACTAGCTAGCCCCTAGTCTTTAGCTCAGACTACAAGACAAGTTATTCCCCAAAGTCAGCCCTGGGATCTTTAAGGGTAGTATTTCAAGGAGCAGTATGGAGACGCAAAGGCTGACATTTGCTGGCAGTTTTAAGGGTTGCTGACCGCCAGCGAACCGCCGCCCCCATGAACACCTCAAATTGCAACACTTGCCAGCATCCGTCACTCCCCCCACCTCTGTGAGATATGGGGGTAATGGGGTAATGCCTCCGACCGCATAGCATGCTAATGCTTATGGTTTAATGTAGCATCAAGGCAAAAATATAACAACATAAGCCAGAATGACACAAGATATATTATCAACTGCTGATTAAGGAAACAGGGATATCTATTAGGGTGACAGTAATCTGAAGGAAATAACAATATAAACTGCTATTACTGCGAGGTTCCTAGGCTAGTACCACTGTTGGCTCAGGGGCTAATATCGTTCACTCTCCGTCAGTGTTGCCAACTCCTCAGTAAGGAAAGTAGCTATCGGCTGTCCTAAAAGTCGCTAGAAGTCGCTAAATGATGCCATTGCCTAATTTGCATAATTGGTCATTTGCATGTAATTGTAATGGACACTGTAGGAGAGAAAAATAATGTCATGGGAGAGACAAAAAGTGGTAAAAAAAAACACCCTAAATGTCATAAATTCCCTGTGCGCCATTCCATGCGCACAGTAACGCAGTTCACCACACACACATTTATTGACAGCCAGTGTAACAGGAACAGACGAACAAGTGAATTATGAACAATAGGGGTGAGCTCGGGAGAACAGGGAAGACAACGGGAGGCTCTACTAACCCGGGGGGAACGTAAACTGGGCACAGCCTAAGCGTAACAGTCAGGCTGCGGGGAGAAACGCCGCCAGAAGCATAGCAGGATTAGTGCAACGAGGGAAACGCTTCTGGCCCAGTGTAGCAGCTGACCGCACAGAGAAAGGCTAACAATTTACTCACGGGAAGGAGCAGTCCCAAAAAAGTCCAGGTTTATCGTGAGCATACGCACAAGTCCTTCCAGATGTGACGATCACCCCGTGGAGGGCAGGAGTGAACTTGTTCAATGACCCAGTGGCATTTGTCTAGCGAATAGCTGCTTAAATCCAAAAGTCACTGGTCACACAAATTGGGAGCACCTGAGGCGCGGGAAAGATAATTACCAGGGCTGGGACAGCTGGTGGAATTATGGAGAGTGAGGGGGCGTGGTAGGACCGACAGACTGTCAGCAGCGTGGGAAAAAGATCACAAGGCTGACTAACAGCTGACAGTCAGGTGGCGGCTAAAGGGATGGAGTGAATACACAAAATGCACATAAACAATGAAGCCAAAACCCACAAAGAGATCAGGGCTGAGCTGGGGAAAACCAAGCCAGCTTGGCTCATGACACTAAATATGTGTAGAACTACATATTAACTTTCTTCTGTTGATTCTTTGTTTGTTTGCTTTAATTTTGCAGTTTAAATAGGCCATCACTTTTCAAAATAACTTCATGACTTTAATGCTTTGTCTAGACCAGGGGCCACTAACTAAAACTGCAAGAGGTCCGATAAGTCAGTCCTTCTCTCCACCTGAGATCCAAATTAGGTGTAGGAATCTTTAGGTATCTCCTGATTCGATTATGATTCAGAGGCTCCGATTTGATTCTAAAACAATTCTCGATGCATCTTCATGCATTTTTTTTTTTTTTTGGTCTATTCAGGAGTTTTCCCTCTCACTGTGTGACAACTTGGTGCTGTTAAAGAAAAGTATTTGCAATGATCTATGAATTAACTTCCAATATCTTTTAATTAATTAAACAAATGGAAGAGAAAAGACAAAAAGAACCAAATTTATGTCAAAATGTGGTTTTAAGAAAAGTCATCTTTTCATGGACATTCTTTCAGAAGACCACAGCTGTCTCCAGGCAGGCCAATATCATTTAACTTGCTTTCACGCATTATTTCATTAAGCTCGTTTTTCAGATGCATTTCTGTATTAATTTTTTAACAAAAGAAATCAAATGAATTATTTGCTCAATTAAAAAAATGTAATATAAAATTTAATAATACAGGAGAACACTAAATGTGTTTGTTGACTCCAAATAAATAGCTATAAAATTTTACAATCTACAACTAAAATTATAAAATGTAAAGTTTTACAGGAGACACAAACTACATAGCATTGCATTTATATAAAAAAGATTAATATATAACAAATTCTGTTTCAAAAAAGTCCACCTCTATACAATATTTTCAGTGTTTAGAAAATAGTTTTAAGCTGTAAGCCTACATAAAAGACAAAAAAAATAATAATTCCATATTACAGAATTCCTCGGACAGTTTAAAAAAAAATTTCAACAGTAAACTGTTCTAGCATGGCACTACAAGGCCACGATTACAGGGAGAGGGGAGGTGGAACTTTTCATGTTCAGTAATACACAGAGATTTTACTAAGTTTTTACATGATATCAGAGGCTATGAAAAAGACCTCCATAACCAGCACGGGCCCAACAGGATGCAGTCCTGGGTGAAGTGACTTCACCCCTGCATCCCAGCATGGAACACTCTTGGCAGAATCGGAGGCAGGATCACTACGGTAGATACATTCAATTTCACAATAGCACTTCATTTTGTGGATACAGACTGGGAACAAAATATTTCTGTCCGGGTGGATATCCTGACCTGCGTGCGTGGCGCCTGCAGTGAACTGTGATTTTGCTGTGGGTCCAACAGCCGGACCCACAAAGTCTCAGCAAGGATCGAGCGTCAGTGGGACAGTGGAGAGTGGAGAGCGCTTGAGGGCTCACACCATAAACTGTTCGGGCGGCCGCCAATACAGCATTTCATTTCGTCTTTTTTCTTTCACCGAAACAAAAGTCTCCCCTTTCCCTAAATTGTATCAAAAGGCTTTGGGATCCGGATGGAGAACGCTTGGTGTCCGGATCCGGACCGGAGTCCACCAGTTGGTGACCCTGGGTCTAGACCCAGATTACGTAAATCAATTTTGTCCTGCATTGCTAAATGTTAGACTATCAAATTCAATCAAAAGTTATGTGAGGTGGAATTGCTAGCTCTACGTCCAACGCTCCTCCTTTTTCTGGGCTTGGGGCAGTACAGGCAGTGTGCCCGTGTATCATTTCCAATAAATGGCTTCCCGTAAAACAGGGCGGGACTGGGGGGGGGGGTGTACACGGACAATTTATTTGCAGTCTGGACGCGAGTGGCGTGGGTCTCCTCTGACTACAGCTACCTGCTGCACAACATGCACGTGCAGGGGGGGGGGTGGTTTAGGGGCTTCAGTCCCACCCCTTTGCCAAAGTGTCTGTCTGATTGGCCATTTAAATTTTCAACATTCATTCAGTATAATTAGACACAGAGTCAGTGCCATGGAGAGTCATTCTGGGTTTGTGCCCCCCCATAATAAGTTATTATGTCCCCCAAAGCCTCAGACTAAGCCTTTGGCATCAAACTGAAGGCCATTTCTCAGAAGACTCGAGCAGCCAGAGGAGTGCCATATCACAGGGAGGGTACAGGAGACCTGTAGGAGTTGGCATACCCACTCCAGGGAACTTGGAGTTGGCTTGTCACAGGAAGCCGGATGCTGGGATTAGAAGGAACCCACTGTGCTCCCAGACTGAGCGGCGATGGGGCTGCAGGCCATTAGATCTGCGGCGGAGCTGACAGCAAGGAGCTACTGAGGCCCCGGCCGGATCAGAGCTCAACTACAGCGGCGCAGCCAATCGGATAAGCTAACCGAGGCCCCAGCCGGATCCGAGGTCAGCTGGACCAGATACCAGCAGCACCAGCGGAAATTATTCTGCTATCATCAGATACCACGCTGCACGGTGGCGCAGTGGTTTAGCACTGTGGCAGCACAGTTTTACCCTCGGCCAGGGGATCGCGGGGATCATGAGATCGTGGGTTCGATCCCAGCCCCTGACCAACAGTGAGCTGTGTGGAGTTTGCATGTTCTCCCCGTGTTGCGCGGGTTTACTCCGGGATTTCTCCGGTTTCCTCCCGCACACCAAAAACATGTAGGTTTAGGGCGCTCGCGCACGCAGCGACCAGCAGCCGGTGGCTTGTCACCAGACTGCAAACCAAATCTACCTACGGGTACAAATAAGTAACAAAAAAAAAAAAATTAAAAAAAATACCCGCTACCAGGCTACAACCCAAGCTAATGGTCTCCATTAGCCACCGGGAGAGCTTCAGATTCATCTCCAGATAACAGCTATAATTAGATGACAAAGCCAGCCTCCACTAGCTATCAGACGTACTTCGGCTCCTGTACTAGCCACCAGGTGAGCCGCTCCTTTGATCCCAATAAGACTAGTCATTATGCCTCAGAAAAAGAATCAGAAAAATGAAGAGGAGTTGGAGGAGATCAAACTCTTACTAAATTTTATGTCTGCAGAAATATCTAAGATAGTCAAACAACTCTGCTTATTGGCCTTATGGAACATCATCATCATCATCATCATCATCATCATCATAGTAGTCTGTTGTGGGCGACAATGACTGTTTCATTTAGGCCTGATCAGATTCCTCCACACAGCTCTGTCCTTAGCCTTCCGCTGCCAGGAACTTTTGTCTACATCCAACTTCTTCAAGTTTCTTTTTACAGTGTCTTTAAATCTGAGCCTTGGTCTACCCTGATCGCGTTTGCCCTTGCATAACTGTGAGTAGAGTAACTGCCGAGGAAGATGCTGGTGGTCCATCCTCTCAACATGTCCGAGCCATCTCAGGTTCATCTGTATTAGCATGTCCTCCATTGATGGAAGACCAGTTCGTTTCAACACTTCTATGTTGGTTATCTTGTCTTTCCATGAGATGTTCATTATGGCTCAAAGGTGTCTCATCATGTACGCGTGGTGTTTCTTCACCTGCATTCTGTAGACAGTCCAAGTTTCAGCACCGTACAATAGAGTAGCCAGTACTGTTGTTCTGTACACTTTGCATTTTACACGGATAGACACATGTCTATTGTTCCACAGTCTCTCTCTCAAGTTTCCAAACACAGCACTCGCTCTTCCTATTCTGAGAGATAGTTCATCCTCCAGCCTAGCATTCTCTGAAACAGTACTCCCTAGATACTTGAAAGTCTTGCACTTGACTAGTTGTCTGTACCCATGCTGATTTCTTCTGGTAGTGATGTTGATAACTGGAACTTTGGTGGTTGATAAAGGCACTCTGTCTTCTTGATGTTGATTTTGAGGCTGAATTGGCTAGCTGCTCTTGCAAATTTCTCCACTAAAGATTGCATATCTTCCCCACTGTGTGCAACTAGAGCACTGTCGTCGGCAAAGAGCATTTCTCTTACTACCTTTATCGATGTCTTACTCTTGGCTTTAAACTGTGCCACACTGAACAAGTCTGCTTCTTTCCTTGTTTGAATGTATACTCCTTCTGAAGTGTCTTTGAAAGCCACTCGATATAGCGAGAAGAGTGTAGGCTCCAGCACACACCCTTGTTTCACCCCATTGCTTACTGAAAAGTCTTTAGATACTGAACCACTCATTGCCACATTTGCTTGCATACCTGTATGGAGTGCCTCGATCAGGCTGACAAACTTCTCTGTACAGCCATATTTCTTGAGTACCTGCCAAAGTCCTTGTCGCGAAACAGTATCAAAGGATTTACTGAAGTCTATGAAGACTACATAAAGCGGCATGTTCTGTTCGATATACTTTTCTTGAACCTGTTTCAAGCAGAAAATCATGTCCATTGTGCTTCTTCCACTTCTAAAGCCACACTGGGTGCCCGGTAGTACATTCTGCCAGATGTGTTCATTGAGTCTGTTCAGTAGTACATGTGAGAGAATCTTACCAACAGTGGCTAGCAGTGATATACCTCAGTAATTTCCACAATATTTCCTGTCACCTTCTTGAACAAAGGCACAATACTTGCATCCTTCCAGTCTTGAGGTACTTTCTGGGCATCCCATATCTCTTGGATGAGCTTGTGCAGGCAGTTGGTCAGCTGAACACCGCCAAATTTCCACACTTCTGCTGGAGTTTCATCCCTTCCTGGAGCTTTACCATCCTGTGTTGTCCTGATAGCTGCCATTAGTTCATCAAGATTTGGTGGTTCATCCAGACTTGATACAGCTGGTTGATGCACTAGAGCTTCTTTAGCCTCTTCAGTGAGATCTTCAGGGTTGATTAGTAGTTGGTCAAAGTGGTCTGCAAATCTGTCCAGGATCTTGTCTTTCTCCTGCAAAACCGTTTCTCCATCCATAGCCTTTAGTTGGATCAATCCTCTTGATTTAGGGCCATAGACTTCTCTCAGACCTGTGAAGAATGTTTTCATGTCCTTCCTGTCTGCTGCAGTTTGAAGTTCCTCCGCTTTTTCATCCCACCAGTTGGACTTCATCTCTCTGGTGTACTTCTGTAGCTCACTCTGAGCCTTTGAACATTTCTTCTTCTTCAACCTTGTGTTACACTGCAGGTTTTCCTGCCTAGCTGTATTTCACGCTTCTGGTAGTTTCTTCAGATGTTCATCATGCTCGTCAAACCAATCTTGATGTTTCCTCTCAGGGTGGCCTAAAACATCACTCGCAGTCTGATACACCGTATCCTTCAGTGTTGCCCATTTCTCTTCTATGTCATTTTCTGAGTTGTTGCTATCCCAGTCTTTCAAGTTTTCATCCATTTCCTATGTAAGTTCTGCCTGCTTCTTTTGGCCTTTCAGTGCACAAAAAAAAAAAAAAAGTGATTAGGCGCCTAGTAATGGCAGCCGTGTCATTGTGGCCAATGTCAAGTCAAATTCCTCTTGTTGACATGCTTGGCAATAAAGCTTTTCTGATTCTGATTCTGATTCTAGTGTTTAGCTTCTGTGGTGGCTTCGCATCTGTCCTGCAGTGCTGTTTTTGTCTGCAAATCCTTAATCTAGATCTCAGCATAACATGATCAGTACCACAGTCCGTACCTCTCATTGCTCTGGTGTCCAATACACCCCTTATGTCTCTCTGCCTTACTATGATGTAGTCAAACAAGTGCCAGTGCTTGGATCTTGGGTGCATCCATGTCTTCTTGTGTGTGTCCTTGTGCTTAAATAGAGTGTTGGTTATCACAAGGTTGTACTCTGAGCATAGTGCAAGTAGAAGCTCTCCATTAGCATTGCACTTGCCTACTCCATGACTACCTAGCACCCCTTTCCATTTCTCAGTGTCCGAAACAACTCTGGCATTAAAATCTCCAATGAGTATCAGCCTGTCACCAGTCGGTACACGCCTGATAGTCTCACGTAAATCCCTGTAGAACTCTTCCTTCGCCTCCCCTGTGTTGGTCATTGTTGGGGCATATACACTGATGAGTGTGGCATATATCTTCCGCTGTAGTGGGAGTCTCATAGTCATTATCCTGTCATTGATTGGCACCGGTTCCTCATCAAGCATTGCTGCTATCTCCTTTCTAACTGCAAAGCCCACTCCAGCTTCTCTCCTTTCTTGAGTTGATCTCCCACCCCAAAAGAAGATGTACCCATGGTCTTCCAAGCTGTCATATCCAGGCAATGTTGTTTCACTAAGTGCAGCTATGTCTACATTGTACCTGTTCATTTCCAGGGCCCCAAGCGCGGTCTGTCTTTCTGGGCGCTGTGATGTTGTTCTGTCCAACAGAGTGTGTACATTCCATTCTGCTACACACAAGGCTGCTGTTTTCCTCTTCTTTTGTCTTCCTTATAGAACAAGTGCATGAATTAAAGGCTGAATTTATGGAAAAAGACAAGAAAACTGATTTCTTAGAAAGACGTGTGGATGAATTAGAACAATATACAAAAATGGATGATGTCATTGTGAGTGGTCTTAACACCAGACATCGCTCCTATGCACGTGTGACAGTTGGAGTTGATAACCAGGATGGGGAGGATGAGACACTGGGAGAATCACACACTCTTGAACAGCAGGTGTCAAATTTTTTCAACTCTAAAAACATTGTTGTGGACAATAATACCATTTTGGCTTGCTACACGTTACCTAGAAAAGACAGTAAAGAAAAACCAGCGATCATCATCCGATTTGTCAACAGGAAAGCAAAAACTGATCTTCTGCGACAAGCAAGAAAACTGAAAGGAACGGCTGTCCATGTAAATGAGCATTTAACAAAAAAGAACTCTGAAATAGCTAGACAAGCCAGGGCTCTCAGAAAACAGGGAAAAATACAATCGACATGGACAAATAACTGTAAGGTGTGGATAAAACTGCTTGGCACTCCATAAGAAGCTAAAGTAATAATGAATAGACAAATGGAGGAATTAGACAAATTTAAACCTTAGCTTTTATGCATGAAAATTTTTTGGATTTTTTGTGTTTTTTGTTTTTTGTGTACGCTGTTGACACAACTTATGATCAGCTCTTTAAGCAATCATCCTTCCTCATTTAATAATGGAAGTGTATTAGGTCAAATTGAAGCTGAAACCTTTGTAAATACTGAACAGCAACCACAAGATATTTTAGGTGATACTGACCCAGATAACAACTACTTTAATCATATTAACAATAAGTGTACTTATTATGATGAACAACAATTAAATTGAATTATGAACTCGGATCAGACATTGACAGTAATACATATTATTGGTAGGAGTCTCTATGTCAACTTTGACAGTATTAAGGAGTTTTAAAATCAATTTAACACCCCATTTAGGATTATAGCAATATGTGAAACATGGATTAATGAAGAAAAAGATGTAAATTTTGAACTACATGGATATGAGATGCATACACAAAACAGGAAATGTAAAAGGGGTGTTGGGGTAGCACTGTATGTTGATAGAAATTTAAAAAGTAAAAAAGTGGACAGCATGACATCAACAGTGAATGAAAATATGGAATATTTAACAATTAAAATTACAATTGAAAATAGAAAAAACTTAATAGTAAGTTGTATATAGAGAGCATCGGGAACTGATATGGAAAAATTTAGAAATGGTGTGGGAAAGATATATACAAAAATAAGACAAAAAGATATCTTTATTTGTGGTGACTTTAATATAGATTTAATGAAAACAAAACAACATAAACAAGCTGAAGTTTTCTTAGATACAATGCATAGCTTACCCTTATTTCCAAAGACTACAAAACCTACTAGAATAATGACACACTGTGCTACCCTGATAGATAACATTTTTACCAATGTTACTGAATATAATATGGTGAGTGGTATACTAATAAAGGACATTAGTGACCACCTGCCTGTATTTGTTTCTTTAGACGTTAATTATGGGGTTAATGAGAATAAGAATAATAATAAACCATGTAAAAAGATTCTTTAGGCTGCATGGTGGTGCAGTGGTTTAGCACTGTGGCAGCACAGTTTTACCCTCGGCCGGGGGACCGCGGGGATCATGAGATCGTGGGTTTGATCCCAGCCCCTGACCAACAGTGAACTGTGTGGAGTTTGCATGTTCTCCCCGTGTTGCGTGGGTTTACTCTGGGATTTCTCCGGTTTCCTCCCGCACACCAAAAACATGTAGGTTTAGGGCGCTCGCGCACGCAGCGACCAGCAGCCGGTGGCTTGTCACCAGACTGCAAACCAAGTCTACCTATGGGTACAAATAAGTAACAAAAAAAAAAAAAAAAAAAGATTCTTTATAAAATAATACAAAGAGAAGATGCAATCAATGCTTTAAAAGATGACTTAATGTTATAGAACTGGGATGTTGTCTATAAAGAGAAAGAAGTGGACTTCGCATATGATAAATTTATTGCTATATTTAAATCATTATATGATAAAAACTGTTCAGTTAAAGAAATTATTAAAAAAAACATAAATACAAAAATTGCCCGTGGTTAACCAGGGGGCTACAAAATGCTTGTAAAAAGAAAAAAATATCTCTATAAAAATTTCATTAAATTAAGAACTAAAGAAGCTGAAAAAAGATATAAAACAAATAAAAGTAAATTAACTGAAATAATACGAACTAGTAAAAAAACTATACTTTAGGAAAATGTTAAATGAAAATAAAAACAATATAAAAGGAGTCTGGGATATATTAAATAAATTAAGGAAAAATGGAACTAAGAAAACGATATATCCAGAGTATTTTACCGATAATTGTGGTGATAAGTATGATAAGAACATGGTAGTAAATAGAATGAATAACTTTTTGGAAATATTGTACCAGAATTGGCAGCAAAAATTCCAAACCAAGGAAGAGACATCATGAGTGAAACATTGATTGGAAATAACCCTCAGTCAATCTTTCTCTCAGCGGTGGATGAACTAGAGGTAAAATCTGTTGCTGAAAAGTGTAAAAATAAATTATCTACTGATTGTGATGGTATTGATATGGCACTAGTAAAAAGAACTGTTGATGGCATATTAAAACCATTTACATATATTCATAATCTATCATTTCAAGCTGGCTCATTCTTGCAGAAAATGAAAATAGGAAAAGTAATACCATTATTCAAGCAAGGAAATAAACACCACTACACAAACGACAGACCAGTATCACTCCTCCCATAATTTTCAAAGATTGTGGAAAAACTTTTCAACAGCAGATTAGAGGATTTTTTAAAATAAACATAAGATAAGATAAGCCTTTATTAGTCCCACAACGGGGAAATTCCAGGATTGCAACAGCACAGCACAGCACATGATCTGCTTAATCAGAATCAATATGGATTTAGAGCAAAGAGTACAACATCACTGGCAATAATGGAAGCAACAGAGGAAATAATAAATGCATTAGATCAAGGGAAATTTGCCATTGGTGTATTTGTAGATTTTAGAAAAGCATTTGATACAATAAATCTTTCAATACTTCTTGATAAACTGCAAATGTATGGTATTAAGGGAGTGACACTGAATTGGGTTACAAGTTATTTATCTGAGAGACAACAGATGGGAGAATATCTGTCTGGATGTATGGAAATTGCCTGTGGGGTCCTCCAGGGGTCAGTATTGGGCCCCAAATTATTTAACACATATATATAAGTTATATATTCCAAGTTTCTAAATTATTAAAAATAATATTATTTTCTGATGATACTAATATATTTTATTCTGGAAATAATTATAATCAACTAATCCATACTCCAAATAATGAATTAAATAAGCTTAAAAATTGATGGATAGTAATAAATTATCACTAAATATAGATAAAACTAAGGTAATGATATTTGGTAATTATAAAAATAAAGAAGATATACATATTCATATAGATAATGTAGTTATCGAAAATGTTAAAGAGATCAAATTTTTGGGTGTAATACTAGATGATAAAATTAGTTGGAAACCACACATCAGATACATATAAAACAATGTTGCAAAAAATATTGCAATTATAAATAAAATTAATCAAGTCCGAGATTACAAATTGCTTCATATCTTGTATTGCTCATTAGTACTTCCATACTTGACCTATTGTATAGAGGTATGGGGTAACAATTATAAAAGTACACTTAATTCATTGCTAATATTACAAAAAAGAGTTGTCCGTGTTGTACACAAGTCGGGTATCTTGAACATACTAATTTATTGTTTTTACATTCAAAGTTATTGAAATTACAGGATTTGGTTGATTATTATACAGCACAGTTAATGTTTAAAGTCAGTAAAAACTTTTTGCCACACAATATACAAAATCTTTTTTCAGTGAGAGAGAAGGGAAATACAGTTTATGGGGGAATACAAAATTTAAAATGCACCTAATAAGATCTACTAGGAAAAGTTTTTGTGTGTCTGTGTGTGGGGTAAAATTGTGGAATGGGTTGGGGGAGAAACACAGGCGATGTCCAAACATCCATATATTTAAATCAACATATAAAGAAATGATGCTTGAGCAATATAAAAATAAAGAACAGTAATATTGCAGTGTATCTTCAATGAAGAAAGGTTGTTATTATTGAATATATATGCTGAGTACTATTATTATTGATATCATTTTTACTAGAATATTACAACGGTATTATAGGATTATGACTGTTGTTAGGGTGGAATTATTTGAAGTATTATACAGGCCTGGTGTTGGTGGTGTTGGTGGTTGTTGTTGTTGTTACTATATGGCTACCTATTATTATGGTTATTATTATATGGTTACTTATTGTGCTTAGGTATTGTAAACCATCTGGGGGTATTTGGTGGTACATATGGTGATTATGATGATGATAATATTGTCTATAATTATATTAAATATACCAGAAGTATTTACTTCTTATTATTACAATTATTATTAGATGTTGGTATTATTGTCAATATAAACTGTCATTTTTGTCCCAAGAAACTGTCACTGGCATCATTTCTATTGTATAATTTAATTATAAGATGTATTATATATTATAGTATTGTATAATGAATGTAATTGTGGGATGAATAATGACTGAAATGATATTATAATTTATTGATATGGAGAAGGGGTGGGACTATATAAGCACTGGCTTCTTCCCACTCCTTTTGAACAAGGCATTTTTTTTAAATATTTTTTTGGTTTTGACTTTTGTTTTCAAATTTTTTTTGTCTTGATGTTCAAATAAATATAATCAATCAATCAATCAATCAGTCAATCAATTTTGTTTTATTAACTGATAATGAATATTTCTGAAAAGTCAGATTTCTGAGTGGAAGTAAATTCAGCATTATGTGCTGGTGGTTACCCCTCCCTTCTCCTGACAGCAGGTAGATCACTTTTGTAATTTATTTGTGTTGATGTTTAATAGTAATTTTACATCATTCTTTCTTCATGTAAATGTAAGCGACTAGAGCTGAGTCTGTTATTATTCCTACTTGGACTGAAAAAGTTCTGACTGCTCCGACTTTTTTTTAGAGAGTTGAGCTCCAGCCACTTGGAAAAAGTGAAGTTTATAATTCCATTCTAACAGGTGGACATAAAACCCACCTGTTAAATAAAGGTTTAGAGATCGGTATTTAAATGGATATAACACTGTATGTTCTTTTATGGTGAGTAAGTTAAGGACATTACTGGACAGGTTGGACTGTCTGCTGCTTAAGTTGACAACTGCTAATTTAAAAGTTTTTCTTGCAATTTTTGTTTGTTCCTCAAAAATAAAAAAATAGATAAATAAAAATGTAAATCTACAATCTTTTCACCAAACTTTCTTCATAATTATAACTTTACTTTTTTACATATTTGTTTTTTGTTGACAAATTTAAAAAAAAAATTTTCACTTTCTTCTAGTTTTCTGTTTTCCTTCTGTGATATTCAGAGTTGATTCATGATTTTTGCTTTTGCTCTCTCCTGTGCCTCATTTTGCCTATGGTACATAAATATGAAATAATCTGATCATCATAAAAAATTAAACTCATTATAAAGCCGAGGAAATCAAACTTTTTGGTCATGACTGTATAGTAATGTTGGGATGCTGCAACTGTTACATTATAATTTGGAAAATAAAAAAAAAATCTTGCTCCATGTTCTCCTTTTTTCAGATTTGAGCTCCTGCCCCTCAAATGGTCTCTGCACGGCTCTGCTACATGAGGCTACTCTGAGGTACTTTTGTATCTTCACCTGGTCTTCAAGCATAAAGCGAATGGCTCCACTTGCCTGCTCCTCATTTGCGTATTATGGATTGGAGAGGGAATTTTAGGAGGAGGAGGAGGAGCGGGCACCTCCAAGCGATGGCTCAGGTTTCTTGATGCTACGCTATGAGAGTGGATGTGGGGCGTGCTACATAGACAAAACATGAGAAGTGTGAAAACTCACGCCTAGGTGGACACGTACCTTAAGAGTAATAGTGCTTTCACGTCAGAGTCTCCAAAACACCAGAAAAGTCTCCAGTAACACCAGGAATTTATTGCTAGTTGCTTTTAACAAAAAAAAAAAAAAAAAAAAAAAAAAAAAAAAGGCACCAAGAGGATTTGAAAAGTCACCCAATTTAGTGAGAAAGTCGCCAAGTTGGCAGCACCGGTCTCTGTCCATCAACATGACAGACAGTTATGCTGGCCAATAATAGAACTGTAGGCAAGTGTCATGGACGGCCCTGGGTTGGATTTATCATTTTTTGATGTACAAGAAAATTCCCAGAAGAGTTATAACCTTATCTTGAAGAGACAAATGAGATAAAGGCTGTGTTTTTTTAGGAGAAGCGTGTGTTTTGATATTTTTCGATCATAATGTGACCTATTTAAGACAGTTAGTAACTACAAACACACCATTTTTCGTCAATAATGAACCCTTTAACAGAGTGACTGTTTTTTGAGAGACTGGTTGCAAACAGCTGGCCTCACGTGGTGGGGGCCAAAGTGTGTGTGTGTTTTTTTAACCATGGCTCCAAATCCCTAACATGTAACAGTGAGGCAGCACAGTGGTGCAGTGGTTAGCACTATTGCCCAACAGCTAGAAGTAGGGTTGGGGACGTCCCATTTATTGGGCTAAATATGCTTGTCCCGTGCGGGATGTGTGTTGTCCCGTGTACGTATATTATAGATGGGACAACGCACTTCCCACTTGGGACAAACATATTTAGCTCAATAAATGGGACGTCCCAGTTAAAACGGGACAGCGGGCAACCCTAGCTAGAAGGTTCCAGGTTCGAATCCCCAGGCTGGCAGGGGTGGGGACCTTTCTGTGTGGAGTTTGCATGTTCTTCCTGTGCTGCGTGGGTTTACTCCAGGTGCTCCGGTTTCCTCCCACAATCCAAAGACTTGCATGTTAGGTTAATTGATGATTCTGAATTGTCCCTAGACTGTATCTCCTATAGGACCTTAGAAGAGAGGGTTACTACTACTGAAGTGCTTTGAGTGGTTTTGAGACTAGAAAAGTGCTATATGAATACAGGTCCTTAACAATAAGCCATTGGCATGATACAAAAAATGGTGCATCTCTGCTTCTGATCAGCTGTGGCATTAATGGAATAAAGACATATCATGTGACAAAGCAGATGTTTTCTAAGACTGTTTATAATTGACTGTCACCTTTTTGTAACTCTAACCTTAACCAGTAGTTTTAGTGCCCTAAAAAGTGTACACAATAGCTAAAGTGATGACTGAGTGAAATGTAAAAGCAAAGTGAACACAGATGAGCTACTGAAGGCGACTTGAACAAAGGGATGCCAACTCGGGTTACCTACATAGGAGACTAGTGTTTTACCCATCCTTCACCCACAACCCACCTCTTTATGTAGAATTTTGTTCTGTTGCAATAGTGTCACATAGTTGTCCACAAGTATCAGGGGTCCGAAGATGGTCATACCTTGGAGTGTAAGACAGTCTGAAAATATCAGGTAGGCAATGAAGAAGGGCACGCTTTTCACTGGACCGTAGCACCTATGGCTCTGCTACAATGGCCAGCTGTTATGCCATGGGGATAGAAAATGTGTTGCAATAAATGAATATAACCATTGCGAAGTCTCGTTGGTGCAGAAGCCTTCATGCTTTATTTTTCTTGTTTTGTTTTGTTTTCACTCACTCCACCCACTACAGTGCAGTGGGTGGAGTACTATGAACTTTTCAGCCGATGAACCTTTCAGTTCCCCCTCGTAAAGTACCTAATATGAACCACTTTCATAAAAAATACTTCTATTCATGAATGACTTAACTTTAACGGACAGTGACATGACAGAATTTTTGACGCTTTTCCCCTTGAAATTCCAATCACTTGATGTAACTAGAAAAGCACTCAGAGAGCGCATACCTCTGCCAAGGCTCCTTCTGTCCCTCTTGGATCACCTCCAAAATGTAACGGGTTTGTTTTGGAGGATTCTTGCTAACACAGTGTGAGAAGATAAGAGCCTTGGTGCCTTGACCGACAGACAGAAAAACCACCTCGATTATATAACCTCCTTGGTGGAGATAATCACCTTCAAGATAGCTTATGTCATATCTGTGGATCCAAGTATACTTTAGACTTAAAGGCTTTTTGAGAACTAAGATTGATATATATAAGAATCTTAGGTTAAGTTAGGTTAATTGGAGACTCTAAAGTGGCCCTAGGTGTGAATGTGTGCGTGAATGGTGACGGGATTGGCGCTGCACCGTGGCTGCCTCATCCATCCATGTGGATGCCCTGAATTTCCCTCTGGCATTAAAAAAGTATCCAAAATAATAATAATAACAAAGAAAACAAACAAAAAAAATCTATTGTTCACTTAAGACACCGATGTGTTTAGTTTTTTCTCCCTTTTTTATTTAAAACTTCTGCACACACCGATTGTTTTAATAAATGTTTGTATTTTCTCTCACAGTTTCCTACATTTTCTAAAAGTAAACATGCTTGTGGAAAATGGCATACTGGATGTTTGTTATTCTGACAGAGCAGCCTTTTATTTGTTGTGCTATGAAGGTGCCAGCATCGGAGGTCTTTTGTACGAAGCGCAGCAGCTCTATCACTGCAGAGCACACTGAGGGTGAAAAACCAGACGGTGACTCTAAAAGTAAAATGCATCTCTGCTGGGATGCTTCGAGTCATTCACCCCTGTACAAAGCATGAAGAGGTTGTTGACATGGTGGCGCTCCAACGATCCAGCGGCCCACGCTCTGAGAGGTATCGGGGTCTCAGAGTGGAGAAGAGCAGAAAGAAGGAGACATGTGTGTGTGCATGTGTGTGCGTGTACACTGTGTTTCATTGTTGACCCATGAGTCACACCCAGGGACAGTGTAAAAAACATACTGTACAGCTCAAGAGATTGGCTGGGAGGCAAAGTTGCCCCACTGGGAGAAGATGATAGCGAACTCTATTACAGCGAGTGCAGATTGAAATGGGAAAAGAGCAGAAGGTGCTGGGCTTGAATGGGGGATGAGAGGCTTAACGTGTTAGGGTGGCATTATGGGAGTGATATGATGTCTATATGAGCGTATGAAGTGGATGGGGGTGAGGGGGGTGACTGCGCATACACGTGTGGTGCATTCATGCCTCTGCTGCGCTTGGGGTGTTTTGTGGAGATTACCCACACACAGCTTGCGAACAGGAGGGTCGTGCAGTTTACTTCAAACCCTGAAACACCTCATTCGTTTTACTGTGGGGGATCGGGGGCCACATTTCCCTTGTAGTGTGGCAGACAGTAAAACGAAACGTCATCTGCATTTTTTTTAATCGCTTTGCTGCCATTTGCCTACAGGGCCCTTCTGTTATGACATAGTCCTTGTTGAAGAAATGTTAATTCTAGTTTTAATATTTCCACAGTGACACATTTATGTATGATTAGCTCATTTGCAAAATTGCAGTGATATAATTTAGTTACTGAGTCAAGATTTAGTTTCAATAAATTGTTAAAGTTGTGTTTACTAAGCAAAGATAGTAGTCTTTTCCTTGGTGTAAAATGTGATATCGGGCACTGAATGTTTTTTATCAATTAACTTGTATTTAACCTGAAATTAAAGTGTTAACAAGTCACATGTCACATGTTTTTTTTATGACTTACAAGACATATCAAGAGCAAAATCACTCAAATGCCACATGTATCAGTTTTTTTTTTCCTTTTTTTTTTGCTTTAACATTTTACTTAAGCCCCCACCTCCTGAAAAAGGTGAGTATTCAACAAAGCATTTTTGGTGACGTAGCTATATACAGGTACATCTCAAGAAATTAGAATATCGTTAAAAAGTTCAATATTTTTGGTCACTCATTTCAGAAAGTGAAACCCATATATTATATAGAGTCATTACACATAGTGTGATATATTTCAAGAGTTTATTTATTTTAATTTTGATGATTATTGCTTACAGCCCATGAAAACCCAAAATTCAGTTTCTCAAAAAATTAGAATATTACATAAAATTAATTTTAAAAAATATTTTTTTAATAGAAATGTTGGCCGACTGAAAAGTATGTCCATGTACACACTCAATACTTGGTCGGGGCTCCTTTTGGATTAATTGCTGTATCAATGTGGCGTGGCATAGAGGTGATCAGCCTGTGGCACTGCTGAGGTGTTATGAAGGTCCAGGTTGCTTTGATAGCAGCCTTCAGCTCGTCTGCATTGTTGGGTCTGGTGTCTCTCATCTTCCTCTTGACAATCCTCCATAGATTCTCTATGGGGTTTAGGTCAGGAGAGTTTGCTGGCCAATCAAACACAGTGATGCCATGGTCATTAAACCAGGTTTTGATACTTTTGGAAGTGTGGGGGAGTGCCAAGTCCAGCTGGAAAATGAAATCAGCTTCTCCATAAAGCCTGTCAGCAGAGGGAAGCATGAAGTGCTCTAAAATTTCCTGGTAGAAGACTGCGCTTTTCGGGACAAAGGTGTGGGGAAAACAATGGTGGGCCGGGCCCGGCACGTTTACAGCCTCCGTACTGTGCAAAAATTGCGTGGGCGGATTGACCCTGGGCGCGGGATTTTCGGGTAAGAACTCTCCGGGGATCCGCAGCAGCTGAGAAAAAACAAGTTCTGCCGGGGATGTTGCAAGAGCCTCCTTAGGTGCGGAGCGCAACTCTAAAGGAACCCAGGGCAGGCGGTCGACCCAATTTGCATCCATGAGCAAAGCTCTGACCACTGTCTTAAGCGACCTATGAAAACGTTCACATAACCCATTAGCTGGATGTTGTACATGGTAGTGCGGTGAATTTTGACCCCCAGGCTCTGGACCAGAGTTCCGAAACTAATTGCGGACCCTTGTCAGAAGTGATGTCCAACGGGGATCCGAACCGTGCAACCCAAGCTGACAAAAAAGTTTGAGCCACTTCCTCAGAGGTGGTGGAAGCTAGCAAGACCACTTCAGGCCAGCACGTGGTGCGGTCCACAATTGTCAAAAGGTGCGTGAAACCTTGCGATGGCAGGAGGGGTCCTAGCAAATACAATTGGATGTGGTCGAACCTCCTGGCTGGGATTTGGAACGGCTCGAGGGGGGCTCTGGTGTGCTTGTGCATGTTGGTCCGTTGGCACATGATGCACTCTGCAGCCCACTCTTTCACGTCCTTGTGCAAGCGCAGCCAGAAAAATTTTGCCCCCACCAGTTTAACTGAAGCACGCGTGCCGGGATGCGAAAGGGAGTGGACTGACTCAAAAATTCGGCAGCGCCAAGAGCTCGGAACCACCGGGCACTGATGACCGGTGGAGATGTCGCAGAGCAAGGGAGGGTACCCTTCTCGCACCACCCTGATCTCCAGCTTTAACCCAGTAGGCACGGAATGTCCGCGTCCTCGGTTTGCTCAGTGGCCATGGCAGGGAAATCTATTCCCATGTAGACCGGGGAGACTAATGTGTGTGACAAGCAATTGGCTACAATGTTGAGCTTCCCGGCATCGTGTTGAATACTGGTCATGCACTCCGAGATCGTGGCCAAATGCTGTTGCTGCCACGCTGACCACGGTTCCGAGACCTTGGACATTGCATACATTAGCGGTTCATGATCCACAAACACGGTGAACTCCCACCCTTCTAGCCAAAACTGGAAATGACGCATTGCCAGGTGGAGGGCCAACAATTCTCTGCTGAATGTACTGTATTTGTGTTCGTTATTGCGCAAAGTACAACTGAAAAATGCGAGCATCTGCCACGAACTGGAGACGTACTGCTCCACCACTGCCCCTATGGCAACGTCAGATGCGTCCATGGTGAGCGCTATCCGCACCGACGGGGCAGGGTGGGCTAGCAAAGCGGCGTCAGTGAGTGCTGTTTTGGCATTTGTGAATGCTTGGACTCGCTCGGGGGTCCAGTTGATGTTTTCCGCAGGCTTCTTTTTCTTCATTGTGGTGTACAATGGCTGCATCAGCTAGGCTGGCTGGGGGAGGAAATGGTTATAAAAGTTGACCATTCCCAAAAACTCCTGTAGGGCCCTCACGGTCTGCGGACGCAGAAAGTCCGACATGGCGCACACGTTATCAGGTAGTGGAATTGCGCCCTTCGGCGAAATGCAGTGGACCAAAAAATCAATCACTGGCACACCGAACTGACACTTCACCGGGTTAACTATAAGCCCGTGTGCTTCCAATCTCTGGAAAACCATTTTGAGATGGGCGAGGTACTCCTGCTCGGATGTGCTAGCCACAAGAATGTCATCTAAGTAGACAAAAATGAAAGGCAGGTCATGGAGCACCATGTCCATCATTCTCTGGAAGGTTTGCGCGGCGCCCTTTAACCCAAATGGCATGCGTAAAAACTCGAAAAGGCCAAAACGAGTTATTACCGCTGTTTTGAGAATGTCCTCCATATGCACCAGGACCTGGTGGTAACCGTGGACCAGATCCACTTTTGAAAAAACACGCGTCCCAACCAGGTGCATGGAAAAATCCTGGATGTGTGGGATGGGGTACCAATTGTGTTCCGTGGCGTTGTTCAAGCGCCAGAAATTGCCGCACGGTCGCCACAACCCATCGGCCTTAGGCACCATGTGTAGCGGGGATGCCCACAGGCTGTTAGAGTGTCTGACGATGCCCAACTGCTTCAAGTTGGCAAAATCCTTGCACGCGCTGGCCAGTTTAGCCTCGTCCAGGCACCAAGATCGCGTGAACACCAGCGTGCCTTTTGTGGTTATGAAATGTTCTACCCCGTGTTTGGTTACTGTAGCTGACAAAGTCAGGGCTGTGAATGCTGGGAACTGTGCAAGTAAATGCTGGTACTTACCTTCTGGATCTATAATGGTAGCCAGTGTTGTTGACCCAGTTCCCTGAGCTGTACGTGGCAGGGAGGTGAAAGAGATAGTGTCCACTGAACGTCTGTTGGCAACATCGACTAACAACCCATAAGCACATAAAAAAATCTGTGCCTAAAAGGGGGGCAGAGCACGCAGCAACCACAAAGTCCCACTGATAATTGCATCCATGCAATCATATCGTCAGCATCCATTCTCCAAAAGTCCTGATGGTGGATCCTTTGGCGGCCGTGAGCTCAGGACCGCTGCCTCCTGCCGACCTGTCTGGGCTGACTTGCAGGATGAGGCTCTTCTGGGAACCGGAGTCCACCAAAAACCGTCTCCCCGAATGTGTGTCCATGATAAAAAGCAGCTTGTTCCTGTTGACCAGTGGTCGCAGCTGCTGCTGACTGCTGGCCGTGCCATGCTCCCAGCTTCTTTAATTAGCACAGTGGCAGACAACGTTGGGCATCTGAGCCGAAACGGCGATGATAGAAACAGATCGCCCCATTCCTGCGTCTCCTGGCGTTCGTCCTGGCTACCATCAACGGCTCCTCAACCTCGCTGGAGTCCCTCATGGATGCCAGTGCCGCTACATGTACGCTGAGAGCTCTTGTTGCTAAAATGATGTGGTCCTCTTCCTATGCCAGGGCGCGGTAGTCCTTGATCATCAGACATGGTGAGTTGGCCAGGATCGCCCTCGCTGTAGCAGGTAGGTTCCTGAGGAACAGGTGGGCGAACAGGAAAGAGTCGTCGTTCTTCCCCCTAAGCGCTAACATGCTTTCCATGAGCTCCATGGCTGATCTGTCACCTAACTCTGAACGTGTTAGGAGTCTCTCTGGGTTGGTGCTCTGCTCGTTCTCCATAGCACGTCTTAGGGGTCACCAATGTGGAAGAAGAAAGAAGACGAGGCAGCGAGCTGAACGACACATGAATTTTATTCTTCTTCCAACATCAAGTACAGAAAATCTTAACCTGGGTCTCTGGACGCCTCCTTTTTATAACCTTTATTTCCGTCCCATGAGACCCAGGGAGCCAAAAACAATATCCTCAGTGGACAAAGACGTGTAGCACATTAACATCACATAACGCCAGTCCTGCTTCTTACACCTTCTCTTCTTCCAGCGGCTCTGGCATCTCCTGAACTCCCCGGTGGGCGAATAGTCCTTTCTGTTAAGTCTGAGACTCCCCAGTGCCACTTCCTCTTTCAGTCCTTTGTTCTATCTTCACCCCAGCTTCTGACTCTGGGTGGAGAACCCCCCACATAGTGCCACCACAATAGCACCAATAGAAAATGGGTGATAAACTTTTTCAATTTTTAGCCAGTCTGGGAGGGTGTTTGTGACATCCAACCAGAAAGACAAGGATCTAATGGCACATGCCCAGTAATATAATATGAAATTTGGAAGACCAAATCCTCCATTTAATTTGGACTTGTGTAAATGTTTTTTACCAACCTTATGAGCTTTATAATTCCATAGGAAGGGGATTATAATTATAAGCTGCTTTTAAGGACTGATGCAGTTTTAGTCATTATCCTTTGCCTCTATGCATACAATTGGGCATTTCTTTCAACCGGTAAATCTTTTTATCACAGGATTTATGCTGTTTAATGTAGTGCTAGCCACTATTAGCCTTGTGGTATGTGGGTTGGGCCTGGTCACCGATTCTAGCATTTAGAAAGGGAAGGGGAGGCGGGGTTAAAAGATTTTGACCCGAAACTGTAAGACATTGAAAGTTTTATTTGTAAAGAGGGCATAAGATACCATTTTAGATGATGCAGATTTGTTTTTATAGTGGAATTAAAGTGAATCTTTAAGAAACATGCATATCAGCACAAATGACTTTGGGCTTTAAAAAAAAAAATCCCAATATATATACTGTATATGTATTTTTAACCATGATTATAGCTAGAATTCACGATAAATAGGTAATGTCTGGTGGCTGCCTGAACTGCATGTGGACTGATAACATGTCTATTTAACTCAAGTCTAGTTAAACAGGTGAAGCGCCTCTACCACAAGGTAAGTAGCCTGTGAATGTTAAGGCAAGTACCTAAAACAAACAGTGACCCAATCATTTCTAGAGGTAGAATAGAATAGAATAGAATAGAATAGAATAGAATAGGCTTTTTTGTCATTGTACAGCTGTACAGTACAACAAAATTGTGGGTGCTCCACCAGGCTACTGAGCAATAAAGTAAGAGAGAAGGATGTGATAAAACAGTTACAGAATACACGATTAAACATACGTCTGAAATAAAAATAAAAATAAATCTAGCCCACAGGTATATACACAGGTACGGTAGTGGCTTCATGGAGGGAACTATGTACGTGAGAGTGTGGAGTGCAGAACACAGGTATATACACAGGAATGGTAGTGGTTTCATGGATGGGTCAATGTACATGAAAAGTGCGGAGTGCAAAGACAGGTGTGGTATTATGATAATTATAAAACACCAATTATAAAACATCAAGGTTTTCGTTTTTGGTTCAATTAGAACCAGTCACAACACAAAACTTCCTTTCAACAAGCCTGATGACAGTCTTAGTACTTACTTATGATCTGTCACCATTGACCATTAATAAACAAATAATTTCAGTCCAACTTAGGCATTGAGAGAAAGGGAACGTTGGTAAAGCCCCTGTCACACCATGATGATTTAGGCAGTGTATCCCGACGTATAAAAAATTTGGAGAATACTCTGGCATACGCCAAATAAGTTATGGGTAAGTTTTGTACAAGTTAAGAGCACCCTAAAGCACGCTGATATATAGTGTTGTACTGCAAGGTCGTCGGAAAATTTTCAGTATGTCCCCACATGACGCCATTCAATGCTTTGAATACGACAGGTTTTCATATCGAGCAGTAATTACTTGCTACAAGTTTACGAAACTACAATTTGAAACTCAGCTTTGGATAAAAAAACAGTCCAAGACCTTCTCCTAAACTGGACATTATAAAGAAGTCAGGATGCAGCTGGACGGTGCTCAGGAGGACACCTGGACAAAGCAAAGCAGTTTAGTAATACTAGCCTTTGACTTTGCATTTTGCAAATATTAAATTAAAACTGGATTTGATGTCAGGAAGATTTACCCAGATCCATGTAAAAACTTGGTAAATGGTGAGTTAAAATCTGTTTCTCTACTGTAAGCTGCTTTATTTTAAACTCTTTAAATGATTATGGGAAATATTTTTCATTGGTGTTCAGTTTGACTAACAAACAGGACCTAATAAGATAAGATAAGATAAGATCAGATAAGATAAGATAAGATAAGCTTTTATTAGTCCCACAATGGGGAAATTCCAGGATTGCAACAGCACAGGGATAGCAACACTCAGAGCAACAATCAGAAGGCAAGAGAAAACAAGAGCAGCTAGTATACATATGTACATATTACTATAAATATATATATATAGACACACAGTGCGGAGCATTGTGGTTGGTGGATGTGCAGCAGAAAGTCTAAGCTCTCTCTCCGCGGATGCGGCGGGCCAGCTGGATGTCTTTGGGCATGATGGTGACCCTCTTGGCGTGGATGGCGCACAGGTTGGTGTCCACGGGGAGACCCACCAGGTAGGCCTCGCTGGCCTCCTGCAGAGCCATGACGGCGGAGCTCTGGAAGTGCAGGTCGGTCTTGAAGTCCTGAGCGATCTCCCTCACCAGGCGCTGGAAGGGCAGCTTACGGATGAGCAGCTCCGTGGATTTCTGGTAGTGACGGATCTCTCTCAGAGCCACGGTACCGGGGCTGTAACGGTGAGGCCCGGTACAGGTAATGGGACCAGTAATGAGTGAAATCATTTTTATGGGACACCAAAAGCCCACCAAGTGCTCCCCAAAAATCTAATCATTTTTATGTTAATATTTAACAACAAATGGCCAATCTTGTAGTAACTAACGAGACACACAACTCCTAAATAACACATTAAATCATATGTGGACCAAGTGACGTCAAGTCAACAAACGGGACACTTTCACAAATACTTGTGACACTTTCATAAATACTTGCAATGCATTCCTTTTAATTTGATGTCATTATTTTAGCTTTTTTGTATCCTATTTGATTCCATTTGTTGATGGTGCTGGCGTTAGGATGTGTCATCATATTTTCTTGGTTAGATTTTATCATGCTGAGTGAGGCTGGTGTTGTGTTGTCTTGACTAGCATGTTGGTCAGCATAGTGATGTTTTCTTGGGGCTTTGCAAGAGCTGCATTTAGTATCTGTGGAGCTAAAGATGCGGGGTCCTCGCAAGTATAGGTGTGTGTCTGTTCATGATTAATTTGCCTCCTTGGTGGGATCCCCACGAGCCACTACTGCATTTAAGAGAGAAATAAAAAGTAAAAAAAAAAACATTAAAAAATGTGTGTGGGGGTGGGGGTGCCGAGGAGGCAGTTTGCCCAGGGTATCATACAAGCCAGGACCACCCGTAGCAGGGGAAAACTTTACTCATTTTTATTTATAAACAGTATTTGTTCGGCAGTGTTGGGGTTTAAGTGATTGTGTTTCCACGCCATGGAAAACTTCCTTTTCTTTGAGGTTCCATTTAAACAAGCAGCAAAACTAACCAAACTAACCAACACGTCACTCACGAACTCGCAAAACTCCAACACTACCCATGAATTCTGAGGAGATTCCTTGCATGGGCTTTATATACACTACCGTTCAAAAGTTTGGGGTCACCCAGACAATTATTTTGTGTTTTCCATGAAAAGTCACACTTATTTACCACCATGAGTTGTAAAATGAATAGAAAATATAGTCAAGACATTGACGAGGTTAGAAATAATGTTTTGTATTTGAAATAATAATTTTTTCCTTGAAACTTTGCTTTCGTCAAAGAATCCTCCATTTGCAGCAATTACAGCATTGCAGACCTAACATGATTGCACAAGGGTTTTCTAATCATCCGTTAGCCTTCTGACGCAATGAGCAAACACATTGTACCATTAGAACACTGGAGTGATAGTTGCTGGAAATGGGCCTCTATACACCTATCTAGATATTGCACCAAAAACCAGACATTTGCAGCTAGAATAGTCATTTACCACATTAGCAATGTATAGAGTGTATTTCTGATTAGTTTAAAGTTATCTTCATTGAAAAAAAGTGCTTTTCTTTCAAAAATAAGGAAATTTCTAAGTGACCCCAAACTTTTGAATGGTAGTGTATATCTATCAATATGTTGAACCAAAATTCTAACTACTTCCTGAACCACTACATGCAGCGAGGCTTCAGATGTCATTGATGACGTCACCTGCAGTAAATGATACATGCCTCGATATGCACTTCACTAAAAACTTCCTGGATTTCTCGACACACAATTTGAAGCTTCAGCACAGTACGTCCCATCACTAGTGAGCATCCAGTGAAATGGGAATCCAGGTAGGGAAGGTGAGGTCCGAAAGGTGAGGTCTGGGAGTTAGTTTGAGATGATTCCTATGACGAGAATTACAACCCCAGTTTCGCTGAAGTTGGGATGTTGTGTGAAATGTAAATAAAAACAAAATACAATGATTTAAAAATCCTTTTCAACCTATATTCAATTGAATACACTATAAAGACAAGATATTTAATGTTCAAACTGATAAACTGTATTGTTCTGTTGCAAATATTCACTCATTTTGAATTTGATGCCTTCAACATGTTCCACAAAATCCTGGGACGGCAGCAAAAAAAGACTTTAAAAGTTGAGAAATGCTCAAAACCCTTTTTTTTTTAAACATTCCACAGGCAAACAGGTTAAATGGAAATGGGTGAGTGTTACTGTTGGGTATAAAAAGAGCATCCCCAGAAGGCTCAGTTGGTCACAATCACAGATGGGATGAGGTTTACCACTTCATGAACAACTGTGTGGGCAAATAGTCCAACAGTCTAAGAACAATGTTTCTCGATGTACAATTGCAAGCAATTTAGCAATTTCATCATCTAAAGTCCGTAATATCATCAAAAGGTTTAGAGAATCTGGAGGCATTTCTGCACATAAGCAACTAGGCCAAAAACCAACACTGAATGACCATGATCTTTGATCCCTCAGGCAGCACTGCTCTAAAAACCAACATCATTCTGTAAAGGATATTACCATGTGGGTTCAGAAACACTTCAGAAAACCGTTGTCAGTAAACACAGTCTGTTGCTACATCTACAAGTGCAAGTTAAAACTCTACCATGGAAAGTGAAAGCCATATATCAACAACACCCAGAAATGCCACTGAGCTCATCTGAGATAGACTGACACAAAATGGAAAAGTGCACTGTGGTCTGATGAGTCCACATTTCAAATTGTTTTTGGAAATCATGGACATTTTGTCCTCCAGGCTAAAGATGAAAATGATCATCCAGATTGTTATCAGCATTAAGTTCAAAAGCCAGCATCTGTGATGGTATCGGGGTGTGTTAGTGCCCATGGCGTGGGTAACTTGCACATCTGTGAAGGCACCATTAATTCTGAACAGTACATACAGGTTTTGGAGCAACATCCAAAACCATCCAAGCAACGTCTTTTTCAGGGACGTCCCTGCTTATTTCAGCAAGACAATACCAAGCCACATTCTGCACGTGTTACAACAGCATGGCTTCATAGTAGAAGAGTGCAGGCACTAGAGTGGCTTGCCTGCAGTTCAGACCTGTCACCCAGTGAAAATGTGTGGTGCATTATTAAGCAAAAAATACAACAACAGATGTACAGAGTGTTGTTAAGAGGAAAGGTGATGTAGCACAGTGGTAAACATGCCCATGTGCCAACTATTTTGGATTGTGTTTCAGGCATCAAAATGAATGAATATTTGCAACAAAGCGACAAAAGTTTTCAGTTTGAACATTAAATATTTTGTCTTTATAGTGTATTCAATTGAATATACTGTAGATTGAAAATGATTTCTTTAAATTATTGCATTTTGTTTTTATTTACGTTTTACACAACTTCACTAGATTTGGGGTTGTAGTAGAATTCTTTGGATTTTGTAAAGGAGCTTACATGGGAGTTTCCAGACTGGGGAGGTCGAGGAGCAGAGAAGCAAGCAGAACACTGGGAGCACATGGGGAGAATTACAGAGTGGGAAGCACAGACGTCAAGTCTTATCATGTTCCCACACCGCTGGTAATCTGCACCTCCTCTTTATAGTAATGTGGTAATCAGCAGCGGGTAATTAATGAGGCATTTCTGCACATTATGAGGGGAACTGACTAGGAGGCAAATGTGAGTGTGTGCTGCTCAACCAAGGATCGTTACATGTGGTTTGAATGTAAGAAATAAATTAAATAATAAATATATTTATAGATAAAATGAGGCTGCAAAATCCAAAGTTTCAAGAAGATAAATACTTTACCTTTAAAGCCTCTCATACCGAGTCTTAGTCTAACTTCTCAAGGGTACACTCTTAGTACAAATACATGCTCAGCTGTATGATAAGAATAACAATATGTCAGCAAAAGCGAGCAGTGCTGTTTACATCCATTCACTTCACCATGGCATACTCTTTCAAATCAAGACCAAAGGACACGGCATGCAAAAAATTAGAAAGAAATTGCTGGAAGAAATGTATAAATAATGAAGGTCATACAGTGCATCTGCAAAGTATTCACAGCACTTCACTTTTTACACATTTTGTTATCTTACAGCCTTTTTCCAAAATGGATTAAATTCATTTTTTTTTTCATCAAAATTCTACACGCAATACCCCATAATGACAATGTGAAAAAGTTTTTTTTGAAATGTTTGCAAATTTATTAAAAATAAAAAACAAAGAAATCACATGTACATAAGTATTCACAGCCTTTGCTCAATACTTTGTTGATGCACCTTTGTCAGCAATTACAGCCTCAAGTCTTTTTGAATATGATGCCACAAGCTTGGCACACCTATCTTTGGGCAGTTTTGCCCATTCCTCTTTGCAGCACCTCTCAAGCTCCATCAGTGTTATATTGATAGAATGGTCAGCTCACGTGCAGGGTGCCACACCACAGAAACACACACAACACAGAGAAGCTAAGTTTAAAGAATTTATTTATCCAAAAAGTCTGCAGGGTTAGGAGAAAAACATCACTCGCCAGAGGAAGACTCAGCCTGTGGGGAGGAGACAAGAGCTGGTTAATAGGGGGAGGGAGATCGGGAAGAGTGGAAAACAAATCGACACTTACGGTAGTTGAGCAGAGTGCCCGGTAGAGAACCCCAGCAGAAATAGATGAACCAGTGGGATGAGGCTGGCAGAAAGTAGGGAAGGAGAGGAGCTGGAGACGGTGTCTGACCGGGTGGTGACAGGTAGCTGAGCGGGGATGAGGATGATGGGGCAGGTGAGCGCACAACGATCCCCGGCAACGCACCGCACGGATGGCAGCAACCTGAGAGGAGAAAAAGAGACGGGAATTAATTTTAGCTTCCTCAAGTTTAGTATTAACTTGGGGCAGCAGTGGCTCAGGAGGTAGAGCAGGTCGTCCAATAACCGCATGGCTGGCGGTTGTAGGATGAAGAGCCTATAAATTATTTGTCATAAGGTACAGGAATTATTTATTTTATTTAATAGTGGGTGTGAAAGGGGGCGGAGTTGAACCGTCACTTCTACACCCGTTAAATTAAATAAAAGCACTCGAAAAAGGGGCACCAGTCCTAACGGACGATAAGATTAATTTTAATTAATTTTGTACCTTAAATTACTTAATGAATCAGTCTCAAAGTTTCAGTGAGTTTTTTTTGTCCTGCCGTGATTAGGAAACCTGTATATGCGAAAGGAAAACGCTTCAACTGCTCTTATTCACTCGTTTATTAAACTCATTCAGGTTACATGGCATGGCGTTCAAATGATGAATAAACAGATTCAGATGATAACAGCGTAAAATATCACATCAACTGATATTGGATTCCTGAACATAAAATCCAGCATTACACCTCTGCAGAACCAAGGAGAACTAGACTTATGTTTCAACGGTAAATGAGGCTGGAATGTTTTAACAAAACATCGCAATTTTATGGGGAAAATTCATAAGCTAATTACCTAAAAATGACTCCTGAATTAATCTACAAAATTTAAGGGCAGTTACTTAAAAATGACTGAAAGTTTTCGTTCAGTTTACAGTCCTATCCTGTGGCTGAGACTAATTGAGCCCTGAAATACGGGCCATATTCAATTGTAATTTAATCGTTAGGACATCACCTGTTAACCCAGAAATAGGAGGAATAAGTCTCACCACACACGGCCGTAGGTCCAAGTTCCGCGGGTCGGTACCGCTGGATTTTTGAAGTTGGGACGCCGGGAGGAAGCTGTTGCTGCAAGATGCCTCCTCACTCACAGCCGTGGGGCGATAACTTAGCTGGGGGGCCCTTCAAAGAGACATTTGCAGCCGTGGGTGGTTTGTCTCAGGGCGGCGTGAAAAGTCCTTGGGAAAAGAATCCAAATTTGGGGTCTCTTGTAGCGGGATAGACCAAAAAAACTGAAGGAAAATCTTCTCAGTCTCTGTTCACTTTAAACTAGGCAACTTAAAGGTCCACTTTAATGGCGTGAAAAGTCATAAAAAAAGTGTTAGAAAAACATTTACTAGGATAAGAATGGCTTCTGAGGTGAAAGAAAAAGTTTGAGAATTTGATTCTCTAAAAAGGGACGAGCTCTAAAGAAAAATGGTTTCTCCTCAGTTTCCAGAATATAAGAAAAGACTTGACAAACACACAGAGAATAAAATAAAACTTCACAGGGCCTTGAAACGGTGGAATAAAATCTTCTTCTGAGATCTAGATTACTATTCTGCTTCTTTAATCTTAATTTAGTTCCTAATCTTTCTCAAAATCTCTTTCTTTCTTCTTTCTGTGTTTCTAATTCTTAATTCTATTTCTAGCTAATCTTCCTGCCTGTTCTTTGTCTGATCTCTGACTTTTTCAAAACTCTCCTCTGTACTTAACTGTTCAACTCAAATCTAACTTCTGTCTTTTAAAGTTACCTCGCCGGGTCGTAAAACTGATGAGGTCAGTCTGGCGACTGACCAATCTACTTTTTCAGAAGCAGTTTGAAATGGCTGTTATCCAATGTGAGAACACTTCTTTGTTTGAGAGCAGCCACTCAAATGAAGACACCATCCCATGAAATTTCAGAGGGAAAAATCAACACTCAGTCAGTTCTTATAAGATAAATGCTCAATATAAAATCTAACTAAATTAAATGACTTGGCTAATATATGGTGATCATGCATTTATACCATTACTCCAATAACACTCCTGAATATAACATTTCTTATACATAATTATAATACATGCATTCACATTTAGATCAAGATTAGAACAGCAGAACATGCAGCAAACCATGGCTGGTGATAACAGGGATGATTTTCAGTGTCCTTAGGCTCCATAAGATAAGCTGAAAGAAACTTAATATTTAGAACAAATTAAAAGTCATCCTACGTACTGAAAACACATTCCGTAGGTATCCGCTAGGAGGTACTGTTAAGCTGTAGATGATTTCCTTTAGTATCTGGCGAGGGGTACCTGGACAGTATAGACTATAAAACCGTCAGATTAAGTGGTTTATGACTCTTTTAAAAACGTTGGTTTCCTGTGAAAAGGTACGTTATCAAATGCAGTGTTCATGTTGAGAGGTCTGGTCTCCTGAGTTTTATGTTACTTTGAGCCTTTAAAAGCAAGCTCTGATCCTTACAATCTCTGAAAGCGGCGACTGTTTACATTGGGGTCCTGGGAAAGCAAGCATCTTTGGTCAGGCCTGGGAGAAGCCTGCATGAGTCAGCAAAAAGCCAGTGATATTCCTGAGAAGGCAGAAAGGTGATATTCCTGTGTAATGAATAAAATGAAATTCCTGTAAACTGGAGAGAAGTGATCTTCTGTCTTGGTTTTGAGGAGGACGATGATGCTACAGTTCCCCCCTTTGTAGCGATGGTGAGCATCGGTCAGCGTCGGTACACATCCATGGCAGCTTCGTCTCCTTGGCAACACTTGACCTAAGTACTGGGTTAAAAGGTTTGTGTGATGTCCATACACACTAGCATGCAAACAGTATCTATTACTAAGTACAGATCTTTGACTTTGGTTTACTGGAAGGACTTCCATGAATTTCCAAAAATAATTTGAATATGGACAAATGTAGATTATAAAATTGACTTGGAGTAGTAAGCTAAGGCATAGGTCTTGAAATGACTCAAAAATTCTAGCTACAAAAATAAGTGCGTAGTCTTACATACCTGAGGTAGGAATTTTGGTCTACAATGAAATAGCTATCATAGTAGTTAAGAAAAAAAAATAGTTTGAATGAGTACAAAAATCAAAATGGAGTGCAAGAGCTATATAAAAAAAAAATATATATATATACAGTATATATATAGGTTTGTACATAAGCATGCATATAACTTCAAAAATTCTAAAAATAAAGAGAAATAAAAGTCAAAACAAAGAATGCAAAACAAAAATGTATTGCTTATCTGAGGTAGATGTTTAGGTTAAGCAATATTGAGTTAATTCAAGGAGGTTCAAACTGAATTGGTTTAGCTGGACTAAACCATGGTTCTACAGAGGTCTTATTCAGAGGGTGTTTGAGACCTTTGTTCTGGAAGACTGAGTGAACATGGAAAGTCATCATTGTTCTTTGAGTGGCAATGAGGAATAACTTTGTGACATCTGAAACAGGGGCAAGAAGCGGTGAAGGCAGACTCGTTGTCAAAGTGTTAGCTGAAAGTCTAATATTTTTAGCTACCTTTCGAAGAAACACAGGCATTAGATGTGGGTGAGCAGGGTCACCCTCTAACATGAAGAGTGACAAGTCCAAGACCTTGTTGAGTTTGAATGAGGCTTTGGAGCAAACATTCAAAACCAACACAGTATCTTGCAAAGTTTTGGTAACAGTTGGTGGTTCAACTATCTGGCATTTCAGTGTAGCGATGTTGACTGATTTAACAGTAGACGTGCTAAGGCTAGAAAGGGGCCCTAATGGGGAGGCCGTGGTTGAGAATCTACTTAAGGATTATTGACTTCTTGTCTGGGTTCTGTCCAGTTCTAACTGGGCGAAAGTAGGTGAGAGTGCTAGGTAGAGGGCTAAACTGAAAAACAGGAGGGCCATCGTCCTGGCCAACGAATAGAAGTGAGTCATTTTAATCTTGAGCTTCTTGTCAGTTTTCCTTTTCTTGAGGTACCTGTGTGATAGGTGAAAGTTATTCTCAGTGGCGGAACAACTTTGTTAGAGGCAGAGCTCTAGGCTATTAGTGTCTATCACCTTTAGAGGGTTTTGTGATTATTGACTTAAGCTAATGATGTTGTTGATTTTGTTTGTACTACTTTGAAATAGTAACTTGATGATACTGAATGAAATTTTGTGGGGTCTTTTAAGGTTAGATTTTAAGGAAGTCAGTTAGTTTGGGTTAACTTTCTCCTTTTGAAGGTTTAATGCAGTTATCTGATTGAGGAAGAGAAATGCGACCGAGAATGTCTGAGGCTGATAGTCAGCTAATAGTTATCTATCGGGCGCAAACAAGATTTTAGGTTTGTTTACTGACTTAATGGAACAGTGTTGTCCCCGACAAGTCCCATGGGGTTTTTGTAAGCTTTGATTTGATTACGATGGACCCATTTGGAGATGGGGTCCTGGCGACCTTTGCTTATTTTGATTTGGTAAACGACCGGAGAGAGTTTATCTGTAATCGTGTGTGGACCTGTCCACCTGGGGAGGAACTTCCAAGCGAGTTTTCCTGCTCGTGCGTTGGTCTGTCCTGTCTGAGGAATGAAAGCATAATAGAAAACCTTGTCTCCCACTTGGAGTTCGTCATGTGAGGCTTTCTGATCGTAGTAGGCTTTGCGTCCTTCAGCTGGTCGGTCCAAATGTTTTTGGGCAAAGGCAAAAGTCTGTCGGAGATGTTTGGTCAGGTCAGTCATGTACTGGTGAGTAGTGTAAGCTGTAGCAACACTGGCTTCTCCAGGTTGGTAGAGTAAATGCAGGGGCAAAGTCATTTGCCGGCCTGTCATCATTTCAAAAGGTGACACCCCCGTAGCTTCATGGGGTGTGGCTCGGATGGCCATTAAGACCAGCGGGAGTTTTACATCCCAGTCTTTTTGGTGTGGTGAAACATACTTCTTCAGTATGTTGATCACAGTTCGGTGGGTTCTTTCAACCTGTCCGGAGGATTGTGGGTGGTGGCTAATATGGAAGTTAGCTTTAACTCCCAAGGTTTCCCACAGTTGTCGCATGACTTCGGCGGTGAAATGAGTGCCGCGGTCAGAGTTGATTCGGCTTGGCAGACCAAACCTAGAGAATATGTGGTTCATCAACAAGTAGGCCGTGGTTTCTGCCGTGTCATTAGGAGCAGGCAGGCACTCGACCCATTTGGTGAAAGCACATGTGACTGTGAGGAAGTATTTGTTTCCTCTGGCTGACCGTGGAAGGGGACCTACCCAGTCAATTTGGAGGTCAGACCATGGGAATGAAATGCCTCTTTTCTGTAGGGGTGCTCGATGCATCGGGTTAGTTGGTTGAAACTGGCAACATACGAGACATCCCTTGATGTAGTCGGCTACATCCTTTCGCATGTATGGCCAATATGCCACTTGTTTGAGCGCGTTGTACGTCGCTTTGACGCCTTTGTGTCCTGCAGTTGGGAGATCATGGGCATGAACAATCATCACCCCCCTCTGGTTACGAGGGACCACAAGCACAGGCGTAGGGAGTTCATCGGAAACATGAACTAGAATGCCATTTCGCAGCTGCAAGGATGATCATGCTGCAAAAAGTGGCTTCAAGTCTGGAGTGTCAGCGAGATCCGAGTCGGATGGTGCATTAAGTGCAGGATCTGAGATGTATTGTATCATTTTATGGATCGCAGGGTCAAGGTTTTGAAGAGAGATAAGGTCAGCGTCAGTGAAAACAGGGTCAACCGCAAGGGGACCTGTGGTTTGTGTCGTGTCTTGGGACCTGTTAGTCTGGGCCCTAGTGACTGCGCAGACTGTAGGGGTGGGTGGGTGGGACTGTGAAGTCGGCACCTGAGCAGAATCAAAGGACCAGGGTGTGCCTTGTATGGCTCCTTGTTTTGCAAGTGAGTCCACAAGGTCATTCCATTCTTTGTCCTGACCTGGTGTGCGCGAGTGACCTCTGACCTTTTTCCAGTACACCTGGAGGTTGTTGGAGGTGACCAGGTGATCACATGTCTTGAAAAGGTCTTGATGTTTAACCGGTTTGTGGTTTGCGGTTACAAAACCTTTGGCCTTCCAGAGTGCTAAATGACAAGTGAAACTGAGGCGTGCATAGTTGGAGTCAGTGCAGATGACCAATGTGTGAATGCCATGGTCTACAGCAAGTTGCAGTGTAATGAGCATACCTGCGATTTCCGCATACTGAGATGATTGGGAACCCAGTTGATAGTTGTGGGGTTCACAGGGCTGATTGTTCAGCCATGCCACACCCACACCAGCACGAATGTGAGTTTCATGGTGAAAAGAACAACCATCGACATAGGCGGTGACCATATCTTGGCAGATGTTCTGGTCAAAGTAGTGATGGTTTGGGTCTTCAGTGACTGTAGGTGGCTCTGCACAAATGGATGGTCCTGGAGTGTCCTCAGAGCACCGTTGGCAGGCAGCCAAGTCTGTGCCGAGAGGGCTTCTCAACTTTTGTGCATAGCGGACCTCCACATCAAAGCTTTGTAGAGCCATCAACCAGGAGGCTATTCTGGCATTTGTTACAACACCTTCTCTGATGCGTTGACTGTTAAGGAAGACCACTGGTTGGTGGTGAGTCTCAACTGTGATTCTCTAGCCTCCTACATAGTTGGAGAAATGTTTGACTGCCCATACAGTGGCCAGAAGGGCTTTTTCACAGTCTGAGTATTTCAGTTCCGGACCAGAGAGGGTTTTGCTGGCATAGGCCACGACTCGTTTGTCGTGGTTGTAGATTTGGTATAATCCAGCACTTAAGCAGTTGGCAGAGAACCCCACTTGTAAGAAGAATGGCTGGTCGCAGTTGGGATAGGCCAAACATGGTGCTGTGCATAACTTTTGCTTCAACGCTAGCATGGCCTGTTCTTGAGCCTCAGACCAAATGAAAGGGGTGTCCTTTCGTAGGAGGTCTGTAAGGGGTTTTGCCACGTCTGCATAATCCTCAATGAACTGACGTGAGTAATTGCATACCCCTAGGAAGCTCCGGAGTTCGGAGATGTTGGTAGGGGCTTTGATGTTTAACACACCTTGAATTCGTGCCGTTTGTGGTAGTACCCCTTTGGATCCTACCAAGAGACCGACATAGTTGACTTTGGTTTTGCACCATTGGCATTTGGAGAGAGAAACTTTGGCTCCAGCTCGCGTGAGCTGGCCAAGGACATGGTCAATTTCAGTGAGGTGGGTGTCCAGAGTTGGACTCCGAATGAGAATGTCGTCAACATAGATAAGGTTACCTCTGTCTCGGGCGTCTGGACATGCTTTGTTCAAGAAAATGTTGAACTCTGCAGGAGAGTTGGCATAACCGAAAGGGCATCGGGTGAATGTGTATTGGCGATTCGCGAACGTGAAGGCCAGTTTGTGTTGGTCTTCAGCTTGGACAGGAATAGTCCAAAAACCAGAAGCAATGTCCAGTGTTGAAAAGTATTTGGCATCTTTGACTCTAGGGAGTTCTTGCTCCAGTTGAGTCATAGGCCACCTAGAGAGAGGAACTTGAGTGTTCAATTTCCTGTAATCAATGGTGAGTCTCCACTTACCATTGGGCTTTAGGACAGGCCATAAGGAAGCCGAGTAGGTACTGTTGCATGGCCTGATTATGCCACGGTCCAGTAAATCATCGATTATTTCTTGTACTGGGCCGTACGAGGCCAAGGGAATCTTGTACTGCCTGACGTAGGTTGGAGGGGCGTCAGGTGGTGTAAGAATACGTACTGAGTGGATTGTGGTCAGTCCACAGTCCAAGGAGTCTTTGGAGAAGGATTGTTCATACTTAAGAAGAACTTGGTGAAGTTTTTCACGTTCTTCGTCAGAGGTTAGGGCATCAGCATTAGCTACCACCTGTGCAATCTCTTCAGCGATAGTGAGGACTGGTTTCGGCGGAGCATCGCTGGGATTGTCATTGGTTTGCTGATCGGACTCCGATGGAAGGAGTTCAATGGCTTGGACAAGCATTTGGTCATTGTTAGTCAAGTCGATTCGTCCCACTGACTCTTTGTCAGGGGTTGGTATTGACACAAGAGCGATGGCCTTAGAAGGCTTAGTGTAAACGACTGTAGGTTCAAGAGAGTCGGCCCAAAGAGAATCAGGGAGGCCGCCTAGCACAGGAACAGTCAATTCAAAATCGTGGAAATCTGTGGTGATGAGCCAGCCAAGAGGCGTGGCCTTGGGCAGGACGATGGTCTCTGTCGTGGGATTGTTAACCGGTAATGTGGTGGTTCTGTATTCTAGGCTTAGAAGGGGCATGGCCTCCAGAGTTAAGCCTAGATTGTCAAGCAAAGGAGCCGGTTGGAAAAATGCTTGTGGATGCATAAGTTTCTGTCCTGTTTGAATGCATAGTTGAACCGGGTAGCACGTGACATTAGCAGGTATGAGACAATGTTGAGTGTTCAGTACCTGGCAGGCCTCAGGGATGGTTTAGCCTGACTTTAGAGTGTCAAGATCTGGTTTAGAGTGAGCGTCTCGAACTGAGGTGAGAGACCATAAGACATTGTTTATGGTATCAACCTGGGTTCCAAGTCTCACAAGAAGATCACTGCTGATGTAGACTGCATGTGGCAGGTCGGGAACGACCAAGAAGGGATGCGTTAGCAGTCTGTGGTTCCACTGAAGGTGGAGGGCGCAGATATTTCTGGTGACCAATGTTTTGTTTGATTTGGTCCCAGCAGGGAAATGAAAAGACTTGTTAGTGACCATAAGGTCAGGGTATTTCTCGTGTAGAGAGTCGAAAAGTGTCTGGCTGATTGCAGATTTATCAGCCCAGAGAGCCAGTACCACGTCTTCTACGTGGGAGCTTTGGATAGCTAGTCCTTTGACCACTTGGGGGCAGTACTCTTCATCGGCTGCCCCTGGTTTCAGGGTGCAAAGAAATGAACTGTGTTCATTTAAGGCTGGGTTGTCAGATGTGGTGACCTGAAAAGGGGTGTCTGTTTCAGCCTGGTCCCCAAGGTCACTTTCCGTCAAACTTTGTTGGGTCAGCAGTGCGAGTGGGTTGACTCCTGGAACATCCAAGGTGTCAAGAGTGTAGCACTGTGATCCGGTTGCTTCAGGTAGAGTGGTTGGAAGAGGTTGTCGAACTTGAGCCCATAGCTTGAGATTCTTGAAGTCTATCAGAGGCTCAAAGCGATTAAGTAGATCCTTGCCTATCAGCAATGGAATTGAGTTGAGATTGGACACATAGACCGGGTGGATCAAGGTCATGGGCCCAATGGAGATTTGTATCAATGACATGTGTGACACAGTCGTGTTTGAGGGTGCATAAGGTTGAATAGCTAAAGAGCAAGGTCTTAGTTTCAAGTCTTTGTGCGCATAATTAGCAGTGACACGTAGGTGTTCAAAAAGGTCACGCGACATGAGTGTGATGTCCGCGGCGGTATCTAGTAGGGCTTTGTGTGTCATCACATCTTCCAAGGTCAATGACAGAAAAAATTTTCGTGCAACCCCCCTTTCGGTTAAATCACACAGAAATTCTTGGACCGGTGGTTCAACGCAGATTAAAGAGTCGTCGGTTTCGGGCGAGTGAGGTTTTCCAGGTAGCTGGACTACCAAAATGGCACTGGGTGGCGTTGCATTTTGGAGCTCCTCCTGAGTTTCGGGTGGAGGATGCTCGGTTGTGTCTTCGGTATCCTTCCCCTTTTTAGTAGGAGAATACTCAGGGTTGACTTGTGGCAAACCTAAAGGATCGTTTGGGGTGGTCACAATATTTATGGCTAGGACATCTGGTTTGTTGTCCTCTTTCGCCTCCTTTTTCCTCTTCAGTTCGTCAAGTATGCGTTGGAGAGTCTCCAGGTCTTCTTGGCTGAAAATGGGCTTTTCTTTCTTCTCCCAGGGTTTGGAGTTAAACTTTCCAGGGGGAGGTCTTGCTTCCCTGTTGAAGTTTTTCTGGCGGTACGAAGGAGGTGACCCCTTCCCGCGATTATGCAAGTCTCGAAATCGATATCTGTCATCCCGGATATCCGTACCGTATTCTCGTGACTTACCTGGTGGGCTTAGTCTCCGACGGTAGTCAGGTTTTGGTGGTGTTGGCTTGGAACTTGGTGTCAAAAATTTTTCCGGGTCATGACTCGACTTATCTTGACTAGAGGACTGTCGTCGTTTTATTTGTGACCGAGATGCTGGAACAGGGGCTGGCCTTGGGGCACCCTCTAGGTCCAGGGTGTCTGATGCGGTGTTGACAGCTAACACCGCGGTAGACTCGGTATGCTTCTGATTGCTTTGTCGCTGTTTCTGGAATGCATAATGTGCGAACTCTCTTAGTTGGTTTATCGAGTTTGTCTTTGGGTTAGCCATGACTCCAAGGTGGTGTCCAATCGTGGGATGGAGATTCTGAATGAACAGAGCCTTGAAATTGTGGTCTTCTTCTATCTCAGGCGTGTTTTGAGATCCGAAATATGCGCGCAGGAGTCGCTGGTAGTATGCCTGTGGGGGCTCTAAGCGACCCTGTTTCACAGCTAGGGCTGTCGCTAGCCCTGACTGTAAGCAGTCGTCAGAAAACTCTCTTTCGATGGCTTCATAGAGTTTCCGGTGGTTCATCTTGATGTCAAATGGTTGCCGATCTATAAATTTTGATACCGACCTGTTGGATGTCAACTTGATCAAATAAATGCGGTCGTCAACCATAGCATCAGGGTATTTACGCAAGTAGTAGTCGATGTCTTGCAAATAAGCCCTGGTATCAGGTGACCCACTGGTTGAGGGGTCAAATTTCGTGACGTGGCGAGCGATCTTATTGAGATCTCCATCGGATGGAATTTGCACACGTCTTTCACGTTGCCGTTCGGGTCTGAACGGGTTAGGTGAGTGTGAGCCGGGGGAGTCCCCGTCCCATGAGGGGATACCCCGCTTTGTCGAGGGAACCGGCCTGTTCATGGATTCTGACCTCAGATCCCTTTGTTTGCGGTGGTCTTCCAGCTCTTCTTGGACGTCCTGAAGACCTTGTTGTGCTTCTCGTAGGAGCAGTTTGCATTTCCCATAATCGGAGCTTGTTTCGTCCAATTGACCTTCAACTTCCTTGAGTTGATTCTCTTTGTAAAGCAGGGCGGTTCTCAATTCCTCGTTTTCTTGCTGAAGTGAGGTATTGTTGTCTTCTAGTTTTTGCTTTTCTTCCTCTGCTTGTTCCAGATCTAGCAACGTCTGATCGAGCGTAGCTTGGGTGTCTTCTTTCTCTATGCGAGCTTGTTCCTGCTTTTTCACATGGGATTTGTTCTCTTCCTGAAGAGAAAGGATGGTTGTTTGTCGTTTCACCAGTTCCTTTTCAGCGTAGAGTACTTGGGTTTCAGCTCGTTTTAGCCTTGCAACTAATGCTAGTGCAAATTTTCCTAGCACACCGGGGATTTCCTTTGCTTTCGGTGGGTTAGCTTCGCATTCATCCGAAAGTTTTTCCGTGATTTGCTTCAAATCTTTGGGTGGAGTATCCCGAACATGTTTGGAGAAACCGGGTATAAGGTCGGAAGCCAACTCTTCCAATATTGCTTGAAGGTCATTTAATTCGTCAAGTGGATTCGACATGTTTGACCGTTTGTGTAACGCTTAGCTTGAAATCAATTCGTTGATTATAGCTAAAGTTGTGCGTCAAGAGTTAACCTTGAGTGTCGTTTTACAGTGAGGGTAATTACAAGCTTCTTTTTGGAGTTTGTTTCAACTTCCAGGCTTGTAAGAAGGAAAGCAAATATTTTGGAATTCTTTAGAAATGTGGAATAGGTGTTAGTTTATTTGTTGACACTGTATTTTGATTTGTATTTCACAAGACAAAAGCAAAAAAAAAATTTTGTGTTGATTGACTTCTTTCAGTTCAGTTATCAAAGTGTAGTTTTGGAATAGTCCTCAACTAGGTTGTGAATTTTTTTTGTTGAATCTCACTTGAAAGTAATGCTTTTATTTACAAAAGAAAGAGAAAGCAACAAAAATAGAAAAGGTTAAATGCTTTAAGGCTTTAGGGTTACAGTATAAGTCTTCACTTTGTTTTAAAGTTAGAACTGGCTTGGTTCTATTTGTTAAAGCTTATCTTCATTTAAAGCCTTTCAATGTTTTAATATTTACAAGTTAGGAAACAAATGAATTGTCTTTGTGTATTGTCACTAAGGCTTCCTTAGGATTAAAGTTAATGATTATTTAAAAAGAGGAGAAAAAATTAAAATGTTTTACAGACTAGTCAAAGTTTTCACCTTTTGACTTATTTCAAATCCTGGTGAGAAATAGTGAGTTGGTTAAATGTTTTCCTTCTCCTGGGGAGGAAACATGAATCAAAAGCAACACTGACTGTAAATAAGCTAAAGCTTTCAAGTGTTAATTGCTGAATGTGGTTTCCTAATTTTGGTTAAATATTTAGAAAATCACTAAATCCTTTACCAACATGCACAGGATTAACATTAACTTGAGTTTAAATGAACATTGTCATTTATTTGAGTCCCTAAGTTGAATGGCTTCCTGTGAAAGAAATCGCACAAAGTGATCTTTAAAACAAAACACATATATATAGCTTCAAAAGTTTGCAGACTTTTAGCGTAAGATGTGTGAATATATGCTTTTAACTAAAAAGATTAAAATATGTGGTTAACATATGTGAGTAAATACAAAGTCTATGCTTCTATGTTCTTTCAGTGTGTATGTATGCAGTCAAAAGCTCTTCCACCAATGAGAACAAACGTCAAACCCACAAGTTTCCTTTTCCTTTTTGTTCTTGGGATAAAACTTTGAATTGGATTTAAATTTAGATTGTTCCGGATAATTCGGATTGATTTAAAGTCTATTTGGAAGCTCTGTTTGATTACAAATCAGCTTAATAGATTTGCTCTGCTTTAATCCGAGTGTGCGTTCATGCAAGAAATGCAACTCCTATAGTTGACCACACGATGGAGGCAGTTGTCTCTGCCCTCCCAGGGGGAGGAGACACTGGTGACGTCGCTCTGGGCGGGTCTACCGGTCTCACTCAAAATGGCGGCTAGAGAGACTCCCTCTTAGCGCCTTCAAAATGGCGTCTGCACGCTTACTCTGCTCATGCACAGTTTTTCGTGCACGCCTTTCGGTCACGCGCGCGACTGTGCGTGTTCACGTGACACGTGGTGCGGGCGCGAGTCTCAGCGACAACGCCACGCCTTGCTTTCCAAGATGAGAGTTTAATCTCCAACTTTCACACACAATGTTATCCCTTTAATTCCGGGTATAGCTTAGCGCAACTTTCCCCAGCGGTTAATTCAGTGACCAGATCAAACCGCGTCCAGCTTAATCTGACGTCACCATGCTTGGGTAATTAAATTACAGAACTGGCCAGTTTAATTACTCCTTTCGGGATAATCGCCGAAAGGTTAAACTGGCGAGAGACAGGACGGTTTTCTTCGCGTTTCTGTCGCTCTAGGCCTCTGTTTCTTAATCCAGCATATAATAATACTGCTTAAACTTCTTTGCATGCATCAAAAACTGTTGACTTTTTAATGGGCGAATTGCTCACCCCCCCTTTGCTATCAGTCAGCCTCCTCAGCGGGAGGTTTAGGTAAACAGCACAGCAGACACACAGGCACAGGCAGGAGGAGAGATGCAGGCCTCAGTCTCGGACGCGTTTTTTGTGACGTTACGCCCTGACCAATCAGCGGTTAGCAGTCGATTGACGTGAAATCACACCTCGCTTTTCGCTCGCTTGTACCCTGCCTCTTAACAGGCACGAAAATCGTAACGGTTAGACCGTGAGCACCGAGGTGGAAATGGCAAAAAACCGAAACAAGTAAAAAAAAGTAAAGCCAAGGTGATACTGGTGGAAATGGGGCTATAGACTCGCCAAATAGTGGATCAACATTTGCAGGAAAAAAAAAAAATGATTTCAATGAATTTTCTTTTTGCATATACCCAATTACAGAGGCCTCACAAATGGGTCACCATTAATAATGTAGGATGAAGAGCCTATAAATTATTTGTCATAAGGTACAGGAATTATTTATTTTATTTAATAGTGGGTGTGAAAGGGGGCGGAGTTGAACCGTCACTTCTACACCCACTAAATTAAATAAAAGCACTCGAAAAAGGGGCACCAGTCCTAACGGACGATAAGATTAATTTTAATTAATTTTGTACCTTAAATTACTTAATGAATCAGTCTCAAAGTTTCAGTGAGGTTTTTTTTGTCCTGCCGTGATTAGGAAACCTGTATATGCGAAAGGAAAACGCTTCAACTGCTCTTATTCACTCGTTTATTAAACTCATTCAGGTTACATGGCATGGCGTTCAAATGATGAATAAACAGATTCAGATGATGACAGCGTAAAATATCACATCAACTGATATTGGATTCCTGAACATAAAATCCAGCATTACACCTCTGCAGAACCAAGGAGAACTAGACTTATGTTTCAACGGTAAATGAGGCTGGAATGTTTTAACAAAACATCGCAATTTTATAGGGAAAATTCATAAGCTAATTACCTAAAAATGACTCCTGAATTAATCTACAAAATTTAAGGGCAGTTACTTAAAAATGACTGAAAGTTTTCGTTCAGTTTACAGTCCTATCCTGTGGCTGAGACTAATTGAGCCCTGAAATACGGGCCATATTCAATTGTAATTTAATCGTTAGGACATCACCTGTTAACCCAGAAATAGGAGGAATAAGTCTCACCACACACGGCCGTAGGTCCAAGTTCCGCGGGTCGGTACCGCTGGATTTTTGAAGTTGGGACGCCGGGAGGAAGCTGTTGCTGCAAGATGCCTCCTCACTCACAGCCGTGGGGCGATAACTTAGCTGGGGGGCCCTTCAAAGAGACATTTGCAGCCGTGGGTGGTTTGTCTCAGGGCGGCGTGAAAAGTCCTTGGGGAAAGAATCCAAATTTGGGGTCTCTTGTAGCGGGATAGACCAAAAAAACTGAAGGAAAATCTTCTCAGTCTCTGTTCACTTTAAACTAGGCAACTTAAAGGTCCACTTTAATGGCGTGAAAAGTCATAAAAAAAAGTGTTAGAAAAACATTTACTAGGATAAGAATGGCTTCTGAGGTGAAAGAAAAAGTTTGAGAATTTGATTCTCTAAAAAGGGACGAGCTCTAAAGAAAAATGGTTTCTCCTCAGTTTCCAGAATATAAGAAAAGACTTGACAAACACACAGAGAATAAAATAAAACTTCACAGGGCCTTGAAACGGTGGAATAAAATCTTCTTCTGAGATCTAGATTACTATTCTGCTTCTTTAATCTTAATTTAGTTCCTAATCTTTCTCAAAATCTCTTTCTTTCTTCTTTCTGTGTTTCTAATTCTTAATTCTATTTCTAGCTAATCTTCCTGCCTGTTCTTTGTCTGATCTCTGACTTTTTCAAAACTCTCCTCTGTACTTAACTGTTCAACTCAAATCTAACTTCTGTCTTTTAAAGTTACCTCGCCGGGTCGTAAAACTGATGAGGTCAGTCTGGCGACTGACCAATCTACTTTTTCAGAAGCAGTTTGAAATGGCTGTTATCCAATGTGAGAACACTTCTTTGTTTGAGAGCAGCCAATCAAATGAAGACACCATCCCATGAAATTTCAGAGGGAAAAATCAACACTCAGTCAGTTCTTATAAGATAAATGCTCAATATAAAATCTAACTAAATTAAATGACTTGGCTAATATATGGTGATCATGCATTTATACCATTACTCCAATAACACTCCTGAATATAACATTTCTTATACATAATTATAATACATGCATTCACATTTAGATCAAGATTAGAACAGCAGAACATGCAGCAAACCATGGTTGGTGATAACAGGGATGCTTTTCAGTGTCCTTAGGCTCCATAAGATAAGCTGAAAGAAACTTAATATTTAGAACAAATTAAAAGTCATCCTACGTACTGAAAACACATTCCGTAGGTATCCGCTAGGAGGTACTGTTAAGCTGTAGATGATTTCCTTTAGTATCTGGCGAAGGGGTACCTGGACAGTATAGACTATAAAACCGTCAGATTAAGTGGTTTATGACTCTTTTAAAAACGTTGGTTTCCTGTGAAAAGGTACGTTATCAAATGCAGTGTTCATGTTGAGAGGTCTGGTCTCCTGAGTTTTATGTTACTTTGAGCCTTTAAAAGCAAGCTCTGATCCTTACAATCTCTGAAAGCGGCAACTGTTTACATTGGGGTCTTGAGAAAGCAAGCATCTTTGGTCAGGCCTGGGAGAAGCCTGCATGAGTCAGCAAAAAGCCAGTGATATTCCTGAGAAGGCAGAAAGGTGATATTCCTGTGTAATGAATAAAATGAAATTCCTGTAAACTGGAGAGAAGTGATCTTCTGTCTTGGTTTTGAGGAGGATGATGATGCTACACGGTTCAAATCCCGCTCTCACCGGATATCCTGCCATTGTGTCCCTGGGCAAGACACTTCACCCCCAATTGCTCCTGGTGGGTCTGGAAGCACCATGTTAGGTAGCATGCCGCCATCAGTGTGTTAATGTGTGTGTGAATGGGTGGATAGCAGGATCTGTAAAGCACTTTGGTCATCAAGAGATGAGAATAAAAGCCCTATATAAGTGAATACCATTTATTTATTAAAGGCACTTGCTTGTTACAGGCAGTATACCCAACGAGCCAGCGCTGAAGCATTCACATGATGGTCCTTTTATGCACTGGCGAGGCAGAGGCAGCGGGTGCGTCCACTCACGCAGGTGTAGTGATTACTTGCCGAGTCAGGGAATCTCTCACAGGAAAGGAGGGGGTGTGCGCTCACCTGAACATGACAGTCAGGTTGGATGGGAAGCATCGGTTTACAGCCATTTTCAGATCTCTCCAGAGATGTTCAATTGGATTCAAGTGTGGGCTCTGGCTGGACCACTCAAGGACATTCACAGAGTTGTCCTGAAGCCACTCCTTTGATATTTTGTCTGTGTGCTTAGGGTTGTTGTCCTGCTGAAAGATGAACCGTCACCCCAGTCTGAGGTCAGGAGCGCTCTGGAGCATGTTTTCATCCAGGATGTCTCTGTACATTGTTGCATTCATCTTTCCCTCTATCCTGACTAGTCTCCCAGTTCCTGCCACTGAAAAAAATCCCCACAGCATGATGCTGCTACCAACATTGGCCTGGTTATGAGTGGTGCCTGGTTTCCTCCAAACATGACACCTGGGATTCACACCAAAGAGTTCAATCTTTGTCTCATCATAAAAGACAATTTTGTTTCTCATGGTCTGAGTCCTTCAGGTGCCTTTTGGCAAATTCCAGGTGGGCTGCTATGTGCCTTTTACTAAGGAGTGGCTTCCGTCTGGCCACTCTACTATACAGGCCTGATTGGTGGATTGCTGCAGAGATGGTTGTCCTTCTGGAAGGTTCTCCTCTCTCCACAGAGGAACGCTGGAGCTCTGACAGAGTGACCACCGGGCTCTTGGTCACCTCACCGACTAAGGCCCTTCTCCCCCAATCGCTCAGTTTAGATGGCCGGCCAGCTCTAGGAAGAGTCCTGGTGGTTCCAAACTTCTTCCATTTAAGGATGATGGAGGCCACTGTGCTCATTGGGACCTTCAAAGCAGCAGAAATTTTTCTGTACCCTTTCCCAGATTTGTGCCTCGAGACAATCCTGTCTCGGAGGGCTACAGACAATTCCTTTGACTTCATGCTTGGTTTGTGCTCTGACATGCATTGTCAACTGTTGGACCTTATATAGATAGGTGTGTGCCTTTCCAAATCATGTCCAATCAATTGAATTTACCACAGGTGGACTCCAGGTAAGCTGTGGAAACATCTCAAGGATGATCAGTGGAAACAGGATGCACCTGAGCTCAATTTCGAGCTTCATGGCAAAGGCTGTGAATACTTATGTACATGTGATTTCTTATTTTTTTATTTTTAATAAGTTTGCAAAAATCTCAAAAAACTTTTTTTTTTTTTTACGTTGTCATTATGGGGTATTGTGCGCAGAATTTTGAGGAAACAAAATTAATTGAGTCCCTTTTGGAATAAGGCTGTAACATAAAATGTTGAAAAAGTGAACCGCTGTGAATACTTTCCAGATGCACTGTATATTGAGTATATTGAAGAGTAAATTGTATAAGTGTGAATGTGTCATGGTGGCCCTCGCGAGCCACCATAAGACGCCACAAGTCACCGGTGAGTTTGCAATGATGTTTTATTAAAGGGGGAAAGGAACAGGGGATAACACAAAGTAACAAAAGGAATGAGCCTCGGTGGGCTAAAACACACTATAATGAGCACAGGATAATGACAGAGTAAACTTATGATAGGAGATGATGAATAGACAGCGTCTGAGCCGGGGGATGCCTGATGCGTCAGACGACGTGGAGTTTCTGATGGGAGATTAACAGAGACTGCTGCATCGGGCTGCATTCAGTGTCCGTTTTTAACGCCAGACACTAATGACCCCGAATACAGCACAGCTGTTCGGGTTTGACAGCAGGAAGCTCCACCGGGCGCTGTCACAATAAGAGCCCGGGGAGCCAGATGGGAAATACTGCTGTCAAAGCCTGAAAGAGATGATGTATGACCCAAGCGCGCACGAGATCGGCTCTCGGATCATGACAGTACCTCCCCCTCGAGGGCGGGCTCAGAACGCCCAATGACACCCAAGCCCCCCCCCCCCCCCAGGGTGGGCGGAAGGGGCACAGGCCAGGGGGAGTGAACCATAAAAGACAAAAAACCACGGCAACAGGAGTGCGTAGGCAGACAGAGGGAGAAAAAAAAGAAAAAAAAAACCCGACGCTCCCATGCACAAAGGAGGAACAATCACAAGGCAAAATAACAACGGACAGGATATTCACAAAAACAGACCATGATCAAGGCAGATGGGAAAAAATAACAATTACAGGGTATGACAGAGAATACCAAATCCAAAAGGCAAAAATACACCAACTATTACAGACAATGAATGGGCGTTTGACAGAGGGAAAAAAAAAAACGAACAAAAACACCCGTTAGGAAAGAGTGAGAAGCACAATTACAAGACCCCCCTGCACATCCCAAAAGATTACAGACACAATGAAGATGAAAATCGGGGATGACGGCAGTCCTGGTTCTGTGGTATGGAGGCTGATGGTTCGGGGAGCCACCCTGCGTTTAGCGCCCATATCGCAGGCAGGGGGGAAAAGGACAGTTCGGGCGGCCTACCCCAGTCCCACGCCCGGAAACACAAAATTTCTGGCAGCCGGACCAGGTCACCAAACAGACAGTCCAGTGGGTCGGGTGGCCGGCCCGGAGTGCCAAATGGGCGCGGCAGTCCTTCAGGCAGCCGACCCGCATCACTTAGCCACCAGTACCGCAGGGAAGAGAACGGCAATGGCTTCCCTGCAGGGGGGAATAGCGAGGGCTAGCAGGGCCAAAGATAAGGAATCCCAATGGCACCCGGTAGAGACGGCTTGGGGGGAAAACAAGAGACCAGTCCGGCGTTGCTCAGCGGCTAGTCTGCAGCTCCACCTCCGAATGTTAACAGGATAGGCGCTGTCCTTCCTGTCGGACCCAGGGTGAGCCTGCGCTGCACCTACGATGGACCCCGACCGGGTCGCGGCTGCACCCACGATGGACCCCGACCGGGACGGAACAGCTCCATGGACGACCTCCAACCCTGAACCCGGAACCTCCAGTGCAGCGACCGGGACCAGCACTGCACCGGTGACCCTGGGAGAAGGCTCAGGAGAGAGAAAAGAACTGGGATCAGGATCACCGGTAGCGCCAGAACCCGGCGAGACAAGCTTGGATGCAGCGGACGGCTGCACCTGGCTCGCCTCCCCAAGAGACAGGCAAAAATGCTCTAACATGGAGAAGAAAAAGACAACACAGAGAACTTGCCTGATCTCGAGTTCCGACACCGTCCAGGACTTCGACGATCCGGGCTCAGACGGGAGGAGATCGTCCTCTGGCTCCTGCTCAGCTACATCGGGCTCCGCAGCTGGCATGATGGTGTCCGCAGCCTGAGGACCCTCCGGCACTGACGTCCACGCCGACGACCCACATGGCGTGGTGGCTGGGGACCCTCGACCCACTGGACCGGACCGCTCGTCTGTGGAGACCTGGGGACGCTTCTTCATCGGCGCAGGCTCCACACTGCAGTCCGCTCTCCTCCTCCGCCCACGGCGTGGCTGCGGGACTGGAACCAGGCTCTCCAGAACTGCAGGCCCCCTCCTCATCCGGCGATGCTGGCCTGGCATCGAGGACCGCTCAGCGGAGGGAGACACAGAGGAAGCGGGTTTAATAATACAAGCTACAGCAGGTGGTGGGAGCTCGGGGGACTGCGAACCCCGAACTCCACCCCCAGGAGTCAGACAAGGCAAATCACAATAATGAGGAGATGAGTGAACTTGAACTTACCTGTCTCCCGGAGGGAGGATGGTGCCTGCTGTAGCAGACGTTTCTCCTCCCTTTCCCCGCCGGACAGTGACAGAGGGCCCCCTGGGAGGACGAGGGGGAGCCGCTCGCGATGGATCTGGGACGGGGCTCTCCGAAACAGGACTCTGAACACACACAGCAGCCGAGGAAGGCGTCGAGGAGGAGGGGGCGACAGCCGAGACGAACCGGGCATGGAGCGCTGATGGGACAGCAGGAGAAGATGACCCGGGGGGAGAGGCTGTGGGGATTCCCTCCAGACGAGGCGCGGGAGTGACAGCTGTGTGGGAGGTGAAGCCCTTGCGGTGACCCGGAACTGGATCCGGACGGGGTTCGTGCTGAGGTTTAGAGCAGGTGTGACGACGATTTCTTGCAGGGGGTGAGGCGAAGGTGAGGTCCGGGAATCGCCACTCCTGTGCAGAAACAGAGGCGAGCAGGTCGGCGTACTCGGGGAAGTCACTCAACTCGGGGTTCCTCTCCACCAGTCTGACTGCCGCTGTCACATGCTTAATTATTTGTGTGGGGTGAACCGCGGAACGAGCTGCCGCCACTCAGTCCCGGATGGAAGCAGCTGTGAGTTGTAGCTTCTCCGGGGGATTCCTGAATGACGACACTCTCCGGCGGGGATCACCTCTGGGCGGTGCAAACTCCTGGACCGGAATGGTGACAGGAATGGGATCCGGACATGAGGAGCGAGGATGCCTCCTCTTCGGCTTCCTGCTGGGGTTTCCCTCCAGCCCACGGAGTATCTCGCGCTGTGCGGCTATGTCATCTCTCCTCGCGCTGACTTCAGGGTGGTTGGCGAAGTGGAGGAGATGATTCAGCACGTCCTCAGCACAGTCCAGGTACCAGCGCACGTCGCTGTGGAAGTAGAGGAGGGAGGCGGCGATGAGGGTTTCATCGACGTATTCGAGGACATCCGCCAGCTCGTTGCTCTGGCTCCAAGCATGGACCCTCCGCGACGGCATGCTGTCAGCACGCAGTACCCAGACAGGAAAGAGCAAAGTCTAATGCAAAAACTCACCGGGAATGGCGTCTCGGTGTGGCGCCTCTGTTTAGGTGTCCTGGCAGCAGTCTACTGTCACGGTGGCCCTCGCGAGCCACCATAAGACGCCACAAGTCACCGGTGAGTTTGCAGTGATGTTTTATTAAAGGGGGAAAGGAACAGGGGATAACACACAGTAACGAAGGGAATGAGCCTCGGTGGGCTAAAACACACTATAATGAGCACAGGATAACGACAGAGTAAACTTACGATAGGAGACAATGAATAGACAGCGTCTGAGCCAGGGGATGCCCGATGCGTCAGACGATGTGGAGTTTCTGATGGGAGATTAACAGAAACTGCTGCATCGGGCTGCATTCAGCGTCCGCTTTTAACACCGGACACTAATGACCCCGAATGCAGCACAGCTGTTCGGCTTTGACAGCAGGAAGCTCCACCGGGTGCTGTCACAATAAGAGCCCAGGGAGCCAGATGGGAAATACTGCTGTCAAAGCCTGAAAGAAATGATGTATGACCCGAGCACGGACGAGATCGGCGCTCGGATCATGACAGAATGTATGCATGGAATTCTATAGAAGTCCAATTTTGTCTCGGTGTATTATAAAAATAAAAGGACCTTCTAAAATTATAATTCAAGGGCCCATTGCGGTTAGGTGTTAGAGGTTGCAGGCATTAAAATCTGAACATTGTATATGAATTAATTTTCCCTGCAAGCAAAAATTATCTTATTAATCTCTATTAACCACAGACAAAACTGACTGCAATCCTGTAATTACTCCAGAACACACGTAAAATGACAGACTACATGTTAAAATGTGCACCATTGTGTGGCTTCACAAAGACATAAATGAGGGCAGAGAACAGCAGAGCCGTTTTGATGTCTGAATACATAAAGTGCTCACTCTCAAATCAAGACTCACGGTATAGCTTCTGTGGTTCTCACTAATTATGAACATAGCAGCTGACTTGTTGCTGGTCTCCAGAGATGTATATTATTTGTAGGGGTTGATGAATAAATTTAATAAATGGGAATGCTAATTCCATTAATAGACTCAAAAAGGGCTTAAAAAGTAAGCTAAATGAATTAAAAGCTTTTGATTATTGACAATGCTGGAAGCAGCCTTTGTACAATGCTTTTATGGAAGCCATACAGCAGCAGTTATTTAAGTAAAGAATTAATTAAAAGCATGGGATTTTTCATCTGTTCGGTCTGTGAGAGAAACACACACAAAACAAAAGAAGTGAATGAGTACGCTGCTCTAACAATGTGGCAAAAGACTGCATGGCATTGATTGGCAAAGTCCTTCTCCAAACAGGATTTGCTAAAGTGCAGCACTTGTTTGTGTCATTATTTCCAGTTTTCATTAATTCAGGATTGGGTAGCTGCAACTATGGTGACTTTCTGTATAGTTAGCAACTTAAGTTTAGTTACAGAGAAGTCTGAACATGAACGTGCTGACATCCATAGCAAGATTTTAGAAGTTATTCTGGCAATATGATGGAAGAGACAGAATTTAAGCACTTTTTTTTAAACCAGTGTAACTTTCCCACTAATTGAAGGTGCTCAAGCTCTCCACCAGGATAAGATTTTCTTCTCCCTTGTGATGGCCAGACCAAAAACAAAATTCAGTCTTTGTCAAGCATTTTATTTAATTTGACACTCTGGTGAAAATCAAGGGTTTTTTGTTAACATGTCTGTAATATGTTTTTTTTTATGAATTACATGACATATCAAGAGTGAAATCACCCATAAGTGCCATGTCTGTGATTTTTCTGCTGTTAAAATTCAGTTTTGGAGTGTGTTGACATTGTGCAGAGATGATTGTGCACAGAATGAATGTGCAGTGTTGTCTGGTATTTGTTGAGAGGACCGGAGCTGCAGGGTGCTCTTTCGCCTATTGGGCAGCTGAGAGTGTCTGCTCTCCAGCTGCAGTCTCCCCGAGTGGCTGGCCTTACCTTTCTACTGTGTTCCGTGCTGCCCCAGTGCATATGTGATTGCATGTGATATACCATCAATCTGATTGGTCCTCTCCACAGTCATGATGGTGTTAATGTTTTAAGTTTTGGATATAAGTATGCGAGCACCAGTGGGGAGTTGTGATCTGCTTTTGGATGGCTGTATGTAGCTTGCATCCCATTTTAACAGGTCAGAATTCACACTTGTCTATTTTTCCCTTGGGCTAGTTCCAGACTAGGCACTTACCCCTGGAGTAATTGTAGTCTTGGCTAGTTTTACCCCCAGGGGTAAAACTGGTGCAGTCCATTTTTCACTCCCAAAGTCAGCATTTCCCCTTCCTCAAAGTGTACATTATAACTACTGTCACAAGAATAAAATACAAAAAACATTAATGCCTACTTCTACTTCATTTTCTTCCTTTCCAATTTGTATTACATTCACATACAGATTACAAGTGCTTATTTGTTCTGCAAAGTAACATTATTTGTCACAAGTCACATTTATGCTTATTACAGTTTTACTCAGCTCCAGTGTCAAAATGAAAATATTCAGACTTGTTTTCTAAGCACATTCAGAAACTTAATCTGTGCTAAAACAGAGTACTATGACTTCTACTACTACTTCTACTGTGGTAATGTTGACCTAATTTCAATCAGTTTCAATAATTTTGGTCTTCAACTGTTAACGTGTTCCGTTTCTGTTTTCACTTGTACTTTCACTCAACTTTAATAACAACATTAATTCAATTCAATTCAACTTTATTTATATAGCGCCATTTCACAACAACAGTCATCTCATAGCACTATCAACTGTAGGGAGGACCCCCACAGTTGCAGAAAGACCCCAGCAATCAGGCGATCCCCTGTGAGCAAGCACTTGGCGACGGTGGAGAGGAAAAACTCCCTTTTAACAGGAAGAAACCTCCAGCAGAACCAGGCTCAGGGAGGGGCAGTCATCTGCTGCGACTGGCTGGGGGGTGAGGGGACAGAGAAGAAGAAAAGAACAGACATGTAGAGAGCAAACAGCACGATGGGGACTCAATCTATGGGAGAGAACAAACAAATGTTAATGACCAGCAAAAAAAAAATATTTCATAGAGAGTGAGGAAAGGAGTGAGGCCCAGTGCATTACTGGAGGTCCCCCGGCTGACTAAACCTATTAGCAGCATAACTAAGGGAGGGTTCAGAAACACATGATCCCTCCCTAATTGTAGGCTATATCAAAAAGGTAGGTTTTAGCCCTATTCTTAAACCGTGACTACTCAGAGTTGGGACCAGGAAGCAGAGTCGCAGTCTTACACGCCTCTCTGCAGCTCCTCTTCATCCGCCACCCCTCAGCTTAGCCCCTGTCTTCCCCATCAGAGAATCGTTGTCTGCTCCCTCCAAAGTAAATAAAAATATAATGTATAAGCATCCCAAAGTGATAAAGCAAAATATTGGTAAAACTCAAATTAAACATAAAGCCTCTAAACTGAATGATTTGGCCTCTGTTCCTCCTCATAATTTAAAAATTAAATGTGGTTTATTAAATATTAGGTCTCTAACTCCCAAGTCTCTGTTAGTCCATGATCTGTTAATTGATCATCAGATTGATTTAATTTCCCTTACAGAGACTTGGTTAGGACAAGAGGATTATGTTGGTTTAAATGAATCAACTCCCTCTGGTTATTTAAACTGTCAAAATCCCAGAAGTTCTGGTCGTGGAGGAGGAGTAGCAACAATTTACCATTCCAAATTACTAGTTAATGTAAAGCAAAAAACATGTTATAATTCCTTTGAGGGCCTGGTCCTCAGTGTTGGGCACTTTAGCAATTCCAGGTTAAACCCAATTTTATTTGCCATAGTTTATCGTCCCCCATCGACCTACTCAGAATTTTTATCCGAATTTCCTGATTTCTTAGCTGATTTAGTGCTGAAATCTGATAGAATAATTATAGTAGGGGACTTTAATATACATGTGGATGTAGATAGTGACTGCCTTAATGTGGCTTTTAATTCAATATTAGACTCGATTGGGTTTTCTCAGAAAGTAGGAAATTCTACTCATTACCTCCACCATACATTGGACCTTGTTCTGACATATGGCATAGAAATAGAAAATCTTGTAGTGTCTCCTCATAACCCTGTACTGTCAGACCATTGTCTGTTAACCTTTGATTTTACTATTTCTGACTATTTGGCTCCTAAAGAAAAATATTATCACAGTAGATGCCTCTCAGATGATGCTGTTTCCAAATTTATGCAGATTGTTTCCTCTATGCCATGTGTCAACACAACGGAAATAAGCTATAGACAGCTTGCTCCTTCTGTAATTGATAACATGGTGGATAGTGTTTCAGCTTCTCTGCATCAGGCTCTAGACTTGGTGGCCCCCTTAAAAAAGAAAAAGTCTAATCAGAGATTTTTAACTCCTTGGTTCAACACAGAAACTCGTAGCTTAAAACAGAAGACTCGTCAATTAGAAAGAAAATGGCGCTCTACTAATTTAGATGAAATCTATTTAGCTTGGAGAAATCATCTTTTAATTTATAAAAAATCTCTTAGAAAAGCTAGAACGAGTTATTACTCTGCATTAATAGAAGAGAACAAGAATAATACCAGGTTTCTTTTCAGTACTGTAGCCAGGTTGACAAAGAGTCAGGACTCTGTCAATCCTAGCATCCCCTTAGAGCTTACTAGTCAGGACTTTATGAACTTTTTCAATAATAAAATTTCATCCATCAGAGATAAAATCAATCAGATTCTTCCCACAGTTAACTTAAATACTGTAACTACTACAACTCCTTCTATTGATATCTGTCTTGATGAGTTTACTCCAATCGACCTTTGTGAGTTAGACAAAATAGTTTCCTCATCCAAACCTTCAACTTGTCTTTTAGACCCTATTCCTACCAGGTTATTTAAAGAAGTCTTCCCACTTATTGGTAGCTTTATTCTTCATATAATCAATTCTTCATTAACTTTAGGCCATGTACCGCAGGCTTTTAAAACGGCTGTAATTAAACCCTTACTCAAAAAGCCAACGCTAGATCCAGGAGCTTTAGCTAACTATAGACCAATCTCTAATCTCCCTTTCATTTCAAAAATCTTAGAAAGAGTTGTTGCTACGCAATTATTTGACCACCTGCAGGGAAATGGTTTATTTGAGGAGTTTCAATCTGGGTTTAGAATCCATCATAGCACTGAAACAGCCTTAGCGAAGGTCACTAACGACCTCCTCATTGCATCTGATAATGGACTAGTTTCTGTACTTGTCCTTTTAGATCTTAGTGCAGCTTTTGATACTATTGATCATAATATTCTACTTGATAGATTAGAACACTATGTTGGACTTAATGGAACTTCGTTGCAGTGGTTTAGATCTTATTTATCTGATAGGTTCCAGTTTGTTCATGTAAATGATGAGTTTTCTCTCAGCTCAAAGCTTAGTCATGGAGTTCCACAGGGATCTGTGCTTGGCCCTACTCTTTTTAGTTTATATATGCTTCCGTTAGGCAACATTATTAGAAAGCACTGTATACATTTTCACTGTTATGCAGATGACACACAATTATACCTGTCAATGAAGCCAGATGATACTAATCAATTAGCCAAGTTAGAAGCCTGTCTTAAGGAAATCAAAGTTTGGATGACTTGTAATTTCCTGCTATTAAATTCAGATAAGACTGAAGTCATTCTTGTTGGTCCAAAAAACCTTAGAAATTCCTTTCCAAATCAAACTTTCAGTTTGGATGCAGTTACTCTTTCTCTTAATAGCTCTGTGAGGAACCTTGGAGTTATTTTTGATCAGGATTTGTCCTTCAATTCACATATTAAATTTGTTTCTAAGACTGCCTTCTATCATTTGCGTAATATTGCCAAGATTAGGAGCATCTTGTCTCAGAGTGATGCTGAGAAGCTGATCCACGCTTTTGTTAGCTCGAGATTAGATTATTGTAATTCTTTATTATCAGGCTGTCCTAAAACATCTTTAAAAAGTCTTCAGCTGATCCAAAATGCTGCAGCAAGAGTTTTAACAGGTACTAGAAAGAGAGATCATATCTCTCCGTTTCTGGCCTCCCTTCATTGGCTTCCCATAGAGTTTAGAATTAAGTTTAAAATCCTTCTTCTTACTTACAAAGCTCTAAACAATCAGGCTCCTTTTTATTTAAAAGATCTGATACTACCGTATCATTAAAGCGGTCAGAGTTACTCTGTAGGTATATGCCAGTCTCTGTAGTATCCTGTAGACTGAAGCAAGCTGGGCGAGTGGGCCACTGCATACTTTCACCTGTTTTGGACTATACAATGATATCAGTGCCAAGGAGTGATGCTGTGCCCATGAGCTCAGCATCTGTTGCCCAGAAAACACATTTCTCTACAGATCTTGAAGCCATATGCATACTCTTTGATAGGCCAGTTGGGGTAGCGAGAAAGCTTTTCTAGTCAAGGCCAATTTTCACATGGGGGTAAAAATAGATTGGGGCGAATTCTGGCCTGTTACACTTGCACAAGACAGCGGTGGCATGCCGGTATTTGCACCATGCCACTTTGCTATGGTACTCATGTGCTCCACAAGTGCTGAGTAGTTGTTTGGACCACCACAACACCATTTTCTGGTCAAATTTGCCAGCTTACAGACTTGCGTGTTTAGTTGCTGTGATCCTCAAGGTGAGGCAGCACATCAGTGTGTAGGTGGGACTAATTAGAATATACAGTCGTGAAAAAATTAGGACACCCTTTATAAGCCTGTGTGTTTTTTAACATATTTGGACATATGGATATTTAATACCAATGTTAAAAATACTGGGAGATTCATGTAATACAACTAACAATTAAAAAGGAATTAAAGACTTTTTTTCAAATTTTCTGTAAAATATAATTCTAAACAAATAGTAAGGAATAAATTAGGACATCCCCCATCTTTTTTAGGAAAAACCACATTCATTCCCACTTAAAATGGCTAAAATAAATGTTAAAAATGCAAACAAAAACAAAAACAAAAAAGGTTAGACATAGATATGTGAACATTTCTTAATAAAGAACTGAATATTTAATGGGGTGTTCTAATTTTTTCCCATGACTGTAGATCCCAGTGTTTGACAGAGGAGGTGCAATAAGCGACTTTTGCATTACGAGTGCGCATGTGTGGACTACTGTATGTGAGTTCAAAGTTCACCACTACCAAACATTCTGGTAGCCGCCTTGCTTTTGTATAGAGACAGTACTGTCACACCTGAACAATTGCTGTTTAAAGTCTGCTTCAAGCTTTAAATCGCCGTTATGCCAGGTGCACACTGTGCCGTAGTGAAGTGTGGGAACGGCATGTATCATCTAGAGCGGTGGAAAAGCAAACTTGTAGCATACATGCATGTAACTTCGGGACCAGCGTGTGCACATGTCCACCACCATTCACGTTATATACATTCCCCACTGAGTTGAAGGATTTGGATGGATGTAATTGTTGGATTAAAGCAGTAAGTCTATATTATAACATAATTAAATAGTGTTGTGTATTGTTCAAGTTCTAGCCTAATTGGCACGAGTCTAAACCCTGAAGTAGTAGGTACGGACAGGCAGGCCTGGATCTAGAATATAGTTCTTTGTATATTGGTAATGAAGCTTGATCTACACACACATGTAATTAAGGCCATTGATAAGTAGGCTGGTATAAAATAAAATTGCAAATCATTGAAAACGTGTGATACTTAAACTATAGTAGTATCGACCTATAGATCTAAGTAAGCAGGCTATGCCTTGTAGTGAAATTTAGTCAAAATGACAAAACCAAAGTTGAGCTGTCAAACCACTCACTTACTGTACCCTCTTTGTAGTCATTTCGGAGTCTTGCATGTAAGGGTGCTTGGTCCTTTGATGACAAAAAAATCTGCTATGTCAGCGTACATACAGGGGGGCCATTTTGGCCAATTTCTGCAATGTGGCCGCGAATACGCACAACTAGTTCATCCTTGTGTTTGCGGGTACAACTGGGAAGACCCCTACGCATACAATATGCTCGTAGATCAGGAACTTTCTGTAAATTAAATGTATCGATAGAACATGTTTGATAGCCATGTTCCCATGATGCTCTGCACGAGCCGAGATGCGAAAGTTGCTATTGTAAGACCATGAAAGGTTGTTTTTTTTTTGGGGGGGGGGGGTAATAAGATACCATTTTAGACAATGTAGATTTGTTTTTAAGGGGATTTATATCCACCAGACTGCATCTTTAAGGAAGAATTCCAATCTCCAGTGAGGTTTGCCTTACAATTTAAATGCATCTTTGTCTTCTTGTTGCTCTGTGAATAGAAGCAGGAATGTTTTCCTTTTCTTTCATTTTCTATAGGAGTCAATTCATTACTTTTCAAGGATTTTTTGAATTTTTGTCTTTATAATTCTTTTAAGACATGAGTATAAAGTATTAAGTATTTCCGAATTCTATTCATTTCTGTCCATCCATCCATCCATCTTCTACTGCTTAATTCTTTTCGGGTCGCGGGGGAGCTGGAGCTTATCCCAGCGTCTTTGGACGAGAAGCAGGGTACACCCTGGACAGATCGCCAGTCCATCACAGGGCCTACTTCTGTTCATTCAGACTAAAGAAGCAAAGCCTGTTGACATAATTTGAACACCACGACAAAGAAGCATTGATGGTAAAAATAAAATAAGCAGTGTGGGGAGTGTGAAATAAAGAGACTGAATTATTTCTCAATTCAGGTTTATTGCAGAAATCACATCCCCAGCTTTTCTCCCAAGAACAGAAGAGACTGAGCTGCATCAAAACCCCCACATTTATACATGGCACATCAAAGGCAGAATCACACATTGCTGTCAAACCCCCATTTGACAATAATTCTCCCCCCGAGTCCCTTAGTCTTCCGTCTGGCTCCAGAAGGTCAGGAAGTCCTTTCACTGTCTTATCCCGGCACCTCCGTCCTCCTGTCATTATCCCCAGGCGGTCCAGACGTATTGTCCCATCCGAGACGTGAGGTCAATCAACACATGCAGTCCTAAGCTTCTCCTTGTGCTTATACGTATGTAGGCAAAAATATACGAGCCACGTAACCCCCCCCCCCCCAAACGTCGAAGAATGGACAATAAAGCATAGTTCACACAGCATGGTAAAATCAACAGCATAGTCTACACAACATGATAAAATCACACATCAGTCCATACGCCGTCTGGGCTTCAAACGTCTTCCAAATTTGCTGTAAGCAGGCTTCGCCGTCCCTGCGGCGCCGTCCTGCAGAGAATCTACTAATTGAGGAAGAGGATGGTTATTTGATCCCTGCGGGGACTCCAGGATGTGCTCCCTGGGGGGTCTGCCACGTCGAGGTGCCATCGCCACCCGTACAGACTCGTCGTTCATCACAAAAGCAGGCTTTAGTCTGTCAATACTAACTGTTTCCCTTCTGTCCCCCAAATCCAGCACAAAATGTTTGTCACCTGTTTCCAGCACTCTAAATGGACCATCGTATGGCAGGCGGAGATTTGGTCGGTGAGCTTCGTGCCTGACAAAAACAAACTCAGCATTTTTTAAAGCTTTGGAAACAAAAACACGTGGAAAAGTGCGATGAACGGAGCCCGGGAGCATGTCTGCTCCCGTGCCGATCAGTGGTCCCAGCGCCGGGGGGCGCCCCGGTGCCGGATGCTCTGGTAGGAACTCACCGGGCAGCCTGAGAGGTTGTGCAAAAACCAACTCCACTGGGGAGGCATTTAAGGCCTCCTTGGGCGCAGAACGCAACCCCAATAAAACCCATGGTAGTTTGTTTACCCAATCTGCAACCGTAAGCGATGCTCTGAGGGCTGCCTTCAAAGACCTGTGAAAACGCTCGCATAAACCGTTGGCCTGGGGGTGATAAGCGGTAGTGCGGTGAATTGTCACCCCTAAGCTGCTGGCCATCGCTGACCAAAGCTCAGACACAAATTGAGGTCCCCTGTCGGAGGTAATATCCGACGGGACCCCGAAACGCGCTACCCAGGCCGTCAAAAATGCGCGAGCCACCTCTGCAGCCGTGGTCGATGTTAGTGGGACCACTTCCGTCCAGCGTGTGGTTCGGTCCACCATTGTCAAAAGATGTGTGAACCCCTGCGACGATGGTAGGGGGCCCACGAAGTCGACATGCATATGATCGAATCTCTTGGCCGGAATGTGGAACGGTTCTAAGGGGGTTTTGTGTGTTTGTGAATTTTGGCCCGCTGGCAAGCCATGCAGGTTCTTGCCCACTCTTTCACGTGCTTGCACAGGCTCGGCCAAACGAACTTCTCCACTATCATTTTCACAGAAGTGCGCACCCCCGGGTGCGCCAGGGAGTGAACCGAGTCAAAAACGGGGCGGCGCCACGTGGCCGGTACCACCGGGCGTGGCCGCCCGGTAGATACATCGCAGATTAGGGGGGGCATACCGGTCTGCAAACTCCTGCTTTCCAGCCTTAACCCTGTTGGTCCAGACTGGAGCGCGCACACGTCCGCATCTCTATCCTGCTCCGCTGCCATGGCTGTATAATCTATCCCCACATGAACTGGGGCCACGTGCGCTTCCGCGCTGCTATTTTGCCCTGCAGCTGCGGTAGTATAATCTACCTCCGCGTGGACTGGTGCTGTTACCGCGCGAGAGAGGCAGTCTGCCACTACGTTGAGTTTACCCGCTACGTGCTGAATATCAGTAGTGAATTCCGAAATTGCGGCCAGCTGCCTCTGCTGCCGGCCTGACCAAGGTTCTGAAATTTTGGCCATCGCAAAAGTGAGCAGCTTGTGGTCGACAAACGCGGTGAAATGCCGACCTTCCAGCCAGAACTGGAAATGGCGAATGGCTAAGTGGAGCGCTAACAGCTCCCTGTCAAACGTGCTGTATTTCTGCTCGGCTTCGTGCAAGGATCTGCTGAAAAATGCCAGCAGCTGCCAAACCCCGACAACCTGCTGTTCCACAACCGCCCCTATGGCCAAATCTGATGCGTCAGTGGTGAGTGCTATGCGGGCCGTTGGGTCTGGGTGAGCTAGCAGTGCAGCGTCAGCAAGGGCTTTTTTAACCTCCGCGAATGCGCGCTCCCGCTCCGGGGACCACTCGATCGTATTGGAGGGTTTTTGCTTTTTAAGCGCGGCATATAATGGTTGCATGAGCTGCGCTGCGTGGGGTAGGAAACGGTTATAAAAATTTACCATTCCTAAAAACTCCTGGAATGATTTGACCGTTTGTGGCCGGGGAAAGTCTGCCACTGCGCGCACCTTGTCCGGTAGCGGAACTGCCCCTTCTGGGGAAACGCGGTGCCCCAAGAAATCGATCTGTGCCACACCGAACTGGCACTTGACTGGATTAATTATTAACCCGTGCTCTCCCAACCTCCGAAAAACTGCCGTGAGGTGTTTTTCGTGTTCCTCCTCGGAAGTGCTGGCGACTAAAATGTCGTTGAGGTAGACGAACACAAAATGGAGATCGCGTAACACGGCATCCATCATGCGTTGGAAGGTTTGCGCAGCGCCTTTGAGGCCAAAAGGCATGCGTAAAAACTCAAAAAGTCCGAACGGGGTTATTACCACTGTTTTGGGAATGTCTTCGGCTCGGACTGGGACCTGATGATAGCCGCGGACTAGATCTATCTTAGAAAAAATGCGCGCCCCTGCTAGATGCACCGAAAAATCCTGGATGTGTGGGATCGGGTAGCGGTCATGCGCTGTGGCGTTGTTCAACCTGCGGTAATCACCACAAGGTCTCCACGAGCCGTCAGCTTTAGGGACCATATGCAGTGGTGAGGCCCATGGGCTCTTCGAACGACGAATAATGCCCAGCCTTTCAAGGTTGGCGAACTCCTCGCGCGCTATGGAGAGCTTAGCTGCATCCAAGCGCCGAGCTTTCGTGAAGACGGGTGGGCCAGCTGTGGCGATAAAGTGCTCCACCCCATGTTTCGCAACTGTTGCCGAAAATGTGGGAACTGTGAGTGCTGGAAACCGGGTGAGGAGTGTGTGGAACTTACCGCCTGCTGTGGCAATGTTGGTCTGCACTGGTGGTAGGGACACTCGAGCTGCACAAGGGATTGAATAAAAAGAGAGTGCATTTACCAGCCGCCTATTGGCAAGATCAACTAACAAACCATGTGAGCACAGAAAATCAGCACCTAACATGTTGAAACTCACCGCCGCTATGATAAAAGACCATTCATAAGTGCGGCCGTGTAAGGACAGGAGCAGGGTCCTTTCTCCGAAGGTCTTGATGCTCGAGCCGTTCGCTGCCGTTGCCCCGTCACCACGGGGGCCTGCCAGTCGGTCGGCATAGGTCGAGGTGATGAAACTCACTTGGGCCGCCCGGAGCTCGCATCCGTGATGTAAAGCAGCTTATTTCATTCGCCGAGAGCCGAAGCTGCTAACGACTCCCGGTCCTGGCGTTTCCCGAGCTCTTGAAATTGCACGGCGGCACACACCTGTGCGCCTTCTCTGCGAAACGCCGATGGTAAAAACAGAGGCCATCTCCCCCGTTGCGTCGGGACCGCGCCACTGCCATCGTTGGTCGGATTGGTTCCGCTGCGTCAGGCTCTCCGCTGCTCCCGGTCGCCGTGCCGAGGTCTGCCGCTGCCGCGGTGGCTGTCGGCTCACCACAGGAGTCGAGGAGCCGCTGCGCCTCTCGGGCCAGCGCACGGAAGTCCCGCTGGGTCACACAACGCATGCTGGACAGGGTCCCCCTCATCTGCATGGGGAGGTTTCTCAGGAAGATGTGTTTAAATAGAAAATCGTCATTGTCTGTGTCCCTCAGTTGCAGCATGTCTTCCATCAGGTCGACTGGCCTGCGTCCTCCCCGGTCGTGCAGAGCCAGGAGTCTCCTAGCCCCTCTCCTCGGCTGAGGGCGTGAAACACTGGATGAGGGCAGCCTTCAGCTCACCATATTTGTCGTCAGCGGGCGGCTGCTGTACCAGGCTCCACACGCATCGAGCTGTGCGGTTGTCGAGCTTTGCGATGACGTGGTAGAATTTAGTGTCATCCGCCGTTATTCCCCCGAGTGTGAACTGTGCCTTGGCCTGGAGGAACCACGAGTCCGGGTTGTCCTGCCAGAATTCTGGTAGCTTGATGGAGACGGCGCTCGCTCGGGCAGACTCCAATGAGCCTGGTTCGGGGGAATCGTCTCTAGGCATTCTCACGTTTCTGGTCACCAATGTGGGGAGTGTGAAATAAAGAGACTGAATTATTTCTCAATTCAGGTTTATTGCAGAAATCACATCCCCAGCTGAGGAGTGTCAGTCACACACACTCCTCAGCCTCCCTGGGAAGGTCTATGCCAAGGTACTGGAGAGGAGAGTCCGGCCGTTGGTCGAACCTCGGATTCAGGAGGAGCAATGTGGTTTTCGTCCTGGCCGTGGGACATCGGACCAGCTCTTTACCCTCTCGAGAATTCTTGAGGGTTCGTGGGAGTTTGCCCAACCAGTTTACATGTGTTTTGTGGACTTGGAGAAGGCATTTGACCGCGTCCCTCGTGGATTTTTGTGGGGGGTGCTTCGGGAGTATGGGGTATCGGGCTTGTTGTTACGAACTATTCGGTCTCTGTACGACCGTTGTGAGAGTTTGGTTCGTATTGCCAACACTCGGTCGGAGTCATTCCCAGTGAGAGTTGGACTCCGCCAGGGCTGCCCTTTGTCACCGATCCTGTTCATAATTTTTATGGACAGGATTTCTAGGCGCAGCCAGGGAATGGAGGGTGTCATGCTTGGTGACCACAGGATCTCATCTCTGTTGTTTGCAGATGATGTTGTCCTGTTGGCTTCATCCAGCAATGACCTACAGCTCTTGCTGGGACGGTTTGCTGCTGAGTGTGAAGCGGCTGGGATGAGAATCAGCACCTCCAAGTCCGAGTCCATGGTCCTCAGCTGGAAAAAGGTGGATTGTCCTCTCCGGGTTGGGGACAGGCTCCTGCCCCAAGTGGAGGAGTTTAAGTATCTTGGGGTCTTGTTCACGAGTGAGGGGAAAATGGAGCAAGAGATCGACAGACAGATTGGAGCAGCATCTGCAGTGATGCGGACATTGTACCGGTCTGTTGTGGTGAAGAGGGAGCTTAGTTCTAAGGCAAAGCTGTCGATTTACCAGTCAATCTACGTTCCTACTCTCACCTATGGTCACGAGCTTTGGGTAATGACCGAAAGAACGAGATCGCGGATACAAGCGGCTGAAATGAGCTTTCTCTGTAGGATTGCTGGACTCACCCTCAGAGATAGGGTGAGGAGCTCAGTCATCCGGGAGAGGCTCAGAGTAGAACCGCTGCTCCTCCACATTGAAAGGAGTCAGTTGAGGTGGTATGGGCATCTGATTAGGATGCCTCCTGGACGCCTCCCACTTGAGGTGTTTCAGGCACGTCCCACTGGGAGGAGACCCCGGGGCAGACCCAGGACTCGGTGGAGAGACTATGTCTCCCAGCTGGTCTGGGAACGCCTTGGTATCCCCTCTGAAGAGCTGGAGCAGGTGGCTGGGGAGAGGGAAGTCTGGGCTTCTCTGCTTGAACTGCTGCCTCCGCGACCCGGACCTCCGGAAAAGCGGTAGAAGATGGATGGATGGATGGACATCCCCAGCTTTTCTCTCAAGAAGAGAAGAGACTGAGCTGCATCAAAACCCCCACATTTATACATGGCACATCAAAGGCAGAATCACACATTGCTGTCAAACCCCCATTTCATTCTCTCGGCGCCACACCAGTCGGCTGCCTTTTGCAACAGCGGCTCGATTCCGAGTTTTTTTTTTTTTTTTCCCTTCCTCTCTCTTTTGATCACTTTTTTTTTTTTCACCCCACTTATATCACGGACACACAGATCGTCCCAAATGTCTCCTGAGCCGGTGGACGGAGCCACTGTTTATAGCAGGATTCGATACAACAGGGAAGAGCTGCTAGCATTTAACCGCCACCCGGTCCCACTGGAAAAACTCGACATACCGAGAGAACTGAGGCGAAAACGCCGCGGCTGCCGGGCTGGAGTAAGGCGGAGGACAAAAAATATAAGGTACAGACCCTCCCTTCCATCTGTTGTCATGGGAAATGTACGGTCGATACTGGGAAAGTTAGATGAGCTAGCGGCTATCTCCCGTTATGATAGCACTTACCGGGAGTGCTCTCTCCTTTTGTTTACTGAGACGTGGCTAACTGAACTAGCAGCAGATGCTAACATTGAGCTGGAGGGTTTTCACATGATACGAGCTGACCGAACACCAGAGAGTGGCAAAACTAGGGGCGGTGGAGTGATAATGTATGTTAACAACAACTGGTGTAGACCGGGACATATCACTGTTAAACAACGACACTGCAGCAAAGACATTGAGTTGCTAGCTGTTAGCATGAGGCCTACATATCTCCCGAGAGAACACTCACACGTGATCTGCATTGTTGTTTATGCAAATCCGACGGCGAACGCTGGGACAGCGCGTGACGTCATCCATTCAGTAACCAGCAGGCTGCAGACAGAACACCCAGATGCTCTTCTCCTCATCTCAGGCGATTTCAACCACGTTTCACTGTCTCCCATTCTGCCCACTTTCACCCAGTATGTCACATGCCACACTAGAGACAATAAAACACTGGATTTGTTCTACGCAAACACTAAGGAGGCGTACACCTCATCGCAACTCCCCCCACTTGGGAGATCGGATCACAACTTGGTTCATCTCCGACCGGTGTACAAACCCCTAGTGCACAGACAACCTCCGGCCATGCACACTGTGGAGTTATGGTCTGAGGAGACAATGGACACTCTAAAGGACTGTTTTGAAGCCACTGCCTGGAAGCAGCTCTGCGATCCACATGGTGAGGACATCGATGGCCTCATTCACACCTTCACGGGCTACCTCAGCTTCTGTGTGGACAAATCCGTTCCCACCAAGACCATACGGCGTCACTCAAACAACAAACCCTGGATCAACCCTGAGATAAAAACACTTCTGAGAGAGAAGAAGAGGATCTTCAGGTCGGGGAACAGGGAGATGCTGAAGTCCGTACAGAGGGAGCTGAGGAGAAAGATCAGAGAAGGCAAGGACAGCTTCAGGAAGAAGATGGAGGACAAGCTGCAACAGAGCGACATCAGCGGGGTCTGGAGAAACCTCAAAACCATCTCTGGGCTCCAGAATACCTCCCCCCAGGCCACGGGGGGCAGGGAGTGGGCGAACAACATGAATCTGTTTTTCAATAGATTTGACCAACCGCCCTCCCCCCTGTCTGCACAACAACCACTGCTGCCACTAAGAAATCAAGTCCTGCTGCCCACTCCCCACTCCACCGACACCCCCCCCACTCCCAACACACAGCCCCCCATCCTGACCCTGACCAAGACCCAGGTGAGGACGGAGCTGAGGAAGATCAAGGCGAGGAAGGCGTCGGGACCGGACGGCATCAGTGCAAAGCTCCTCAAGTCCTGTGCAGACCAGCTGTGTGGGATTGTGACGTATATCTTCAACATGAGCCTGAAACTGGGGAGGGTACCACAGCTGTGGAAAACATCTTGTGTGGTACCTGTACCAAAAACTTCCCACCCCAAAGACCTGAACAGCTTCAGACCGGTGGCCTTGACGTCCCACTTGATGAAGACCCTGGAGAGACTGCTCCTTGCTCATCTCCGCCCCCTGGTGGAACCAGCGATGGATCCACTCCAGTTCGCCTACCAGCATGGCATTGGGGTGGAGGATGCGGTGATCTTCCTCCTTCACCGTTCTCTGTCCCACCTGGAGAAGCCCGGGAATATGGTGAGGATCATGTTCTTTGACTTCTCCAGTGCTTTCAACACCATCCAACCGATGATCCTGAAGGACAAGCTGCTGCGCGCAGGGGTGGACCAGCACCTGTCATCATGGATCCTGGACTACCTCACGAACCGGCCTCAGTTTGTGAGAACCCGGGACTGTGTTTCCGACACGATCATCAGTAGCACGGGGGCCCCCCAGGGAACGGTGCTGGCTCCCTTCCTGTTCACTCTTTATACTGCGGACTTCTCACACAACACAACACATTGCCATCTACAGAAGTTCTCTGATGACTCTGCGATCGTTGGTCTCATCTCCAGCGGAGATGAAGCTGAGTACAGAGGGCTTATCCAGGACTTTGTGGACTGGTGCCATCGGAACTGCCTCCAGATCAACGCGAGGAAAACTAAGGAGCTGGTGGTGGACTGCCGCAGGCATGGGCAGCCCCTCACAGCACCAGTAAATATACAGGGAACAGACATCGAGATGGTGACATCCTACAAGTACCTGGGTATTCATCTGAACAATAAACTAGACTGGTCACACAATACTGACGCACTCTACAAGAAGGGACAGCGCAGGCTGTTCCTGCTGAGGAGACTCAGGTCTTTTGGTGTACAAGGGGCGCTGCTGAAGTCATTCTATGACACGGTGGTGGCATCAGCCATCACTTTTGGAGTGGTCTGCTGGGGCAGTGGCATTACTGCAGCCGATAGGAAGAGACTGAACAAACTGATTAAGAAAGCTAGCTCTGTCCTGGGGCAACGCCTTGATCCGATGGAGGAGATAGGAGAGAGAAGGACGGTGGCTAAACTGTCATCTCTGCTGGAGTCCGAGTTCCACCCTATGCAGGACATACTGGATGCACTGAGGAGCTCATTTAGCAGCAGACTACATCATCCCAGGTGCACAACCGAGAGGTTTCGTAGGTCCTTCCTACCAACGGCTGTCAGACTGTACAACCTAAGCAGGGCTGCTCGCAGAGATAGCAAAAAGACGTAACAAACTAATAGTTTTTTTTGAATGCAAAAGATGCAATAGACTTACACAATGGTCCCCTCCGGCATACAACTAGGAACATACCGGTCGCTATGGAGGGTGAGAATATGTATGGGCACATAATCATACCATGTAGGATAACTAAATAGACGGTTATGCTGTTTCATCCCACCTAGCAACAATGCTCTGCACTGTGTGTGTTTATATATTTACATATTTATTCCATCTAGCTACAATGCTCTGCACTGGGTGTGTTTATATTTATATATCTATATATTTATTCCATCTAGCTACAATGCTCAGCACTGGGTGTGTTTATATTTATATATCTATATATTTATTCCATCTAGCTACAATGCTCCGCACTGTGTTTTTATATATCTACATATTATTCCATCTAGCTACATTGCTCCGCACTGTGTGTGTTTATATACTTGCATATTTATTCCACCTAGCTGCAATGCTCCGTACTGTGGGTGTTTATATATTTACATATTTATTCCATCTAGCTACAATGCTCTGCACTGTGTGTTCATATATTCATATATTTATTCCATCCAGCTACAATGCTCTGCACTGTGTGTCTGTGTGTGTGTGTATATATATTTTATAGTAATATGTACATATGTATATTAGCTGCTCTCGCTTGCTTGTTTTTTTTTCTTGCCTTCTGATTGTTGCTCTGAGTGTTGCTATCCCTGTGCTGTTGCAATCCTGGAATTTCCCCGTTGTGGGACTAATAAAGGCTTATCTTATCTTATCTTATCTTATCTTATTTGACAATAATTCTCCCCCCGAGCCCCTTAGTCTTCCGTCTGGCTCCAGGAGGTCAGGAAGTCCTTTCACCGTTTTTTCTTTTGAGAATTATAGTAAATAAAGAACTTTGCAGAATATTTTCAATTACAGAAAGGAATAGTGGAGGACATGGAAAGAGAAATATAAGACATTCAAGGAAAAAAAAGTTGTTTCTCTCTCCATGGATATTGATTTAGGCCTAGTCCACACATACATAGTTATTTTTATGGCTGACATTTACATTTATCCACATGTAAACACCATTTTGGGCACCAAAATCAAGCATTTTTAAGGGATGAAGATTTTCACTAACTCTAGCTATGACATCTGTGTGTGGACTGGATAACAGCAGATTTTTTTTTCAGCTGTTTCCAGGGAAACAACCGACGCAGCCATGATACTAGTGTATCTCAGTAAGTTAGAATATTGTGGAAAAACTTACAGATTTTTTTGTAATGTAATTCAAAAAGAAAAACGTTTATGTATTCAACATTGATTACACAAACACAGAGATATATTTCTAGGCTTTCTGATTTAATTTTTATTATTGTATTAGTTCTGAAACTAAATTACTCATGATATTCTAATCACACTATGGTAAATGGCATTCACTTATATAATGCTTTTTTCCTCATCTCTGGATGACCAAAGCACTTTACAGATCCGGCTATCTACACATTGACACACTGATGGCGGCGGAGCTGACCTGACGCTCCTGGAGGGTCAGGTCAGCTAGTCCCACTAGTAAATGTAGAGTTACTTACCCATTTTCAGATTCATGATTCAAAGGCTTTATTTTCATGTGCACAGTTAAGAAATGCTACATTTCCTGAGCAATGAAATTCTTACTTTGCTCTCCGAACGAATGCCAAGGTAATAGGGACAGAAACAACAATTCTAAGGTCATGACACACTAACAACAAACAGTAACTTACAGTAACTCAATCCTAATACTAATGGATGCTAATAACAAACACACCAACACACAGACAGGCAGTTAGGACTCCTTAAGCACACCTTAACACTAAATACTAAAACTGAGTACTAATAACACTATATACAGTGTGCAAATGAGCATTGTGCAACCTGATGTGAACCCGAGATGGCATTGTGCAATGAGCAGTGTAAAATTACAAATTACAAATTAGTACCCGGTGCTAATTTCTGTAACGGTAGTACCAGTAGACTGTGCATGATAAGTAAAAGCAGAGATGATAATTAGCAGCAGAGATGAAATGGACATCAGACGGGTGAGACTATATCTACTGTACAGGTGAGCAGTGTGTGCAAATTTAGCAGCCGGTGTGTGAGTTCCTATCTGCAAAACTGTGTTACGGAGTTTTGGGAATTGTTTTCTGTTCGGGAGTCTGATGGCAGTGGGAAAGAAGGAGTTCTTCAGTCTGGTTGTCCTGCATTTCACACTTCTGTACCTCCGGCCTAAGGGTAGAAGCGTGAACAGTCTGTGCTGGGGATGGGTGGGGTCCCGGAGGATGGCGTCAGCTCTCCTTTGGACTCTGCGGTGGTGGTAGATGCTCTGCAGAGAGAGGAGTGGAGTCCTAATGATCTTCTTCACTGTCTTCATCACTCTCTGCAGGCATTTGTGGTCCAGGGCAGTGGTGCTGCCGTACCATGCAGTGATGCGGTTGGTCAGGATATTCTTCTGGAGGACATGCCAAACTTCTTCAGCCTCCTCAGAAAGTACAGTCACTGTTGAGGTCTCTTAACCAGCTCTGTGGTGTTGTGTGTCCACATAAGGCCCTCGCTGATGTCGATGCCCAGGTATTTAAAGTGCTGATGACACGTTTTTGACTTGCTCTAATTTTTCAACACATAATACAATATGACAAAATAGATTGGTCTGTGCAGTTCTAAGTCAAACAGGCTTTTTTTCACACTAATATCCAACGTTTTCATGAGCGCCATGTCACAAATTACGTCAGTGGCTGGAAAACCCCGCGGCCATGTAGTCACGTCATCGACAGAACATGGTGCTTGGCTGGTGATTGTACACACAGGATGGAAGCGGTTGAAAACATTGACAATTGTTCCAGCACATGTAGTCTGGAATTGGTTTGTGTTGTCCAATCTTCTGATTATTATAGTTCTGAAGAATGGGATGATAATGAAGAATCTGGGGGCATCAGACCATATAGGTTTGAGCTGTGCCAAGCAGGCATCGTGCTAAGCAAGTCAGACTCAGAGAGTGACGGTGGAGAGGCACACATGCCCGCTGCAGCAGCAGCGACAAACACACAGCAGGGGAACACTGAGTGTTATTCTTCTGTTACAGATATTGCAACAAATTATTTGTTCATAAATATAATTTATTTAAACCCGATTTTTCAATAAAATCATAGCAGTGTATTCTCTGTGGCTCAGGCATCGGGTTTATTATGGATTATATTTTGAGTTCTTGTTGTTTTTGTTTTGTACACGTGTTTCATGTGTGTTTTGAGCCACTTTAAGGTGGGCACTGTCCAAGATTTGCCAGTCCAAACACACGTGCCCCCTCTCTTTGACAGTCAGCTGTTCATGCTTTGTGTGCATCATCTGCTGTGTTGTCAGCCAGCCGCTGTTGCCAGCGCTATCACGACGTGTTGGCCGCTCCACACAGCCATGGTTCTGTTGCGCCCCTTGAAGCGATGTTGGCCCTGGGGCGCAACCGTGGTTAACAAGTCTCCTCTCCATGTTTGCTGGGCGATGTCGGCCCCGAACGCCAACTGTGAGTGTTTCTGTTTATTTTTGTGGGTCTTCACCTTTTTGGGAACTGTTGTCATCATTCTTATGTTCAATACATGTGCTGTGGTGAATTCTGTACGTAAATCCATTCATCATGACCCTCCGTGCGCTCTTACGCAGGGCAGGGAGAGGGAGGATGAAATAACGAGGATTTGCGCGCAGGGTTCACCACAGCACATTTAATACAGAAAGACAGACAGTTCCTTGAAAGGTGAAGAAGTACAAGAAACACAGACACACTTGCTGATGGCGTTTGGGGGCCGGCATCGCCCAGCGAACGAATGAGAGAAGACGTGTTTTCCACAGGTGTGCCCCAGAGCCGACATCACTTCAAGGATGCACGAGAGCCACGGCGAACATGGAGTGACTAACGCGTTGTGAGAGTGCTGAAAATACTGGCAGACAAACAGCACAGATGACAAATACTATGGATCATCAGTGCATGACTGGCAAACGGCCGCAAAGTACACACACTGCTGGTATGGTGTGATGAGAAGCACCTGGGTGAAGACCGGGAAACGTGATCAGTGGGAAATTGAATCAGGTGGTGATAATGATAGAGGGGATGTGGCCGGACCGGCGAGATGTCAGCATGGGATCACAGAAAGTAGGTCAAAGCTGCGCATAAATCCATCAATCCTTCCCCTCCTCCATGCGCTCCTCCTGCCTAAAGGCACACGAGAAGTGCACCAGGAGGCTTGTGACAGTTGGAGCTGAAGCGTGTGATGTGGTCTTTCACGGCTTGCTGTCTAAACCTGTGACACAACACCAAGGCACAACTGTAAAATTAATACAAGAAACCAGAGAAACTGTGGGCTATAAAGCTGCTGTCATCCCAGTCAACAACACTGGAGTCTGTTCTGTCGCTAACGTCATTCAATTCAATTCAATTCAATTCAATTCAATTCAATTCAACTTTATTTATATAGCGCCATTTCACAACAACAGTCATCTCATAGCACTCAGTGTGCTGTAGTAACTGTAGGGGAAACCCCCACAGTTGCAGAAAAACCCCAGCAATCAGGTGATCCCTTGTGAGCAAGCACTTGGCGACGGTGGAGAGGAAAAACTCCCTTTTAACAGGAAGAAACCTCCAGCAGAACCAGGCTCAGGGAGGGACAGTCATCTGCTGTGACTGGCTGGGGGGTGATGGGATAGAGAAAATGAAAAGAAGAGACATGTAGAGAGCAAACAGCACGATGGGAACTCAGTCTATGGGAGAGAACAAACAGATGTTAATGACCAGCAAAAAACCCCCCAAAGGGTTCAGAGACACATGATCCCTCCCTAATTCTAGGCTATATCAAAAAGGAAGGTTTTGACCCTATTCTTAAAAACAGAGATTGAGTCTGACTCCCAAATCCAGATTGGCAGCTGGTTCCACAGGAGAGGAGCTTGATAACTGAAGGCTCTGCCTCCCATTGTACTTTTGGAGATTCTAGGTATTACAAGTAATCCTGCATTTTGGGAGCATAGTGCTCTGTTAGGATAGTGTGGTAGTATCAGATCTTTTAAATAAAAAGGGGCCTGATTGGTTAGAGTTTTGTAAGTAAGAAGAAGGATTTTAAACTTAATTCTAAACTCTAAGGGAAGCCACTGAAGGAAGGCCAGAACCGGAGAGATATGATCTCTCTTTCTAGTACCTGTTAAAACTCTTGCTGCAGCATTTTGGATCAACTGAAGACTTTTTAAAGATGTTTTAGGACAACCCGATAATAAAGAGTAACAATGATCTAATCTAGAGCTAACAAAAGCGTGGATCAGTTTCTCCGCATCACTCTGACACAAGATGCTCCTAATCTTGGCAATATTACGCAAATGATAGAAGGCAGTCTTAGAAACGAATTTAATATGTGAATTGAAAGACAGATCTTGATCAAAAATAACTCCAAGGTTCCTCACAGAGCTATTAAGAGAAAGAGTAACCGCATCCAAACTACAAGTTTGATTTGGAAAGTTATTTATAAGGTTTTTTGGACCAACAAGAATGACTTCAGTCATATCTGAATTTAATAGCAGGAAATTGCAAGTCATCCAAGCTTTGATTTCCTTAAGACAGGCTTCTAACTTGGCTAATTGATTACTATCATCTGGCTTCATTGACAGGTATAATTGTGTGTCACCTGCATAACAATGAAAATGTATACAGTGCTTTCTAATAATGTTGCCTAACAGAAGCATATATAAAGTAAAAAGGGTAGGGCTTAGCACAGATCCCTGTGGAACTCCATGACTGAGCTTTGAGTTGAAAGAAAACTCATTATTGACATGAACAAACTGGAACCTATCAGATAAATAAGATCTAGACCACTGCAACGAAGTTCCATTAAGTCCAACATAGTGTTCTAATCTCTCAAGTAGAATATTATGATCGATAGTATCAAAAGCTGCACTAAGGTCTAAAAGGACAAAGCAGAAACAAGTCCATTATCAGATGCAATAAGGAGGTCATTAGTGACCTTCACTAAGGCTGTTTCAGTACTATAATTGATTCTAAACCCAGACTGAAACTCTTCAAGTAAACCATTTCCCTGCAGGTGGTCAAATAATTGCATAGCAACAACTCTAAGATTTTTGAAATGAAAGGGAGATTAGAGATTGGTCTATAGTTAGCTAAAACTCCTGGATCCAGCGTTGGCTTTTTGAGTAAGGGTTTAACCTCTTGCACTCCGGTGTACCGTGGGCGGACACGTCTCTGCGTCCTAGAGCGCACGAGGGCCCACTGAAGAAAAAAAAAGCTGCATTTCCGTTCTTCCACTACAGACACAGTGACGAACAGAAAGCCAAAGGAGTGCTTTGATTGGTTTAGATGTGATTGACCTCTCATTCGACTAATAAGAGCCTTGAATTGGGTTTCTGAAACCTTGAAGAACCAATGACTGAAAACCTAGCAAGAAGGACCCGCCTACCAACGGCTGCGAATACAGCCAGCCAATTGAAGCACAGAAGTTCGAAAGCTGTTTTGTGTAAGGCTGGGTGACACACAGGCATTCGCCAGTCTTTTTTTCTTACTACTGTTCTTATTTGTTTTGAAAAATCGTTCGCCAAAACCGCAATCATGGAAGTGCAAAACCGCAATAATGGAATTATGGTTTGACCGGGTCGTGTGACCAGAACCACGAGTCCGTAACAAGCGGGCCAGCATCATGTTCGTCTGACAATGAGGAAGAGAAGTTCGCCAGCGACACTGCTGTTGTGGACAGGTAAGTGTGTTAAGCTAAATTATTCTTTATCCCTGAAAATTGTAATCCAAATGACTTTTGACCGATCGGTAAATTACAACTGTGCGTTATCGCAACATGACGAACCCTGCGGTCCGGGTCCGTCATGTTGCTAACGGCCCCCCTGTCATGTTGTGAATGCCCCCCCCCGCTACTCTTCTGTAGCGGATTGCAGATATTGCAGATATTTTAGTCCAACTGTGCGTAGTAGACCGCGGCGCACCGTCACCGCTTTCCGTCATGTAGCGATGTCCGTCCTCTGTAGCGGGGCGGGGGGAGTTGTTATCTTCTACATTACAAATATTAGTATAATTTTTAGTGCACTGTAGGTTATTTTTTCTTGTAAAAAAAAGCCACACATTTTTTACGTGGCATGCTTCTTTGTGTGTGGGGGCTTGTTTGTTCATTCATTCATTCATGAATGAATAAACAACCCCCCCCCCCACACACACACAGCCCTTCACCTTTCATTAGAGCCCAAGATGAAGCCTCTATATTGAATCATTCAAAAGTTACAGATGTTTTTCCAAACTGTGCCATTTGGCACAGTTCAAAAACGCCTGGGAACAACCTAAGAAAAAAAGCTGTGTAATATATTCATTTTTTGTGGTATTGTTACAAAATTTGGACCTCAGCTGGATAACACTTGGATCTACATTTCTGTTGCATTTTCCAGCCAGTATCTGAAGCTGTGTGTTATTTGCAAGCATTTGTATCCAAAAAAAACACCCAGGCGAAATTTATTTTCTTCAAGTTCAGTATGTTTAGATGACTGTTACTCAGTGGCAGGAGCACTTAGAGAGATTATGACTGTTTTGCCAAAAAATTCAAAGTGTTTTCTTTTAAATGAGACCAACCCCATGAAGATGCTGCAAAGGGTTGAAGAACAGCTTTTGATTTACTTTGGGTACATTATTTTTAGGCGTTTTTAGGGAAATTGACCAGAGTGCAAGGGGTTAATTAAGATAAGATAAGATAAGATAAGATAAGCCTTTATTAGTCCCACAACGGGGAAATTCCAGGATTGCAACAGCACAGGGATAGCAACACTCAGAGCAACAATCAGAAGGCAAGAAAAAAAAAACAAGCAAGCAAGAGCAGCTAATATACATATGTACATATTACTATAAAATATATATATACACACACACACACAGACACACAGTGCAGAGCATTGTAGCTGGATGGAATAAATATATGAATATATGAACACACAGTGCAGAGCATTGTAGCTAGATGGAATAAATATGTAAATATATAAACACCCACAGTACGGAGCATTTCAGGCTCTTTACTCTTTAATTACAGCCATTTTAAAAGCCTGCGGTACATGGCCTAAAGTTAATGAAGAATTGATTATTTGAAGAATAAAGCTATCAATAAGTGGGAAGACTTCTTTAAATAACCTGGTAGGAATACGATCTAAAAGACAAGTTGAAGGCTTGGAAGAGGAAATTATTTTTTCTAACTCTAAAAGGTCAATTGAAGTAAACATCCAAACAGATATCAGTTGAAGGAGTTGTAGTAGTTAATGCATTTAAGTTAACGGTGGGAAGAATATGATTAATTTTATCTCTGATAGATGAAATTTGATTATTGGAAAAGTTCATAAAGTCCTGACTAGTAAGCTCTGAGGGAATGCTAGGATTGACAGAGTCCTGACTCTTTGTCAGCCTGACTACAGCGCTGAAAAGAAACCTAGGATTATTCTTGTTCTCTTCTATTAATGCAGAATAATAATTCGTTCTAGCTTTTCTAAGAGATTTTTATAAATTAAAAGATGATTTCTCCAAGCTAAATAAATTTCATCTAAATTAGTGGAGCGCCATTTTCTTTCTAATCGATGGGTCTTCTTTTTTAAGGTACGAGTTTCTGTGTTGAACCAAGGGGTTAGAAATCTAGACTTAGACGTTTTCTTTTTTAAAGAGGCCACCAAGTCTAGAGTCTGATACAGAGAAGCTGCAACACTATCTACCATGCTACTGTATCAATTACAGAAGGAGCAAGCTGTCTATAGCTTATTTTCGTTGTGTTGACACATGGCATAGAGGAAACAATCTGCATAAATTTGGTAATAACATCATCTGAGAGGCATCTACTGTAGTAATATTTTTCTTTAGGAGCCAAATAGTCAGAAATAGTAAAATCAAAGGTTAACAGACAATGGTCTGACAGTACAGGGTTGTGAGGAGACACTACCAGATTTTCTATTTCTATGCCATATGTCAGAACAAGGTCCAATGTATGGTGGAGATAATGGGTAGAATTTTCTACTTTCTGAGAAAACCCCATCAAGTCTAATATTGGAATTAAATGCCATATTAAGGCAATCACTATCTACATCTACATGTATGTTAAAGTCCCCTACTATAATTATTCTATCTGATTTCAGCACTAAATCAGCTAAGAATTTGGCAAATTCAGATAAAAACTCTGAGTAGGTTGATGGAGGACGATAAACTATGGCAAATAAAATTGGGTTTTGCCTAAAATTGCTAACATACCCAATACTGAGGACCAGTCCCTCAAAGGAATTATAATGTGTTTTTTGCTTTACATTAACTAGTAATTTGGAATGGTAAATTGTTGCTACTCCTCCTCCATGACCAGAACTTCTGGGATTTTGACAGTTTAAATAACCAGAGGGAGTTGATTCATTTAAACCAACATAATCCTCTTGTCCTAACCAAGTCTCTGTAAGCGATATTAAATCAATCTGAGGATCAATTAACAGATCATGGACTAGCAGAGACTTGGGAGTTAGAGACCTAATATTTAACAAGCCGCATTTAATTTTTAAATTATGAGGAGGAGCAGAGGCCAAATCATTCAATTTAGAGGCTTCATGTTTAATTTGAGTTTTACCAACTTTTTGTTTAATCCCTTTGGGATGCTTATATACTGCTCAAAAAAATAAAGGGAACACTTTAAAAACACATCAGATTTTAATGGGGAAAAAATAAGCTGGATATCTAAACTGATATAGACTGGATAATGTGTTAAGAATGAAAAGATGCCACATCTTTTGATGGAAATGAAAACACTCCAAAACTTAAAGTGAAGAAATTGTGGCAGGCTAGTCCGGCTTACTCAGATTAAAAAGTGTTCCCTTTATTTTTTTGAGCAGTATACATTATATTTTTATTTACTTTGGAGGGAGCAGACAATGATTCTCTGATGGGGAAGACAGGGGCTAAGTTGAGGGGTGGCGGATGAAGAAGAGCTGCAGAGAGGCGTGTAAGATTGCAACTCTGCTTCCTGGTCCCAACTCTTGAGTAGTCAAGGTTTTGGAAATTTGGATAAAAATGATGCCAGATTGTTAGATAAAAGAGACGCACCATCCAAAGTGGGATGGACACCGTCTCATTTAATAAGACCAGGTTTTCCCCAAAATGAGCTCCAATTGTCTATGTAGCCCACGTTGTTTGCAGGACACCACACAGACAGCCAGTGGTTGAAGGATGACAAGCGGCTAAACATGTCATCACTGGTCAGATTGGGGAGGGGCCCAGAGAATACTACAGAGGCAGACATTGTTTTTGCAAAGTCACACACCGATTCCATGTTAAGTTTTGTGACTTCCGACTGCCAGAGTCGGATGTCATTAATGCCGGCATGGATAACAATTGTGGAGTATTTGACATGATTGCTTAACCCAGGAGACAGACACTGACACGAGTAGAGTAGTTTGACAATTATTTATTAACTCAGTGTGTAGTTTGTGTGTGTGGATGTGTGGGTGAGTGTGGTGCTGATGGACAGCTGGAGCTGAGCGAGTCCCGCTTCGACCTGGCAACCCTGGGAACACACAAGCACAGGGGATTAATGCAGCCCGCAGCAAAGAGATGTTATAATGAGCGCTGCTTACTTGCAGGTGTTGCTGTGAGACTCCTGTCTGCTCCATGACTTGGCGTGATGGGGTAAGCGTGCAGCTTGGCGTCGAGACGATGAGGAGGAGGTCGGAGGAGGAGGAGGAGAGGCTCCGTTACTAGGGGAGACAAGTCCGCCGCCAGGGAGGTCCACCTGTGCGCAGGGGAGAATACTTTGACGAGGTAAGATTTGCTGTGGCTTACGTGACGTGGCTTGCCGAAGAGACTTGGTAGTAGCTCTGGCTTGAGGCCATGTCCGTGACGCGTTGCGTAACGATGCAGACAGACGACTCCGATGCAGACAGACGACTGCTGAGCAGTCAGTGAACCCGGCTTTTAAGGTCTGCTGATTCTTGGCGGCAGGTGTGTGCGCAGCTGGAGCTGATGACGGCCCAGCGGCCGCCATGACAGTACTCCCCCCTGTAGAGGTGCCTCCAGGCACCTGCCCCATCTCACCTGGATGTGCCCGATGGAAATTGCGGATGAGCTGCTTGTCAAAGATCAACGCTGGGCGAGTCCAGGAGCGGTGTTCAGGACCAAATCCCTTCCAGTCCACCAGGTACTGAAGGCCCCGGCCCCGCCTGCGGACATCCAAGATGGCAGTAACCCCCCAAGCCGGGTGGTCGTCGATCATCTTCGGGGGGGGGGGCACCGCGGGGGGCGGACACAACGGGTCGGAGATGTAGTAGTAGTAGTAGATTAGTTTATTTGACAGGGACAGTGCAATAAACATAGACAATTAATCAAAGACAATCAATCTGATGTGTTGCACATAGAGTGTATAGCTATTAGCTAATTTGCAACTCTTGTCCCTGGATGGGCTTTAGAAAAAAGAATCAAGTAAAGATGGGGAAAAAAAAATAAAAAATATACACAATAACCACATACATCAATGCAGAAAAATTATAAATACACAATTATAAATATTATAAATACACAAATATAACAGCCTGACTCACACTTAACATAAATATTATAAATATTATAAATACACAAATATAACAGCCTGACTCACATTTAACACATATAACATAACTCACATTTGCCTATTTCAGGCCTTCCTCCCTCCGTCACTCACTATAAACAAACACATTTATTCCTTCCCTTCATTCACTCTCACTTTGCAGACAATTAATTCATACATGAGTACATTCTTGTTTATTTTTCAGCCAGTTTTTAACATTTTTAGTGAATGTTTTAAAGTCCGTTATTATTTTAATTTCATTTGGCATTGTGTTCCAGATGTGACTGCCCTTTATAGAGAAAGCTGTTTGTCCAAATGTGGTTCTGCGGTGGAATATTTTACAGTTATTGTTAACAGAACTCCTGGTGGCTCTGCTGCTGTCCTGTCTTTGGACGAAACCAGCAAGTGGCTCGGGTGCTGATTTATGGAAACATTTGAACGTTAATTTCAGAAGACAGAGGTCAATGAAGCTCTCAAAACTCAATAGGTTGTATTTTTTTAAAACATTACAGTGATGCCACCTAATGGGCTTTTTGTCCAAGATTTTTAGGGTTTGATTATATAATGAACCTATATGTCTTATTGTGGAAGGGGCTGCTTGAGCCCAGACTGTCAAACAGTATGATATATGAGAAAAAACCATAGAATGCATATACAGTGCAGCTGCTTCGTAAGGTATGTAATATCTAATTAATTTAAAGCAGTTCAGATTTTTTTTTACTGTTTTTGAAATTTTCTTTATATGAAGATTAAATTTGAGTTGAGGATCTAGTACAATGCCAAGGTATTTGAATTCTGTAGCTAAACTGATGTCATGATCATGTATATTAACTTTAAAATGTTGCAGGTTACATTTTTTGATTGAAAAGCACATTGAGACTGTTTTCTGAAGGTTCAGCAATAGATGGTTCTTGAGGAGCCACTCTTGGACATCAACCATACTTGTAGACAGTACATCTGCAGCCTGTGCTGGAGTCTTGGCAGCTGTGTAAATAACTGCATCATCTGCATAAAGTTGGCATGTTGCAGCTGAGCAGTGTAACGGCAAGTCATTAATAAAAATGCTGAAAAGTAAAGGACCAAGAATGGACCCTTGTGGGATACCCATGCGGTTGTTTAAAAATGAGGATTTATCCTGGTGAACTTTTACACACTGTTCTCTATTCTGGAGATAAGATGCAAACCATTCTAATGTATTTGGGGAGAAGTTAAAAGATACCATTTTGGATAAAAGCAAACTGTGGTTTACAGTATCGAAAGCCTTTTTGAGATCTAGAAAAACAGCTCCTACCACATTACCCCTGTCCAAGGACTGTTTGACGTTTTCAATAAGGCAACAATTTGCTGTTTCTGTTGAGTATCCTGGTCTAAAACCAAATTGATGTGGATGAAGAAGTTGACTGTCTTGTAAGTAGTCTATCAGCTGTGTAGCTACAACTTTTTCAAGAACCTTAGATAGGACTGGTAAGATAGAGATTGGGCGGTAATTGCATATATCGTCTTTACTGCCTGATTTATGAACTGGTATGACGACAGCTTTTTTCCAGCCAGATGGAAATGTACTAGACCTAATGGAGAGATTAATGAGATGGGTCAGTGGTTTGATTAATATTTTGCTGTGCATTTTGAGAAAGGAGGTGCTCATATTGTAGATATCATTTGTTTTTGAGTTTGACAGTGTTTTAACAATACCAGCAATTAACTTCTCGGGCTTTACCTGGGAGACATGAAAGGTGGGGCAGATGCGCGTGGAAGGGGGGAGAGCTAGGCGCACAGCCACTGGGTTAACAATCTGGGAAATCACGTATGGACCAATGAAACGCTTGGTTAGCTTGCGTTTCTTGGCTGGCACACTGATATTTCTTGTGGATAACCAAACCTGTTGACCCACCTTATAATCCGGGGCAGGTCTCCTGTGACGGTTGGCCACCTGAATGTTACGTTCCGTGGTCTTGAGAAGGGCTCTGTGGGTGATGGTCCAGATCCGGCGACAATGCCTGGCATGAGCCTGCACAGATGGGACAGCCACCTCGTTCTCCTCCTCCGGGAACAGCGGTGGATAATACCCCAAAGATACCCTGAAAGGCGACATCCCCGTTGCTGAAGACACTGTGGCGTTGTGTGTGTACTCAATCCAGGGCAGGAACCTACTCCAGGACGCGGAACATGAGGATATGACACAGTGGAGCGCAGCCTCCAGCTCCTGATTGGCTCGTTCACACTGGCCGTTACTCTGCGGATGATACCCCAAGGAGAGACTCGCCGTGGACCCCAATGTCGTGCAGAACGCCTTCCAAACCTGGGAGATAAACTGCGGGCCTCGGTCCAAGACAATATCCGCAGGGATGCCATGAAGTCGGACCACATGCTGCACCAGGAGATCCGCCATCTCCCGTGCCGAAGGCAGCCCCCAGAGGGGAACAAAATGGGCTGCCTTGGAGAAGCAGTCCACTATGGTCAGGACCGAGGTGAAATGGTCAGAAGAGGGCAGACCTGTCACGAAGTCCAACGCCACGTGGGACCAGGGGCGGGAAGGGACCGGCAGAGGATGGAGAAGGCCTGCTGGGGGGGGGAAGATGAAGATTTCCCGGTGGCGCACTGGGCGCAGGCCCGGACATAGCTGATGACATCCTTCCTCAGCCCTGGCCACCAGAAGGCTCTCTGGAGCAGGTCGATGGTGCGAGCAAATCCTGGATGGCACTCCAGCTTAGAAGCATGCCCCCACTGGATGACCTCGCTCCTGACTGAAGAGGGAACGAACAATCGGCCCGGGGGACCTCCACCCGGGTTGGGCTCGCTCTCCTGCGCCTTCCTGACCTTATCCTGGATCTCCCACACGAGGGTGCCCACCACACAGGATGACGGCAGGATAGTCTCTTCCTGATCCCCTGAAGTCTCTGCCTCGAACTGCCTGTAGAGGGCGTCTGGCTTGATGTTCTTACTCCCTGGTCGGTAGGTGATCATCAAATTAAACCGACCAAAAAAGAGAGACCAGCGGGCCTGGTGGGAGTTCAGCCGCTTTGCCGTCCGGAGATACTCTAGGTTTTTGTGATCTGTCCAAACGACAAACGGCTGGGCAGCCCCCTCCAGCCAGTGCCTCCATTCCTCCAAGGCGAGCTTGACTGCTAGCAACTCCCTGTCACCGATGACGTAGTTCCTCTCGGCAGGTGTTAGACGGTGGGAAAAAAAGGCGCATGGACGGATCACCCCATCCACAGGGGAACGTTGAGAAAGGAGCGCCCCCACTCCAGAATCTGAGGCGTCCACCTCCACCAAGCACTGCAGGTCCGGATCCACCTGGGTCAGGACGCGGGCGGAAGCAAACTCCTCCTTCAACTTCTTGAACGCCGCAGCAGCCTCCTCGCTCCAGCGGAAGGGGGTCTTGGGGGACATGAGGCTGGTCAGGGGCTTGGCGATGATCCCAAACTTTGGCACAAAATGGCGGCAGAAGTTGGCGAATCCCAGAAACCCCTGCAACTGTTTCCTGGACGTGGGAGTGGGCCAGTCCACCACCGCCATGACCTTGGCCGGGTCAGGAAGCACCTGATTATGTGCAATAATAAACCCCAAGAAGGACGTCGAGTTGGTGTGAAAGTCACATTTCTCGGCCTTGACAAATAACTGGTTCTCCAGGAGGCGCTGTAGGACCCGTCTAACATGCACCTGGTGCTCCTCCAACGTGCATGAAAAAATCAGGATGTCGTCCAGGTAAACAAACACAAAGGAGTTCAGAAAGTCCCGGAGGACGTCGTTGATTAAACGCTGGAAGACGGCCGGAGCGTTGATTAACCCAAACGGCATCACCAAGTATTCGAAGTGGCCGCTTGGGGTCCAGAAGCCCGTCTTCCACTCGTCGCCTTCCTTAATGCGCACCAGGTGGTAAGCGTTGCGGAGGTCCAGCTTCGTGAACCATGATGCCCCCTGGAGAAGTCAAAGGCCGAGTTCATCAGGGGCAGCAAGTATTTGTCCTTGATGGTAATTTCATTCAGACCCTGGAAATTGATACAGGGACGTAGCGAGCCATCCTTCTTTCCTACAAAGAAAAATCCTGCCCCCACCGCCGAGGAAGATGGTCAGATGATTCCAGAGCTGAGGGACTCCTTAATATACGTGTCCATGGCCTCACGCTCCGAAGCTGACAGGCTATATAATCTACTTGCCGGGAGCGGGGCCCCTGCCCAGAGGTTGATCGCGCAGTCGTAGGGGCAGTGGGGGGGAAGGGACAGCACCCGTGACTTCCTAAAAGCTGTTCCCAGATCGTGGTAGACCTCTGGTACCCTGGACAGGTCCGGGGGTGGTGTAGTGGGGGGGGTGGGGGTTGGGGAGTCATCGATACAGAGGGGGCACATGCTGCAGACTGGAGGCAGGCACTGAGACAAAAGGAACTCCACGCAGAGATGCTTCCCACCTGCCAATCAAAGGTGGAGTTGTGAAGTCTTAGCCATGTATAACCCAGGATAACAGGTGAGGAGGAGATAGGCAACACCAAAAACTGGATGTCCTCCCGATGGTTTCCCGAGATAATCACCGACACAGGGGCCGTCCGGTGGGAGACAGCGGTTAGCGAAGTCTTTGACAGCGTGATGAGGTTGACAGGTGGGCAAAGGGGTTGACAGCTGAGGCCCAGATGGGTTGCCAGGTCTCCTGAAATGAAGCTTTGCTCAGCTCCAGAATCAATGAGAGCATGTGTAATGTGTTCCTTGTGTTTGTAGATTAATCGGATGGGGATGAAGCAACAGGTGAGGGGCTTTTTCTGATTAACGTCCATGAATCCCCCTACTATAACCCACGGACCTCCCCTTTTAACCGGTTGGTACACTCAGCTACCCCGTGGGACTCACTACCACAGTAAAAACAAAGGCCCAGATCCCTTTGGCGCTGTCTCTCAGCTGCCGAAACACCCGATTGCCCTACAATCATTTCCTCCTGCCCCGGAGGTTCCTCCAGTGGGGGCAGAGCCGGGAGAGGTGGCCAAGAGGAGCGGGGGAGTGGTTTGACCGAGCGACTGGCAGCCCTACGTTCGGCTGCCTGCTCCTTCAATCTATTATCCAAACTAATGGTGAGTGAGATCATTTCGCTTAATCTGTCTGGCTTTTCCTGTGTTGCTAACTCATCTCTTAGCTCCGAGCTAAGACTGCGGAGAAAAATACTGCAAAGAGCAGAATCCCCCCACCCCACCTCCATAGCTAGAACCCGGAAGTCAACAGCAAAATTGGCGGCAGATTTGCTGCCCTGCCGAAGGTTCATTAAACGGTCTGTTAACACCATGTCCCGGTCCGTATGGTCAAACACTTCGAGAAACTCAGCTATAAATTGCTGGTATGTTAAAAGGGCGTAGCTGGGTTTAGCCATAACCACATACGCCCAAGCTAACGCTCTCCCCTCAAGCAGGTTAGAGATGTACCCAATCTTGCTGTGGTCTGTGGGAAAATCTCCCGGGACATGGTGAAAAACCGTTTCACACTGCAACAAGAAACCCCGTGCCTCCCCGAGTCTTCAGCTAAAGCTGGCGGGCGTAGGCACGGGAGTGAGGCGAGGTAGAGGAGGCTGGTGTGTTTGGCTAGCAGGTGGATTAGCAGGGGCTGGTGGTGCCCCAGCGGCTGGGGCGAACGCCTGGCGTCCTTCCAAGCAATCCAGCCGGCTGTTAATCTGAGTTAACTGGTTGAGAATAACTGTCTGTTGATTGGAAATTAAATCTACTCGAGCGCTAAGAGTGTTAAGGCGGCGCGGCAGCGTACTGTCTGCTGGGTCGTCTTGACGGAGTCGTACTGACATGATTGCTTAACCCAGGAGACAGACACTGACACGAGTAGAGTAGTTTGACAATTATTTATTAACTCAGTGTGTAGTTTGTGTGTGGATGTGTGGGTGAGTGTGGTGCTGATGGACAGCTGGAGCTGAGCAAGTCCCGCTGTGACCTGGCAACCCTGGAAACACACAAGCACAGGGGATTAATGCAGCCCGCAGCAAAGGGATGTTATAATGAGCGCTGCTTACTTGCAGGTGCCGCTGTGAGACTCCTGTCTGCTCCGTGACTTGGCGTGATGGGGTAAGCGTGCAGCTTGGCGTCGAGACGACGAGGAGGAGGTCCGAGGAGGAGAAGGAGAGGCTCCGTTACTGGGGGAGACAAGTCCGCCGCCAGGGAGGTCCACCTGTGCGCAGGGGAGAATACTTTGACAAGGTAAGATTTGCTGTGGCTTATGTGACGTAGCTTGGCAAAGAGGCTTGGTAGTAGCTCTGGCTTGAGGCCGTGTCCGTGACGCATTGCGTAATGATGCAGACAGACAACTCCGTGCTGAGCAGTCAGTGAACCCGGCTTTTAAGGTCTGCTGATTCTTGGCGACAGGTGTGTGCGCAGCTGGAGCTGATGACGGCCCGGCGGCTGCCATGACAGTATTTACAGTTACTCTTAGCCAGCATTTTCAAATTTGACTCAATGTCGCCTGCTCTGGCCCCAGGAATGCATTTGGCTATGGCCGCTGGAGTCTCTAGGTTCACGTTTCTGACTAGAGTCGCCAATGATCAGAGTTTTTTCCTCAGCGGGTGTGTCGCTGAGCGGGGAAAAACGATTAGAAACATGAACAGGATGGTGGTCAACCGGGGCTTTGTGACTAGGCTTCCTTCTCACCGTCACCCACTCAGTCTCCTCGCTGCTGAGGAGGACTGGAGGACTGCTAGCAGGCCGCCTTATGCTAGGGAGCTCCGCTGCAGCTAAGGGACATCCCTCAAGATTAACTGGCGCAGACGGTGTTTCAATGTAGCGGAGCCGGGATTTCAAATCAGACAACCTCGCCTCGAGCACCTCAAAAAGACAACATTTATTGCATGGGGGTACCGCCCTTAATTCAGTGGGCGTCACCACAGTCCAGTCAGCGGCTGCTGTTTTTTCATGATAACTAGTTTATGCAGATGTGGTTGTAAATGTTATATTGATCATCGACAATGACTTTTGGGTTTGCACAACATCCTAAAAAATGTCAAAATTGTGTCATCAGCCCTTTAAAGCTGCTTATCCTCTCCACCTCAAGCTTCCAGATGAACAGCGGCTGATGGGGTCTCCTCCTCCCTTTCCCCATGTCCACTATCATCTCCTTTGTCTTGCCCGTGTTGAGGGTGAGGTTGTTGTCGTCACACCATGACACCAGGTTGGCCACCTCCCTCCTGTAGGATGCCTCATCACCAGAGATGCATTCTATCACTGCTGTGTCATCCGCGAACTTTAGGATGATATTGTCCTTGTGGGAGGCAACACACTAATGGGCGAAGAGGCTGGAGAGGATGGAGCTGAGAACACAACCCTGTGGGACACCTGTGTTTGTGATGATTCTGGCTGAGGTCCTGTTACGCATCCTACCAGACTAGGGCCTGCCAGTTAGAAAGTCCAGTAGCCAGTCGCAGAGGGTGGGATGAAGGCCAGATGAAGACAGTTTGTCGGTGAGCTTGTGGGGGATGACTGTGTTGAAGGCAGAGCTGTAGTCGACAGAGCATCCTAACGTAGGAGTCTTTATCTTCCAGGTGGGAGAGAGAATAATGGAGTGCTGCAACGATGGCATCCGAGGTGGACCTGTTGGGCCAGTAGGCGTACTGCAGGGGGTCCAGGGTACCCGGTATGCTGTCCTGAATTAGGGGCAGCACCACTCTCTTGAAGCACTTCATGATGATTGGAATGAGTGCTACCGGTCTGCAATCATTCAGACAGGTCGGTGGGCTCCTTTTGGGAAAGAGGGATGATGGTTGTTGTTTTGAAGCAGGAGGGGACTATGTTCTGGTTGAGAGAGAAGTTGAAGATTGCTATGAGAATGTCGGTCAGCTCGGCAGTGCATGCTCTGAGGGCCCGCCCAGGTATGTTGTCTCGTCCTGCTGCCTTGCGGGGGTTGATATTCCTCAGTGCTTTGTTTACCTGGCCTGGTGAGACTCTTAGTGGGGGAAGGGGGGGTACGTAAGTGTGTGTCTTTTCTCTGTGCTGTAGCTGGTGGTCTCAAAGTGGGTGTAAAAGATGTTGAGATCGTTCGGCAGGCTGTCTGTAAAGCTAGTGGTGGTGCTGTTGGTCCTCTTGTAGTCTGTGATGTGTTGCAGGCCTTGCCACATGGGCCCCGGATCAGGAGTGGGGTAGAGGCTGTCCAGCTTTTCTCTGTGCTGCCTCTTGGCTGTTGTTATAGCCTTTCTCATTCCATACTTTGCAGCTTTGTACTCTTGGCTGTTGTTACAGCCTTTCTCAGTCCATACTTTTCAGCTTTGTACTCGACCTCAAAGCCTGATTTAAATGCACGAGAGTGAGCACACAGCATCTGATGTACCTGACTGTTGATCCAGGGCTTCTGGTTGGGGAACTTCCTGACCTGTATGGTGGGTACGGTGGTATCAACGCACGTGCTGATGTATCCAGTCACGTATTCAGCATAATCCTGTATGTTTACAGAAGAGTCCTCTCGGGGTGGCTGCAGCTTTAAACACATCCCATTCTGTGCAGGCAAAACAGTCTTGTTGGGTCCTCTCAGTCTCTGGAGTCCAGCACTTGATTTGCTTAATAACGGGGTTTGTTTGTTTCAGCTTTTGTCTGTAGCCTGGGTATATAAAGAGTGAGATGTGATCTGACTGTCTGAAGTGGGGGTGAGGTGGCGCTCTGTAGGCTCCACGTATGATGGGATACACATGATCCAATGTGCTTTTATCGCAGGTGAGATGTCCACATGCTGGTAATATTTGGGGAGTACAGTCCATAAATTGCACCGGTTAAAGTCTTCAGCAACAATAAAAACAGCATTGGGATGTTTCGTCTCTACTGCGCTGATGACGTCATGGAGTTTGTTTAGCACTACTGTGTAGTTGCTTTGCGAGCAGATGTAAACAGCGACCAAAAACACAGCGGTAAATTCCCTTGGTAGATAATAAGGACAGCATTTCAGCAGTGAAAACTCCACGTCGGGCGAGCAGTGCTTGTAGATGGTTTGTACATCTCCGCACCACGAGTGGTTTATAAATACACACACACACACACCCCTCATCTTACCAGAGTCTCCTGTTCTGTCTGCTCGGTGTGTTGAGTGTGTCTGTAACTGAATAGCACTCTCCGGGACTCTGTCTGAAAGCACTCTCTTGTCTCCTGCTGGTCTTCAATCCTTGCTGTAAGTTTGTCTAGCTTATTTTCCAAAGGCCGCATGCTCGCCATTAAGAGACTGGGTAACGGTGGCCGGTTGGAGCGAGCCTTTAGCCTAGCATGTAGCCCTCCTCTCTTGCCTCGCCTTCGGCCCTGCCTCTGACTCACTCTCTTGGGGTCAGCATGCTCATGCAGGCTCGGTGCTTCGGGGCCTTTCTGGGGGTGCTGATGGTCACCGCGGGGGCAGACGATGTATTGCAGGTTGGGTGGTATAAAGCCAGTAAACTCCGTGTGGCTGCTTGACTTGGCAATATCCAGTAGTGTCTGTCGGTCGAATGTGAGCAGTGCATGACCTCCATGCACTGTGGAACACCAGTTGCATGACCAGAATATACAGTGTTGTAGAATGTGTAAATGATGAGACAAGCTGATCTCAAGCAGTTTATTACACATTCTCTCTCATGAGCATAGTAGAAAAGAGAACATCACAGAAAAAACTCGTCCCTTATATACCCAGGACTCTCCAAGCTCACAAGTCACATTGCATTATAATCACAAGTCACAATGCCTTTCCTCTTAAATCCCATAGCATCCCCCTCACAGTCTTTGGCCTACAAAGGATTCTCCAAGCCGTCTCTCGGCACACAAAGGATCCCCCCAAGCAGTCTCTGCATACCAAAGGTTACACTTTCACAGTTTCCTGTTATCTCCAAGGAAACTCTGTACTTTGTTCTTATCTAATATGTGAGGCATTATGCAAGGAATTAAGTAAGTCACATGAGTGGCTAACCCCCCCCCCCCCCCAAACATTTAGATTGAACAAGAGAATAACAGTCTGCATGCCATGATAGAATCATTACACATCAGTCCACATGCTGCTTGGGCTTCAGTCTTCTCCCGTATCTGCTGTAACCAGGATTCACCTCCTCCGCGGCGCTGTCATGCTGGGGAGCTGCTGTCTGGGGGTGAAAACCTTTTGACAGTCCCTGCGGGTGTTCTGGGGGAATATTACTCTGGGAAGCTCCTCGTGGGGGTCTTCCTCGCCGAGGGGCCCTCGCCAACAGCACTTGCTCGTCCGCCACCACAAAAGCGGGTTTGAGTCTGTTTATGCCAATCTTTTCCCTCCTACCCCCTAAATCTAGCAAAAAATGCTTGTCCCCTGTTTCCAACACTCTGAACGGTCCATCATAAGGTGGTCGCAGTGGGGGGCAATGCGCGTCATGTCTGACGAAAACAAACTCCGCGTTTTTCAAAGTTTTAGGCACAAAAACGCGTGGAAAACTGTGATGAACGGGGCCCGGCAGCGTGCCTGTGTCAATGCTACGCTGCAACAGCTGAGACAGGGAGCTGCCTGGCGCAGGATTATCCGGGAGAAACTCCCCGGGCAGCCGAAGTGGCTGCGCAAAAATGAGTTCAGCTGGGGAAGCTTCTAAGTCTTCTTTAGGCGCAGAACGCAACCCTAATAAAACCCACGGTAGCTTGTCTACCCAATTTGCATCCGTCAGTGACGCCCTGAGAGCCGCTTTCAATGACCTATGAAAACGTTCGCATAACCCGTTAGCCTGAGGATTGTACGCGGTTGTGAAGGTGAATTGTTACACCCAGGCTGCGGGCCATTGCTGACCAAAGTTTGGAAACAAATTGAGGGCCTCTGTTGGACGTAATGTCCGACGGGACTCCAAAACGCGCCACCCATGCTGTTAAAAACGCACGCGCTACCTCCTCGGCTGTGGTTGATGCCAGTGGAACCACCTCCGGCCATCGCGGGGTGCGGTCCACCATTGTCAGAAGGTGCGTGCACCCCTGTGATGGTGGGAGGGGGCCCACGAGGTCCATGTGAACATGGTCGAACCTCTTAGCCGGGATGTGAAACGGCTCCAAGGGAGCCCTCATGTGTCTGTGTACTTTGGCTCGTTGGCACGATATGCAGGCTGCTGCCCACTCTTTCACCTGTTTGCGAAGATTCGGCCACACAAATTTCTCTCCTACCATCTTGATTGACACGCGCACTCCCGGGTGCGCTAAAGAATGAACAGAGTCAAAAACGCGGCGGCACCACGCGGCCGGTACCACGGGACGCGGTCGCCCAGTGGAGACAACGCAGATTAGAGGGGGCATACCGTCTTGCAGCACCCTGCTCTCCAGCCTTAACCCTGTTGGTCCAGACTGGAGTGCGCGCACATCTGCGTCACTAACCTGCTCCGCGGCCATGGCTGCGTAATCTATCCCCACGTGGACCGGGGACACCACGGCGCGTGAGAGGCAGTCTGCCACTACATTCAGTTTACCCGAGACATGCTGAATATCGGTAGTAAACTCTGAGATCGCGGCCAGCTGTCTCTGCTGCTGACCCGACCAAGGTTCTGAAACCTTGGCCATCGCGAATGTTAGTGGCTTGTGGTCAACGAACGCGGTGAAACAGCGCCCTTCCAGCCAGAACTGGAAGTGTCGAATAGCCAAGTGGAGAGCCAGCAACTCCCTGTCAAACGCGCTGTATTTACGTTCACTATCGCGCAAAGTCCTGCTGAAAAAGGCGAGCGGTTGCCAAGCGCCAGCTACACGCTGCTCCATGACCGCCCCTATGGCCACATCTGACGCGTCAGTAGTGAGTGCTATGCGGGCCGTTGGGTCTGGATGTGCCAGCAACGCAGCGTTTGCCAGGGCTGCCTTGACTTCCGAGAACGGCTGCTCTCGCTCCGGGGACCATTCGATCTTATTTGCGGGTTTCTGCTTTTGGAGCGCAGCGTACAGTGGTTGCATGAGCTGCGCTGCGCGGGGGAGGAAACAGTTATAAAAATTCACCATTCCCAAAAACTCCTGTAACGCCCTGATCGTTTGTGGTCGGGGAAAATCTGCTACCGCGCGCACTTTGTCAGGCAGCGGAACCGCTCCTTCGGGAGAGATGCGGTGCCCCAAAAAATCAATCTGCGTCACCCCAAACTGACACTTCGCTGGGTTGATTATTATACCGTGCTCTCCCAACCTCCGGAAAACCGCCGTGAGGTGGGCTTCATGTTCGTCTTCGGACGCGCTGGCTACCAAAATATCATCCAGGTAGACGAATATGAAATGGAGATCGCGCAGCACCGCATCCATCATGCGTTGGAACGTCTGCGCAGCCCCTTTAAGCCCAAATGGCATGCGCAAAAACTCGAATAGACCAAACGGAGTTATCACCGCTGTTTTGGGTATGTCCTCAGTGCGCTCTGGGACTTGGTGGTAACCGCGGACCAAGTCTATTTTAGAAAAAACGCGCGCTCCTGCCAAATGAACGGAAAAATCTTGGATGTGAGGGATTGGGTAGCGGTCGTGCGCTGTGGCGTTGTTTAACCTGCAGAAATCCCCGCAAGGTCACCACGAACCGTCAGCTTTAGGGACCATGTGTAGCGGGGAAGCACATGGGCTGTTTGAACGCCTGATGATGCCCAACCTCTCCAGGTTGGCGAACTTCTCGCGCGCTATGGCCAGTTTAGCCGTGTCCAAGCGCCGAGCTTTTGCAAAAACGGGCGGTCCGGTGGTGGTAATAAAATGTTCCACCCCGTGTTTAGCGACGGTTGCTGAAAATGTGGGGACCGTGAGTGCTGGGAACTGAGTGAGCAGAGTGTGGAACTTACCGCTTGCAGCTGTGATGTTGGCTTGTGCTGTTGGCCGGGCCGCTCAAGCTGTACAGGGAATAGAGTCAAAAGAAAGTGCATTAACCAGGCGCCTGTTAGCGACATCAACCAACAAACCATGTGAGCACAAAAAATCAGCCCCCAATATATTGAAATTCAATGCTGCTATGACAAAAGTCCACTCAAATGTACGGCCGTGTAGAGACAGAAGCAGAGTCCTCTCACCAAAGGTCTTAATCCTCCAGCCGTTCGCTGCTGCCATCTCAGGACCGCTGGAACCTGCCAGCCGGTCAGCGGAGGAAGGCGTGATGAAACTCAACTGGGCACCTGTGTCCACGAGGAAATGCCTCCCCGAGCGTGCGTCCGTCAAGTAGAGCAGCTTGTTCTCCTCCCCGAGGGTCGCAGATTCTACCGACCCTTGTACCGACCCGGTCTTGGCGTTTCCCGAGCGCTTTGAACTGGCATGGTGGTATACATTTGCGTGCCTTCTCTGCAAAGCGGCGGTGGTAGAAACAAAGGGTGTGTCCTCTGCGTTCCTTGGCCCCCGCCGCTGCCGTCGTCGGTGGTTCTGCTACCGCTGTCCCTGGCCCCCTGCCATCTCCGGCCGTCGCGCCGAGCTCCGTCGCTGCTGCCGTGGCCGCGTGCTATCTGCTGGCGTTGACAATCCGATGCGCCTCCCGGGCCAGCGCGCGAAAGTCCCGTGGGGCCAACAATGGCGAACTGGCCAGGGTCGCTCTCGTCTCTGACAGTAGGGTCCTGAGGAAAATGTGGGTGAAGATGAAGTGGTCATCGTCCGAGCCTTTCAATCTCAGCATCTTCTCCATCAGGTCAACGGGCGTGCCATCTCCCAACTCGGTCAGCGCCAGGAGTCTTCTGCTCTCTCCTCGACCGAGAGAGTGTAGTGCTGGATGAGTGCAGCCTTCAACGCGTCGTATTTGTCGCTGGCTGGTGGCTGCTCCAGAAGGCTCTCCACATGCTGAGCCATGAGGTTATCGAGCTTTGCGATTACATGGTAGAATTTCGTGTCATCTACCGATATTCCCCGGAGAGCGAACTGTGCCTCAACCAGGTGGAACCAGAAGCGCGGGTTGTGCTGCCAAAAGTCCGGTAGCTGGACCTTAACGGCATACGTTTGGCTGGGGGCTCCCAACGAGGCTGGCTCCGGGGAATTCTCCTCGTGTTGCATGCTTCGTCTTGGGTCACCAGTGTAGAATGTGTAAATGATGAGACAAGCTGATCTCAAGCAGTTTATTACACATTCTCTCTCATGAGCATAGTAGAAAAGAGAACATCACAGAAAAAAACCTGTCCCTTATATACCCAGGACTCTCCAAGCTCACAAGTCACATTGCATTATAATCACAAGTCACAATGCCTTTCCTCTTAAATCCCATAGCATCCCCCTCACAGTCTTTGGCCTACAAAGGATTCTCCAAGCCGTCTCTCGGCACACAAAGGATCCCCCCAAGCAGTCTCAGTATACCAAAGGTTACACTTTCACAGTTTCCTGTTATCTCCAAGGAAACTCTGTACTTTGTTCGTATCTAATATGTGAGGCATTATGCAAGGCATTAAGTAAGTCACATCAGTGGCTACACCGTATCTGTAAAGTATTCACAACGCTTCACTTTTTCCACATTGTTATCTTACAGCTTTATTCCAAAATGGATTAAATTCATTTTTCCGTCAAAATTCTACGAACAATACCCCATAATGACAGTGTGAAAAATGTTTTTTTGAGACTTTTACAAATTTATTAAAAATAAAAAACTAAGAAATCACATGTATATAAGTATTCACAGCCTTTGCTCAATACTTTATTGATGCACCTTTGGCAGCAATTACAGCCGCACGTCTTTTTGAATATGATGCCACAAGCTTGGCACAACTAACTTTGGACAATTTTGCCCATTCCTCTTTGCAGCACCTCTCAAGCTCCCTCAGGTTGGATGGGAAGCTTTAGTGCACAGACATTTTTAGACATCTCCAGACATGTTCAATTGGATTCAAGTCTGGGCTCTGGCTGGGCCACTCAAGGACATTCACAGAGGTGTCCTGAAGCCACTCCTTTCAAGATTCAAGATTCAAAGATTTTATTTGTCAATACTGCTATATGCACAGGACATGCAGGAGAGTTGAAATGCTATTTCTCTTTCTTCATGTTTGTCCGTCAGAACAGAGAGAGACAAACCCAAGCGCTGGATGATTTTGTGCATTTATTAAATAAAGGAACATAACAGTCCAAAAAGTGCCCAAACAATACAAAAATGCCAAACAGGAAAAACTTAAAAACTGTGCCTCAGAACGGGGAAAAGCTCTTGAGAGGAGATCAGCACATTCAGAGGAGTTTACTGTTGAAGGTCTGGGAAATAAAAGCAAGAACATTCAACATAGCAGTGAGGATAAAGTGAACACACTGAGCTTAAATGGTATGTGAAATAACAACATAAGTGATAACAGGTGTGGGTTGACCTGAGCAGGATTACTAGGTGTACCTAGTCGCAAAGCCCCGGTACACCTCCAACCTGTTCACGTTTCTAATCATTTTTCCCCGCTCAGCGACACACCCGCTGAGGAAAAAACTGATCATTGGTGACTCTGTAGTCAGAAATGTGAACCTAGAGACTCCAGCAGCCATAGTCAAATGCATTCCTGTGGCCAGAGCAGGCGACATCGAGTCAAATTTGAAAATGCTGGCTAAAAGTAACTGTAAATACTCCACAATTGTTATTCACGCTGGCATTAATGACATCCGTCTCCGGCAGTCGGAAGTCACGAAACTTAATGTAGAATCGGTGTGTAACTTTGCAAAAACAATGTCTGCCTCTGTAGTATTCTCTGGGCCCCTCCCCAATCTGACCAGTGATGACATGTTTAGCCACTCGTCATCCTTGAACCGCTGGCTGTCTGTGTGGTGTCCTGCAAATGACGTGGGCTACATTGACAATTGGAGCTCATTTTGGGGAAAACCTGGTCTTATGAGACGAGACAGCATTCATCCCACTTTGGATGGTGCTTTTCATTTATCTAACGATCTGGCATCTTTTTTATCCAAATTTCCAAAACCTTGACTACTCAGAGTTGGGACCAGGAAGCAGAGTCGCAGTCTTACACATCTCTCTGCAGCTCCTCTTCATCCGCCACCCCTCAACTTAGCCCCTGTCTTCCCCATCAGAGAATCATTGTCTGCTCCCTCCAAAGTAAATAAAAATATAATATATAAGTATCCCAAAGTGATTAAGCAAAAAAATTGGTAAAACTCAAATTAAACATAAAGCCTCCTAAATTGAATGATTTGGCCTCTGTTCCTCCTCATAATTTAAAAATTAAATGTGGTTTATTAAATAGTAGGTCTCTAACTCCCAAGTCTCTGTTAGTCCATGATCTGTTAATTGATCATCAGATTGATTTAATATCCCTTACAGAGACTTGGTTAGGACAAGAGGATTATGTTGGTTTAAATGAATCAACTCCCTCTAGTTATTGAAACTGTCAAAATCCCAGAAGTTCTGGTCGTGGAGGAGGAGTAGCAACAATTTACTATTCCAAATTACTAGTTAATGTAAAGCAAAAAACATGTTATAATTCCTTTGAGGGCCTGGTCCTCAGTATTGGGCACTTTAGCCATTTTAGGTTAAACCCAATTTTATTTGCCATAGTTTATCGTCCTCCATCAACCTACTCAGAATTTTTATCCGAATTTGCTGATTTCTTAGCTGATTTAGTGCTGAAATCTCATAGAATAATTATAGTAGGGGACTATAATATACATGTGGATGTAAATAGTGACTGCCTTAATGTGGCATTTAATTCAATATTAGACTCGATTGGGTTTTGTCAGAAAGTAGGAAATTCTACTCATTATCTCCACCATACGTTGGACCTTGTTCTGACATATGGCATAGAAATAGAAAATCTTGTAGTGTCTCCTCATAACCCTGTACTGTCAGACCATTGTCTGTTAACCTTTGATTTTACTATTTCTGACTATTTGGCTCCTAAAGAAAAATATTATTACAGTAGATGCCTCTCAGATGATGCTGTTACCAAATTTATGCAGATTGTTTCCTCTATGCCATGTGTCAACACAACGGAAATAAGCTATAGACACCTTGCTCCTTCTGTAATTGATAACATGGTGGATAGTGTTACAGCTTCTCTGCATCAGACTCGAGACTTGGTGGCCCCCTTAAAAAAGAAAAAAAGTCTAATCAGAGATTTCTAACTCCTTGGTTCAACACAGAAACTCGTAGCTTAAAACAGAAGACTCGTCAATTAGAAAGAAAATGGCGCTCCACTAATTTAGATGAAATTTATTTAGCTTGGAGAAATCATCTTTTAATTTATAAAAAATCTCTTAGAAAAGCTAGAACGAGTTATTATTCTGCATTAATAGAAGAGAACAAGAATAATACCAGGTTTCTTTTCAGCACTGTAGCCAGGTTGACAAAGAGTCAGGACTCCATCAATCCTAGCATTCCCTTAGAGCTTACTAGTCAGGACTTTATGAACTTTTTCAATAATAAAATTTCATCCATCAGAGATAAAATCAATCACATTCTTCCCACAGTTAACTTAAATACAGTAACTACTACAACTCCTTCAATTGATGTCTGTCTTGATGAGTTTACTCCAATCGACCTTTGTGAGTTAGACAAAATAGTTTCCTCATCCAAACCTTCAACTTGTCTTTTAGACCGTATTCCTACCAGGTTATTTAAAGAAGTCTTCCCACTTATTGGTAGCTTTATTCTTCATATAATCAATTCTTCATTAACTTTAGGCCATGTACCGCAGGCTTTTAAAATGGCTGTAATTAAACCCTTACTCAAAAAGCCAACGCAAGATCCAGGAGCTTTAGCTAACTATAGACCAATCTCTAATCTCCCTTTCATTTCAAAAATCTCAGAAAGAGTTGTTGCTACGCAATTATTTGACCACCTGCAGGGAAATGGTTTACTTGAAGAGTTTCAATCTGGGTTTAGAATCCATCATAGTACTGAAACAGCCTTAGCGAAGGTCACTAACGACCTCCTCATCGTATCTGATAATGGACTGGTTTCTGTACTTGTCCTTTTAGACCTTAGTGCAGCTTTTGATACTATCGATCATAATATTCTACTTGATAGATTAGAACACTATGTTGGACTTAATGGAACTTCGTTGCAGTGGTTTAGATCTTATTTATCTGATAGGTTCCAGTTTGTTCATGTAAATAATGAGTTTTCTTTCAACTCAAAGCTTAGTCATGGAGTTCCACAGGGATCTGTGCTAGGCCCTACTCTTTTTAGTTTATATATGCTTCCATTAGGCAACATTATTAGAAAGCACTGTATACATTTTCATTGTTATGCAGATGGCACACAATTATACCTGTCAATGAAGCCAGATGATAGTAATCAATTAGCCAAGTTAGAAGCCTGTCTTAAGGAAATCAAAGCTTGGATGGCTTGTAATTTCCTGCTATTAAATTCAGATAAGACTGAAGTCATTCTTGTTGGTCCAAAAAACCTTAGAAATTCCTTTCCAAATCAAACTTTCAGTTTGGATGTGGTTACTCTTTCTCTTAATAGCTCTGTGAGGAACCTTGGAATTATTTTTGATCAAGATCTGTCCTTCAATTCACATATTAAATTCGTTTCTAAGACTGCCTTCTATCATTTGCGTAATATTGCCAAGATTAGGAGCATTTTGTCTCAGAGTGATGCTGAGAAACTGATCCACGCTTTTGTTAGCTCGAGATTAGATTATTATAATTCTTTATTATCAGGCTGTCCTAAAACATCTTTAAAAAGTCTTCAGCTGATCCAAAATGCTGCAGCAACAGTTTTAACAGGTACTAGAAAGAGAGATCATATCTCTCCGGTTCTGGCCTCCCTTCAGTGGCTTCCCATAGAGTTTAGAATTAAGTTTAAAATCCTTCTTCTTACTTACAAAGCTCTAAACAATCAGGCTCCTTTTTATTTAAAAGATCTGATACTACCGTATTATCCTAACAGAGCACTACGCTCCCAAAATGCAGGATTACTTGTAATACCTAGAATCTCCAAAAGTACAATGGGAGGCAGAGCCTTCAGTTATCAAGCTCCTCTCCTGTGGAACCAGCTGCCAATCTGGATTCGGGAGTCAGACTCGATCTCTGTTTTTAAGAATAGGGCTAAAACCTACCTTTTTGATGTAGCCTACAATTAGGGAGGGATCATGTGTTTCTGAACCCTCCCTTAGTTATGCTGCTAATAGGCTTAGTCAGCCGGGGGACCTCCAATAATGCACTGGGCCTCATTCCTTTCTTCACTCTCAATGAATTTTTTTTTTTTTTTTTGCTGGTCATTAACATCTGTTTGTTCTCTCCCATAGATTGAGTCCCCATTGTGCTGTTTGCTCTCTATGTGTCTGTTCTTTTCATCTTCTCTGTCCCCTCACCCCCTAGCCAGTCGCAGCAGATGACTGCCCCTCCCTGAGCCTGGTTCTGCTGGAGGTTTCTTCCTGTTAAAAGGGAGTTTTTCCTCTCCACCGTCGCCAAGCGCTTGCTCACAGGGGATCGCCTGATTGCTGGGGTCTTTTTGCAACTGTGGGGGTTCCCCCTACAGTTGATAGTGCTATGAGATGACTGTTGTTGTGAAATGGCACTATATAAATAAAGTTGAATTGAATTGAGAAGGGAACAATAATTGGAATCGGCTGATAGTAATGAGGGGTGAGGGAGGAGCGACTGACAGTTTGACAGATGGCGCCAACAGAAACCCGGAAAGCCAGCTAACAGCTGTCAGCCCACAGAATAAATTTAAACAAAACCACATAGAGAATAATTACAAATGACGCAGGACAAAGCCAAAACAAACTGAAACATAAACAGACAAAATAGGACGTAGTGACAACACAAAAAGGGCACCAAAAATACAACAGATAAATATATCAGAATATAACAAAAGAGCCACGAGGCTGAGTCCGGCAGGACATTGGACACAGCTTGTGACACTTCAGTGGTGTGTGCAGTTAAAAAAAGGAATAAGGCTGGAAAAACAACAATAGCAGACTATGTACAGTAATGCTACCCATAGTGCAAATAAAGATAAATGATAAAACCCAGCAATCCTAAATACAGAAAAGGTAGACCAGTAATACTCATAGTTGCAAGTTTGATGCGATAGTGTAGGTGCAGACAGTGACAGATAGGACTGCACATAATCAATATTGCAATAACAGAAAGCAGCAGGTATGGCATATGTAAAAGTGGTTGCAGTAAGGTGCAGAGACATAGAGCGGCAGATATAATTACTGTTGGTGTGCCAGTCTTTTTGTACCAACAGCTGAGATAGTTTTTGTGTGGGTGAGTCCGTTACGGTCTGGGGGTGGGGGGGATGGCTGGGGAGTGGACAGAGTTTAGGGTCCTGACGGCCTGGTGAACAAAGCTGTTTAGCAGTCTTGTGGAATGGTCCTGGAGGCTCTGGTACCTTTTCCCCAAGGGCAGGGGGCTGAAGAGGGAGTGTGAAGGGTGGGAGGTGTCACCTGCAATGTTGATGGCTCTGTGGGTGAGGTGGGTGAGGTAGATGTCTGGGGGGGCAGGGGGGCACCAATGATCTTGCTGGCTGCTTTCGCGGTACGTTGTAGTGTCTGCCGACAGGAGGCGGTGCAGCTTCCATATCACACTGTGATGCAGCTGGTGAGGATGCTCTCAATGGTGCCCTGGTAAAATGAGCACATGATGGGAGGTGGGACTCACGCTTTCCTCAGTTTGCGATGGAAATGGAGTCAAGTTTGAGCCTTCTTGGCCAGTGATGTAGTGTTGTTGGACTAGGAGAGGTCCTCAGAGATGTGCACCCCCAGGAACTTGGTGCTGCTCACCCTCTCCACAGCTGCTCCATCGATGATCAGAGGGGGATGCTGTGTGTGTCCCCTCCTGAAGTCAACCACAATCCTCTTGGCTTTTCCAGCATTCAGGAAGAGATTATTGTCTTTACACCACTGGACCAGTTGGCTCACCTCATTTCTGTAGTTGGCCTCCTCGTTGTTGGTGATGAGGCCCACCACCATTGTGTCGTCCACAAACTTGATGATGTGGTTGGTGTTGTAGGCTGGTATAGTCATGGGTCATGATGATGATGGAGGTCAGTGCTACGGGCTGATAATCATTGTAGCTGGATGGGACGGGCTTCTTTGGGACTGGTATTATGGTGGCAGTTTTGAAACATGTGGGGACAAAAGCTTGACTCAGGGAGATGTTGAAGATGTCGGCCAGGACATTCATAGCAGAATCGGTAAAGCACTTTGGTCATCTAGAGATGAGAAAAAAAGCACTATGTAAGTGAACGCTATTTATCATTGACCATTTACCACTCTTGAGTTCCTCCGCACAGTCCTTCAGAGCGCAACCTGGTATGTTGTCTGGTCCAGCTGCCTTGTGTGGGTTGATCCTGGAAAGGGTCCTCTTCATGCTAGCCGGATCCAGACTCATGGCCTGCTAGTCTGGGGGAGGAGTGGTCTTCTGTGCTGGTGTGCTGTTTTGTGTTTCAAAGTGGCCAGAGAAGTCATTTGGGTTGTTAAGCAGTGTGACGTCACTCGCACAGGTCTGAGGTGGTGGTTTGTTGCTGGTGAGTCTGTTTGCTGCGCCAGAGAGAACGTGCATCTCTGGTGTTGCTGAAGTGACCGTATATTTTCTTGCTGTACTGTTGTTTTGCCTCCTTGATACCACAGGACAGGTTGGCCCTAGCTGTTGTTAGTCCTGCAGTGTCGCCGGCCCTGAAGGCTGCACCTCGAGCCCTCAGCAGCCTGTGGACCTCCGCTGTCATCCATGGCTTTTGGTTAGCACAAACAATAATGGTTTTGCAGTGAGTGTCATCATCAATGCATTTAGCTACAGTATGTATGCTACAACAACCTCAGTGTACTCCCCTATGTTGGTGTGTTGATTGTGAGTGGCTGCATGCTTTGAAAGTGTCCCAGTCTGTAGTGCTGAAGTAGTCTTTAAGAGCATCCAAGGGCCCCCTCTGGCCTCACACGTACCTGCTTTTTTGTTGGTCTAATGACTTTCACTTTGGGCTTGTATGCCAACCTCAGCAAGATGGCGATGCGATCAGAGAGACTCAGGTGAGGAAGGGGGAAGGCTCTCTATGCTCTTTTGTGAATTGTGTACATCAGGTCCAGCAAATTGTCTGCTCTTGTTGGAAAGAACACATGTTGTTGTAGTTTGGTAGGAGGGCCTTTAAATCTGTATGATTGAAGTCTCCTGCTGTGATGAGGAATCTGTCTGGATGCGTTGTTTGTGTCTCTTTGATATTTTGGCTATGTGCTTCGGGTCGTTCTCCTGCAGAAAGATGAACTGTCGCCCCAGTCTGAGGTCAAGAGTGCTCTGGAGCATGTTTTCATCCAGGATGTCTCTGTACAATGCTGCATTCATCTTTCCCTCTGTCCTGACACCCAGGATATCCTCACAGCATGATGCTGCCACCACCATGCTTCACTGTAGGGATGGTATTGGCCTGGTGATGAGTGGTGCCTGGTTTCCTCCAAACATGACACCTTGCATTCACGCCAAAGAGTTCAATCTTTGTCTCATCAGAAAAGACAATTTTGTTTCTCATGGTCTGAGAGTCCTTCAGATGCCTTTCGGCAAATTCCAGGCGGGTTGCTATGTGCCTTTTACTAAAGAGTGGCTTCCATCTGGCCACTCTACCAAACAGGCCTGATTGGTGGATTACTGCAGAGATGGTTGTCCTTCTGGAAGATTCTCCTCTCTCCACAGAGGAATGCTGGAGCTCTGACAGAGTGACCATTGGGATCTTGGTCACCTCCCTTACTAAGGCACTTCTCCCCCAATTGGCCAGCTCTAGGAAGAGTCCTGGTGGTTTCCAACTTCTTCCATTTCCGTCCTTCAGTTATGAAGTTCCTCTCCTGTGGAACCAGCTGCCAATCTGGATTCGGGAGTCAGACTCTATCTCTGTTTTTAAGAATAAGATAAGATAAGATAAGATAAGCCTTTATTAGTCCCACAACGGGGAAATTCCAGGATTGCAACAGCACAGGGATAGCAACATTCAGAGCAACAATCAGAAGGCAAGAAAAAAAACGAGCAAGCAAGAGCAGCTAATATACATATGTACATATTACTATAAAATATATATATACACACACACACACACACAGACACACAGTGCAGAGCATTGTAGCTGGATGGAATAAATATATGAATATATGAACACACAGTGCAGAGCATTGTAGCTAGATGGAATAAATATGTAAATATATAAACACCCACAGTACGGAGCATTGCAGCTAGGTGGAATAAATATGTAAATATATAAACACCCACAGTACGGAGCATTGCAGCTAGGTGGAATAAATATGCAAGTATATAAACACACACAGTGCGGAGCAATGTAGCTAGATGGAATAATATGTAGATATATAAAAACACAGTGCGGAGCATTGTAGCTAGATGGAATAAATATATAGATATATAAATATAAACACACCCAGTGCTGAGCATTGTAGCTAGATGGAATAAATATGTAAATATATAAACACACACAGTGCAGAGCATTGTTGCTAGATGGGATGAAACAGCATAACCGTCTACTTAGTTATCCTACATGGTATGATTATGTGCCCATACATATTCTCACCCTCCATAGCGACCGGTATGTTCCTAGTTGTATGCCGGAGAGGACCATTGTGTAAGTCTATTGCATCTTTTGCATTCAAAAAACTATTAGTTTGTTACGTCTTTTTGCTATCTCTGCGAGCAGCCCTGCTTAGGTTGTACAGTCTGACAGCCGTTGGTAGGAAGGACCTACGAAACCTCTCGGTTGTGCACCTGGGATGATGTAGTCTGCTGCTAAATGAGCTCCTCAGTGCATCCAGTATGTCCTGCATAGGGTGGAACTCGGACTCCAGCAGAGATGACAGTTTAGCCACCGTCCTTCTCTCTCCTATCTCCTCCATCGGATCAAGGCGCTGCCCCAGGACAGAGCTAGCTTTCTTAATCAGTTTGTTCAGTCTCTTCCTATCGGCTGCAGTAATGCCACTGCCCCAGCAGACCACTCCAAAAGTGATGGCTGATGCCACCACCGTGTCATAGAATGACTTCAGCAGCGCCCCTTGTACACCAAAAGACCTGAGTCTCTTCAGCAGGAACAGCCTGCACTGTCCCTTCTTGTAGAGTGCGTCAGTATTGTGTGACCAGTCTAGTTTATTGTTCAGATGAACACCCAGGTACTTATAGGATGTCACCATCTCGATGTCTGTTCCCTGTATATTTACTGGTGCTGTGAGGGGCTGCCCATGCCTGCGGCAGTCCACCACCAGCTCCTTAGTTTTCCTCGCGTTGATCTGGAGGCAGTTCCGATGGCACCAGTCCACGAAGTCCTGGATAAGCCCTCTGTACTCAGCTTCATCTCCGTTGGAGATGAGACCAACGATCGCAGAGTCATCAGAGAACTTCTGTAGATGGCAATGTGTTGTGTTGTGTGAGAAGTCCGCAGTATAAAGAGTGAACAGGAAGGGAGCCAGCACCGTTCCCTGGGGGGCCCCCGTGCTACTGATGATCGTGTCGGAAACACAGTCCCGGGTTCTCACAAACTGAGGCCGGTTCGTGAGGTAGTCCAGGATCCATGATGACAGGTGCTGGTCCACCCCTGCGCGCAGCAGCTTGTCCTTCAGGATCATCGGTTGGATGGTGTTGAAAGCACTGGAGAAGTCAAAGAACATGATCCTCACCATATTCCCGGGCTTCTCCAGGTGGGACAGAACGGTGAAGGAGGAAGATCACCGCATCCTCCACCCCAATGCCATGCTGGTAGGCGAACTGGAGTGGATCCATCGCTGGTTCCACCAGGGGGCGGAGATGAGCAAGGAGCAGTCTCTCCAGGGTCTTCATCAAGTGGGACGTCAAGGCCACCGGTCTGTAGCTGTTCAGGTCTTTGGGGTGGGAAGTTTTTGGTACAGGTACCACACAAGATGTTTTCCACAGCTGTGGTACCCTCCCCAGTTTCAGGCTCATGTTGAAGATATACGTCACAATCCCACACAGCTGGTCTGCACAGGACTTGAGGAGCTTTGCGCTGATGCCGTCCGGTCCCGACGCCTTCCTCGCCTTGATCTTCCTCAGCTCCGTCCTCACCTGGGTCTTGGTCAGGGTCAGGATGGCGGGCTGTGTGTTGGGAGTGGGGGGGGGGGGGGGGTGTCGGTGGAGTGGGGAGTGGGCAGCAGGACTTGATTTCTTAGAGGCAGCAGTGGTTGTTGTGCAGACAGGGGGGGGGGGCGGTTGGTCAAATCTATTGAAAAACAGATTCAGGTTGTTCGCCCACTCCCTGCCCCCCGTGGCCTGGGGGGAGGTATTCTGGAGCCCCGAGATGGTTTTGAGGTTTCTCCAGACCCCGCTGATGTCGCACTGTTGCAGCTTGTCCTCCATCTTCTTCCTGAAGCTGTCCTTGCCTTCTCTGATCTTTCTCCTCAGCTCCCTCTGTACGGACTTCAGCATCTCCCTGTTCCCCAACCTGAAGATCCTCTTCTTCTCTCTCAGAAGTGTTTTTATCTCAGGGTTGATCCAGGGTTTGTTGTTTGAGTGACGCCGTATGGTCTTGGTGGGAACGGATTTGTCCACACAGAAGCTGAGGTAGCCCGTGAAGGTGTGAATGAGGCCATCGATGTCCTCACCATGTGGATCGCAGAGCTGCTTCCAGGCGGTGGCTTCAAAACAGTCCTTTAGAGTGTCCATTGTCTCCTCAGACCATAACTCCACAGTGTGCATGGCCGGAGGTTGTCTGTGCGCTAGGGGTTTGTACACCGGCCGGAGATGAACCAAGTTGTGATCCGATCTCCCGAGTGGGGGGAGTTGTGATGAGGTGTACGCCTCCTTAGTGTTTGCGTAGAATAAATCCAGTGTTTTATTGTCTCTAGTGTGGCATGTGACATACTGGGTGAACGTGGGTAGAATGGGAGACAGTGAAACGTGGTTGAAATCGCCTGAGAGGAGGAGAAGAGCATCTGGGTGTTCTGTCTGCAGCCTGCTGGTTACTGAATGGATGACGTCACGCGCTGTCCCAGCGTTCGCCGTCGGATTTGCATAAACAACAATGCAGATCACGTGTGAGTGTTCTCTCGGGAGATATGTAGGCCTCATGCTAACAGCTAGCAACTCAATGTCTTTGCTGCAGTGTCGTTGTTTAACAGTGATATGTCCCGGTCTGCACCAGTTGTTGTTAACATACATTATCACTCCACCGCCCCTTGCTTTGCCACTGTCTGGTGTTCGGTCAGCTCATATCATGTGAAAACCCTCCAGCTCAATGTTAGCATCTGCTGCTAGTTCAGTTAGCCACGTCTCAGTAAACAAAAGGAGAGAGCACTCCCGGTAAGTGCTATCATAACGGGAGATAGCCGCTAGCTCATCTAACTTTCCCAGTATCGACCGTACATTTCCCATGACAACAGATGGAAGGGAGGGTCTGTACCTTATATTTTTTGTCCTCCGCCTTACTCCAGCCCGGCAGCCGCGACGCTTTCGCCTCAATTCTCTCGGTATGTCGAGTTTTTCCAATGGGACCGGGTGGCGGTTAAATGTTAGCAGCTCTTCCCTGTTGTATCGTATCCTGCTATAAACAGTGGCTCCGTCCACCGGCTCAGGAGACATTTGGGATGATTTGTGTGTCCGTGATATAAGTGGGGTGAAAAAAAAAAAGTGATCAAAAGAGAGAGGAAGGGAAAAAAACTCGGAATCGAGCCACTGTTGCAAAAGGCAGCCTACTCGTGTGGCGCCGAGAGGAATAGGGTTAAAACCTTCTTTTTTGATATAGCCTGAAATTAGGGAGAGATCATGTGCCTCTGAACCCTCCCTTAGTTATGCTGCTAATAGGTTTAGACAGCCAGGGGACCTCCAACAAGGCACTGGGCTTCACTTCTTCACTTTCAATGAAATATTTTTGCTGGTCATTAACATCTGTTTGTTCTCTCCTATAGATTGAATCCCCGTCATGCTGTTTGCTCTCTACATGTCTGTTCTTTTCTTCTTCTTCTCTATCCCCTCACCTCCCAGCCAGTCACAGCAGATGACTGCCCCTCCCTGAGCCCGGTTCTGCTGGATGTTTCTTCCTGTTTAAAGGGAGTTTTTCCTCTCCACAATCGCCAAGTGCTTGCTCACAGGAGATCACCTGATTGCTGGTTTCTTTCTGCAATTGTGCGGGTTTCCCCTACAGCTGAAAGTGCTATGAGATGACTGTTGTTGTGAAATGGCGCTATATAAATAAAGTTGAATTGAACTGAATTTATGGATGATGGAGGCCACTGTGCTCATTGGGACCTTCAAGGCAGCAGAAATTTTTCTGTACCCTTCCCCAGATTTGTGCCTCGAGACAATCCTGTCTTGGAGGTCTACAGACAATTCCTTTGACTTCATGCTTGGTTTGTGCTCTGACATGCACTGTCAACTGTGGGACCTTATATAGACAGGTGTCTGTATAAAAAAATCAAGGATTCAGTGTTCCCCGCCTGGTATGGGGTGACCAGGGCCCCGTTCTGGAGCAAGGCCTGGTGGCCGGGTTTCTGCCCATGGTACCCGGCTGGGCTCAACCTGAAGGAGTTACATGGGTCCGTCCTCCGGTGTGCTCACCACCTTCAGGAGGGCCCATGGGGGTCCGGTGCTATGCAGATCAGGTGGCAGGTGAAGGCAGAGACCTTTGCAGTCTGATCCCTGGCTTTCGAAACAGGCTTCTGAGACGTGGAACGCCACTCCTCTGGTGGGGAAGGAGCTTGAGGTGGTGCACGAGGTTGAGCAATACCGGCTAGATATTGTTGGGCTCACCTCAACTCACAGCTCTGGTTCTGGAACCAGTTTCTTGGAGAGGGGCTGGAGCTTGGCCTACTTTGGAGTTGCCCCGGGGGAGAGGCGATGGGCAGGGGTGGGTATTCTTATATCCCCCCGCCTTGCTGTCTCGACATTGGAGTTCTCCTCAGTGGATGAAAGGGTAGTTTCCCTGTGCCTTTGGGTTGGGGGTCCTGACCATCATTTGTGCCTAGGCACCAAGTGATTGTTCAGAGCACCCACCCTTTTCAGAGTCTCTGACTGGGGTGCTGGAGAGTGCTCCTCTTGGAGACTTAATTGTCCTGCTTAGGGACTTGCACACATGGGCAATGACAGTGAAACCTGGAGGGGCATGATTGGGAGGAACAGCCTATCTGATCTGAAGCCGAGTGGTGTTCAGTTATTGGACTTCTGTGCCAATCACAGTTTGTCCATAGCAAACACCATCTTCAAGCATACGGGAGTTCATATGCGCACCTGGCACCAGGACACCCTAGGTTGCAGGTTGGTGATTGATTTTGTTATCGTGTCATCAGACCTGCGACCACATGTCTTGAACACCTGGGTAAAGAGAGGTGCAGAGCTGTCAACTGATCACTACCTGGTGGTGAGTTGGATCTGATGACAGGGGCAGACACCACTCAGACCCGGTAGACCTAAACGTATAGTGAGGGTGTGCTGGGAATGTCTAGCTAAGGCCCCTGTCCAGGAGGTCTTCAACTCTCACCTCCGGAAGAACTTAAACCACATTCCGTGGGAGTCTGGAGACATGGAGGCTGAATGGGCCATGTTCTCCACCTTCAGTGATGAAGAGGCTGCCCAGAGCTGTGGCTGCAAGGTTGTTGGTGCATCTCGTGGTGACAACTCCCGAAGCAAGTGGTGGACACCAGTGGTGAGGGGGGCCATCAATCTGAAGATGGAGTCCTATTGAACTTGGCTGGCTTGTGTGACTCCTGAAGCATCTGAAGTTTACCGGCAGGCCAAGCGGAGTGCAGCTCGGGTGGTTGGGGAAGCAAAACCTTGGTCATGGGAGGAGTTTAGTGAGGCTATAGAACAAGACTTTCGGTCGGCCTTGAAGAGATTCTGGCAAACTGTCCGGCGACTCAGGAGGGGGAAGCAGCTCCCTGTCCACACTATGTATGGTGCAAGATGGGGCACTGCTGACTTTGACTGGGGATACCGTCAAGCAGTGGAAGGAATACTTCGAGGATCTCCTCAATCCCACTGACACGCCGTTCATAGAGGAAGCAGGGCTTGAGGACGAGGGTTATAATTCACCCATTACAAGGAATGAGGTTGCCAAAGTCGTTAAAAAACTCTTTGGTGGCCGGGCCCTGGGGGTGGACAAGATTTGCCCCAAGTAAATCAAGGCCCTGGATGTTGTAGGGCTGTTATGGTTGACATGCCTCTGCAATGTTGTATGGAAGTTGGGGACAGTGCCTTTGGCATGGCAAACCAGGGTGGTGGTTCCTCTTTTTAAAAAGGGGGACCGGAGGGTGTGTTCCACCTTCAGGGGATCACACTTCTCAGCCTCCCTGGGAAGGTCTATGCCAAGGTACTGGAGAGGAGAGTCCGACCATTGGCCAAATCTCGGATTCAGGAGGAGCAATGTGGTTTTCATCCTGGCCGTTGCACATCGGACCAGCTCTTTACCCTCTCAAGAATTATCGAGAGTTCGTGGGAGTTTGCCCACCTAGTCCACATGTGTTTTGTGGACTTGGAGAAAGCATTCAACCGCGTCCCTCATGGTCTGTTGTGGGAGGGTCTTCGGGAGTATGGGGTATTGGGCTCGTTGTTACGAGATATCCAGTCCCTATATGACCGTTGTAAGAGCTTGGTTCGTATTGCCAACACCCGGGCAAACACGTTTCCAGTGAGAGTTGGCCTCCGCCAGGGCTGCCTTTTGTCACTAATCCTGTTCATAATTTTTATGGACAGGATATCTAGGTGCAGCCAAGGATTGGAGGGTGTCATGCTTGGTGACCACAGGATTTCATCTCTGCTGTTTGCAGATTATGTTGTCCTGTTGACTTTGTTGAGCAATGACCTACAGGTCTTATTGGGACTGTTTGCTACTGAGTGTGAAGGGGCTGGGATGAGAATCAGCACCTCCAAGTCCCAATCAATGGTCCTCAGCCAGAAAAAGGGGGACCGTCCTCTTCGGGTTGGAGGCAAGCTCGTGCCCCAAATGGAGGAGTTTAAGTATCTTGGGGTCTCATTTATGAGTGAGGGGAGAATGGAGCATGAGATTGACAGACGGATTGGAGCAGTCTCTGCAATGATGCGGATGTTGTACCAGTCTGTTGTGGTGAACAGGGAGCTGAGCTCTAAAGCAACACTGTCGATTCACCAGTCAATTTACATTCCTACCCTCAGCTATGGTCATGAGCTTTGGGTAATGACCAAAAGAATGAGATTGCAGATACAAGTGGTTGAAATGAGCTTTCTCTGTAGGACTGCTGGACTCATTCTTAGAGATAGGGTGAGGAGCTCAGTCATCCGTGAGAGGCTCAGAGTAGAACCGCTGCTCCTCCATATCGAAAGGAGCCAGTTGAGGTGGTTTGAGCATCTGATCAGGATGCCTCCTGGACACCTCCCAATTAAGGTGTTTCAGGCACGTCCAACGGGGGGAGGGAGACCCCGGGGCAGACCCAGGACATGCTGGAGAGCCTACATCTCCCAGCTGGCCTGGGAACATCTTGGCATCCTCGCTGAAGAGCTGGAGCAGGTGGCCGGGAAGAGAAGTTTGGGCTTCTCTGCTTGAACTGCTGCTTCCGCAACCCGGACCTCAGGCAAAGCAGTGGAAAATGGATGGATGAATGGTGTGCCTTTCCAAATCATGTCCAGTCAACTGAATTTACCACAGGTGGACTCCAATTAAGCTGTAGAAACATATCAAGGATTATCAGTGGAAACAGGATGCATCTGAGCTCAATTTTGAGCTTCATAGCAAAGGCAGTGAACACTTATGTACATGTGATTTCTTAGATTTTTATTTTTAATAATTTTTTTAATCAATGTTTTAAAAAAAAATTAAGGAATTTGCAAATATCTTAAAAAAATCTCATTATCGGGTATTGTGTTAGAATTTTGAGGAAAAAAATGAATTTTATCCATTTTGGAATAAGGCTGTAACACAACAAAATGTGGAAAAAGTGAAGCGCTGTGAATTCTTTCCAGATGCACTGTACAAGAGTTTAGTATGCTTGTTTTTCTCCATCCATCCATCCATCCATCCATCGTCTACCGCTTTTCCGGAGGTCCGGGTCGCGGAGGCAGCAGTTCAAGCAGAGAAGCCCAGACTTCCCTCTCCCCAGCCACCTGCTCCAGCTCTTCAGAGGGGATACCAAGGCGTTCCCAGACTAGCTGGGAGACATAGTCTCTCCACCGAGTCCTGGGTCTGCCCCGGGGTCTCCTCCCAGTGGGACGTGCCTGAAACACCTCAAGTGGGAGGCGTCCAGGAGGCATCCTAATCAGATGCCCATACCACCTCAACTGACTCCTTTCAATGTGGAGGAGCAGCGGTTCTACTCTGAGCCTCTCCCGGATGACTGAGCTCCTCACCCTATCTCTGAGGGTGAGTCCAGCAATCCTACGGAGAAAGCTCATTTCAGCCGCTTGTATCCGCGATCTCGTTCTTTCGGTCATTACCCAAAGCTCGTGACCATAGGTGAGAGTAGGAACGTAGATTGACTGGTAAATCGACAGCTTTGCCTTAGAACTAAGCTCCCTCTTCACCACAACAGACCGGTACAACGTCCGCATCACTGCAGATGCTGCTCCAATCCGTCTGTCGATCTCTCGCTCCATTTTCCCCTCACTCGTGAACAAGACCCCAAGATACTTAAACTCCTCCACTTGGGGCAGGAGCCTGTCCCCAACCCGGAGAGGACAATCCACCTTTTTCCGGCTGAGGACCATGGACTCGGACTTGGAGGTGCTGATTCTCATCCCAGCCGCTTCACACTCAGCGGCAAACCGTCCCAGCAAGAGCTGTAGGTCATTGCTGGATGAAGCCAACAGGACAACATCATCTGCAAACAACAGAGATGAGATCCTGTGGTCACCAAGCATGACACCCTCCATTCCCTGGCTGCGCCTAGAAATCCTGTCCATAAAAATTATGAACAGGACCGGTGACAAAGGGCAGCCCTGGCGGAGTCCAACTCTCACTGGGAATGACTCCGACCGAGTGTTGGCAATGCGAACTAAACTCTCACAACGGTCGTACAGAGACCGAATAGCTCGTAACAACAAGCCCGATACCCCATACTCCCGAAGCACCCCCCACAAAAATCCACGAGGGACGCGGTCAAATGCCTTCTCCAAGTCCACAAAACACATGTAAACTGGTTGGGCAAACTCCCACGAACCCTCAAGAATTCTCGAGAGGGTAAAGAGCTGGTCCGATGTGCCACGGCCAGGACGAAAACCACATTGCTCCTCCTGAATCCGAGGTTCGACCAACGGCCGGACTCTCCTCTCCAATACCTTGGCATAGACCTTCCCAGGGAGGCTGAGGAGTGTGATCCCTCTAAAGTTGGAGCACACCCTCCGGTCCCCTTTTTTGAAGAGAGGAACCACCACCCCGGTTTGCCATGCCAAAGGCACTGCCCCCGACCTCCACGCAATGTTGCAGAGGCGTGTCAACCATGACAACCCAACAACATCCAGGGCCTTGAGGTACTCGGGGCAAATCTCGTCCACCCCCGGGGCCCGGCCACCAAGGAGATTTTTAACCACCTTGGCGACCTCAGCCCCTGTGATAGGCGAGTCATCCCCCTCGTCCCCAAACCCTGCTTCCTCTGTGGAAGGCGTATCAGTGGGATTGAGGAGATCCTCGAAGTATTCCTTCCACCGCCCGACGATATCCCCAGTTGAAGTCAACAGTGTCCCATCCGCACCATACACAGTGTGGACGGGGAGCTGCTTTCCCCTCCTGAGCCGCCGAACAGTTTGCCAGAATCTCTTTGAAGCCGACCGAAAGTCTTGTTCCATGGCCTCACCGAACTCCTCCCATACCCGGGTTTTTGCTTCAGCAACCACCCGAGCTGCACTCCGCTTGGCCTGCCGGTACACCTCAGCTGCTTCGGGAGTCCCACAAGCCAACCAAGCTTGATAGGACTCCTTCTTCAGCTTAATGGCCCCCCTCACCACTGGTGTCCACCACTTGGTTCGGGGGTTGCCACCACGAGATGCACCGACCACCTTGCGGCCGCAGCTCTGGGCTGCCGCTTCAACAACAGAGGTGGAGAACATGGCCCATTCAGACTCCATGTCTCCAGACTCCCTCGGAATGTGGTTGAAGTTCTTCCGGAGGTGGGAGTTGAAGACCTCCCGGACAGGGGCCTCAGCCAGACGCTCCCAGCACACCCTCACTATACGTTTGGGTCTACCAGGTCTGAATGGCTTCCTCCCCTGCCATCGGATCCAACTCACCACCAGGTGGTGATCAGTTGACAGCTCTGCACCTCTCTTTACTCGGGTGTCCAAGACATACGGTCGCAGGTCTGATGATACGATAACAAAATCGATCATCGACCTGCGGCCTAGGGTGTCCTGGTGCCAGGTGCACATATGGACACCCTTATGCTTGAACATGGTGTTCGTTATAGACAGACTGTGGTTAGCACAGAAGTCCAATAACTGAACACCACTCGGGTTCAGATCGGGCAGGCCGTTCCTCCCAATCACCCCCCTCCAGGTTTCACTGTCGTTGCCCACGTGCGCATTGAAGTCCCCCAGTAGGACAATGGAGTCTCCAGGAGGAGCACCCTCCAGCACCCCAGTCACAGACTCCAAAAAGGGTGGGTACTCTGAAACATCATTTGGTGCATAGGCACAAATGATGGTCAGGACCCGTTTCCCAACCCGAAGGCGCAGGGAAGCAACCCTTTCGTCCACCGGGGAAAACTCCAATATAGAGGCAGCAAGGTGGGACGATACAAGAATACCTACCCCTGCTCGTCGCCTCTCGCCCGGGGCAACTCCAGAAAAGGCCAAGCTCCAGCCCCTCTCCAGGAGACTGGTTCCGGAACCGGAGCTGTGTGTTGAGGTGAGGCCAACTATATCTAGCCGGTATCGCTCAATCTCATACACCAGCTCAGGCTCCTTCCCCACCAGAGAGGTGACATTCCACGTACCAAAAGCCAGTTTAGAAAGCTTGGGATCAGTCCGCCAAGGTCTCCGCCTTTGACTGCCACCTAATCCACATAGCACCGGACTTCCATGATCCCTCCTGCAGGTGGTGAACCTACTGGAGGGCGGACCCATGTAACTCCTTCGGGCTGAGCCCGGCCGGGTCCCATGGGTGGAAACCCGGCCACCAGACGCTAGCCTTCGAGCCCCTCCCCCAGGCCTGGCTCCAGGGTGGGGCCCCGGTAACCCCATACCGGGCGGGGTACACTGAATCCTTGATATACAATTTATCATGAGAGTCTGTTGGATCGTTCTTCGTCTGGCCCTTCACCCAGGACCAGTTTGTCTTGGGAGACCCTATCAGAGGCAAATTGCCCCGGACAACATAGCTCCTGGGATCACTGGGGCACGCAAACCCCCCCACCACGATAAGGTGACGATCCATGAGGGGGGCTTGTTTTTCTCTTACAACATAATTTTGACAAGACAAGAATTTATTTTTGTTGCAGTTTTCTATAAGATTTTACTTGCTTTACAAAAGTTTTTACTTGTTTTAAGCAATTTAATCTTACTTTGTTGGCAATTTTTTTTCCCAATTTTAATTAGAATTATCTCTTGCCAGAATTTTTTGTTTATTTTAAGTAAAATTATCTGCCAGCAGAGCAAGAATTTTTTTTATTAATCTTTTTTAAGAGCATACAATGATTATGAAAACAGTGTCACAATTACAACTTTTCTCTCGTTTTTTCCCCCCAGAACACCCGTATCGTCACCAGGGCCCTCATTGGGCCAACAATAGAGCGAAGTCTCTGTCTAGTGCGATAACAAAATATCAAGTATAGAGTAAACATAAAAAGAAAACGAAAAGAAAAAGAAAAGAAAAAAAAATAGGGTGGGAAGTGGGGTCAGTCTGACAGCCCAAATATAGCCATGAGGGGGCCTGGACAAACCTTTTTCACCAGAGCTTTAGACATGATTTCAGAATAGTGACCCCAAAATTTCTGTAACCTAGGACAGGAAAAAACAAATGACTAAGATTACAGGGGGAGGCGTGGCATTTGCCACATCACATTGGTCTGCAGTATCAGGATAAATTTCAGATAAACAAGCTTTCAACCAGTGGGCCCTATATAGCACTTTGAACTGTAAAAGCTGTAGCCTGGCAGAAGGTGTGCTAGAGCATATACTGGAGACAGCGTTGTCCCATAACTCATCTGTTATGTTCAAACCTAACTCCTGTTCCAAGGAAATTTGCACTTTTGCAACTGATTGATCATCAAATGTGAACAGCTGTGCATTTATTTCAGATATAAGACATTTCTGACTTAGTTTCAGATTGAGGAGATCAGCCCATGATTGGGTAACGGGGAGGGAAGGGAAGCTTGGAAACAGAGAAAAGGCACAATGCCTAAGTTGGAAGTAATGAAACAGATGAGATGCATGTGTCATGATTCAGATCAGGGTTAGACTCAAACACAGAGCTACCAGAACGATCACTCCCATGAAAAGTTTCACAATTTTATTGACAAACACACAGAAAATAAAAATGCAAACTCAAAGAAAACGAAGCACAAAAACGCCAACTTAAATCTTCATAAGACAGGAGCACACGTAGCCTACCGAAGAGAGCAGACAGAGGTAATAAGGGACAGATTCTCCAAAAGGAGAATAATGCAGGAGAGCACACTTACAGCTTGAGCAGCGGAGTCCAGCAGGGAACTCCAGCAAGGACCAGGGAACAGGTGGAGGGCTGGATGTCATGATCTTCCTGGTCAGGGGAGTGTGATCAGCTCTGGGAACACACCTGCAGGTGGCAGCAACCTGAGGAGCAGGAAACACAAGGTAAGAGTTCTGATAACTTTAATAATGAGACGAAGCTTGACAAAAACCGTGGCTGCAAACCCAAACAATCCAGCGTTGAGCTCTTCTTCTTCTTCTTCTTCTTCTTCTTCTATTTTTGGCGGGGGCACCCAACTTAAAGGCACATTACCGCCATCCAACGTTGGAGTGTGGACCAGACATTGTACCCCAAACACCCTCCAAAAAAACAAAAAAAAAACAAAAAAAAAATTATATCCTATTAATTAAGCCCGTATCTTTAAGGTAAACCAACAACTTTCTTACCCCAACCCCCACCATCATGCTTAAGTTAGCATCACCCACCCCTAATTCTCTAATTCCCTCCACTAATCTGTCTCTCTCCTGGGTATACTTCTGGCAGTGGAAAATGACATGCTTCACATTTTCTTCCTCTCTCTCACAATAATCGCACATCCCTGTCGGGTGCTTACCTACCAATTGCAAAGTTTTGTTTAACCTAGTGTGTCCCCAGCGTTGAGCTCTCCTCACGCTAGACCTTAAATACGCTGGCTCATCAGATGGACAATCATGCAGGTGTGTCCAATCTCCTGGAGCAGGAAAACACGAACAGGAGGGGCGGGAGCACGCTCATCTGATCATCACAGCAGGCAAGTTATAAGTTGACATCACATCTGAAAATATGGAAAAAATACCGTTTTTAAGATAAGATAAGATAAGATAAGATAAGATAAGATGAGATAAGCCTTTATTAGTCCCGCAATGGGGAAATTCCAGGATTGCAACAGCACAGGGATAGCAACACTCAGAGCAATAATTTAGAAGATAAGAAAATAAGAGCTGTGAATATACGTACACATGTGCTCATAAATATATAAATATATATACACAGTGCGGAGCATTGTAGCTAGATGGAATAGACAGCATAACCATCTATTTAGTTACCCCATATAGTATGAATATGTACCCATACATATTGTCACCCTCCGTAGCGACTGATATTGTCCTAGTTGTATACTGGAGGGGACCATTTTGTGTAAGTATGTTGCATCTTTTGCATTCAATACTATTAGGTCATCACGTTTTTTTGCTATCTCTGCACGCAGCCCTGCTTAGGTTATAAAGTCTGACAGCTGTAGGTAGGAAGGACCTGCGAAACCTCTCGGTCGCGCACCTAGGATGATGTAGCCTACTGCTAAATGAGCTCCTCAGTGCGTTCAGTATGTCCTGCATAGGGTGGGACTCGGACTGCAGCAGAGATGACAGCTTAGCCACCATCCTTCTCTCTTCTATCTCCTCCTCTGGGTCAAGGTGCTGCCCCAGGACAGAGCTAACTTTCTTGATCAGTTTGTTCAGTCTCTTCCTGTTGGCTGCTGTGATGCCGTTGCCCCAGCAGACCACTCCAAAAGTGATGGCTGATGCCACCACCAAATTGTAGAATGTCTTCAGGAGCACCCCTTGTACACCAAAAGACCTGAGCCTCCTCAGTAGAAACAGCCTGCGCTGTCCCTTCTTGTAGCATGTGTCGGTATTGTGTGACCACTCTAGTTTATTATTCAAATAAACACCCAAGTACTTGTAGGATGTCACCATCTCAATGTCTGTTCCCTGGATGTTTACTGGTGCTGTGAGGGTTGTCCTTGCCTGCGGCAGTCCACTACCAGCTCCTTAGTTTTTCTCGCGTTGTAGAGATCCCTGAAATGCTTAAGGCTGCGACACTGCCATATCGTAAAAGTGGTATCAATAAGGGATGGAGGAAACAGATGATTTTGTGTTACAGGTATAAGTGTTGATGGTGACAAAAATTTAAAATGGTGTCTAAATTGAGCCCAAATCTTAAGGGTGGAGAGCGCCACAGGGTTACTTGTAAAGTTAGAAGGATTCAAAGGTAGGGAGGAGACTAGAGCCAATAGGGAAGAAGAAGAAAGTGACTGAGCCTCCAGCCTACACCATAATAACCCTGGACAGTGAAAGCAGTGGATCAATTTGTGAATATGTGCTGACCGATAATAAAATAGAAAATTAGGTAATGCTAGACCACCATCGAGTTAAGCTTTTACAAGAGTGAATACTTAACCCTAGGAGTTTTACCGCCCCACAAAAAGTTTGTACCAATTTGGTCAAGGGATTTGAAAAACTTTTTAGGTAAAACAAAGGAATACACTGAAACAAAAATAGAAATTTAGGCAACAAGGTCATTTTCACTGCATTACTTCTACATATCAAAGACAGTGGTAGAGAATTCCACCTCTGCAAGTCTGCCTTGACCTGACACATCAGTGAAGAAAAATTGGCAGCAAAAAGAGAGGTTGGAGTGCGGGTCACGTTGATCTCCAGATACCTAAAACCCAACAAGCTAAGTTTAAAAGGTATGTCAGATTGTTTAAGTAACAGAGCAAAGGAATTTATGGGATAGCATTCACTCTTAGCAAGACTGACTTTATAGCCAGAGAAAGAGCCAAACTGCTTTCAGAGGGATAATATTGGTATAATACTAGTCAGTGGATCTGATACATACAGGAGCAGGTCATCTGCATAAAAGGACAATTTCAGTTTGATAAAAGATGGAGAGACACCACAAAAAAGTGGAAGACATTTCAGAGCAACTGACAGCGGTTCAATGGTTAAGGCAAAAAGTAAAGGAGAAAGAGGACACCCTTGTCTAGTGCCATGCGATAATGCAAAATAAGTGGAGTGAGTGTCATTAGTATGAATGCTAGCCTCGGAGAAAGTGTAAAGAAGTCTAATCCATGATATGAATCTGTCACCAAATCCAAATTTATGAAGTGTAGTAAAAAGATAATCCCACTCAATTCGAACAAATGCTTTTTCGTCATTGATTGAGATAACAACCTCAGGGACCAAACAGGAATTTCTGGAAAAAATCACATTCAAAAGTGTGTGAACATTATAAAAGAGCTGGTGGCCTTTGATAAACCCATTTTGTCCTTCTGATATGATGCTAGGAAGAATCTTTTCAAGACGAATTGCTAATAATGAATTGAATGTTGATTTTGGCATCAACATTCAATAGGGGCAAAGGTCTGTAAGAGGTGCATAATTCAGGGTCCTTGTCCTGCTTCAAAAGAAGGGTTATGGAGGCCTGAGTCAAGGTTGGAGGCAGTGAACCTCGTTCAAGGGACTCGTTGTACGCTGAAATGAGTAGAGGGGCAAGTTTATCTGTGTATTTTTTAAAAAAACTCAACACCAAATCCATCGGGGCCAAGGGCCTTATTGCTTTGCATTGCTTTGATGGCTGCTGTAATTTCGTGCAAACTAAAGGGAGCATCAAGGTCACTAGCCACATCCGGGTCAACAGTAGGTACACTGAGATTTTTGAAAAAGGAAGTCATTTCTGCTGTTTCAGGTGGAGATTCAGATTCATAAAGAGAGGGGTAAAAGGACTTAAAAACTGCATTGATAGTATTTAGGTCAGAAGTGAGTGAACTGGTAGAGTCTCTGATTCTGTGGATCAATCGAGATGTGGCTTGTCTTTTTAATTGATGAGCCAACAACCTGCTCAATTTATCGCCATATTCATAATAACTGACACGGGAGCGTAGTAAAAGACATTCAGCATCTGCTGTTGTTATCAGATCGAGCTCCGACTGTAAATTGAGACGACACTCCAACAAGGTTGGGCTTGGGTTAACTGAATTTAATTAGTCTATATTTGACATTTTTGATGTGAGCTCTTGCACTTTTGCCTTGCAAATTTTATTAGTATACGTTGAATAAGAAATGATTTGTCCATGCAAATATGCTTTGAGTGACTCCCATAATAATGAAAAACTGACAGCGTTTGATTTGTTTAGGACTATGAAATCATCCATTGAGGAGGATATAAAGGCATTAAATGTGTCATCAGATAACAACTGTGAATTAAATCTCCAAGGTGAAGAAAAACGAGGCTGTTCAAGAAGTCTTATGTCTAAAGTTAGGGGGCATGATCTGAAACTATTGGGTGGTATTTAGAAGAGGTTACCTTAGAAAGAAGAGAACTGTCGACAAAAAAGTAATCAATGCGAGAATATGTTTAATGTACTTGTGAAAAAAAAGAAAACTTAGCTTGAGAGTTACAGAACCTCCAGGGATCAACAAAACCATTTTTGAACATGAAATCAGAAATTGACTTGGACATGGAGGATTGGGTCAAAGTGTGGGGGTTTGAACGGTCTAGAGAAGGATTGATAACACAATTCAGATTGACACCTGGTATCAAAAGGTGGGTGTTCAAGACCGGGAGGGTACTAAATAACCTATCGGTAAAATTTGGGTCATCAAAATTGGGTGCATAAACATTTACCAACAATACAGGATTGTGGTGCAGCATACCTGCAACAATTAAGTACTTTCCATTTATGTCAGTCATTATCTTAGATGGGGAAAAATTGACTCTCTTACTGAACAAAATTGCAACCCCTCTAGCCTCGGAATCAAAATTTGAATGAAACACATCCCTAGCCGAAGGGCATCTGAATCTGAATTGGTCTCTATTACGCAAATTAGTCTCCTGAAGGAACACTATATCAATGTCTAAACACTTAATATGTGAAAATATTTTTGATCTTTTAACTGGATTATTCATGCCTTTAACATTCCAGCTTAAGAATCTAATGCTCAATCCAGTATGAACATTATGTGAATTGGTGTTAACCATCAGCAGTATCACAAAGGTGACTGTCTTGCCCCTCATGACTGGAGTAAGGGGAAAAGGGGAAGAAAAAAGGGAAACAAAATAAAACAAAAAAGCTTCCATACACACAGAGACAATTCGGTCACCAGCTACATCGCGAAGTGCACAGAGGATGTCACTACAGTGAAGACCATCACTATGCGGGGTAATCATAAGCCCTGGATGACTGCAGAGGTGCGCTCGCTGCTTACAGCCAGAGATGCAGCGTTCAGAGCGAAGGACAGGATTGCCCTCCGCTCAGCCAGGTCTGCGCTTTCAAAGGGAATTAAGGCGGCAAAGCGCGCCTATGGGGAGAAAATCCAGGGACACCTCTGTGACACTAGGAACACCAAGCAGATGTGGCAGGGAGTTCGGACACTGACGGCCTTTAAGTCTAGGCAGGGGCTCGATGATGACGACGCTTCGCTTCCAGACAGGCTTAACGACTTCTTTGCACGTTTTGAAGCATCAAACTCGACAATCAGAGGGAGGGCCGGCCCACTCCCACCATCGGTCGGACCAGCTTTTACCATTAACACAGTGGACACACGGAGGACCCTATCCAGAATCAACCCACGCAAAGCTGCAGGTCCAGACAACATTCCGGGACGTGTGCTCCGAGACTGCGCGAGCGAGTTGGCGGATGTCCTGACTGACATTTATAACATCTCCCTGAGTCAGGCCATCGTTCCCAGATGCTTCAAGACCTCTATCATTGTACCGGTGGCAAAGAAACCAGTGGTGTCCTGTTTGAATGACTATCGTCCTGTTGCACTTACACCAATTGTGATGAAGTGTTTTGAACGGCTTGTCAAACCACACATCACAGCCTGCCTCCCTGCATCACACGACCCGCTCCAGTTTGCATATCGTTCAAACCGCTCCACGGAGGATGCTATAGTCACCACCCTACACTCTGTCATCACCCACCTGGACCAGAAAGACACCTACGCCAGACTCCTGTACATTGATTTCAGTTCAGCATTCAACACCATTATTCCCCAGAGACTGATAGAGAAATTACTCCTTCTCGGTCTGAACACTGCCACATGTCTCTGGATCCTGGATTTCCTGACTGAGAGACCTCAGTCTGTCCGGGTTGGAAACAACATCTCCAACTCTGTCACGCTGAGTACCGGAACCCCTCAAGGCTGTGTACTCAGTCCACTGTTGTTTACACTTCTAACACATGACTGTGTATCCAAACACGAGGGGAACCAGATTATTAAGTTTGCAGATGACACCACGGTGGTGAGACTTATTCAGAGGGATGAAGAATCATTGTACAGGGAAGAAGTGAGAGACCTGGAGGGCTGGTGCAGGGAGAACAATCTGGTGCTCAACGTGGACAAAACGAAGGAGATGATTATCGACTTCCGGCGGTCACAGCCTGAGCACGTCCCCCTCAGCATCGGCGGCCGTTTAGTGGAGAGAGTAGAGAACATCAAGTTCCTCGGAGTGCAGATCTCGCAGGACCTGACCTGGAGCAAGAATTCCTTGGAGATCAGGAAGCGGGCTCAGCAGAGACTACACTTCTTGAGGAAACTCAAACAGGCCTCTCTCCCCATCTGCATCCTCAGGACCTTCTACAGAGGTGTGGTGGAGAGTGTTCTGACGTACTGCATTGCTACATGGTACTCCAGCTGCAGTATGTCAGACAAAAAAGCCCTGCAGAGGATAGTCAAGGGGGCGGAGAGGGTAATTGGAGTCTCCCTCCCCTCTGTCCAAGAACTTTTTCAGAACCGTTGTAGGAGCAGGGCACTGAACATTGTCAAGGACCGTTCTCACCCTCTGCATAAACACTTTGAACTTCTTCCATCTGGTAAACGATTCCGGAGCATCAGAGGCAGAACCACCAGACTGATCAACAGCTTCCTCCCATAAGCTGTCAGGATGCTGAACAGCTGACCCGGAATCTCACATACACACTACTGCACCTATGGACATTTTGTATATTATAGTTAGTTATTCTTTTCCCCCAAGTATGTCTCAGGGATGTGTGAATGGATGGGGGGGTGGGGGTGGGGTGGGGGGTGGAGCTATGTGGGAGTGTGTCTTAATCATGCTGCTTCTTATATGGATGCCGAGAGAAACGCAATTTCATCTTGCCTGCACTACAGTTGTATGTACAGCAATATGACAATAAAGTTTGATTTGATTTGATTTGATTTGATTTGAAAACCCAAGAATCAATAACCCAAACACCCCCCACCCCCCACATAGCTGCACATATAGTGTTCCTATCCCCAAACGATAAGAACAACTGTGCAGACTCCAAACGGAGCCATACTCATAAAGAGATGCTTTCGACTGAGTAGCTAAGCTAACTTACAAGTGCCTGCAGAGAAAAAACTTAAGTATGAAATATATGGCACACAGTAATTGACAATCTGAAATAATCTAACAGCTACAAGCTGCTGAGAAGGCAGAGTATAAAAACAAAAAAAAGAGAGAAAAATAATGTTATTTCAAAGCATAACATGGCTGCAGTAACCAAGGAGAAAAAATAATGTGGATATAGTTAATCTGGAATGACATGAATAGAAAAAATATTGTAAGCCTCCAGCAGTTAACAGTATTGTTCATATAGGCAGTCAATGTCCTGGAGTGAATTATGATATGGTGTGGAGGTAATAGAACAGGCGAGATGCAACGAGCTGGAAGGGTACAAGGTTTTATTTCCTCCAACATACTGAAACACGCTTCGTAGCTCGGTGAGCTACTGCGTTGCTTAGGCATGTGTAACAAGCTCTTTTATACGTTATACAGACAGAGAGAATGCATGGCACATTAGCATAGTGATTGTCATTAAATACATATCAGTCAATACATATCATTAGCATAACATCAGCTGGCGCCCGGATATCCTCTCCCTCGTCCGGGGACGTATACATAACAGTCCTTTGTTCTGCCCCTCTTCCTGCTTCTGGGTGTGAGAAGAATGTCCACCCGCTGTGTCTAGTGTCCCCACAATGGAATCATATTTGTTTAATTTACTCACAAAGGAAACTAAGATGTAATCTCTTTGGATGAGTTCTTGATGAATGCCATGGCTTCCTCTGGCAATGTAAACTCTCGCTGCTGGCTTCTGTATGTTATGCGCAACCGGGCAGGATATAACAGATCAAATCTGACTCCCGCGATCTCGCACAGCTGGTGGCGAACATCAGTGAAAGCAGCACGGGCCCACGCTGTCTTGGGGGTGTGGTCCGGGAAGATGGAGATGGTCATATTATGGAGTTTTATCCGCTGCAGCTCTCTGGCTGTCCTGAGGATATTGACACAATCCGTGTAGTAGTGAAGCTTTGCCACAATAGCGCGGGGGCGACCTCCAGGTTTCAGCTTCAGCTTAAGAGACCGGTGGGCACGATCCACAAGTGGCTCCTCATCCAAACCGAAAGCCTCCCTCAGCAGTTTGGATACACCGGCCACGGACAGGGGGGTGGGGTCGTCCTCCTGGACACCAATAATCCTTATATTCTGATGACAAGCTCTCGACTCCACATCTTCACATTTATTCTCCAGCCTCATGCATTCTTTAGCTAGATGTTCTACTTTATGCTGGAGAGCAACAACGTCGTCGGAGCATGTGGAGAGAGAGTGCTCCATCACGGTAAACATAACTTTAAGCCTTGAGACGTCCAGCTTCACTGGAGGAAATACTACCAGACAGTTCTGTTTTCAGAGTGAGCAGTTCGAACTTGATAGACGTTAAATTGTCACTCACTGCTGCTTGAAGCCCAGTCTTAAATATCGCTGCAACCTCATTACGAAAGTTGGAAAGAATCTCAGTTTTGAGCGCAGTGATGTCTGCAGTCAGAGGTGGCATGTTGCAGGTGTTAGCTGGTGGAGCAGAATCACTGATGGGCGGTGAGGCTACATGTAAAACAGGCCGCAGGCTAGGCTGAGAGATGTTTCCTGCCTTATTATGTTTTGGAGGCATTTTCGCGGTAAAAATCCAAGGTTACTAAGTCAAAAAAGTGTTAGTACAAGTTTAAGCTGTAGAAGTGACATAAATGGTGCCATTTGAAAGAAAAAATAAATTAGCTCTCTCCCTCACACGCGTCTCACTCTATGTTTGCCGAGCCGGAAGTCCTAGAGCAAGAAAATTTGACTTAGCAAACTGCTTAAAACAAGTTAAAACTCTGAAAGCATGTAAAATTTTCTTACACATAAACTGCACAGCAAGAATAAATATCTTGTCAGACAAAAAAACAATCATAAAAAATATTAATTTATTTCATTTTACTTATATTTGACTTTTTGCAGTGTAGTTGTGTTTTCTAGAAACAAAAATTAGGCTGTAGTGGCTCAGGAGGTAACGCAGGTTGCCCAATAACCAAAGGGTTGGTGGTTCAAAATCCCACTCCCCCCACCTTGCTGTTATGTCCTTGCGTAAGACACTTTACCCACCTTGCTAGCAGCGTGTTCATGGTTCATGACCAGAGGTGGGTAGAGTAGCCAAAAATTGTACTGAAGTAAGAGTACCATTACTTTAAAAAATATGACTCAAGTAGAAGTAAAGAATAGTCATTTAAATAATTACTCAAGTAAAAGTAAAAAAGTAATTGATGAAAAAAACTACTCAAGTACTGAGTTACTGTTTCATAAAGTCAAATTTATTGTTCTCGAAAAATAGAACATTAATAAATTAAATTTTAATATATAAATGAAAACATAAATTAAGGCATCCACCACACAAAATTAAATATTCTTTTTCAATGCATTCTTGTTTGTTAGACTGTCATGGTCTTTCATAACAAAACTTTTGAGATCAGAGCCTCGGAAGGAACACATGAGCACAGTGTTTGGACTCTTCAAACATGACTTGGAATGCCAGGTTTCAAAACTAGTAAGGAAAAAATTAAATTTCTTTTTTCACAAAATAGAGCTTTCGAAACTAATACCTAGGTGCCAATAGTGTATGTGAACTCTGGAAACTTTACTTGCATTGACAAGTTACATATGTATGCAGAAGAGACTAAATGTCTTTTGCTGACTAACATTTTGTGCATGTGTGTGTTACTCCCATTTGCCATCAAATTACACACTATTCAATCAAGCACTAAACAAGAACACTCACTCACTCACTCACTCACTCACGCCCTCTAAATGGCACAGTGGGCTCTAAATGCAAAAATACATAGAACAAAGTAGCCTGAACATGCAAAGGATGTGTTTCCATTAACAGTGTCTTGTGTTTGGGTGAAAATATGTGTTTTTTGCATGCTTTGTCCCAAAAGAATCATTCAGTGAAGTGACTGTTAAGTTTCAACAGCAGTTGGCCTTCAAGCTTCTTGCAGTGAAGCTGTGATCTTTTAGCCGTAAAACATAGCCCTGCATGACTAAAAAGTCTTTCACAGGCTGCAGAAGCTGGAAGACCTGTGTGGACTTTGAGGGACATTTTTCTGATTTGAGGAAATGAATGCAACAGAGCCATGCCTCCAGTGGATGGACATGAAAGGTACCTCTTCAGCTCCCCTGCTTGTGATTTTCCTGAGTTCACTGACGCAAAAAAGTCATCTTCATCGGAGTTACCGCTGTTTGTGCAGGCATCACCCAAGTCAGTGTCCAGGTGGTTTTTGATATAGTTAAGGCTTGTGGCAAGACAAAGATAGATTGTTTTCAGAAGAAATAGGTGTGCACATTCTTCTTATCTTTATTGTATAGATTACCAAACTGCTGATTGTTATTATTGGTATTAAAAGCTCTTGAAATTTGTAACTTTTGGCAACCTTTGTCACCTACATAATACAACCTAAATGACAATATCACTACATATATGTATGTAAAGCTCTAATTATTCACATACAAATTGCTAAGTAAATTTACCAGCTTTAAAGATGCCCTCCTCAGTGGTCCAGGATGTTCTAAATTTTGGTAGGAGTATAGCTGCAGCAATCAGCTCAGGTTTTCGCATGACCTCCCCAAAATGTTTCTGGATTCCATCCTGCAGGGCGTCAACAAGTGGTCTACACACTTTGCAAGTGGACTCCAACTTCTTTAGCTTGTCCTGCAACTGGTCAAGTGTCAGCAGCAGGAAGCCCATACGCACAGATGATTCCCCTTGGAGGACATTAAGTGCCATGGCAACAGGCTTCATTACAGCAGTATATTCAGCCAAAAGCCCCATTTCAGCTGGATTGAGCCTGAAAAAGATGCACAGATGGAAAAATAGATCATAGCTATTTCTGGTGCAATATAGTTATTGTTGCTTGTCATGATAAATAAAAAGTTATACAAAATAAAATCAAACAGTTAATTAACTATTTCATTGAAATCAACTACAACTTTTACACAATTCTATATTGCAACTGTAGAATTATGTTTGTATAATAATAATAATAATAATAATAATAATAATTGTGTATTAACCTATTATTAATAGGAAATGCTACTGTACATCTGTTCCATTACTCTTTACAGTGAAAGTTCTCCCAACTTACATCTTTAGCTTTATTGCTGTGCATACATTGCAAATTGCCATTTCTCCTTGCTCCTTCTGGATGCGTACAACCCTTTCAACAGCAAGGAAAAGGGAGCTCCAACTGGTCTGACTGGGCCGGAGGAACTGCAACTTGCATTCACATGCCACAGTTTCAAAAGCCATTGCTGACCTGCTGGTTTTATTTCACAGAGCATTACATTTTGCAAAAGCAGACCGAGACAGCCTCCTGTATGTTTCGCTGCCATCTCCTGCAGCAGTGACATCAACTGTTGATATAAGATTGAGGAGAGGACATGCACACTTTTGGTGCCTTGGAAGCTGGTACTCAAGGCCTGAGTTGCCATCCAAAATAGCAGACACATCTTGATAGTACACCTCTAACTCACTTTCATCTTCTGATGCATCATCAAAGATAGAGTCTCATTCCTCCTGTCCATCATCAACTTCTTCCTCCTTTCTTCACCATATAATCGAAAGGCCTTCAGGAAGTTTGAACCACTGTCTGTTGTTGTCCTGGTCACTTTTTCTCAGATGTTGTATTCAGAATGTATTTCCTCTAATGCTGCAGCAAGGACATCAAAAGTGTGTGAGCCTTTCACACATCTACAAGCCAATGCAGCTGAGCGCCTCTATAGAGGGGTTTGGTCTATCCAGTGACAGGTGACACACAAGAAGCTACGTTGTCTGGCAGACCAGCAGTCAGCTGTGGTAGCAACATGGTTTACAGAACTCATCTTTTTAGTAATTATGCTCTTCATGTCCTTTGCAGCTTCCTGCATTCTAGTGCATAATGTTTTCCTTGTCATTACTGTACATTGAGGTTGCAGGGTTTCTGTCACACTCTTGAAGGATGGTGTCTTAAACAGAGAAAATGTCTGACTGGCTTCACATATGAATTTTAGCACAAGTTTGTCCAGTGTTGCCTGTGTTACCCTCCGAGAAAGAGTGAAGGAATTGATGACCTTTGCATTCTTCTTTGGCGGTTCATCAGAAGAGGAGGATTTTCACTTTCTGCAGGACTCTATCAAGTCTGTATACCTCGTCATATTGTTGGGGTGAACCCTCTCTTGACAGAAAAAAATTTCAATGAGGGTACAGGGGATTTATCCATTAAAACAGACTCATCACATCAAATTCAAATATAATTTCTTATATACATCTTTTATTAATAAATCAGCTATTTTTCCTCTTAAACTTGCAACTTTTTCTCATTAATTTTCACCTTCCATCTTATAAATTTGGACTTTTTTTTATTGTGAATTAATATCCTTTAGCAAATGTTTTGCAACTTTATTCTTACAAATTTGTAATTCAGTTTACGTTTGCACGTGTATCTCTTATGCTAAATTTGTGAATACCACCACCATCATCCCCTTGTTAAAAAGTAACATATCACTGCTGTCAACAGCCAAAACTAAGCTCATTACAACTTACTGCAATGTGTTTTCTCAAGTTTGACGTTGAGTTCTTGTAGGCTGAAATGTTGACATGTTTGGGCAGATAGAGATGACAGCGCATCACATAGCTGTTCTTTTTTGTTGTCTTTAAGGCAAACATAGTTTGAATGTGTGGCCACGGATGTTCTGCTGCTTCTGCTTCATCGAAATCCGAATCACAAGCTGTCATCTCAGCCATTGTTAACGTCCACTCAGGTGTGCTTCAGTTAGCTCGCTGTGTTCCTATGTGTGTAACCGGCACCAAGCTGCCACGTGACTACCTGGCAACATCTGATTGGAGGTACGTAGCCACTGGCTATGTTTGATTAGTGAAACAATATCGCCTGAGGCTTTGCCAGGAGTCTTTGTGACAACACAAAACAAATTGCTCGTGCACTGATTATCAAAATGGCCAAAAATAAAAGTAACGAGCGGAATGCACCCAATTGAAACGGAGTAGAAGTAGTGTTTCTTCTTCATAAATATACTTGAGTAAAAGTAAAAAGTATGTTGCATTAAAACTACTTTTAGAAGTACAATTTATGTAAAAAGTTACTTAAGTAAATGTAACAGAGTAAATGTAATGCATTACTACCCACCTCTGTTCATGACACTGATATATGAATGTGAATAAATGTTTGGTGGTGGTCGGAGAGGCTGTTGGCATGGATTGGCAGCCATGTTTCCATTGGTTTGCCCCAGGGCAGCTGTGGTTACAGAGGTAGCTTCCATTATCATTGTCTGTGGAGTAAATAAATAATGGACTCATTGTAAAGTGTCTTTGTGTGTCATGAAAAGTGCTATATAAATACAATCCATTATTAAAAACTATTGCGGCACACATATTTGAGATGCTTAAGCTGCACATGTATATTACTTTTGAGATGCTTAGGCTGCATATGTATATCACTGTTACCTCACTTCTTAGAAGGAACAATAAGTCTGGACCTCCTGGGGATGACAGGAGGGTGTGAAATGTGTCTTTAGAAATGGCTCTGAGAAGACTTCCTGACCACTAGGGTTTAGGTGGAGAAGAGAGGACCTGGGGGGTGATGTATTGTCTCTGGGGAGTGAATGACAATGTGATTCTGTACTCTGATGTCCCGGGTATAAAAAGGGAAGTTAGCTTTTTTTTCTGTTTGAGAAGATGTTGGAGACACGTGATTTGTTAATAAACCTGAATTGAGAAATAAATTCAGTCTCTTCATTTCACGCTCTCCACACTGGTGACCTTAAGACGTATGATGGGCAGAGACAATTCCCCCGAACCAGACTCGCCAGGGACCTGCCGGGCAAGCGCAGTCTCAGTCAAGCTACCAGAATTCTGGCAGGACAACCCGGACTCATGGTTCCTCCTGGCTGAAGCCCAGTTCGCTCTCGGGGGAATAACAGCAGATGACACAAAGTTCTACCACGTCATCGCCAAACTCGACAGCCGCACAGCTCAACATGTGCGGAGCCTGGTGCAGCGCCCACCCGCTGGTGACAAATACGGCGGGTTGAAAGCTGCCCTCATCCAGCGTTTCACTCCCTCAGCCCAGGAGAGAGCTCAGAGACTCCTGGCCCTGCACGACTTGGGAGAAAGCACGCCTGTTGACCTGATGGAAGACATGCTGAAGCTGAGAGGCTCAGACAACGACGATTTCCTCTTCACTCACATCTTCCTGAGAACTCTACCATCGCAGACAAGGGCGACCCTGGCGGGCTCCCAGCTTGTGACCCAGTGGGACTTCCGTGCGCTAGCCCAAGAGGCGCAGCGGATCCTCGACGCCAGCGGACGGCACATGGCCACCGCAGCAGCGGCAGATCTCGGCGCGACGACTGGGAACGGAAAAGGGCCAGAGGCGACGGAGGCAGTTACACCAACAACGGCGGCGGCGAAGCCCCGACACCACGGAGGAGACGACCTCTGTTTTTACCATCGTCGCTTCGCAGAGAGGGCACGCAAGTGTATACCGCCGTGTCAGTTCCAGAGCTCGGGAAACTCCAGGACCGGGAGTCGGTAGCAGCTGCGGCCCTCGGTGAACAGAACAAGCTGCTCTACCTGACGGATGCGCGTTCTGGGAGGCAATTCCTCGTGGACACAGGCTCCCAAGTGAGTTTCATCATGCCAACCTACGCTGACCGGTTGGCGGGCCCCGGGAGTCACGGAGCATCAGTGGCCAACGGCTCGAGCATTAAGACCTTCGGTGAAAGGACCCTACTTCTGTCCCTGTACGGCCGCACATATGAGTGGACTTTTATTATAGCGGCGGTCAGTTTCAACATGTTAGGTGCTGATTTTCTGTGCTCACATGGGTTGTTAGTTGATCTCCCCAATAGACGCTTGGTTAATGTACTCTCGTTTTACTCTATCCCTTGTGCAGCTCGAGTGTCCCTGCCCACAGCACAAGCCAACGTCGCCACAGCAGGCGGTAAGTTTCATACACTCCTCACTCAGTTTCCAGCACTAACGGTTCCTACTTTTTCAGCAGCAGTGGCTAAACACGGGGTGGAGCACTATATCACTACCACTGGTCCCCCCGTTTTTGCAAAAGCTCGGCGCTTGGATGCAGCTAAACTGACGATAGCGCGCAAGGAGTTCGCCAACCTTGAAAAGTTGGGCATCATTCGACGTTCGAATAGCCCATGGGCTTACCCGCTCCACATGGTCCCTAAGGCTGACGGCTTGCCTTGCGGTGATTTTCGCAGGTTGAACAACGCCACAGCGCATGACTGCTACCCAATCCCTCATATTCAGGATTTTTCGGTTCATCTGGCGGGGGCGCACATTTTTTCTAAAATAGACTTAGTCCGCGGTTATCATCAAGTCCCAGTACGCGCTGAGGGCATTCCCAAAACAGCGGTAATAACTCCGTTTGGACTTTTTGAGTTTTTGCGCATGCCGTTTGGGCTTAAAGGTGCCGCGCAAACTTTCCAGCGCATGATGGATGCGGTGTTACGCGACCTCCCTTTTGTGTTCGTCTACCTGGACGACATTTTGGTAGCCAGCGCGTCCGAAGAAGAGCACGAAAAGCACCTCGCGGCAGTTTTCCAGAGGTTGGGGGAACACGGGTTAATAATCAACCCAGCGAAGTGCCAGTTTGGGGTGGCGCAGATTGATTTTTTGGGGCACCGCGTCTCCCCAGAGGCAGCAGTTCCGCTGCCGGACAAAGTGCGCGCAGTAGCAGATTTTCCCCAGCCACAAACGTTCAAAGCACTACAGGAGTTTTTGGGAATGGTGAATTTTTATAACCGTTTCCTCCCCTGCGCAGCGCAGCTCATGCAACCATTGTATGCCGCGCTTAAAAAACAAAAACCCTCAAACGCAATCGAATGGTCCCCGGAGCGGGAGCGCGCATTCTCGGAGGTAAAAAAAAGCCCTTGTGGACGCCGCGTTGTTGGCTCACCCAGACCCAACGGCCCGCATAGCGCTCACCACTGATGCGTCAGACGTGGCCATAGGCGCGGTAGTGGAGCAACAGGTTGCCGGGGCTTGGCAGCCACTGGTCTTTTTCAGCAGGACCTTGCGCGAGGCTGAGCGAAAATACAGCGCGTTCGACAGGGAGTTGTTAGCGCTCCATTTAGCCATTCGTCATTTCCAGTTCTGGCTGGAAGGTTGGCGTTTCACCGCATTTGTCGACCACAAACCGCTCACTTTTGCGATGGCCAAAGTTTCGGAACCATGGTCGGGCCGGCAGCAGAGGCAGCTGGCTGCAATTTCAGAGTTTACTACTGATATTCAACATGTAGCGGGTAAACTTAATGTGGTGGCAGACTGCCTGTCTCGCGCCGTAACCGCTCCAGTCCGTGCAGGGGTAGATTATACTACCGCGGCTGCAGAACAAAATAGCAGCGCGGAAGCGTACGCAGCCCCAGTCCACGTGGGGATAGATTACGCAGCCATGGCTGCGGACCAAGGTAGCGACGCGGACGTGTGCGCGCTCCAGTCTGGACCAACAGGGTTAAGGCTGGAGAGCAGGAAGCTGCAAGATGGTTCGCCCCCCCCCTAATCTGCGATGTCTCTACAGGGTGACTGCGCCAGTAGTGCCGGCCACGTGGTGCCGGCCACGTGGTGCCGCCGTGTTTTTGACTCGATTCACTCTCTGGTGCACCCGGGGGTGCGCGCGTCGGTAAAAATGGTGCGAGAGAAGTTTGTTTGGCCGAGCCTGCGCAAGCACGTTAAGGAGTGGGCAAGAGCCTACATGGCTTGCCAGCGGGCCAAAATACACAAACACACAAAAGCCCCCTTAGAGCCGTTTCACATCCCGGCCAAGAGGTTCGATCATGTGCATGTCGACCTCGTAGGCCCCCTACCCTCATCACAGGGGTGCACGCATCTTTTGACAATGGTGGACCGCACCACGCGTTGGCCTGAAGTGGTCCCACTGGCATCAACCACAGCCGCAGAGGTGGCCTGCGCATTTTTAACGGCTTGAGTAGCGCGTTTTGGGGTCCCGTCGGATATTACGTCTGACAGGGGGCCTCAATTTGTTTCTGAGCTTTGGTCAGCGATGGCCCACAGCCTGGGGATAACAATCCACCGCACTACCGCGTACCACCTCCAGGCTAATGGTTTATGAGAGCGTTTTCATAGGTCATTGAAAGCAGCCCTCAGAGCGTCGCTGACGGATGCAAATTGGTAAACAGACTACCATGGGTTTTATTAGGGTTGCGTTCTGCACCTAAAGAGGACTTAAAAGCCTCCCCTGCTGAGTTGGTGTTCGCTCAACCACTCCGTCTGCCAGGGGAATTTCTTTCCGATAATCCGGTGCCAGAGCGTCCCCCTGCTCAGCGGTCACTGAACGACACAGGAGCGGACATGCTTCCGGGCCCCGTTCATCACACTTTTCCCCGCGTTTTTGTACCTAAATCTTTAAAAAACGCCGAGTTTGTTTTTGTCAGGCACGAGGCTCAGCGCCCAACCGTGCGACCACCTTATGACGGCCCATATAGAGTGCTGGAAACAGGTGATAAGCATTTTTTGCTAGATTTAGGGGACAGGAGGGAAACAATTGCTGTAGACAGACTTAAACCTGCTTTTGTGATGGCTGGTGAAACTGTGCAAGTGGCGAGGGCTCCTCGACGCGGCAGACCCCCCCAGGGAACAGGCCCCAGAGCCCTCTCAGGGATTGACTAACAGTTCTCATCCTCAGATAGCAGATTCACAGCAGGATGGCGCCACGGGAGCGGCGAAGCCCGCCTACAGCAAGTTCGTAAGAAGGTTGAAGCCCAGACAGCATATGGACTGATGTTGTGATTTTATCATGTTGTCTGGACTATGTTGTATTGTTTCATCTTCGACGTTTGGGGGGGGGGGGGGGTTATGTGGCACACATATTTGAGATGCTTAAGCTGCATATGTACAGTGGGGTAAAAAAGTATTTAGTCAGCCACCAATTGTGCAAGTTCTCCCACTTAAAAGATGAGAGAGGTCTCCAATTTTCATCATAGGTATACCTCAACTATGAGAGACAAAATAAGAAAAAAAAATCCAGAAAATCACATTGAAGGATTTTTAATGAATTAATTGGTAAATTCCTCGGTAAAATAAGTATTTGGTCAATAACAAAAGCTCATCTCAATACTTTGTTATATACCCTTTGTTGGCAATGACAGAGGGCAAACGTTTTCTGTAACTTTTCACAAGGTTTTCACACACTGTTGCTGGTATTTTGGCCCATTCCTCCATGCAGATCTCCTCTAGAGCAGTGATGTTTTGGGGCTGTCGCTGGGCAACACGGACTTTCAACTCCCTCCAAAGATTTTCTATGGGGTTGAGATCTGGAGACTGGCTAGGCCACTCCAGGACCTTGAAATGCTTCTTACGAAGCCACTCCTTTGTTGCCCGGGCCGTGTGTTTGGGATCATTGTCATGCTGAAAGACCCAGCCACGTTTCATCTTCAATACCCTTGCTGGTGGAAGGAGGTTTTCACTCAAAATCTCACGACACATGGCCCTATTCATTCTTTCCTTTACACGGATCAGTTGTCCTGGTCCCTTTGCAGAAAAACAGCCCCAAAGTATGATGTTTCCACTCCCATGCTTCACAGTAGGTATGGTGTTCTTTCTCCTCCAAACACGACAAGTTGAGTTTTTACCAAAAAGTTCTATTTTGGTTTCATCTGACCATATGACATTCTCCCAATCCTCTTCTGGACCATCCAAATGCTCTCTAGCAAACTTCAGACGGGCCTGGACATGTACTGGCTTAAGCAGGGGGACACGTCTGGCACTGCAGGATTTGAGTCCCCGGAGGCGTAGTGTGTTTCTGATGTAGCCTTTGTTGCTTTGGTCCCAGCTCTCTGCAGGTCATTCACTAGGTCCCCCCATGTGGTTCTGGGATTTTTGCTCACTGTTCTCATGATAATTTTGACCCCACGGGGTGAGATCTTGCGTGGAGCCCCAGATCAAGGGAGATTATCAGTGGTCTTGTATGTTTTCCATTTTCTAATAATTGCTCCCACAGTTGATTTCTTCACACCAAGCTGCTTACCTATTGCAGATTCAGTCTTCCCAGCCTGGTGCAGGTCTACAATTTTGTTTCTGGTGTCCTTTGACAGCTCTTTGGTCTTGGCCATAGTGGAGTTTGGAGTGTGACTGTTTGAGGTTGTGGACAGATGTCTTTTATACTGATAACGAGTTCAAACAGGTGCCATTAATACAGGTAACAAGTGGAGGACAGAGGAGCCTCTTAAAGAAGAAGTTACAGGTCTGTGAGAGCCAGAAATCTTGCTTGTTTGTAGGTGACCAAATACTTATTTTACTGAGGAATTTACCAATTAATTCATTAAAAATCCTTCAATGTGATTTTCTGTATTTTTTATTTCTCATTTTGTCTCTCATAGTTGAGGTATACCTATGAGGAAAATTGGACACCTCTCTCATCTTTTAAGTGGGAGAACTTGCACAATTGGTGACTGACTAAATACTTTTTTGCCCCACTGTATATTACTTTTGAGATGCTTAGGCTGCATATGTATATCACTGTTACCTCACGTCTTAGAAGGAACAATAAGTCTGGACCTCCTGGGGATGACAGGAGGGTGTGAAATGTGTCTTTAGAAATGACTCTGAGAAGACTTCCTGACCACCAGGGTTTAGGTGGAGAAGAGAGGACCTGGGGGGTGATGTATTGTCTCTGGGGAGTGAATGACAATGTGATTCTGTACTCTGATGTCCCGGGTATAAAAAGGGAAGTTAGCTTTTTTTTCTGTTTGAGAAGATGTTGGAGACACGTGATTTGTTAATAAACCTGAATTGAGAAATAAATTCAGTCTCTTCATTTCACGCTCTCCACAGCTATTACACATTTTTAAACTGAGAGGCTGTATTCTGTAAAATCTGAAATTTCTAGGTATACAGTGTGGTATTTTTTTCTTGTAGTATTAAATATGACATTGAATATGTCAGGAACTGAGTTGGCTTGGTTTTCCCGGCTCGGTCCTGCCCTCTCTGTGGGTCTAGGTGCTGCAGCTTATGTGTATGTTATGTATTGCTGTCTGTATTCCGTATCCTTAGCCACTGTTGGACTGGCAGGTGTTAGACAGCCTCTGTGACCTATTTTCTGTGAGCACTGCTGACAGTCTGTCGGTTTGGCCATGCCCCCTCTCTCTCTCTTTACCCTCTGCTGTTCCCACCCCCGTTAATTATCTTTCCCGGTCCTCGCCCAGGTGCTCCTCATTTACCATAACCAGCAGTGCATGCACTTAAGTGCCTTTTGCCAGTCACACACTGCTGGGTCTTTGTCTAACTGATGGTCTGCCTGCTTGTGCGCATCAGTGAACTGTCAGCTCCTACGGCGTGTATCCACTCCGCACAGCCCATGGTTCTTCTACGTCCCTTTAGCGATTCTGGCTGTGGGACGCCAGCATGGATACACGCCTCATCGTATGCATTCACGGGGTGATGCCGGCCCCTGAACGTCCACTGTAAGTGTTTTATCAAACCCTTTTGTGAGTTTTTATGTTAATAAATGTGTGTGGTGGAACCCAGCACGTAAATCCTCATTATTTCACCCTTCGCCATGCGCATTGGAAAAGCGCATGGGAGGGTTCATGACAGAATATCAATACTTTCAAGGTATTATCAAGGTAAAAAAAATTATGTATTTTTGTATTCTGTTCTGAGTTATTATTTGTCTCTGTTTATTTGAGTCATCTTGTGTTCTTAGTTTTGTCATCATAGTCTGATTCTTGTAGTTGTGTACTCACGTTATCCGGTTTTGTATTTTATATTTCTGCCTTTATGTTTTAGAGTGCCCTTCATCCCCACTTTAGTCTCCTTTTGTTTTACTTCTGGTAGTCTTATCATTTACTGTTATCTGGTCTTTGTCTTTGTTTCATTAGTTGTTTTGGGTTGCTTGTGTAGCTTCTGTTTTGGGTTTCCTGTCTATGCTTAGTCATTATTATTAGTGTATTCTTGTTCATGTAATTGCTTCTTGATTTTCAGTTGTCACGGTTAGTGCTTTTATTTTGACAGTCATGTTTGCTTACTTCCTGCTGTCAATCTCTGTTTGCAGGCTGTCACATCTGTTCGTGATTTGTTCTAATTATCTTCACTCATGACCCCACACCTGTTGTTCATTTGGTTTGTCCCTATTTAAAGACTGCCGCATGGCTTCCTCCTTGCAGCAGCCTTCTGCTATTCAGACATAATTCCTGTGTCTCTCTCATGCCTAGATGGAGTCCCTGTCTCTTGGATCTTTTGTATTCAAGGGTATCCCCCATGTCTGTAAGTTATTCCCAACATTTCTATATGTCTCAGTCTCACCTCTTTGTATCCAGCCTTATCTGTAAGTTTGTGTTCTTGTGTATTTTTGTATTTTGTGTTTTTCTTTAATAAATGGGCAAATTCACAGCTGGCAATTGGTGTCTTCAGTCCGCCCTTGTCAGGGCAATTTATGACATTTCCAGTATGTACAATGATAAGTGAAAGTGATAAAATTGATTTATTGACGAGAAAGCACCAGGGAATGGGAAAATATAATGGAAGGAGAACCGGAAATCAGGTGGACTGCAATGCGGAAGTAGGAAGAGTATGCAAGAGGTCCATTCCTGTACATCAAGAATTTGGAAATGTCACTAAAAAGCAATCTTGATATCTGCCCACTGCTGTATTACTGGTCAGCCTAAATGTCTGTCATGTAGGGAGCCAAAGACGTTAGCTTCCAAGCTAACAGTGCTACTAACTTTAGCCTAGGAAGCTCGGCCCAAGGGCGGTTTATATTTTTATTTTCTTCAGATTACAGTCACCCTAATAGACATCCCTGTGTCCACCTAGTTCACCAATCCACAGTTGATAATATAGCCTGCATCATTTTGGCTTGTTATATTTTCACTTTGATGCTATATTGAATAGCTAGCATTAGCGTGCTAGGCAGTCTGAGGCAATCATTATAACCCAACAGAGCTCACCATGGCCAGAAGGTGGTGATGGACCTAATGACCCAAATTTTTTTTATTATTATTTTCTATAAATTCACCAACACTGGAATCCTTGTTCATGTAAGAACCCTTGACCATATATTTTATTCTTAGACATCCTTTAGCTTAATTAAAGTTTTATTTTCTCAAACCGGGATCCAAGGCTGCAGGCAGAAGCTAGCAGTTTAGCCACTCATTCACATATGTTTTTGTGCTTACTGTACTCCAGAGACCGGTCATACTATACTACTAAAACCACACACCCCTGTCCACCAGTGATGCATCATTTCATTCATTTTTAAGACAAACATTCACGGCTCAGGGGTAATGTATTGGTTCATCCCAGTCGGCTCCTGAATAGGCAAGCTCCATTTGTGTCTGCGGCAGTATTGTTTTTCCTCTGGCTCCTGAGGTTGATAATGGGCTCCTTGGTTCCTCGAGTGGAGAACCTCTAAAGGTGCGTTCAGACCAAATGCAAATGGGCAAATTTTTCGCATGGCCTGATTACATTTTAACTCAATGTAAACACACGAATAGATATGAATTTATCATCTGAGTGATTTGCAGACAGGCAAAGTTGCCTTTATAACTTCTGCAGCTGTGTTCAACCTGCTGTGGAAATTCTCAAAACACCATCATGCTTGTTTACATTATCCGACGGGGTCTCACCTGAAAAAATTGTCCTTGCCTCCAAAATTTCACCTGGATGATGGGTTGTTTACACTGCTGGTCTGCTAGCCTTGCTAGCACATCCATCTTCTTCTTCTTCTTCTTCTTTAGATTTGATTGGCAGTTGGCAACCAGCTTACAGGTGCATTACTGCCACTGACTTGATTATCATCACTCTATATCTTTGTAAAAGGAGTTCTGAACAACTCCTTATGTGTGAAAAAATTATGCGTCCTTGGACTGTGTCCGAGGTGTGGCCGTCCGGTGCTTAGCATGGCAGGAGTCCATTGGTAAAAAACTCCAACACTACGATTCACCTGCAATGATCCCGATCCTTCTCTCTCCAGGTGAGTATCAGTCTCATTTTCAAACTAGTTTACTCTCCAATGTTGATACTTTTACTCCAGTGACAGCAGAATCTCTAGGCCATTACTAGCTAGCGCTGGACGTGAATGTGCGTGTGCTTACCTCTTTCCATTGACTTTGTATGTATTCGTGCTGCCTGTTCGTGTTTGGTCTGAAGGCACCATTAGAATATTCTTTACTTTTGTTGGTGACCAAAAAAAACTTAAAACAGCTTTACATAAATTTTCCACTTGCGCCAATATCCCTATCCCCTGGGCTGCACGGTGGCGCAGTGGCTTAGCACTGTGGCAGCACAGTTTTACCCTCGGCCGGGGGATCGCGGGGATCATGAGATCGTGGGTTCAATCCCAGCCCCCGACCAACAGTGAGCTGTGTGGAGTTTGCATGTTCTCCCCGTGTTGCGCGGGTTTACTCCGGGATTTCTCCGGTTTCCTCCTGCATACCAAAAACATGTAGGTTTAGGGCGCTCGCGCACGCAGCGACCAGCAGCCGGTGGCTTGTCACCAGACTGCAAACCAAGTCTACCTACGGGTACAAATAAGTAACAAAAAAAAAAAAAAAAAAATCCCTGGTGTCCTGCGGAGTGGTGCAGAGCCACAACCTGAGGGGCTCCATTGGTGCTTGTAGTGAGCCACGGCGCAACCCCCCCACCACCACCTCCCCGAGGACCCGAGGGAGCCCCCCGTAAATCAAATCGTTGCCAGCATCCCTCTTCCCCCACCGCTCCGCCAGACATGACCCTGAGGGATCCCAGGGCTGACTTGACTGAGGATACAGCTAGCGCCCTGCTGGTATGAGCTAAAGGCTAGGAGCTGGCCAGCTAATGGCAAAGTGACATAACAGGGAAGGCGGAGTTGAATAGGTTAGAGCAGGGGTGTCCAATCATGTGCCACTGAGGGCCAAGACCCTGCAGGGGTCTCTTCTACCCAGTCTCTTCAGCAGGTGTTTTCACTTATTAGCAATCAGTGGGAGGAAATTCAGTGGAATCTGCTGTTGACAACACTGGTTGGAGGTAAAGCCTGCAGGGTCTTGGCCCTCCATAACATATGATTGACACCCTTGGGTTAGGGCTTAAAGTGGCAGGAATAAAATGAAGTGTTTTTCAGAAAGGTTGGATAAATATAAAACAAATTTGCTGCAATAATTAAAGAAAGAAAGAAAATGTGAAAAAAAATGTCACAGTCAAAGTCAAAGTGCCTTTATTGTCATTCCATTGCCAAAAAAAAACAATACAACGGAACTAAGATGCTGCTCCCTAAAACAAGCCAGCACACTCACAATTCATTCATGAATTTGTAACAGCTCACAGGACATGTGTGAGCTGTTACAGTGTGGAAAAAGTGCAGTAACTGACTCCTTTAACTTCAGAACTTTACAATTTTTAATTTTTTTGTTACCATAATAATTGCAGCTTTTGCCAATAATTTTTATATTAACATATAGATTTATAAAGCACATTTTTCTTGGAAATTTAGAACTTTGAAAATCTTAATGAGGAATCAATTAGTTTTTAAGTAACATAAGAAAATGATGTGAAGTCAGAGAAGAGTGATGTCAGCCAAGCATTTCTGAAGTTGTTCTGAGAGTTCATTAACCTATGGGGATCTCATTGCCTCTGTGTTGTAGCAGCTGCAGAACACACTCCTCCACTGCCTCCTCCCCCCTCACTTGTGCCTTCTGCCTCTTTTTCTTTCTGGGAAAAATAGCCTCTTGCATCCATTTCTGCCTTAACTTGTTAACTACTGAAATATGAACATAACTTCTAAAGTCCGCGACTTGTTGAATGCAGTCAGATGTGCCTGCCACAAATGATCAGATTATAATGATATTCAAGTTAATTAATTTTCCTTCCGACTAGAACACTGGCCCATCTGTAACCCATGATTTGTAATGGTCTGCTCTGGTGCCCCCCTTCCTGGCGGCGGACCGTGCTACACTGCTCCACCTCGTATGCATCTACCTCCTTCAGCGGCAGCTGGATCTGCGGACACTGTCCTCCTGGCCGTAGCCGCCGAACTGAACCACTCAACATCTCTACAAACAGGTTGCCAGGTTGTACGCCGTTCTGCTCACCCCCAGCTGCTACAAGACCACACATCCACACACTCACACACATTCATTGTTGTTTAATAAATACAGTATAATTGTACCTATTCCTTAGTCCGAGTCTGCTCACTGGGTCAATTAACCATGTCAGTACGACTTTGCCAAAACAACCCAGCTGACAGAGTGCTGACGCGCAAAGTTAACAACCTCGAGACTCGGGTGGCTCAATTAGCTTATCAACAACAAGTTATTCTCACTCAACTGACCCCTTTAACGGACTGGTTGGATCGCCTGAGAGGCCCGTAGGCGTTTCCTCCAGCTCCCTCGGCCCCAAGTAGCTCCTCTGCTCCCGCTAGCTCCCAATCCAGCCAACCCGGGCAGGGCCCTTCTTCCTGGCTAACCCCCATCCCCACTCCCACCCGTTTTAGTGGTCAATTAGGGGAGGCTCGGGGATTTATTTTGCAGTGTGAGGTAGTTTTTCAGCGGGTGCCTGGGGACTTCCCTACAGATCACATCCAGATCGGCTATATAATCAATCTATTAGAGGGTCGAGCGCTAGCATGGGCTAGGGCGAACTATGCTAACTTGACTTATAAGCAGTTTGTCTGTGAATTCAATGAGGTGTTTGACCACTCTGACCGTGATAGTGTGCTTACCTCCCGGCTGCTGAATCTAAGACAGGGAACTAAGTCCGTGGCAGACTACGCTGTCGACTTCTGGGTGGTGGCCACAGAGGTGAGGTGGGAGGACGCCTCGCTCTGCAGTATCTTTATTAGAAGTCTTAGCCCTAGCCTGCGGGATGAGTTAGCCTGCTTAGAAAAGCCGTGTAGGATAAATGAGTTGATTTCCCTGGCCATAAGCCTCGATAACAGATTAAGGGAACAGTCAGTGGAACGTAGGTCTTCCGGTCGCTCGGGTGCCCAATATCGCCACTTCCCCCAGCCATCCCTGTTGGCCCTACCTCCCTCTGATTCCCTGGAAGCCCCGGAACCAATGGTAGTAGGACAGTCCAGGTTACCTCTAGTGGAGAAACAGTGCCACCGCGAGCTGGGGTTGTGTCTTTACTGTGGGAGCGAGGAGCACGAGGTAGCATCATGTAATGTACTTTGTAATGTACTTTATTTATATAGCCCTTTAAAACAACCCGTAGGTGACCAAAGTGCTTTACAAAAAATAAACAGCATTAAAAACACACAGAGCATTAAAAACAAATAACATAAACAAAAACAACCTAAAAATAAAATAAAAAAAAATGCCAAGACAAATATCACCACTACTGGGTATTAAAAGCCATCCTAAACAAATATGTCTTAAGTTCAGATTTAAAAAGGGTCAGGTCAGAGATAGCACGTAGGTCAGGGGGGAGATTATTCCAGAGCCTGGGGGCAGCAACAGAAAAGGCTCGGTCACCCCAATGTTTATACCTTGACCTAGGCACATCCAGCAAAAGCTGATTGGATGACCTCAAAGCTCTGCCTTGGTCACGGACAGTCAAAACCTCAGACATATAAACCGGAGCAAGGCCATTAAGAGCTTTAAAAACAAAAAGCAAAAGTTTAAAATTAATTCTAAAATGGACTGGAAGCCAATGAAGTAAAAAAAGGATCGGAGTAATGTGCTCTCGCCTAGGTGTGTTGGTCAAAAGACGGGCCGCTGCATTTTGCACAAGTTGAAGGCGGCCAAGAGAAGACTGAGAGATGCCAACATAAAGTGCATTGCAGTAATCAAGTCGAGACGTGACTAAAGCATGGATGGCTATCTCAAGATCATGACGGCTCAGGAAAGGTTTGGCTTTGGATAACAAACGTAATTGATAAAAGCTCATTTTTACTACATTGTCAATCTGTTTATCAAATTTTAAATGGCTGTCAAAAATCACCCCCAAATTTCTGACAGCTGAACTGAGCCTTAAAGAGAGGGTACCAAAGCCAGCCGTTACAGAATCCCCAAACACAATACATTCTGTTTTTTCTTCATTTAAGTGGAGAAAATTTTGGCTTAACCACAACTTAATATCAATGATGCAATCCAATAGAACACTTTGTGAGTTTGTTTGTTCTGGGTTCAAAGGTAAATAAAGCTGCAAATCGTCTGCATAACAGTGGAAAGACATGTTATGCCTGGCTATTATTGACCCGAGTGGCAGCATATATAATGAAAACAGAATAGGGCCAAGAATAGAGCCCTGAGGAACCCCACAGGAGAGAGAGGCACTAGAAGAGGACATGTCACCAATCATTACAGAAAAAGTTCTATTAGAAAGGTAGGATTCAAACCACTTAAGTGCAGTGCCATGGATGCCAACATAGTGATTCAGGCGTGACAGAAGGATAGTGTGGTCCACAGTGTCAAAGGCTGCTGTAAGATCTAGCAGCACTAAGACCACAGGACATTTGGCATCAACAGACATCATAATGTCATTGTGCACCTTAAGCAGGGCAGACTCAGTGCTGTGACGAGACCTAAACCCAGATTGAAACTTCTCAAAAATAGAATTGTCTTCTAAAAAAAACTGCAACTGTATAAAAACAACTTTTTCTAAAACTTTAGATAAAAAGGGCAAATGAGAAATGGGTCTAAAATTAGATAAAACTGAAGGGTCAAGGTGAGGTTTTTTAAGAAGGGGCCTAACCACAGCATGTTTAAAAGCAGGTGGGACATATCCTGAACTAAGGCAGGAATTAATAAAAACCAAAAGACCAGGCCCAACAGTATTAAAAACCCTTTTCAGGATTCCAGCGGGAACAACATCCAGTGAGCAATTTGTCGGCTTCAGAGACCTTACAATATCAGCTAGCGATGATAAAGAGACCAACTCAAACTGTTCAAGCACAGCAGAGTAACCCGGGACACTAGACAAGCTTCCATTAAGACTGTTATTAATAACTCGTCTGACAGAGTCCACTTTATCAATAAAAAAATGAAGAAAAGTCTTGCATGTTGTAAACGAATCATCTGTCACAGTCTGAGTGCATGTATTTATAAAAGAGTTAATTGTGTTAAATAGCACTCTAGGACAGTGACTGCTGCTGGAAATAATATCAGAGAGATACTGAAATTTTGCCTTTTGCACGGTCCTCTGGTAATCAGCAAGACAATCCCTAAAAATTCCCAGAGACACATGTAATTTGTCCTTTTTCCATCTCCGTTCAGCCTGCCTGACCCGCTGTCTAATGGCACGGGTAGTGTCATTTAGCCAGGGATCTGTTTTCGGTTTAGCCTTTTTAAGCCGAAATGGGGCAATAGAGTCCAAAATCCCAGAGCAGGTGGTATGAAAGGAGGAAAGAATATTATCCGGATGGGAAGGGGAAACGAGTCCATTCAAGGCAAAAAACCGTGAATCCCTAAAAGCAGCAGAAAACTCCTCTGGTGTTGAAGAAGTGATGATGCGACGCCAGCATGATGGAGCCACAGGCTTGCTGGGTGATGAAGGGGTCAGCAGTTCAAAAATGATGGGGAAATGATCTGAGATGACAGACTCAGAAATTTCTTTGAGAAAGATTGATAGTCCAACAGCGATAACGAGGTCCAGAGTGTGACCAAGACGGTGTGTTGGTTTGTCTGCTAAAATATCTAAATTAAATGTCGCCAACAGTCTTTTAAAATCAGATGCCAGCTGATCAGATGGACAACATACATGAATATTAAAATCCCCACAGATCAAAAGTTTGTCATATTTTGGCATAACATCTGCCAAAAATTCAGAAAACTCATTAATGAAGTCCTTATTATATTTTGGAGGACGATAGACAACAGCAAATAACACAGGACCTGTGAGATCCACCACAAATAGTTGCAGCTCAAAGCAGGAATAAGTATTTGTGGAGAGAAGACGACATTTAAAACTGTCGTTAAAAACAGAAGCCAGACCTCCACCCCGACCAGATGCTCGCGGGGAGCTGAAGAAAGAACAGCCGGGAGGGAGGAGCTCAGAGAAGGCGGCGGTCTCACCTGGTTTATCCCATGTTTCTGTCATCAGAAGAAAATCCAAGGAATGTGAAGTAAAAAAGTCATTTAGAATAAAAGTCTTATTTGAGATGGATCTGGTGTTAATCAGAGCCATGCGGATCAAACACTGATCAGCCCGCTGGGAAGCATGACTGATCAGGTGAAGATTTTCCGGTGCGCAGCCCCTTCTGCGAATCCAAACGGGCCGGTGACAGGGAAGTGGGTATCCAGCCTCTGGGACAGTCGGCAACAGCCATCGGTAGCGGTAATCCATGGATTGTCGTACGTCAAAACCGATACGCTTCCTCGAGAGTTCAGTCAGCAGTTGATGAGGGTTGTGAGTTGAAGAAGAAGCTAGGTAAGCCCTCAGTCTGCATGATACTCCGCCTCTCCGACCTCGTCTTTTGCGGCGTCTTTTGTGGCGGCTGTTCCGAAGCAGTCCGCTGGGTGCACATCTCAGATAGGATGGTATAGACGCCAACAGAGGCGGAGGAGGCTGACCATGAAATTCATAGGTCGAAAATTTGACCACAGAATTGCGAATATTTAGAAGAGTCAGGCGATCATAAACGAGTAGGGATGACACGTTCTGAGCTAGAAACAAGAAGACAACTAAACACATAAGACATAGCACAGGCAGACGTCCAGCCACACACAACGGCGCCATCTTGCCATTATATATATATATATATATATATATATATATATATATATACAGTATATATATAATGGCATATATATCATGCCCTATATGGCCAAAAGGGGGAGTCCGTGCGTCACAGTAGGGGGACTCACGGACTCACTTCAATCCAATCCCCTCTCAAGGTTTCTCCCCCTGATCCGTTTCATTCACAACCACACTGAAATAGTAACACACACATTGATTGATTCGGGGATGGACCAGAACTTCATCTCGGGGAAACTGGCAACCCGGCTGGGTCTCCCCTGTCAATTGCTAAAAACCCCACTCAGACTCATCGCCTTGTCCAAAGCCCCCCTTGCCACTGTATCCCAGCAGACCACCCCAGTGTCAGTCATTATATCTGGTAATCATCGGGAGGAATCGAGGTTTTTTGTGTTGCCCATTTCTCCTCCCCAGTTATTCTCAGTTATCCCTGGCTATGTCTCCATAATCCCTCTATTGACTGGCGCTCCAGGAATGTGGTGTCTTGGAGCTCATTCTGCCTGTCTACAATCTGCTGCTTGCTCGCCGTCCATGACCCTGAGTGCTCCTGTCACCCCTCCCCCCGATTTGTCCAGGATTCCTCCGGAGCATCATGACCTTGGGGTCGCCTTCAGCAAGACCCAAGCCCTTTCCCTCCCCCCTCACCACCCATATGACTGCACCATCAACCTCCGTGCCGGAGCCCCACTGCCGTTGAGTCATCTTTACAGCCTGTCACCTCCGGAGCGGGAAGCCACAGAGGCTTAAAGAATCATTAAACTCTGGCATAATCCGGCCGTCATCCTCAGTGGTGGGGGCGGGGGGTTTTTTTGTTGGCAAGAAGGACGGTTCGCTGAGGCCGTGCATTGACTTTAGAGAACTGAATAACATCACTATCAAGGGCAAATACACCCCTCCTCTTATTAATACGGTGTTTGATTCCCTCCAGGGGACTTCCTGGTTCACCAAGCTGGTTCTCCGTAACGCTTACCATCTGGTATGGATCCGGGAAGGTGACGAGTGGAAGACAGGGTTCCGGACCCCCAGCGGACACTTCGAGTACCTGGTTATGCCATTCGGACTGACCAACGCCCCCACCGTATTCCAGCGCTTGATCAATGATATGCTGAGGGATTTTTTGGGTGTTTTTGTTTATCTTGATGATATTTTGATTTTTTTGCAGTCTTTGGACGAGCATCGGGTGCATGTGAGGCGAGTTTTGCAGTGGCTCCTGGAAAACAAACTATTCTTCAAGGATGAAAAGTGTGAGTTCCAGGCCTCCAAGACATCTTTCCTGGGCTTCATCATCTCCCATAATGAGATCATCCCAGATCCCAGTAAGGTAAAAGTGGTGGTAGACTGGCCCACTCCCTATTCCAGCAAACAACTTCAGCAGTTTTTGGGGTTCGCCAATTTTTACCGCCACTTCATCAGGAATTATAGCATCATTGCTCTCCCCCTGACCGGTCTCATTTCTTCTAAGGGCCCTTTCTGGTGGACGGAGGAGGCGGCTGCGGCCTTTGCTGATCTCAGGGGGCAGTTCTCTGCATCTCCCATCCTGGCTCAGGTGGACCCCGAACTCCAGTGTCTGGTGGAGGTGGACGCCTTGGACTCGGGGGTTGGAGCGGTACTTTCCCAGCGTTCCCCGGCGGATGGCAGGATTCGGCCCTGTGCGTTCTTCTCTCATCAGCTGTCCCCGGCTGAGCACAATTACGACATTAGTGACAGGGAGCTCCTAGCGGTCAAGCTCGCGCTGGAGGAGTGGCGCCATTGGTTGGAGGGGGCCTCCCAGCCATTCGTGGTCTGGATGGACCACAAGAACCTGGAGTACCTCAGGATGGCCAAGCGTCTGAATGCGCACCAGGCCCGCTGGTCCCTGTTCTTCGGATGTATTGACTTCACCATCACGTATCGCCCCGGGTCCAAGAATACCAAACTGGACGCCCTATCCAGACAGTTCGCCTCTGATGCTATGGAGGTAAGGGAACATTCTATCCTTCCCCCATCATGTATCATGGGCACCCTCTCGTGGGGCATCAGAGAAAAGGTCCTGAAGGCACAAGATGCCGAGGCGGACCCAGGCGGGTGACCAGCGGGGAGGCTGTTCATTCCATCTGCCGTTCGGGACGAGGTTATTCATTGGACCCATGCTTCCAGGTTCTCGTGTCACCCTTGGAGGGCTCGCATGGTGGCGCTTCTACAAAGGTCGGTTTGGTGGCCTTCGCTTCAGAAGGACGTCGGAGAGTACATCCACACCTGCCCCCAGGGTGCCGCTGGCAAGACATCCCCCTCTCCTCCAGCTGGTCTGCTCCACCCCCTCCCTACTCCCGGCAGGCCCTGGTCCCATGTGGCGTTGGACTTTGTCACCCGTCTCCCACCTTCTAATCATCATACGATAATTCTCACCATTGTTGATAGGTTCTCCAAGGCTGCTCACTTCGTTCCCCTGCAGGGGCTGCCTACGGTGAAGGAGACGGCGGACCTGGTTGTTCAACATGTGGTGAGATTACACGGAATCCCCCTGGACATCGTTTTTTTTTTGCACAAGATGGCGCCCACAGTGGTCGCCATGGTGCTTCGCTGCGCCCTTTGTTTGTTTTTGTTTGTCAATTGTGTGTCTGCCAGCTCTTATACCCGTGAAGAACTTCTAAATATGAGGACTTTCACTCCCACGGACCTACTCCCAGTTTTTTTAGCTCCTGCCGCCGATCTGGTTCATTGCTTAGCTTGAAAAGTGAGACAGCGAAAGAGAGGAAGACGAGCGGGCGCTCTCGTCCGGCTCTGCAGGAGAGGCACGCGCACGGCTTTGCCTGGCATATTTCTATCCAATGCCAATTCTCTCTCTAACAAGGTAGATGAACTGAGACTGCTGATGCGTTTTAAGGACCTCTCTTCCTCGGCTGCCCTCTGTTTTACCGAGACCTGGCTCAGGGAAAATACACCGGACAGCGCGCTGCACCTCGAGGGATTTCAGCTGTTTTGTGCTGATCGTGACACAGAGCTCTCCGGTAAATCCTCAGGAGGAGGAGTCTGCTTCTACATCAACAGCAGCTGGTGCTCTGATGTAACGGTGATTTCCAAACACTGTTCTCCCGCCCTGGAATTTCTTTTTATTAACTGCAAGCCATTTTATTCCCCGCGGGAGTTCGCCTCATTCATCCTCGTCGCTGTGTACGTCCCTCCCGACGCGGACACGCGCGAAGCTCAGCGCGTGCTCGCGGATCACATCCAACACACGGAGCGGATTTTTCCAGACTCTCTGGTTATTGTGGTTGGCGACTTTAACCAGAGCAATCTGAGCCACGATCTCCCCCGCTACAAACAGTTTATTAAATGCCCCACCAGAGGAATAAACACGCTGGATCACTGTTACACCACAGTGAAAGAAGCATATCGCGCTGTTCCCCTCGCTGCGCTCGGACTATCTAATCACGTGATGGTCCACCTCATTCCCACATACAGACAGAGATTGAAGCTCACTAAACCTGTTGTGAGCACTACGAAGAAATGGACCAGTGAAGCTGAGGAGAAGCTGGAAACGTGCATGGAAATAACTGATTGGGGCATGTTTAAAGGAGCCACGCATGATTTGGATGAGTACACGGACACTGTAAACTCATATATCCACTTTTGTGAGGAGAACATTCTTCTATCGTGCACCAGGGTGAGGTACTCTAATGATAAGCCCTGGTTCACTGCTAAGCTCAGACAGATCAGGAAGGAGAAGGAAGCAGTGCTGAAAAGTGGAGACATGGGCTGCTACAGGGAGGTTAAATATCGGTTTAACAGAGAGCTGAGGAGAGCTAAATCTGTGTATTCTGAGAGACTCCAGCAGCAGTTCACTGCTAATGACTCGGCTTCTGTGTGGAGAGGACTGAGGCAAATCACCAATTATCGGCCTCAGGCTCCTAAAGGTCAGGATGACAAAGCCCTTTGTCAAAGACTGTCCCAACACTATGCCCGTTTTGACACCTCGTCATCTGTGTCCAACTCCCCCCCTCCCTCCAGCTTCACAGCCTCCACGATCCCTACTTCATCAAAGGCGCCCCCCCTCCCCCCCTGCCCTTGTCATCAGTGAGCAGGACGTGCTCAAACAGTTCTCCAGACTGAACCCGTGCAAGCCCCCCGGTCCGGACGGCGTGTCTCCCTCCACCCTGAGACACTGTGCGAAAGAGCTGGCTCCTGTCTTCACAGACATTTTTAACACCTCCCTTAAGCTATGCCACGTGCCGTCCTGCCTCAAATCCTCCACCATCATCCCTGTCCCCAAGAAGCCACGGATCACTGGACTTAACGACTACAGACCTGTAGCGCTCACCTCTGTAGTTATGAAGTCCTTTGAGCGCCTGGTCCTGCCCCACCTCAAGTCCATCACCACCCCCCTCCTGGACCCGCTGCAGTTTGCCTACTGAGCCAAAAGGTCTGTAGACGACGCAGTCAACCTGGCCCTCCACTCCATCCTGCAGCACCTGGACTCCCCGGGAACCTACGCCAGGATCCTGTTTGTGGACTTCAGCTCCGCATTCAACACCATCCGCCCCGCTCTGCTCCGGGACAAGCTGTCCCTGCTCAACGTGCCTGACTCCCTCTGCAGGTGGATCACCGACTTCCTGACAGACCGGAGGCACCATGTGCGGCTAGGAAAGACTGTCTCAGACTCTGCTAGCATCAGCACCGGATCACCCCAGGGCTGTGTACTTTCCCCCCTACTCTTCTCCCTTTATACCAACTCCTGCACCTCCAGCCACCAGTCTGTCAAGTTGATCAAGTTTGCGGACGACACCACCCTCATCGGGATCATCTCCAACGGCGACGAGTCCGCCTACAGGAGAGAGGTGGCCCAGCTGGCGTCCTGGTGCAACAACAACAACCTGCAGCTGAACGCTCTGAAGACATTGGAGATGATTGTGGACTTCAGGAAAGTCACAACCCCTCTACCCCCCTCACCCTCACAGGGTCTCCCATCACCACTGCTGATTCCTTCCGCTTCCTAGGCACCACCGTCACCAGGGACCTCAAGTGGGAGCCGACCATCAGCTCCCTCATCAAAAAGGCCCAGCAGAGGATGTTCTTCCTGCGGCAGCTGAGGAAGCTCAAGCTACCCACCAAGATGTTAGTGCAGTTCTACACAGCCATCATCGAGTCCATCCTCACCACCTCCATAACCGTGTGGTACGCAGGAGCCACTGCCAGGGACAGACTAAGGCTGCAGCGCGTCGTGCGCACTGCTGAGAAGGTGATCGGCTGCAAGCTCCCATCTCTCCAGGATCTGTACATCTCCAGGACCCGGAGGCGTGCTGGCCGGATCATAGCCGATCCCTCACACCCTGGTCACGTACTGTTTGCCCCTCTCCCCTCAGGTAGAAGACTTCGGTCCATCCAGACTAAAACCTCCCGTCACATGAACAGCTTCTTCCCCTCTGCCATCAGACTGCTGAACGCTAAGTGACTTATTGACTCTCGTGCACTATGTACAGCAGCTCAACCAGACTCATGTCAATCATCACTGTTTTCTTCCTGCATTACCGACTGCACTATATGGTTCTCCACATTATCTGCTGCTCGCTAATATATTTAAACTGCTGACTAGTATTACTCACTCTTATTCTACACTTTATTGCATGTATAGTTTATTTCTTTTATTTTATCATGTTTAATGTTGCAGCATTGCACCGAGACAAATTCCTAGTTTGTGTACTACATGAACAATGGCAATAAATCTGATTCTGATTCTGATTCTGACATCGTTTCCGACCGGGGACCTCAGTTCATCTCCCAGGTATGGAGGCCCTTTTGCAACGCTCTTGGGGCTACTGTGAGCCTGTCTTCTGGATACCACCCTCAGAGCAATGGGCAATGTGAGCAGGCAAACCAGGAGCTGGAGGCTGCGCTGTGGTTTGTCGCTACCACCAACCCGGCATCTTGGAGCACGCACCTCCTGTGGATTGAATACGCTCACAACACAACAGTCTCTTCGGCTATCGGCATGTCTCCGTTTGAGGCTTCGTTGGGCAAAGATCTCATCAGGGACTTCCATCGGGCGCACCCGGGTAGGTTGGATTGACCGCTGAGAGGCGTCTTGTAGGGGGGGAGCACTGTAATGGTCTGCTCTGGCTGTTTACTCTCCTCAGCTGCGCACACACCTGCTCCTCATCACGGCCAGAGCTATTTAAACCACGCTGTGCTGGGATCAGTGCGGAGTCGTCTGTCAACTCTCCATGAGACCTTCTCTCACCTTCGTCGTTGTTCCTGAGTTTCCTAGCCTCAGTCTACCTATGTCCTTGTTTCCAACTTCAGTCCACCATCGTCTTAGCGTCCAGCCTCCTGCCAGCCGGCGTCTGGAGGAATATCTCCTCAGCTCAAGTAAGCCCTCGTACATTCTCCCTAAATCCTCTCTCAGTCCCCTGTGCACAGGCGGAGTTCCGTGGCGGCGGCCCCCCCCCCTTCCTGGCGGCGGACCGTGCTACACTGCTCCACCTCATATGCATCTACCTCCTTCAACGGCAGCTGGCTCTGCGGACACTGTCCTCCTGGCCGTAGCCGCCCAGCTGAACCTGAGCCACTCAACATCTCTACAAACAGGTTTCCAGGTTGTACGCCGTTCTGCTCACCCCCAGCTGCTACAAGACCACACACCCACACATTCACACACATTCATTGTTGTTTAATATAATTTTACCTATTTCTGAATCTGAGTCTGCTCACTGGGTCAATTAACCATGTCAGGATTTTGACTGACTCCGGATGCGGTCCATTGCAGATCCAATACGGACGGAGCTTTGCAGCAATCATCAACCACTCCATTTGTCTTCTGATCTGGCACAGATCAAAACAAGGTTCAAATTACAAGATCATTAAACAATTATATAAAATAACGCGAAAGCTTGAGAAAGACCTGCGAGAGACCAACTGCGATCATGAGATAGCAGTAAACAAGTGTGGTGTACCAGCTCGCCACCTGAATTTGTGTGCTCTAGTAATACGTAAGAAGCCTGTTAATGACCTCCACCAAGGACGTTATGTTTTTGCCGGCATTTTTTTTTTGTCTGTTAGCAGGATTGTGCAAAAAACTGCTGGACAGATTTGGATGCAATTTTCACTGAAGGTGGGCCTTGGCCTAAGGATTAACTCATTTGATTTTGGTGATGATCTGAGAGTGTGTACCTCCACCAAGGCCCTTGTTTGTATTTGTGCAGCAGGATTATACAAAAACTACTGGATGGATTTTGATGAAATTTTCACCAGAGGTGGCTTGGCCTACACACAAAGCTATTACATTTTGGAGGTGATCCATGAGTGCATACTGTCATATCCGGCTCTAGGGAGCCGGGCAATCAGAGCCAGGGACAAGCCAGTGAGTCGAGATGTTTTATTCTGGGTAAGGGATAAGGGATGAGGAGAGCACAGACACTCATACAGACGTACATTCTCAGGCTGCACAGCGCAGGGGTAGGTAGCTCGTACCGGACATGGGGGTAACAAGACGTGCATACTCACAGCGGGATACAAACACCGGAATGCTGCAAGGGGAGTTGAGGCTGACACCAGACGAAGGGGCTTCAGCCTAGCAGTGCTTATGTCGCAGCCCCGAATGATCGAAGCTGCTCCTCTTTATACTCATTAACAGCGCCCCAGCTGATGAGGATTAATTGGCCCCAGCCGTCCCGTGACACTGACAGCTGGGAACCAGCTGAGGCACTGCCCAATGAGAGGCAGGGATAAAAGGAGCATGGGCTGAGCGCCGAGCCGGCGTCTCACCCCATGGTGACAGAGCCTCCCCCTCACGGTCGGGCTCCCGAACGACCAGGAACATCCCAGCCCCCCCCCCCCTCCCCACCTAGGGTGGGCGGAAGGGAGGCAGGACCGGAGGGGAAGATGCAAAGGGAAGGACAAAAAAAAAAAAAAAACAACAATAGACCAATGTAGGGCAGCAGGGCAGAGAAAAAAAAAAAACCCAAATACAATACCCTACAACACAGGGAAAAGGATTAACCCAGAGCACAGTTAGGGAGAAAACTGAGTTAGGACACAGGTAGGGAAAATACCAAATACGACTACAGACAGCATACAAATAACGTATAGATCAGGGCAAAAAAAAGAAAACCAAAAACCCACCAAAAAGGTGGCAGGAATGAATAAAGCAATCACAGAGTATAGTTAAGGGGAACAAAACACACTACTCCATAATGCACCAACAAGACAAAGGTCAGGACAAAAAATGATGAAAAACGCTGTGCATGGATACTAAAGAAAACAAAACACACAGCACCGAATATATAAAAGATCACCTAAAGAAACAGAGGTGACAAGGACAAATGGGTAATAATGAAGTACGGTTAAGTGGGGATGAAACACATTACTTCAAACAATAACAAACACAGTCAATGTTAAAGCCGGGGCCAGGGAAGGCCCCCCACGAGGATAATAAGACAGAATGGGGTGATCACAGAGTATGGTTGAACAGGAAACCACACGCATACTCCATGATGCACCGACGAGGCCAAGGCTAAGGTAAGGATGAATGAAAACGCTGAGTAAAGATAAGAAAATGCAATACACAGCGCGATACATAAGGTGAGTCACCAAGAGGAAAAAAAGGTGACAGGGTAACAGGATAACAATACGATAAAAATGCTGAGTATGGTTAAAAAAAACAACACACAGCACAAAAACATATATTCCCCTAATGGACAAAGAAACTACACCCGAGTGACCTCAATAATAATAAAAGAAGTAAAGGACACCCGAGGAGACGGCAGGCAGAGTCCAAAACGGCCGGAATTGTTCTGGTAATCTCCCCGCCCATTGTCCAGTTGGCAACCCGGGGAAGAGAAATGTTCGGACGGCGAACTCTGGGCCCAGATCCCAGTCCAACGGCTGCCGAACCAGGCCGCCCAAAGGCAAACACAGACCAGTGGGGGGAAACCAGATCGCCGAACCGAAAGTTTTGCGGGTCGGGTCGTCGACCCGCATCACTCAACCACCAGGACCGTTGAGACGGACGAAGGGTCAGAGCGGATCCCGGTGGAAGAGGCTCAGGGGAGAGCCGATGACGAGGGCGGCGGGCCTCAGGGAAACGGCCACCTCCTCACCGGACCTGGACAACACTGGGGCAGCACCCACGTCGGACCCCGATCGGGCCTCAGGCGAACCCACGTTGGACCCCGATTGGGTCTCGGGCGAACCCACGTTGGACACTGCACCAGAACCGACCTCCAACGTTGAACCCGGACCCTCCAGCACCACGAGGAACAGCAACTCCTCGCCGGTGACCCTGGAAGAAGGCTCAGAAGAGAAAACAGAACCGGGATCAGGATCACCGGCAGCGCCAGAACCCGGCGAGACGAGCTCAGACGCAGCGGGCGGCTGCACCCTGCTCGTCTCCCCTGGAGATAGGCTGAAGTGCTCGGGGATAAAAAGAGAGAAAAGAAAGGAGAGCACTCGCCTGATCTCGGGTTCTGACGCCGTCCAGGACTGCGAAGATCCAGGATCCGTCGTCAGGAGGTCGTTGTCAGGCTCCCATCTAGCCGCGTCAGGCCCCGCAGCCAGCACGATGGTCAGCGCAGCTTGAGATCCCTCCAGCGCAGGTAACCCCGCCGACGACCCACTCGGCGTGAAGCCAGAAGAATCTCGTCCCGCTGGACCGAACCGCTCCTCCGTGGAGACCCAGGGACGCTCAGTCGTCAGCGTAGACTCCACGCAGCAGTCAGTCCCCCTCTTCCGTCCGCAATGTAGCTGCGGAACCACAGGCCCTCTCCATATCCCACCACGTTGACCCGGAGCCGGGGACCGCTCGGCGGAGAGAGACACAGAGGATGCGGGATTAGGCATACAGGTTACAGCAGGTGGGGAGAGTTCAGGGAGCTGCGAACCCTGAACTTCTCCTCCAGGGATGTGACAGAGCAAATCATTAAGCAGGTGTGAAAAAACAATGACTTGCCTGCCCCCTGGAGGTTGAGTATCGCCTGCTGTAGTGGAATCTGCTTCTTCCTCTCCCCGCCCGGCGATAACGGAGGACCCCCCGGGAATTCGTCTGAGGATCGCTCGCGTTGTCTCCAGCAGAGAGCTCACCAGGCCGGGATTCCAGGCACACACAGCGGTCAGGAAGCGCGTCGAGGAGGAGGGGGAAACAGCCGGGGTGAGCCAGCCCGAATGTCCAGGAATGACAGCGGGGGAACGAGGCTCAGAGGACGAGGCTGTAGAATCTCCACACTGACGAGGCGAAGGGATGACAGCTGCGTGGGAGGAACGGTCCTGACGATGACCCAGAACTGGATCCGGACGAGGTTCGTGCAGAGGTGACTCGGCGATGTGATGACGACTACTCCCAGGGGACGAAGCGAGGGGGAAACCCAGGATTCGCCGCTCCAGATCGGAGATCGAGACGAGGAAGGCGTCGAGCACGGGAAGGCTTCGTAGCCCTGAAGTCCTCACCATCAATCTCACTGCCGCCGCCACATGCCTGAAGGTGGTGACAGGAAACACAGTAGAGCTCGCGACAGCCACTCGACCCCGGACATAACTGCTGTCAGCTGCGGCTCCTCGAAGGGAATCCCGAGTGACGTGGCGCAGGTCGGGGGAAGTCCTCTGGTTGGCGCGAACTCCCGGACTGGAATAGCGGCAGGAACGGGACTCCGAAGCGGGGAAAGACGTCGCCCACTTCGACTCCCTGCCGGGATTTCCATCCACCCCGTGGAGCTTCTCTCGCTGTGTACCTGCAGCGTCTATCCTGGCACTGTCCTCCAGATGGTACAGAGAGTGAGGGTGACAGTCCAGGAGTTCCTCAGCACGGCCCGGATGCCAGCGTCTCGCGTTGGAGGCGTCGTGCAGGGTGAAGAACGTCCCGTCGACTGCCTCCGAGATGGACCTCAGCCCGTCGCCCTGGCGCCGGAAGTGACTCCTGGGAAACGGCATGCTAGCAGCGCTGACACCCGGACAGAAAGGTACATTTCCACAGCGACTCACGGCCGCCGGCAACTCTTCTGGCTGCGACATACTGTCATATCCGGCTCTAGGGAGCCGGGCAATCAGAGCCAGGGACAAGCCAGTGAGTCGAGATGTTTTATTCTGGGTAAGGGATAAGGGATGAGGAGAGCACAGACACTCATACAGACGTACATTCTCAGGCTGCACAGCGCAGGGGTAGGTAGCTCGTACCGGACATGGGGGTAACAAGACGTGCATACTCACAGCGGGATACAAACACCGGAATGCTGCAAGGGGAGTTGAGGCTGACACCAGACGAAGGGGCTTCAGCCTAGCAGTGCTTATGTCGCAGCCCCGAATGATCGAAGCTGCTCCTCTTTATACTCATTAACAGCGCCCCAGCTGATGAGGATTAATTGGCCCCAGCCGTCCCGTGACACTGACAGCTGGGAACCAGCTGAGGCACTGCCCAATGAGAGGCAGGGATAAAAGGAGCATGGGCTGAGCGCCGAGCCGGCGTCTCACCCCATGGTGACACATACCTCCACAAGGCTTAATCTTCTATCAGTGGTTTAGCAGGATTACACAAAAACTAATGGATGGATTTTGACGGAATTTTCACCAGAGGAGGTCCTTGGCCTACACATGAACCCATTAGATTTTGGAGCTGATCTATGAGTGCATACCTCTACCAAGGCCCTATCTTGCAATGCATGGTGGGAAGGAGCCTTGGCAGAGGCATGCACTCTCTGAGTGCTTTTCTAGTTTTAATTCTGTGACATGTTTCTGTGTTTTGTCAGTTTTTTACCTTCTCTGACACAGTAGTGGAGGAGTAGACCTCAGAAAATAACGAGCAATCCTTAAATAGTTTCTAATGAACAAATGGTTATTAAATACAGTAGATAGCAGGGTATTTCCTTGCGGACTGGATCCACCATTTGTCAAAAATAGACTCAAGCTCAGATTTGTTACCTCCACCAAGGAAGGAGTTTATGTTTTTGCCGGCTTTGGTTTGTCTGTCTTTCTGTCTGTTAGCAACATTACTCCAAAATTTATGGATGGATTTTGATGACATTTTCAGGAAAGGTGTGTAATAGCATGGGGAACAGATGACTACATTTTGGTGGTGATCTGAGAGTGCATACCTCCACCAAGGGCCTTGATTGTATTTGTGCAGCAGAATTACACAAAAACTATTGGATGGATTTGGATGAAATTTTCACCAGAGGTGGTTCTTGGGCTAGAGAGGAACCCATTACATTTTGCCGATGATCTGAGAGTGCATACCTCTACCAAGGCGCTATCTTCTCACAATGGGTTAGCAACATTACTCCAAAACTACTAGACAAAGTTTGATGAAATTTTTTACCACCGGTGGCTCTTGGGCTACACACAAACCCATTACATTTTAGAGATGATCCAGAAATGCATACCTCCAGCAAGGCTGAATGTTCTACCCATGGTTTAAAAGAATTACACAAAAACTACTGGATGGATTTTTACCTCTGCCCACATTTTTGCCTAAGGCAAGTATGCAGTGACAGAGCGGAGTTTGGATGAACAATAGCCTTGGCAGAGGTATGCACTCTCTGAGTGCTCTCTAGTTCTACAATGGTACAGATGAGGTTGAGAGCAGATCATTGACTAGAATGGGAATCAGGCCCGAAATGGCCCATAGGGAAAGCCGGGAGGATTCCCGGTGGGCTGCCTTACCCAGGATTTTCACTGATTCTGGATGCGGTCCGTTATGGCTGTCTAGTCTCCTCAGCAAATAGTTCCCATTCTAGTTAATGTTGGACTTCCCACCCGGTCCAGACCATTGCGGACTGAATCCGGCTTGGATTCAGATCACTAAAAATACGCATCATGTCTATTATTGATGGATACTGGATCCAGTCTGCAAGGAAATGCCGCAGTATCTACTGTATTTAATAACTATTTGTTCATTTAAAAGGATCGCCCATTATTTTCTGAGGTCTATTCTTCCACCACTATGTCAGAGAAGATAAAAACTTTGATATAACACACAAACTCTTACAGAATTAAAATTAATGGGCTACTTACGCATTATTAGAGCGCACAAATGCAGGTGGTGAGCTGGTACATCACGCTTCCTTGTTGTTATCAAGTGATCGCAATTGGTCCTCCTTGGTCTCTCTTGTGTCTTTCTCGAGCGTGCGTATTATTTTACATAATTCTCACATAGTCTTGTAATTCAAATCCTGTTCTTATTTTCGGCACTTCAAAACACAAATGTAGCTAGTAGGGATGACCGCAAGACTCAAATCATATTACAGCTGTAACAGACCACATCTGGAGTCAGTGAGAATCCGGGGTTACACCTTCATGACTGGGGGAAAAAAATAGCTCTTGAGTTAATGGTTACTTGCTTCTGACCAAAAGAATGGCATCATGGATACAAATGGCTGAAACACAGAGAGGCTGGGCTCAGTCCCTTTCACAATGGCCAAAAATACCACAAAAGTGCTCCAGCAACTGGCTTTTGTCTGCTGTGGGAACACATTCACCTGATATTCAGTCCTGGGGCAAATGAGTCTGCAGTGGACATGAGCTGGAATCACCTTTGATCAGCAGTGATGTGAACAGCATCCCCAAGTGAATGCAAATACTTGCATGAGAATTTAGGCATCAAGGAGGTAAGTGAGAGCCAAAATAATGGAGCCCAAAAAGACTGTTATTTTGGGGCAATGTCTGCTCTGACTTTATTTTGTTTGACAAATGAACAAACGTGCAAGACATGAATAAAAATACTGGTGGCCACTATATCACTGGCTTTGATTGAATTGACACATTCATGACATTAGCAACATGATGATGACAAACACCATAAAAAAAACAGATGCAGGTTTGTCTGTCAAGGATCGGACCTAGGTTTGCTTGCAGTAGGAAAGGAGTCAGTGGAGAGTTGTTGGTGGGTTTATCCATATGTAACCCCCCCCCCCCAAAAAAAAAGAAAAAAGCCCAGAGGACACAATGTCCATGATTTTCAAAAACAATTTGAAATGTGGACTTGTCAGACCACAACACACTTTTCCATTTTGCATCAGTCCAGCTCAGATGAGCTCAGGCCCAGAGCAACTGATGGTGTGTCTGGGTATTGTTGATATATGGTTTTACCATTGCAAGGTAGAGTTTTAACTTGCTCTTGTTGATGTAGCGATATAGCTATGTTAACTGACAGTGGTTTTCTGAAGTGTTCAGGAGCTGATGTGGTAATATCCTTTACAGAATGATGTTGGTTTTTAAAGCAGTGCCAGCGGGATTGAAGGCCACAGGCATTCAATGTTGGTTCTTGGCCTTGTTTCTTACATGTAGAAATTTCTCAAATCTCTGAATCTTTTGATGATATTATGGACTGTAAATGATGAAATCCCTAAATTCCTTGCAACTGTATGTTGTGAAACATTGCTCTTTAACTGTTGGACTATTTGTTCACGTAGTTGTTCACAAAGTGGTGAACCTCGGCGCATCCATCGTTGTGATCAACTGAACCTTTCAGGGATGCTCCTTTTGTACCAAATCATGACGCTCACCTGTTTCTAATTAACCTTTTCACCTGTAGAATGTTCCAAAAAGGTGTTTTTTGAGCAGTCCTCAACCTTCCCTGTCTTTTCTTGCCCCTATCCCGACGTTTTTGGAATGTGTTGCAGGCATCAAATTCAAAATGAGTGAATAATTGCCAATTGTAGCATATTCTGTTTTTATTTACATTTTACACAACATCCCAATTTCACTGGAATTGGGGTTGTGTGATCAATTTGTGTATTTCTTCAATATGGTGTATTGTGGTTACGTTTTCTATTGTCTTTGTTTGAATATGGCCATGTGAGGATGGATGACTCTTTTACTGGACAACAAATCTACAAATAAGGTAACCTGAACCCAAGAAGCTGTGATGTTGTTTGGGTTGCTACTTTTACTAATGTTGATGAGTTATCTTGGGTTGATATTCAAAAATCCACATTACTTGCTTTTGGTTTGCGAGCCCATTTGTGAGAGAAGTTTCAACTCTCACTCCCAGACAAGCCCCCAGCTGTTACAAACAGGCTATATGAACAAAAACTGTTCACTGGAATAAAGCAGAATTCACTGAAACTAAATCATCAAAACATGCCAGTTGATATCAGTCTATGTAGAAGCAGAACAGCCATCTGGACTAGCTTTATACCCTAAAGATGACGACCCTCCAATGTGAGCCAGTTGGCAATGAATGTGGATCAGGGCTGCCTCTGTGAAGGTGGGAGTGGCCCTGCTGTGTTTCATTGTTTCTCATGTCTTATGAAGCTTTTCTACAAGTCTTTTATTAAACAAACAAACGAAAAACAAGAATGGAAGATATTTTTATTGGTAAAAAATCCCCATCATATTTTTAGTTGCAGCACTTTGTAAGACTGCATATATAAATATTGCTGACACCTACAGGGACATTCCAGCAAAATAAACAAGCTGAACTAGTCTTCCACTGAACTTTTGTTTACTCCCTATTCCTGATAGTCTGATCTGATTACCAGTATGGAACTATTCCAACATTGGCTTTGTCAGTCATTTATCATCTATGGGGATAATGTTTCCCATTTCTCAGAAAGACGTGTAGGGACCAATCCACACATTAGTTCCACATCTATATGTCAAGTAACCCTCATTTCGTTTGGAAATGAAAGTCTTTATTATTGATTTTGGCTCTGACTGCACATCCGTCTCCAATTTGTACCCCATTCTTCCTTGTCTAACCCACACTATATTAAGCCAACTATCTATCTCCAGGCCCTGTTCACCGTCTGTGCATGACTGAATTTATAAGTGTGCGTGGGTGGTTTAGTGGGTGTGATGTGTCTGTATGCGTCTTTTATACCTGTTGTTTTATGCCTTACTGTTACCTAGGGAAAAGAACATGGATTAAAAACAGATTTATAATATAATTAAGAGATGCTTCATAACCTGGGGTTGGAGCATGAGTTAAAATGTAATTCTTCTTTCAGAATTTAAGGGATGCTTAAATTACACCATTTAAAATGGTTTCAAAAATACTAGGTTATAAACATGAAAAGATATATAAGAAAAATAACTTCAGTATCTTTGACTTGAGATTTTAGTTTTATGCGTTATCGGTTTTAAAGGGTTGATATTTTGTCACAACATATAATTTCTGAAAATGCAGATAATTTGAGGACTATAATTATGTAAAGAGCAGATGTTTTATTTCTTCAGCACCATCCTTGGAAGATCGGAAAACCGAAAGGGTAGAACTGGAGCAAAACAACCTTAAAGTACAGCCACCTGCCCGCTCTGAGGTATTGCTGGGTTTAACACCCAATAAAATAATGCATTAAGAGTACTTAGATTACTTTTTGGGTAGTGGTGGTAGAGAATCTGCTCTATGGCTGGAAGGTTGCAGTTTCACACTCCAGGTGGGTCATACCAAAGACCATGTAGAAATGGTACTTCCCACGTTCTAAGTGAGCAACATAATATAGAATGGGGGAGGCAAAAACTGGTTACCCAGCCAGGTAATTCAATTCAATTCAACTTTATTTATATAGCGCCATTTCACAACAACAGTCATCTCATAGCACTTTCAAATGTAGGGGGGACCCCCACAGTTGCAGAAAGACCCCAGCAATCAGGCGATCCCCTGTGAGCAAGCACTTGGCGACGGTGGAGAGGAAAAACTCCCTTTTAACAGGAAGAAACCTCCAGCAGAACCAGGCTCGGGGGGGGGGCAGTCATCTGCTGCGACTAGCTGGGGGGTGAGGGGACAGAGAAGATGAAAAGAACAGACATGTAGAGAACAAACAGCACGATGGGGACTCAATCTATGGGAGAGGACAAACAGATGTTAATGACCAGCAAAAAAACATATTTCATTGAGAGTGAAGAAAGGAGTGAGGCCCAGTGCATTACTGGAGGTCCCCTGGCTGACTAAACCTATTAACAGCATAACTAAGGGAGGGTTCAGAAACACATGATCCCTCTCTAATTGTAGACTATATCAAAAAGGTAGGTTTTAGCCCTATTCTTAAAAACAGAGATCGAGTCTGACTCCCGAATCCAGTTTGGCAGCTGGTTCCACAGGAGAGGAGCTAGGTAGGAGGAGAGGTAGGGTAGCACCAGCAACTGTACTCTTAATGCCCATTCCCAGGACCGGGTAAATGGTGAAGGTTGTGTCAGGAAGGGCATCCGGCATAAAATCTCTAGCAAATCAAATATGTGGGTTAGGGCGGGGCAATGTAGCTCAAAAAATGTATCACAATATAATTTCTCTGTATCGTCTAATGCGGTTCATCACAAATGAGACTCCCATACTGTGAGATGGCAGCAGATGATCTGCTGTGGCGACCCCTAACAGGGAACAGCCAAAAGAAGAAGTAGATTATTTTTTGGGTATAATTAGAAAGTAGTAATTCGTTAGCTTTATGACGAGTATTGAGTTACTTTTTCAAAAAAGGTAATCAATTCCTGTTTAAAGTGCTCTGAAAGACTGAGCACTAGCAATGGCTCTATCTTCTGTTGTGTGAGTATTTGAATAGTGCTCTAACTGGCTTCAAAACATGAAACTGAGGTCTAGAAGTGCTTCCATTTTTTTTTAATGGGGGTGTCAATAAGTCTCTCCGTTAGCTGCTAAGAAGCTTTGCTTAATATTTGAAAAAAGGCCCGGATGCGTGCTTTGGTTCCCTGACTCCATTGTTAGCTTTTAAGACAGCTAAAGTGTCACTCTGATGGAAAATAGTGAGCTTCTTGCTGGTTATGAGGTGGATGGGATACTAACATCAACTCCTTATACAAGTTTAATGTTTATTTGGAAGGGACATTACATACTCTTATGTCCACAAACCTGGTATTGAGGAGATGGATGAGGAGGTTGCACTGAACACAGCTTTATTGTAGAACTATGTACAGCGGTGCACGGTAAGCACCTGCGGGGACACCCAGCACAAGAGGCCGAGCCATGGCGGCTCACCCCGCTACATAGGGCAGTGCGGTGATGTGACAGGAAGTGCACGTCACCACACTGCACTTCACAATAAAGTGCCCATATAACATTCCCACCCCCCTTTAGAAAATCCAAAACCACACATACAATCCAAACCCACCCAAATTTAGAACCCAAATCATGCACTAAAATAATGAAAATTAATGTACTCAACTGGCCTAACACATTCACACAAAATAACCTAAAATAGGGCTGGTGGGTGGACTACCACACAGCCCACATGGCACAGTGGGCTATTCTGCCACTGATATTACTAAAAGTCTTCTGATTGAACAACTAAATAAAAACTGCTATGCTCCTAAACTAAACAACAAACATATGACCTATTAAACAACATTAAGTCTTGGTGGGTCAGGCAGGGGGAAAATTGCAGGGATGTGATTTTTCCGCTAATTTGCGGAATTCCGCTTTTTTTTTTATCTTCCTGGAAGATAAAAAAAAAAGCGAAAGTACGTTAAGTACGTTAGCGGCTTGTGGTTCATGAACGCAGTGAAGGTGTGCCCTTTCAGCCAGAACTGGAAGTGGCGTATGGCCAGGTGGAGAGCCAGTACCTCTCTGTCGAACACCCTGTATTTACGCTCACTGTCGTGCAAAGACCTGCTAAAAAAGGTGAGCGGCTGCCAAGAACCGGCAACGCATTGCTCTACGACGGCCACTATGGCCATGTCCGAGGCGTCGGTAGTGTGAGTGCTATCTGAGCCACCGGGTCTGGGTTCGCCAGTAGTGCAGCGTTCGCCAGAGCTGTTTTAACCTCAGAGAATGCCTGCTCCCGCTCAGGAGTCCAATCGACTCTGTCCGCTGTTTTCCATTTCTTGAGTGCGGCGTACAACGGCTGTAATGAGCTGGGCTGCACGGGGGAGGAAACGGTAATTAAAGTTAACCATCCCCCAAAACTCCCGCAGTGCCCTGACATTGATGTTGAGGAGAAAAAAATAGCAAAACAATTTAGTTAGATTACTTTTATGATTCCAAACAGTTTGAAATTGACAGTGCACAGTGGACATTGACTCATAACTTTTGAATATTTCTAAGACTTGTCTACATCAGTGATTGTGCAAAATGAACTGCTCAAGACTCAATGGAGATTGAAACTGGTGATCTGAAATGAATGCTGTAATTATAAAAAGTAATGGCATGTTGGAATTTTATTTCTATTATGGAATAGATAAAATTAACTGATTTTGATTTGATCAAGTGTTAAAGCATGTGATGGATAATGCTTGTTGGAATATTTTAGGAATGCTATCTTCTTGGAACATAAGTCAATATTATACAGTAATAAGTGGCATTCAGCTGTTTGTTTTGTTATTTAAGCACAGTTATGGTACTTACAAATCATAAAAACCCAGGAGCGAAGCCCCCCAAAGCTCCTGGGTTTTTTCAGATAATTTTCAGATAATTTCGCCGACCCCAGATCACATCCCTGAAAACGGTTCAGCCTGAGGGCTTTTGAGGCGACCCCCGGGGGCCTCCCCCTTGGAGCTTTGGAGCAGGCTCATGGTGCCCCCCATCCCCGGGGGCTTTGAAATGTGCTCATGGCAGCCTTCCCCGTGGAGCTGTCGGACCCCCATGGTCAATCTTCATGATGCCAGGGCCTGAATCCCACATTGCGGCAACCGACTCCTGCGGATCCTTGCCATCTGGATCCGCCACCTGGGCACGCTGTAGTCTGTTCGTGTGCCAAACCAAATCGTCCATCAGCTGAAAACACGTTGTCCTCAGCTTTGCCACAATCCTCTGCGGCGCCCATTGTTTCACTGGCTGCGGCCCGGTCAGTTGCCATCCCGGTCTCCCGCCGGCGCGAACCCGAACCCAGTCCATAACATGAAGCAGTGCCTTACTTGCTTTCATGTGCTGTCATTGTGCTCCCATTGGGTCTGCGTGCTCGATTGGCTCGGGACCTCAGCCATGCTGTGGCGGTTCTGTTGTCACCATGTTCGCGGCGGACCCTTCACCCGCTGCCTCCATCTTCGACTGCGGCTCATCTCGGGTACAAAAGCAGTCCGGTACCTCCTCTCTGTGGTCTGAAGTGCTTCGCTGTGCCGCGCCGTGCGCTGTCTCTGTGCTTAGCTGTCGCTGCTGTGGTTCGGGGCTCTCAGCATGCTCGCGCTCCCCCTCCCACTGCTCCGACTCTGGCTGTGCCCATATAACACATACTAATGAACATTAAAAACATCAATAAGATAAGATAAGATAAGATAAGATAAGCCTTTATTAGTCCCACAACGGGGAAATTCCAGGATTGCAACAGCACAGGGATAGCAACACTCAGAGCAACAATCAGAAGGCAAGAAAAAAAACAAGCAAGCAAGAGCAGCTAATATACATATGTACATATTACTATAAAATATATATATACACACACACACACACACACAGACACACAGTGCAGAGCATTGTAGCTGGATGTAATAAATATATGAATATATGAACACACAGTGCAGAGCATTGTAGCTAGATGGAATAAATATGTAAATATATAAACACCCACAGTATGGAGCATTGCAGCTAGGTGGAATAAATATGCAAGTATATAAACACACACAGTGCAGAGCAATGTAGCTAGATGGAATAATATGTAGATATATAAAAACACAGTGCGGAGCATTGTAGCTAGATGGAATAAATATATAGATATATAAATATAAACACACCCAGTGCTGAGCATTGTAGCTAGATGGAATAAATATGTAAATATATAAACACACACAGTGCAGAGCATTGTTGCTAGGTGGGATGAAACAGCATAACCGTCTATTTAGTTATCCTACATGGTATGATTATGTGCCCATACATATTCTCACCCTCCATAGCGACCGGTATGTTCCTAGTTGTATGCCGGAGAGGACCATTGTGTAAGTCTATTGCATCTTTTGCATTCAAAAAAACTATTAGTTTGTTACGTCTTTTTGCTATCTCTGCGAGCAGCCCTGCTTAGGTTGTACAGTCTGACAGCCGTTGGTAGGAAGGACCTACGAAACCTCTCGGTTGTGCACCTGGGATGATGTAGTCTGCTGCTAAATGAGCTCCTCAGTGCATCCAGTATGTCCTGCATAGGGTGGAACTCGGACTCCAGCAGAGATGACAGTTTAGCCACCGTCCTTCTCTCTCCTATCTCCTCCATCGGATCAAGGCGCTGCCCCAGGACAGAGCTAGCTTTCTTAATCAGTTTGTTCAGTCTCTTCCTATCGGCTGCAGTAATGCCACTGCCCCAGCAGACCACTCCAAAAGTGATGGCTGATGCCACCACCGTGTCATAGAATGACTTCAGCAGCGCCCCTTGTACACCAAAAGACCTGAGTCTCCTCAGCAGGAACAGCCTGTGCTGTCCCTTCTTGTAGAGTGCGTCAGTATTGTGTGACCAGTCTAGTTTATTGTTCAGATGAATACCCAGGTACTTATAGGATGTCACCATCTCGATGTCTGTTCCCTGTATATTTACTGGTGCTGTGAGGGGCTGCCCATGCCTGCGGCAGTCCACCACCAGCTCCTTAGTTTTCCTCGCGTTGATCTGGAGGCAGTTCCGATGGCACCAGTCCACAAAGTCCTGGATAAGCCCTCTGTACTCAGCTTCATCTCCGTTGGAGATGAGACCAACGATCGCAGAGTCATCAGAGAACTTCTGTAGATGGCAATGTGTTGTGTTGTGTGAGAAGTCCGCAGTATAAAGAGTGAACAGGAAGGGAGCCAGCACCGTTCCCTGGGGGGCCCCCGTGCTACTGATGATCGTGTCGGAAACACAGTCCCGGGTTCTCACAAACTGAGGCCGGTTCGTGAGGTAGTCCAGGATCCATGATGACAGGTGCTGGTCCACCCCTGCGCGCAGCAGCTTGTCCTTCAGGATCATCGGTTGGATGGTGTTGAAAGCACTGGAGAAGTCAAAGAACATGATCCTCACCATATTCCCGGGCTTCTCCAGGTGGGACAGAGAACGGTGAAGGAGGAAGATCACCGCATCCTCCACCCCAATGCCATGCTGGTAGGCGAACTGGAGTGGATCCATCGCTGGTTCCACCAGGGGGCGGAGATGAGCAAGGAGCAGTCTCTCCAGGGTCTTCATCAAGTGGGACGTCAAGGCCACTTATTACACAATAAGTAAGTATGCCAGATTTAGCAATACTGCTAATTTGCATCTGTAGTCCCCCGGCGGGTTACAAAAACACACAAATAAACAATCATACATAAGAAAAGGCAAATGCACCAAACTTTGGTAAATACAATACATTTAGATTTACACATTCTGCAGGCTGTATATCATAGTATATGCATGTAAACACTGTAGCTAGAAAAAACTTGATATTTTTACTGTGCTTGCATTGCTGTGTATAGACAGAATTGCAATAAAGTTGGCTTTTTTGTCCTTCTTGTACTTTAGTGACAGTCATCCGGTAGTATAGTATGCATAGTATGCACTTATTCTATGCAAACACTGAGGAGGCGTACACCTCATCACCACTCCCCCCACTCAGGAAATCGGATCACAACTTGGTTCATCTCCTGCCGGTGTACAAACCCCTAGTACACAGACAACCTCTGGTCATGCGCACGGTGAAGATATGGCCTGAGGAGGCAATGGACGCTCTAAAGGACTGTTTTGAAACCATTGCCTGGGAGCAGCTCTGCGATCCACATGGTGAGGACATCGATGGCCTCACTCACACCATCACGGACTACATCAACTTTTGTATGGACAACACCGTACCCACCAAGAACATACGGTGTTGCTCGAACAACAAACCCTGGATCAACCCTGAGATTGAAACACTTCTGAGAGAGAAGAAGAGGATCTTCAGGTTGGGGAACAGGGAGATGCTGAAGTCCGCACAGAGGGAGCTGAGGAGGAAGATCAGAGAAGGCAAGGACAGCTTCAGGAAGAAGATGGAGGACAAGTTGCAACAGCATGACATCAGCGGGGTCTGGAGAAACCTTAAAACCATCTCTGGGCTCCAGAATACCTCCTCCCAGGCCATGGGGGGCAGGGAGTGGGCGAACAATCTGAACCTGTTTTTAATAGGTTTGACCAACTGCCCTTCCCCCCGACTGCACAACAACCACTGCTGCCTCTAAAGTCATCGAGACCTGCTATCCACACCCCACTCCACCAACACCCCCCCCCCCCCCACTCCCAGCACACAGCCCCCCGACCTGACCCTCACTAAGACCCAGGTGAGGACGGAGCTGAGGAAGATCAAGGCAAGGAAGGCCACGGGACCAGACGGCATCAGCCCGAAGCTCCTCAAGTCCTGCGCAGACCAGCTGTGTGGGATTGTGGAGCACATCTTCAACCTGAGCCTGAAGCCGGGGAGGGTACCACAGTTGTGGAAAACATCTTGTGTGGTACCTGTACCAAAGACTTCCCCCCCAGAGACCCAAACAGCTACAGGCCAGCGGCCCTGACGTCTCACATGATGAAGACCCTGGAGAGACTGCTCCTTGCTCACCTCCACCCCCTGGTGGGACCAGCGATGGATCCACTCCAGTTCGCCTACCCGCATGGCATTGGGGTGGAGGATGAAATAATTTTCCTCCTTCACCGTTCCCTGTCCCACCTGGAGAAGCCCGGGAACGCGGTGAGGATCATGTTCTTTGACTTCTCCAGTGCTTTCAACACCATCCAACCGATGATCCTGAAGGACAAGCTGCTGTGCGCAGGGGTGGACCAACACCTGTCATCATGGATCCTGGACTACCTCACAAACCGGCCTCAGTTTGTGAGAACCCGGGATTGTGTGTCCGACACGATCATCGGTAGCACGGGGGCCCCCCAGGGAGCGGTTTTGGCTCCCTTCCTGTTCACCCTTTATACTGCGGACTTCTCACACAACACAACACACTGCCATCTACAAAAGTTCTCTGATGACTCTGCGATCGTTGGCCTTATCTCCAATGGAGATGAAGCTGAGTACAAAGGACTTATCCAGGACTTCGTGGACTGGTGCCTTCGGAACTAGCTCCAGATCAACGCGAGGAAAACTGAGGAGCTGGTGGTGGACTGCCGCAGGCAAGGACAACCCCTCACAGCACCAGTAAACATCCAGGGAACAGACATTGGGATGGTGACATCCTACAAATACCTGGGTGTTCATCTGAACAATAAACTAAACTGGTCACACAATACCAATGCACTCTACAAGAAGGGACAGTGCAGGCTGTTCCTACTGAGGAGGCTCAGGTCTTTTGGTGTACAAGGGGCGCTCTTGAAGACATTCTACGACATGGTGGTGGCATCAGCCATCACTTTTGGAGTGGTCTGCTGGGGCAACGGCATTACAACAGTCGATAAGAAGAGACTGAACAAACTAATCAAGAAAGCTAGCTCTGTCCTGGGGCAACGCCTTGACCCAGTGGAGGAGATAGGAGAGAGAAGGATGGTGGCTAAACTGTCATCTCTGCTGGAGTCCGAGTCCCACCCTATGCAGGACATACTGAATGCACTGAGGAGCTCATTTAGCAGTAAACTACATCATCCTAGGTGCGCGACTGAGAGGTTTCGCAGGTCCTTCCTACCTACGGCTGTCAGACTGTATAACCTAAGTAGGGCTGCTCGCAGAGATAGCAAAAAAACCGTGACGACCTAATAGTATTGAATGCAAAAGACGCAACAGACTTACACAAATGGTCCCCTCCAGTATACAACTAGGACAATATCAGTCGCTACGGAGGGTGACAATATGTATGAGTACATATTCATACTATGTGGGTAACTAAATAGATAGTTATGCTGTTTATTCCATCTAGCTACAATGCTCCGCACTGTGTATATATATTTATATTTATGTGTACATATGTATGTTCACTGCTCTTTTTTTCTTATCTTCTAAATTACTGCTCTGTGTTGCTATCCCTGTGCTGTTGCAATCCTGGAATTTCCCCATTGTGGGACTAATAAAGGCTTATCTTATCTTATCTTATCTTATCTTATCTTATCTTATTTAAAAATTAATGTTATCCAACATAACTCTGAAGTTACTCCCAGATTATACGGGTTGCTGGATTATCACACTATAATTTTGCTCCAACCTCTGCATGTTTTGATTCCTCACGAGCAGCATTCCAGAATACATTTTTGAATGCAAAAAATGATCAGTGCCACTTTATCTAATACAAGTTGTGCTGTTTGACAAGACTTGGTGCTGTATTTAGTGACATTTCTAGGATAGAAGTATTACCTTGAATGGAGGGTGGTCCCGAAGTCAAGACATAAGGTAACCCCATTTGGTGTAATACCAGTGTAAGTCTTACTTTTATCTTTGGAAATGAGTTCCTGGAAGCCAAAAGCTTTTCAGATGTAATAAATTCATCATAATGGAAAATAAGAACAAAGTTACTATCTAATGGCAGGACTTCAAAACTATTTTTCCATGTCCAGAACAGAAAAATTATTTAGTCAATGGTATGTTAATGGAGAGTTAATTAGAGCCACCTACACAAATGACATGTCTAACTTAATTCAACTCACTTCAGTCAAACTTCTAACTAGACCACTTCTTACAAATCTGTGGATATGTACACATTTAGATTGACATCTCCCTTTATTGCCTTGTTAGAACCAAACAATAAGGTCTTTTTAGCTTAAGCTGTTTTGACATGTCAAAAAAGGAAAAGCACAGGTGTTAATAATAAAATGAATGATTGCTAAATTCCATTTAGTTTAGCACTTTTGAGGTCCTGGTATTGTTCAAGCTGGCATATTATTACCCTTTCACATCTTGGTGGGAGTCTTGAACAGAAAAAAATCCAGCATTATTACACAAAATAGCATAATAACACTTCGCTTTAATTACTGTGACCATTCCTGGCAAAGCTTTTCCACCTTCAATAGAGGCCAACTCTCAATGAATACATGGTACTTGTGCAAGCTTATGGGGACTTTCATGAGATGGGACTAAAATGTTACCTTCTTTGTTGAACATTGTGCACTACCTTGCTCACAGTAGTGCTGTATTAGATGTGAAACAATGAAAAGATTTGCAGTAAAGTGTGGTGACACGAAGGGTGGAGTGGGTGTTGAACAATAGCTAAAATTACAATTATGAAACGATGAAAAAGAAGTATGTAAATGCATTTTTTCATAAAATAAACCTTTTACAGTCACATCATCCGTACATCTGGTTAGGGCTGGACTGGGACAAAAAACGGCCCTGGCATTCTTGGGCAAGGTGGCCCACCATGATCAGTCAAACAACAACAGTACAGACAGTCCAGTTATACATGTGCAAGTTTTGTGCCATTCCCCAAAGCAATGGTAAAGCTGAGTAGCAGGTTACTTGCAAAACAGGGTAATAGAATAATTAGTCACATGATCACATTCCTGTTTAAAAGGTAACTGGGAATAATTTCATAACATAAAGCTTCTCTCCTTATAACAATCGCAGGAATGTGCAGAGACTATTTTGGCCCTTTTCCACTAGTACCTACTCAGCCCTACTCACCTCGACTCTACTCTGTTTGTAGGATTTTCCATTAGTACCTGGTACTAGGTACTTTTGTGGGACCTACTTCAGTGAGGTTCCAACCGTGCTGAGTCAAGCTGAAAATGTGACGCTAACGAACTGCAGGCCACTGATTGGCCAGGGCGTAACATCAGTGGATGAGAGCAACGTCTTCACAAGATTTAAAACCGTAATTTGTAAATTTGCTTGTGAGTTTTTATTATTTCTGTGATAATCAACAAAATAAATGGCTACACACAAATCAACACTGTCACAAAACACTCACCATCTTCCCCGTGAGTAGCCATCAGCTCGGAGACCTCCTGGTAGTTCATTTCAGAATGCTCTGCCAGTGCTGGGGCTGAAAAATTCATAGTCTGTAAAGCTCATACAGTGGTCAAATTTTTTGACAGTCTCCCCATCGGTGCACACAGTTTTTCCATCGGTGTTGCAGTGCTTGGATTCCTTTGTTTGAAAAATAAACTACATTTGGTCAAATTTGACAACTATGAACTTTTCAGCACCGTTGGCCCTGCTCCAGTGGAGCGACCCGGAATGAAAAAGTATACCAGAAGGTTGCTGAGCTGATGGCTGCTCACGGGGAAGAACGTGAGTGTTTTGTGATTTTAAGCATCTTTCACGTTAATTATCAGTGAAAATGTCAGCATGTAAACAACATAATGGGATAACTGGCCGCCTTCCTGTAATGAACCCAACCCCACCCACTTGAGGTGGTACTCACTTGAAATGGAAAACCAACCACACCGTGTCGAGCTGAGTAGAGATGAGTAGAGTTGAGGCGAGTCGGGCTGAGTAGGCTTTTGAGGGGCCAAAGTAAGGGCACGCTCCCACTCTGACTCCTGTTTCTTGAGTAATTACCAGCCTGTTGTAAGTCTTCTAATATTAGAAGTTTTGTTCATGGCTACATGTCAACTATTAACAATTTGTTAAGTAGCAACATTCAACCATCACACTTAATGGCCTAACAGAGGTCAGAAGTATCCTACTTCTACCCTTGACAAGAGAATCCCTGTGGTTTTAGAAAAAGAAAGAAAGAAAGAAAGAAGGGAAATTCTCTTTTGCATAAATATTTTGTCATAATAAAAGTCTTACAACTTTCCAAAGGTGCAAAACTTTAAGAGAAAGCCCCAAAATTACAAGGAAAAAAAACATCAAACATATATACAATAAAAACATGTTAATGTAACATCTTTATAGGGACAAATGCCCATTTATTTAAAATATGTACTACTGTAAATTCATGAGAAAAATGCAAAATTACAAGAAAAACAACCTTGAATTTAAAAGATAAAAGTTATAAATTCTTGACAAAAGTGGCAAATTTATGAGGGGAAAAAATCCCCTATGTACAATTAGAGTCATTGAGAATATAAACAGAGGAAGTTATTTAAAAGATTTACTAAATTCATTAAGAAAAAGTAAATGAATAAACTGTTGAGACAAAGGCCAGAAAATCACAGAGAAATGTAGCTCATTTGTAATAATTAAAGAAAAATTAAAGAAAAAAATCAATAATAGCAGGAGGGAAAATTATTGAGGCAAAAGTGCAAAGATGGAAGAAAAAATTATTCCAGTTTATGATACAAAAGTCACAAATTCAAAAAAATGTCAATCCATGAGCAAAATTTTTCATGAAGTTTCATATTTTATCTAGTTTCAGTTTTCATGGTTTCAAAATTTTGTTCAAGTCTGTAATTAAAAAAAAAGAATAAAATAATAAGAAAAAGTAGATAATTTATGAGAACTTTCCAAATTCACAAAAAACATAAATTTTCAATAAAAAAAAATCTCTAATTTATATGGTAGAGCAGCCTAAAACTGTTCACAAGTAAAAGTTTGTTATCATTATATATTATCACTCATACATAAGAGTATGTCATAAACTGGCCCAGCAGAGGCAGGACGAAGACCCAAATGCTGGCTATGAGTTGCAAGAAGTTTAATAATAAACAACACAAAATATAACTGAGGTATAATTTGCAAGGCAGGATGGAAACGGGTTGGCTGAATAGTGCGGAAGCTAAGGCGAATGGAAACACCATCCAACCCAGGGAGCGATGTGGAGAACATAACGAAGCAAATAGCATGGGACGCACGCTGGTAACGAGGATGAAAACACAGGGAAATCCCATCTGAACACAAAATGACACTGCGCCGAACAACGACACAGTGGAGCCTAAATAGAGCAGGCAGAAATAATTACAAATGACAACAGGTGTAGATGACATGAGAGAGGAGTAATCAGACAACCACTGGCAGCTGTGACAGGAGTGAACTTGATTTGAGGAAGCAAATGAGTACTGTCATACCGGAATGAATAACAAATCAGGAAACAAACAATAAACAGAGAATACTGACAATCCAATGACATGCTAAATATATTAAGAGTAAAAATAGTAATACATGTCACACTTCAAAAAGAAAACTGAAGATGAAGAAATCTCATATATAAATACAACACAGGAATCTCCAAAACAACAGAAACAGATTGCAAACTCAAAAAACATGATACAGACAAAACCAAGCTCAAATTCTAAAATAAACCCAAGGTGAGAAAAGTACAGAAAATGATGAGAAATAACAGAAAGCATTGAGCATGGCTCTCCCACTCTATTCAGCCTCATGACAGAGCCCCCCTATCCAAGGGGTGGATTCCAGATACCCCAAGACAACATCAAAAAGAAAAACAAAAAAAAAACAAACAAACAAACCCAAACCCCCCAAGAAGAACAAAAGAATCATCATATCAGGGAAGGTGGTGGGGGGGGACAAGGCCAGGTGGGGCAAGACAAAACCCTTGCTCAAAGGACCCACAAACCTAGACAGATCGGATGGTCAACTGAAAAACTAGGACCACTGTGTGAAAAAAGTAAGGCAGTTCAGGTGGTCTGCTAGAGTCCAAAGACCACCAAATCAAGCGGTGGTCTGAGTCGGGTGGCCTTCTGGAGTACTTGAGCCATCCAAGCAAATGGCGTAGTCCATTGGGTGGTCTCCCAGAGTCTTTGAGCCACCTAAGCAGAGGACTCCGTCTGTCAGGTGGTCTACCAGAATTCCACCACCAGATCAAAGAATGCAACCTGTCGAGGTGGTCTCCCAGCATCCCTGGGCGAGCGGACAGTAGAGCCCAAAACATCCCTTTTAGGAGAGAGCAGCTGGAAACCGTGCTCCTCACGGACCACAGGGGCTGAGGTGTGGAAACCAGACAATGAGGATAGGTGACCAGCGAGGATACCAAACGAAGAAGACGGCTGGTCAGCGGGGAAACCAGATGAGGCGGACTGCTGATCAGCGGTGAAGCCAAACAAAGAAGACGAATGATCTTCAGCAACCTCAGGCAGAGAAGGGAGACCCATGGGGACCTCAAGCAGAGAAGGAGAACCCTCGGTGACCTTAGGTGGCGGTTGACAGTCCTCAGTGACTTCAGGTGGTGGCTTGGACAACAGGACAGAGACAGACACCGGATCAGAATCACTGGCAGCAGTGGAGCCTGGCAAGGAGACCTCAGAAGCAGAGGGCGTTTGCAGTTGATTGTCCCCATCATGAGCAAGACATGGTTTCTCTAGAACTGATGGTGTAGAAACAGAACAGAGTACTTGCCTTGGCTCAAGCTACACTGCTGTCCAGGACTCCGACGATTCAGGCTAAGATGTCTCAGATCCATTTACCTGGACATCTTCTCCCAACGTGGTCACCTTGGATGGAGAGAGAGGGAGAAACACCAGAACATTTCTGGCAGCAGTGGAGCCCGGCGAGAAGAGAGTAGGAACAGAGGACATCTGCAACTGACTCTCCCCACCACAAGCTAGACAAGATTTCTCTAAATCTGCTGATGCTAAAACAGAACAGAGTACTTGCCTAGACTCAAACTCCACCGCCGTCCAGGACTCCAGCGACTCTGCTGCAGCAATTCTCGCAGCAGGCGTGATGGTGGTTGCAGCCAAAGGACCTCCAGGTGAGACGACCGACGCTGGTGGAACTCCCGGCGTGGCAGCAGATGCTGAAGGTTGCCTCATCCATGGTGCTAGCTCCCGTGCGGTTGAAACCAGGGGACACTCCTGTTGGCTCAAGCTTCAGGACACAGTTAACGCTTTCCTCCCATCTGGGATGTGGCTGCGGGCCTGGAACGGAATCTCCCAGGGCCACAGGCTCCTCTGTCATCCGGTGGCTCCATCCCAGGACCGGCATACACTCAGGGAACACAGGAGGAGACATGGAAGAGGGAGGTGAGGAACAGGTGGCAGCAGCAGGCGGTGAGGACTCAGCTAACGTGGGCTGCTGATGCTGAGCCTCTCCACCGGGAATAAGGCAAGGCATTTCATCTTCAAATGCAATGTAATGAAAAAGTACTTGCCTTAATTCCCATGGTGTGAGGATGTCTGCTGCTGGAGGGCCTCCAGGCATGGCGACCGATGCTGGTAGAACTCCCGGTGTGGCGGAAGATGCTGGAGGTTGCCTCACCGCTGGCGCAGAGACCCGTGGAGATGAAGCCAGGGGACACTCTGTTGTCGGCTCAGCCTTCAGGGCATAGGGGGCGCTCCTCTCCTGTCCAGGACATGGCTGCAGGACCAGAACAGTAGTCTCCGGAACAGCAGACACCACTGTTATCTGGTGGCTCCCCTTCAGGACACAGGGACACACAGGAAACTCAGAGGAGGACAGGGGAGAAGCAGGTGAGGATACATGGATGTATGCAGCAGCAGGAGGTGAGAGCTCAGCCAAAGTGTATAACTGCTGCTGAGTCCCCCCACCGGGAATAAGGCAAGGCATTTCATCATGAAGTATAGCTGAATGAAAGGTACTTCCCTTAATTACCGTGCTGTGGTGGTGACTGCTACAGAAGAACCAGGCGAATCCCCCTTGGAGGCTGTAGAGATCGCTTGGTGAGGAGGTGAGGAACACTGCTCGGGAGATGAAGGCGAGGCTGATGATAGGCGAGCAGCTGAGGATGTCTGCACCAGGGGACGCTCTATCGTCAGCTCGGGTGCAGGCGGGACATAGTGGAGGGGGGAGGCTGGAGCAGTGGCATGCACCTCAGACAGGGATGGAGAAGCACAGCCAGACATAAAGTCCATATTAGGCAACATGGTAGAAAAATCAGGGCATGGAGGCTCAGCAGTGATAGGTAACTGCCACTGTGAACCTCCGTTTAATACCAAGCAAGACCCCTCTCCCATAGGTGTAAAAAGAGAAAAAGATACTTGCCTGGCCTACTCTGTCGCTCCAGAAGTGGCCCCAGGGAACTCCAATGAAGAATCAGCTGAGGGTGAGGGCACCAATGTGGAGAATGGCGAAACCGGCCCTGCAGACATGATGACGGGCGGAGCTGGGGACGAGGCTGAAGATGTCTGTAAGGTAAGGTATAAGGTAACGCTTCTCCATCGGCTCAGATACAGCAGGGAGTGAGCCTATCAGCAACCCGCGAAATGACAACTGGAGGGTTGAGATGGTTGTCAACAACTCCATGAACTTGGAGTACTTCCTCAGCCCGGGATGAGCCTCCACAATCCTAACTGTGGCCTCCACGTTCTGCAGGACTTTCTTGGGCTGTGGGAGGCAAGAGCTTCAGAGATGTAACTCTGGATGAATTGAGCCGCCCACTATTCATCCACACTGGGGCCCTTGGCTGCCAACCTCCTTCTATTGGCTGAGACCCGGTGTGCTGGGGACATGCTGTCTACTCTCCCTCCAGAAAAACACAAAAAGAGGTAGGTGGAAAAAACACACACTCACAGCCACTGGGTCTGTTATGTCGGAATAACATGAGACTGGAGCCACATTCAACTGAGCACTGAACTGACTTTTTTATAGAAACAACTCAATATATTCTCTAGCCGTAGCCCACATGATGTCATCACCCTCAAACCCCCACCCCCCCCCTTCCCGGCCAGGCTATGGCAAGCCCCAAGAGCCAAATCCCCACACAACATCCCCCCCCCCCCCCCACACACACACACAAATGGAGAACCCCCAGAACATAAATAACAAACATGTTTTTTTTTTTTTTTTGTTTAACTGAACAGCAAAAACTCAGCCAACCAAACTGGCATCTGGGTAGACTACCAGAACGCCTCCCCCCATGTTGGAGTGGATTATTCTGCCGCTCATTCTCAACACGCATTAGCTAACACTGTCTTTAACACATAGTCTTCCAGGTACCTGGGCCTCTAACGAGTTCTAGCCGGGTGTCCCCTAGAACGGGACCCTGCTCCAGGCACCGTCAGCTGCACCTGCAAGTCCTTACCGCTCCAATCCAATAAGTCCCAACCCACACCAGTCTGTTCCACTGTAGTTTCTGGACTCTGTTCAGGCAGAGACCTCCTGAGTCGACTGGAGTGCCACCATGACCTGTCCGAAAGCTCGAATGTGTCCTGGCCCCTTCACCTCATGATCCGTAGGGGCCCCATCCAGAAAGGTTGCAGCTTATGCTTGCGGTTAGGATGTTTGAGCCGAACTCGATCTGACACCTCCAATCTGTGAGCTCTTGCCCTGCACTTCCTGTCGAACTGTCGCTTCATCTTTTGCTGTTGAGCAATGACCCGGTCCTGTGGAGAATCAGTGCTCCCTGGAGAAGGAGTTCTAGGTGGTCTCAGTTGGTCCAAAGGCAGATGGAGTTCACATCCCAGCACCCTGTCGTAGTTTTGTTGTGTTCCACACCCCTAGTGCCCAAGAACTCATCAAATGCCCCAGAGATGAACTGTGGGCCATTGTCTGTAGTGATTGCATTTGGGACCCCCATCTGGTGAACAGTGATGAGAGGAAGCCCGTAACCTCATCTGTTGTGATTGAATTAGTGGGCAACACCTCCGGCCATTTGGACAACAGATTGTAGGTCACAAGCAGAAACCGGCTGTTCGGGGGTGCTGTATGCAGTTTACCACAGATGTCTAATTGGATGTGCTTCCAAGGGCCCTCCGGGAATGTAATGGTTGCAGGGGTGGGGTTTCCGCTGGTCTTCCCACTCTCCAAGCATGGGACACAGTTCTTTACCATAGTTTCAATGTCCTTATCAATACCAGGCCACCAAACTGAGTCCCTGCAACATTGCTTCACCCTGACCACGGTCAGGTGACCCTCGTGGAGCATCGCCAGAACTCGTGATCTCAGAGACACCGGGATTAACGTACAGTGTCCCCTCGCCACACACACACACACACACACACACACACACACACACACCATTCCAACAGTTCAGTTTGTCTCTAAACAGGTGAAAAGGTGCCAGCTCAAACTGTACTTTCGCAAGCCAACCCTCCCTGATGACAGAGCACAGCTGTGCAATGTGGGGTCCCGTTTTGATTGTGTGTGGAGCTCTGGGAGGGATACCATTTCCCGGAGGGGTCCGTGCAGCGTGTTGACCAGATCTGCCTCTGTGGGATCATCAAAGTCATCGTCTGCACAGTATTGGTCGTGGCACAGGACAGGAGGTCCGCCACTACATTCCCTTTTCCAAGGGTGAACTGAGTAGTAAAGTTGTAGGCCCTCAGCTGCTCCGTCCACCTGTGGATCCATAGGGGTCTGTGTTCAGAGCCCAATGTCTCCAGTAGTGTTGTCAGCACCTGGTGGTCCGTCCGCAAGGTGAAGTGGCATCCGTAGAGATAGATGTGCCACTGTTCACATGCCCAGACACAGGCGAGCGCCTCCCTCTCACCCACGGCATATTTCTGTTCAGCCGCTGAAAGCGACCTCGATGCGAATGCCACTGGGTGCTTGGTCCCATCTTGTACCTGAGACATAACTGCCCCCACCGCCGAACCAGACGCTTCACAGGTCACAAAAGTTGGCCGTTTTGGATCAAAGTGGGCCATCACTAGAGGGGAGGTGAGTTGAGACTTCAGCTTAGCGACTGCCTCTGAACAAGCTGGGGTCCACTGCCACAGTGCATCCTGTTTCAGAAGGGCCCGGAGTGGTTCGATTGTCTCAGAATAACGGGGAATAAAACGTCCGTAAAAGTTCACCATGCCCAAGAACGAAGAAATCTGTGCAGGTGTTGTTGGATCTGGAAGGCACAGGACTGCCTACACATTCAAATGTAGGGGCCTCAGACCCCCTGCCGCCAGCCGGACTCCCACAAACTTGATGGAGTCCGTCGTGAAGAATGCACTTTTCCCCATCCAAAGTGACTCCGTGCTTCTGTTGCACCTTCATCACCTGGCCCACATGACCATCGTGTTCCTCCCACCCTGTGTCGTGCATCACGATGCCATCCAGGTACGCTACCACACCCTTGAGGCTGGCCAGAATCGTGGACATGGTATTTTGAAAACAGCTGGGTGCTGAGCTCAAAGCAAAAGGCATGCAGATGTACCTGAAAATGCCCATGTGGGTCACGAACGCTGTCAGGTTCCTGCTGGCTGAGTGGAGGGGCACCTGCAGGTAACCCTGGCGAAGATCCAGCTTCGTGAACACCTTTGAGCTGCTAAACATTGTGATGAGTTCCTCCATCATGGGAAATGGGTTCTTGTCCGGAATAATCGCCTTATTCACCATCCTAAGGTCGATACAAGACCGGATGCCACCCGTCTTTTTCCTGGCCGCCACAATGTTTGATATTCAGGGTGAAGCATCCACCCTCTCGATAATGCCAGCTTCAAGCAATCTGTTCAGTTTTGCCGTGACATCGTCCCGCAGAGCGAGGGGAAACCACTGTAATGCTTGAATTTTCGGTGTCATGATTGGATCGATGAGCAGGCGATGGTAGAATGCCTTGATGCATCAAAAGGCCCCTGAACAATGCCAGCCAGAGGACATGCCATTTGGGGAACACTGTCAGTACTGTTGAGCCCTCTGGGTCCGTGATGGAGAATCCCAGTTCACCCAGCAGATCGATCCCCAGCAAATCAGCCCCCTGACGTGAAACCTGAAAGGTGAATGCGGGAAGAATCTTTAACCCACATTTCACCTAGAAGCAGACCGTGCCCGCCATTTCAATTTCGGCTTGACTGTACCCAAACATTTTCATCACCCTAGCATTGATGGTTTTTCGCTGGAAAAGTCTTTTTAAAGTAGCCATACTTAATATGGACTTACCAGCTCCTGAATCCGTCATAAGCGGCACATGAACTCTGTCGAGCTGTAGGACATACCACTTTTATGGTCCCTTCTTTGCGCCCTCTACACACACCTGTGTCATACCCTCAGGCTCCGCCGCTGATGGTTTAGTAGTGATAGTGCAGGCCCTGTCCCGCACCACAGTCCGCGGCATTTTGGGGTTCCCCCCGAAGAGTTAGCTACGTTGCTAAGGCTTGGAGGGAAAGTTTGAATAGCTACACTCTCTTTAGCCAATACCAGCAGACACAGCTGGATGGTGGAGTCAATCTGCCTAACCAATTCAACCACCTTCTCTAGCGTGGGAACATCCGTGGTCAGCTTCAGCTTGCTTTTCAGCAACACATTGTTCGTACCGTGGGCTAGCTTGTCTCGGACTAGCTCCTCCTCGATAGGCCCAAAGGCACACCCTCTTGCTAAGCTACGGAGTTCCATAATGAAGGATTGGGTGGACTCACCAGCTCGTTGTCGGCGGTCAAAAAATTCATATTTTCACGCCGTGGTGTTGGAATGGTCTCTGAAGACATTGTCCATTAAGTCCAAACCTTCCTCCAGTGAGCCGCTGCCACACAGCCCAAAAAATATCCATTGGCCCCCCTCACCAAGGCAGTGAATAAGTAAGCTCATCTGTCTTTCTTCATCGGCGCCGCTCAGACTGGCCGCAGCCACATACACTTTGAATGTCTCCCGCCAGCGGCCCCATGATATAGATGGCATGCCCGGAGACTGTAAAAATGAAGGTGGTTGTCTAATACACGCTCCCATGGTTTATCCACATCGCCAAATGTGATGTCAGAATAACATGAAACTGGAGCCGCATTCAACCGAGCAGTGAACTGACTTTTTTATGGAAACAACTCAATATATTCTCTAGCTGTAGCCCGCCTGACGTCATCACCCTCAACCCCCCTGGCCAGGCTACGGCAAGCCCCAAGAGTCAAATCTCCACACAACAGGGTCTAAACTAGCAGTGTCATTCTGTCATAAACTGGCCTGGCAGGGGCAGGACAAAGACCCAAACGCTGGCTGTGAGTTGCAAGACGTTTAATGAATGAATGAATGAATGAATGAATGAATCTTTATTTCGGCTAGATTAGATGTAAAGATTAAAAGAAAGGAACAGAGCAATAACAAAGGGGGAAAAAAAATCCAACAAGGTCAAATAAAACAACAACTCCTCGGATTACACAGTTCAACATAACCTATCCAAAATGGGTGATGGCTGAAGCCGCAGCTTATATTGCCCACCCATGTTCAATCTAAGAATTCAAAAGGAAAATAAAATGAGAGTGATTTCAAATCAGAACAAAGCTAAGACAAAACGTGACAAAAAACTAAGCAACAGCACAACACAGACTGAATATGATAATCCTTATGTGATTTTACATGTCATCTTGTATATATGTTTGGAGTATTTCTTCCTTTAGTTTTTGTTTAAATTGTCCAAGCATTGTACATGATTTTAATTCAGGTCCAAAAGCGTTCCACAGTCTGACTCCTTGCACTGAGACACAGTGTTGCTTGGTGGCAGTTCTCACTGAAGGTTTTTGAAATATACATGTTCCTCTGAAATGATATTGTTTCTCCCTTATTTGGAACAACTTTTGGATATTTGTGGGCAGTGATAGATTCTTCACTTTAAAGATTGTTACTGCAGTTTTAAAATCAACGAGATCTTTCAACTTGAGAGCTTTTAAGAAAAAGTGGGTTTGTTGGTTCCCCGTAAGCAGCTTTGTTTATTATTCTAATAGCTCTCTTCTGAAGCATAAAGACTGGATATATGTTTGTTTTATATGTATTTTCCCATACTTCAGAACAATATGTCATGTATGGGAGTATTAATGAATGATACAAAGTATATAGTCTGGGTTGATTCAGCAAATATTTCACTCTTTGTAGTATTGCGATTGATTTGGATATTTTACCTTTAATATAATTAATATGTGACTTCCAACAGTTTATTATCAATTATTACTCCAACAAATTTAATTTCGGATACCCTTTTAATCTCTTCACCATTTACACTGAGTTTAGATACTAAGTTGTTGTGATGGTTGTTAAAAATTATACATTTTGTCTTACTTAAATTGAGCATTAATTTGTTTGAATCAAACCACAGTTAAAGCTTTTCTAATTCCTTTCCGAGTGTATCCAAAAGTTGTTCCAAATTGCTTCCACTACATAATAAATTAGTGTCATCTGCAAACAATATTAAATTCATTTTTTTTCCGAAACTTTACATATATCATTTATGTATATACATATTGAATAACAATGGCCCCAAAACTGAACCCTGTGGGACTCCGCAAGTAACCTTCAGTAACTGCTACCAACAGTAACAGTTACTGTTACCAACAGTTACCAACAGTAGCAGTTACTGAAGAGTTTTTGCTACCAACACATACATACTGATACTGTATCAATTTTCCTAAAAACGCCAAAAAATAATGTGCCCAAAGTAAATCGAAAGCTGTTCTTCAACCCTTTGCAGCATCTTCATGGGGTTGGTCTCATTTAAAAGAAAACACTTTGAATTTTTTGGCAAAATAGTCATTATCTCTCTAAGTGCTCTGGCCACTGAGTTACAGTCATCTAAACATAGTGAACTTGAAGAAAATAAATTTGGCCTGGGTGTTTTTTTGGATACAAATGCTTGCAAATAACACACAGCTTCAGATCCGGGCTGGAAAATGCAACAGAAATGTAGAACCAAGTGTTATCCAGCTGAGGTCCAAATTTTGTAACAATACCACAAAAAATGAATATATTACACAGCTTTTTCCTCAGGCTGTTCCCAGGCGTTTTGGAACTGTGCCAAATTGTGCCAAATGGCACAGTTTGGAAAAATGTCTGTAACTTTTGAATGATTCAATGTAGAAGCTTCATTTTGGGCTCTAATGAAAGGTCACACTCAGGGCTGTGTCTGTGTGTGTGTGTCGGGGGGTTGTCCCCCCCCTCGCTACAGAGGATGGACATCAGCCATCGCTACATGACGGATTAGCCTCATGTGGGATGTGGGACAGCAGCTCAGTCACCGCGGCTTCCCCCCCCCCCCTCGCTACAGAAGAATAGTCAGGAATAAAGAATAATGTAGCTTATAACACCTTACCTCTTCACAGCAGTGCCCTGGCGAACTTCTCTTCCCCATTGTCAGACGAACGCGACGCTGGTCCGCTCGTGGTTCTGGTCTCGCGACCCGATCAAAACATAATTCCATTATTGCGGTTTTGTGCTTCCATGATTGCGGTTTTTGGCGAACGATTTTTCAAAACAAATAACAGACTGGCGAAGGCGTGTGTGTCACTCAGCCTTCGTCGTCAGCCTCCGTCGGTCTATGACCATGGAAGAAATCAAAACGTCTACTCTGCTGGAACCAAAACAAAATAAGCACCGCCTGTGGCCGAACATGCCGATGTGCAAATGGCACTCCCTGTCGCACAGGTTGCATTTGTGGATGGTCTCCGTGCTGCTGGGTCTGTGGGGTTCTTCCTGCGGGTCCTTTTTTGATCCGCTCCAGCAGTCAGTCTTCACCCAGCCTTAAAAAAAAACAGCTCGCGAACTTCTCTGCTTCAATTGGCTCACTGCATTCACAGCCTTGGTAGGCGGGTCCTTCTGGCTAGGTTTTCAGTCATTGGTTCTTCAAGGTTTCAGAAACCCAATTCAAGGCTCTTATTAGTCGAATGAGAGGTCAATCAGATGAACTAATCTGTTCGCGGCTGTGTCTGCAGCTTTTATTTTCAGTGTGCGCTTGGATGCCATACACCACCTACATCACAATCTCCATCATGCGTCCTAGAGCGCACGAGAGCGTCCTCGTGCGCTCTAGGATGCAGAGACTTGCCCGTCCGCGGTACAATGGAGCGCAAGAGGTTAAGTAACTACATAACCAGGACAGTGATACCCCCCTAATACCACAATTTTGTAGTTTCATTAACAAGGTTATCATAAATCACATCATATCATAATCATATCGTAAATCATAAATCATATCCAAAGCTGATGTGGCTGAAAGTTGAACAGTGTTAGCTTAAAGATGCTAAATAATAGTCTAAAAGCTAAAATGGCATAATGTTAGCTTGAAGGTGGAAACAGTTGGAAGTTGAACACTGCGAGCTTAAAGCTTGAAATAGCCTGAAATTTATGACATTAATTACTAAACACTAAATCAAAGTTTAACTCATATTTCCAAGAATAAAGGTGCAAAGATAAATAGAAGATGCCAATTTAAAAATTAAAAAATGTCAAAAATTATTTTAAAATGAAATTAAAATTATGAGTTAATTACACTGAATAAAATTGTAACTAGTATCCCCCTGAGTGTTGTAAATGTATGAGAAAATGTTCAGAATTTATAGGAAAAATGCAAATTTTGGGGAAAAAGTTGCAAATTTATAAGGAAACTAGAAAAGCACTCATAGAGCGCATACCTCCGCCAAGGCTCCTTCCGTTTCTCATGGATCACCTCCAAAATGTAATGGGCTTGTGTGTAGGCCTATCGCCACTTGTGGTGAAAACTGCATCGAAGTCTGTCCATTAGTTTTGGAGTTTTGTGGCTGACAGACTGTGAGAAGAGCCTTGGCTGAGGTATGCATTCTCAGATCATCCCCAAAATGTAATGGGTTCCTCTCTAGGCCAAGAACCACCTCTGGTGAAAATTTCATCCAAATCCATCCAGTATTTTTTGTGTAATCCTGCTGCACAAATACAAACAAAGCCCTTGGTGTAGGAATGCACTCTCAGATCATCACCAAAATCTAATCATCTGTTCCCTGTGCCATTACACACCTTTCCTGAAAATTTCGTCAAAATCCGTTCATAACTTTTTGAGTTATGTTGGTAACAGACAGACAGACAAACAGACAAATGGCAGTAAAAGCATTACCTCCTTGGCGGAGGTAATAAACTCAAGTGTTGCTGTTGTGTCCATCTCCTCCATCTCCAAACTCCCAGGCTGCGGGCGTTGCAATTCATCGCACAACGGCGTACAACCCACAGGCCAATGGGTTATGCGAGCGTTTTCATAGATCACTGAAAGCAGCACTCAGGGGTTCACTGACGGATGCAAATTGGGTAGACAGGTTGCCGTGGGTTTTATTGGGGTTGCGCTCCGCGGCAAAAGAGGATTTGGAAGCTTCCCCGGCAGAGAGCTGGTTTTTGCGCATCCCCTATGGCTGCCCGGGGAATTTCTGCCAAATAATCCGGCGCCCGACAGCTGCCCGTCTCAGCTTTTGCAGTGTAGCGCAAACACAGGCACGCTGCCGGGCCCGGCCCACTACTGTTTTCCGTGTGCTTTTGTGCCTAAAACTTTGAAGAACGCGGAGTTCGTGTTTGTGTTCGTGACGACCAGCGCCCTCCATTGCGCCTGCACACATGTTGAAAATGGCCCTATATGACAATGTTAAAGAATCCTTTAAAAAATTCCTGGATCCAGACGGTGATCCAGATCATCCCCAAAATTTAATCAGTTCTTCCTTGTACCATTTCCAACAACGCCTGAAAGTTTCATCGAAATCCGTCCAAAACTTTTTGAGTTATCTTGCTAACCAACAGACAGACAGACAAACAGACAAACGCTGGCAAAAACATTACCTCCTCCGGCCTGCGGCCTGGCAGAGGTAATAATTTATGATCCACTGTATCAAATGCTTTTTTTAAGATCCAGGAATACACCAACTGAATACTCTTTATTTTCAACAGCAGTTGATATTTTTTCTATAAATTCCATTAGAGCAAATGCAGTTGTCCTCTTGTGTCTGAACCCATATTGCTGCTCACACAATAAATTATTCTTCATCATAAAGTTGTCAGTTCTCTCACAGAATATTTTTTTGAGTATCTTAGAAAATTGCGGCAATAGTGAAATAGGTCTATAGCTTGAAAATTCCCCTCTGTCACCCGTCTTGTATATCGGAATTACTTTGGCTATTTTCATTGCACTGGGAAATATACCTGTTTGGAAAGACAGGTTACAGATATACGTCAGTAGCTTCACTAAGCATTCAATGATAGTTTTGATTAAGAGCATGTCAATACCATCACAATCCGCAAATGTTTTACTTTTAAACGATTTAACAATTTCAATGACCTCTCTCTCATCTGTGTTCTTTATGAAAATGGAGTCTTTTAGAGCAATGTTTTTGCTTATTGTATCACCTGTAGGTGCCGTAATGGGTATTTCTTGAGCCAAATTAGGACAAATGTTAACAAAAAATTTATTAAAATCATCTGCAGGTGAGACTGCATTCACACTGAGTCGTTTTTTTTTTTTTTTTTTTTTGAAAGATTGGTTGGGTAGCTTGTATTTCTGTTTTTATTTCCAAGAATATTGTCAAGTATTGTCCATGTATTTTTAGTGCTATCTCTGTTTTTCTCCAACTCTTCACTGTAATAGTCTCTTTTACTACATCTCATTATATATATTAACTTATTTTTGTATGTTTTATACCGCTGCTCTGCTTCTTTTGTCCTTTTCTTCAGAAAAGCTTTATATAATGAATTTTTCTTTTTACACGCTTTTTGTAATCCTTTGGTTAACCATGGCTTGTCGACAAATTTCTGTTTAAGCTTTTTCTTTACTAATGGACAATTTTTTCATAAAGAGCGGTTACAATGTTCATGAATGTGTTGTAGGCTTCATTTACATCTGATACATACGTAGACTTTTGCAGTAATAAACAACACAAAATATAACTGAGGTCTAACTTACAACGCAGGATGGAAACGGGTTGGCTAAATAGCGTGGAAGCTAAGGAGAGTGGAAACGCCAGCCAACCCGGGGAGAGACGTGGAGAAAATAACGAAGCAAATAGTGTGGGACACACACTGGTAACGAGGGTGAAAACAGACAGAGAAATCCCATCTGAACACAAAATGACACTGCGACGAACAACGGCACAGTGGAGCCTAAATAGGGCAGGCAGAAGTAATTACAAATGACAACAGGTGTAGATGACACGAGCGAGGAGTAATCAGACAACCACTGGCAGCTGTGACAGGAGTGAACGTGATCTAACAGAGGAAGCAAATGAGTACTGTCATACCGGAATGAATAACAAATCAGGAAACAAACAATAAACAGAGAATACTGACAATCCAAAGACATGCTAAACATATTGAGAGTAAAAATAGTAATACATGTCAAACTTCAAAGAGAAAACTAAAGATGAAGAAGACTCATATATAAATACAACACAGGAATCTCCAAAACAACAGAAACAAATAGCAAACTCTAATAATATGATACAGATAAAACCAAGCTCAAATTCTAAAATAAACCCAAGGTGAGAAAAGTACAGAAAGTGATGAGAAATAACAGAAAGCACGGGCACGGCTCTCCCACCGTATTCAGCATCATGACAGAGTAATCACTCTAAAGTAATTTAAGAAGAAATTACTGAGATGTGAGTTTAGTCTGGACAGTTTGAGGTTTTTGTCAAAAATTTATGACAGTTTTATTCTAAATTTACTACTTTTTCCTTGTAAATTTGAAAGATTTTTTGTCCCACTTAAATCAACTTTATCTCATAATTTGTGTTTAGTGCTAATTTAGGGCTTTTTTTCTTGTACATTTGAGACTTTACTTTCATCAATTTGTGAGGTTTTTTCTCATAAATTAAAAATCAAAAATAATATGAGCAAAGATGCAGCATTTTCTGTTATAGGCTACTTATAGCCTATTAATAGCCTATTTTCTAACCCCCACCCCAGGTGAAAACTTCACGTACTCTGAAACCTAAATGTTTGCAGGTATGCATCATACCTGCAAACGGCAGGTGGCAGTTGCTCAGGAGGTAGAGTGGGTCCTCTAATAGTTGGAGGGTTGGCGGCTCAAATCCTGCTCTCCCCAGACATCCTGCTGTTGTGTCCCTGGGCAAGACACTTCACCCACCTTGCCTCCAGTGTCCATGACACTGGGCATGAGTGGGTATGTTTGGTAATGGTCGGCGAGGCCGTTGGTGTGGACTGGCAGCCATGTTTCCATCAGTCTGTCCCAGGGCAGCTGTGGCTGCAGTAGTAGCTTACCACTATTAATGTCTGTCTGTGGAGCGAATGAATAATGCATCCTTTGTAAAGTGTCTTTGAGTGTCTATGAAAATCACTATATAAATCTGATGCATTACTATAATTATACTCAACGAATAAATTCAGGCAGACCCAAAAACTGTAGACCTGTAGAAGAGCAGCAGGAGCCTCCTGCCCACTCACCTTTCCTGCTGCTGGGATAGGGAGGGCCCTGATGTTGCATTCAAATACACTCAGAGGTTTGACTTTATATCGGAATTAGTAGGGTAAAACAAAGTTTGACACATAAGGATAAGCCTTTGTCTGGAGCTTTTTTAACCGACTAATATGTCCTTTATTTTAATAAATTCAGTGGTATCGATTTCCATTTTCCCCCCTAATCTTTTCAACTCCACTTTTAAGCTTTTCTTTATCCACTTTCCTCTGACACTTCTATCCGAAATAACCTGTACTTTTCACCTGTACACTTCTGCTGCCACACAATGTTTTCCACAGTAAATTCAGCTCTGAAAGGGGCCGTTACGCACTGGCAAGGAAGGGGTGGAGGTGTTAGGGGTGCTTAAGAGATTTGATTGGGCACTCCAGTGTCAGTAATGAAAATAAATGAATGCGCTGCTGTCAGTATTTCAAAACAGTGACAAGTGGTCCTTGAAGCCATGGTTACATAATTATACTGACGACAACACACCAGCCCACATGTGTGTCAGCCTACCGGGCAAATGCCCGGTCTGCTGCATCTGGTTAAAAGTAAAGTATATGATTCCCTCTCGTAGCCCACTTAACATGCTGATGGTAATGGGGAAGCACAGACTTCAGGCTTTGTTAAAATCCCCAGCAACAGGGTGAAAAGCACCTGGGTGAGTGTTGTACAGTTCTCCTATTGCCTGCTAGGTGCTAGTCTGCCCTAGGTGGAACATATGTGCATTCTGATCATCCAGTGATCAGTGATCGATTCTGATCATCCAGTGGTGCGATCTACAGTGGACTGTATAGGCAGGGGGTCCTCAAATGTTTTTGCTAGGAATCCACATTTGTTTTTTTCCAGTGGGCCAGAGGTTCGGAGCAGTACCAGCATGTTGCATGGGTGGATATTTCATTTCCATGTTAGGAGGGACAACAAACAGAACATTTTCTCGAGAATAAATATTGAGGGGATACTATAAGTATTATTGCAGTCAGTCACAAATTTATGAGAAAAAGTACAGTTTTGGGAAAAAAGCCACAAATTTACAAGAAAAAAGTCAAATTTATGAGAAAGAAAATTAGAAATTTACAAGAAGCAGTTGCAAATTTACAAAAAGTCAGGATTTCTTGAAAAAAAAAGCTGAAAATTGATGAGAAAAAAAATGTACATTTACAAGAAAAAAAATCACAAATTCATTAGAAAAAATGTTACAAATATACAAGAAAAAAAAAATCAGATTTAAGATGCAAAAATAGCAGATTAAGGCTGTGTGTCCATCAAATGTATTTTTTCTGCTGTGGGTGACTATTTTCTATCCATTCTCTATGTAGTCCAGTGTTTACAGTGCTGAGCGCCCTTGGTGCTAAAATGCGCTGAGTGGAGGCTGTTTTTTGTTGCGGCGCTCAAGGCGCTGACAGCTGAAGAAGTTTAACTTTTTAGACTACAGCTATGCTTGACAATGTCAAACCTTTCTAAACAGCCAATCAGAATTAAGGAAGGGTGAGACATAGGATGCAGGTACAGGAAGAAGAGAATGGTAGGATGGCGGAGGAGAGCCTGAACTTTTGCGGCATCAAACAACCGGGTACTTTTTCAGCTGACACTGAAAGGATACCATGATCAAAAGCTGAAAGCAAATGCTTGGAGGAATGTGTCCACATCTGTCGGCACGTCAGGTGAGTGGTCGTGCTTTTGTCATGCTCATATTTCTTTCTTACAAGTTTGTTGTGGTAGATAATATCAATACTCTGTGAATTTGTACAGTTGATAAGATAAGGTAAGATAAGATAAGATAAGCCTTTATTAGTCCCACAACGGGGAAATTCCAGGATTGCAACAGCACAGGGATAGCAACACTCAGAGCAACAATCAGAAGGCAAGAGAAAAAACAAGAGCAGCAAGTATACATATGTACATTTAAATATAAATATAAATATATATATATATATATATATATAGACACACAGTGCGGAGCATTGTAGCTAGATGGGATAGATATATAAATATATAAACAGTGCGGACCATTGTAGCTGGATGGAATAAATATATGAGTATATAAACACACAGTGCAGAGTATTGTAGCTAGATGGAATAAATATGTAGATATATAAACACACACAGTGCAGAGCATTGTAGCTAGATGTAATAAATATATGAATATATAAACACAGTGCGGAGCATTGTAGCTAGATGCAATAAATATGTAGATATATAAACACACACAGTGTGGAGCATTGTAGCTAGATAGGATAGATATATAAATATATAAACACAGTGCAGAGCATTGTAGCTGGATGAAATAAATATATGAGTATATAAACACACAGTGCGGAGTATTGTAGCTAGATGGAATAAATATGTAGATATATAAACACACAGTGCAGAGCATTGTAGCTAGATGGAATAAATATATGAATATATAAACACAGTGCGGAGCATTGTAGCTAGATGGAATAAATATGTAAATATATAAACACACAGTGCGGAGCATTGTAGCTAGATGGGATAGATATATAAATATATAAACACAGTGCGGAGCATTGTAGCTGGATGGAATAAATATATGAGTATATAAACACACAGTGCAGAGTATTGTAGCTAGATGGAATAAATATGTGGATATATAAACACACAGTGTGGAGCATTGTAGCTAGATGGAATAAATATATGAATATATAAACACACAGTGCGGAGCATTGTAGCTAGATGGAATAAATATGTAGATATATAAACACAATGTGGAGCATTGTAGCTAGATGGAATAAATATATGAATATATATATAAACACACACCGTGCGGAGCATTGTAGCTAGATGGAATGAAACAGCACAACCGTCTATTTAGTTATCCTACATGGTATGATTATGTGCCCATACATATTCTCACCCTCCATAGCGATCGGTATTTTCCTAGTTGTATACCGGAGGGGACCATTGTGTAAGTCCATTGCGTCTTTTGCATTCAAAACTATTAGGTTGTCACGTCTTTTTGCTATCTCTGCGAGCAGCCCTGCTTAGGTTGTACAGTCTGACAGCCGTAGGTAGGAAGGACCTGCAAAACCTCTCGGCTGTGCACCTAGGATGATGTAGTCTGCTGCTAAATGAGCTCCTCAGTGTGTTCAGTATGTCCTGCATAGGGTGGAACTCGGACTCCAGCAGAGATGACAGTTTAGCCACCATCCTTCTCTCTCCTATCTCCTCCACTGGGTCAAGGCGCTGCCCCAGGACAGAGCTAGCTTTCTTGATTAGTTTGTTCAGTCTCTTCCTATCGGCTGCTGTAATGCCACTGCCCCAGCCGACCACTCCAAAAGTGATGGCTGATGCCACCACCGTGTCATAGAATGTCTTCAGCAGCGCCCCTTGTACACCAAAAGACCTGAGTCTCCTCAGTAGCCACAGCCTGCGCTGTCCCTTCTTGTAGAGTGCGTCAGTATTGTGTGGCCAGTCTAGTTTATTGTTCAGATGAACACCCAGGTACTTATAGGATGTCACCATCTCGATGTCTGTTCCCTGTATATTTACTGGTGCTGTGAGGGGTTGTCCTTGCCTGCGGCAGTCCACCACCAGCTCCTTAGTTTTCCTCGCGTTGATCTGGAGGCAGTTCCGATGGCACCAGTCCACGAAGTCCTGGATAAGCCCTCTGTACTCAGCTTCATCTCCATTGGAGATGAGGCCAACGATCGCAGAGTAATCAGAGAACTTCTGTAGATGGCAGTGTGTTGTGTTGTGTGAGAACTCCACAGTATAAAGGGTGAACAGGAAGAGAGCCAAAACTGTTCCCTGGGGGGCCCCCGTGCTACCGATGATCGTGTCGGACACACAGTCCCGGGTTCTCACAAACTGAGGCCGGTTTGTGAGGTAGTCCAGGATCCATGATGACAGGTGCTGATCCACCCCTGCGCACAGCAGCTTGTCCTTCAGGATCATCGGTTGGATGGTGTTGAAAGCACTGAAGAAGTCAAAGAACATGATCCTCACCGCATTCCCGGGCTTCTCCAGGTGGGACAGAGAACGGTGAAGGAGGAAGATCACCGCATCCTCCACCCCAATGCTATGCTGGTAGGCGAACTGGAGTGGATCCATCGCTGGTCCCACCAGGGGGCGGAGGTGAGCAAGGAGCAGTCTCTCCAGGGTCTTCATCATGTGGGACGTCAAGGCCACTGGTCTGTAGCTGTTCAGATCTTTGGGGTGGGAAGTCTTTGGTACAGGTACTACACAAGATGTTTCCACAGCTGTGGTACCCTCCCCAGCTTCAGGCTCAGGTTGAAGATGTACTCCACAATCCCACACAGCTGGTCTGCGCAGGACTTGAGGAGCTTTGTGCTGATGCCGTCCGGTCCCGACGCCTTCCTCGCCTTGATCTTCCTCAGCTCCGTCCTCACCTGGGTCTTAGTGAGGGTCAGGTTGGGGGGCTGTGTGTTGGGAGTGGGGGGGTGTTGGTGGAGTGGGGAGTGGGCAGCAGGACTTCATGTCTTTAGAGGCAGCAGTGGTTGTTGTGCAGTCAGGGGGGAGGGTGGTTGGTCAAACCTATTGAAAAACAGATTCAGATTGTTCGCCCACTCCCTGCCCCCCCGTGGCCTGGGGGGAGGTATTCTGGAGCCCGGAGATGGTTTTAAGGTTTCTCCAGACCCCGCTGATGTCGCTCTGTTGCAGCTTGTCCTCCATCTTCTTCCTGAAGCTGTCCTTGCCTTCTCTGATCTTTCTCCTCAGCTCCCTCTGTACGGACTTCAGCATCTCTCTGTTCCCCGACCTGAAGATCCTCTTCTTCTCTCTCAGAAGTGTTTTAATCTCAGGGTTGATCCAGGGTTTGTTGTTTGAGCAACACCGTATGGTCTTGGTGGGAACAGTGTTGTCCGCACAGAAGCTGATGTAGTCCGTGATGGTGTGAGTGAGGCCATCGATGTCCTCACCATGTGGATCGCAGAGCTGCTCCCAGCCAGTGGTTTCAAAACAGCCCTTTAGAGTGTCCATTGCCTCCTCAGACCATAACTTCACTGTGTGCATGGCCGGAGGTTGTCTGTGCACTAGGGGTTTGTACACCGGCCGGAGATGAACCAAGTTGTGATCCGATCTCCCGAGGGGGGGGAGTTGTGATGAGGTGTATGCCTCCTTAGTGTTTGCGTAGAATAAGTCCAGTGTTTTATTGTCTCTAGTGTGGCATGTGACATACTGGGTAAACGTGGGTAGAATGGGAGACAGTGAAACAGGGTTGAAATCGCCTGAGATGAGGAGAAGAGCATCTGGGTGTTCTGTCTGCAGCCTGCCAGTTACTGAATGGATGACGTCACGCGCTGTCCCAGCGTTCGCCGTTGGATTTGCATAAACAACAATGCAGATCACGTGTGAGTATTCCCTCGGGAGATATGTAGGCCACATGCTAACAGCTAGCAACTCAATGTCTTTGCTGCAGTGTCGTTGTTTAACAGTGATATGTCCCAGTCTGCACCAGTTGTTGTTAACATACATTATCACTCCACCGCCCCTTGCTTTGCTACTGTCTGATGTTCGGTCTGCCCGTATCACGTGGAAACCCTCCAGTTCAATGTTAGCATCTGCTGCTAATTCAGTTAGCCAAGTCTCTGTGAGTAGAAACAGGCTACACTCCCGGTATATGCTATCATAGCGGGAGATAGCCGCTTGCTCATCTACCTTTCCCAGTAACGATCATACATTCCCCATAACAACGGATGGAAGGGTGGGTCTGTACCTTATATTTCTTGCCTTCTGCCTAACTCCAGCATGGCACCCACGGCGTTTTCGCCTCAGTTCTCCCGGTATGTCGAGTTTTTCCGTTAGCACTGGGTGGCGGTTGAGTGCTAGCAGCTCTTCCCTGCTGTACCGTCTCCTGCTATAAACAGTGGCTCTGTCCATTGGCTCGGGAGACATTTGGGGCGATCTGTGTGTCCGTGATATAAATGGAGTGAAAGGTGTGGCAGATCAGAGAGTTGTCACCGGATCAAAAGAGAGAGGAAGGAAAAAAAAAAAGACTCAGAATTGAGCCGCTGTTGCAATAGGCAGCCGACTCGTGTGGCGCCGGAAGTAAAAAAAAAAAAAAAAATGATGACTGAAAAAAATGGAAATAGCCCCAATGTGATCATTTACCAACAGTCATTCATGAGTTTAGAAAACCGTGTGTTGAGCATATCTCAGCTGATTTATGAAAATAGATGTAAAAATGTTAGAAAAATATTGTATATACATGTTATCACTTATACTATCAAGTTTTAAAATGTACTCTTTTACTGCTCTGTATTCAATTGTGTGATGAAACTTTCCGCTCTACATTGCAAACCTCTTGACTGAAACTTTCCGCTCTATTGTGCAATCCTCTTGACTGAGACAGTTGCACAAGCGCGAAACTGCTGCATTCCTGCTAAAACAAAAGTGTTCATACCTCTGTGACTGTTTTTAAACGCAAGGCGTTCTGATGAAGTTGTCGAACCCTCCCCTAGTTCCTGAAGTATTAGAAAAACCTGTTTAGACCTCTTTGTTCCTATGATTGTTCCTGTTCTTAATGTCGAACCCTCCCTTAGTTCCTGAAATATTAGAAAAACCTGTTTAGACCTCTTTGTTCCTATAACTCATGCTTGTGTATAAAAGCCCCAGCTCTGAAGATAAGCTTCAGTGCTATTTCTTCCTGTAGCCAGGGTAAGCACTCCTCATGAGTAAAGCTTTTATATTTTGAAACGTCGTGTCTCGAATCTTATTTGAGGTAACGAACTAAGCAGAGTACTTTTGTCTGAGTTTAAGTTTCAGATTCCTGACAAAAAATAAATGAAATTTTGACCACAAACTCTACTCACCTCAGAACGGCAGATGGACTTTCTGTAATTAGTCTGCATCCGAGAAATTATCAACCGGTTGATGTCCATCGTTATTTAGACACTATTAAAAAAATAAATAGAAAGTCTTGATGGGAAAAGCAGAAGTGCTAAACTGTGAGTGACAAGCTGTTGCTAGGATACAGGGCACAGACCTTTTCCTTCAGAGCGCGCAGAAGCGCTGTAAAAAAGAGGTTCAGGGAAGTCCAGCGACAAAAACGCGTTTGGTGGACACGCAGTCTTATGAGGAAAAAATGGCAAATTTACAAGAAAAAAGTTGCAAATTTAAGATGGAAAAAGTTAATTTACAAAAAAAGAGTTTCCATCCATCCATCCATCCATCTTCTACCACTTTTCCGGAGGTCCGGGTCGCAGAGGCAGCAGTTCAAGCAGAGAAGCCCAGACTTCCCTCTCCCAGCCACCTGCTCCAGCTCTTCAGAGAGGATATGAATGAATGAATGAATGAATGAATGAATCTTTATTTCGGATAGTACAGGTTAAAAGAAACTGAATAATATAACAAAGGGGGAAAGAAAATCCAACAAGGTCAAATTAGACAATAACTCCTCTGATTATACAATTCAACGTAAGTTATCCGAAATGGGTGATGGCTGAAGCCGCAGCTTATATTGCCCACCCATATTCCATCCAAGAATTCAAAAGAAAAAAAAAAAGAAAAAAAAAAAGACAAGAGCGATTACAATTCAAAAACAAAACTAAGACAAAAGGTGACAGAAAAAAAAAAACTAAGCTAAGCTAAGCGATTACAATTCAAAAACAAAGCTAAGACAAAATGTGACAGAAAAAAAGAAAAAAACTAAGCTACAACACAACACAGGCTGGATATGACAATCCTTATGTGATTTTACATGTCATCTTGTATATATGTTTGGAGTATTTCTTCCTTTAGTTTTTGTTTAAATTGTCCACGCGTTGTACATGATTTTAATTCAGGTCCAAAATCGTTCCATAATCTGACTCCTTGCACTGAAACACAGTATTGCTTGGTGGTAGTTCTCACTGAAGGTTTTTGAAATATACATGTTCCTCTAAAATGGTATTGATTCTCCCTTATTTGGAACAACTTTTGGATATTTGCGGGCAGTGATAGATTCTTCACTTTAAACATTATTATTGCAGTTTTAAAGTCAACCAGATCTTTCAACTTGAGAGCTTTTAATTTCAGAAAAAGTGGGTTTGTTGGTTCCCTGTAAACTGCTTTGTTTATTATTCTAATAGCTCTCTTCTGAAGCATAAAGAGTGGATATATGTTTGTTTTATATGTATTTCCCCGTACTTCATTACAATATGTCATGTATGGGAGTATTAAAGAATGATACAAGGTATATAGTGTGGGTTGATTCAGCAAATATTTCACTCTGTGTAGTATTGCAATTGATTTGGATATTTTACCTTTAATATAATTAATATGTGACTTCCAACACAGTTTATTATCAATTATTACTCCAAGAAATTTAGTTTCAGATACCCTTTCAATCTCTACACCATTTACACTGAGTTTAGATACTGAGTTGTTGTGATGGTTGTTAAAGACTATAAATTTTGTCTTACTTAAATTGAGCGTTAATTTGTTTGAATAAAACCAGTTTAAGCTTTCCTAATTCCTTTCCGAATGTATCCAGAAGTTGTTCCAGATTGCTTCCACTCCATAATAGATTAGTGTCATCAGCAAACAATATTAAGTCCATTTTTTCTGAAACTTTACATATATCATTTATATACATATTGAATAATAATGGCCCCAAAACTGAACCCTGTGGGACTCCACAAGTAACCTTCAGTAACTGTGAGTTTTCGTTACCAACACATACACACTGATATCTATTCTTTAAGTAACTACTTAACCAGGGCAGTGCTACTCCTCTAATACCACAATTTTGTAGTTTCTTTAATAATAAATTATGATCCACTGTATCAAATGCTTTTTTTAAGATCCAGGAATACCCCAACTGAATACTCTTTATTTTCAATGGCAGTTGATATTTTTTCTATAAATTCCATTAGAGCAAATGCGGTTGTCCTCTTGTGTCTGAACCCATATTGCTGCTCACACAATAAATTATTCTTCAGTATGAAGTTGTCATTTCTCTCATAGAATATTTTTTCAAGTATCTTAGAAAATTGCGGCAGTAGTGAAATTGGTCTATAGTTTGAGAATTCCCCTCTGTCATCCGTCTTGTATATCGGAATTACTTTAGCTATTTTCATTGCATTGGGAAATATACCTGTTTGGAGAGACAGGTTACAGATATACGTCAGTGGTTTCACTAAGCATTCAATAACAGTTTTGACTAAGAGCATGTCAATACCATCACAGTCCGTAGATGTTTTACTTTTAAACGATTTAACAATTTCAATGACCTCTCTCTCTCGTCTGTGTTCTTTATGAAAATGGAGTCTTTTATAGCAGTGTTTTTGCTTATTGTATCATCTGTAGGTGCCGTAACGGGTATTTCTCGAGCCAAATTAGGACCAATGTTAACAAAAAAGTTATTAAATTCATCTGCAGGTGAAGCTGCATTCACACTCTGAGTCATTTTATTATTTTTTGAAAAATCAGTTGGGTAGCTTGTATTTCTGCTTTTATTTCCAAGAATACTGTTACGTCTACCAGACCAACTGGTAGACGTAATCACTCCAGCAAGTCCTGAGTCTGCCCGGGGGTCTCCTCCCAGTGGGACGTGCCCAAAACACCTCATGTGGGAGATGTCCAGGAGGCATCCTGATCAGATGCCCAAACAACCTCAACTGACTCCTTTCAATATGGAGGAGCAGTGGCTCTACTCTGAGCCTCTCCCGGATGACTGAGCTCCTCACCCTATCTCTAAGGGTGAATCCAGCGATCCTACGAGGAAAGCTCATTTCAGCCGCTTGTATCCGTGATCTCGTTCTTTCAGTCATTACCCAAAGCTTGTGACCATAGGTGAGGGTAGGAACGTAGATTGACTGGTAAATCGACAGCTTTACCTTAGAGCTCAGCTCCCTCTTCACCACAATGGACCGGTACAATGTCTGCATCACTGCAGATGCTGCTCCGATCTGTCTGTCAATCTCTCACTCTATTCTTCCCTCATTCGTGAATAAGACCCCAAGAAACTTAAACTCCTCCTCTTGGGGGCAGGAGCTTGTCTCCAGCCCCCAAGAGAAGAACTGTTAAGAGAAAAACTGTTTTTTCTCTTATCTCTTTGTACTATGTCCTGATTGGTGGAGCCTTGAGTACTTTTATCATGTTTATAGTCTGCTTCATGTGTGCCTGTGTTTGTGTTCATGTTGAATGTAATTGTGGTTTGTAAATATGGATGTCACCTGACTGCAAAACAAATCTACCTACTGGTACAAATAAAGTAACCTGAACCTGAACCTGAACAAAGCGCTGCACATTAAAATGGAATAAAAGGAAGTTGATAGATAAAAATCATTTTAAAAAATACAAAAACAAGTTAAAACACACGATTGAAATAATTTAAAAATATCAGACTTACCATTAAAAAGCACTTGAAAGTCAAAGGAAAAAAAGTTTTCATCTGCTTTTTAAAAGAGTCCACAGTCGGCTAAACGTATCTGGAGTGGGAATTAATTCCAAATACTGTCCATCACCCTCCTTGTGTCTCCGCAGAAAATGAAGCCCTGAGAATACTCAACAGTTTTACTTTGGGACATGATTTAATGTTGAATAAGGTGAAAAAAATTTGGGCTCGTGGTACTCAATTATCGTGATATCGTGGTTATCGTGAACCGTGATAGGATCAAATCGTGACCCAAGAATCGCGATCCAAATCTCTCAAGCGATCCCCACCCCTAGTAGGCAGTAACGTTGAAGTACACTGCGGATCGGAACATGGCTACTGAAGGTATGCACTTACAAAACACTGGGTAGCAAAAATGAGTGGCAGCTTTAGTTTGTATGCAGTAAAACACAAAAACACACACAGTATTCAGTCAGAGTAGTACAGAGTGCCTCTTTGCATTGTTGGGAGGTAATTTATCATTTCACCTTCTATTAATTGACAAAAAAAACAACAGATAAATAATCCATTAAGGCTCAGAGCCAGCCCTTCACTTATGTGCTCCCTCTTTTTTGCCCACACATCACTGCAGTCAAGTAAATGGTCAGGTGTGGTATTAACATCCAGAGTTAAAAGGCACTCTGTATGGCTGGAACTGTACATGTGTGTGATTATTAAAGTACATCTATCTATTATGCTTTGCTGCATAGTAAAGCTCGCCACTCAGTACTGTGTGGCTACAGTAACTGGCAGTTCTGTTCCAGTGCATACCCTCTATTGTTACACAACGAGTGGCAAAAATCAGTGTCTTTATGCAAAACTATGGCATATGTGCCAATACTCTGACTACCACTAGCTCTTTTGCTAATTTAAGCACATCCAGTAATCCAAATTAACATTTAAAATATTCAGTAGTGTTATAACATTGTAGCTGTCCTGATGCCACAGTCCAACAGCTTTATAATTTAGGGGAACTCTACTAGAAAACTAGTTGAGTGTTTATATATTTAGTGCACATGTTTCTGCCTGCTCACGAACGCTGTTGGTAATTTGTCAAGAGATTGAAATCAGTGTCTGGAGCAATTTGGTCATTATTGGTACAGTCAACTTATTTTTACCTCCTCATTTCAACACTTCCTTGCTTTAAGCACAACTGTAATTACTTCCCTGTAGTGGCTGCTTTACAGCTCACCATCTTGTGGGGGATTGCACTGGTGCCAAGGGCATAGAGACAAAGAAGGAGGAAGCAGGACTAGCACAGGTGGGATTCATCCCTTTTAACGATAGCATTTCATTCAAAAATGTCTCAGAACAAATGCCTCTAAAGGATTAACCTCATCAAATATTTCCTGCAAACAAATGACTGGCATCATCTAATATTTGTTTATGAACCCCCCCTCCATCCCCTCACCCCTCCACCACCTTTATTTTTTCCTCTCTTTACTTAACACAGAGGGAGTTAATGGAATTGTTTGGATGGTGATGTATGGGGGATTGTTTGAGGAGACAGATGGGGAAATGTAATTACGGATGTTTCGGGGCTTCGGGGAGAGAAGAAAACTTGTTACACAGGAGAGTTCAAGAAACAAAGACAGCGCCATTCGTCATGTGAGACAATAGTCACCGAAAATTAAGTCAAGGGATTTTTACATAAATTGCTTTCTCTTAAAATTGTTTTACCCCGAGCATGACAGAATAGCAAAACAGTTATGCAATACATTTTTGTAGGAGCATTTTTAGTGTGCCTGCTTTTATTTTATATTGAAATCTGCAGAACAAATAAATAAATAAAAATACAAATAATGACACAAGCGTTAACAAAATGTGATGAGTGTTATGCCGATACTTTGCTGAGTGTGAGCTGTTGTCAAGGTTAATTAAATTAAAAAGAATAACAGTCTGTTTTAGTCTTTCAGTCTTGCTAAATTCACTGCATAATTGATCATATACAGCAACAAAAAAATTGTAATGACAATTTTAATTTAAAGTGGAAATTTATTGATTTTTAATTAGACCAAATTTGGTATGTTTATGCAGAAAATTATATAATTTCCTTGAATATCACCATTTTTTGGAATAAACGGTCATCCAGAGAGAGAAATTTGTGACAAAAAGTCAGCGAAAGTGACGATTTCAGATGACCGAAATTTGCTCTGAATGTCGGCCTGAAATGCGTGACGTCACGAGTTGAATAATGAATTAATTACTAGTCTTGTTACAATCTGAAAACGATGAGATTGCATTCATATTTTGCGGAAAATGGAAAAAAGCATTCTCGATCTGAGTTTCAAACTGGATACCAACAAAGACGAAGATGAAGGTGAAGAGAGTGATTTAGGAGACAGCAATAATGATGATGGAGATATGGGAGATTTTGGCCCTGAACTAACTAACTAACTAACTAACCTGCACTTATATAGCGCTTTTCTAGTCACAAAGACCACTCAAAGCGCTTTCATTAATACTAACCCTCTATTCTAAGGGCCTATAGGAAACAAATATCTAGGGACAATTTAGAACAGCCAATTAACCTAACATGCATGTTTTTGGCATGTGGGAGGAAACCGGAGAAATCCCGGAGTAAACCCACACAACACGGGGAGAACATGCAAACTGAAGCCAACGAAAATCAAGACGCCGCTGCTGGTGCTAACGCTGCAGCTAGGGTCCCTACAGCTTACCTGCATGAACCTGGTCCAAGACAGCCGGACGGTGAATTCCTCTTTAATCCGTCCCGGAGGTTTCTTTTTCACTGCCCAGCTGCTCCCTGTTAGCCATTAGCTCTGCTCCTCCTGCCTGGCTGCTCCTCCCTCATTGTCCCGCCGCCGCTGGTGGCTGAAGCAGCTTTTAAACTTCCACCAAACCGATGTCTGAGTCCGCCAGTGGTCCCTCCTTCACCTCTGAGCAGGGCCTGACATTAACTTTTTTGGTCACCAGCCACTGTGGCTAGTGATTTTCCAGAGTTACTAGCCACTCAGCTTTTTCACTAGCCACAGTTTTGCGGTTGGAAAATTGTGTTTAATATGATCAAATTGGACTATGGCATGCAAAATTTACTTGTACTACATTTACAACCTTTTTCAATGTGAATTACCCTTATACATACATAAAAAAAATAGGAAGAGAAACACTGTCTAATTATTTATGGAGAGCAGTAAATACTGTAAAATGGTAGAGAAAAATATTTGCAGTATGAGAGTGAAGAGCAGGTAGATTTGGGTCTGTCCCAATTCTTATTTGTACCCCTACCCCTTCGCCTACCCCATGAATTGGGACACCCGTTCATGGCTGCACGATGTCATTATTAGTTGCTGATGGATTTAACCTAACCTGTTTTCACCAGAAAAAAGAAGAGGAAGAAAAAGAAAACTGATTAGAAAAAAAAAAACAGTACTTATGGAAGTTGTATTTTCATGGTCTCACATTGCAGTAGGTTTATTATTTTAGATGCTGTTTGAGAAAACTACAACCGGCCAAAATGGCGAGTGGGTGTGGCTGTCTTACCGGCCACTGCTGAGACCAACCAGCCATTGGCCGGTTGGCCGATGTTAATGTCAAGCCCTGCCTCCAAGCCCCGCCGATGTGAGCCCTGGGTCGGCCGTTCGGTCCTGTGTGAGCCACTGGATCAGAGTGGAGACACACGGGGTGGGGGGGTGTTAGTGTGCCTCCTCCAGGCTGAACCTCCGTCATGGTGATGATAAACCGAGGAGAAATGAATACAAGTCGCAGCTTGACAACAGTGAATTGGTATGGGTAAGTGTGTTTACTGATGTTTCTTGTCTTACTTTTATATTATAGAAAATTTAGAAATCCACTTTGCAATTGTCTTTTCTCTAAATTAAAAGAAAAAAAAATGTGTGTAATAGTTGAGCCTTATTCATGCTGCATTTCCCCTCTGGTCCACTTTGGTCCGCATGTGCTTTGGATGAGCCTGGTGCGCATGCGGCGTTGTACATTTATCCTTTTTTTTTTTTTTTCCTTTGAAAGACAAAAGTAAAATAGAAAGATGTCTTTACCTTCTTTACATGTTTCAACTGCACTGCAGCCTTCATCAGAAGAGTCAGCTGATTGCTGCCAGGTGACATTTATCAGCTGATTTTCGTAGGCGGGGCCAGCTCAGCAGATCTGTCAGATCCACCGAGCCGGCCCCGCCTCCCGCCGTCAGATGGTCTCTGGAGAATGTGGTCCCAGGTGTGAGAAAGCATAAAGGCCCCCTCATCTCGGTTCATGGTGTCTTTTCCCCGCTTTCTGATCTCTATTGCCTCCTTGATCCAACGTTTGTGTCTGTTGCTCTCCGATCCAATAATTTTTGTGTTGTCCCAGTCCATGATGTGATTATTTCTTTTGCAGTGGTCCGATATAGCTGATTTTAATGTTTCTTGTTCTGCTTTTTCTTTTTGTGATCTTGTGAGTCGTCCTTGCGTTTCCTTCTCACATTCCTTTTGGTGTTCTTTTTTTCTTGTGGTGAATAATCTTCCGGTTTCTCCAATGTAGGTTTTGTTACATGATCTGCATGATATTTCATATAATACATTGCATTTATTGTCTTGTTCTATTCTGTCCTTGGGGTGTACTAATAACTGTCTTAATTTTTTGTGTGGTTTGACTGCTGTGTTTATTTTGTATTTTTTCATGATCCTTTGAATTGGTTCCGTGATCCCTCGTATGTATGGTATAGTTATGGTGTCCTTGTTTTTGATTTCAGCTTTTGTTCTATGTCTTGTTCTATGCTCAGTGGATCTGACAGATCTGCTGAGCTGGCCCCGCCTACGAAAATCAGCTGATAAATGTCACCTGGCAGCAATCAGCTGACTCTTCTGATGAAGGCTGCAGTGCAGTTGAAACATGTAAAGAAGGTAAAGACATCTTTCTATTTTACTTTTGTCTTTCAAAGGAAAAAAAAAAAAAAAAAAAGGATAAATAATTAAAAGAAGACAAAATGAACCTGTTTGACGTACGGCGTTGTACATGCTCACTTTTTTGTCTACCAGGCCAAGTAGTTAACGCATGCGCAAAACTGTTATTTAGAGTTTCGCCCCAGCCCTATGGGTAGTGCAAATGTGCTAACATGCCAGTTTGTTCACCGGCTATAAACACAAGAGTGATGCACATTTTTTTGTAGCAACAACAATGACGTCATTTCAAGGAAAAGGAGGAATTACTGTTTTCCAGTGCTCTTCTCCACTCAAGCTGCTTCTGCTGCAAAAGGATTCATGTATGTTTATTCTCGTCTTCCATGTCCTCGTCTTCCTCGTTTACTTTGTCTTTGTATACTGTCTTGGTAGTGTCACCTCGTGAATGGGATGTTCAGTGTTGGGCATGCTCTGTCAGTGCGTTCAGGTTGTGGGCAGGCCGCACGGTCATAAAATTTGGGCTGCATGCGGTCGTCCGCAGTAGAGCCCTGTGTACACTTGTGGACTGGAGACGATGACATAAATTTCGTCACGAGGTTTCTGGTTGCACGTACGTGGACAGCGGAGGTGCAGAATGAATCCAGCTTTAGACGGTCTAATTATGTGTTGTCGGCTGTTGCGCTTGCATGGTTTCTGGCATCTGGCAAATTTCAGCAATGAATTTTCATTCACTGGCCTGGACCTTGGCCTCACTCTAAGCCCTGCAAATATGCACGTCCCTCTTAAGCTTCTTATGTTTTACTTTTCAAATAATCAAATAAATTTAAAATGTGTTTTCCCTTTTCATTTTCAGTAATTTTAATTATCGTTAATTACCTGATCTCTAATGACTTTTATTTTTATAATGAAATTAAATTAAATGAAATCAAATTTTATCAAATAAATTTTAGAGTACTGGAATACAATGTCTATGCCAAATAAAAGAAAAAAGCAACAAAATAATGTACTGTATTTACAACAATGTACAAAATTGTGAGGCTGGGCAAACTCATCCTGGGGACAGCTTTCCCTCAACGAGTTGTCCCTGAGCGATCAGCAACTCAGCCGAAATTATTCAAAAGGTTTTAGATGAAACTAGAGTGTTTCTTATTTTAATACCAAATGATGTTTTTTAGCAAGGGTACAACTTATTCTTCAAATATATGTGCTTTATTGATCGGGATGATTTTTAGACAAGTCTTGATCATCATTTTTGCTTCATATCTTCACTCTCTCCTTGCAAGTTGCATGCTAGCAGTAAGAATAGTGATCTCGCCACCAAGTAACCGAGCGATCAAAATCTTCACAAGGTCTATTGTCTGCAATATTTGTCTTTTTCTACAATTTAGAGGCATAATCAAGAGTCCGGGTTGGATCCGCTGGAGCCATTGAGTTTTTAGTTTGTTCAACTTGTAAATTCACCAAAATCAGTCAGCAAATATGGAAGTCAGAGCCTTGACATGGGTGCACAGAATGAATGAAAAAAAATTGAATTTCTTTTCTTTCTAGACGAAATTAAGGCTACAAAAGTACTATATTAATGTTCATTATGTTCTCAGCTTGCCGTAGATGTATAATATGCTTATTTTAGGATTCCCAATGAGTACTCGCTTTAACAATGAAACAATGTGGTCTGAACTTTATCTACTGTGCATGATCTCAGCATGTGACCTCATTAAAGAACGCTGTTAAGAGACACGTAAATCATTTGACCTGTCTTGTTTACATTGCAGGTCTCTGTATCTTCTTCCATTACTGTAGGTAATTTTTCATACTTTGCCTGAGTACAGAATATATAAAGGATTACTTTACACACTGTATCATACACTGTTCATTGAGAGAAGTTTTTCATACCAAACTGTCATTTCACATCTAATTATGCTTTCTAACAAGGTCTGGTAAAACAGAAACAAGTTTTTGATTGACTCCCTACAACAGCAGTCTGCATAAAAGTATTTTCTTTGCTGTTGGTAACAACAAAACCATTCAACATGAATGTTTGAGATGAAGGTACTGTCGATATGAACAAGGAGGTACTTGTGGCTACTGGATTTGCGCAGTTGAGCGAGGATCAGCTACTGTATCATCACAGATGCTGGCTTTTGAACTTAAAACTGATAACCATCTGAATGGTCCTTTTCCACTTTAACCTGGAGGATTTCCAGAAACAATTTGAAATGTGGACTTGTCAGATCACAGCACACTTTTCACTTTGTCAGTCCATCTCAGATAAGCTTAGGCCCAGAGAAACTAACGGCATTTTTGGGTGTTGTTATGCCTCGGTGAAAATGGAGGCATACAGTAATCGCTCTTTTTTTTTTTACCTTTATTTATATAGGGTAGGTCCAGTGAGAGGCAACCTCTCTTTTTCAAGGACTCCCTGTTCACACTCAAACAGTTACACATTCACACCAGGAAGCTGCCCAGTACAACCACAGACTGACCTGTGGCCACTGAGCAGCTCCGCTGGAGCAGCTGGGATTAAGGGCCTTGCTGAAGGGCACCACAGTGGGGTTAAGGAGGTTGGGGCTATGTTATCCATCCCACTCAACTCTAATCCTGCCAGTCCAGGGATCGAACCCGTGACGTTCCGCTCACCAGTCCACATCCCTAACCATTAGGCCACCACTGCCCACTCAATGTGGTCAATGTGTCTGTGTGTAGAATCTGGAGGAAAAAAATGAATTTATTCCATTTTGGAATAAGACTGTAACAACAAAATGTGGAAAAAGTGAAGCGGTGTGAATACTTTCCAGATGCACTGTAAGTCAACATTTTACACAGTCTATGACAGGATTTATTCATACACATAGTATGCAATTATTAAGGAACACAAATGAGTGAACAGTATAGCGCTAATGATTAAAAAATAGGGATATTAAAATATTTACTACATTTATCTGGCAAGGTTTGGGATGTTTTAAGACTTTCTGTCTGCATGGCAGTTTATGTTATATTACATTATACAACAGTTAGTTCTGACCGAGCAATCTGATTGGGCAACAAGGATTCCAGGAGTTACTATATTGCACAATGATCACATGCCGACGTTTCACTGGATAAGTATCACTCCGCTTCAAAGGTGTTTTAATAACTGTTAATTACTAATGCTTATTTACTGTCAAGTCTGTCAGTTCTATCAGTGGGTTCTTATAGATGAGAATTGTAATGCTGTGCTGTATATCTTAATTTCCTCAATGAGGTGCTGTTTGAAAAGAAATCATACCTCTGTTACCCAGAAGTCCTACCCTTGTAAACATCCATGAGATATTTCACATCTGTTTAAAAAAAATAACAGGCAAGCCAAAGTTGGATTTATTGTCTCAATTAGCAAATCACAATACCTTTTTGGTGATGGACTCTTTATTTCATCTGAAAGTGCCAAGAAAAAGTGAATGAAGTGTGCCAAAGCCGAATCACTAACATGCCAACTAGCAAACGGCACAATGTTACAGTGACCACAAACCCTCAACATTATAAACACTGACTTCTGTACTGTACAATATTTAATGTGTTCATGTGTATGAAATTACTTTATTATTATTATTTATTATTATTTATCCTTATTATGCTCATTGAGGTGCTTAGTAACAGTTAAGTGGGTACATTTAGAAGGAACTATTTTTCTTGGCGGAGGAAAATAACTGGTTAACTTTTTACCATTCCTGCCAATTTCCAGCCAATGTAAAACACCCCACGAGCAGAACACCAGAATGGTAAGAGTTTTTAAACAAAAAAATATAATATTTTGTTCTGTGCTGCTGTGATTTAAACTGTGCTTGTGGAACTGTATAAAAGCAATATTACACAAGAGCAAGTGCAGTATCGATGGATATACAGTCATGTGAAAAAATTAGGATACCCTGTAAAAGCCTGTGGTTTTTTTTTTTAACATATTTGGACATATAGATATTTAATATCAGTGTTTAAAATACTGGGAGATTCATGTAATACAACTACACAATTAAAAATGAATTAAAGACTTTTTTCAGATTTTCTGTAAAATATAATTCTAAACAAATAGTGAGGAATAAATTAGGATACCGCCCATCTTTTTTAGGACACCTCAATATTCATTCCCACTTAAAACAAATGTTAAAAAAATGCAAACAAAAACAAGGTTAGACATAGATATGTAAACATTTCTTAATAAAGAACTGAATATTTAATGGGATATCCTAATTTTTTCACATGACTGTAGTAACTGCCGTGATTTGTCATAGGCCAGTCTTTCAGACCATCTCCGAAGGTGGTCAGGAACACATGTTGACCACATTTAACAGAAGTATAAATGAAGTTCTGTCGCTGACATGCACACAACTCCAACAAGAGGAAGACAGCTTTAAGCTTGATGTGTTTAGTTAATCATATCTTTTGAAAGATGAGAGAGATGGGAAACTACTCAAACCTGTTCGATAACATAGAAGAGAGGTGCGGGGTAAAGGACAGGTGTGGGTCCACATCTCTGCTGAGTGCAGTTCTAGTTTTATATTCACATGCACTGGATTACTTACATTCATATATGAGCTGAAATGTAAGGTGGGCGTCTGATTCTAGTGGTGCTATAGACCAGTGTTTCTCAACCTTTGTTGAGCCACAGCACACTTTTTACATTGAAAAAATTCTGCAGCAAAACACCAACCAAAAATGTTACAAATGTGTCCATTGTAGCCTATAACAGCAAACGTAATGACCGGTGTTGGGAGTAACGCAATGCCACTACTTTTGCAGTAATGTGTTGTGTAACAAAATTACTGTTTAAAAATTCATTAATGCATTACAGTTACTGAAATTTGATCAGATGCTTGATTCGTAACATTAACATGGATCGATAGTTTTAGCGCAAATAAATGAATATACAAACTAACCATACCGTAGCTGAGATGAGCTGTCAGTCTACGTGATATGTTGCAAAGTGCCGCTGAGCAGAGGAAGAGCTGAAGCTGCTTTGTTTTTGTGGACATACACAGATTATTTTTCCTTTGTCGCAGTTAAGGACAAAAAGCATATTGATGGGTTGCAAAGTGCTGATGGAGTCTTCTTCAGAAGTGCCTGAAAACAGCAACAAACTGACAAAGCCAGCGCTAAGTAACTGCTAGCTATGCTAACAACTAACACCGTGAAGTGGATCTCACAGCAGGATGTAAAGGGGAAATCTATTATCTGAACACCCACTGCTGGATTTCAATCACAGGTTTGCATCTGGACAGTTTGTGACCAAACAAGAATTAAACCGACTGATTGCCAGATACGTTACAGACTGAAGATGTGATAACAGTCACTTTCCATCAAACAGCTGGACTGTGATCCACTGATGTTAAAACATATTTACCTGCTACCTGGATAAAGTTTATTCAAAAATGGATTTTGATCTCTAAAAGGCATTTGAGAGACTGGATCGTGTCTCTGTCACAGCAAATGTTTGGACTGTGGAAAATGGACATTTTCATTGGATCACTGCACATCGGATGAATCCATGACATAAAGGTAAGATAAACATAGACAGCTTTCATGTCCCACACTGACACATGTGCAGCAACACCAGCATTAAAAAACTGTCTGTGAAGCTCTGTCTGAAATAGTCTGATTTCAGCCTGCCATTAATAATCCCATAATGTAATCCATTTATTAAATTATCTTGCTGTGTGCAAGAGGATTTAAGAATGCATTTAAAAGTTATGTGAAAATTACTTTTCCAAGTAACTAATTACTTTAATCATGCAGTAATTGGTAAAGCAACTCACTTTTGAAAAGAAGTAACTAGCAATTGTAATTAGTTACTATTTTTTTAGTAACTTGCCCAACACTGGTAATAACATTTTAATCTTCTAATTTATTTATACTCACTCAGTGTGAAACATGGCAGGATTAAATATAAAGTCATTTGAAAGATGCAAACGTGAATTTGCTCTGGGAAAGCGAGTTGGATTTTGTTCAACTCAGGCAAAAAACCAGTGTCAACAATGGAGAATAAATTTGTTTGAAAATGAGATCTCCACCCACCGGTGACAGATGGGCGAGAGCTTTGCAGAGTGTAGTTTGTTTCCATCTGTGACATCCTGCTAGGCTGGTACCAATCTGCTAATGGGGAGTAGCAGCTCAGGAAACTGGACACTGGTTGTCCACTTGTTTTGTGTTGAAAATAGTCAACATGAAGATTAAGTTTCTGGAGGAGATAGTGCCATTTTCCCAGCTGTGTGCTGTGGATAATGATGTGAACACAAACATGAGGGTGTTTTTTGTGGGATTTCCACAGCAGGTACAAAGTGGCTGCAGAGGATATGAAGATAACCCCATCTCTGTGCAGGGCAGATTTTCCACATAAGAAGAAAAATGCATTCATATTGCCACCCACTGACACACAAGAGACATGCACAATAGCAAATTATTTGCAAAAAGTAAATAATCAGTTTTGGATCAATTAAGTGAAATCAGACAATTTCCCGTGGCACACCTGACAATCTCTCATGGCACACTTGTGTGCTGTGTCATCCCGGTGACCATTTCACTGATTAAAAATACTGGTGGCTGCTAGAGGTACCCCTCAGCCTGCTAGTATTAAGAGCACTGGTTGGCTGAATTTTTGTGTGAAGTTATCTGAAATCATCCCAGATGTCACTTTGGGATCACTATGAATAGGCTACATCATGTCATTCACAAGTTATCACATTTACGAGGTTTTTTGAGAGTTGACCTCTGAGCTTGACCTGAGGTCAAGGTCTCCAAAATTTGAACTCATCCCATATTTTTCAAAGATAGAACTATGGTAACAATATGAAACAAGTATGTCATTTCCTTTCTGAGTCATCATGTTTACAGTGTTTTAAAAAATTGACCTGTTTAGCCTGTTTGAACATATTTGAACTCGTTCGAGATTTGTCATAGGTAAAACTAAACAAAATCCCAAGGAAAATGTGCATCATGAAAATCAACTGAATTTGAATGAAAATCAAAAACCTTGACCTTTTGACCCCAGACCAGGATCTCAGTGTGAACCTGTGTACAAAGTTTGGAAACCCTAGCTGTCTTTATTCTTGAGATATAGTTTATATGGTATTTTGACCTTGACCTTGGATCTTGTGATCCCAAAACATTCATGATTCAGGGACACATGGTGAACCTATGTACCAAGTTTAGTGACCCTAGCTTTACTCGTTCTATAGGGACAATGGGGCATAGGGAATGCTAACCTTGAAGTCTGACTTTTTGACCTCAAATCCATAGTCAGACATCAGGGTCTAGCCCGTCCAACATTTTTCTTAGATAAAACTATGGTAATGATTTGAAAAATCTACATCATTTCTGTCTGTAGTTATGGCATTCACAAGATTTAGGAGAAAACTGACTTCTGACATTGACTTCAGGTGAGATGTTGGCACTCATCTGCCTGGTAGGGTGACAACAAACTGGCTAGAAATGTGCTAGTGAATTTTATTTTACTAAATGTAATTTTATTCATAATATTTTTTCCTTTGAAATCGGAGCTGAAATCATTGTTCAACACCTTCATACACTTATGCGTGAAAGCTGCAAATATGTGTGAACAAAGCCACAATTTTACCACAAATCATTTCAAATTCATTAGAATAACATGGAATTTTCTTTTCGAAGATAGATTTTTAAATTTAGGAATAAAAGATCCTCAAATTTATGAGGAAAAAAAACTTGTGAATTTACTAGAAAAATAATTGACATTTAATAGCAAAACTTCACAAAGTATCAGATTAAAATACAAGACAATTACTCTTCTTACTCATTACTTATACAATAAAGATACATTCTTACTCTTAAGTAATGTTGTTTACGGGAGGTGATTACTTGAACTTGAATCATTAATTTCATAATGTAAAACTACTTTTACTTGAGCAGAATTTCTGGTTTATCTACCCACCTCTGGATACAGTATATGATAGAACACAAAGCTGGGCTCTCTTTTAAAAACTGAAAAAGCAGTGAGAAGGAAAGAAGTGGGTGATATGAAATGATCCAATAGGGAATAGCAGATGGGTAGAGCAGAGGCCAACACTGAAACAGACAACAAAGACAGGGTCATGACACTGGCTTTCTGAACCTGCTAGAAACTGAGCTCTCAGTAAGGTCCCCTCAGAACCAGTAGCCAACGCAGGACCCATACAACTGAAAACACCAAAAATATTCTCACTTCCCCCCTACCCGTTCTCTTCTTCTGCCCTCTGTCTGTCAGTCTTCCTGTCCTCCCCGTTTAACCTTTCATCGGACATGTTTCATGGTGGGAGTGAAGTGGCCATCAAAGCTGTGAGGAAGAACAGGTTATCGAGGGGTTGGCGGGTTGCTTTCAGGCCACGGTGGTGAGGTGGTATTTTACTTGAAGCCTGTAACAGTTTTGCGTCCCACTTTTTGGCTCTAAAGCATTGTATCCTTGAATCTATCTTTATAGGACTTGGATGAGAAATTGACATTATAATAGGTCTAAAGGGAGAAGTGGATGGGGATAAGAGGAAGACCAGCTTAACATCTAAAGACTGTTGATTGTTGTGGTGTGTAATGACTTCATAAATATATTTCTTCTTGACTAGGTTACCAGGTTGTTGAATATACTTATTTTCTTACGGATTTACTGGAAACAATGATACTTATTACCAACCTAAAAAATACTGGCAGCTGTCAATGGTACCCCTTAGCCTGCTGGCATTAAGAGCACAAGCTGGCTGAATGTTTGTGCAAAGTCACCCAAAATCTAAATCGTCCCCAATTTCCCATAGATGCAACTATGGGATCAGTATGAAAAAATTACGTCATGTTGCTCCCAAGGTTTCCTGAGAGTTGACCTCTGACTTTGACCTGAGGTCAAGGTCAACAAAATTCAAACTCATTCCAGATTTTTCAAAGAGAGAACTATGGTATCAGTGTGAAACATGTATGTATGTACTTTCCTTTCTGAGTCATCATGTTTACAATGTTTCGGAAAAATCCCAAGGGAAATTGTCAATGTGATTGCCCATTGGTTGTGGCTTTAATGTGTGAGAACTTGATGAAAAATCATGAAAATTAACTGAATTTGAGTGAAAAACAAAAACTTTAACCTGTGAGCTTTTGAGCCCAGACCCATAGTTTGAGGTCGGGATCCCAAGGTGAACTTGTGTAGAAAGTTTGGTTATCCTGTCTTTACTTGTTCTATAGTAATAATGCATAGGGAATGTTAACCTTGATCTTTTGATCCCAACCTCACAGTTGTAGGTCAGAGTCCTAAGGTGAACCTGTGTACCGCGTTTGGTGACCTTAGCTTTCTCTTTTTCTTGAGATATAGTTTAAATGGCATTTTGATCTTGACCTTTGACCTTGTGATTCCAAAACTTAGCCACTGTTCAAGGTCACATGGTGAACATGTGTACAAAGTTTGGTGACTCTATCCTTACTCACTCTGTAGTTATAGGGCATAGGGAATGCTAACCTTGACCTTTGACCTTTTGACCCAAAACTCATAGTCAGAGGTCAGGGTGAACCCGTGTACCAAGTTTAGTGACCCTAGCTTTACTTGTGGTATTCAGTACAGTGTGCACAGCTGGCACAAACGGCCAAAGTGTGCATTGCTCAACCATCTTCATGTTGCTTTTAGTCTACAGCAAACACACAGTGAAATAATATAATCTGATGGATTTTTGATGGATCTGATGGATCGAGCCGATCCAATCCGCCGTATCGGTTCTGAGCCAGGAAAAATGGCCCGATCTATATCGGAAAGAAATAAAAGTAATTTATCGTTCCGATACATTAATAATGATAAAATAAATAAAATAGTAATTTTCCCGAAGACTTTGGGGATAATACTCTGTGGACTGATGAGACAAAAGCTGAACTTTTTGGAAGGCGTGTGTCCCATTACATCTGGCGTAAGAGGCCTTTTGTGACCTCTTGGATGAGTCGTTGCTGCGCTCTTTGGGTAATTTTGGTCAGCTGGCCACTCCTGGGAAGGTTCACCACTGTTCCATGTTTTTGCCATTTGTAGATAATGGCTCTCACTGTGGTTCACTGGAGTCCCAAAGCTTTAGAAATGGTTTTATAACCTTTTCCAGACTGATAGCTCTCAATTACTTTGTTTCTCATTTGTTCCTGAATTTCTTTGGATCACAGCATGATGTCTAGATGTTGAGGATCTTTTGGTCTAATTCACTTTGTCAGGCAGGTCCTATTTTAGTGATTTCTTGATTGAGAGCAGGTGTCTTCCAAAGATGTGATAAACCACAGTTAATTTATGTTTTACCGGGGGGGGGGGGTCACTTTTTCCACACAAGGCCATGTAGGTTTGGATTTTTTTTTTCCCTTAATAATAAACACCTTCATTTAAAAACTGCATTTTGTGTTTACTTGTGTTATATTTGTCTAATATTTAAATTTGATCTGAAACAGTTAAGTGTGACAAACATACAAAAGAAATGAGAAATCATAAAGGAGGCAAACACTTTTTCACACCACTGTATATCCATTTGGAATGTCCCTCTGAAGAGAGAAAGGTGAGGCTGTACTGCCATTAATATGTTTAGTTTGATTTAATTTTGTTGAGTCACATTTTTCCTTACTTAATTTTTTTGATTTTCTTTAATGGAGAGCACTGTAAATGTTAGAATAATTTTGAGCTTAAATTATTCAAAGTCAAATAATCAGGCGGAAAGTTGCATTTATGTACATTTATTACAAGAATATAAGCAATCACCCCATTGGCCACCTTGGGGGAGATGTTACAAGGCATGAAATTCAGACACACCTAGAATCTCTAAAGGATCCATTCTTCTAAGTCTGATATATATAGGTAGGAGAAAGGAGAGGGAGGATGAGGATAAGGGAAGGGACAGAACGGGACAGTCCTGATAACTGAGCTTATCTACGTAGAAGTCAGACACTCTGGAGACATGGGGCATGAAGAGATGAGATCCATAAAACTAATAGAATGTCCATGAAACACTAATCTATAAGATGAGGAGCTCCTGTGCATTCCTGTGACCCGAAAGAGGACATGTCAAAGTGATTATAATAAATGGCTTAGATCATTCCTTACACATGTACTAACCCTGTTCTGACCCTCAGTCTGAACTCTCTGAAATTGCTCACAGAAACAGGCCAAGAATATATAAACTTATCCTATATGGAATGCACATATAAACATTAAACATGGCATATGAAAGGTATGATACTTCTCAAATGTAATAATACATTATTAATATCAATAGTATAGATAATATGGAATTTTTCTATCTTATCCCCCCCTTGATGCTTAATAAAGCATCAGGATTAAAAGAAAAATAATAAAGTGAATGAATTAATATAAGGATATGTGTAAGAATTTACATGCTGTTATATGTCTTTGCAAGTTAAAAACGTGTATAGAATATATCAAAAGTGAATATGCGTGATGTGACCAAAAGTAATCTCAGACAGTGTCAAATAAGAACATAGAAAATAATATGAACCAGCCTTAAAACCAGCCTTAAATTATATTGCAACCTTCAAAAACATCCCCAGGCTAGTATTGCCCCTCTCACCATCCTCCTCATCATATTAAGGACTCACACAAGAAAAACCTGAAGTTATAAAACTCATTACCAAGCTTATGATGAGACTTCTCCATTAAGAGAAACACTAACTTCTTTGAGTATCTGAGGTATTAATATGACCATTTGCATCATTTTCATGGATAGAAGTAATATAATAATCTCCTATAACAGGGCCTACACCCCTACGGGTGGTAATTAGTCAGTCAAGGACCATTCTATCCTTTGTCATAATTTTGTAAATAATTGTAGTCTACAATTCAGTGTTTTAATCCCAAAGGTATTCTGTTTCTACTCTCACTCAAAGAAACAATGAACAAAACCTCACTCCTGTACTTTTCATCTGAAATTGCATTCATGCTTCATGAATGGCATCATGTGGTAGAAAAGCATCTCTCTTCACCCTGCCCACCTGCCCTGCTGAAATGATGAGGGTACGGTCAGTTGCCAAAACGGGGTACACAGATCTGCCCAGTGTCCAGTCAGATGCGAATAAGCCCAATGATTCAATGACCTTTGACAATGTAGATCCTTGGTATAACACTTGCTTGCTTTGTTGGTCAAGTAGGGCAGCAGTACAGGGGGAAGACGCACTGTAAGCTGTTGCATACTCAGAGAGTATTAAACTGTTGAAAAGGGGACATCCCCACTTCAAAAAGAAGAGTTCCCTGATGAAATTAACCTTACATTCGCAGAGTAAGGAGTGTCATCATGTTTCTAATCAGTGGAGTGATGTGTTGTGTCAGGTGTGATTCAAAATGAAGTTTGCTATGTTATTTCTGTATATACTGTAGCCTTGCTTAAAAAAAAACAAAAAAAAAAAACAAAAAAAAAAACCCAGCCTGTAGTAGCTGCATTATTTTAGCAATAAAGACATTTTGCCTAACTGTTAATGTTATTAAGGAGCAAACATTCTCTACACTGTAAAAGCAATGGAACAACTTAAAAACCAATATTAAGTATTACTAGAGGATGATGAGGATGGTAAGATAACAACACTAAACACAACTTTCCTTCCCTTGTATTTTTTCCCTTGTCATGATAAACAAACAGCCTGCTTCTCTATTAGCAGAGGTCATTTCTGGATGCCAAGTCATCAGCTGACACTTCCATAGAGAAACAGACAGTCATTTGTTATTTTCCTTTTTTTCCCCAAGAATAAGCATACTATATACTGTATATATATATATATATATATATATATATATATATATATATATATATATATATATATATATATATACACAGGTGGACAAAATTGTTGGTACCCCTCTGTTAATGAAAGAAAAACCCACAATGGTCACAGAAATAACTTGAATCTGAAAAAAGTGGTAATAAATAAAAATTCTATGAAAATTAACCAATGAAAATCAGACAATACTTTTGAATTGTGGTTCAACAGAATTATTTTAAAAAACAAACTCATAAAACAGGCCTGGACAAAAATGATGGTACCCTTAACTTAACATTTTGTTGCACAACCTTTTGAGGCAATCACTGCAATCAAACAATTTCTGTACCTGTCAATGAGATTTCTGCACCTCTCAGCAGGTATTTTGGCCCACTCCTTATGAGCAAACTGCTCCAGTTGTCTCAGGTTTGAAGGGTGCCTTCTCCAGACGGGCATGTTTCAGCTCCTTCCACAGATGTTCAATAGGATTTAGATCAGGGCTCATAGAAGGCCACTTTAGAACAGTCCAAGTTTGGCTCTTAGCCATTCTTGGGTGTTTTTAGCTGTGTGTTTTGGGTCATCATCCTGTTGCAAAACCCATGACCTGCGACTGAGACCAAGCTGTCTGACACTGGGCAGCACATTTCTCTCTAGAATACCTTGATAGTCTTGAGATTTCATTGTACCCTGCACAGATTCAAGACACCCTGTGCCAGATGCAGCAAAGCAGTCCCAGAACATAACAGAGCCTCCTCCATGTTTCACAGTAGGGACAGTGTTCTTTTCTTGGTATGCTTCATTTTTGCGTCTGTGAACATAGAGCTGATGTGCCTTGCCAAAAAGTTCCAGTTTTGGCTCGTCTGTCCATAGGACATTGTCCCAGAAGCTTTGTGGCTTGTCAACATGCAGTTTTGCAAATTCCATTTTGGCTTTTTTATGATTTGTTTTCAACAATGGTGTCCTCCTTGGTCGTCTCCCATGAAGTCCACTTTGGCTCAAACGATGACTGATGGTGCGATCTGACATTGATGTACCTTGACCTTGGAGTTCACCATGAATGTGTTTAGAGGTTGTTCTGGGCTGTTTTGTTACCATTCGTATTATCAATCTCTTCCATTTTTCATTGTTTCCTCCTGCAGCCACGAAAAGGGAGGTTGGCTACAGTCCCGTGGATCTTAAATTTCTGAATAATATGTGCAACTGTAGTCACAGGAACATCAAGCTGCTTGGAGATGGTCTTATAGCCTTTGCCTTTGACATGCTTGTCTATAATTTTCTTTCTAATCTCCTGAGACAACTCTCTCCTTTGCTTCCTCTGGTCCATGTTTAGTGTGATACACACCATGTCAACAAACAGCACAGTGACTACTTGTCACCCTTTAAGTAGGCCGACTGACTGATTACAAGTTTGCTGACACCTGTGATGTTAGAGGACACATCTTGGTTGAGCATGACCTTATGGTCACATTATTTTCAATCTTTTCTAGGGGTACCATCATTTTTGTCCAGGCCTGTTTCATGAGTTTGTTTGTTAAAATAATTCCGTTGAACCACAATTCAAAAGCACTGTCTGATTTTCATCGGTTGATTTTCATAGAATTTTTATTTATTAGCACTTTTGTCAGATTCAAGTTATTTCTGTGACCATTGTGGGTTTTTCTTTCATTAACAGAGGGGTACCAACAATTTTGTCCACGTGTATATATTAGATTAGATTATTTGTTTATTTGACAGGGACAGTGCAATAAACATAGACAATTAATCAAATGACAATCAATCTGATGTGTTGCACAAAGAGTGTATAGCTATTAGCTAATTTGCAACTCTTGTCCCTGGATGGGCTTTAGAAAGGAGGAACAGGTAAAAAGAAAAAATGATAAGGAAAAGAAAAAATGAAAACAGAATAAACAATAACCACATACATCAATGCAAAAAAGATTATAAATACATTATAAATACACAATTATAAAGATTATAAAGATTATAAAGATTATAAATGCACAATATAAAAACCTGACTCACATTTGCCTATTTCAGGCCTCCCTCCCTTTGTCACTCACTATAAACAAACATATTCATTCCTTCCCTTCATTCACTCTCACCCTGCAGACAATCATTTCATACATGGGTACATTCTTGTTTATTTTTCAGCCAGTTTTTAACCTTTGTAGTGAATGTTTTAAAGTCCGTTATTATTTTAATTTCATTTGGCATTGTGTTCCAGATGTGACTTCCCTTTATAGAGAAAGCTGTTTGTCAAAATGTGGTTCTGCGGTGGAATATTTTACAGTTATTGTTAACAGAACTCCTGGTGGCTCTGCTGCTGTCCTGTCTTTGGATGAAACCAGCAAGTGGCTCAGGCGCTGATTTATGAAAACATTTGAAAATTAATTTCAGAAAACAGAGGTCAATGAAACTCTCAAAACTCAATAGATTGTATTTTTTTTTTAAAAAAAATATAACAGTGATGCCACCTAATGGGCTTTTTGTCCAAGATTTTTAGAGTTTGATTATATAATGAACCTACAGTATATGTTTTATTGTGGAAGGGGCTGCTTGAGCCCAGACTGTCAAACAGTATGATATATGAGAAAAAACCATAGAATGCATATACAGTACAGCTGCTTCGTATGGTATGTAATATCTAATTAATTTAAAGCAGTTCAGATTTTTTTTTTTTTACTGTTTTAGAAATTTTCTTTATATGAAGATTAAATTTGAATTGAGGATCTAGTACAATGCCAAGGTATCTGAATTCTGTAACTAAACTGATGTCTTGATCATGTATATTAACTTTAAAACATTGCAGGTTGCATTTTTTGATTGAAAAGCACATTGAAACTGTTTTCTGAAGGTTCAGCAATAGATGGTTCTTTAAGAGCCACTCTTGGACATCAACCATACTTGTGGACAGTACATCTGCAGCCTGTGCTGGAGTCTTGGCAGCTGTGTAAATAACTGCATCATCTGCATAAAGTTGACATGTTGCAGCTGAGCAGTGTAGTGGCAAGTCATTAATAAAAATGCTGAAAAGTTAAGGACCAAGAATGGACCCTTGTGGGATACCCATACAGTTGTTTAAAAATGAGGATTTATCCTGGTGAATTTTTACACACTGTTCTCTATTCTGGAGATAAGATGCAAACCATTCTAATGTATCTGGAGAGAAGTTAAAAGATACCATTTTGGATAAAAGCAAACTGTGGTTTACAGTATCGAAAGCCTTTTTGAGATCTAGAAAAACAGCCCCTACCTTTTCAATAAGGCAATAATTTGCTGTTTCTGTTGAGTATCCTGGTCTAAAACCAAATTGATGTGGATGAAGAAGTTGACTGTCTTGTAAATAGTCTATCAGCTGTGTAGCTACAACTTTTTCAAGGACCTTAGACAGGACTGGTAAAATAGAGATTGGGCGGTAATTGCATATATCATCTTTACTGCCTGATTTATGAACTGGTATGACGACAGCTTTTTTCCAACCAGATGGAAATGTACTAGACCTGATGGAGAGATTAATGAGATGAGTCAGTGGTTTGATTAATATTTTGCTGTGCGTTTTGAGAAAGGAAGTACTCATATTGTAGATATCATTAGTTTTTAAGTTTGACAGTGTTTTAACAATACCAGCAATTAACTCCTCATTTACCTCATCGATGTGAAAAGAATCTGTTGAAAGTATTGATTTTGTGTTGTTGAGCACATTTGGCAGCAAAACAGCAAAAATATACTGTATATATATATATACAGTATATACAGTATATTAAGCAGTCTCTTGCTGAGGGTTTCAGGTGGGGTGAAACGTTAGATGCACCCAAGTGCCACGTCCTTCGCTTTTCGCGGCTGTTTAGGTCAGCAGGATAACCTTTGTGCTGTCCTTGCCAGGGAGTTTTGGTCCAGTTTCCTTTGATGACCAGATCCTCTGGTTTGCTCAAGAGATGGGTGCACCTCCCACGGTTCCTTCATCACATGGCCCCTCCTGGGAAGGGCAGTATGGATGACATCACTGTCAGTTGTCATTCTTTGCATATAATCACCCAGAAACCCTTCCTCATCACCTAAGTTAAATGGCTTCAATAATAGGGTTTGTCATTCACAATCTCCCTATTTTCTTATTTGAATATTATACTAATCTTGTAAATTATTGATGGTAAGCTAAGTGGTCTCCTAGGTAAGTGTTTGGTAGTAATAAATTAGGAACTGCACTTAAATGTGACAAGATTTGATTTACAAAGTGTATTCCGTTTTCATTATCTAAGTAAATCATTTCAGCTATTTTAAATCTTGACATTGTTTTAGTTAAAACAATAAGTAGCAATATTTAAATTAGTGTAGGGTAAAGCCTTTGTATATTCAATAAGTGTGTAAATAATTTCTAAACATTTTTTACCTTCACTCTTATTTAGTTCAATGAGATCCATGCAAAGGTTTTGAAAAAAACTAAGTTTATGCAGGGAAGATCAAATTATTTTGCTTTGAGCTCCCTAAGACATTGTTCCCTTAATTAAGTAAGAATCTGTATTGTCTTTGTAGTAGATTCTAAATCAAGTCCCACAGTAAACATAAATTCAGCACAAGTTGGACTTTCCTTAGACATTTGGAACTTTTCTCATATATTTGCATGGTTTTCTTCCTTATCAGTTTACCTTGTTCCTTATAAACATGATATTTCCTTTACAGTAATCTACAGATATTTCCCTAAATATCTGGAAATTTATTGATGTAACTTTCAACTTCTCCTATTGAATGTTGTGATTTCATTACCAAGCAGTTTCATTTATATTTTTCTCTTCATTATTGATCATCTATTGATAATTTTTATGTATTATCTATTTTTCTGAGGGTTGCTAATTATTTTTTGCTAATTAATTTCTTTGGTACCTCCCTTTTGATGCATGGAGACACACATGCAGCAAAGTTACATGGTATTTTTTTGAATGAATGAATGAATCTTTATTTCGAATAGATTAAAAGTAAAGATTAAAAAAAGAAACAGAACAATATAACAAAGGGGGGAAAATCCAACAAAGTTAAATCAAACAATAACTCCTCTGATTATACAGTTCAACATAAGTTATCCGAAATGGGTGATGGCTGAAGCCGCAGCTTATATTGCCCACCCATATTCCATCCAAGAATCCAAAAGAAAAACAAAACAAGAGCGATTACAATTCAGAGCAAAACTAAGACAAAACGTGACAAAAAAAAAAAAACAAAAACAAAAAAAAAACTAAGCAACAACACAACACAGACTGGATATGACAATCCTTATGTGATTTTACATGTCATCTTGTATATATGTTTGGAGTATTTCTTCCTTTAGTTTTTGTTTAAATTGTCCAAGTGTTGTACATGATTTTAATTCAGGTACAAAAGTGTTCCACAATCTGACTCCTTGCACAGAAATACAGTGTTGCTTGGTGGTAGTTCTCACTGAGGGTTTTTGAAATGTACATGTTCCTCTGAAATGATATTGTTTCTTCCTTATTTGGAACAACTTTTGGATATTTGCGGGCAGTGATAGATTTTTTACTTTAAACATAATTACTGCAGTTTTAAAGTCAACCAGATCTTTCAACTTGAGAGCTTTTAATTTAAGAAAAATTGGGTTTGTTGGTTCCCTGTAAGCAGCTTTGTTTATTATTCTAATAGCTTTCTTCTGAAGTATAAAGACTGGATATATGTTTGTTTTATATGTATTTCCTCATACTTCAGTACAATATGTCATGTATGGGAGTATTAATGAATGATACAAAGTATATAATGTGGGTTGATTCAGCAAATATTTCACTTTGTGTAGTATTGCAATTGATTTAGATATTTTACCTTTAGTATAATTAATATGTGACTTCCAACACAGTTTACTGTCAATTATTACTCCAAGAAATTTAGTTTCAGATACCCTTTCAATCGCTACACCATTTACACTAAGTTTAGATACTAAGTTGTTGTGATGGTTGTTAAAAACTATAAATTTTGTCTTACTTAAATTGAGCGTTAATTTGTTTGAATCAAACCACAGTTTAAGCTTTCCTAATTCCTTTCCGAGTGTATCCAAAAGTTGTTCCAAATTGCTTCCACTGCATAATAAATTAGTATCATGGGCAAACAATATTAAATCCATTTTTTCCAAGACTTTACATGTATCATTTATATACATATTGAATAACAGTGGCCCCAAAACTTAACCCTGTGGGACTCCACAAGTAACCTTCAGTAACTGTGAGTTTTTGTTACCAACACATACATACTGATATCTATTCTTTAAGTAACTACATAACCAGGACAGTGCTACCCCACTAATGCCACAATTTTGTAGTTTCTTTAATAATAAATTATGATCCACTGTATCAAATGCTTTTTTAAGATCCAGGAATACCCCAACTGAATACTCTTTATTTTCAATAGCAGTTGATTTTTTTTTTTCTATAAATTCCATTAGAGCAAATGCAGTTCTCCTCTTATGTCTGAACCCATATTGCTGCTCACACAATAAATTATTCTTCATTATGAAGTTGTCAATTCTGTCACAGAATATTTTTTCAAGTATCTTGGAAAATTGTGGCAATAGTGAAATAGGTCTATAGTTTGAAAATTCCCCTCTCTCACCCGTCTTGTATATCGGAATTACTTTAGCTATTTTCATTGCATTGGGAAATATACCTGTTTGGAGAGACAGGTTACAAATATACGTCAGTGGTTTCACTAAGCATTCAATAATAGTTTTGACTAAGAGCATGTCAATACCATCACAGTCAGCAGATGTTTTACTTTTAAACAATTTAACAATTTCAATGACCTCTCTCTCCTCTGTGTTCATTATGAAAATGGAGTCTTTTATAGCAGTGTTTTTGCTTACTGTATCACCTGTAGGTGCCGTAATGGGTATTTCTCGTGCCTAATTAGGACTAATGTTAACAAAAAATTTATTAATTTCATCTGCAGGTGAGACTGCATTCACACTCTGAGTCGTTTTATTATTTTTGTTTTGAAAAATTGGTTGGGTAGCTTATATTTCTATTTTTATTTCCAAGAATATTATTAAGTATTGGCCATGTATTTTTAATATTGTCCCTGTTTTTCTCCAGTTCTTTACTGTAATAGTCTCTTTTACTACATCTCATTATATATGTTAACTTATTTTTGTATGTTTTATACCGCTGCTCTGCTTCTTTTGTCCTTTTCTTTAGAAAAGCTTTATATAATAATTTTTTCTTTTTACACGCCTTTTGTAATCCTTTAGTTAGCCATGGCTTGTCGACAAATTTGTGTTTTAGCTTTTTCTTTACTAATGAACAATTTTTTTCATAAAGAGTGGTTACAATGTTCATAGATGTGTCATAGGCTTCATTTACAGCTGATACATAGACTTTTGTCCAGTCTTGATTCAGCAAGTCTTCTTTAAAAGAACTGATTGCATTTTGTGATTTGTATCTGAAAGATTTTAAAGTTTTTTTCTGTATTGGCCCCTGTGTGGCCATGGATAAGTGCAAAGACTGGCAAATGGTTACATATCATTTATCAATAATCCACTTTCTATTTTCTTATCAATAATATTAACAAACAAGTTATCAATAAGTGTAGCAGTGTGAACTGTGATTCTACTGGGATGTGTTATTGTGGGATCTAGACTCATACTGTACATAGAATTCATGAACTCTGTAATTACATTTTGTTGAAATGGATTTAGTAAATCAATATTGAAATCTCCACAAATTACAACCATTTTCTTACTAGTAATATTATTGTACAGCTCAACTAATTTATCTCTGAATGTCTCAATGCAAGTTCCCGGTATTCTATATATACATCTTATAATTAGACTTTTTATTTTATCTTGGTCAATCTCAACAGTAACACACTCAAGAATCCCTGGTAGTGCAAAGGACATTCCACTTACAAGCTTACACCAATACAGGTCATCAATATACAGTGCAACACCACCACCCTTTTTTTGAGATCTGTTAATATGAAACATTTGATATCCCTCTATTGCCATCAGAGGAGCCTGCGCTTCATTAAGCCAAGTTTCAGAGACTGCAATAGCTGTAAATTTTCTGTCTAGCTGTTTTAAATAGTTCTGAATCTGTTGAAAGTTTTTGTTAAGACTTCTGCTGTTGAAATGTATCATTGATAGTTTACCATCTAGTTGCACTTGACTTTTGAATTGCTTTTCAGTGTAATATTCACAATGATTATGGATATTACTGAAAAAGTGGTTATCAGGATCAGTATCATTAAGATAAGATAAGATAAGATAAGCCTTTATTAGTCCCACAATGGGGAAATTCCAGGATTGCAACAGCACAGGGATAGCAACACTCAGAGCAACAATCAGAAGGCAAGAAAAAAAAACAAGCAAGCAAGAGCAGCTAATATACATATGTACATATTACTATAAAACATATATATACACACACACACACACAGACACACAGTGCAGAGCATTGTAGCTGGATGGAATAAATATATGAATATATGAACACACAGTGCAGAGCATTGTAGCTAGATGGAATAAATATGTAAATATATAAACACCCACAGTACGGAGCATTGCAGCTAGGTGGAATAAATATGCAAGTATATAAACACACACAGTGCGGAGCAATGTAGCTAGATGGAATAATATGTAGATATATAAAAACACAGTGCGGAGCAATGTAGCTAGATGGAATAAATATATAGATATATAAATATAAACACACCCAGTGCTGAGCATTGTAGCTAGATGGAATAAATATGTAAATATATAAACACACACAGTGCAGAGCATTGTTGCTAGGTGGGATGAAACAGCATAACCGTCTATTTAGTTATCCTACATGGTATGATTATGTGCCCATACATATTCTCACCCTCCATAGCGACCGGTATGTTCCTAGTTGTATGCCGGAGAGGACCATAGTGTAAGTCTATTGCATCTTTTGCATTCAAAAAAACTATTAGTTTGTTACGTCTTTTTGCTATCTCTGCGAGCAGCCCTGCTTAGGTTCTCCATCTCTTGTAGTTTATGTTCAGCATAATGGCATATTTTCAGAGTTTGAATTTCCTCTCTCTGTGTCAAATGACTTCCTCCAACTGGGGATAATTGATGTCTACTCAAGTCAGTCATAAGTTTTTTTGTTTGTTTAGTTTTTTGTTTTTTTTAAAGTACATTGACATGGTATGTCAAAAGAACTATTCTCGCCATGTGTGTGGATATGGATTATCATAGTCTCTAAATTTTCTTAATCAGTGTTCATCTATATTTATTTAAGTCAGTAACATCTCTGATTATTATACTTTTTGCTTCCTCAGGTGTTCCATTTAGTTTGATCCAAACTCTACAATTTCTTGTCCATGTTGCCTGTATCGGGCAGCGCGGTGGCAGAGTGGTTAGCACTGTGGCAGCACAGCAACTCACCCTTGGCCGGGGGGTCCTGGGTTCAATCCCAGCCCCCGACCAACAGTAATCTGTGTGGAGTTTGCATGTTCTCCCCGTGTCTGCGTGGGTTTACTCTGGGATTTCTCCGGTTTCCTTCCACATGCCAAAAACATGCAAGTTAGGTTAACTGGCCTCAAAACTGGGGATTCTAAATTGTCCTTAGGTATGAATGTGAGAGTGAATGGTTGTCTGTCTCTCTGTGTTGGCCCTGCAATGGACTGGCGATCTGTCCAGGGTGTACCCTGCCTCTCGCCCAAAAGGATTAAGCGGATTAAGGACCCGAAAAGGATTAAGCGGAAGAAGATGGATGGATGGATGGATGTTGCCTGTATCTTATTTTGTCTTTTCAGCATCTGTACTTGCCGTGCTATTTCAGCATTAGTCTTTGTTAAATGTTCATTTAGGTAGACTTCTGTTCCCCATACCTTTCTGGCCTCCCTCAGTATGTCATTCTTTACCCTTCTGTTCACAAAACACATCACAATTGATTTCTTTGTTTTATTATCTTTTCTGGGTAAAGTATGACAGGCTGAAATTGCATTTACTTCAACCTTTATGTTTCTGCTTTCAAGGAACTGAAGCACCTGGTTTTCCAGGGAGACTGATTCACTCAGGGGAGCCTCCTCACCTCTCATTCCTGCTGTAACATTGGCATATGATTGATATTTAATGTCTAGTCCATTTATAATTAGATCATCCATACGAGAATATTGTTCAACATCCTCGATGCGTTGCTCCAAGTCTGCAATTTTTTTGTCTTTTTCCTTAATTGTTAATTTTAATTCTCGGACTTCTTCCATTAGCCCTAATAGTTTTAGCTGTTGACTAGCCACTTTGGTCAGTTCTTCTGACAAGAAGTTAAGAGATTTTTTTATCTCTTCCATTTCCTCCTTCTTTGGTGGCATTTTTACTGACCTGTTGGCAGTAAAACAATCTCTGCTGATGTCGCCGGTATCCGATCCGACCGACCGACCTCGAATCCAGGTGGGGTCTCAGCTAGCCCCCTCTGCTGCTAGTCCCGCTGCTTACCGCCGCTGCAATTGAGTTCCTGTCCAGCCGGGGTGCCAGCAGCTCCTCCACCAAGCCCCGCCGCCCACCGCCACTGTAGTTGAGCTCCGAGCTTGTCCAGGTGAACAGATGCCACAACCATGTCCCTCTCCAGCTACCGAAGTGCTACTGAAGCGCCGCTGGCCCTCCGGCATCCTTGGCTCCCGCGGTGCTCGTCTCGCTGCCCAGGACACCTCCACACTGCTCCTCTCCGGCGCCCTGCACAGATGAGCAGAAGCCGTTAGCTGGCTGCGTCATCCTGCCGCCTCCAAAGTTCTTCTTTGAAGCTAGCGGGGTGGCAGCGTTGTGTGTAATCTAACACCAGAAAGGCAAACTCAGTTGCTTGATGGGTAGTGTCTTTTACTAGAAGGAAGCGTGTTACCACGTTTATGTGTTACACACAGTTAATTTAGATGAAAATTTGTGAATAGTACAGCTCCTTCAAAATGAGGTTTCAATAATCATGGTTTCTTTTGTGACATCTCTTGAACTAATTTACAAATTCCATTTAGGAAAAAGCAATATAGCTGTCTGTGCAGATTTGATATGATTTAGCATTGATAACTAAGATCAGTTTGTCCAGTTGAACACAGACAGGTTGAATTTGTGTAAGTGAATCTTTGTAAAAGGTTGTGTCACACTCCTTCAGTCAATGGAATGGTGGACATTTTGCCCAATTAGGATTTGACTTAATTTTGTACAAGGAATGCCTCATTTATACATTCCTTGGTAAATTATGGGGTGGACTGTAGTCCCGAGGCCCAGCTCAGCCATGGCTGAGCATCGGGAAAACACATTCCTTATTACTGTCACATTTCTGAAATCTGATATTGTCACACCATTATTTGGTGAGTGGCATCAGATGTATCCTGCAGTGTGAAGTCATATGAACACTACATTTTTAAAGTCAGAGTCATTTAAATTGTTATGCTTTATGTCATTTGTGTAGGGGAAAATATATAATTAATAAATATGATCAGGTATGAATTATTTAATTTATATTGATGTATTGGAATCTGAGATTGAATCTCATTTCATATACACCAGAAAAGTCAATAACACTCATAGGGGCACCAGCTTCTGTCTTTAAGAAGCAATTTTAATTTTAATTTCACTTTATACCTGTTTAATCACTCAATAAATTAATTAATAATCAGTCTCAAAAATTTTCTGTGAATTCAATACCTGTGCTTGAAACAGACTCAGAATGAAATAAATTCTCAACAACTTCTCTCGTTTTCACATATTTATTAAATGAAATGATTAACAGACATTGCAGTAATTTCATTAACCATAAAATCAATCTTGTAAATGATAGATTAACCCCTTGCACTCCGGGCAATTTTCCTAAAAATGCCAAAAAATAATGTGCCCAAAGTAAATCGAAAGCTGTTATTCAACCCTTTTGCAGCATCTTCATGGGGTTGGTCTCATTTAAAAGAAAACACTTTGAATTTTTTGGCAAAAAAAACATAATCTCTCTACGTGCTCCGGCCACTGAGTTACAGTCATCTAAACATACTGAACTTGAAGAAAATAAATTTGGACACAGTGTTTTTTTGGATACAAATGCTTGCAAATAACACACAGCTGTCCGATCCGGCTGGAAAATGCAATAGAAATTTAGAACCAAGTGTTATCAAGCTGAGATCCAAATTTGGTAACAATACCACAAAAAATGAATATTTTACACAGCTTTGTTCTCAGGTAGTTCCCAGGCGTTTTGGAACTGTGCCAAATTGTGCCAAATGGCACAGTTTGGAAAAACATCTGTAACTTTTGAATAATTCAATGTAGAATCTTCATTTTGGGCTCTAATGAAAGGTCACACTCAGGGCTGTGTCTGTGTGTGTGTGTGTGGGGGGGGGGTTGTCCCCCCCCGCTACAAAAGACGGGAGTTCGGCCCTCGCTACATGATGGATTACACTCCTTGCATGTTTTCACAGCGGCTCCCCCCCCCTCGCTACTGTGTGTGTGGGGGGGGTTGCCCCCCCCCCCTCGTTACAGAAGACGGCCATCACTACATGAAGGAATAGACTCATATGCTTCACCCCACGGACCGGGGGGCGTTCGGACCGTGAACACTGCAGAAGAGGAGCGGGGGGGGGGAGGGCGTTCACGGTCCGAACATGGCAAATGAACCTTTATCGCGGCGCACGCACTTCGTACTTCGTGCACAGTACAGTTGTAATTTACCGATCGGTCAAAAGTCATTTTTGGATTACAGTTTTCAGGGAGAAATAATAATTTAGCTTATAACACCTTACCTCTTCACAGCAGCAGAGTCGTGGCGAACTTCTCTTCCCCATTGTCAGACGAACGCGACGCTGCTCCGCTCGTGGATCCCGATCAAAACATAATTTCAATATTGCGGTTTTGGTGAATGATTTACGACCTTTGTCATCGGCCTCCGTCAGTCTATGATGATGGAAGAGAATCCTAAACGTCTATTCTGCTGGAATGAGTGCAGGTCCCACTTGTGGGTGTTCTCCATGCTGCTGGGTGAGCCTGGGTCTGTAGCAGATTCGTCCAGCGTCCTTTGTTTTCATCTGCTGCAGCAGTAAATCTCTCTTCACCCAGCCTGAATTTCTGTGCTTCAATTGGCTCCTGCATTCACAGTAGGCGGGTCCTCCTTCCTAGGTTTTCATTCATTGGCTCTTCAAGGCTTCAGAAACCCAATTCAAGGCTCTTATTAGTCGAATGAGAGGTCAATCAGATGAACTAATCTGTTCGCGGCTGTGACTGCAGTTTTTTTTTTTTAGTGGCGCTTGAACGCCACTACATCACCATCACCACCTACATCACCACAATCTGGACTATGCGTCCGAGTGCGCACAAGGGCGCAGGAGTGCGCCCTCGTGCGTCCCAGGACGCAGAGACTTGCCCGCCCGTGGAACAACGGAGCGCAAGTGGTTAACAGTGTCAATATTTTCGGAAGCAGGGTTAAACTGAGAAACCAATTTCTATCAGTTTGAGTTAACAGATTATGGAAACAATGCAAATTTATGGAGAAAGTTTACTAATTATATGAAAAGTCCTGGATTAATCTTAAGAAAAAATAAAAACGGAATTTTAACGAAAAGAAGAGTTATGTTAAGGGCTTCTTAATTTGCATCTGATTAGATACACAAATTATTACCGAACCTCAGACGTTTAATTCAGCAGATGAATTAAAGTTGCAGCTCACGTGATTCCTTGCTTGGAGTTTCCCCGTTGATCTGGTCAACGTTTTTTTGCGTCGTCCTCAGCCCAAGATTTTGTGGATGTTAGGGGAAATATCTGCCCGCAGATATTTCAGGGTCCACAGTTCGACCTTTAAAGTCAAGTGGTCGAAGTGGCTGGATTTTGGCTGTATGACCCACAGCTGTAACTTGGATAGGAGCCAGATGGTGTCGATGTTTCTTCAGCGTGTGATGAACAGCTGTGCGTTTTCTCCTTTGTAGACAAGAGGCTCCAGAGGTCTTCGAGAATAATTAGATCTAATCAAATCTCAAATTAGAAAAATACTTTCGGACTTTAGATAAAATAATAGCTTCTGGTGTGTGATTGGTCAGGAAAAATATTATAAAAATAAAGTCAAGATTAAAGCTTACATTAAAATTAAACAAACGGTGATTTTACAGAAAGTTTAACAAAGAAAAAGAGATAAATAAAAATTGGAGTTTAACTCCGATTAAGAATTGAGCTCAAAGGAATAGGAATTCCTAGGGATTTAAGAGAAAAAGAAAAAAACATTAAAATACAAAGTTACATAAACAAATTACGAGTTATCTGCTCTGTGCTCGGAAAAGCAACACGTGGTAGAAGTCTTTGTTCTTCCCAAAGTTCTTTCTTGCTGTATGTAGACAATAGACAAAGAAGAGCGTCCAAAGAGAGCGTCGAAAAAGAGGGCAGGAAGAGGTGAATCCAAAAGAGAAAAGAGGCGAAAAGAGGAAGTAGCAAGGGGGTTTCCCTCCTTTTATAAGTTCTGTTGAGCTTTCGCGGGCTTCCAGGTTGACCGGAATCTCAGCCAATGAGCGTCCTTCGTGGGCGGGCTTGATGAACTTTTAGTCCAATAAACAAACAGTCTGCGAGGGACCAATAGGATGAAAAAGCTGGGTGAAATGGGATATCGGTCCACATGAATACACACAATTTTAAATACATTGGAATATGCTTTTACACACTTATGTATAACTAAACTAACCTTAATGTATCTTATAAGCAGTGCTTCTAAATCAACATGCAGGAATAAACATTTATTTAAACATTTTTAACATGCATATATATATATAAAATCACAGATTAATGCATTTCACACATATTATTGATTTTCCACATTAAAAACATCAGAGTCCATTTGCTTTTCATAGTCCTGAAAAGAAGAGAAGGTTTAGAATTGAGTTTGTAATAATGTACTTTAAAGTTCACTGGTTAAATCCAGCATGTCCCAGAGTTTAAGGAAATTAACTGAGTTGTGGATCTGTGTGGCCAGGTCTGTTGCATGTTTATGGGGGCAATAAAACCAAAGCCGGACATAGGTGGAATTCCTTAGGCTGGTTTTAACAAAGGAATAGATTTTTGTTGTGGCCTGGGGAAGAAGAGCAGTTTTTGACTGGCTTTCTCCTGGGTGAAACAAAATGTCTTTAAGCAGAAGAATAATTATTGCTGAGCCAAAGTGAGATGATGCTACATTTGCAATGTCATTTGTTCTACTTAGCTTCAAAAAATGCTTGTCAACTGAGAGGTCCTTCCCCCTGTGGTCCCTCCAGCCAATGAGCCTGTCACACACACACACCGTCCGGCCTCCTCCCATCTCCCACAAAGATTAATGTCGGTGCCATCCTGCAAAGAAAAATTTGGGGAAAGCCAGATGGCTTCCCCGTCTGCACCTTCAGTATTTACATCAACAGGAGTGCAAATTTTATCACCTCATAAATTGATTTTACTAATGTTCCAGTGATCATCATTATTTTTTGTGTCCCTTAAATGTTTATCTCAGTTGTTTATTATAACATGTAATGTTAAGAAACATAAGTGAGTTATTGTTTTTTTTTATTATTTTATTACATATTGCATATGTCACCAATGATTTATTAAATTGAAAGGTAATGGTGATGTTATGATTCCTTGTTAATTTGGCAAATCTAATTTCTAGTGAAAAAGAAAAAAAAAGTGTGAATGCTTTCCCTTTCCTATTGAAAAACGAAGAATGAAGAATAGCAGAAAAAACTTTAAATTGCACCTAAAGCTTCCACAATTTGAATGTGTTTTTGCTATTCATAGCAAGTATTTGCTCAATATTCTGTGAATCAGTAAATGTTTTACCAATTGACATGGCTAATCACTAGTTTAGGACAGTATCATATGTTAGAAGCCTTAAACCAATGCAGCAGTTAGAATTAGTAACTGGAAATGCAGGCCTATTCTCTGTTTTCTGAAATTTATGGCACAGGACCACAATCCGTGGTCTGCGTGGGTTTTTTTTTTTTAATTTGCCATCTCCTGATACTAAAAAATTGCATTCTCATCTTGCTGTGTTCTTTTAGGAGGGAAAAAGTCACAGCATGAACTGTCTCAGATCCTGCGCTTGATTTCTCCCCCCCCCCCCTTTTTCTTACATGGACAGGCCTAGGGTTAGAATGTAAATAAGATTGCATATGTCATTTATTAAAAAGTGAGTATAATATTATTTAAACAAAGCAACAATATGACATACAATTACCAAGACCTCTGTTTGATAATCAGTAGTCTCTGGCAAATAATATGCACAAACACATTAATTATCAATCTCTTTTGAACCTCTATGCTTTGAATCATGTAATATAGGGTATACATAAAAGCCTTCAGTGATTAGGCATTATAAAGTGACTGCATGATATTGTAATGTTCAATTAATCTCGTCATTGTCATGCTTGTAGTATTGATTAAGATGCAAGCATTTGTACTTAACTTAGATGTTCAGCAGCCTCTTTGATGTCGATGGGAGCAGAGCACGCACGGTGTAGGAGGCTGGGTCTCAGAGGTTGGTTTTGTTTTGGCAGGGGGAAGGAGAACGTCATTCCTGCGTCCTTTTTCCACTGTAAAGTGCACTGTTATGCTTCAGTCAAAGAAAAAAAAGAAAAGTCAGTGATACGTCAAAAAACTGAATAAAAATAGCTCAATGTTTTTCATTTTCCAAAGAAAAAAACTGGAGGGAATGAAAATATTGGCTTTAGAAATATGTAAATAGTTCATCACGTACGCAACATTAGAGTGAAAATCCACTAAGTTAGACTGAAAGAAAAAGTAAAACCCCAAAACTTTGCAAAAAATACCCATTTTTTGGGTTCCATCTCAGGAGCTGGCAGCTCTTAGCGGAGAAATCTCACACATGGCAACCCCCACACTGTCACTACAGCGTGAAGCTCCCTTTTTTTTCACACTGCCGTAAAAACAAAACACCAGTCCACTGTTTTTGCTCAAAGCTACTATTTTCAAATACCTATAAATTTAAACACTTTTCAAAAGGATAGCAATTAACTAATCAATCCTTTAATGCTAAAAAATCACAAACAGCAGTTTTACAACCTGCTCCTTCTGCCTCCGCGGAGAACTCTGACTTTTTTTTTCCCACACCGGAGCAGATTACACAGAGACAAAACAACCCAGACTGCAGTAACTTTTATCTAAAACTCACAAAATAAAATATTTCAACGGTCACATTAACCCCTCTGCTGTGTGCCTAAAGCCCAAAGTAAGACCTCCTCCCCGGGCATCTTGCAATAGCTCACCGTAGCGGGGGAAGTCCCACGAGCAATAATGGAGACCCGGTAAGGACACAAATCTTCCGTGAAAAAACCTTTTCCCTTCAGGGTTCACGTAACCTCCCCACGAATGCTGAAGGTCCAGACCCTGAACCATGAGCAGAAGTGGTCACAAGAGGCACAAATCTGTCCCTGAAAATTTACTTCTCTGGGATCACGTGACTCTTCCACACAGGAATGAGACCACAAATCTTTCCCTTTTTTCTTTGCATGCAAACTTCTGGCACCTCCACTGCACTTACTTAGACCGTAGAGCGCGGCATATTTCTAAGAATCACCCCGGGTCTTGCGATATTGTTCACCGTTTGGACAGGAAAAACCTCGATCCTCCCAAAGGATTATTACGAGATCACTCAGCGTGGATAAAATAACTCAGCACTCAGGCCGCTAGTTTCACTCCTTTCAGTATTTTGCAGTGTACAATCGATCCGGGGAATCTCACTATCTTTTATCCATAAACAACAACAAATGTACTTACATTCAAGCCGCCGATAGGATTCTCAGATCCGTCAACCAGTCAGTTCCAGCTTCCCGGTCTGAAATGCCTTCACTGTAGTAACATTGAGCCTTTTCACTCAGCCTGGAAAGGTCTTTTTATCAGCTGTGCACTTGCTGAGATCAAGCAGAGGCACCGGAAAGATGGAGATACAGTGGGGCAAAAAAGTATTTAGTCAGCCACCAATTGTGCAAGTTCTCCCACTTAAAAGATGAGAGAGGTCTCCAATTTTCATCATAGGTATACCTCAACTATGAGAGACAAAATGAGAAAAAAAAGTCCAGAAAATCACATTGAAGGATTTTTAATGAATTAATTGGTAAATTCCTCAGTAAAATAAGTATTTGGTCACCTACAAACAAACAAGATTTCTGGCTCTCACAGACCTGTAACTTCTTCTTTCAGAGGCTCCTCTGTTCTCCACTCGTTACCTGTATTAATGACACCTGTTTGAACTCGTTATCAGTATAAAAGACACCTGTCCACAACCTCAAACAGTCAGACTCCAAACTCCACTATGGCCAAGACAAAAGAGCTGTCAAAGGACACCAGAAACAAAATTGTAGACCTGCACCAGGCTGGGAAGACTGAATCTGCAATAGGTAAGCAGCTTGGTGTGAAGAAATCAACTGTGGGAGCAATTATTAGAAAATGGAAGACATACAAGACCACTCATAATCTCCCTTGATCTGGGGGTCCACGCAAGATCTCACCCCGTGGGGTCAAAATTATCACGAGAACGGTGAGCAAAAATCCCAGAACCACATGGGGGGACCTAGTGAATGACCTGCAGAGAGCTGGGACCAAAGTAACAAAGGCTACATCAGAAACACACTACGCCGCCAGGGACTCAAATCCTGCAGTGCCAGACGTGTCCCCCTGCTTAAGCCAGTACACGTCCAGGCCCGTTTGAAGTTTGCTAGAGAGCATTTGGATGATCCAGAAGAGGACTGGGAGAATGTCATATGGTCAGATGAAACCAAAATAAAACTTTTTGGTAAAAACTCAACTTGTCGTGTTTGGAGGAGAAAGAACACCATACCTACTGTGAAGCATGGGGGTGGAAACATCATACTTTGGGGCTGTTTTTCTGCAAAGGGACCAGGACGACTGATCCATGTAAGGGAAAGAATGAATGGGGCCATGTATCGTGAGATTTTGAGTGAAAACCTCCTTCCACCAGCAAGGGCATTGAAGATGAAACGTGGCTGGGTCTTTCAGCATGACAATGATCCCAAACACACCGCCCGGGCAACGAAGGAGTGGCTACGTAAGAAGCATTTCAAGGTCCTGGAGTGGCCTAGCCAGTCTCCAGATCTCAACCCCATAGAAAATCTTTGGAGGGAGTTGAAAGTCTGTGTTGCCCAGCGACAGCCCCAAAACATCACTGCTCTAGAGGAGATCTGCATGGAGGAATGGGCCAAAATACCAGCAACAGTGTGTGAAAACCTTGTGAAAACTTACAGAAAACGTTTGACCTCTGTCATTGCACACAAAGGGTATATAACAAAGTATTGAGATGAACTTTTGTTATTGACCTAATACTTATTTTACCGAGGAATTTACCAATTAATTCATTAAAACTCCTTCAATGTGATTTTCTGGATTTTTTTTTTTTTATTTTGTCTCTCATAGTTGAGGTATACCTATGATGAAAATTGGAGACCTCTCTCATCTTTTAAGTGGGAGAACTTGCACAATTGGTGGCTGACTAAATACTTTTTTACCCCACTGTATGTGGATCCACTGTTCGGATGCCAAAATGTCAGAATAATTTTGAGCTTAAATTATTCAAAGTCAAATAATCAGGTGGAAAGTTGAATTTATGTACATTTATTACAAAAATATAAGCAATCACCCCATTGGCCACCTTGGGGTAGAGGTTACAAGGCATGCAATATCAGACACACCTAGAATCTCTAAAGGATCCATTCTTCTAAGTCTGATATATATAGGTAGGAGAAAGGAGAGGGAGGATGAGGATAAGGGAAGGGACAGAACGGGACAGTCCTGATAACTGAGCTTATCCACGTGGAAGTCAGACACTCTGGAGACATGGGGCATGAAGACATGAGATCCATAAAACTAATAGAATGTCCATGAAACACTAATCTATAAGATGAGGAGTTCCTGTGCATTCCTGTGACCCGAAACAGGACATGTCAAAGAGATTATAATAAATGGCTTAGATCATTCCTTACGCATGTACTAACCCTGTACTGATCCTCAGTCTGAACTCTCTGAAATTGCTCAAAGAAACAGGCCAAGAATATATAAACTTATCCTATATGGAATGCACATGTAAACATTAAACATGGCATATGAAAGGTATGATACTTCTCAAATATAATAATACATTATTAATATCAATAGTATAGATAATATGGAATTTTTCTATCAGTAAATAAAACTGCACCTCTTGGACTTGAAAAATGCTGCCTGTGTCTGCTTGACTACCACCTTCCTTGATGCTTGTGCCCGACTTCTCTACAGCCCAGTGTGTCCTGACCCTTGGTGATGCTTTTGAGATGGTGAGACAGCGCTTATGGCACTGAATACAAGCAAGACTCATCTCACTAGCCAAGTCACATGTCATGCACTTAGTATAGCTATTCCTTAAGACAGGCACCTTATTCATGGTGTCAATTGATTTAACATTCACCTGAGGAAAATATATTCAGAACTATATCAAACAGTGATCAACACCCCCCCCCAAAAAAAAAACATACTAGAAGACTATTTGCAACAATTACTTTGCTGACAGTGCAACAAAGAACCATTGTTAATGATTTTGACCATTTATGGATCACTTGGCACTTCTTCCCTCAGACAGTGATGCCAAGCAAGTTTTAACCTGTTGCACTCCTGTGTACCGCGGACGGGCACGTCTCTGCGTCCTAGAGCGCACGAGGGCACTCTCGTGTGCTCTAGGACGCACGAGGGCGCTGCGCCAAGAGCACACTGAAAAAAAAAGCTGCATTTCCGTTCTTCCACTACAGACACATTCGCGAACAGATCAGATATGATTGACCTCTCATTCGACTAATAAGAGCCTTGAATTGGGTTTCTGAAACCTTGAAGAACCAATGACTGAAAACCTAGCAAGAAGGACCCGCCTACCAACGCTACGAATGCAGTGAGCCAGTTGAAGCACAGAAGTTCGAAAGCTGTTTTGTGTAAGGCTGGGTAAAGAGAGACTGACTGCTGCAGATGAAAAAAGGACCCGCAGGAAGAACTGTCACAGACCCAGCAGTACGGAGACCACCCACAAGTGCGACCTGTGTGACAGGGACTGCCATTCGCGCATTGGCCTGTTCAGCCACAGGCGGTGCTTTTTTTTTTTATTCCAGCAGAATAGACGTTTAGGATTCTCTTCCATTGTCATCATAGACCGACGGAGGCCGACGACGAAGGTCGTAAATCATTCGCCAAAACCGCAATCATGGAAGCGCAAAACCGCAATAATGGAATTATGTTTTGACAGGGTCGCGAGACCACAACCACGAGTCCGTAACAAGGGACCAGCGTCACGTTCGTCTGACAATGAGGAAGAGAAGTTCACCAGGACACTGCTGCTGTGAAGAGGTAAGTGTTATAAGCTAAATTATTCTTTATCCCTGAAAATTGTAATCAAAAATGACTTTTGACTGATCGGTAAATTACAACTGTGTGGCACACAAAGTCAGAAGTCCGTGCGCCGCGGTACACGGTTCGTGCGCCGCGTCCGGACCGTGAATGCCCCCCCCGCCCCCCCGCTACTCTTCTGTAGCGAGGGGGGGGGAAGCCGCGGTGACCGCGGTGACTGCGCCATAACTATTCCGTCATGTAGCGATGGCCGATGTCCGTCCTCTGTAGCGAGGGGGGGGGAGACAACCCCTCCCCCCCACACACACACAGCCCCGAGTGTCACCTTTCATTAGAGCCCAAGATGAAGCTTCTATATTGAATCATTCAAAAGTTACAGACGTTTTTCCAAACTGTGCCATTTGGCACAATTTGGCACAGTTCAAAAACGCCTGGGAACTACCTGAGGAAAAAGCTGTGTAATATATTCATTTTTTGTGGTATTGTTACAAAATTTTGACCTCAGCTGGATAACACTTGGTTCTACATTTCTGTTGCATTTTCCAGCCCGGTTCTGAAGCTGTGTGTTATTTGCAAGCATTTGTATCCAAAAAAACACCCAGGCCAAATTTATTTTCTTCAAGTTTAGTATGTTTAGATGACTGTAACTCAGTGGCCGGAGAACTTAGAGAGATTATGACTGTTTTGCCAAAAAATTCAAAGTGTTTTCTTTTAAATGAGACCAACCCCATGAAGATGAGATGAGATTCAACTTTATTGTCATTACACATGTATGAATACAAGGTAACGAAACGTGACTTGGCATTTGGGCACGCTCTGCAGTGCGCATCCAAGGCCGGGGCAGCCGCTAGGCGCCAGTCATGGCGCCTAGCGGCTGCAAGAAGAAGAAGATGCTGCAAAGGGTTGAAGAACAGCTTTCGATTTACTTTGGGCACATTATTTTTTGGCATTTTTAGGGAAATTGACCGGAGTGCAAGGGGTTAAAGCATCTGGAAGTACTGATTAAGTGGTGTTGTATGAAATTCAAGTTGAAGAAATCTCACAGGCTGCCGCTGGAGAGGGATTAGATGCAGGGCTTGACATTAACACCCACCAACTTGTCAATGCCGGATAGATTTCAGCTTTGACCAGTAAGACAGCCACTCCAACTAGCCACTTTGGTGGATAGTAGTTTTCCCAAACAGTATCTAAAATAGTAAACTCACATTAAAACATGGCAATATGAGACTACGAAACTACAACTCCCGATTTTATTAATGATAAATAGATAAATCAGAAAGCATCCAACCATCACTGTCATATTTTCCAAACACAAAATTGAGGCTAGTGGAAAGGCTGAGTGGCTAGTAACTTTGGAAAATCACTAGCCACAGTGGCCGGTGAGCAAAAAAGTTCATGTCAAGCTCTGATCAGATGGCTGAGAACAGATTTCTTCTTGGTCAGGAGCCGATTCCTGCGATTAGTGATCAACCAAAGAACAGTCTTGGTCATTGGTATATGCAGAGCCTTAATGACTAGAAGCAGGTGGCTGAGGTTGAGAAGCTAGTATCGGACAGACTGAGAAGGACTGATTCCACAGAGTTGCCTGGAAGGTTGAAGTTGTGGTGTTTGAAGTTTGGACTTCCATCAAGACTGTTGTGACTGCTGATAATATATGACGTTATATTGTCTTGTGTAGAGAAGATGGAAACTATGATTTCTGTCCAAATCAGAAAGTGACTGCTTAATGAATACTATTTTCTACAGTCATGACACAATGCTAATCTTAACCCTGGGTCACAACAGGCCGTACAGGCTGCTACACCCTGTCTGCTTGCAGCTTTCGGGCCGAATGTCACGTGTCACGCATGTGTTTCTTGCAAATTTTTAGTGCACATAAGGATGACGGACATGTTCCATAAACTCCATAAATTTTCTTTGACCAAGAGGTTGGAAGTGTGATGTGCTTCACCTGCAAGGAGTTTGCATGTTAAATGTATGATTTTTAAGGCATCTGGGAAGAAAAATTGTAGTATAACACAATAAAATGTCATCATGGATCCTGGACTACCTCACGAACCAGCCTCAGTTTGTGAGAACCCGGGACTGTGTTTCCGACACGATCATCAGTAGCACGGGGGCCCCCCAGGGAACGGTGCTGGCTCCCTTCCTGTTCACTCTTTATACTGCGGACTTCTCACACAACACAACACACTGCCATCTACAGAAGTTCTCTGATGACTCTGCGATCGTTGGCCTCATCTCCAATGGAGATGAAGCTGAGTACAGAGGGCTTATCCAGGACTTCGTGGACTGGTGCCATCGGAACTGCCTCCAAATCAACGCGAGGAAAACTAAGGAGCTGGTGGTGGACTGCCGCAGGCATGGGCAGCCCCTCACAGCACCAGTAAATATACAGGGAACAGACATCAAGATGGTGACATCCTATAAGTACCTGGGTGTTCATCTGAACAATAAACTAGACTGGTCACACAATACTGACGCACTCTACAAGAAGGGACAGCGCAGGCTGTTCCTGCTGAGGAGACTCAGGTCTTTTGGTGTACAAGGGGCGCTGCTGAAGTCATTCTATGACACGGTGGTGGCATCAGCCATCACTTTTGGAGTGGTCTGCTGGGGCAGTGGCATTACTGCAGCCGATAGGAAGAGACTGAACAAACTGATTAAGAAAGCTAGCTCTGTCGTGGGGCAGCGCCTTGATCCGATGGAGGAGATAGGAGAGAGAAGGACGGTGGCTAAACTGTCATCTCTGCTGGAGTCCGAGTTCCACCCTATGCAGGACATACTGGATGCACTGAGGAGCTCATTTAGCAGCAGACTACATCATCCCAGGTGCACAACCGAGAGGTTTCGTAGGTCCTTCCTACCAACGGCTGTCAGACTGTACAACCTAAGCAGGGCTGCTCGCAGAGATAGCAAAAAGACGTAACAAACTAATAGTTTTTTGAATGCAAAAGATGCAATAGACTTACACAATGGTCCCCTCCGGCATACAACTAGGAACATACCGGTTGCTATGGAGGGTGAGAATATGTATGGGCACATAATCATACCATGTAGGATAACTAAGTAGACGGTTATGCTGTTTCATCCCATCTAGCAACAATGCTCTGCACTGTGTGTGTTTATATATTTACATATTTATTCCATCTAGCTACAATGCTCAGCACTGGGTGTGTTTATATTTATATATCTATATATTTATTCCATCTAGCTACAATGCTCCGCACTGTGTTTTTATATATCTACATATTATTCCATCTAGCTACATTGCTCCGCACTGTGTGTGTTTATATACTTGCATATTTATTCCACCTAGCTGCAATGCTCCGTAATGTGGGTGTTTATATATTTACATATTTATTCCATCTAGCTACAATGCTCTGCACTGTGTGTTCATGTTTTTTTTTTTTTTTTTTCCGGTTCCGGCTCCGCCGGACCGGCGGCGCCACACGAGTCGGCTGCCTGTTGCAACAGCCTTTTTTTTTATCTTCCTTCTTCTTTCTACACCTTTCACTCTGTATATATATCACGGACGCACGGATCGCCCCGGGGGTCTCCCGGGTCGGCGGACGGAGCCACGGTTTGCAGCGGGAGACGTTACAGCGGGGAGGAGCTAGTGCTAGCTAGCACTTGGCCGCCGCCCGGTGCTAATGGGAAACTCGACATACCGGGAGCTGTAGCGAAAACGAAGCGGGTGCCGGGCTGGAGTTTAGGCGGTGTGAAAGAAATATAAGACAGAATAATAAAGAGCGATGGCAAGAACCAAGCAGACCGCCCGTAAAATCTACTGGAGGAAGAAGCCCCCCAGGAGACAGCTAGCCACAGGGCTGCTCGGAGAGGCGCTCTGGCCACCGGCAGAGTGAAGAGGCCTCGCCGTCACAGGTCCATGGCTCTGAGAGAGATCCGTCGCTACCAGAAATCCACGGAGCTGCTCATCCGTAAGCTGCCCGTCCAGCGCCTGGTGAGGGAGATCGCTCAGGACTTCAAGACCATCCTGCGTTTCCTGAGTTTCGCCGTCATGGCTCTGCAGGAGACCAGCGAGGCCCACCTGGTGGTCTCTTCTTCGCTAAGGGGGTCACCATCATGCCCAAATACTTCCAGCTGGCCCGCTGCATCCGCGGAGAGAGAGCTTAGACTTTCTGCTGCACATCCACCAGCCATAATGCTCTGCACTGTGTGTCTATATATATACATTTATAGTAATATGGACATATGTTTACTAGATGTTGTTTTTTCTTGCCTTCTGATTGTTGCTCTGAGTGTTGCTATCCCTGTGCTGTTGCAATCCTGGAATTTCCCCATTGTGGGACTAATAAAGGCTTATCTTATCTTATCTTATCTTATATATTCATATATTTATTCCATCCAGCTACAATGCTCTGCACTGTGTGTCTGTGTGTGTGTGTGTATATATACAGTATATTTTATAGTAATATGTACATATGTATATTAGCTGCTCTTGCTTGCTTGTTTTTTTCTTGCCTTCTGATTGTTGCTCTGAGTGTTGCTATCCCTGTGCTGTTGCAATCCTGGAATTTCCCCGTTGTGGGACTAATAAAGGCTTGTCTTATCTTATCTTATCTTAAAACTATATGAATTATAATGTGTTATAATACTCTAACACATATTACTATGAGTGCACAGTATGTCATTGCAATATTTTTCTTCTTCTTCATCTTCTGTCGGCTGCTCCCTTTAGGGGTTGCTACAGCGGATCATCTGCCTCCATCTCACCCTATCAGTTGCATCTTCCTCTGTAACACCAACCCTCTCCATGTCCTCCTTCACTACATCTATGAGTCTCCTCTGTGGTCTTCCTCTTTTCCTCCTGCCTGGCAGCTCCATCTTCAACATCCTTTGTCCAATATCTCCACTACCTCTCCTCTGCACATGTCCAAACCATCTCAGCCTTGCCTCTCTTACTTTGTCTCCAAACCGCTCAACCTGAGCTGTCCCTCTGATATACTCGTTTCTAACCCTGTCCCTCCTAGTTACTCCCAATGAAAATCTTAGATTCTTCAACTCTGCCACCTCCAGCTCCACCTCCTGTCATTTTGTCAGAGCCACTGTCTCCAAACCATACATCATAGCAGGTCTCACTACCATCTTGCAAATTTTCCCTTTCACTTTTGTTGCTACCCTTCTGTCACAAATCACCCCTGACACTCCTCTCCACCCACTCCACCCTGCCTGCACTCTCTTCTTCACCTCTCTTGTGCATTTTCCATTGCTTTGGATGGTTGACCTCAGGTATTTAAACTCATCTACTTTCACTACCATTACTCCTTCTATCTTCACCGTTGCACCTGCCTCCCTCTCATTGACACTCATGTATTCTGTCATGATTCCACTGACTTTCATTCCTCTTCTCTCCAGAGCATACAGTACCTCCACCTCTCCAGGTTCTCTTCCAGCTGCTCCCTATTCTCACTACAGATCACAATGTCAACTGCAAACATCATGGTCCAAGGAGACTCCTGCCTGACCTTGTCTGTCAGTCTGTCCATCACCATGGCAAACAAGAAGGAACTCAGACCCGATCCCTGATGTAATCCCACCCCCACCTTGAATCCATCCATCACTGCACAGCACACCTCACCACCATCTTGCTGTCGTCATACATGTCCTGCACCACCCTCACATACTTCTCTGCCACTCCTGACTTCCTCATACAGTACCACACTTCCTCTCTTGGCACCCTATCATCTGTTTTCTCTAGATCCACAAAGACACAGTGCAACTCCTTCTGACCTTCTCTATACTTCTCCATCAACACTCTTAAAGGAAACATTACATCTGTAGTACTCTTACTTGGCATGAAACCATACTGCTGCTCACTGATTGTCCCCTCTCCTCTTAACCTGGCTTCAACAACTCTTTCCCATATCTTCATAGTGTGGCTGATCAACTTTATGGTTCTGTAGTTACTACAGCTCTGAGCATCACCTTTGTTATTGAAAATTGGTACCAAAACACTTCTTCTCCACTCCTCAGGCATCTTCTCACTCTCCAAGATTGTGATAAACAATCTGGTTTAAAAGTCCACTGCCACCTCTCCTAAACATTTCCACACCTCCACAGGTATGTCATCTGGGCCAACTGCCTTTCCATTCTTCATCCTCTTCAATGCTCCCCTCACTTCTGCCTTGCTAATCCTTGGGACTTCCTTGTTCACCATCTTTCCTTCACCCATCCTCCTCTCTCTCTCTCTCTCTCTCTCTCCGGTGCGGCCTCCGCTCCCGCCGCTACTATGGACGACGTTGCGGGGGCTTCCGCCGGTCCTGCTCCGGAGCCTGCAGCTGTGTCTGTGGACAGCCCGGCTGTGGCGCCCGCAGCCCAGCTTACGGCCGGGAGCGTCGCTGGTGATGGGGCCCAAAATGTCACTGATGGTGCGTTGGAATCATCTCGCTGTGTGACATCAGCGGCTGTGCTTCCGGAGGCTGCTACCGTTTCAGAGTGAGGGACGGAGCAGCGACAGTCAGCTGCTGTGGGTGGCGTCCAGGAAAATGTGGCCTATGATGAATCCACTGGGCCAGATGAACCAAACACCCAGCTGAGTTGTGCTGACGAGGAAATGGAATCTGATCCCGACACTGTGTCTAATACTGAGTCTACTGAGGAAAAATGCAGTACAAACACAAGTTTGTATTCACTGGAAGAAATTAATGCTTTTCTGGATGAAACCTATAACAAGGCCATTAAAGTCACTGACTACTTCAGTAACACTGATAAATTCATTAAGTCTGTTAATGTGCTAAGAAGGCAGGTTGGTCTTGACCTCCTAGATGAAAGGAAACGTTTTCGCCTCAAAAAACACCTGACGGCCCTGCTTAAAGCAGCAGGGGGAACAGGGGTCAAGCGCACCCGACAGAAGGAATAAATGGTGGTCGTTCCACTGCCTGTTTTACGCACTTTTGGGATATTGTTCAATCAGACTTTTATGACGTTTCTAATTGACTGTAATTGACTGTCACAGAACTGGATCTTTACTGGTCTGCTGCCGGCGCGCAGCACTATCTTTGCTGCCCGAGGACAGGGACTTGGCCTGGCTTAAAAACGGGAGGCCTGTGGCTCTTCTTTGCTCGGACCACAAGGTCACGGTTTACTCGCCTGCAGGGCATGGATGCCCCAACGTTTTCTTTCTACAACCTGGACGAGCCTGTGGCAAAGATGACTTGCTTAGACATCCCGCATGGTCTAAGGACTACAATCCATCTGAGATGAGGAAACTGTCTCTGGGACGTACAACGGAACTGGCTGCAGGCGTGCAGCGCTATCTCTGCTGCTGGAGGAAGGTGACTTGGCCTTGCTTAAGAACTGGAGGCCTGTGGCTCGTCTTTGCACGGACTACAAGGAACACTCAGACTACTGCCACTGGCAATGTGGAATAGGTGGACTGCAGGGAATACTTTGTGTTGTGGGGGGTGGGGGATGACTTATGTTTGCACTTTTCCAATGTGAGACACTTGGTGGAATGATACTGGTGTTCTTACTTTTTTTTTTGAATTGTGCAATAAAGGCATTTTTTAAAACTCAAACTCTCTATCTCTCTCTCTCTCTCTCTCTCTCTCTCTCTCTCTCTCTCTCTTTCTCTCTCTCTCTCTCTCTCATGCGTGAGCATTTGTGGGAGCAGGTGTGTGGAGTGGTAACGAGTGAGTACTTTAAACTTTGCTTTTCTAACTTTTCTCTATCTTGTGTGTTGAGGTGTGTGTGTTTATTATATAGCAGTTTGAGTGTGTGTGTGCTGGGGTGTAAATTTTGGAGTGAGTGTGTCTGGGAATGGTAGCTTCTGCTGCCCATTTTTTCCTGGCCGGCATTATGCCGGTAGTTGACGGTGGCGTGGAGTTCGAGCGCTTGACCCAGAGGCATGGCGTGAGAATCCTCCTGACAGTTTCCTGTTCTGTGGAGGAGGCTGGCCTCGCTGTAGGATAGGTGGTTGGGCATGACAGTATAAAGTCAGCATCAAGGATGAGCAGCGCAATTGTCATTTTTTTGGATCAAACTGGAAAAGCTGATCAGGTGGAGGAACAGGAAGTTATCATAAATGACACTTTTACTGCTGTTTTACTGCTGGTGAACCCTTCTAGGAGGATCACCATCTCTAACGCTCCTCCTTTCATTAAAAATAATAAGCTGAGAAGAGAGTTGTCCCATTTTGGCCAAGTTGTTTTCCCCATTAGAATGGTCTCTCTGGGTAGTAAATCCCCCCTGCTAAAGCATGTCGTGTGTCACAGGAGGCAGTGCTTTATGGTGTTAAATGACAGCTCTGCAGAACTGAACGTGTCTTTTAACTTCAGGATTGACAGCTTTAGTTATTTAGTTTTTACAACATCTGAAACCATGAAGTGTTTTGCATATGGTGCAGAAGGCCGTCTTATTAGATCATGTCCTGAAAAATTGAACACAAATAATACTGGGAGTAAGAAATGTTACGCTGGTGTTTCTGGTGGTCCAGAGGGTAGCGCTACATGTGATGTGGTGGATGCTGCTGCAGCATCTGTTCCTGCTGGGGTGGCGGCGGATGCCGCCGCAGCGTCCATTTCTGCCGGGGCGGCAGTGGCTGCAGCGGGCACGGTGGTTGCTCCTCCAAACAGTGATGGTGGGGAGTTTCTGTCTTTCGGCAGCTCTGATGCTTGTAATGAGCCTGTCACCCAGAGTAAAAAGGTGAAGGGCAAAAAGAGTGTAGTTAAAGAAAAAAACGTGAATGAACAGACTTTGCAGGCGGAGGAGGAGTAGACTGGGGCTGTGACAGACACACCGAGTGAACACTGCATGACTAACGCTACAGTTGATGAAGAAATGCAGGAATATAATTTTGTTGAAGAGGATCTTTTTAAAGCTGCGCAAAAAAGAAAGAGTGCTGAAAACTTGCAGAGCACTGCTAAATCTAGTAGGGTGGGGAGGTTGGAAGTGCTGGATGAGAGTCTTCTGATGACAGTGAAGCTGAGTCTGAGCTGATGCAGACGCAGGAGGAGCAAAGGAAGGAAATATATCGTTTAAAGAAACTTGTTCTTAAACTGAAATCACAAATCACTAAGTCATGTTGACTCTTAGTTTGTCTTTTCCCTTTTCAGCTACGTGTGTGTGGGGTTTTTTACTGTACCTTATTTTTATCCTTTTTAATGCTTCACCTTAGAATTGACACTCAATATTAATGGGGCCAGGGATGATGTAAAAAGGGCCTCTTTATACAAGCTTTTTAATTTAAAGAAGCTTGATGTGCTGATTCTGCAGGGGACTCACAGCACTGTAGACATTGAGAGCCAGTGGAGAAAAGAGTGGGATGGCTGCATATTTTTTTTTAGCCACAAATCAAATAGCAATGGGTTGCTGTAATTTTCTCTAGGGGTTGTGTGCCTGTCTCTCATGAGGTAGAAGAGGTGATGAAAGGTCATTTACTCTTATTAAAGGTACAGTTTGAAAACGTGAACTTGTTTTTTTTTATAAATGTGTATGTGCCAACACAGAGAGCAGAGAGGATCAGGTTCTTTGATGTGTTATTGGATACAGTTAGATCCTGTAATTCAAATGTTTTTTTTATTTTTGGGGGTGATTTTAACTGTACATTAAACCACAGACTAGACAGGAACCATCAGGAGCCTTACCCTGCTTCTGCCAATAGGCTGAGAGAACTGGTGAAGGCACATGAAATGGCCGATGTGTGGAGATCACATCATGGGGACCAGAGGCAATACACCTGGAGCCATGTTAAAGATAATCTTTTATCTATGGCTAGGTTAGACCGTTTTTATGGTTTTAAACATCAAATGAGTATTTTTAAAAATAGTTGTATCTGTCCTGTTGGTTTCACTGATCACTGCCTGCTGCTTTGTTCTGTTTTTATTGAAAATGTAAAGTGTAAGAGTGCTTTTTGGCATTTTAATAATACACTTTTAAATGATGTGTCTTTTAAAGGAGTTTTTCATGGTGTACGGAAGTCACACAGGGAACAAAAAACCTCTTTTAACTCTCTACAGATGTGGTGGGATTTTGGTAAGGCACAAATAAAGCAACTCTGTCAACAGTACACTCGAAATGTCACTCGTAGCTTGACCCAGTCCTTGAAAGCTCTGGAGACTGAGGTGGTAGAGCTAGAGGAGTTGCTCAGATCTACAGGAAAACAAGAGCACTTAGAGGCTCTTAAATCAAAAAGGTCAGCCTTGGCTAGCCTGCTAGGGGTCACCGCACAAGGTGCTCTGGTCCGCTAGCGCTACATGGATGTAGCTCTGATGGACTCGCCCTCCCAGTACTTTTTCGGACTGGAGGGGGAAAATGGCCAGAGAAAGCTTATTCACTCCTTGTTGAACAATGATGGGAGAACAATCTCCACAGCAGCAGAGATCAGGAAATATGCTGCTAGTTTCTATAGTAAACTGTATAAAGCAGAGTGGAGGGAAGACACGTCACTGGGCCAGAGTTTCCTTGGTGGTCTTCCAGTGCTCTCAGAGGACCTTGTTGCCAGCTTGGATGCTCCACTGTCTCTGTCTGAGCTGCTTCAGTGCTAATGAGCCTCCAGAATGGAAAGTCACCAGGCATAGATGGTCTCTCTGAGGACTTTTATAAGGAATTCTGGCCCCTGCTTGGTCCAGACCTGCTGGAGGTTCTCCAAAATAGTTTGAAAAGGGGGACCCTACCCACGACCTGCAGGAGGGCCATCATCACACTGTTGCTCAAAAAGGGGGACCTACAGAGCCTAAAGAACTGGAGGCCAGTTTCTCTGCTCTGTACGGACTACAAAATTCTTTCAAAAGCTCTGGCCTGAAGACTGAAAAAGGTGATGAGCGAGCTCATTCATGTAGACCAGACTTACTGTGTGCCTGGCAGGCTGATTAGTGACAACATCACTTTAATTTGGGATGTTTTGGAGGTCTCTGGTTCATTGGCTGTGGAAACTGGCTTGATTTCAATAGACCAGGAAACGGCTTTTGACCAGGTTGAACACCAGTATTTATGGACAGTTTTAGCTGTTTTTGGTTTCAGCCCAGGCTTCATAGCCAGGATACGGGTCTTGTACAGTGACATTGAGAGTGTACTGAAGATAAATGGGGGCCTGTCTGCCCCTTTAAAAGTCCAGAGAGGGGGTTTGGCAGGGCTGCCCTCTCTCAGGGATGCTGTACTCCCTCTCCATAGAGCCTTTGCTTCACTGTTTGAGAAGGGACCTATCAGGAGTCACGTTTTCCGGGTGTGAAACCACGTTTAGGCTGTCAGCCTATGCAGATGATATAGTCATTCTGCTAAACAGAGTGACATTGACGTTTTGGCTAAGAGTGTTAATCTTTTTGGCCAACTTTCTTCTGCAAAAATAAACTTGGGAAAAAGCGAGGCTCTGATTGTGGGGGGAAAACTAGAAAATCAGCTTACGCTGCCTGGTGGGCTGAATTGGAGGAAAGGGGGATTCAAGTATCTTGGTGTTTTTATCGGAACTCAACAGTTTGAGCAAAAAAATTGGGACGGGGTCATAGAGAAAATCAAGGGGCTAAATAGACTAAATAAGAGGAAGTGGCTAATGCCAAAAATATCTTTTAGAGGAAGAGTGCTCATTTTAAATAATCTTGTTTCCTCATCCCTGTGGCACAGCCTCATGTGCATGGACCCCCCTGCTGGTTTGCTGTCCAAAATTCAGTCTGTTATGGTGAACTTTATTTTGTGCTGGGGGTGGACTTCACTGGGTCCCTCAAGCCCGGTTATTTCTTCCCAAAGAGGAAGGGGGGCAAGGAGTGGTTCATTTAGTTAGTAGAGGTGCTGCTTTTCGACTGCCTTTCATATAGAGAGTGCTGACGGGCCCCCAGGACCTGTTGTGCAGGTCTTTGGCCTGTGTTATTTTACAGAGAGTCCTTGGGCTTGGGCTAGGCCTCCCTGTGTTTTGTAATGGATTTTGAGGACTCTAGTGCATTGTCTTTACCCAGTTTTTACCGCAGTCTGTTTTCAGTGTGGACTCTTAAAACAAAGAGGGCCACGCAATTCCCTCCACTGGTTGTTGAGGGAGCCGCTGGTTTTTGGTGGTCGTCTTGGTGTCCTGCCAGGAGTTGGAAGGGCATTCTTTGATAGGCTGTGTTCCAGAAATGTTCTCACTCTGAAGCAGGTGGTGGAACTGGCTGGTCCTGGCCTCAACAACACCTCAGCTTTAGCAGCACATCTCGGTTTTAGATCAAATCGTTTTCATTGGTGGTCTTCTTTCACACTGGAAACAGGAGCTTCATGGACTTGAGCGCTCCCTACTCATGGACTTTAGCAAAGGCACGCTGCAGCCAGAAAGCACGGACCCTATTCCCTCCCTCACACTTCATATTGACTTTGACGTTTCTCCTAGCTCCTTACTGGCATTCTCTGCTCCCACTGGTGTGGAGTTTGGAGGAGCCAGTGGTAAGGCACTCTACAGACTTGTAGTGATGGCACTCAACAAGGACAGATTGAACACCTGTGTGGACATTCCATGGAGAGCCTACTTTAGACTGGAAAAATGGCATTGGCCTGCCTGGAGGGATCTTTATAAACCCCCTCTTCCTAAGAAGCATGGAGATTTACAGTGGAGGGTCCTGCATGGCATTATAGTTGTCAATGCTTTTGTCTCTGTGATTAACAGCAGTGTCAGTGATCAGTGTGTTTTCTGTTCCTCTAGAGAGACAGTTTTTCATTGTTCTACTGAATGTCAGCGTCTAAATGGTCTCTTTGAACTACTCACAGAACTTTTTCACAGCTTTAAGGAAGTTTTCTCCAAGCAGGTTTTCATTTGTGGTTTTATGTACAATCATCATTTTAAACAGAAGTGTTAATTACTGAACTTTGTTTTAGGGCAGGCAAAGTTGGCTATCTATGTAAGCCGGAGGAGAAAACTTGAGAATGTTGAGAATGATGTTGATGTCAAAAATTTATTTGTGAGGCTACTTAAAGCCAGAATAAGGCTGGATTTTGAGGGGTTTTTTTTATGGGGAATGAGGGTGTGGAAGGTTTTAGGACCCTCTGATCCCTCAAGGATGTCCTTTGTTTAGTCCGTGATGGGCAGCTTTTGTTTGGGCATTTTTGGGGGGAATAATTCTTTGTTATGTAGTATGGTATAGTAATTGTACTGAATGATGGAAAAATGTGTTTATTAAAGACCTTTTGAAAATCAAAATCTCTCTCTCTCGCTCTCTCTCTCTCTCCGGTCTTTCTTCTGACTTTTTAAAGCATTTTTGGGATATTATTGGATCAGACTTTTATGACGTTCTAATTGCCTGTTACAGAACTGGAACTTTACCTGTCTCCTGCCGACGTGCAATACTATCTCTGCTGCCTAAGGAAGGGGACTTGGCCTTGCTTCAGAACTGGAGGCCTGTGGCTCTTCTTTGCACGGACTACAAGGTGCTTTCTAAAGCCCTGTCAAATAGACTGAAAAATGTATTGGATTTAATCATAGATAGAGATCAAACAGAATCAGAATCAGAATCAGAATCAGAATCAGATTTATTGCCATTGTTCATGTAGTACACAAACTAGGAATTTGTCTCGATGCCATGCTGCAACATTAAAAACATGATGAGAAAAAGAGATAAACTAAAAAACTAAAGGACTGAAAACGTGCAATAAGTGTAGAAAAATAAGTAATAATAAGTAATAATGATAATAATAATAATAATAATAATAACAATACTAGTAATAATGAGTAGTACTAGTCAAGGCAGTTTTAAAAAATTAGCAAGTAGCAGATAATGTGAAGTACCACATAGTGCAGTCGATAATGCAACAGAAAACAGTGATGAATGACGTGAGTCTGGTTGAGCTGCTGTACATAGTGCACGAGAGTCAAAAAGTCACTTAATGTTCAGCAGTCTGATGGCAGAGGGGAAAAAGCTGTTCATGTACCGGGAGGTTTTAGTCCGAATGGACCGAAGTCTTCTACCTGAGGGGAGGGGAGCAAACAGTACGTGACCAGGATGTGAAGGATCGGCTATGATCCGGCCAGCACGCCTCCGGGTCCTGGAGATGTACAGGTCCTGGAGAGATGGGAGCTCGCAGCCTATCACCTTCTCAGCAGTGCGCACGACGCGCTGCAGCCTTAGTCTGTCCCTGGCAGTGGCTCCTGCATACCACACAGTTATGGAGGAGGTGAGGATGGACTCGATGATGGCCGTGTAGAACTGCACTAACATCTTGGTGGGTAGCTTGAGCTTCCTCAGCTGCCGCAGAAAGAACATCCTCTGCTGGGCCTTTTTGATGAGGGAGCTGATGGTTGGCTCCCATTTGAGGTCTCGGGTGATGGTGGTGCCCAAGAAGCGGAAGGAATCTGCAATGGTGATGGGAGAGCCTGTGATGGTGAGGGGGGGCAGGGGGGTTGTGACTTTCCTGAAGTCCACAATCATCTCCGCTGTCTTCAGAGCATTCAGCTGCAGGTTGTTGTGGCTGCACCAGGACACCAGCTGGGCCACCTCTTCCCTGTAGGCGGACTCGTCGCCGTTGGAGATGAGCCCGATGAGGGTGGTGTCGTCCGCAAACTTAATCAGCTTAACAGACTGGTGGGAGGAGGTGCAGGAGTTGGTATAAAGGGAGAAGAGTAGGGGGGAAAGTACACAGCCCTGGGGTGATCCAATGCTGATGCTAACAGAGTCTGAGACAGACTTCCCCAGCCGCACATGCTGTCTCCGGTCCGTCAGGAAGTCGGTGATCCACCTGCAGAGGGAGTCAGGCACATTGAGCAGGGACAGCTTGTCCTGGAGCAGATCGGGGCGGATGGTGTTGAATGCGGAGCTGAAGTCCACAAACAGAATCCTGGCGAAGGTTCCCGGGGAGTCCAAGTGCTGCAGGATGGAGTGGAGGGCCAGGTTGACTGCGTCATCCACAGACCTGTTAGCACGGTAGGCAAACTGCAGCGGGTCTAGGAGGGGTGTGGTGATGGACTTGAGGTGAGACAGGACCAGGCGCTCAAAGGACTTCATGACTACAGAGGTGAGCGCTACAGGTCTGAAGTCGTTAAGTCCAGCAATCCGTGGCTTCTTGGGGACAGGGATGATGGTGGAGGATTTGAGGCAGGTCGGCACGTGACATTGCTTAAGGGAGGTGTTAAAAATGTCTGTGAAGACAGGAGCCAGCTCTTTCGCACAGTGTCTCAGGGTGGAGGGAGACACACCGTCCGGCCCGGGGGCCTTGCGCAGGTTCAGTCTGGAGAACTGTCTGTGCACGTCCTGCTCACTGATGACAAGGGGAGGGGGGGAGGAGGAGGAGGAGGAGGGGGGGACCGCTTTTGATGAATTAGGGGCTGAGGAGGCAGTGGAGCTGGGTGGAGTGGGTGAGTTGGACACAGCTGACGAGGTGTCAAAACGGGCGTAATGTTGGGACAGTTTTTGACAAAGGGCTTTGTCATCCTGACCTTTAGAAGCCTGAGGCCGATAGTTGGTGATTTGCCTCAGTCCTCTCCACACAGAAGCCGAGTCATTAGCAGTGAACTGCTGCTGGAGTTTCTCAGAATACACAGATTTAGCTCTCCTCAGCTCTCTGTTAAACCGATATTTGACCTCTCTGTAGCAGTCCCTGTCTCCACTTTTCAATGCTGCTTCCTTCTCTTTCCTGATCCGTCTGAGCTTAGCTGTGAACCAGGGCTTGTCATTAGAATATCTCACCCTGGTGCGCGATGGGAGAATGTCCTCCTCACAGAAGTTGATATATGAGTTCACAGTGTCTGTGTACTCATTAAGATCATGTGTGGCTCTTTTAAACATGCCCCAGTCAGTTATTTGTATTTGTATGCCCCAGTCAAACATATTGTATTCCTGACCGAACCATTATGGACAATATTTTTCTCATACGTGACGTTCTTCATCTCAGTAAATGTTATGATTTAGAGTTCGGTATTATGTCTTTGGACCAAGAAAAGGCTTTTGATAGGAGTGACCGTTCTTATTTGTTTTCCACACTGAAGGGGTTTGGTTTTGGCAATATGTTTTTGAGGTGGGTCAGTCTGTTATATACTGGAGCTGAGTGTTTGGTAAAGATGGGGGCAGGGCTGAGTCGGCCAATCCCTGTACGTTGGGGAATAAGGCAGGGTTGTCCAATCTCAGGTCAACTGTATAGCTTGGCTATTGAGCCTTTGCTGTGCAGGTTGCGCACTCAGCTGGGTTGTTTGATTCTGCCGGGGCCCTCCAGTAGTTGTCGTCCAATCGTCTTGTCTGCTTATGCGGATGATGTCACCATTTTCATCATGTCCCACAGGCATGTACAGCGTCTGGTGGACACTTTATCTATTTATGAAAAAGCATCTTCTGCACGGGTAAACTGGGCCAAGAGTGAGGGTTTATTGGTGGGGCAGTGGTCACATCAGGACATTCCTCAGCTACCTGGAGGTCTTCTGTGGGGGAAAGCCGGTCTCAAAGTGTTGGGGGTATTTTTGGGTTCTGAGGACTTTGAACGCAAGAACTGGGAGGGAATTAAGGAGAAGGTGTGTGCTCGCTTTTCTAAATGGAAATGGTTGCTACCACAGCTGTCATATAGGGGAATGGTTCTGGTCGCCAATAATCTGGTCGCTTCGGCTCTTTGGCATAGGCATTGACAGGGCCTGGTGGACATACAGTCCAAGATCGCCTGTTTTAGGCTTCAGACTGCGCAACAGCTCCTTTATGGATATGGCCCCTGCTGGATGGACACTGCAAAACTGCTCCTGAGGAGGGTTGGCCGCTTGGGCTATGATAAGCAGCTTTTCCTCGTGAAGTCCGGGGAGGTGGACCTTACTGGACTTTCTGCTTTTTACACATCTGTCTTGCATACATGGCAAGTCTTCACCGTGGCCCACATTCCTGAGGAGACACCGGGCATGTGGCTGTTCGAGGAACCACTGTTTTTCAATCAATTCATGGACACTCAAGTGCTGCAATCTGTTAGTCTGTGAACTTGTTTAAGAGAGGAAGGCTGTACCAAGCTTGGTCATCTTATGAAGATGTCAACCACGTCGATAGAAACGCTGGGGTGGAGTGCCAACATTACATCTGTCAGACTGGTGCATAGGGTGGTGAAGGAAGTGTGTGCTGCCCTGCCACGCCCGCTTGGAGCATTTGCGGAAAACCGTACTCTTTCCACTCAATGGGATGAAGACACTGTGTCCAATTTTCCTGCCCTTTCCATAAGTACTGTGGGTGTTTATATATTTACATATTTATTCCATCTAGCTACAATGCTCCGCACTGTGTGTTTACATATTCATATATTTATTCCATCCAGCTACAATGCTCTGCACTGTGTGTCTGTGTGTGTGTATATATATATTTTATAGTAATATGTACATATGTATATTAGCTGCTCTTGCTTGCTTGTTTTTTTTCTTGCCTTCTGATTGTTGCTCTGAGTGTTGCTATCCCTGTGCTGTTGCAATCCTGGAATTTCCCCGTTGTGGGACTAATAAAGGCTTATCTTATCTTATCTTATCTTATCTTATCTTAAGTCCAGCTGTGGGAGAGTGGCAGGAGGGAGAGGATCACCTGCTGTCCTTCAGAACTCCTCGTCTGGGCAAGTTCCAGTTTGTAGGGAAGAAGACGGTGTATCACATCTGTGTGAAAGTTCTGAATCTGCGCTCTCTGACGGAGGTGAAAGAGTCGAAGTGGGCGGGGTTTTTGGGGCCGGTATTCTCCCCGAAAGGCAGCTGGCGGTCCATGTACAAGCTTCCTATTGAGAAACGGACGGCAGATCTCCAGTGGAGGATTGTACATGGGGCAATAGCTACGAATAAATACAGAGCACACCTGGATCCTAATGTGGGGGAGGAATGTTTGTTTTGTTCCCAAGTTGAGACCTTGGAGCATTTGTTTGTTCAATGTTTTCGTTTGTCTGGCCTTTTTGAGCTTCTGAAAGTGTGGTTTCATAATTTGGGTGAATGTTTCTCTTTTGGTTTGTTTATTTACGATCCACAGTATAAAGTGGCAAAGAAGTCTGTGCACACTTTGATGAACTTCCTATCTGGTACTACTAAACTTGCCATCTGGCTGACAAGAAAAAATCGGACTACTAACACTGGCACTGTGGATCCTGTGTTTGTTTTCAAGGCCTTGTTAAAAGTCAGACTCCAGGTGGAGTACTCTTACTATAAAATGGTGGACAATTTGGAGGTATTCACCAATAGATGGACTGTAGGGAATATTTCGTGTTATGTGGGAGAGGGGGATGAGTTATGTTTGCACTTTTGAAATGTGAGACACGTGATGGGATGATGGTATTGGTGATCTTACATTTTTGAATTGTACAATAAAGGGATTTTTTAAAACTCAAACTCTCTCTTGCTCTCTCTCTCTCGCTCTCTCTCTCTCTCTCTCTCTCTCTCGCTCTCTCTCTCTCTCTCTCGCTCTCTCTCTCACTTTCTTTATTCATCAGCTCTTCAAAGTACTCCTTCCACCTTCTCAACACACTCTCGTCATTTGCTAGTAGATTACCATTTCTGTCCTTAATCAACCTAACCAGCTGTACATCCTTTCTCTGTCTAGCCAATCAATGCAAGTTCTTTCGTCCTTCCTTAGTGTCCAGTCTCTCAAACAAGTCAGTGTATGACTTTTCCTTTTGCTTTGCCACCTCTCTGCCATGTACCTAGATTCCAAATACTCCTGTCTACTTTCACCATCTCCTTGACTATCCCACTTTTTCTTTGCTAACCTCTTCCTTTGAATACTTTCCTGTACCTACTCATTCCACCACCAAGTCTCTTTGTCTTCCTTCTTCTGTCCACTGGATACACCACATACCTTTCTACCCATTTTCCTCAATACTTTTGCTGTACTTTCCCAGTCATCTGGTAATTCTTCCCTACTACTCAGAGACTGTATCGACTACTTCCTGAACTCTGTGCAACCTTCTTCCTTCTGTAACTTCCTCCACTTAATCTTTTGCTCTGCCTTCATTGTTTTCCTCTTCTTACTTTAGAAAGTCATCCTACAGACCACAATCTGATGCTGTCTAGCTCCATTCTCCCCTGCCACCACCTTGCAGTCTCCTATCTCTTTCAGATTTCTCCTTCTGCATAAGATGTAGTTCACCTGTGTGCACCTTCCTCCACTCTTATAAGTCAAGCTATGTTCTCTCTCTTCTTGAAGTATGTGTTCACCACAGCCATTTCCATCCTTTTAGCATAATACACAACCATTTGTCCTTCCATATGTCTCTCCTTAAGACCACACCTACCCAGGACCTCCTCATCACCTCTGTTCCCTTCACCTATATGTCCATTAAAGTCCACTCCAATCACCACTCTCTACCCCTTGGAAACACTCTCTACCACTTCATCAATCTTACTCCAGAATTCATTTTTCAATTCATCTTTTTCTTCTACTTGACACCCAGCTTGTGGGGCATACACACAGACAACATTCAACATCACACCTTTGACTTCTAGCTTCAAACTCATGATTCTTTCTGACTCCCTCTTTACCTACTGAACACTCCTCACATACTCTTCCTTCTAGATTACTCCTACTCTATTTCTCTTCCTATATACACCATGGTAGAACAGTTTAAATCCACCTCCAATGTTCCTAGCCTTACTTCCCTTCTATCTGGTTTCTTGAACACACAGTATATCTACCTTTCTTCTCTCCATCATATCAGCCAACTCTCTGACTTTACCAGTTATAGTCCCTATATTTAACATCCCTACTCTCACCTCCACACTTCTACCTTTCCTTTTCTCTCTCTTCCTCCTAACATGCCTTCCCCCTCTCCTCCTCCTCCATCTTTGACCAACAGTAGCCCAATTTCCACTGGCACCCTGTCATTTGACAGCACCGGTAGTGGTTGTTGTTAACCCAGGCCTCGACTGATCCGGTATGAAAGTCTCATTCATCATGATCTGCATGTTTGATTTGGCAAAGGTTTTACATTGGATGCCCTTCCTGGCACAACCCTCCCCATTTACCCAGGCTTGGGACCAGCACAAGGAGTACACTGGCTTTTGCACCCCCTGTGGCTAGGTTTTTTTCAAAATCTGCATGCTTCAACTCAACAGGGCGGAGAAACAGACCAAGGCAAGGAAAAAAGTATGCAAGTGCGAAAACCCATCCCTGCTGCCTTCACCCCCACTAGATGAGAAAGCAGATCGGACCCAAGTTACTAAGGCAACATTTCAACACACAGCAGCAGAGGAGCTGGGTTTGCACTAACAGTACAGGCTGGCATTGGCTTCACAGCAGGTAGAGATGGTCACAGCAGCTCACTCTCACTCTGAGCTGCTGTGATATTTGTGTCATTGTTGCAGACACAGTTATCTGCTACAACTTTGAAATTAATATATTAGGCAATATACGTATATGTCAGAATAATGATTGACAGCCCTCTGATTCATTTCCACACTGTGCTGTGACATGGTGACGGTGACACCTACTTCATTGCATGTTTATCTGCGTTTCCTATTCACATGTCCGCTGAGATGAGGTGACCAAGGACCCACATTGCTTGCAGGGTCAATAAGCACACATAACCAATCAGACATCAGAGGGAGTCCAGATCGTACTGGGTTTGTCTGGATTGCTGGGAGTACTGTGATAATGTTTAACATGCAACAGATGAAGCAGCTCGCAATTAATTTTCCTGTTAAAACAGTCTTCTAGCACATCTCAGTAAATTAGAACGTGAAAGCTTTTTTGTTTTTTGTAATATAACTAAAAAAGATACATTTATGATATTGGTAATAGTTTTAAAATAAGCAAAAAAACCCATGACATTTGTAATTTACTGAGATACACCAGCACATAAGTACACACTATACAGTACAAAATTTGTTAAACTACAAAACATGCCATTGTCTGTCGTTAAAAAATGTGAACGGTACAACAAATCATCAAGGAATATGATCATGTTTTATTCAGTATATCAAAAACAGTAATAACTAGAAAAGCACTCATAGAGCGCATACCTCCGCCAAGGCTCCTTCCGTTTGACATGGATCACCTCCAAAATGTCATAGGTTTGTGTGTAGGCCTATAGCCACTTGTGGTGAAAATTGCATGAAAGTCTGTCCATCAGTTTTGAAGTATTGTTGCTAACACACTGTGAGAAGATAAGAGCCTTGGCTGAGGTATGCATTCTCAGATCATCACCAAAATATAATGGGTTCCTCTCTAGCCCAAGAGCCACCTCTGGTGAAAATTTCATCCAAATCCATCCAGCCGTTTTTGTGTGATCCTGCTGCACAAATACAAATAAAGCCCTTGGTGGAGGTATGCACTCTCAGATCATCACCAAAATCTAATGATCTGTTCCCCGTGCCATTACACACCTTTCCTGAAAATTTCATCAAAATCCGTTCATAGCTTTTTGAGTTATGTTGGTAACAGACAAACAGACAGACAGACAAATGTGGTAAAAACATAACCTCCTTGGCGGAGGTAATTAACGTTTTATATATTAAAGATAGAAAGACTGTATTGTACTGAGGGAAACTCAGATTCTAAGGAAAAATGCTGCTTATCAATTAATCATTAATTGATCGATAAGATGAATCAATTAACAATTAATGAATTAATCAATAACTTGCATTCCTAATTGTGCCCTTCAGAGGTAAAGTGGGCTATCCCACAAAACCATTATTTTGAGAAAATGAGCTCTAAAGTTGAAATATTCTCAAAAAATCAGTGTGCCTATATCATTAAAAAGTTACCCCCTATAATTACCTTCAAGGTGTGACTTAAATATGAAAATATATTTAAATCACATAAACTTTAGAGCTCATTTTCTCAAAATAATGGTTTTGTGGGATAGCCCACTTTACCTCTGAAGGGCACAATTTGAGTTGCTCCACAGTGATCTTTTTTCTCATCATTCAGCAAAGGTAAGTACCATTTTAGGACTGTATTTCCATCTGTAAAATCCTCCTTGGTTTTAAATTTGATGATTATTTTTAACTATAAGGCTTACCAGTCACACTGACAGCCAAAGCCGCTGCAGCGGCACTTTGATGGCAGGCCACCACTGAGGTTGCCGATCGGTAGTGGGGAGAAAAAAAGTGCAGTGGTTACAATATGATATTATCACATACAAACTAATTTTGTTTTTCATTTTAATAATCATTCCTACCAAAAATATTTTTTTTTTAATCTAAGGAAAATACTTGTAAATTACATACAAAAAAATTGTTAATACTAGAAAAGCATGCAGAGAGTGCATATATCCGCCAAGGCTCCTTCCATCACTCATGGATCACCTCCAAAATGTAATGTGTTTGTGTGTAGGTCTAGAGCCACTTCTGGTGAAAATTGCATTAAAGTCTGTCCATTAGTTTTGAAGTATTGTTGCTAACACACTGTGAGAAGATAAGAGCCTTGGCTGAGGTATGCATTCTCAGATCATCACCAAAATATAATGGGTTCCTCTCTAGCCCAAGAGCCACCTCTGGTGAAAATTTCATCCAAATCCATCCAGTCGTTTTTGTGTGATCCTGCTGCACAAATACAAACAAAGCCCTTGGTGGAGGTATGCACTCTCACATCATCACCAAAATCTAATGATCTGTTCCCCGTGCCATTACACACCTTTCCTGAAAATTTCATCAAACTCCCTTCATAGCTTTTTGAGTTATGTTGGTAACAGACAAACAGACAGACAGACAGACAAACAGACAAATGTGGTAAAAACATAACCTCCTTGGCGGAGGTAATTAACGTTTTATATATTAAAGATAGAAAAACTGTATTGTACTGAGGGAAACTCAGATTCTAAGGAAAAATGCTGCTTATCAATTAATCATTAATTGATCGATAAGATGAATCAATTAACAATTAATGAATTAATCAATAACTTGCATTCCTAATTTGAGTTGCTCCACAGTGATCTTTTTTCTCATCATTCAGCAAAGGTAAGTACCATTTTAGGACTGTATTTCCATCTGTAAAATCCTCCTTGGTTTTAAATTTGATGATTATTTTTAACTATAAGGCTTACCAGTCACACTGACAGCCAAAGACGCTGCAGCGGCACTTTGATGGCAGGCCACCACTGAGGTTGCCGATCTGTAGTGGGGAGAAAAAAAGTGCAGTGGTTACAATATGATATTAAGATAAGATAAGATAAGATAAGCCTTTATTAGTCCCACAACGGGGAAATTCCAGGATTGCAACAGCACAGGGATAGCAACACTCAGAGCAACAATCAGAAGGCAAGAAAACAAAAACAAGCAAGCAAGAGCAGCTAATATACATATGTACATATTACTATAAAATATATATATACACACACACAGACACACAGTGCAGAGCATTGTAGCTGGATGGAATAAATATATGAATATATAAACACACAGTGCAGAGCATTGTAGCTAGATGGAATAAATATGTAAATATATAAACACCCACAGTACGGAGCATTGTAGCTAGATGGAATAAATATATAGATATATAAAAACACAGTGCGGAGCATTGTAGCTAGATGGAATAAATATATAGATATATAAATATGAACACACCCAGTGCTGAGCATTGTAGCTAGATGGAATAAATATGTAAATATATAAACACACACAGTGCAGAGCATTGTTGCTAGGTGGGATGAAACAGCATAACCGTCTACTTAGTTATCCTACATGGTATGATTATGTGCCCATACATATTCTCACCCTCCATAGCGACCGGTATTTTCCTAGTTGTATGCCGGAGGGGACCATTGTGTAAGTCTATTGCATCTTTTGCATTTAAAAACTATTAGTTTGTTACGTCTTTTTGCTATCTCTGCGAGCAGCCCTGCTTAGGTTGTACAGTCTGACAGCCGTTGGTAGGAAGGACCTACGAAACCTCTCGGTTGTGCACCTGGGATGATGTAGTCTGCTGCTAAATGAGCTCCTCAGTGCATTCAGTACGTCCTGCATAGGGTGGAACTCGGACTCCAGCAGAGATGACAGTTTAGCCACCATCCTTCTCTCTCCTATCTCCTCCACCGGATCAAGGCGCTGCCCCAGGACAGAGCTAGCTTTCTTAATCAGTTTGTTCAGTCTCTTCCTATCGGCTGCAGTAATGCCACTGCCCCAGCAGACCACTCCAAAAGTGATGGCTGATGCCACCACCGTGTCATAGAATGACTTCAGCAGCGCCCCTTGTACACCAAAAGACCTGAGTCTCCTCAGCAGGAACAGCCTGCGCTGTCCCTTCTTGTAGAGTGCGTCAGTATTGTGTGACCAGTCTAGTTTATTGTTCAGATGAACACCCAGGTACTTATAGGATGTCACCATCTCGATGTCTGTTCCCTGTATATTTACTGGTGCTGTGAGGGGCTGCCCATGCCTGCGGCAGTCCACCGCCAGCTCCTTAGTTTTCCTTGCGTTGATCTGGAGGCAGTTCCGATGGCACCAGTCCACAAAGTCCTGGATAAGCCCTCTGTACTCAGCTTCATCTCCATTGGAGATGAGACCAACGATCGCAGAGTCATCAGAGAACTTCTGTAGATGGCAGTGTGTTGTGTTGTGTGAGAAGTCTGCAGTATAAATTATTATCACATACACAATTATTATTATTATTATTATCACATACATAATTATTATCACATTATTATCACATACAAACTAATTTTGTTTTTCATTTTAATAATCATTCCTACCAAAAATATTTTTTTTTTATCTAAGGAAAATACTTGTAAATTACATACAAAAAAATTGTTAATACTAGAAAAGCATGCAGAGAGTGCATATATCCGCCAAGGCTCCTTCCATCTCTCATGGATCACCTCCAAAATGTAATGTGTTTGTGTGTAGGTCTAGAGCCACTTCTGGTGAAAATTGCATCAAAGTCTGTCCATTAGTTTTGGAGTATTGTCGCTAACACATTGTAAGAATATAAGAGCCTTGGGTGAGGTATGCATTCCCAGATCATCACCAAAATGTAATGGCTTTCTCCATAGCCCAAGAAACACCTCTGATGAAAATTTCATCCAAATCCATCCAGTAGTTTTGTGTCATGAACCCTTCCATGCGCTTCTCTATTGCGCACGGCGAGGGGTGCAAAGATGAGGATTTACGTGCAGGTTTAACACCACATGCATTTATTAAAGAACACACAGTCCCACGATTCCAACACAAGACATACAGGACAAATAACATTCAGCTCAGGAAAACTTAAGGAGTCCTCCAGGACGCTCTACAGTCTTACGGGGTATAACTTGTGACATGACCCAAAGCGCGACAAGCAGGCAGCAATGGGGAAATGCAGGCAGTAATACACACAAGCTGGAGCAGTCCGAGAAAGTCAAAGATTCCCAAGCACAAACAATAAACACAGACAGTCATGTCTCTTGGTTGGTTGCGGTACAAAGGCAGGGCACCAGAACCAGAGAGACGGTTTACACGCACCGAGGGGAACAGTGACGGTGTGGTGAAAGCTCCTTCATGAACAGACGATCCTGACACAATACACAAGACACTGAATATGCTCAGTGACCCAGCAATGCGTGACTGGCAAAAGGCTCCTTAAGTACACACATTGCTGGAGATGGTAAGATTGATCGCTCCTGGGCGAGGAGCGGGGAGATGGCAACCGGGAGTGGAAATAGCTGACAGTAATTAGAGAGGGGGCATGGTCGGACAGGCAGACAGTCAGACAGTACTCACGCCAGCGTGAGCCAAAGGGGCTGCCTCACCGCTGCCGGCCAGAAAGCAGTGGCTATGGATAAGGAAAGAGCACAGAGTAAATAATATGCACATACACAGTGGCACCTAAACCCACAGAGAGATCAGACCAAGCCAATGTAATGGGTTCCTCTGTAGTCCAAGGACCACCTCTGGTGAAAATTTCATCGAAATCCATGCAGTAGTTTTTGTGAAATCCTGCTGCATACATACAACCAAGCCCAAGGTGGAGGTATGCACTCCCAGTTCATCACCAAAATCTAATCATCTGTTCCCCATGCCATTACACACCTTTCTTGAAAATTTCATCAAAATCTGTTCAAAACTTTTGGAGTAATGTTGCTAACAGCCAGACAAACCAACCAACCAACCAACCAACCAACATAACCTTCTCTTCTTGCTGGAGGTAATAATTCCCATCACATTACAGTTAAATACAATCAGTGCAATTCATCAAAATATGGACCGCTCTGGAAATTTTCCTTGATTTCTAAAAATTACCAGTCAATGGCCATGGTTACATGGGAAAATTTCATCAATCTGATTACAATTCAGATTAGAATTTTACTGTTTACATGGATCCTGAAAAAGCTGATCCGATTAGGACGTGCGTTTCCATGTGTCACACGTTTGAACAGAATAAATCATTTTGACATGCGCACATCGACATTTTGACATTCCGACATTCCAAAAATAGTAGAAGAAGAAGCAACTTCTGGTGTTAGCAAGCCTCGCTTCATGTCGAAATTGACCTGTATTGTGTTATTCAGACTGTACTTTTGCTTCTGCTGGTCTCCGTCATGAAGCTACAAGTCCATACTTCTTCTGCAGATGACGAACAGAGGGAGACAGCAGGACGATACAGACCAGTTTTGTTTTACTCCCGCTATGTTTTCCGCTAGCTGCTGCTAAGGCGGAAATACGTCACGTCGACGTGCGACTGGTGTACAGACATGCGCAGTAAACATGTTTTCTGCCCTATGTTTGGAACAAGTGTTTTCATGCGCACCATTCGGATTAACAATCGGCATAACCCACCCCTCTCAACTGGAATGAAATTTTGATCCAAATGAGTGTGATCGGGTTAGAATATTCAGACTGGCATGTTTACATGAAGCATTTTTATTCCGATCATGCTTTTAATCTGGTTGTGTCCATGTAAACATAGCCAATGACTCACAAATTTCAGTTAACGCATCCTCAGCCTGGCACGACATACGATATCTAAATTTGTACATCTGGTTGTGACCCAGGCTTTACCATTGTCTGCATTGACTGAGGATTTCAAGTTGGAGAAAAATAACAAATAAACATTCAATTCAATTCCCCTCCCCAACCCATCCATTCATACAACCCCACAGACATGTCACAAGGCACCACCCTGCAGACCAGTAGTGTCCTGGGGATGGCGCCAACACCACATCCCAGGCAACCAACCAGGCCTCGAGCCCATAGCAGGAGGGCAGCAGGGGTGGAGGAAGACCCCAGTCCCCTTCCCCTTGCCCCCTTCATCACATCATCTGAAACAAGTGTGTTCAGTTTTGAGTAGTTGTGTCTAATTGCTGTATTTGTGTATATTGTGTATTCACCATTTTGCAGCTCGAGTGCATCACAGTGAGAAATTTGTGTTCGAGAGTGAAAATGTGTGTAGAGTTTTCCCAAATTTTTTTTTTGCAAATTGTGTCTGACTATATGAACCAGTTTGTGCAAAAAGAGTGATTCAAAAAATAAGTTCAGGCCACCGAGAATTTGGTTCAGAGAATAGAGTTTAGTGTTGTAGCAATTCAGGAAAAACTGTAAATTAACATGACTGCTCACATCTCACAGCCTTTTGCCTGCAAAATAAATTATTTTCACATATATTTTTTTGTAAAGAGTTTGGTCTTTCAAGAAAAATCTTGTAATCACAAGATGATCAGAATAACTGCCTTGATTCACACATACCTCTCAACCATCCTTTCATTGTATTAATCGTTGTGAGTTTAAATATTGCTGCACCATTAAAATAAAGCACTCTTCTACAGTATATTCAGCTGGTGTTATAAAAGGGATCAAAAGCTGAAAATGATTACAATTACAGCACAAAAGGTAGATGAGAGCAAATATATGTTATTACAGAGCACCTAGTTCCCAACCAATACCATTTATTTGTTTTTGAAAGGCAGTTGCTAAAATCTATGGTTTGGGAAATTATACAGCCTTTCTGAAAAATGAAACCAATTTTGAACTACGTTTAAACATTAATTTGAGTATCAAGGGGCTGTGTTTTAAGCGACACAAATGGCTTACTGGGAAAAAAAATTATTATTTTTTTGTCTTATTAGAAACTTTTTGTGGATGGTAACAAAGAAAGATAGAAGATAAATGCCTCATAATAACCCAAGCAACATTTCATTTTCAAAAAAGAATAAATAGGGTAGTTGCTCATCTAAACTTTATTTTTATCCTTACTATATGTTGTAAAAGTATTTTAATAAACTGTACCAGGATAACTAGACAAAAGGTGACTTATGAAAGATGGATGGCTGCCTTTTTTCATGAAGTTTTTGGGATAGTTAATTTGCGGTGTGTGGAGAAAAATCAAAGGTTGGTTTGCCTTTTTTGATACCAAACCATATTTTTCTAGAGCTAGGGATGACTGTTCTAATGCTCAAATTTGAGTTTAGTATAATAGTTCAAAAGAAAGTGCCGGTGCATTGGATAGACTTGAATATCTGTTAATTAGTGATAACTGTCAGACGGACAAAATACTAGAATTTAACTGATCAAAACTAGAGCACATTCTTCTACTTTTGTTTTTTTGTTTAAATGACCAGTCAGAGGTCACAGATACTGTATATACAGGGGGTTGTTAGGGGTTTTCCATTTGTCTGTGTGTTTCCTGACTCTAAAACAAAAATGTCCACAGACATCAACACCAAACCTGGTTCATACAAAGTTTTAGACATACTTTCAGAAGGTCAAAGGTCAAGGTCACAGGGTCGATATGGGTCTGCACATCTGCTGAGTGCCTTCTAGCTATTACATGTTTTCCAGTTTTGCAGTTAATCACAAATGGCTTGTAGTTCTTGATATGCTATTAATGGTGCATTTGTGTGATTTTTTTTTTTTTTTTTTTTTAAGTGAGAAAGCTGATTGTGTTCACATCCAATTATCCAACAGGGAAGACCTTTGGACCATTACCTAGTAAGAAAGAGTGAAGTACCTTTTTGGAACAATACCCTGGCATACCAAGTGATTTCAGTAAATGCTATGAGTTGAAAACACTGCAGCAGTGTGGCAGCCCACCAAGCTGGATGATCTGGGCTCAGTCCCCGTTGATGGCAAGCATGTGTGAAGTGTCCCCGAGCAAGACATTGAATCTTTAACTGGGACCTAAATACCAATTAAATCCCTCATGAAAATGAACAAACACATTATCTGCTGAAATTCTGCATCAACATCCCTTTGGCTGGTCTATATTGGTGTCCAGGGAAGTGTCACTTGATGTATTTAACCCCACTCAGTGGTGTATATTTTCCCTGTGCACAAGGAGTAACGAGGGATCAATGAGGCCCTTCATGTAGATGCTTCGTTGGCCATTTGGAGTAATGGGGCATAGAGAGGTGCCATGCCATCGGCCGGTGTGTGATGCCATGAAAGATAGATGGAGAATGAAATCACTCGCTGTCATTTCAACCCCATCATTCTCAGCACTTGGTCACTTTGCCAGGAAGACTAGTGGGACGTGACTATACCGCCAAAGCAACTCTAAGCTGTCCGTGCGCACAGACACACACACCCACACACAAGCCATAGGAACAAAGCAGCACTGACAGCCAAAAGTCAGTGCATTTTAGGAGGAAAGCTGTTTGGGGCTGACTGTGCTGTTTTAAAGAAGAGATGGCAGATAAAACGAGCTAGCTCATTGAGGCGTATTCTTATCATGTATCTCCTAAAGACAACAGGTAATCCTTAGAAGAGTTAGAAAGGCCGCCAGATGGAACTTTGATTTGTAATTTTCACCTCACAGACACAGAAAGGAGGATGCAAGACTAAATTCTGCCTGAAGGCACCAAAGAGGAGAGTCTAGAGGAGTGTCATTGGTATGCTAGAGCATTAGCATGGGATCTGGCGTAGTCATGCTGCATATATTTATGACTAAAGGTTCTTCTGAGGTGTGAAGGGGGAAACAGGACATTGGTGAGAAGGGGGGTGCAATTTACTTTGTGGGTGCGCTGCTGTCTTTCTTAAAGTGCCCAGACACCGTCAGGCTCAACATTGTGCTAAGTTCTTTTTAGCTCCTGCTGCAATGTGAATGAACAAGGCGAGTCCTGCGTTGAGCTAATTCACACATTTCTCCTTTAAGTGCTCAAGATCAACTGAGAATAACCTCTTTCCGTGTGCACCACCACATCACACTTGGGGATGTGGCCTCCTTGCTCAGCAGAGAGGCAGAAAGAAGCATTAATTCTTAACCCTGTGGGAGGAGCAGTGGAGAGCAAGGCGGGCGACTGCAAAATCCATCTCTGTCTTGTCCCCCTCGAGAGCCAAAAGGTCACTCAGCTGTCAGGAAGTAAAATTCAATACCTCAACCTTTCAAGCATGTCTCCATCCTCTGTGTCTCCGTCAAAGCTACACAATCCCTTCCTGATGCATCTGTGACAAGCTGGGCCCTTCACCGTATGGACAATTCATGTTCACCGCCACAAAGATCCACATCTACCGACAGACACTTATGACAGTTTCACTGAAATCCACAATGTGTTAAAAGATCCATTATCATAGTGAAGAGCATCCAAGACTGGCCTGACAAAAGAATGACTAATTGTGAAAAAAGAGGAAATTTTTGTCCTGAATTCCATAAGCAGAAAAACTGCTATACTTTTGGTGAAAGCTGCTACACATTTTCAATGGGAGACAGGTCTGAACTGCAGGCAGGCCAGTCTAGTACCTGCACTGTTTTACTACGAAGCCATGCTGTTGTATCATCTGCAGAATGTGACTGGGCATTGTTTTGCTGAAACAAGCAGGGATGTCCCTGAAAAACATGTTGCTTGGATGGCAGCATTTGTTGCTCCAAAACCTGTATGTACTGTTCAGCATTAATGATGCCTTCACAGATGTGCAAGTTATCCATGCCATGGGCACTGACACACCCCCATACCATCACAGACAGCATTGGGTCTAAATAATTGTGAAGCAATGGATTACAAATACAATTAAAGTAATCCAAGTAATCGAATACAATTACTTGTAAAGTAATTGCAATTTAAATTGATTACTTTCCTCAAACTGCAAAAGTAATTGTAATTGTGTAAGATTACCTTTAAAAGTAATTGTATATGTAATCAATTGCTTTGAAAGTATTTAAACTCAACTCTGCTTACAGTGGTTTTCCAAAGTGTTCCTGAGCCCACGTGGTAATATCCTTTACAGAATGATGTTTTTTAATGCAGTGCCACCTGAGGGATTGAAGGTCACAGTCATTCAATGTTGGTCTTTGGCCTTGTCACTTATGTGCAGACATTTTTCCAGGTTCTCTGAATCTTTTAATAATATTATTGGACTGTAGATGATGAAATCCCTAAATTCCTTGCAGATGTACACTGAGAAACATTGTTCTTAACTTGCTGGACTAGTTGCCCATGCAATTGTTCACAAAGTGGTGAACGTCACCCATCCTTGCTTATGAACAACTGAGCCTTTTGGGGATGATCCTTTTATACCCAATCTTGATCACAGATCAAGTCTACCCGACCAAAACCATTGTAATGTAAATATTAGCAGAACAGCTTGCTGTGTCGGAGTCATCACCACTTGCCAGTGTGTGCCATTACTCGCTTTACATTCTCCATCTTCCTTAATTCTGGAACCTGCATGTCAGGAGAGGAAGAGGGAGGGGGGACCGCACACAATGTTTATAACTTTGGATTGCAATATCACTTTCAAATGCCAGTTGTCAGAATTACATATTGTTCCTGTAATGAAGGCTGCAGTCACTACAAACAAAAACTTGTCATTTGTCAATATGAATAAATACAATTTATGCAACAGGTGAACAATTCTGCTTTTCCAACTGCCAGGATGTCACTAAACCTTTTTCCACTCTTTGTTTCTACCCTTGGTAACTAAACAAGGACAGTTTGGGTTTTTTTTTTGAAAGACTGATCTTTCTCACATGATCAATTATGTCAACTCCAACTTTGCAACACGTTCATATCAAAATGCACACCTCAAAAGAAAAAAATCCTGAGAAGAGAGTGAGATCTCCCAAGCCGACCACATAAAGTTGAGCTGTGTTCATCAAGAGTGGCCATGAATTGTGAACGGCTTAGTTGTTTTGTTGTTTAAAAGAGCGAAAATGACAGCAGCACAACAGAGAGCCGGCGCTTTGCTTGTTGCTCTTTGATCATCAGCCATGATGGGTGGCTTTCATGCCACTTTGAAGGAAAAGGTTAGGGAGAAAAATAGAGAGACAAAGTGTTGAGTTAAAAAAAAAGGAAAAAATAGCCTGACACATAAACAACATCAATACAAACGTGGAACCCATCTGCGGTGAAAAGAAATGTCATTGTGCAGGCGTGATGAAATGCATTTCCAGCCTGCACTATATATCCAGTCGGGAGCAAGATATGGTATTGCGTTGCCCCTTGATGGAAACTAACCATCCCCATGGTCAGGTTGGGGAGAATTTGCAGCTACAGTACCTATGGTGCAGAAGTGTAAAAAAAACAAATGAAACAAGCAGCTTTCCCCAAACTCACTTTGAAGTAAAGGAGTAGACTTGCTTACCCCAAATTTGACCTCCTCAGTCCCAAGTGTTACTTGCAACATTACAAATGTATGCTGCATGACCAGGATTCTTTGATGCTCTGAGAATTTCAATTTCAAATTCAGGTCAAGATTGCAAGGTTTGCACAGATACCAAATGCATCTGAATTATGATGAAGGTTGTTAGAAATAATTCACAAAGCAGCAAGAGTGATGTAATGGTGCAACTATAATAATATGTAAGAGTTTCTCAGTTTTAATGTGATTTGATGTACTAGTTTGAGAACAAATTGAGTTTATGTACTGGATGTAATTTTATGGATTCATATTGCTTAAAATAGCCTTCAGAGATGCTACAGAAGAATCAGAGATCAGAGAAAATCAAAAGAAAAATGGATAATGACATAAGTGTTCATCTTTAGCCTCTGCAATGAAATATGTGGATATAGTGACTATGTACTATGCTTTTATGTCTTACTAATACACCACAAATACACTCCTAGTAGACAGTTACTGTTTCAGTTCAACTATTATGTGAATTTTGAATATGCACAAAATAGTTGTATTAACTTCAAAATGCCTATAAAAATGATATGCCTGACAGGGGTGGAATAATAATTGATTTCACTAAGTCAAAATGTGTATAATGCTAAAAAAAAACACTTTGCATTAACAATGACTAGTGCTTGATCTTTGATGATGTCCTAGCAAATCCTATGATCATGAGTGAAGCCTGCCTTTGATCTTTGGTGATGTCATAGCGAGTCCTATGATCATGAGTGATGCAGTCCAAGGACAGATAATTTTTTCCACACATAAGGAGTTGTTCAGAACTCCTTATACATAGGAACGTCATAGGACATCATGTAGACATCATAGGAACATCATAGGCAGTCCTATGATCTTTCAGCGAGACCTATGGTCATGACACATAGACAGACAGACACACAGACAGACAGAGATTTCTTGAATTTACAGAATGATGACATGAGCTTTTTCCTCCAACATGTGATATCACTCTATAAAAGCAAGAATTCTCTGTGTGTCGATGATAATGAGAAGCCACTGCACTGCTGTGTGTCATCATAGAAAAGCCTCACAGCAACATGTCTCTATGAAAGAGTCCTTTGTCAAAAAAATATTAATTCCACTTTGAAATTGTTTCAGCAGCCACTCAGTTTCATTACATGGCAGGAGTCAGTTCTGTTTTACAGATATGACTATACTGTATATGAACATGAGAGAAAGCTGTTTCCACTGCATGTTGTCACTTTGCACCTGAGCACCACAATCTCCACATTATTCATGTCCAGAGTGCTTAATGGGCATACAGAGTTTGTCTTGATTTCATCAGATTTTGCAAGGTTGTGCTGCTGTCCTCAGTTGTCATTGCCATAAGCAACCTTTTAGTTCCACTTCTATTTTTGTCTGTATGATCTCAAATACTTAATTACAGTGCTGCCTCTCACCCAACGCCCACATCTCTTTGATCCATTACCACGGTGGAGCTGCCACACTGACAGCCATGCATGCTCAGTCCAGCAAAGCCCCACAGCCATCTAATCAAACCCCTCAGCATCTTTTCATGGACATGCCGCAGAGAGTACTGGTGGTTAAGCCTATTGGAAATCAAGTCTCTTCCTACAGTTGCTGGGACAATGGGGGAGGCCTGCAAATCGGTCAGCTTAAGAACCGCTCAGAGCTCTGTGTGTTTTCATCAATATCCCGCGCCTCTAGGAAGAGAGCAAAAGCGGAAAGGGGGAGCTAGAAGGTGGAAGGGAGCTGGGGTACTGGCTACAAGAACAAAGGGAAAGGATCACAAAGAGAAAGACTGAAGAAAGAGAGGTAATAAGGACTAAGAGATTGATCTGGCATGATGGGAGTTTGATGTTAAAGAGGAAGGAGGGGAAGAGATCGAGCGGCATTAGCAGCAGAAAGTGAGAAAAGAGCATTTGGAGATAAAACGGCATTGAAAAGAAGAGGATGTGGGTGGTGGGTGGCAGTCGGAAAGAAGAATAAAGATAGAAGGAGAGAGAAAGAGAGAATTCCTCTGGGCAGGGCGCCAGTTCAGTTGAACAATGGGAGTGCATAGCAGTACTGATTAGGGTGGCGAGGTGGGAGATGACAATATGCTTACTGCTGTTCTTCATCCGGACTCGAGCTCTGCCAGTGCAGAAGGCACTCCACACTCAGCGAGACACTTTCTCTCCAACCAGCACTGTGGGCAATTAACCCAGCCACCTGCTGCTCGCCAACAAATTGCCTCCCGTCACTGCCAATCCGTCTCCAGTGAAGAAGAAAGGCAGCAGACTTAAAATATCAAAACACTCACAACACCTTGTGTTCTGGTCTCCTCTTAATGCACATGACAAGTGGTCCATGTCAACTTATTCCTAGTGGGAAGTAATCTGTGCATAATCATTTTATTAAAGATGCTTGGGTATCAGATTGAATAATTAAATATTAATCTTGCTACAGTTATACAGTTTATCTTGGATCGATAGTGATGTTTTAAAACATGGGTTCAAGATCAACATAAGATATTCCAAAAGAACATGTTTAATGTCTGAAAACATAAAAGAGTACTGCCTTGTCACATATCAAGATGTTACTTAAACAGCATGATTGTCTGTTGTACAGATGTGCCTTGGGCTGAACTTGTAGGGTACAGTCTGTATTAAATAGATCACCAAGACATAAAATGTTCCACTTCTCAGGAATGAAAAAAGACAGACTTCTTGTTTTAGCTGGAAGCATTTTGAAGTTTTACAAATGTACCTACTGTGATATCTCTCAAATGCATTAGCCTTTCACTGACACTCTGGACACAGAGGGAGACAGACGGAAGCCACAGCGATAATATTCGACAGGGCAGCTGAATTACACTGGTAGTAAATATTGTTAAATTTCTCACTGTCAAAGTAGATACCGCACTTAACCTGATTTTATTGCTCCTCATGCTAAAATTAAATGAATGACTCACAATGAGCCTGTGTGTGACACATACTGCCTGTGTCACACACAGGCAGTATGTGTCACACACAAGGGTGGAACACAAACTTGAAGCAGCTTATGTTGTCACTACAGGATGTGTGTGTGTGGATGGTGACAGCTGACAGTCAGCTGAGCACACTGTTATGTATAAATAAGGAAGGAGTCAGAGCCACATTCATGCTGGGAACAACAACACCAACAACTTTATTATAGGACACAGAACTATTTATACACAAAGGGCCGTGCCCGCCTGACGTCACGCCAGGGGCGGGTACGGCAGCGCACACATAAGATGCAAAACCACACACACACAATTGAGACCCTCCCCAATTTAGGACCCAAATCATGCACTAAGAGAACAGGGGAATAATTAGCTGTAGTAAAATAGCCTACCACATTCACACAAAACAACTAAAATTAGGCCAAGTCTCTTAAAATATATAAAATAATCCCATAACACACCACATACATACTCTCATGCACACCAGCACTATATACGTACATATATTTACTTTAACGTTTCTCAAGTCACACTTATGTCCATTGGCAGTCAGTGGTAGGATCGGCCCGGGGACCCCGGGCAGCCCCATGACGTGTGCGCCTCTGGCCGCCGTCTGCCTCCAGAATCAAAAACCACCTCATCCGTGATACCGTCCCTCTTCGCCACTGACTGCCTTACTGCTTGGCCCCGCGATGCTGCTGTCTGGCATGCCGTCCCTCCATGCACGTCAGTCCGCCTCCGACCGCTTTCAGCACCGCCATCATGGCCCCAAACACTACGGCCAAACTCCAGGGAGACCCGAAGCCCGCTCATCAGCTCCGCTTGCCGACCCGGGCACCTCGCTGCTGCTCCCAGCACCCTCGTTCCAGGCGCTCCGCTGCTCTGTCTCCACACCCAGCCATAGCTTCTCTCTTTCGGGGCTCACAGCATCGTCTTTGTCAGCGTCATTCTCCATCCGCTGCGCTGTCTCCGTACCCGGTCATAGCTGTTCTCCCTCGAGGCTCCCAGCGTCACTTCCATCTGCGCCACTGTCCGACCAAGGCGCTTCGTCACTGCCCTCAGCACCCTTATCCCAGGTGCTCTGCTGCATCGTCTCTGCGCCTGACTGTCGCTGCTCTTCCCCGGGGCCCTCAACCGCAATGGTCCCGCTCTCCTGCTGCCTAGCCTCCAGCTATGGGGATGACTCCTACCGCTCTCCCTCTCCGCTGTCATTGCACACTGCGCTGTCCAACTCATCAGCGACCGGTCCTCCACCTTCCTGTGCTTCTCGGCTGGCCCGCTGTCCTCAGTGACCGGGGACTCCCCCTCTCACAGTCCCAGTCCCACCTCGAAGTCTAGCCAGTAGCCTGGAGCTCTCTTTCGGCGTGCAGTTAGCTTTGCTGGTAAGAATGCCCATAGATAGCGAATGGGCTTTTAGCTTCCTCAAGCTAACTAGCCTAGCCTCCCTTGGTGCCAAAACTCCTGCCACCCACAGCATCGTGGTGCTTGTCTGCCCTTCGAAAAATTTGGCCAGTCACTCAACAGCATCCTCATACTCCTCCGTCTCTCCCAACGTAGCGAGAATTCTTCAGCCCTCTGTGCTGAGATGGTGGGCCAGAAGCGCTCGTTGTCTTCTCCCGTTGAGCCTGCTTAGGCCCAGCGCCCCGATGTAATCCTCCAACGCGGCCTGCCACTTTGGCCACAGGACCACTGGCTCTCCCACGTACTCCAGAAACGGAATTAATGGTTAAGGTAGCCCATACGCTGCCATAATTATCCTCGTCGTCAAACTGTTATGTATGAGTAAGGAAGGAGTCAGAGTCACGTTCATGCAGGAACCAACAACGCCAACAACTTTATTATAGGACACAACTATTTATATACAAGGGGCCATGCCCGCCTGACGTCACGCCAGGGGCGGGTATGGCAGCACACACACAAGCCACACTCACGACACCACACACACGGTGTTCATTTCCAAGATTAATAAAAAATTTGGAGTTTGTAGTACACCAGAAGCATGAAAATACAGTATGAATAGAAACAGATATTTTGTAGCCTACAATAAATTGAGGAGCATGGGACACCTCCTTCAGCGCTGCATTACATCTTGGCCTTAAGGTGAATGGACAACCTTCCGGCAGAAAGAAAAATAAAATTGATGAGAAAAAAGCCTCGGATTTACATGAAAAAGTCTAATACAGCTATATGTGGAAAAAGTCAGATTTGCTAGAACCATCGTGGGTTCGATCCCACCCCCTGACCATCAGTGATCCTTCTGCGTGGTGTTTGCATGTTCTTGCTGTGTCTGTGTGGGTTTACCCCGGGTACTCCGGTTTCCTCCCACAGGCCAAAAACATGCAAGTTAGATTAATTGGAGACTGTAAAGTGACCCTAGGTGTGAATGTGTGTGTGAATGGTGAGGGGATTGGCGCCGTACTGTGGCTGCTTCATCCATCTAGGTGGATGCCCTGAATTTCCCCTCTGGGGTTCAATAAAGTACACAAAATAAAAACAAAAATAGAAAGAAAGCTGTAAATTTGTGGAAAACATTAAATTTATGTGGACAGAAAAAGGCACATTCATTAAAAAAAATAGCGTGGAAGAGAGCTACAATTTAAAAACAGCAGTGGTGAGTTTGATTTCCATTTATTTCTAATGAGTGTTTCCTGTCACCAGCTTTCCTGACAGCCGCATGCCTTCCTGACAGCCATGCCATTGGAGGTATGCATTTTAAAAATTAAAAGTTTGTAGTTAACTGGTGAAGAGTGGCAAATTGGAAAATATACTCAAATTAATGCAGCCTACAATTGAATAGTTGAAACTGCTTATCCACACTACAGCGATGTTACTCCATGAAGCCGGGGCAGATGCCTCCACTCCTATCGTGCAGTCACCGCAGTGTAGTGCCTGGTGATGTTAGTAAAGAAAAAGCCCCTCTGCAGAGTTTCCAGCATGGAGCCCATTGTTTTCAACTATTCCACAGGAAGATACACTACAATTAATGAACAGACACAAAAAGCCTCAGTTGGCGGGAGGGAGAGCGGTCTAAAAACAAAAATCTGCCAATGTTTTTAGCTGATAATTTAGGCTATTTAAATACAGGCACAAACTTAATTCGGTCTCATCACCGATTGAGGCCACAACATCGGGAACAGCTGGCCAAGGAACAACAAATTTGCAGAAAAAAAAAAATTATATGGAGGGAGTTGCACATTCAGACAGAAAAAATACGACAAAGCAGATTCAACTATTGTGGATGCTTGGCAACCTCCGTGGTCGGCTTGTCAATAGTGAGGTTATAGAGACAGACCTATACTGTATCCAGTGGTGTGAAGAAGTGTTTGCCCCCTTCCTGATTTCTCATGTTTTTGTATGTTTGTCACACTTAAATGTTTCAGATCATGAAACAAATTTAAATATTAGACAAAGATCTCTGGGCTCCAGAATACCTCCCCCCAGGCCACGGGGGGCAGGGAGTGGGCGAACAACCTGAATCTGTTTTTCAATAGGTTTGACCAACCGCCCTCCCCCCTGACTGCACAACAACCACTGCTGCCTCTAAAGAAATCAAGTCCTGCTGCCCACTCCCCACTCCACCAACACCCCCCCACTCCCAACACACAGCCCCCCATCCTGACCCTGACCAGGACCCAGGTGAGGACGGAGTTGAGGAAGATCAAGGCGAGGAAGGCGTCGGGACCGGACGGCATCAGCGCAAAGCTCCTCAAGTCCTGTGCAGACCAGCTGTGTGGGATTGTGACGTACATCTTCAACCTGAGCCTGAAGCTGGGGAGGGTACCACAGCTGTGGAAAACATCTTGTGTGGTACCTGTACCAAAAACTTCCCACCCCAAAGACCTGAACAGCTACAGACCGGTGGCCTTGACGTCCCACTTGATGAAGACCCTGGAGAGACTGCTCCTTGCTCACCTCCGCCCCCTGGTGGAACCAGCGATGGATCCACTCCAGTTCGCCTACCAGCATGGCATTGGGGTGGAGGATGCGGTGATCTTCCTCCTTCACCGTTCTCTGTCCCACAAGGAGAAGCCCGGGAATATGGTGAGGATCATGTTCTTTGACTTCTCCAGTGCTTTCAACACCATCCAACCGATGATCCTGAAGGACAAGCTGCTGCGCGCAGGGGTGGACCAGCACCTGTCATCATGGATCCTGGACTACCTCACAAACCGGCCTCAGTTTGTGAGAACCCGGGACTGTGTGTCCGACACGATCATCAGTAGCACGAGGGCCCCCCAGGGAACGGTGCTGGCTCCCTTCCTGTTCACTCTTTATACTGCGGACTTCTCACACAACACAACACACTGCCATCTACAGAAGTTCTCTGATGACTCTGCGATCGTTGGCCTCATCTCCAATGGAGATGAAGCTGAGTACAGAGGGCTTATCCAGGACTTCGTGGACTGGTGCCATCGGAACTGCCTCCAGATCAACGCGAGGAAAACCAAGGAGCTGGTGGTGGACTGCCGCAGGCATGGGCAGCCCCTCACAGCACCAGTAAATATACAGGGAACAGACATCGAGATGGTGACATCCTATAAGTACCTGGGTGTTCATCTGAACAATAAACTAGACTGGTCACACAATACTGACGCACTCTACAAGAAGGGACAGCGCAGGCTGTTCCTGCTGAGGAGACTCAGGTCTTTTGGTGTACAAGGGGCGCTGCTGAAGTCATTCTATGACACGGTGGTGGCATCAGCCATCACTTTTGGAGTGGTCTGCTGGGGCAGTGGCATTACTGCAGCCGATAGGAAGAGACTGAACAAACTGATTAAGAAAGCTAGCTCTGTCCTGGGGCAACGCCTTGATCCGATGGAGGAGATAGGAGAGAGAAGGACGGTGGCTAAACTGTCATCTCTGCTGGAGTCCGAGTTCCACCCTATGCAGGACATACTGGATGCACTGAGGAGCTCATTTAGCAGCAGACTACATCATCCCAGGTGCACAACCGAGAGGTTTCGTAGGTCCTTCCTACCAACGGCTGTCAGACTGTACAACCTAAGCAGGGCTGCTCGCAGAGATAGCAAAAAGACGTAACAAACTAATAGGTTTTTTTTGAATGCAAAAGATGCAATAGACTTACACAATGGTCCTCTCCGGCATACAACTAGGAACATACCGGTCGCTATGGAGGGTGAGAATATGTATGGGCACATAATCATACCATGTAGGATAACTAAATAGACGGTTATGCTGTTTCATCCCACCTAGCAACAATGCTCTGCACTGTGTGTGTTTATATATTTACATATTTATTCCATCTAACTACAATGCTCTGCACTGGGTGTGTTTATATTTATATATCTATATATTTATTCCATCTAGCTACAATGCTCCGCACTGTGTTTTTATATATCTACATATTATTCCATCTAGCTACATTGCTCCGCACTGTGTGTGTTTATATACTTGCATATTTATTCCACCTAGCTGCAATGCTCCGTACTGTGGGTGTTTATATATTTACATATTTATTCCATCTAGCTACAATGCTCCGCACTGTGTGTTCATATATTCATATATTTATTCCATCCAGCTACAATGCTCTGCACTGTGTATCTGTGTGTGTGTGTGTGTATATATATATTTTATAGTAATATGTACATATGTATATTAGCTGCTCTTGCTTGCTTGCTTGTTTTTTTTTTTTGTTTTTTTTCTTGCCTTCTGATTGTTGCTCTGAGTGTTGCTATCCCTGTGCTGTTGCAATCCTGGAATTTCCCCGTTGTGGGACTAATAAAGGCTTATCTTATCTTATCTTATCTTAAGGGGCGCTGCTGAAGACATTCTATGACACGGTGGTGGCATCAGCCATCACTTTTGGAGTGGTCTGCTGGGGCAGTGGCATTACAGTAGCCAATAGGAAGAGACTGAACAAACTGATTAAGAAAGCTAGCTCTGTCCTGGGGCAGCGCCTTGATCCGGTGGAGGAGATAGGAGAGAGAAGGATGGTGGCTAAACTGTCATCTCTGCTGGAGTCCGAGTCCCACCCTATGCAGGACATACTGAATGCACTGAGGAGCTCATTTAGCAGCAGACTACATCATCCCAGGTGCACAACCGAGAGGTTTCGTAGGTCCTTCCTACCAACGGCTGTCAGACTGTACAACCTAAGCAGGGCTGCTCGCAGAGATAGCAAAAAGACGTAACAAACTAATAGTTTTTTGAATGCAAAAGATGCAATAGACTTACACAATGGTCCCCTCCGGCATACAACTAGGAAAATACCGATCACTATGGAGGGTGAGAATATGTATGGGCACATAATCATACCATGTAGGATAACTAAGTAGACGGTTATGCTGTTTCATCCCATCTAGCAACAATGCTCTGCACTGTGTGTGTTTATATATTTACATATTTATTCCATCTAGCTACAATGCTCAGCACTGGGTGTGTTTATATTTATATATCTATATATTTATTCTGTCTAGCTACAATGCTCCGCACTGTGTTTTTATATATCTACATATTATTCCATCTAGCTACATTGCTCCGCACTGTGTGTGTTTATATACTTACATATTTATTCCACCTAGCTGCAATGCTCCGTACTGTGGGTGTTTATATATTTACATATTTATTCCATCTAGCTACAATGCTCTGCACTGTGTGTTTATATATTCATATATTTATTCCATCCAGCTACAATGCTCTGCACTGTGTGTCTGTGTGTGTGTGTATATATATATTTTATAGTAATATGTACATATGTATATTAGCTGCTCTTGCTTGCTTGTTTTTTTCTTGCCTTCTGATTGTTGCTCTGAGTGTTGCTATCCCTGTGCTGTTGCAATCCTGGAATTTCCCCATTGTGGGACTAATAAAGGCTTATCTTATCTTATCTTATCTTATCTTAAGATAACACAAGTAAACACAAAATGAAGGTGTTTATTATTAAGGGGAAAAAAATCCAAACCTACACGGCCCTGTGTGAAAAGTGATTGCCTCCTAAACCTAATAACTGGTTGGGCCACCCTTAGCAGCAACAACTGCAATCAAATGTTTGCGATAACTGGCAATGAGTCTTTTACAGTGCTGTGGAGGAATTTTAGACCACTCATCTTTGCGGAATTGGGGTAATTCAGCCACATTGGAGGGTTTTCGAGCATGAACTGCCTTTTAAAGGTCATGCCACCGCATCTTAATCGGATTCAGTTCAGGACTTTGACTCGGCCACTCCAAAGTCTTCATTTTGTTTTTCTTAAGCCATTCAGAGGTGGACTTGCTGGAGTGTTTTGGATCATTGTCCTGCAGCAGAACCCAAATGTGCTTCAGCTTGAGGTCACAAACAGATGGGCGGACATTCTCCTTCAGGATTTTTTGGTAGACAGCAGAATTCATGGTTCCATTTACCACAGTAAGTCTTCCCGGTCCTGAAGCAGCAAAACAGCCCCAGACCATCACACTACCACCACCATATTTTACTGTTGGTATGATGGTCCTTTTCTGAAATGCTATGTTACTTTTACGTCGGATGCAATGGGACACACATCTTCGAAAAAGTTCACCTTTTGTCTCATCAGTCCACAGAGTATTTTCCCAAAAGTCTTAGGGATCATCAAGATGTTTTCTGGCAAAACTGAGATGAGCCTTTATGTTCCTTTTGCTCAGCAGTGGTTTTCGTCTTGGAACTCTGCCATGTAGGCCATTTTTGCCCAGTCTCTTTCTTATGGTGGAGTCATGAACACGGATCTCAACTGAGGCAAGTGAGGCCTGCAGTTCTTTAGATGTTGTTGTGGGGTCTTTTGTGACCTCTTGGATGAGTCATTGCTGCGCTCTTGGGGTAATTTTGGTAAGTCGGCCACTCCTGGGAAGGTCCACCACTGTTCCATGTTTTTGCCATTTGTAGATAATGGCTCTCACTGTGGTTCGCTGGAGTCCCAAAGCTTTAGAAATGGCTTTATAACCTTTTCCAGACTGATAGATCTCAGTTACTTTGTTTCTCATTTATTCCTGAATTTCTTTGGATCGCAGCATGATGGCTGGCTTTTGAGGACCTTTTGGTCTACTTCACTCTTTCAGGCAGGTCCTATTTAAGTGTTTTCTTGATTGAGAACAGGTGTGGCAGTAATCAGACCTGGGTGTTTCTAGAGAAATTGAACTCAGCTTTCCAAAGACGTGATAAACCACAGTTCATTTATGCTTTAATGGGGGGGGGGGGAATCACTTTTTCACACAGGGCCATATAGGTTTGGATTTTTTTTTTACCCTTAATAATAAACACCTTCATTTAAAAACTGCATTTTGTGTTTACTTGTGTTATCTTTGTCTAATATTTAAATTTGTTTGATGATCTGAAACATTTAAGTGTGACAAACACACAAAAAAAGAGAAATAAGGAAGGGGCAAACACTTTTTCACACCACTGTATATAGCCTATATCAAATGTATGTAACGTGTGTGTGCACATGCTCATACCCATGCAAATATTTGCATTTGTTCTGTTCCACAAACTACCTCGTTCAACCATTCCAAAGCTGGGGGAAGGTGCAGTTCTGCAGAATGCAAGGGAGTGATCACACTGACAAAGGTTCCATACTTTAGGGGTAAAACCTTGGTCAACATGGAACCAACACTACAGTGAAAGTAGGCCCTAAATACATTATTCTGTAATTACCCACAGTGACGAAGTGGCATGAGTAGAGTGGTCGTGCTGTCTGTGGCCAACCAGCTATGTCTGTGCTCTAACTCGACAGAGAATGTGGCCACAGTCATCAAACTTGGTAAGCAAGTTGACCTTGGGACTAACACCTATGGCTATACTTTTGGGGTCAAAAGGTCAAATGTTGACATTAGCTTTCCCTGTTCCCCATTACTGTAGAACAAGTCAAGCTTGGGTCACTAAACTTGGCACACAGGTTCAGCCTGGGATCCTGAGCTGTGACTATGTTTTTATAATTGCAAGCTCAAAAGTTGAGATCTCCCACAGGTTCACTGACTATGGGTTTGGGGTCAAAAGTTCAAGGTTTTAAATCTATAGGGCTACAAAAGGCATGGGTCTGCATCTCATTTGAATGCATTCAAGTTTTTCATTTTCATTTAGATAAGATAAGATAAGATAAGCCTTTATTAGTCCCACAATGGGGAAATTCCAGGATTGCAACAGCACAGGGATAGCAACACTCAGAGCAACAATCAGAAGGCAAGAAAAAAAAGCAAGAGCAGCTAATATACATATGTACATATTACTATAAATATATATATATACACAGACACACAGTGCAGAGCATTGTAGCTGGATGGAATAAATATATGAGTATATAAACACACAGTGCGGAGCATTGTAGCTAGATGGAATAAATATGTAGAGATATAAACACCCACAGTACGGAGCATTGCAGCTAGGTGGAATAAATATGTAAATATATAAACACACACAGTGCGGAGCATTGTAGCTAGATGGAATAATATGTAGATATATAAACACCCAGTGCGGAGCATTGTAGCTAGATGGAATAAATATATAAATATATAAACACACACAGTGCAGAGCATTGTTGCTAGATGTGATGAAACAGCACAACCGTCTACTTAGTTATCCTACATGGTATGATTATGTGCCCATACATATTCACACCCTCCATAGCGACCGGTATTTTCCTAGTTGTATGCCGGAGGGGACCATTGTGTAAGTCTATTGCATCTTTTGCATTCAAAACTATTAGGTTGTTACGTCTTTTTGCTATCTCTGCGAGCAGCCCTGCTTAGGTTGTACAGTCTGACAGCCATTGGTAGGAAGGACCTGCGAAACCTCTCGGTTGTGCACCTGGGATGATGTAGTCTGCTGCTAAATGAGCTCCTCAGTGCATTCAGTATGTCCTGCATAAGGTGGAACTCGGACTCCAGCAGAGATGACAGTTTAGCCACCGTCCTTCTCTCTCCTATCTCCTCCACCGGGTCAAGGCGCTGCCCCAGGACAGAGCTACCTTTCTTGATCAGTTTGTTCAGTCTCTTCCTATCGGCTGCGGTAATGCCACTGCCCCAGCAGACCACTCCAAAAGTGATGGCTGATGCCACCACCGTGTCATAGAATGTCTTCAGCAGCGCCCCTTGTACACCAAAAGATCTGAGTCTCCTCAGTAGGAACAGCCTGTGCTGTCCCTTCTTGTAGAGTGCGTCAGTATTGTGTGACCAGTCTAGTTTATTGTTCAGATGAACACCCAGGTACTTGTAGGATGTCACCATCTTGATGTCTGTTCCCTGTATATTTACTGGTGCTGTGAGGGGTTGTCCATGCCTGTGGCAGTCCACCACCAGCTCCTTAGTTTTCCTCGCGTTGATCTGGAGGCAGTTCCGATGGCACCAGTCCACGAAGTCCTGGATAAGCCCTCTGTACTCAGCTTCATCTCCATTGGAGATGAGGCCAACGATCGCAGAGTCATCAGAGAACTTCTGGAGATGGCAATGTGTTGTGTTGTGTGAGAAGTCCGCAGTATAAAGAGTGAACAGGAAGGGAGCCAACACCGTTCCCTGGGGGGCCCATGTTCTACCGATGATCGTGTCGGACACACAGTCCCAGGTTCTCACAAACTGAGGCCGGTTCGTGAGGTAGTCCAGGATCCATGATGACAGGTGCTGGTCCACCCCTGCGCGCAGCAGCTTGTCCTTCAGGATCATTGGTTGGATGGTGTTGAAAGCACTGGAGAAGTCAAAGAACATGATCCTCACCACATTCCCGGGCTTCTCTAGGTGGGACAGAGAACGGTGAAGGAGGAAGATCACCGCATCCTCCACCCCAATGCCATGCTGGTAGGCGAACTGGAGTGGATCCATCGCTGGTTCCACCAGGGGGCGGAGGTGAGCAAGGAGCAGTCTCTCCAGGGTCTTCATCAAGTGGGACGTCAAGGCCACCGGTCTGTAGCTGTTCAGGTCTTTGGGGTGGGAAGTTTTTGGTACAGGTACCACACAAGATGTTTTCCACAGCTGTGGTACCCTCCCCAGCTTCAGGCACAGGTTGAAGATGTACGCCACAATCCCACACAGCTGGTCTGCACAGGACTTGAGGAGCTTTGCGCTGATGCTGTCCGGTCCCGACGCCTTCCTCGCCTTGGTCTTCCTCAGCTCCGTCCTCACCTGGGTCTTGGTCAGGGTCAGGTTGGGGGGCTGTATGTTGGGAGTGGGGGGGTGTTGGTGGAGTGGGGAGTGGGCAGCAGGACTTGATGTCTTTAGAGGCAGCAGTGGTTGTTGTGCAGTCAGGGGGGAAGGGCGGTTGGTCAAACCTATTGAAAAACAGATTCAGATTGTTCGCCCACTCCCTGCCCCCCGTGGCCTGGGGGGAGGTATTCTGGAGCCCAGAGATGGTTTTGAGGTTTCTCCAGACCCCGCTGATGTCGCTCTGTTGCAGCTTGTCCTCCATCTTCTTCCTGAAGCTGTCCTTGTCTTCTCTGATCTTTCTCCTCAGCTCCCTCTGTACGGACTTCAGCATCTCCCTGTTCCCCGACCTGAAGATCCTCTTCTTCTCTCTCAAAAGTGTTTTTATCTCAGGGTTGATCCAGGGTTTGTTGTTTGAGCAACACCGTATGGTCTTGGTGGGAACGGATTTGTCCACACAGAAGCTGAGGTAGTCCGTGAAGGTGTGAGTGAGGCCATCGATGTCCTCACCATGTGGATCGCAGAGCTGCTTCCAGGCGGTGGTTTCAAAAACAGCCCTTTAGAGTGTCCATTGCCTCCTCAGACCATAACTTCACTGTGCGCATGGCCGGAGGTTGTCTGTGCACTAGGGGTTTGTACACCGGCCGGAGATGAACCAAGTTGTGATCCGATCTCCCGAGTGGGGGGAGTTGTGATGAGGTGTACGCCTCCTTAGTGTTTGCGTAGAATAAGTCCAGTGTTTTATTGTCTCTAGCGTGGCATGTGACATACTGGGTAAACATCGGTAGAATGGGAGATAGTGAAACATGGTTGAAATCGCCTGAGATGAGGAGAAGAGCATCTGGGTGTTCTGTCTGCTGCCTGCTGGTTACTGAATGGATGACGTCACGCACTGTCCCAGCGTTCGGCGTCAGATTTGCATAAACAACAATGCAGATCACGTGTGAGTATTCCCTCGGGAGATATGTAGGCCGCATGCTAACAGCTAGCAACTCAATGTCTTTGCTGCAGTGTCGTTGTTTAACAGTGACATGTCCCGGTCTGCACCAGTTGTTGTTAACATGCATTATCACTCCACCGCCCCTTGCTTTGCCACTGTCTGGTGTTCGGTCTGCCCGTATCATGTGGAAACCCTCCAGCTCAATGTTAGCATCTGCTGCTAGTTCAGTTAGCCACGTCTCAGAAAACAAAAGGAGAGAGCATTCCCGGTATATGCTATCGTAGCGGGAGATAGCCGCTAGCTCATCTACCTTTCCCAGTAACGACCGTACATTCCCCATGACAATAGATGGAAGGGAGGGTCTGTACCTTATATTTTTTGTCCTCCGCCTTACTCCAGCCCGGCAGCCACGGCGTTTTCACCTCAGTTCTCTCGGTATGTCGAGTTTTTCCGTTAGCACCGGGTGGCGGTTGAGTGCTAGCAGCTCCTCCCTGCTGTATCGTCTCCTGCTATAAACAGTGGCTCCGTCCACCGGCTCAGGAGACATTTGGGATGATCTGTGTGTCCGTGATATAAATGGAGTGAAAAAAACCGGATCAGAAAGAGAGAGGGAGGGAAAAAAAGACTCAGAATTGATCCGCTGTTGCAAAGGGCGGCCGACTCGTGTGGCGCCGGAAGTGAAAAAAAGTGACTTACACATCTTTATGATTTTCATCCAATGATAGCCATTTTTATGGCCCGCTGGTCGAGCGAAGACTGAAGGGGGATTATGTTATGGATCAATCCATCTGTCTGTCCCACTTTTGTGAAATCAACTCTTCCTACAGTTTTGGTCTAATTGTTTTGAAACTTGGTGCCATGGTTTGATATACACTGAGGATGTGCATATTGCAATTTGGTTCTGATCAGATGATTTTTGCAGGAATTGTAGCCCCTGACCTATGACCTCCTGTTTCACCTCATTTCATAGACAGTAGCTGTCTTGTGACTCCTCCTACAGTTTTGTCCCGATTGTTCGCGGTGGCGGAGTGGTTAGCACTGCAGCAGCACAGCAACTCACCCTTGGCCAGGGGATCCTGGGTTCGATCTCAGCCCCCGACCAACAGTGATCTGTGTGGAGTTTGTATGTTCTCCCCGTGTCTGCGTGGGTTTACTCTCGGATTTCTCCGGTTTCCTCCCACATGCCAAAAACATGCACGTTAGCTTAATTGGCATCAAACTGGGGATTCTAAATTGTCTTTAGGTATGACTGTGAGAGTGAATGTTTGTCTGTCTCTCTGTGTTGGCCCTGCGGTGGACTTACGATCTGTCCAGGGTGTACCCTGCCTTTCGCCCAAAGATGCTGGGATAGGCTCCAGCCCCCCCGCGACTCGAAGAGGATTAAGCGGAAGAAGATGGATGGATGGATGGATGTTTTGAAACTTGGTACCATGATCTGATATACTCTGATGATGCACATTTTACAATTTCACTCTCATCGGATGATCTTGAGGTCAAAGGTCAGGTCAGATTTTTCCCTGAATCTTCTAAACACAGTAACAACTGAAAGAAATGAAAGCACCAAGGTGCTGTGCCTTGGTGCCTGTGGCATGGTATCATGGGCGGCTGTAAAAAAGTGGCACTCCAACCTCTACTGGCCTGGGACAGTTATTACAGTACCTTTTTACGCTGCGGCATTTACAGAAATGGTGAGTTAAATTTGTGTTTATTTCAAAAGCAAAGTGTTATTTTGAAATTCTGGCAAATTAAAAGTCAAGAAAATATGATGAGACAATGATACAAGCTTTTAGTGACATAATAACGGGTCCAGGGAACACACACACAGCCTCAGGTGAGATTCAAAGGCTTTATTCAACAACAAGAGATGTATGGGTGCGTGTGTGCGGAATGTGAATGGTCTGTGGGTGAACGAGGAGCGCCGGGGGCAGAATGGCACGCCGTGCAGCCAGGCAACCCTATGGACAGAGCAGAGACAGGGATATGAGCAGACCTTCACCATGCAGGGTTAACATACAGAGCGTTGCTTACTTGCAGGTGTTACGGTGGCTGGCGTTGGCAAAGGAAGCTCCTGCCTGGGAGACAGCACCCTGCTGCGCGCTCGGCGATGAGAGGACGAGGAGGATGAGGATGTGGCGAGGACGGGAGGAATCCGCCGCTGGGAGGATCCACCTGTGCACAGGGGAAAGACTGAAGGACAGGTGAGTAAATAATGCAGCTTACTTGCTGATAGGATAATGACGCAGGTCGGGGAGAGACGATCCTGCAGAGGGATTGAGAGCATTGGTGAACAGACGGCTCTAGACCGACGCTCTGGGCCGAGCAGGTTAAATAGCTGGTGATTGACGAGGCGCAGGTGTGTGCGCAGCTGAGGCAGATGACTGGGGAAGGCGAGTTGTGACATTTAGTTCCACTTAATTTTGACCGGGCGAGCTGAAACAGAGACGCAGACAGACAGACAGAAAGACGGACAGATACACACAGCCACAAACAGGCGCAATAACTGATGCCTCCTTTTCACTGAGGCATAATGATGTAGGATAGATAGATAGATAGATAGATAGATAGATAGATAGATAGATAGATAGATAGATAGATGTACTTTATTGATCCCAAACTGGGAAATTACAGAATGGATGTAGAGGATGTAGGGTTTTGACATCGATACAGTAGCTGTATCTAATACGCATCTTGGACGACTACACCCTCACCTAACTATGGGTTTGGGGTCTAGGGGTCAAAGGTTCAAAGTTAACATTGCAGTTGCACTATGGTAGATGCTGCATTTACCATTTCTATAAAGCGAGTAAAGCTAGAGCCACCAAACCTGGAATACAGGTTCACCTTGGGATCCTGAGCTCTGACTATGGGTTTGGGGTTAAAAGGTCAAAGGTCAAGGTTGCCATTTCTTATGCCTTATTACTGTAAAACGCATAAACCTAGGGCCACCAAACCTGGTACACAGGTTCACCTTGGAAATCCTGATCTCTGACTACGAGTTTGGGGTCAAAAGGATAAAGGTCAAGGTTAACATTCCGTATGCCTTATTACTGCACAACGAGTAAAGTTAGGGTCACCAAACTTGGAACACAGGTTCACCCTGTGACCCTGAAGTGTGACTATGGTTTTGGGATGACAAAGTCAAAGGTCAACATCAAAATGGCTTATAAACTATTATCTCAACAACAAAGAAAGCCGGGGTCACCTAACTTGCTACACAGGTTCACTTTAGGATCCTGACCCGTGACTATGGGTTTGGGGTCAAAAGGTCAAGGTTAACATTTCTTATGCCTTATTACTGTACAACAATTAAAGCTATGGCCACCAAACCTGGTAGACAAGTTCACCTTGGGATCCTGACCTCTGACTATGGGTTTGGGGTCAAAAGGCCAAAGGTCAAGGTTAACATTCCGTATACCTTATTACCGTACAACGAGAAAAGTTAGTGTCACTAAACTTGGTACACAGGTTCACCATGTGACTTTGAAGTGTGACTATGGTTTTGGGATAGCAAGGTCAAAGGTCAACATCAAAATGACTTATAAACTATATCTCAACAACAAAATGCTAGGGTAACCAAACTTACTACACAGGTTCACCTTGGGATCCTGACCTTTGACTATGGGTTTGGGGTCAAAAGGTCAAAGGTCAATGTTAACATTCCTTGTGCCTTATTACTGTATGAGTAAAGCTCGGGCCATCAAACTTGGTACACAGGTTCACCCTGTGACTCTGACGTGTGACTTTGGTTTTGGGATCACAAAGTTTGTTTTTTTTTTTTAATTTTGAATACTTTATTAATCCCAGAGGGAAATTCAGAGCATCCACGTGGATGGATGAGGCAGCAACGGTGCAGTGCCAATCCCTTCACCATTCATACACACGTTTACACCTAGGGCCACTTTAGAGTCTCCAGTTAACCTAACTTGCATGTTTTTGGCCTGTGGGAAGAAACTGGAGGACCCAAAGTAAACCCACGCATATACGGGGAGAACAGCAAACTCCACACAGAAGGGTCACTGATGGTCAGGGGGTGGGATCGACCCCACGACCTTCTTACTGTGCTGCCACAGTGCTAACCACTGCGCCACCGAGCTGCCCAGTCAAAGGTCAAAGGTCAAGATCAAAATGGCTTATAAACTATATCTCAACAACAAAGAAAGCTAGGGTCACCAAACTTGCTGCACAGGTTCACCTAGGGATCCTGACCCCTGACTATGGGTTTGGGGTCAAAAGGTCAAAGGTCAAGGTTAACATTCCCTATGCCTTACCCTGTGACCTTGAAGTGTGACTATGGTTTTGGGATCGCAAGGTCAATGGTCAGCATCAAAATGCCTTATGCATTATCTCACAAAAGTGAGTACACCCCTCACATTTTTGTAAATATTTTATTATGTCTTTTCATGGGACAACACTGAAGAAATGACACTTTGATACAATGTAGTCAGTGTACAGCTTGTATAACAGTGTAAATCTGCTGTCCCCTCAAAATAACTCAACACACAGCCATTAATGTCTAAACCGCTGGCAACAAAAGTGAGTACACCCCTAGTGAAAATGTCCAAATTGTGCCCATTTAGCCATTTTCCCTCCCTGGTGTCATGTGGCTCGTTAGTGTCACAAGGTCTCAGGTGTGAATGGGGAGCAGGTGTGTTAAATTTGGTGTTATCGCTCTCACATTCTTTCATACTGGTCACTGGAAGTTCAACATGGCACCTCATGGCAAAGAACTCTGAGGATCTGAAAAAAAGAATTGTTGCTCTATATAAAGATGGCCTAGGCTGTAAGAAGATCGCCAACACCCTGAAAATAAGCTGCAGCACGATGGCCAAGACCATACAGCGGTTTAACAGGACAGGTTCCACTCAATCCAGGCCTTGCCATAGTTGACTAAAGAAGTTGAGTGCTCGTGCTCAGCGTCATATCCAGAGGCTGTCATTTGAAAATAGATGTATGAGTGCTGCCAGCATTGCTGCAGAGGTTGAATGGGGTTGGGGAGTCAGTCTGTCAGTGCTCAGACCATACGCCACACACTGCATCAAATTGGTCTGCGTGGCTGTCATCCCAGGAGGAAGCCCCTTTTAAAGATGATGCACAATAAAGCCTGCAAACAGTTTGCTGAAGACAAGCAGACTGGATTACTGGATTACTGGACCAAGATAAACTTATTTGATTCAGATGGTGTCCATGGTGGCGCATGTGTGGCGGCAACCAGGTGAGGAGTACAAAGACAAGTGTGTCTTGCCTACAGTCAAGCATGGTGGTGGGAGTGTCATGTTTGGGGCTGCATGAGTGCTGCTGACACTGGGGAACTACAGTTCATTGAGGGAACCATGAATGCCAACAAAGTACTGTGACATACTGAAGCAGAGGATGATCAGAAACTGGGCCGCAGGGCACTTTTTCAACATGATAACCACCCCACACACGCCTCCAAGACGACCACTGCCTTGTTAAAGAAACTGAGGGTAAAGGTGATGGACTGGCCAAGCATGTCTCCAGACCTAAACACTATTGAGCATCTGTGGGGCATCCTCAAATGGAAGGTGGAGGAGTTCAAGGTGTCTAACATCCACCAGCTCCTTGATGTTGTCATGGAGGAGTGGAAGAGGGTTCCAGTGGCAACCTGTGAAGCTCCCATGCCCAAGAGAGTTAAGGCAGTGCTGGAAAATAATGGTGGCCACACAAAATATTGACACTTTGGGCACAATTTGGACATTTTCACTTAGGGGTGTACACACTTTTGTTGCCAGCGGTTTAGACATTAATGGCTGTGTGTTGAGTTATTTTAAGGCGACAGCAAATTTACACTGTTATACAAGCTGTACACTGACTACATTGTATCAAAGTGTCATATCTTCAGCGTTGTCCCATGAAAAGATATAATAAAATATTTACAAAAATGTGAGGGGTGTACTCACTTTTGTGAGATACTGTAAACTATATCTCAATAACAAAGAAAGCTAGGCTCACCAATCTTGCTACACAGGTTCACCTTGGGATCCTGACCTCTGACTATGGGTTTGGGGTCAAAAGGTCAAGGTTAACATTCCTTATGCCTTATTACTGTACGAGTAAAGCTAGGGCTACCAAACTTGGTACACAGGTTCACCCTATGACCCTGAAGTGTGAGTGTGGCTTTGGGATTGCAAGGTCAAAGGTCAACATCAACATGGCTTATAAACTATATCTCAACAACAAAGAAAGCTAGGGTCACCAAACCTGGTACACAGGTTCACTCTGAGACCATAACCTCTGACTATGGGTTTGGGGTCAAAAGGTCAAAGGTCAAGGTTCCCACTCCCTGATGATCTCTTACTATAGAACTTGTAAAGTTCTCTAGGGTCACCAAACTTGCTACACAGGTTCACCTTGAAATCCTGACCTACAACTATGGATTGTATACAAGTTTCCACACCTCTGTTCAAATGCCAGGTTTTTGTGATGTAAAAAAATGAGACCAAGACAAATCATTTCAAAACTTTTTCGACCATTAATGTGACCTATAACCTGTATAACCTCATTGAAAAACAAGCTGAAATCTTTTAAGGGGAAAAATAAAAAATAAAAACTTACAATAACCTGGTTGCATAAATATGAACACCCTTAAACTTTTACTTTGTTGCAGCACCTTTGTCTTTTATTACAGCACTCAGTCTTTTTGGGTAGAAGTCTGTCAGCATGGCACATCTTGATGTGACAATTTTTGCCCGCAATTTTTTGCAAAAATGCTTCAAATCTGTCAGATTGCAAGGGCATCTCCTGTGCACGGCCCTCTTCAGATCACCCCACAGATGTTCGATCAGATTCAGGTCTGGGCTTTGGCTGGGCCATTCCAAAAACTTAACTGTCTTCTGGTGAATTCATGTTTTGTTGATTTGGATGCGTGCTTTGGGCCATTGCCGTGCTGAAAGATGAAGTTGCTCTTCATCTTCAGCTTTCTAGCAGAAGCCTGAAGGTTTTGTGCCAACACTGACTGATACTTGGAACTGTTCAGAATTCCCTCCACCTTGACTAAGGCCCTAAAACTGAACATGTGTGTACAGGAGTCACAGGATTATGGGATGCATATTTACAAATGAAATAGTATTTGTATTCAATTATGCACCAATGTTAATATTTATAGTTATGCAATTCCAACACTTCACTTTTGAAAACCTTTTCGCATCCATTAACTCCACCACTCTTTCCATAATCAATCCTACACTGAGAACGCCTGGGCATTCTCAGCTAACTTTGGCATTACACACAGGCATGAGAAAATTTTGTTTATTTGAAGAGCATTGGGAGGACCTTGCAACGGACCACTCCAAATGGAGAGGCACCCTGACCAGACAACTCAAGGCGGGTGAAGAGAGACTGACTGCTGCAGCAGATGAAAATAGGACCCGCAGGAAGAACCGCCACAGACCCAGCAGCACGGAGACCACCCACAAGTGCGACCTGTGTGACAGGGACTGCCATTCGCGCATCCGCCTGTTCAGCCACAGGCGGTGCTGTTCCAGCAGAGTAGACATTTAGGATTCTCTTCCATGGTCATCATAGACCGACGGAGGCTGACGGATTCCCTTATTGTCCTTTCTGAGCAGGTCAACACAGCGTAGCCCTCACAAACCCAAGTGTTGACAATCTCTTAAGCTCGCTCCTTCATGGCCTTTCCAATGGCCTTCAACCCCTCTTCACCATCCATACACTGATGAAATATGACCTGATCTCTGTCTCCGCAGCTCTCTGTCACGCCTCCCTCACCTCTCTGCCTCAAACCCAGCCACACCAATTTCCCCTCTGACTCTTACAGCCACATCCTCTCTTGACTTTTTCTTCTCTTCCTCCTTCACACTTGCTTTGCTTTGGCCAATTGGACTGCCTCGTTCAGTCTAAAAAGAGAAAAAAAAAACTGAGGAGACCAGCTCAGATCAAAAAGGGATTGCTCAGCTCTCTGTTCCTCTGCTGTGTCAGAGGTTAAGCCTCTCATTCTCTTTTTTCTCTGAAGTGCAATCTTTGTCAATTTCTTTGTGGATCTTTGAAAAGCAACCCAGTCCTTAGTAGACTGTTACAGTGTATGCTTTGCATGACAGCCTAGAGCTGAGGGTTTATCTTTGATCAGATCACACATGTCCACAGTAAGCCTGACAGCATTTACATCTGTGTTACTTTTACCTACTAGGCCTGTTTGTTCAGACCGATCTTGATCTAAAGGTACCAGGCATATGAGTTTTTCTTTTTCAAGATCTAGCCTGCATTTGTAACCTAAGCCTGTCACTTGTTCTTGGAATGAAAAGGATGATGAAAGGATGATGAAGTCACATGTGTACCCTCAATGAGACAGAAAGTCATCTTATTACTGACAAGCTGTTCTCGTGTGGGAATCACATAGTTGGGGGAAAAGAGACTGTCCTTCAACAGAAAATGGGACTATATAAACATTTTTACCAGCATGTGATACATCCTACAGCTGTGGACAAAATTGTTGGTACCCCTCTGTTAATGAAAGAAAAACCCACAGTGGTCACAGAAATAACTTGAATCTGACAAAAGTGGTAATAAATAAAAATTCTATGAAAATTAACCAATGAAAATCAGACAGTGCTTTTGAATTGTGGTTCAACAGAATTACTTTAAAAAACAAACTCATGAAACAGGCCTGGACAAAAATGATGGTACCCCTAGAAAAGATTGAAAATAATGTGACCATAGGGACATGTTCAAACAAGATGTGTCCTCTAATTAACATCACGGGTGTCTACAAACTTGTAATCAGTCAGTCGGTCTATTTAAAGGGTGACAAGTAGTCACTGTGCTGTTTGTTGACATGGTGTGTACCACACTAAACACGGACCAGAGGAAGCAAAGGAGAGAGTTGTCTCAGGAGATTAGAAAGAAAATTATAGACAAGCATGTTAAAGGTAAAGGCTATAAGACCATCTCCAAGCAGCTTGATGTTCCAGTGACAACAGTTGCACATATTATTCAGAAATTTAAGATCCACGGGACTGTAGCCAACCTCCCTGGATGTGGTCGCAGGAGGAGACGAATAATATGAATGGTAACAAAAGAGCCCAGAACAACCTCTAAACACATTTGTGGTGAACTCCAAGGTCAAGGTGCATCAGTGTCATATCGCACCATCCGTCGTTGTTTGAGCCAAAGTGGACTTCATGGGAGACGACCAAGGAGGACACCACTGTTGAAAACAAATCCTAAAAAAGCCAGACTGGAATTTGCCAAACTGCATGTTGACAAGCCACAAAGCTTCTGGGAGAATGTCCTATGGACAGACGAGACAAAACTGGAACTTTTTGGCAAGGCACATCAGCTCTATGTTCACAGACGCAAAAATGAAGCATACCAAGAAAAGAACACTGTCTCTACTGTGAAACATGGAGGAGGTTCTGTTATCTTCTGGGGCTGCTTTACTGCATCTGGCACAGGGGTGTCTTGAATCTGTGCAGGGTACAATGAAATCTCAAGACTATCAAGGTATTCTAGAGAGAAATGTGCTGTCCAGTGTCAGACAGCTTGGTCTCAGTCGCAGGTCATGGGTCTTGCAACAGGATAATGACCCAAAACACACAGCTAAAAACACCCAAGAATGGCTAAGAGTGAAACATTGGACTATTCTAAAGTGGCCTTCTATGAGCCCTGATCTAAATCCTATTGAACATCTGTGGAAGGAGCTGAAACATGCCATCTGGAGAAGGCACCCTTCCAACCTGAGACAACTGGAGCAGTTTGCTCATGAGGAGTGGGCCAAAATACCTCCTGAGAAGTGTAGAAGTCTCAGTGACAGTTACAGAAATCATTTGATTGCAGTGATTGCCTCAAAAGATTGTGCAACAAAATATTAGGTTAAGGGTGGCATCATTTTTGTCCAGGCCCGTTTCATGAGTTTGTTTTTTAAAATAATTCTGTTGAACCACAATTCAAAAGCATTGTCTGATTTTCATTGGTTAATTTTCATAGAATTTTTATTTATTACCACTTTTGTCAAATTCAAGTTATTTCTGTGACTATTGTGGGTTTTTCTTTCATCAACAGAGGGGTACCAACAATATTGTCCACGTGTGTATGTACGGTAGTGACATTAAGTAACCTCTTGTGGTTGTGAAAACAGTAGTATATAGAAATATGGAGGGTTACCCAGGATTTCCAGTGACTCCGGATCTGATCAGTTACGGTTGCCATCCGGTCTCCGCAGTAAATAGTTCCCATTCTAATCCCCATCTGGTCCGGACCACTGCAGAACACTAATGAAATGCAATGAGTCTATTTTTGACGGATGTCAATGATCCAATCCGCAAGGTAAAACCCTGATATCTACTGCATTTAATAACTGCTCATTAAAAACTATTTAAGGATTGTCCATTGATTTCTGAGGTCTACTCCTCCACCACTGTGTCAGAGAAGGTAAAAACTTTGACATAACATACAAGCGCTTCACACAATTAAAATTAACAGGCTACTTATTAGAGCACAAAAATCCAGGTGGGGTGCCAGTGCGTCATGCTTTCTTGTTATCACACGATCACAATCGGTCCTTCTCTGTTCTTCTCTGGTCTTTCAAGATCTCATGTTATTTTTTATAATTCTCGCATGATCTTGTATTTTGAACCCTGTTCTTATGCATGCTGCTTCAAAAGAGAGCTGATAGGAATGGATGCAAGGCTCCGTCCGCACTGCATCCACAACAGACTGCATCTGGAGTCAGTGGAAATCCATCTCAAGACCAGTATATTTCAACCAGAGTTCCTTGGAATGTTTAGGGTTCCATGGGAAACTGTCTGATTTTGTTTCTTAATTGGTCCAAAAAATTACAAATAATTTGCCGTTGGGTGCTGAAGTGCCTACGGGGTGGGTACCTAGTACACCAGGGTGGTGTACTAGCAATGAAAATAAATACAAAGGGCCAAGGCAGCAGATCAAGAAGAAGAATTGAACCCAACACATCAGAGTGAATGTATTTTTTTTTGTTCTGTCCACCATTTCTCACCTACCTCTGTAGAAGGTGTTGAAAAGAGGAGATGCTGTGAAGATGGTAGCTACATCTTGTTCTGAGGTGAAGAACTTATCATCTTTAGTTGGAGTACTTACTGAAAAAGAGAGTGTACAGAAAAAGAAATCTAATTTAGTTTACAACAGAGGCATACAAACTGACTAGTAGTGATACAGCACTTTTCTCATCTTGACCACTCAAACTGCTTTTACACTACAAGCTGCGTTCACACAAACATTCATATAAGGCTTTATTTTTTTTCCTGCACTTAACGTGCTTCATCTGTTGCACACACTGACGAGGGCATCAGAGGTAAATTGGGGTTCAGAATCTTGCTCAGTGACATTTTGATATGTTGGCAGGGGAGAAAAAAAGACCAAACCACAGAACCTTTCAGTCAGCATGAGCTCTCCCACCCAGGCTCCATAGAGAGTCGAATTCACGCCTACCTACGGGACCTTACTTTGGAGAAAATGTCCACTGGAATGGATAGCAAGAGAGAAATTATCTTTCAATCCTGATCAAATGCTGCCACAAATTACACATACAGTGATGTGAAAAAATATTTGCCCCTTCCTGATTTCTTATATTTCTGCATATTTGTCACACTTAAATATTTCAGATCAAACAAATTTTAATATCAGCCAAAGATAACCTGAATAAATACAAAATGCAGTTTTCAAATGATGATTTCATTTATTAAAGGAAAAAACTATCCAAACCTACCTGGCCCTATGTGAAAAAGTAATTGCTCCCATGTTGGGCTGCACAGTGGCGCAGTGGTTAGCACTGCGGCAACACAGTTTACCCTTGGCCGGGGGATCGTTGGGATCGTGGGTTCGATCCCAGCCCCCGACCAACAGTGATCTGTGTGGAGTTTGCATGTTCTCCCCGTGTATGCGTGGGTTTACCCCGGGATTTCTCCGGTTTCCTCCCACATGCCAAAAACATGCAGGTTAGGTCAATTGGAGACTCTAAAGTGGCCCTAGGTGTGAATGTGTGTGTGAATGGTTAAGGGATAGCGCCGTATCGTGGCTGCTTCATCCATCCAGGTGGTGGATGACCCTCAATTTCCCCTCTGGGGATCAATAAAGTATACAAAATCTAAAAATGTTACATCATGAATTAACTGTGATTAACCACATTTTTTTTGAAAGCTGAGTTCAATTTCAGTAGCTACACCCAAGCCTGATTACAGACTTGTTGAATCAAGAAATCACTTAAAAAGAACCTATTTGACAACCTGAAGTAGGCTAAAAGGTCTCAAAAGGCAACACATCCCACTGTGATCTGAAGAAATTCAAGAACAGATGAGAAACAAAAACCCAGAACAACATCTAAAGAACTGCAGGCCTCACTTGCCTCAGTTTGGATGCTGGTCCATGATGGAACAAAAAGAAAGAGACCGGGCAAAAAGGGCATCCATGGGAGAGTTCCAAGACAAAGACCACTGCTGGACAAAAAGACTCGTCTCACATTTGCCAGACAACATCTAGATGACCCTCAAGACTTCTGGAAAAATATTCTGGGGACTGACGAGACAACAGTTGTACTTTTTGGAAGACATGTGTCCTGTTTTATCTGGCATAAAACTAACAGAATTTCATAAAAAGAACATTGTATCATGAGTCAAACATGGTGGTGATAGTGTCATGGTCTGGGGCTGCTTTGCTGCTTCAGGACAGGGACATCTTGCCCTAATTGACAGAACCATGAATCTGCTCTCTACCAAAAAATCATTAAGGGGAATGTCCGGCCATCCGTTCGTGAAGCCCTCCAATGTGACTGAATTTAAACAATTCTGTTCATCTCCGCTACACCCGTAGCACGTAGCTGTTTACTGCTAGCCAGCTTCCAAAGAAGAACAATGAACGTCCAGGTGAAGTTTTGGAGGAGACTGTGACAATTATCCAGGTGAGAGCTCCAACATATAACATTGTAAACTTAAACATGACAGTGATAGAATAATTTTCAGCATAATCATTCTGAGTCAAAAATCAGGTGGAATATTTGAATGTAAGTATTGTGGAAATGTGAAAATGACGAGGCAGAGTTTATCTCTCGAGTCAGTTTTATTCACATCTTCCAACATCACGAAGCAGAATAAAAGAGAACGACAAAGGGAACTCTCGTCCTTAAATACCAGGACTCTTACAGTTAACAGGTCACATGTCTCACAAAACCATTGCATTATAAAGACAGCAACAATGCATCCTCTCTGCATGATATCACACCACTATCTACAATGCATCCCCTCATTAATCCCTTAATTATATCCCACAGTCTCAAGCTTTGCATACCAAAGCTAACTCTCCTGCAGCTTCCTGTAATAACCACAGAAGCTCTGCCTTTGCTCTGGTCTAAAATGTGAGTCCAAAAGCAGGTCACGAATGTGTGTCCCCACAGTATATTTATTTACCCCATGGCCACTGGGGGGAGAGATTACATGGATGTAGCCCTCAGTCCGCACACACTGAATCTCTGACCATACATTTTCTGAGTTTGGTATTTATAGCTCTTCAGGATAGATAAACAAAGGAGGAGACGTCCTTGTGGCATCTCTCAGAGACATCTCCTGGAGACTAAGTGTCTATAAATCTAATCTATATGAACTGAAAGTTTTAGCACATTCCTCTGGTCACAGAAACTTAACAGAGCAGGTTAATAAAGCAAAAAGATTATCCTAGGTCATCTTTTACGTCTCTGCTGACCTGCATTCTTAGCACTCACACGCACATCCACTGAAGGCCACAGATAGAGAATAATTGCTCACAGAAGTACACCAAGAATATATCAGACATGAAAGAATAATGCAAAGGAATATATGAACTTATTCTACATGGAATGCATATATGAACATCAGACATGAGATAGGAAAGTCATGGAATAATATAAGAATAATAATATGGAATTTTTCTATCATATTCCCCCCTTGATGCTTAATAAAGCATCATTTTTAAAAGAAAAATAATCAAAGTGGTAGTAAAGTAAATTGAATAATAATAAATAATGATTTAAAGATATATATATATATATATAGGTGTACAGATTTGCATATTGTTATGTGTCTTGGCAGACTAGCAGCAATCTTATGAGATGGTTCAAACTTAAACAAAGAACATGTGCAGAGTATGTCATTAAAAGTGAATGTGTGTAATATAAAATAGACTTAAACAATATTGCAAACTTCATACTCCTCAGGCTAGTATCACCCCTTTCACCATCCTCATCATCTGCAAAAGTTGTATGAAGACATATCACTAAGTTTACGTGAACCAGCCTCATCACCATACTTCAAGAGATCAAATCATTAACAAGTGTATGAGACTTCTCCATGGAAAGAATCACTAACTTAATCAATTCTGTTATCATTGCCTACAAAGCAACAAGGCTGTGTATAATCATAGTAATAATATGACCATTTGCATCATTTTCATGGGTAAAAGTACAACAATAACCCCCCATAACAGGGTACACGCCCCTACAGGTGGCAGTTAATTGACCAAGAACCATTCTATTTTATGTCATAAATTTTACAAGTAATTGCAGCCTATAATTAAGTGTTTAGGAAGTGTTCTTGCCCACTCTCACTCAAGGAAACAGTGAATGAAGGGACCCCACTCCTGGTACATCCGTGCCCCAAATGGCATTATGTGGTAAGAAAACATCTCTCTTCACCCTGCCCACCTGCCCTGCTGACATGATGAGGGTACAGTCAGCCGCCAAAACAGGGTACACAACTCTGCCCAATTTCTGGCCAGGGGTGGGTACGCCCAATGACCACCAACCCCCCTTTGGCAATGTAGATCTTTAGTATAACACTTGTTCGCTTCATTGGTCAAGCAGGTAGCAGTACAGGGGAGAGACACACTGTAAGCCGTTGCACACTTAGATAGTGTTAAGCTGCCGAAAGGGACATCACCGCTTCAGAAAAGAGGAATTCCCTGATGAAGTCAACCCTTGCCTTCACAGAGTAAGGAGTGTCATCATGTTTTCGATCAGTGGAGTAATAAGTGTTGTGACAGGTGTGATTCAAAGTGATGTTTGCTGTATTATTTCTGTATATAGCCTTTCTTAAGAAACAAACAGCCTGTAGTAGCTGCATTATTTTAGCAGTGGCAAGTTTAGTTATAAAATGCATCAGAAATGCCATGCAAATGTCCATTTTAAATGGATATAGCCTTTGCTTGGAGAAAGAGGTCTTCAGGTGGTTTCCAGTCATCCTCGAGTGTTTCGACCCTTAACCACTACACTCTCTGACTGGTGGGTCGGCAGTGAGTGGCCAGTTCACTGCCCCTCTCCTCCCAGCTTCCAGCTAGTGTCCTCCCTCTTCTGCCAGAGGCAACAGGAGGCTCTCTCAGCCGCTTCTCCCAACCTCCGAATAGAGATTTTCCGCTTGTGCCCTCTGACTCCTACTTTTGTCATCAGGTTCCACACAGATTGAGCTGGGAACCCTTGACACCCCACCTCCACTGCAAATAACCATGTCATCCACCCATCCACCCTTTGTCTTGACATTCCCGGGCCAGCTGTTGGTAATTCTCCTCCCATGGGACTGTTAGTTCCACCAGGATGACCTTCCTACCTTCCTGAGACCACATGACGATATCTGGTCTTTGGGCTGTGGAAAGTATCTCCTCTGGGAAGTGGAGTTTCCTCCCAAGATCCACCTTCATTTCCCATCCCTTAGCAGACTGCAAAAGGTTTTGTTTTGCACCTCCCAGGATGACTGGCTTCTGCCCCTCTTTCACAAAGTCAGTGGTGTTGAGCAATGGTTGTGCTTTGGCTGGATGTTTCCTTCTTCGTTCCTGTTCCAAGATTTCCGCCAGTATTGTCAGCACCCTATCATGGCGCCACCTATATCTCCCTTGCACTAGAGCAATGCTGCACCCTGACAGAGTGTGTGCCATAGTCCCTCTTGCTCCACACAAGCTACACAAGGGATTCTCCCTCAATCCCCACTTGTGCAGGTTAACTGGAGTTGGAAGGGTATCATATACTGCTCTGAGCAGGAAGGAAATCTGGAAAGGCTCCAGTCACCATAGGTCAGTCCATGAGATTCTCCGTGTAGGCACTTCCCACCTAGTCCAGGACCCTTGGATTCCGAGATTGATGGCTTTAGCTCTTCTCCTCTCCTCTTCAAGGTGTCTGACTTCTTCCTGGATTAAGTTTTTTTTTTTTTTTTTTTTTTCCAGAGGGGTAGACTTTGACCACTGTTGAAAATGAGATGTTCCTAAGCCTTGATGTCCAATGCAGGGATTTCCAATGATCTCCCTAGTAATAAGGGAGCATTCTGCTTGACTGATGGCTTTAGTGGTAGACCACTTTCGCCCTGACCTTGTTTGAATTCCCGCTTCTAGAATAAGATGGTCCTTGGAGTCCTGGTATGTCAGTGAAAGTCTGCACTTGGCTACCTTAAATTCCTCCACTACAGAAGACAGCAGGAGCTGAAGCTGTCCCGACCTTATGTATAGCCCAACAGATGTAAAACCTGGAGGTATTCCTAACCATCTGTGAAGGTGCTTGTTGAATTTCCTTTCCAGTCCTTCAACCCATGTTAACGGCACTTCATACATGGTGAGCAGCCACATAAGTCTCGGAAGCAGACCATGCTCATAAATCCAGCACTTGTATTTTCGAGGCAGCCCAGACCTATTGATTTTCTTCAACCACTCCTCTATTTGATGTTCTGTGTTGCAGATGTTGTTTTTGTCAGTAAGGGTCTTGTCGTACCATTTTCCCAGGCACTTGATAGGGTTTTCTTTTATGCTTGGAATGACTTCCTTTTGCATGAGTAGTTTGAACTTCTCTGTTGGTTTTCCCCTTTGGATTACCAGGCACCTTGAATTCTTGGGTTTAAAAGTCATCTTTGCCCAGATTGCCATGTTGTCAAGTTCAGCTAAAATCCATCTTGCCTGCACAAGGGTCGGAGTTGTTATAGTGAGATCGTCCATGAATCCCCTGATTGCTGGCTGCTGGCTTCCTGCAGCAGTCATTGGGCCTCTTGCCTTTTTATTTGCTGCGGAAATGATCAGGTTCATCCCCATGACAAACAAAATGGGTGAGATGGTGCACCCTGTCACAATACCTTTTTCAGTAGGCTGGAACTTTGTTGTAAACTTCGACGTCTGAAATCATAGTCTAATATCTGCTAAGTAGCTGGTGATCAAATCCTTAATATGGTCTGGAATATGATACTAGTTCATGGCTACTTTAATCAAACTATGGGGAATAGATCCATATGCATTGGCGCAGTCGAGCCAGACAACTGTGAAGTTTCCTTTGGTCTCTTTTGCCTCCTGCACTAATTGGCTGATCACCCCTGTGTGTTCCAGGCATCCAGAGAACCCCTCAATACCCTCTTTTTGTATGGAGGTGTTGATGTAACCATTCTGGATCATATTCAATGCAACTTTATTTATATAGCACCATATCACAACAACAGTCATCTCATGGCACTTTCAAATGTAGGGGAAACCCCACAATTACAGAAAGACCCCAGCAATCAGGCAATCCCCTGTGAGCAAGCACTTGGCGATGGTGGAAAGGAAAAACTCCCTTTTAACAGGAAGAAACCTCTAGCAGAACCAGGCTCAGGGAGGGGCAGTCATCTGCTGCGACTGGCTGGGGGGGTGAGGGGATAGAGAAGATGGAAAGAACAGACATAAAGAGAACAAAGGAGAGAAGCCAAGTACATTATTGGAGGTCACCCGGCAGTCTAAATCTATTAACAGCAAAACAAAGGGAGAGTTAAGAGACACAAGATCCCTCCCTAATCGTAGACTATATTGAAGAGGAAGGTTTTTGCCCTGATCTTAAAAACAGAGATCGTGTCTGACTCCTGATCCCATAATGGTAAATGGTTCCACAGGAAAGGAGCTTGATAGCAGAAGGCTCTGCCTCCCATTGTACTTTTGGACGATTCTAGGTATTACAAGTAATCCAGCATTTTGGGAGCGTAGTGCTCTGTTAGGATGATAGGGTAATATCAGATCTTTTATATAAGAGGGGGCCTGATTATTAAGAGCTTTGTTAGTGAAAAGAAGGATTTTAAACTTAATTCTAAACTCTGTGGGAAACCAATGAAAGGAGACCAGAACCGGAGAGATATGATCTCTCTTTCTAGTATCTGTTAAAACTCTTGCTGCAGCGCTTTGGATCAACTGAAGACTTTTTAAAGATATTTTAAGACAACCTGATAATAACAAGTTGCAATAATCTAATCTAGATCTAACAAAAGCGTGGATCAGTTTCTCAGCATCACTCAGGGACAAGATGCTCCTAATCTTGGCAATATTGCGCAGATGATAGAAGGCAGTCTTAGAAACAAATTTAATATGTGAATTAAAAAACAGATCTTGATCAAAAATAACTCCAAGGTGCCTCACCGAACTATTCAGAGTAAGAGTAGCGGCATCCAAATTAAGAGTTTGATTTGGAAAGGTATTTCTAAGGTTTTCTGGACCAACAAGAATGACTTCGGTCTTATCCGGGTTTAATAGCAGAAAATTACAAGTCATCCAAGCTTTGATTTCCTTAAGACAGGCATCTAACTTGGCTAATTGATTACAACCATTGGGCTTCATTGACAGGTATAATTGTGTGTCATCTGTGTAACAATGAAAATGTATATAGTGCTTTCTAATGATGCTGCCTAATGGAAGCATATAGTATATAAACTAAAAAGAGTGGGGCCTAACAGATCCCTGTGGAACTCTATGACTGAGCTTAGAGTTGGAAGAAAACTCATTATTGATATGAACATACTGAAGTCTATCAAACAAATAAGATCTAAACCACTGCAGTGAAGTACCATTTAGTCCAACATAGTGTTCTAATCTATCAGGTAGAATATCATGATTGATAGTATCAAAGGCTGCACTAAGATCTAAAAGGACAAGTACAGAAACAAATCCATTATCAGATGCGAAAAGAAGGTCATTTGTGACCTCCACTAAGGCTGTTTCAGTACTATGATGAATTCTGAACCCAGATTGAAACTCTTCAAATAAACAATTTCCCTATAAGTGGTAAAATAATTGCATAGCAACAACCTTTTCTAAGATTTTTGAAATGAAAGGCAGATTAGAGATTGGTCGATAGTTAGCTAAAACTCCTGTGTCAAGCGTTGGCTTTTTGAGTAAGGGTTTAATTATAGCAATTTTAAAAGCCTGCGGTACATGACCTAAAGTTAAAGAAGAATTGATTATTTGAAGAATACGGCTACCAATAAATGGGAAGACTTTTTTTTAAATAACCTGGTAGGAATAGGGTCTAAAAGACAAGTTGAAGGCTTGGATATGGAAATTATTTTATCTATCTCTAAAAGGTCAGTTGGAGTAAACTTATCCAAACAGATATCAGTTGAAGGAGTTGTAGTCTTTGCTGTATTTAAGTTTACAGTGGGAATAATCTGATTGATTTTATCTCTAATAGATAAAATTTTATGATTGAAAAAGTTCAAAAAGTCCTGACTAGTAAGCATTATGGGATGCAGTTGAAGTAAACTTATCCAAACAGATATCAATTGAAGGAGTTGTAGTCATTGCTGTACTTAAGTTTACAGTGGGAATAATCTGATTGATTTTATCTCTAATAGATAAAATTTTATGATTGAAAAAGTTCAAAAAGTCCTGACTAGTAAGCATTAGGGGGATGCAAGGATTGACAGAGTCCTGACTCTTTGTCAGCCTGGCTGCAGTGTTGAAAAGAAAACTGGGATTATTCTTAATCTCTTCTATTAATGCAGAGTAATAACTTGTTCTAGCTTTTCTAAGAGATTTTTTGTAAATTAGGAAATGATTTCTCCACGCTAAATATAATTAATCTAAATTAGTGGAATGCCATTTTCTTTCTAGTTGACGAGTCTTCTGTTTTAAGATAAGATAAGATAAGATAAGATAAGCCTTTATTAGTCCCACAACGGGGAAATTCCAGGATTGCAACAGCACAGGGATAGCAACACTCAGAGCAACAATCAGAAGGCAAGAAAAAAAAAACAAGCAAGCAAGAGCAGCTAATATACATATGTACATATTACTATAAAATATATATATACACACACACACACAGACACACAGTGCAGAGCATTGTAGCTGGATGGAATAAATATATGAATATATGAACACACAGTGCAGAGCATTGTAGCTAGATGGAATAAATATGTAAATATATAAACACCCACAGTACGGAGCATTGCAGCTAGGTGGAATAAATATGCAAGTATATAAACACACACAGTGCGGAGCAATGTAGCTAGATGGAATAATATGTAGATATATAAAAACACAGTGCGGAGCATTGTAGCTAGATGGAATAAATATATAGATATATAAATATAAACACACCCAGTGCTGAGCATTGTAGCTAGATGGAATAAATATATAGATATATAAATATAAACACACCCAGTGCAGAGCATTGTAGCTAGATGGAATAAATATGTAAATATATAAACACACACAGTGCAGAGCATTGTTGCTAGGTGGGATGAAACAGCATAACCGTCTATTTAGTTATCCTACATGGTATGATTATGTGCCCATACATATTC